>JARCFY010000012.1:38775000-40025000 GCA_029233225.1 Lepidodactylus listeri
GGGCACTGAGGTCAAGCTCACAACATCACTTGACTCTCCCTAGTTCAAAAGACATCCAGCTGGCCAGCACTAGAACCAGGGCTTTCTCAGTGGCAGCCCCATACTGGTGGAACGAGCTCCCAAATGACATCAGGGCCCTGCGGGACTTATTACAGTTACGTAGGGCCTGCAAAATGGAGCTCTTCCACCAGGCTTTTGATTAGGAGCCGCCTCTGGGGGAATTCAGGATAACATCACCCTAGAACCACGGGCCAGACCTCTTGCTGCCGCTTTCACCATGAGAACTCTGATTGCCGCCAGTACTCGTTGTTGTATATGTTTTTTTTTAACTCTGATATGTTTATTTCTATGTTTTAAAATTGTAAACCAAGTCGATGGTATTTTATTGTTGGAAGCTGCCTTGAGCCAGTTATCTGGAAAGGTGGGATAAAAATGTGAATAATAAATAAATAAAAGAGAGAGAGTGTGTGTAAGCCTCTAGCTCTTTCCCTCACAACATAAGAAAAAAGACATATTTCCATGAGGGGAAAAGATAGAGACTTACCTTTTTACCCTTTTAAATGAAAGCTGGGAATTCAGAGAACCCTTTAAACCTACTGTTACAATATTCCAGCAGTATATCAATATTCTAATGCCATTTTTAAAAGGGGGATGATATCCCCAATGATGACAGCACCTTCTGTTGAAAATCCTGATTATTGAAGGCATGTGTTGACTCCACAACTATGAAAATGCATAGGGAGGGCAGACATGTGGAAGAACTGTGTCCAAACCTATTCCAATGCTTGTGGATCGACTCCCAAGAAAACCAGTAGTAACTCAAGCATGCAGAAAAGCTCATTGTGCAAAGGTGGAACATTAAAAAAAATAAAAATAGGAATGTAGAAACTCTAACCTAACTGAATTCAGAAATAGTTAATGATATCAACAATCAGTTGAAAACAATTTGTTGTGATATAGTGGCCTCAGCATAATGGCATCATCGCTCATAGTAGCAGCAGCATAAAGGGGTGAGTTAAATAGTTAAACAACCTAGCAATTAGATTAATATTCCAAACAAAGTAAACCATGGTTCTAGAAGGGCATTATGGGAAAGGTGACAGTACATAAACATAGGCTTTGACTGTATGATGATAAACCAATGGAATACTTGCTTCGTGACCATTTCTTTCCTTTGCATAGGATTTTCAGAAGTTTATATAATTTTTTATAGCTCAGCTACTCCTCACTGAGATTCTTCTCCATTAAAAGAATATATCTCAAAAAGTAGCTGACATTTGCTTTTAATGTTAATTAAATAAAGTTCTCATTTTAGAAAAACAAACAACCTTAATTGTAGATATGCTGGAGTAAAGTTATCATTCTCACCATGCATCTATTTTAATTTCTGCTGTGGTTTAGGGGTAACATATATGAATTACCAACCAGCCAATTAAATATTTTAATTATTCACCAAAGAATGCAGAGAATTATTAAATAGCCATACTGATTGTTATGATGAAAAACAACAGTTCTGAAATCCCCAATTCATTCTGATCTTCAGATTCAAGTTCATGTGTTTGTGTGAAGAGGTATGTTCATTTGTTTAATTAAGAGATGGGCAAATGTGCCCCCTTATGGGGGTATTTTTGGAATTATGAGCCTTTTCACCCGTTGCTGTTGTTCCCATTTTTTCTTTTATAGCATCTATTCAACATTTAAGTATCATTGAAAAGTTATATGTTATTTATATGCAACTGATGGGGAAATTCTGAGTGATGAAACAGAAAATGGCACAAAAATAAAGACTCACAAGTTCAGTTTGCAGAAGGGAAAAGTGAAATTGCAACAGATATTTTTGAATTGATATCGTTGGTAGCCGTAACAGTGACCTATAGCAACAACAGTAACATATACTTGTATGTGAAACATCTTTTGGAAGAATAAACAATTTAAATAAACACACACAATCCATTATATCCCTTATGTTGTAATTTTAAAAACAACTTAATTTTATGAATGTGATCTATAGCCTGATTAATTATATATAAGAAACTGGGAAATAAAAGTTAATATGGAACTTTTTGGAATATGGAACTATACCCCTATGTACTAGTATAACATTGACCCAAAACAACACATGAATATATTGCATGCATAGAGAATTTTAAAGCCAGTTTGGTGTAGTGGTTAAGTGTGTGGACTCTAATCTGGGAGAACTGGGTTTGATTCCCCACTCCTCCACTTGCATCTGCTGGATGACCTTGGACAAGCCATAGCTCTGTACCAGCTGCTCTTTCAAGGACAGTTGTCTCAGAGCTCTCTCAGCCCCACCTACCTCACAGGGGGTTTGTGGGGGGGAGGGGAAGGGAAAGGAGTTTGTAAGCCACTCTGAGACTCCAAGTGAGTGAAGGGCAGGATATAAATCCAATCTCTTCTTCTTCTTCTTCCTCTAAGTAAAAAGTTTCCATCTCTAGCTAGGAAAAGGTAAGTAGGTACTATGGTATTAAAAGGATCTGCATTCTGTATGTCCTCTGGATGCATGTGTGTCCAGTTAATAATAAAAACACATTTATCTTCTTGTCAGTATCATAGAGCTAAAACACCTGCTGATAGGCAAGCTGTGTTCTGCTCTCGCTCATTCATCAAGAGCAAAATTACTGGTTAAGATTCAATTCCAGTATCTTCATTGTTCAATATGATGGTACAACCAGAAAGATATCCTTTGGATTTAAAAGCTACAGGTGTTCTTGAAACTCAGAAATTCCTCAGTTTTCATGGGACCTCAGAAGCACTGCAAACCATAGCTGAGAAACTCTAGACTAGAGGGAAGGGTAATGTTGGATTGTTTGGCTTTGGGGTAGAATGATGAGACTCTGAAAACATTCAAAATGGAGGAGTTCCTGAGATCTCTAAGGCTCTTTGAACTCCAAATAATGCCATTGGGCAAGCAACCAAGGTCTCTGGATCTACTCCGCTAGTCCTGGATGGATCAAGACCTCCATTCCTTTAAGTCCACTGAGGACACAAATAGACATCAGGAGGGTTTAACTTGCTACTTTTGGAATTAAAAATTCCAGTTCCTTGGGTCAGCATCCACTGCACTAGGGGCAGAACACAGACTAAGTTCAGTGATGGGGACCAGCATTCTTTGGTAAGTCTTGGCCACAGCAGCCATTTTTTTTACTTAAGACAATGTAATACAATGCTAGATTGCAAAGCTTTGTCAGAGAAGCATAAGGATTGCACAGCTCCTTCCCCCTAAGAATCTATAGCTTTCTTTAGCAGTCCCAGAGCTCCTTGGAACCTCAAGAACAATAAAAAAGAATCCTTAGAAATGCAATGGACTAGTGTACAGGATCAACATGCACAAAGTGACAGCAGGAGGAAATGCACTGGTCCTACTACTGCCTACATGCTTCACTGCACATAAACAGGACTCCCACGCTTCTGCTCACTGTGTGTTGTATGGGCTCCATCCCTTGACCAGGAACATATGTTCCTTATCATGGGGCTCTATCCTATTGCATATAACCAGAATGTGTGAAAGTGTTGTGCCGGTGTGCAGCAAGCAGCGATAGGAGGTAGGCAGGACCAACATAGTCATGAGCAGGGAGTGGAGCCGGACAGTCAACTCTTATTTCCCCTCTATGTGTTAGCCTTATATACCAATTGACGCATACACAGGCCTAACAACATATTTCCACTCAACAGAGTTACCAAGCCCAGCTCTGTGACATCAGCAATGGGGTGATATCACTTCAGTATCTCTGGATTTGAGTCTCAGTATCAGTCTTCCAGCCCCGACAAACATGCAGCCAAAGTCTCAGAATACTTGGCCTCCTAACAGCCTCCAAAATCACTATCACCATCCCACTTGCTGGAGAAACCAATGACCAGCAAGGAAGCTGCACAGTGTCACAAGACTGTGACTTTTCAGGGGAATGTTGTAAAATATCTGAACATTCTGACAAACAAATATTATTCTGAAAGGGGTAATTCTTTTGGTGAGTTCTCTAAACGGGAGGGACAGTGACTCAGTAGTGGGGCATGCTCTTTACACACAGAAGGTTCCAGGTTCAATCCCTGACAACTCCAATCAAAAGGATCAGGTAATAGGGGATGCAAAAGTCTTCAACCAATGACCATGAAGGGCTGCTGCCATTCAGAATAAACAATACTGACTGTGATAGAGCAATGGTTTGACTCAGGATAAGACAGCTTCATATGGAGCAAGACCAAAGCAACCTGGCAGGCAAGGATTTTGCTGATTAGTGCAGGCCCAGCTTCAAAAGAGGGCTTTCTCAGTCAGTTGCTGACCAATGAGAGCTGCCAGGAGCCACCTGCCAACTGCAGCTTCTGCCAATGAGAAAGGGAGTCTCCTTCCCTCCTCCTGCCTCCCTCCCTGGCTTTGCCAATGAGGGACAGCACCTCTCTTCCCACCTCCTTGGTTTTCCCTTTGCAGTTTACTGGGTGTGTAAAGCTTCTGCAGGCTCTGAAGCACCTGACCCAGTCCCTTTTTTTTACATTAGCCTGCTAGCTCGTGCCAGGCAGCTATCGGCTCTTCTCTGCAGCAGCACATCAAATAGAAGCTTTTGGGGGGTGTTCAAAGGTGGCTGGAAAAAGAAGGGGTGGAAAGGTGGCTGGAAATGGCTTTTGCCGGTGAGGAAAGGAGTCTCCCTCCCCATCCTCCCTCCCTAGTTTTTCCTTTGCAGTTTGCTTGGTGCACAAAGCAGTTGCTCCTGCAGGCTCTGAAGCATGTGGCCCATCCTTTTCATGCCTTAAACGGTCAGCTTGTGCCATCATGTCTCCTCATAAGCAGCCCATAAAGCAGGAGGAATTTTTTGGGCTTTTTTGTTCCGGGGGGGGGGGGTGGAGTGTTCAAAGGTGGTTGGAAATGAGTGTGTGGGTGGTGGCAACAGCCTCTGATTTCTGCCTTTTACAAGATCAGTTGTAACTCTGGGAGATCTCCAGGCCCCACTTGGAGGCTGGCAACCATATTGCATTCCAGCTTTAGTGCCTGTAACTATCCTTGACTCCTCCTATAGTGTATTACATGGAGCCAAACCAGAGCAAGGCTTTGGGCTTTGGGGGGAGGATGAGGTGAGTTCAGTGGAAGATGGTGCGAATCAAATGGGCCGTCCATCCAAGAAAATACACATTCTTCTGTGAGCAAAGCCTATTTCATGCTCAGAGGAAGAAACAAACACTTTTGTAAAGATACATTGCGGGGGGATTCCCATTTGGCACACTGCACCCCAGGAAAGTGGAAATGAGGACAATTAATATGGGGAGGGTAATCTTCATGCATTCACAAGATTCTGCTTATCATGTGTAAAGAATGGAAAATGTATCTGGTTTTAAACAAAAAGGGATTGCTTAACCTTCTTTGTAGAAGTATCCCTTTTTGTTCTAAAGTCAATGATTATGTAAACTGCTCTTCAAATGTATTTACCTGTAAAAGCCATTAGAATTAAGTAGACATTCCAAAAAAGGGTTGTGAGAAGGATTGTAAAGATGAAAATATAAATTTTCTTTTATGTTGTTTATCAGAAAATAAATTGCTTTTCAAGGCATTTTGTAATCTTTAAAGCCTGTCCAATAATACAGAAATGTCAGATAAAATGGGTAGTGTAGATGCCCCCCTCCAATTCTAATACACAACGCTTTAGAACACCAGAGGAAGAACACACCAACCCTCTAAGATATTGTATATCCAAACATGGAGAAAGATTGATAAGCAGTTGTGTTGGTCTGTAGAAAATTCCAAAAGCAACAGAGCAAGTTTCTAAGTTCCTAAGAGATCTTCATCAATCTGGATGATACAGGAAGGGGGGGGGGGTCTTTTAAGGGCATGATGAAGAAGCCTGCAATTTGCAGACTTAACATGGGATGCAGAATGCATTAGAGACTTAACTGAATTAAGTGTCAATGAATATAATATATGTTTCAAGATACTCCAAAGGATGAAACTGAGGTATCTTCACATTAATGTGTGCTAAGGATCAGGGATTTGCAAACATTACCTACAATGAATTATACTGTTGCCAGCATCAGCACTTGGCTAGGCTGGCCATCTGATGGAGTCAGAGCTCAGTAGGTCTGTCCTCATCACTGGCTATAATGGTGGGCACTGCTCTGGCATGTTCAGTCTATACAGTAAAAACCACGAACTGGGGAATCTTTGCCTATACCTTTGATAGTGAGAAGCTGGCACAGACCTGAGATGGCTTGGTGCTACTTGGTGAAGCTCCAAGATTTATACATACCCCCCCCCCCCAACATCGTCTGACATATTAGCAAAGCCTGAGATTACATTCTGAGGTCATTTTTAATTGCAAGTCTTTGCTGAAACCCTGACAAAAGTAATTTTTTAAAAATTCAAAAGCTAGCTGGGAACAGGCCCATAGCTACAGTGGGGCATCTCGGGGCCAGGCCCCTCAACTTCCCATCTAGCTGATTTATTTTATTTTCCGTGCATACCATGGCCATGCTGAGCCGAGCCGTCCCCCTGCCCTGCCTGCCAGCAGTGGGCCTCTGGATGGCTGTAGGCGAGGCATGCCACAGGCACATCTGCTCCCTACTCCAGCCCCTTCCCTCTCATGTTGCTTTTAAAAAACTTTTACTTTCTTGTTGCTCCTGACACAGTGCCCCCCGACTTAGTTAAATGCCCCCCCAAAGTAAAAAAATCCTGGCTACGGCCCTGGCTGGGAATTTGTTAGTTCAAGTAAATTAGGTGTTTTTCTATTGCTTCTGTTTGATTCTTTTTTTAATGAACTAACATGACCTATGCGATCTAACTTTTCCATTGTAAATGTAAACCAAACAGCATGCAATCCCATTCTTCTCCATGTCACAGCAAAATACTGTTCTACCTAGTAATTGTTAACCTTTGCACTAATTTACCTACAGCACATACTATACTGGGATGGAAGAGTGATCGGTGGAGAACTTGATGATGATAGCATTTGAAATGGACCTATGAGGTCAGGTTTTTTAAAAAATCCATCACTCAGCCTTGATCTAGGGAACAATTTGCAGTCTTGAGCAAGTCACTATATCTTTGTCTGTTTTACCTCTGAGGGGTCTTTAGAGATATTTGTTTACTTCATTTACACCCCACCTTTCTCCCCAATGTGGACTCAAAGTGGAGTACATTATTCTCCTTGCTTCCATTTTATCCAAAAATAACTCCACACGTGTGTTCTGTTCTTTATTGCTTGCTTTCAGCAACACAATGGATTCTGAGCACCATTCTCACTATGGATCAACACCTAAAAAAAAATTACAAGTCTGTGAGCCAGAAAAGAAAGGAAAAAGGTTTATTGGGGGGGAAAGCCAAGGCACTGCTGGCCATTTATCATTTCTTCCAAAACAACAGTGTGACTAAGAACACAGAAGAAATGGATGTTCCCCCCTCTTTACCAGCGTAAACAAACTGAAATAGAAAAGGAAGTGGTTAAAGAAGAAAAGGTAGAGCCAAAGAAGAAGAGCCAGTTGGAATGGGTGTGGCTAAAGGAAAAATGGACTGTACCAAAGGGAAAGGGGGGGCTGATTATAGGGTTTTTTTTCGCAGGGCCCACAAAACCTGTAACTGGCCCTGGGTCAGTGGGGTAGATCTTTGGGCATGGTGGCTAAACCAACAGGTCTTGCTAACTATCCTGTGGGGAAGACCTGAGTCCCAGTCCACCAACCTATATTCTCTTTCAGTGTAGTTCTCCTGTGCAACTAGTAGCTTCCTTGGGTTGTAGCGTAGCTGTTTGATTATTATTATACAAATCAAAAATGATGTTATATAGTCTTGTACATTTTTTTCCTGCTATGCAGCTGGACTGGACCTTAAACTTAATATATCTTTTTGTTATTTATTAGTTTTCTGGTATTTGGCCACACACACAAATCAAACAAGCTTAGCTGAAAGATCACAAATCAGCAACAAGTAATGAAAGAAATTTTTTTTTGGTACTCACTGAAAGTCATTGTAGATTGAAATGAGTATTAAAGAAGAAATCATAAACTCAAATACATGTAATCCTTTTCCAGTTTGAAGTAAAACAGAACAATTGTATTTACTCTACAAAATACTTTACTTTCTTTTTTAATGAGAATTTCATTTTTATTGCAAAGTAATATTTATATAATCCTAACAAATATTTCTAACAAAGACCCCCAAATGCAGAAAGCACTAAGCTCTTCAGAATGTAATTTAGGCTCTCAAAGCGATTACATTTTTAAAGAAATGAAGAAATCCAAGGGTACATGAAAGGATACATGAGTATATGCACACAGTGTTCTGAGAAGGGGAAAATAAGAAGTCCAAGTATTTTTTATCATGCCCCTTCTCCAAGTAATTCAGGCAGGGTTGCATACATAGTTCTCTCCTCCTCCACTTTATTTTAACAACACCCCTGTGAGGTAGGCTAGGCTAAGAGAGAGCGAGTGACCCAAGGCTGCCTTGAGGGTATGGCTATGTGACACCATTACTGAGCAAGCTAAGACAAACGATAATGGAATACCTTCTTGTGTGTGAGCTTTATTTGCCCTCAATGAGTGGCTAAATCCTACTGGCTACATGAAAGCTTCCCGTTTGCAGGAAGAGATGAGGATAACCATTTTAAAGTTGAAAACTAACAACACAGTGGCCAGTAGGATATGGATTGGCTGAAAATACAAGCCAAGTGACCACAAATAGGCAAAGTTTGGGGAAAGTTCAAGTGGGTGTTTAGGTTCTCCTTAATGCATATATGATGGATCCCTGCTTCTTTTTTTTACTGTGAGGCAGATTTTCCTGCCAAAACACTGTTCCCCACTCAGACTGAGCAGCCCCTTAGTTGCTTATTGTAATAACAGAATTGTAAATTTCTGTGTGTCCCACCCTGTGATAGAGAAGTTATTTGGCTTTTGCCTAGGCCAGAGATTTATGGTAACTAAGCAGGAGCCCTCTTACAATTCACATTGGAAATGGCACTTGATATGAAGTATACTTCAAACAGAAAAGTTGATTTTATTGAACAGGCACAATTGGGTTAGAAATAGACAGGAGACAAGAAACTGAGGTGAATTTTGTTGTTTATACAAATTATAACATATAGTATATATAATATATACTTTGAACAGAGTACAGTTGAACCTTATTTTCTTAACTGTGAGAGGCTTGTTTGTCTTGGAGATTTCATATAACTATCTTAGTTTCCTGGAAGTTAGTACTTTCTTCCTGAATTTAAATATCTCCCCTGTGGGATTACAACTTTCGCTTTTGACTCTTGAAGAGTCTAAGAGTCTAAGGCTTTCCCTTTTCACACAAACCGGTGTGCAAAAAAGCCCACCTGACTGTATTGTTGTCAGGTAAGCTAGCCCCCCCTTGTGGCAGGAATGTGCAGGGTCAAGTAAGGTAGGTAGAAAAGTTGGCCAGAACCTTGAGATATTCATGGATGAAGACAGTTCACCTGAACCAACCATCTATTGGCTATTCAGCTATGAGGGTGTACGGAGTGGGCTCCCTTGGTAATGAACAGCACTTTCCAATCCCCAATCCTAACTGCTATACAGCATGTGAGGAAGGGATGATGCTCATCACCTCTCGGCTCAGAAATCTGGTCCAGGCAATAAAGAACAAGCCGTATCTGCAATAGCTGGGCTGAGTTTTGAGCCAGGGTGGGGTTGCTCTTAATCCAGCAGCTTTCAGGAGCTGTTTAGTTGATCTGCACAAGTTGGGGGATAAGTTATGTTGACAAGTTGAGACATGCTGTAGATCAGTTTTTAAATAAAATAAATAAAATCCTATTTTAACCCATATACTGGTGTTTGGCATCTTCATCCTGGGGTGCAGGCACAATAAAATGACAAGATTTTAGCAACATATTCACAACATCAAAAATAGCAGATCTGAGAGAATTTAACAATTTATATCTGATTTTATGTGTTTAGCAAAGGCATTGAGTTCAGTCACAGAAAATACCTGGGTCAGTTATCATGATTGGGGGATTGCTTAGGTTTTGACATTTAATGCTTGCTACCATGCTTGCTCATTTCATATAAAGGATTTTTTTAAAAGAAAATTTGCTATAGATCTTGTGCAAGACTGTCATTGATTTCTCAAGGACAACCACATCTAGGGACTTAGTTAATATCATCCATTTTGGAGGTAAAAAGAAGTTTCTATCTACAGCACTTTAGACTGAAACAATAATAATCCTGCAGGGATATAATAGGTCAGATGAAGTATTCACCTTATACTATACTCCCTAATCTTGTCAACATTTGCTGTATTTAAAAAGATTACTAGTGCTGGGATATCACAGAAAATATCAGAAAATAGAATATTCTGACAACAAAGTTCATTTGTTGCTCGATCTAATCTTGAAAATACAAAACCATGCAGCTAGATGAAATCTATAGTGAAGGTATAGAAACATGAGATTACAATGAGTCAAACAAATTTTGACAGAAAAATATTATTTCCTATACATGTTTGCTAAATATTTATTTTTCCTTGCCCAATTTTTCATTCTACCAAACAGGTGTGGTCATCATTTTAGATCCTGTTTTGCTTGTAGTCACTGAATGAGGTTAGGTGGGCTGGTTGAGGACAGCTAGATGCTCTTTGAGCTAGGGACTTCCAGTAGATGTTGGTCACTTGAGCGTAGTGCTCTCTGGGTTCTTATCAGTCTGTTTCCTGGTGGCAGTACATTTATCCAGTGCAATGAATTTTCCTTTGAAGGAAAATCCTCTTCCCCTGGGAAAAGACTGCTGGAGGAATATGTTGGCACCAATGGGATGTCCTAGTAGCATCCAACTCATTGAGCACCATGCTGCATTGTTGGGGGGGGGGGGGAGGACTTTGGTTTGGTGCAGTTGTGCTTCTACACAGCAGCACCTGCTGTTGGTGATGATGACACCTATTTATTAGAGCCATTTGTGTTACTGAATTCTTGCCTCAGCAAAACTCAACTCTGATATGATGGAGCAAGAAAAAAAGCCTAATATTCTGCAACTGTACTAACACTGAGAATTATACAGATCTGCAAACATTTCCCTCAAGTATTGAGATCCCAGTTGTTCTGCTTAGCTTATGTGCCTGGAAATGCACCAAGTCTTTAAATACAGATCTGAAAAATTTATAGGGGCTTTAGAGAAGAAATCATAGGAGTAATGAATTATTGCCTGCTTGCCTGAGTAATGCTCTGTAAGCTACCAAGGTAGCACATTCAACCAGCAACTCATTAACACTGATTTGTCAGAGGAAAATGTCTGCCCCACTCTAACCTGAAACTGAGCAAATCAAACTGTGCAGAGGCCATGAGAAGAAGTAAAAGCAAGCATCTCTGGCCGTCTTTTCCGTAAAGCATATTGGCAAAGCACTTGGGTTAATTGCCTTTGTTATTGGTTAATTGGGTTAACTGCCCTAAATCTCATCCAGTACTGCAATTTATGGTACCCTGGCTGTAAATTCTTCACTCACTTGAGATATCATTGTTATTATATTTGACTCCCATATTACATCCAAAACATGTATCTAAATGAAACACTTGGCAGGCTGGCCCTGTTTTTGAAATGTGAAAAATGATGCTTTGGTTCTCATTATGAAGGAGAGCACAATTAGGAGCAATAAAATCACTTGTGGACTAGCTGCTAGATATTCAGAATCTCAAATACAGGTCTTAGATTTACACTGCCAATGTTAAAGACATTGGCAATATAATTTTCAGTTCTATGGTTTTGCTGCATTTGCCAAGATCAAAAGGTTTCATGGGGTACAGAAGCAGAAAATGTTGTTTTCCACCACTGCAGCTGAGGTGTCCCCTAAAGGTCAGGCCATTTTAGGCTCCATCTTCATATCAGAAGGCGTTGTCTTCATAGCTCATGTCAGTTTCTGAACACAGGGAGCAGCAGTAGTTCTCACCCCCATTCCCACACCACATGCTGTTTTCACATCTGCAACCACCTTATCGAGCTGCTATTGGCTCTGTTGTAAAAATCACATCACTTACCTGGCTACATGTAAGTTTCAAATCAGAGCCAAAAGTGGCTCCATAGAGTGATTTGTGGATGCGAACACAGTATGTGAGGGGGAGGCTAAAGCCCCTTCTCCTTGGATACTGGGGCCACAAACAGAAAAGAGCCAGTGAGCATCTGGGAGGCACAAAATTCTCATTGCACATATTATTTCTATTTAAAAAAATTATTACAGAGGAACGAATACATCAAGTACATAAGAAAAGGTGAATACTATCATCCTTTGCAATCCTCCCATTGCACATTGTAATGTAGTATGTTCTGTGTAGCAACCAGCCTGCTATGTGCTCCCAGGTAATGGCGCCCGCCGCATGGCCAGAGCACATGGTCAGGCAGATTGGGTGTTGGCCAGCAAGGCACTTTGAGTGCTCTTATGAATTGTGATATTCATAAGCCTGAACTTTGGGCTGCCTTTAATGGAAGGGCCATGCACTTTCTTCATGATAGGAGCCAGCTCCAGCCCAAGCCAGGAGGCTGACACCCTAAACAGTTCACCTGGGACAGAAACAAAGAGGTTTTTCTCTCTCTGTCTCAGCGTGCTGGTCAACCCCCTGCCCCCTCTCCAACACATCTGGATAGTTATGCTAACTAAGCTGCCTAGCAACTAATGTGCCAGACATCACCCAACAGGCCAAAGTCATTGATTAACAATAGATATGGCCAGGTGAGTCATCGGACCCCAGACCCAGTGTCTCTTTCCTGGTGAGATCATAGTCTTGCAACATTGTCCATCCCCTGGCCCTCCTCCCTTTGTCCAGCTTTCACCTATCCAAGGGTCCAGAAGGGACGGACCACCTAGAGGTGTGTTAGTGGGATGTGGTCTGTATAGCCCGCCCCAAGACCCCCAATAAAAGACCAAATCCAGAGGCAATCGCTCTCTTGAGCCGTCGCCCCCTATCAGCTATACTACCCCTGCAGTCCAGCTTACTGTATCCAACCCTTGCCTCCATCTTTAATCCTCTCTCTCTGGAGTAGCTACCCAGGAGAACCACATGGTCTTGCAGGTCCAAGCCTCGTGTCCCCATAGCCTTTCTATTTTTCTTCCCATCCAATTCTTCCTGACATTGGACAACACATCTAAGGTACTGTGCTGTTCCCCACCAACGATAACCTGCTCATGAGAATGTGCTATTTTCTCCCTTTATTTCATTAGGCCTGTGTGATTGTGTGTGTGATTACATTTTTGGTGTGCTTGACCAACATCATTCAGTAAACAGCACTGAACTTGATATCTGTCTCACGTGCCTCTTTCCTTGAGAACTCCCGGGAGGGGTGGGACCCTGGTATAGTTGGCAAGAACCCGTGTATTTTGCTGATTGCTAAACGTAAATTAAAGCAATTCGGCTAACAAGGGGAGCTTAAATCTGGAGGAACAATAGACATCCGGAATCAAAGCCTCCACCAATGTGGGACCTAGGTTCTCCTTGGGGAGCCAATGCGGTCAAAGGCTCCTCCAGGGAACCTATGACAAACATGCCACCTCCAAAGAACCCAACATCCCCAAGGCTCCCAGAGGCTTCGTGCCGGAGGGCCCGGTCTACATCCGCAACTATGCCCGGGGCCCCCTGTGGTTGCCAGGGCGGATTATCCGCGTCACCGGTCCCCTCTCCTATGAAGCTGTGGGTGAGGATAGACAACAGTGAAGGCGCCTTGTGGACCAGCTTTGCTGCCACCTGCACGCCTTCTCTGCAGACGATCGAGGGCAGGACTTCCCAGATGTGGAACCCGAGGTACCAGAGACAGATGATCCGCCCGCCCCACGACCGGCCGAGACTCTGCAGGAGGACTCCACAGAAGCAGCCCCCCCAGACATCACTCCAGTCGCCGTCCCTGGGCCGGCACCAGACCCAGCTCAGCCCGCGGCAGATATCCCCGAATCTCTGCTCCCTACACTGGTGGCTCCAGCGATGCCGCACCATTAAACCAGAGAACGGAAACGTCCCGTGCACCTCAGAGACTATGTTTGCCAAGGGACAGTCCGGACTATGGGGAGAGGCGTGTAATGTAGTATGGTCTGTGTAGCAACCAGCCTGCCATGTGCTCCCAGGTAATGGTGCCCGCCGCATGGTCAGAGCACATAGTCAGGCAGAGAGGGGAGCTTGAAACTGGAGGAACAATAGATGTCCGGATTCTAAGCCTCCACCAATGTGGGACCTAGGTTCTCCCTGGGGAGCCAATGCGGTCAAAGGCTCCTCCAGGGAACCTATGACAAACATGCGCATATGTTAAGACCCTATCAGGTATTTTGGGTGCAGCCGGAGTTGTGGCTCCAGCCAGCATATAATGAGGGCCCTGGAGCCCTGTAAGCATGCTTGATCTGACCATCTACTGGACATGCTGGAATCACTCAATAAAGGCTTCATGATTTCACCGTTCCTGGTCTCCCGAGTCCAGTACTCTTCACACATATAGTACAAAATCCTCATGTTGTTCCCAACAAACATGAGGACTTTGTAGTGTTTAGACTGGCCCTTATTATGTTTATGTTTATTTGAATTTATATCCCACCCTCCCCTTAATGGGCTCAGGGAGGTTCCAACTGTATAAATACACTACAATTAAAACCATGTTAAAACACAATATAAAATAACATAACTCATATATGCCATACAGCTCTAGTAATAAACCAGAAACCTCAGTGGTTGATGGTACTAGAAATTAAAAATCCAGAGATCTATAAAATTTAAGATCTCAGACCAGGCCACAGATGGGGGCCAACCCAAGGAGGAGGACACCCGCTGCCTCACCTAAAAGCCCAGTGGAAGAGCTCCGTCTTGCAGGTCCTGTGGAACTGTAATATATCCCACAGGGCCCTGATCTCACACAGGAGCTCATTCCACCAGGCAGAGGCCAGGGCTGAAAAAGCCCAGGCCCTGGTCGAGGCAAGTTGGATGTCCCTGGGGCCAGGGACCACCAAAAAATGTTGATTAATGGATTGGGTTTTTTGCTTATCTCTGTTGCAAGTCCATTTGACTCAGCTCAGAGTGTACAGACTATGTGAGCTGGGTGTGTCTCCTACCTTCGCCATGACTGACCTCTGGTTGACAACGATTGTTTCCAAGTCAGCCAGATACAACATGAATTGAATGATGGTGCTTTTGGCCATTAGACATGAATATATGAAGCTGTCTTAGACTGCATCAGACTACTAGTTTATCAAGGTCAGTATTGTCTTCTCAGCATGGCAGCTGCTCTTCAGGGTCTGAGGCAGAGGTCTTTCACATCATCATCTACCTGATCCTTTAACTGGAGATGCCAGAACTGAAGCTAAGACCTTCTTGCATTCAAAGCAGATACTCCACACTGAACCATAGCCTCTCTCCATTAACTAGCGCCCTATGGCTGTTATACTGAAAATTGCCATGTTTACCTTTCTACTTCTATATGATCTGAAGTTGCCCAGTGATGGAGGCTGGATAACGTGCATGTGTGCTAGTCTACATGAGGTACTAATCTGCCTTCTATAAATCTCTTGAGTGGTCTATATAAAGAACTCTGATAGGTCCTGTTAGCAACAACTTTGAATGTCATTACTATCTTTTCAGACAGCTAAGCCCCTATTCTTTTACCTTTCTTGTTCCACATTCCCCTTCTCTGTTTTTCTTCACCATTTCACTAGCACCCCTTCTGTGCTTCCTTAAAGAATCCTCCCACCACTGTGGTAAAATTATGGTTTCAAAACATCACTTTTAATGATGTCTGTCAGTTGATTCTGTCTTTTAGTGGCTGAAGTGATCATGCACAGCTACAAAAGTTGTATCTGGGTGCAAACTTGTAGTAACACAGAGGACTCTTAACACCTTTGTTTCATGGTGTGATGCATATCTTCAGCAAGCCCTACAATTACATTATAAAGCAAATTCACAGCAAAAAGCCATACTTATAGCTAATTTAATATCCATTATCTCTTCCTGCTCTCTTTGATCAGTACTGCTTTCCAAATGATTTCATCCCTTGGAATATCTCTGTTTCATATTATTGTCCCCTACATATCCTCAAATAGCTTCTGTTTTCTAGAAAAATCCACTTGAAAAGATCTTGTTCCAAACTTTACAAGTCCCCTTGAATTTATTTCTTTCAGTATCTACACATATAATTACAGCTTTTCCATCTGAGAGAATATTAATGGGGACTTTTCAATTAGATCAGAGGTGGGACACCAATATTTCAGTGCATCCAGTTAATACTGCCGGGTGAACACTGTAGAATTTTACTTTAACATTCCACATTATATTTTCGTAACATCATTAGTATGGTCTAGTGGTAAGAGTGACAGACTAGGATCTGGGAGGCTCTTCCATAAAAGCTCGCTGCAGGACCTTAAGCCAATCACCCCCTGTCAGCTTCACAAGGTTGTTATTGTGAGCAGGGGCGTCAAGTTTTAAAATCCTCAGGGGGGGGGAACTCGTGCCATGTCCCCGCCGCCGTTGCCTCCCCCCCCCCCACCTGGCCACTCCTACTTCCGTGCCTCCCTCCATCCATCCAGGGGCCAGCTGGGCATTTGCTTAGCTGGCCCCTGGACAAATGGAGGGAGGGAGGGACGGAGGCAGCCAGGCAGAGGGGGGGGGAGAGAGAGAGAGAGAGAGAGAGAGTGGCAGCGGCCCTAGGAAGGGCCCGGAGATGCACAGCGGCGGGCGCTCCATTTTCCCTGGGGGGCTGAATTTCGGGAGTGGCTCAAGCCCTCAAGCCTCCCCGTAGTTGAAGACTATGATTGTGAGGATAAAATGGAGGAAGGGAGAATGGTGTTGCAGGCCATGCTGAGGACAGAAGCAGGGTATAAATACTTACATCAATACAAATAGAAAGAAGAAATTAGACATGAGAATTTTGACTGGCCTAGGAAAAGGAGCCTGGCCCTGTGTGACAGATATAAAGTTAAAAATCACAGGAGTCAATGGGAGCAGAGCTCTAACAAACCAACAGGAGCTGAGTATGGAGATGGGGTCAGGAATGACAGTTATCTATCAGGTGGGGAATGTCATTTGGAGGTAACATTTAGTTGAGGAAGTTAGTTAGAGAAGACAGATATAAGAATTTGCTCCAGTCCCCCAAATGAAGACATGAGACCACAGTATGTGTTTAACTGGCTTATTTAAATTAGCTGATCTACATAATCAATTAATTATGCTAATACTTAACTAAAGGGAGGCTCTGCTAGGCAGCATGTCCATGGCTGCCTTTATCTGGCAAAGTCACCATAGCTACAAACTAAGCCAGTAGCTACCACCAGCCTCATCTGTCCTTACCTGCATATAATGTGCTGAGAGATGCCCACCCCCCACACCCATCCTGGTGCACTGTAAAACTGCTACCAGGTTTGGAAAGATGTTGCTCAGCACCAAAGGCATTTCTTCACAAGCCCGATCCCGCTGTAAAGTGATGGTCTGTTCAGGACACACTGTCTATCACACCCGATGCACGGGATGCTCACTGTTCATCCTTACCAAACATGAGCAGCTTGCCCTATCCTTGCTAAACTAGTTATATCATTAGAGACCAGGCCTACTTAATTTTCTTTGTATCCCCAACCTAAACATCATGAAACAAGTGAAAAAAGGCTCAGCCCAATTGCCAATCTAGGACACAGCCCCCCCCCCCCCCCGATTCCGGCTTGGCCCCACGCAGTGACAGGCTAATTCCATGGTATTTCAATGATTGTGGGTTGGTAGGCAGCAGGCAGCCATTTATAGCCTCTCCCCTCTGCCTTCCCCATTTGATGGTTGCTTTACCTTTTCTGCCAATAAAGCCTTGAGCTTTATCTGAAGCTGGCCTGGAGCAAATCAAACCATGGCTCGATGGCCGTGAATGCCTTTTCATGAAATCCCTTTATAGTGTCCAGGCATTACAGAGTTACAGCAATGTTTATTTGTAATGGCATAACCAGTGGAAATAATTCAAGCTCAGCAGGAAGGGGGGGGGGGGTGTTGTGGCATAGACAGTCTGCACATTTTAATATTGTATAAACTTTTGTAATGACCTCAGTTTACATTATATTTTTGTTCTCTCTTTAAAAAAAAAAACTTTTTGCTGTCTAAGTTAACCTCAAACTTCAGCTGTCAAGCACAAAACTCAAGCTTGTTTATAACCAAACCAAATTCTATAGCAGAATATGTGCCTGCTGGTAACATATCTGGTGCAGTGACGAAGCAGGAAGATAACAAACCTGAGGTGGTACTCTGGGAGGCAAAGTTTTAAAGGAAGTCACCGCTGGCCTGTCATATCAATTTTCTATAAATAAGTGCTAATACATGAAAAGCAAATGATAATTTCACAAAACTGTTCTGAGAAGTATATAGTTAACAAAATCTGTCTCTTAATGGCCCACAATTGCTCCCACAGAGTAGTTTTTAATCTACGAATTACTTCCTCCCTACTACTATGAAATATGTTCAGATTGCTACTATAATGTAGTCTTCTTATTCCCTATCTGAACCAATAGGAGATATTATATCATTTGGGTGCAAATGCAATGGCTTAGATCCACTAGCAATCTCTACCCAGGGAATGTGATTTCCTCTCCTCCCCAATCCTGTGAAAGCCTGTAATGCCCCTGGATTGCCTATTGCTGTTTGTTGTTGTTCAGTAACACAGTCGAGTCCAGCTCTTTGCGACCTCATGGACCACATCACGCCAAGCCCTCCTGTCTTCTGTTGTGCTCCAGAGTTTGCTTAATTTCATGTTTGTTGCATTGATAACACTGTCTAACCATCTTATCCTTTGCCGTCCCCTTCTTTTTTGACCTTCAATCTTTCCCAGCATCAGGATCTTCTCCAGTGAGTGTTCCCTTCTTATTTGGTGGCCAAAGTATTTGAGCTTCAGTTTCAGTATCTGGCCTTCCAGGGAACAGTCAGGGTTGATTTCTTTTAGGATTGACTGATCTGATCTTGCAGTCCAAGGGACTCTCAAGAGTCTATTGCTGGGGGGGGGGGGCATTTCTGGAAATCTGGGTTTTGGCCACCTGGGTTTTGGCCACTGTATGACTGTGGTCACATGGTCATTTTCACTGCTGTTCCCTCTTGCATTTAAAATTGCTGATCAGATGCCCTCATCTGTCTCCCATACCAAAGTGGGCTCACTTGCACAATCCTCCCGGTTCCCTAGTGAGTTTTTTGACACTTTCTGACAAAGTAACTGCACTTTGAATCCAGGATTTCACCCATCTGGACAACCATCTCTCATAATGACAATGATTAGGTTTTCAGAATGTCCTTCTCGTGGTTCCCCCCCCACAAAGCTTCTGCCGTTGTGTGCATGAGCAATCCTGTCCTGAATAAATTCAATGTATAAATGTATATCAAGCACATATATAGTCTCCAGCGCTCAGTTGTATGTCGCTGGTTAATTTTGTTTGCTGTTTTTTTGGTGGGGGGACCTGCAAAAACATGGAAGTGTGGTGAGTCCCAGTGGGCATGTGCAAAGCCAATTTTTTTTAAAAAAACAACAACAACAAGGCACACCACCACCTGGAGCCTTGTTGCGTGATGCAAGCAGTTCGGAGAGGGATGTGTGATCATCCCCCCCCCCCCCCAATATTCCAAATCAAATCTATAGCATGAACAAATCAGGATAAGCTTGCTTGTAACCACGGCCTAAGACACAGTGTGTTGGACTGGATGGGCCATTGGCCTGATTCAATATGGCTTCTTTTTATGTTCTAAATCTTTCTATCCATAGAAAAACTCTGGTGGATTTAGGCCAATATTGTATTTATTGAATCCTAGAGTTCTTCAGTGACTTAGACCTTCTATACCCACACTGGAGTTACTCCTGATTTTTTGGGGAGTCAATCCAGAAGCACTGGAATCAATCTGGGCAAGGTTCTTCTGCATGTCTGCCCTCCCCGTGCATTTTTACATCTGTAAAGTCAGTTCCTTTTATTCTGCACATGCCTTAAATAATAAGGATTTTCAAGGGAGG
The DNA here is from genome assembly GCA_029233225.1 of Lepidodactylus listeri. NCBI lineage: Eukaryota > Metazoa > Chordata > Lepidosauria > Squamata > Gekkonidae > Lepidodactylus > Lepidodactylus listeri. The sequence goes on from JARCFY010000012.1 coordinate 38,794,912, forward strand.
GTGCTGTCATAATCAGTGTCATTACTGGTAGTGTCACAGCATCCCCCTTATTTTTTTTTCAAAAAATGGCTCAAAATATTGATATAATGCTGTAGTGTCATAATGACAGTTTAAGCAGATTCTCTGAATTCCCAGGTTTTAAAAAAGTAAGTCTCTACCCCTTACCTTGCAGAGCTCTAAGGAAAAAGGCAAATCCCCATGAGGGAAAGGGCTAGAGACTTAGTTTTTTAAGTGGATGCTGGGAAATCATAGAACAGTCTTAAATTATCATTACAAAATTACAGTGTTATATTGATATTTTATGGCTTTTTTTTACAAAAAACAAAAATACTGTCTTGTGGGGGAGAGGGAGTGGTTTAATGACAATGACAGCCCCATCAATAAAAAGTGGCCTGGAGATGGGTGGGAGTGGGCAGGACCAAAAAAAACTACTTAGAAAGATTATGCACTAGAAAAAAAATCTGATTCAAAATCAGCTTCCAGAAAAAGATTGGCATAAAAGTGGTCTCAAAAGAGCATAAAAGTGGTCTCAAAAGTGGTCTGGGGTGGAGATGCAAACTAAAGGCACAAAAAAGTGTGCAGAAATCAGGGGATAAAGCAAAGCACTATGGAGCCAGAGCCAATGAGAAAAAAAAAAAACCATGCAGAAAAGCCCTTAGACCAGAGTACTTGAAAGTTGTCTTCTGGTTTAGCCGTAATTATTTCTGTTGGTCTATGTCATTAAAAAAAAACATTCAGGTCCTAAATGCTTCCTTCTGAACAGATGAACCTAGCCTGATGCATATTCAATAGAAATCAGTAGAACTTCCTTTGTACTCCTCCTCCTTGGGATAAAAATGCTAGCTCTCATAATAAAGACAGTGATGTAGAAGTAAGGCCCTAGAAATCAATGATACAGCTTATTTCCAACTAATGTGTTTAGAACTGGGGTGCAAAAACACTTGAGTATCAATGAGCCATGGTGGACCACTCTGAAAGCATCTTCCTACTCTCCTTTCTACTCTTCTAATTCCTAATTCCCCACCCCCATGCACCAGTCCAGAGTCCTTATTAGATTCCTGCCTCTCTATTTTATTTTCCCAATTCACTTTGGTTGGTTTTGTTGTTGTTGTTGAAAAACAACTGTAAGTAGCTCAGTAAGTTAATTTACTAATCCCCTTAACATTCTGGGAAACACACTGAAAGTCATTATTACTTTAAAATGCTTCTCCAAGGTATTTTCCCTCCAGAAATGTTTCTTTTCTAAAGACAGGTTTCTACATAAGCCCTCTCTTTGTTCCTTCACCTCTTTCAAATATACAAAGAATCATAACTGTCATCTTTGTCCTCATTAATTAATTCTCTATAATTGTTCCACAGTCTTCCATACCTCCTCTTGCAATGCCATATTTTGGCCTTGTGTCACAACATAGCTACCCCACTGGAATTTGCTTTGGGTCTATTGTTTAATCAACATGAATGGGCATTGCCAAACAGAACTGACCTGTAAAAAAGAAGTTACCATTCTCTAATGATTGTATACATTACCTCAATAGGCACAAATTGTTAGGAAATGGCTCAACTGAAGTTCCCATCAGAGTTTGAGGAACGTAAATTCCAAGAAAGGTAACTCCCACAGGTATATGTCTCTATGTTTGAAGAAAAGGCAGTGTTTGAGTTTAGAGAGATAGAGGAGATCAGTAGCTCGCTGAAGAAGCACCTTGTGAGTGCAACATCCCTCTCTCTGGGATCTGATGTGGGGAAATGGATCTGTTGTGTTTAGGGTTGCTGACCCCCAGGTTTGGGCACCATGGCCCTCACCCCACTCACAAAAAGACCCTTTAAAGGGTCTTTTTGCAAGCTAAGTGTGTGGCCTGTGACTGGCCCTCTCCCTCCCTTCTGCTAGATTTAAAGGGCTCTCCAGCTGGTGGCGGGCCACGTGGTCCCTGCCAACCAGCTAAAGCTCTTTAAATTGAGCAGGAAGAGAGGAAGAGGGGTGGCTGGGTGGGTGGTTGCTCTTGGGGGTGGGACTTGGAGTGGGGCTTGAGGGTGTCCCCACCCATCCCAGAATGTCCCCCAAGCCCCCCTGCCAGAGCGATGAAGCATCCTGGCAACCCTAGTTGTCTTATAGGAGTATATCTTGTCTCCATCTATACTAGAATATTTGTAAATAATTTATTTAATGTAAAAATACCATAAGGCTCTAGTGCCCTCTCCTTCAAAGACAAGTGACCCAGTTGAATGGGAAGGAGGGAAAGTTAAAGACAGGGGAAATAAGGGTAGACAGGCTGGTGGGTAGAAAGAAGAGAAAGAAGCAGGAAACAGGGAGGGGCTATAGGATCTTTTAAGGAATAGAAAGAGGAAATAGTCTGGGAGGGGAAAAGGAGATTCTCCTGCAAAGTCATTATATGTCCTCTGCTTATGTTTACTCCTAGTCATTTTCCATAAGGCACTCACTCCAGCTTACTTTAGTCTTCAGGTCCGATGAATCGGAGTTTGTTAATCTAGTTTTCTATTTTTTTTTTGCTTATATTGGTTTGCAAGGATTTGATTGAAAAGAATACAACAGCTTAAACTATTAAATATCAAAACACTAAAGCATTTTAAGTATCTGAAGATCAGTGGCTGAATAGGTTACATGTGGAATTTCTAATATAGATTTTGGTTATTTGAAAATGTATGACAAGTCAAACATATGTTGGGTTACCTGGTCTTAATGTTATATATTTAATCAGGAAATCAAATACAAAAGAATAGGTCTTACAACTAAATAATTGGTTTGTAACATGGTTTTATGGTATTGCTTACATGTGAGCTGCTTTGATAATGAGTAAGGTATAGAAGTGAGATAAAACTGTAAATGTTACTAAATTTGTATCGAATGATGCACATGCATGTGCCAGCCATTCCTTAGTGTCTGTCAGTTGCTGCAACATGTCAGAACTTTCAAGCAGCCCACCAATGACACAGCAAATTCCTTTTTCCTGCCTATTTGTCAAAAATATTTTTAGTCTGCCAATATAGGGCATTAGTCTTGCTTCATCTGAATCCAATTAGAATTTTTCTTTGAAAGTTCAAGTTTAACATTGCCCCCCTCCATATATATGCAAATATTGCTATATGTAATACTGTCAACAGGAATGTGTTGAATGAGAGAGAAGATCACATTTTGTACAGTTTTAACACACTGCAGTTGTGCTATTCCTATAAGCTTCCAAATCCCTGTAATATTCATTGCCTGGTCTATTTCCTGGCAAACACTGAGCTTTTGGATGGGAAGCAAAAATGCTCAGCTCTAGCTTCTAGCATCTTTGGAAGAAAAGAGGTATTAAAAGAACTTGGGGAGGAGGAAATCAGCGAATTCTGTACCTGGATAATGACATTTTCTGCTACCAGAAATTCTTAACCATAGCCTCAGTAGGAGAAATTGCCAGTACTGAGTTGTCCTCCTAACATAGCATGTTTTCCCTACAGCAAAAAAAAAAAGAACTTTTTTGAAGAAGAAAAATTGTTTTAATCTCTTTAACTCTACCTCTGGCATTCTGTTTAGTTTGCAGGATGATCCACAGATCACATGTGGAATGCTATCAAGCAAGCCACCCAAATGGACATGGATTGTGCAGTGAGAGGTGGCAGTATCCAGTCAAAACACAGAGGTTGGCATTGGCTTCAAGGCCCACCTTTGACATGGATTCATTCTGAGCCACTGGCATCTTGCAGTTGTGCTTCTTCCTCTGAGGACAGATGCAAAATTAGAAAAAAACTTTGCAACTGAAAGTGCCATACAATATTTGATAAAAGATTATTCAAGACTGGATAGATAGATTTCACTACCAAAGTTCTTTTTTTGCTGTTAATAAAAAATTATCCCGCCCCCTTTTTTGTGATTTATAGCAAATTAACTAGTGGGCTTAAATATTATGTATAACACAGGATATGATTTTTTGGGTATTTGGTTAGTATAGCAGAGTTTATCCAGTCATAGAAGTATGATACTGAGTGCAGTAAATAAATCTCTCAAGAAGTATATTGCAAAAAAGGTTATCTTACATTTATTCCAGTAGATCCAGTTCACATTCAGGTTGCAGTTAAAAGAAGAGAAAGAAACCTAATCTAAACAGTACTTCCCCTATCACAAATGGCTAGTTTGTCTGGCATCAGTTATGTGGGAATATGAGGGCACTGCATCTGCAGGAGAGGCCATGAAAGGAAAGTGAGAAGACAGAGAGAGAGAGAAGAGGAAGGGTCACAGGGCAACTCCCAGGTTAAGTCAAAGAGAGGCATCCCATTCAAGGAAATAACACCTGCACACTAAGTGATGTAGCGCCCCCCCCCCATGTCCAGGCATGCTGAGTCGCTCACTCCAACAATGATGGTATGTTCAATTTACGTTGTTCTTATTTAACTTTTCAAGTAGTTCTATATTCTTCTTCGGATTAAGTAAATAATATCTAAGATTAGTTCAGAAGTGTTTAAGGGAGAGGGTATAAAATAGTAATGGCCCTTTGGCATGACACTTGTAGCTCTCCTGGCACCAAAACCCAATATGGCACCCACCCCATGCTTCAGGTGAGCAAGGCCACATAATGTTTTAACTTTCACATTTCATATTATAACCTCCCCGTATTTCAACCCTGAAAAATCCACTGCAAGAACAGTTCCACAGATGGCACAATCAATTACAAAAAAGCTAAAATTATAATCCAACGGTTTTAAGCAAACTACAAACACTAAAAACTGTGCATCGCAAAACAACAATCTTTGATTAGTATGTATGTAACCACAGATTGTTGTTTTGTAATTGTAATTTTTTTAAAAAGGTAATTGATAGTCATAACTCAAAAACCATAGGTGATTTTTGTTCTTTTTGTTCTTTTTTTTTTTTTTAAAGGTTTTTGGTTACTTAGTCTGTTCTGGGTTGAGATTTTCTCCCCTCCTCTGTTTTTGTTTGTTTCCACAAGTGGAATAGACCATCCTTTCCAACAACTCCCCACCCTTCTTTGCAGCCTCTGCATTTTCATCCCAGCACCCATGCAGCTGTTGGGAGGACAACAAGCAGACCACATGCATATTCTTCATGGCCAGCAGGCCCTCCTCTGGGTGCCTGGGCAATCTCACTCTTTTGATTGATCTATTATGCCCTGGGCTGAACAGGTAACAAGACGAGGAAAAATCAGTGGTAGAGAGAGAGAATGCTACATGAATAGATGAACTTTGGTAATTTAAAAGGTTATAGTTAAATATTTATTATTAAATAGTTATATGGGTTCTTTCAATGATTCTTTCAAAGCTACAATGACTCAGGCTTCATTACAAGCAACTGTGGAACAGACTGGAAACAAGCATAATTCCTTCCTTAGTACTCTAATCTCTGACCAGAACCTGCATTTCCAGATCCTTACTGCCTAGATACTGCGCTTGTTGCAGTTCTCTCTGTTGGTAAAGATAACTATCTACTCTAACAAAGAGCATATATAGGGTTATCAGCATCCTACTGGGGGTGTGAGATCTCCTGTGCCCAGCTCCTGTTGCCCGCTGCGGAAGAAATGGAGTGGGGATACAATTGGATTGTTGTTGTTTTTGGATTGTTGTTATGTGATGACATTGCTTCCAGTGCAACCCAGAAGTGTTGTAATTACACCAAGTAAGGCTCTAGCATTCACTCAAAATTCTATGGTTAAGCAATAGTGTTTGGGGCAAATGTTAGAATGTCAGCCCTGAGATGGTTGCTTCAGACACAACACCATCATGATGGAGACATGGATCATCCCCACAAAGGAAGTCCCTATCTCCCACATCTCTCACTGATTGCCCAGCCTGCCTGACAGCCAAAGGCATTCAGAAGTCATGTGGCTTTTGGTTGATGGTAATTGTGAATGTGGCTTCCCATGAGCTCCAGGGTGAGTACCACTGATTTTAAACATGATTTAATGTGAACATGTTTGAACCATGAGTATGTTTGCTTCTGAAAGGATGCAATAAGAATAGGCAGCAGGGGATGGATGTCAGACTATAGGTCCTATTATGCATGGGTGTTTTCACTCGCTTTGATTGTGCATGTCTGTTGGGTTTTCTTTGTCCTTCTGCATTGATTTTCTTCCCTTCAGTGCTCAGTTCACTTTCTGGTTGCTGTTTCCTAGAGTGTTTTTGTGCTGATTTTTTCCTTGTTTTGCTTCCAACCTGAAAGTAATGCAAAAGCATACAGATTCCCTCGGATTTCCCACCACCACCCTTTTGCCACCCCTTGAAAGTCACTCCCCCACCCACATCAAGGTTGTTCCAGCCATTGTGCACTTTCTACCATCCTCCCCCCTTCATTGTGTACAAACTTCATTTTCCCATTGGTTTTATTTTTTTTGACAAGTGGCATGAGATTAGCAATATATCACTAGTCTTGGATCCCTGAATAAAAAAAAAATAAAATGATGAGGGGAATTTAAAAGGAGTTGTGCAAGGTTTAGTTTCCTGCTGACTTGAAAGAAAGATTGGAAAGCACTGACTTGAAAGAAAGATTGGAAAGGAGGCAAACAGCAGCATCCCCAGTCCCCCTCCCCTTAGAATTTCAGTGCTGTATGCCAACAAAATAGGGGGGGTATCATCAACATGAAATGAAATTGACATGAGCTGCAAAGACAGAGAGACACTGGGATGGGAAGCCTAAAGCTTTGAAAACATTTATCCCTTTAATACTTTAATGAACAAAGTTTGGGGAGGAACTATTTGGGCAGTCTCTAGAAGCATAACATTAAAATGGCAGCTGAGTCACATGGACCTTCTGAAAACCGCCAAACTTAAGAATTGTTTGCGATTGATCCATTTGGAGGACAGAGTGCAATCTTCACAGGACAGGCTTTTAAAAACTGCCATGATCACAGTGTGCACAATCAAATTAGATAATAAGAAAGTGAAAACCACGCTCATTTGCAAGGAAGGGCAGGAAATTAGCATTACTATGCAGCTGCACTAGGGCATCTGTGAAAATACCCCCCCATTTTTCAATTTAGTGGCACAAGTCTAAAAAAAACCTCTCCAGAGTTTGTTCCAGAAGATTCCTCCCTGTACAAACTGCAGCCCTGTGTGAAGTGTGATGGAGTTGCAGCTGACTTTTCACAGGCACATGCGCAGAGGCACACACACACACATCGCCAAGAATTACAGCTTGCAGTGCCAGTGTCAGTGGATTTTATTATGCATTCTGTATACTCAACATGTTTCCCCATATTATGAGATCGTGTGACTCCCATTTTTCACAGTGGTTGATAACACAGCAGAGAATCCCCTAGTGCTCTGCAATATGGAAAACGGGACTTTGCAGCTGCTTGTCAGTTTTTTTAAAAAAAAGTCTTGTCAATTTCAACATCTGCTTTCCCCCCTTCACCTGCATTCCTTTCTGTTCCCTTTCATTCAATGAATTAATGCACCGACGACGAGCCCTTCTTCTCCCATCCCTTGGAGGAGGCCTTTGCCACCGAGTCGCCACCCAGCCCAGCCAAGAAGCGCTTCAAGCTTTGGTACCTGGGCTGCTTGACTTAAAGCAGAGTGAAAGGACAAAAGTTGTTCATATTCTTGACTTAAGAGATGGTTTGCTGAGATGCCCCCCCTCCCCATTAATCTGGCTTTCACGATAGGACAGATGCATAGACAACAAGCTGCTATGGGAGGAGGAGAAGTTTTTATCTATCTCTAGAGCATCGTAGTAGGACACTTTGCTCACAGTTCTGGTGGCAGAAGGACATGCAAATGGGATTTCAAGAGGCTCTTTTGCAGTTCCAGTATGGGAGACACAGAAATAATTTCATGGTGAGCAGAAGAGTTTAGGAATGTGCCAAGGTGCACCACAAGTGCCTAATTGAAGGGGGAATGTTGGGGCTATTGCTTTCATTTACACTGGGGTACAATTGTGGCTGATGGCAGGTGTGAGACTGTCCCAATAGTTATAGTCCACAACAGGTCTCTTTAAACAGATAGTCCTTTATTTGTAGAAAAGATCATGTTGGTCAGACACTTCTTCTGTTAGTAATGCTTAAGCTTTGAATTACAATCATAATGATACTGGATATGAAATATGGCTCAACTGCCCTCTACCAATCAATACAGAGAATTCTTGGCACCCAATTATACTGGCCCAGTGTTCCCAAGGAAAGTGCGGCAAAATGAGTTCTCAAGGAGAAATACTGTTGAACATTTTGGGAGAACAGTTCCCAGAGAATTTAAGAAAATAGAATACATAACACCTGTGGTTTTTGTAACACATAACAGGAGGCACTTCCTTTCAAGGTTGTTAGCTGAGGAGGCTAGAGATAAAAGTGAATGAGTAATGAGCATGCGCAAAGCAAAGCGAGGTGAAGCAAGGTGTGCATTCCAGGGGTGGGGGGTCAGTCCCTGATGCTATCTCCCGCTCGGGACCTATAAGCATGGAATAAAACATTCAGACCCAAAATAATGCAAGGTAAACAGAAAGGCTTAGCCAGATGTAACATTGGAATATTGACGCAGTCACCCCAGTTTATGGCAGTTCACTGACAGCAGGACCACTCCAGAGTAAATCAGTCAAACGCTGCAGGGAATACTTTTGGCAGCTCCTGTCTGCTTTACCAAGTCACTCATGCAAGCCCCATGACTCTGCATTAATTAAGGAATGGCCCATCCTGCCCTTTTCTGAAGTGGGTACTGGGAGCCAACCATCAGAATAGAGTGGATGCGGGGGGGGGGGGGGAGACCATGGAGGAAGTTGAATATATAGTGAACTGTTTTTTTGTTTCTCATTAAAAGGCACAGTCCAAATGCCTAACGTGTTTCTGCATTCAGCACGTCTTGAAAATAAAGTATGTTGTCATTGCAGTGCCATGGAGGGGAAAACCATTTCACAGTGGGCATCTATATTTCCTGATTTCAGTGCTTCTCTTTTCTTCTTCCAGTGAACTCTGCAAGTGCCAGTTAAACCTCTGAGCTCTCATTAAAATGCTAAGAAGGTAGAGATTCATGTAGACCACGACCACTCTTCCCTCTAAGCTGAGTTACTATGAGCTAGCTCACAGGTTTTTAGCCTCTGGCTCACACATTTTTGTCTTCGCTCAGGAAGGATGGCTCCAGAGCAAACTACTTTATGCAGTTGCCAAATCGCTTACTCACAACTTTAATACCAGTAACTCACAAAGTAGATTTTTTGCTCACAAGAGTCCAAAGCTTGGAGGGAGCATTGGCCACAGTCTGCCCCCAGGAACACCCCCTCCACCTGCTCAAGGTTGGCGTGCTTTGATCTGTGTTGTTCTTAGGGTTGCCAGCTAGGGTTGCCAGCCTCCAGGTGGGGCCTGGGGATCTTCCGCTTTTACAACTGATCTCCAGCTGACAGAGATCAGCTCCCCTGGAGAAAATGGCTGCTTTGAAAGGTGGACTCTATGGCATTGTACCATGCTGAGGCCCCTCCCCTCCTCAAACCCCGCCTTCTCCTGGCTCCACCCCCAAAGTCCCCAGGTATTTTCCAACCTGGACTTGGCAACCCTATTGCCAGCTCCACGTTGGGAAATACTTGGAGATTTGGGGAGTGCAGCTTGAGGGGGTGTGAGATTTGAGGAGGGGAGGGCCTTCAGTATGGTATAACGCCATAGAGTTCACCTTCCAAAGCAGCCATTTTCTCCAGGGGAACTTAATCTCTGTTGCCTGGATACCATCTGTAATCCCCAGGAGGTCTCCAGCTACTACCTGCTGCAGGCCGGCACACTCTCCCAGGACGTCTTCCTAGAGCCCATTGCATTTCTTTCCACAATGAGCGTTATTACTAGTACTGGTCTATAAACATTGTTTATGTTCATGAAAATTAAAGTTAGAGGACAAATAATAAGTACTAACTTCCAGCCGTCTCCTGTTTTATTCTGCTGTAGTTCACCTGTACTTTCTTATAAGAATAATGGCTTCAGAGGTGAAGGACTTGCACACGAGACAAGTGAGTTTGAAGGGGAAAACTCAAGTCTGCCCCTGACAGCGAGCAGTTTATTTTTAAACATCCACAGGCTTACACACCACGCCCTTAGGTTGCTGCATCAGCGTTCAGTAGACGAGAGGGTCAACATGTGGAATCAACATAAGGGGATGAGACAACTGTCTCGGGAGCCTGCTGTTTGCAGAAGGGATTGTCAGCAGCCAGTTTCAAGAGAACAATGCTCTTTGTGAGTGACCAGAGAGGAGAAGTGTGGACTTTGACCCTGGCTAGCATCCCAGCCTCAGATCTTCCCTACACAAAAGAGAAGCAACACTGTTTGACAAGCAAGTGTTTCCTCCTCAGCTGAGATCCAGAGAACAATTAGATTTAGCTAATCCCACAAGAGGAGAAGGAATGTAAACTACCACTGCAGAGAAGGAGGTCCTTCTCTAGAACTATAAAGGTAAGGATAGTGTTTGGCTGTGCATCTAGCATATGACCAGCATGGCACATGACTTCCTATTTGATTCTTTCCTTTGAACTGTTGTTTGTGGGGAAAGCTGTTCTCTCCAGTACTCAGTAAGATTGCATGGGTGGACCCAGAATAAATTCACTGAATAAACTGCTGGGCCTCTGAAAACTGCTGGGCGGAATAACCCTGTTGCATGTACTATTTCCCTTTTGTAACCCCAGAAGAAATTTCTGAAGAAAAAGTTATTAAGGTTATTCTACACCATTGCAAGGCAGGCACTCATCCCCCTCCCCCATTAAATCATCATGTTTTATGAAAAAGAAACTACAACTTTATTATAAATTTTGTTAATAAATTGAATTTATGTTTAATGCATTATCTTCCTGGTTCCTCCACCCCCATTACTGTTCAATATAATACAAGCAGACTCTGTCCTGCTCTTCTTTTCCCCCTACTTTTCAAGGCAGTGATCAGGGTCATCCAACAACATCGCTGTGTTAAGTTAGGTCATATTCAAATACCTACCTTTGACAAGCTCATAGAGAAAGGTTTCAGGAGAAAGAGGAAGGGCTTTTCTATTTCCCCCCATTTGTTAGTTCTGTGGCAAATAGTGACCAACAACCTGAATGGCATATGTGTTGGTCCATCAGGTGTTCCATAAACCTGTTTCACTTGCCTCCTTGATATTCCAAAAATAGCAAATGGAATGTGTTTGGTTTGGCAGGTCACATGCTGTACAAGCACATGTTAGTGTGAATATTGCAGAACACAGATCCTTCTCTGAGACTGTGCACATAGAGCCTTGATCATTGCTATATGACTATGGGATCTTCTGTGAATGCATTTAGTTGGGATGGACACATTTACCCATTTTCATTAATTACTTTCAGTACAACTCATCATCATTAGCCTCAGAAAGATGACTAGGGGCTTGGTCATGTGCTTCTCCCATTAATTAGAAATTTTTGGAAATGTAAAAGATTCTTCTCCCAATGGATTGTGAAAATGGTACAATATCAGATCCTGGTAATGTAAATCTGCTAGATGTTATCTGTGTGTCAATGAGAAGCCTAGTTTCCTAAAGTGAGGCAATTTATGCTCACTACATTTCTCAGCCTTTCCCATCCCATAATTATGCTTCCACTTTTCATAGTTTCCCCTTTCATTTGACTCCAAGGATACTGATGAAAACAAGAGAGGGCTCAAAGGTGAATCAGAGGGCTTGATTCACTTCTATAAAACCTCAAGGAAGAAATAACTGGTAAAAATAAATGCAAAAGAAAATGGTCTCTAAAATGAGAAGGGAGGCTTGTTGATGTTAATGAGAACATCATTGTCTGACCTTTACCTGACCTTATTAAGCACATGTATTGCAAATTAAGCTAACTGAAGTGCCAACTGTAAAAATCTAGACTTAGGAGTTTTCCATAAGGAATTCTTCAGATAATCAAGGCCTGTGTCTTTCCGCCTGCCCTTCTCCCCATTGAAATGCTTGAAGAGTGTGAAACAGCATGAATCAGAATCACTGCTAACTCATATATAACAAATATAGTAAAATATACATCCTGTTTCCTAATGGAGCAGACCCAGTGGGGTGGATACTACCCCATCCCACCACTCCATTAAGCAAAGTTTGAAGGCTTCCTATGGTGTCTTCTTCCATCTTAAGTGGCTCTTCCACTGGAAGAAGATTGGATCTACCCTAGTGTGGGGTAGTTGTTAGAGTGTTGGACTGGGAAATGGAATACCTGGCTTCAGGCTGCCATGCAACTTGTTGGAGATATTGATCCAATTGTTTCTCATTAGTATCTCCTAACACAAGACTGCTCTGAGGATAATATGGAGGGAGGATTATGTACACCTTCCTGAGGTCCCTGGATGAAGGGTGGGATAAAAAAATGTGGTAGGCAGGTAGGTAGACCACAGCAAGACTGATATGTCCCATGTGAATATATTCATGAAGAGAGTGGCTCCATGTGTCTGCATCGTATGTTTATTTCTTAGAATGAAAAAGCTTTTAAGAGAACTTCAAGTGGTTAAATATAAAAGTGTTTAAAATAAAATAAAAGCAATTAAAAGTCAACAGTGATTAGGGTTGCCAAGTCCTACCTTTAAAATACTGGGGGAATTCTTCTCTGTGTTGGGGGTCCTCGCGCATGTGCGAAGCAAGCGCGCACTGAAATGACGTCACCCGGAAGTGATGTCATCACACTGGGCACTTTGCCAGGGTGATGCTCTGGTTATTGCCCTGAAACTCTATGGTACCATAGAGTTTTCAGGGTGATTGCTACAGTGTCGCCCCGGCAACGTGCCCGGCATGATGACATCACTTCTGGGTGATGTCATCATGCTGGGGCAGTCAGCCTGATCGGGCCACTTCAGGGGTAGGGTTCCCCCCACTGGCCAAATCCGGACCGGCGGATTGGGGATCCCTTTAGTGGGGGATTCCCTGCCCCTCGGGGGGACTTGGCAGCCCTAACAGTGGTCCTAAAATGAATAATGGTACTAAAAGCAGAGTATGTCATATAAATCTAGAGTTAAACAAACTTAGTGTGGATTAATTTGGGGCTACCACCAAAACAAAACCAGAATAATTCAGGTTAAGACAGGCCAACAAACGTTATAAAAAATCCTGTGAAAACAAAAGAGGTTTTGTTTTGGTGTCTACAACCCAAAAAGTTTGGCACCAATGGAATTGCTCTGGAGCTAGGGTTGCCAACTTTGGATTGGGAAATACCTGGAGATTTTGGGGGTGCAGCCTGAAGAGAGCAGGGTTTGGGTAGAAGAGAGACTTCAGTGGGGTATCATGCCATAGACTCTACCTTCTCAAGCAACCATTTTCTCCAGTGAACTGATCTCTGTTGCCTGGAGATTAGTTATAATCCCAGGAGATCTCCAGCCAAGGATGTAGACTTTCCAATTTTTTTGCGGGGGGGGGGGGGGGGCTGGGCCAGAAGCGTTGCTATGCTAGATCCTTAAAAGAACTGGGGCTAGGGCTGCCAAGTCCAACTCCGGAAATATCTGAGAATTTTGGGGGTGGAGCCAGGAGACTTTGGGGGTGGAGCCAGGAGACTTCTGTGATGTCACTTCCTGTGATGTCACTTCCTGTGATGTCACTTCCAGGTCAAATGGCAAGTGATGTCACTTCCCCTTCAGATAATGTCACTTCCAGTACATTGCACCAAAATCCCACCTCTTCCTGTGATGTCACTTTCAAGGCACTCCCCCAAACCCGCCTCTCCCTTTCAAAAATTAAAATTTAAATTCAGTGTCATATATACATTTCTACCCCCACCTTTCCCGCATTTTACATTACCTCTAGGCTTTTAGGCCTCCTTCCAGTGCAAAAATAACAAAAAGCTTTAAGAAACATAAAATGCTTTAATTTAAACATTTAACAATCAGAAGGAAAAAACAAGCAAACAACACATGTCAAACAAGTGAAAAAAAAACAAGAGAAACTGTCATGTTTATGTTGCTTTCTGCTTTTGGGAAATAAAGCGATATTTATGTTGGCTCCTTGCTGCTTTCAGCAACTCTGGTTTTGATTTTATAAAGTTGCAGAACTCTTCACATGACATCCTGAAATTCAGTTTCACCTGAAGTTCCGCTTTAACAAGGCTGTCACTCAGGCAGTTTCTTTCCTTGCTCCAGAGCTGCGTCATTAGGCTGAAGACCCTCTCGCAGTAGGCATTGGATACAGGGATAGACAGTACAAAAGAGACCAGCTTACACAGATGGCTGTCATGACTGTCAGGAATGCGCCTAAACATCTCAACCCATCTCAGGTCTATCCTCTCTTCCTGTGAGGAAATCTCTTTTTGGCTTTTTGATACAATACAGACATCATCAAAAAGTTTGTCTGTGTCGATTACATCAGGGCCAAAATCCAAAGTTTTGACAAGACTTTGCAAATGATCCCAATTCACAGGCCTGTCAAGTGAGAACAGTGACATTTCTTTGAAAATTGATGTTTCAAAATTATACCATTTCTCAAGGTATTCAATACAACTTGAGAGTGTTTGGTCCACTTCTTTTTGGAATTTTGACTTTTGATAAGCAGAGACATTGACTAGAATGGCTGCAGCAGATCTTCCATAAAATTTGTTCTCTCTCCTCCCCTTAAGTTTGTCACGAAGGTTATCCAAGATTCCGTGGAGTTCAATGCAGCTAACATTGGCACTTTCCAGTTTTTTTACAATTGGACTGAACAAGGCCATCAAATTGTGTAGGAAGTATACATAACACAGAGGAAGAGATGACTCCTCCTCTGGACTGAATCCTTCCCACAAAATTTTTTCACATGCTTTTTCCCCACTTGACAGGAAGTATGCCCTCAGTGCGGGCCAGCTTTGAAGAACCCGTTCAACAGCGGGCATAAGTGACAACCACCATGTTGGACCATGCCGAATCGGATCTTTATATTCTAGGTCTACAAATTCAAAAAAGGATTTCAGGGAGTCTGTACTTTTGGCTGAGCACGAGAACTCACTATATATTTGCAAGACAAAGACTTCTACATTAAAACTCAGTTCTCGCTTCCCAGTTTTAAGGCAGTTATGAAGAACATGGCATTTGCAGCCCACGTCTATCAGCCGCTTGTTGAGCTGCTTAAGTTTCTGGAACACTGACTTGTGTTTCCCAAAATTAACTGCAGCGTTGTCAGCAGCATAAGATGACACTCTGTCCAAGCTGAGACCATTGTCCTGTAGCACACTGAAGAGCTGTGCTGCAATCGCCTCACTGGTCTCCTCATTGTCATTGTAGAAGTCAAGCAATCCTTCTTTAATTCCCTCTGTTACAGAAAAGTAACGAACATTCACAGGAAAGAATTTCCTATTTCCCTTGTTGGAGGCGTCACAACCTATTGGAAAAAAGTGTGCAGCATTCAGGTCCTCCAGCAACAATTCCAATGATTTGGGTGCCAAAACGTTCTCCACGATGCTGGTAGCTTTTGTCCGTCCACAAGACATCTTTTTTGCTGTGCCAGAATCAGGCAACATTCTTGGCAGCAGTTTATTTGTGCAGTCTTGACTTGCATAACTATGATGGTGCATTACACTGTGATATACTTCTATCACTTCAGCTGCAGTAACCTGATTTGCTTCTGAGGAATCTGGTTGTTCAAAGAAGGTTCTCAGTTGTGGTGTTTGTGTGTACTGCTTCTCCACTTCTTTGTGCCTCATACCTTTTGCATGATTTATGAGGGCACCGTTCCCCTCATAACGCACAGATATTGCGCGGTGGCACCAAACACATATTGCTGATTCGAAGTCTTTTTTACGAAGCCAGCTTTTGAATTGACTTTCTCTCAGCCATTCGTCTTTAAAAACTGAAAGGTATTTTTTCCGTTTCGCTTCACCACTGCCTGATGGACCTCCACTGCTTGATGGACCTCCTCCACTTGCCATGACTTTTCTAATTTCTGATGGAATCCAAATCCTGAGTACCAAAATGCGGAAGGGGA
The DNA here is from genome assembly GCA_029233225.1 of Lepidodactylus listeri. NCBI lineage: Eukaryota > Metazoa > Chordata > Lepidosauria > Squamata > Gekkonidae > Lepidodactylus > Lepidodactylus listeri. The sequence continues at coordinate 38,810,749 of JARCFY010000012.1, forward strand.
AATCAGCAATCACAGATAGCCTCTCATTCCTTTAAGGTGGAGCTCACAAATACAGATGATATTTACTTGAAGTATATTTTACATTTCTATCCAATGGGGACCCAAAGGGGCTTACATGATTTTCTTCTCCTCCATCCCATCCTCACAAAAACCACCCTGGGAAGTGGGTTAGGCTGGAAGTTGCCTAGCAGCTTCCCATGGCAGAAGTAGGGATTCAAAACTGGGTCTCCCAGATGGTAGTCTGGCACTCCAACATCTTAATATTTTCAGGTACCTGTCCATACATCACAAATGAACCATATTTCCCTCTATCCCACCTTTACCCATACTCACAGACTGTGCTAGCATGGAAGCTTGCTAGATAATATCACTTAATTCACAACAAATCTGGGCTTCCCCCTTAAACACTGGAAGCCATTCCCAATCTGGTAAGACTCAGTCACTGCTCTTTTCTCAGGTCACACACACACTGCAAGCCTCAGAAGCTCTATCAAAACTCAGGTAACTCTGTGGCCAAGTATGTCAGTCACATTCCCTTTGCCACAGAAAAGAATTTACAACTCTTTATGCTTCAGGAACTTGACAATTTGGAAGCTTAAGATAATCACACTAGAGCAGGTATGACACCTGATCTTAGCCATAAGGCCAAGAAGTGTTCCTCTATGTCCACCAACTGGGAGGGGAGGAGTACATAACTAAAGGTATGCATATATCACCCCTACCCAAAATCCTAACAAGCAGCCCTAGTTACCATCATATAATGATACAACCTTGGGATTGCTAGGCACCCCCTGACCAGTGGCAGGTGTGGAGGGTCGGGTTGCCAGCCAGGAGACTTGGGGAGGACAGGGACCTCAGTGGAGTACGACACCATATGTGCATCCTCCAAAGCATCAATTTTCTCCAGTGGAACCCACTTTTGTAGTCTGGGAAAATTCCCAGGTCCCAATTGGAGGCTGACATCCCTCCAACAACGACCTCCTTAAAATAATTCTTCAGAAATGAACTTACTGGAAAGACTCAGGCAACTCAAGCTTTCAGGTTCAGCTTCCTTCTGTGAAATAAATAAAAAACCCTGTTCAATATTTGCTTCTCATCATTTCTGCCTCTTGTATTTGCGTATGTTGGTGGTGTGTGTTTCAAGTGGGTTTCCTGTCAAATTTCATATCAATCAATACACTTCATCAATCCTTTCCATCATGCAGGGGTCAGGCCAGGGTATGTGGACTCTGAGACGACCACATTGGGCACTTCTTATGATTTTAAATAAGACTGATTTTGCAAATTCCCTTAACAGAAGTTAGTTACATTTTGGCTGATAAAAAACCGAGAGAAAGTGTTCTTGCTCTGTAAATTTAATGTGTCGGTAGGCCATAAGGGTTCTAAAGTGCTAGTTTGTTTTTATATATGCAAGGCTGCTCAGCCTATGCCTAAACTACAGGATGTTCCATAGAAGCATTAGAGTAATCAAAGTCATCTAAAATCTCACCACCAGAAAAGAGAACAAGATCATCTTTGAAATCCCCAAGAGCTGCATCACACAGGAGAAGTAGGAGGGAAAAAAATTATCCAAAAACTACATTCTGTACCAAAAATACAGCTGTAACTTACCTTCCAAAAGTATTTCTCTCTGAGCTCCTTGGGATATTCTGACGGACCATACACCACGAGATCAAAAAATACAAACACTGGAAAAGCAAATGAAGAATGCAGTTTTGCTGTTACTAACACCTGACAGCAAGGGCCTCCAATAAATAATGCATTCAGACTAGACTCAGTTTACAGAACTGGAGAACAATGCAAACAAATGGCCTGGTAAGGTAGCAAAAACAGTTTAAGCATGTCATAACAGAGTCCTGCCAAAAGTGAAGCCCTTTTCACTGATTTCAGTAGGAAAGAGAAGCACATACTGAAATGTTCCACTGAAATCAACAAGGTTCAGTGTGCTTAATTTTGACCAAATAAGACCATATGTCATATGAAATTTAAAAAAATTGAAGTTATTCCATGTTGCTTAACTTTAACAGTAATTCCTAAGCCTGGCAAGGTTGAAGTCCCTAGCCTAGGTTATACAGCCAGTTCGTGGTAGAACTTGGAAATGAACTCAGATCAGGTTCTCTGGAAGATCTTTCAATGTGTGCAGAGTGTTTTCCACACTGTGTTCATATGCAGCAATTAGGCACTACAGATATTGTACTACAGTGGTGTTTAATCAAAGGCTTGGCTGGATGTTCTCCTGTTCCCTTGGTTTTCTTTCTGTCTTCTGTCCTGATTTCTATTCAGGTGGCTATCTGTCTGAGCTACTCTTAGCTGTCATTTTCACATGATAACCCAGTGCTTTCTTCTCCCCCACCTGTTTTTTTTAAGTTCCATATTTAACTAACCTCATATTTCCATGGAAGAGCATTACATGAGAGCAAAGAATCTTTCCTTTGACATTGTCAGTAGCTCTTATTTGTTTTAGAAATATCCACCTATATCTTTCCTCAGCGTATATAATCTCTAGGTGTGACAAACAACATTTGCAGTGCATAAATGATTCATTGTCATTTATGTGATTCTAAAATGTTGTCTTAAAAAATCCTCTTCATATCCCAGTTGGAATCTTATAGCAACAGATAACGAAAGAGGGAAACAGAATCTCTGACCACGCCAGGCACTCTTACCTGAGCATATTCTGCTGCTGGTATTTGTACCTTGAAGTGTGTTTGTTTTTGCTGGGCAAATACTACCTGAGGGGTGCTTTGGTGGCTGATCAGGGACCAGCCAGGAAAATAAAGACCCTTAAGTAGCTCCATGGGACTCAGGGTGATCCCACCAAAGGACTCCCATGTGGTGGTCTCCCTCATGGCCCAGAGAGTAAAATCAGGACCATTGGAGCATGCCTTTCTTCATAGGGAAAATTTTCCAACCCTTTTATCATTCTAGTTGCCCTTTTGTGCATTTTTATAAATCTCTTCTCTGGCAGTCCTACTTTTTCCCCTCAAATATGCTTAAAGGAAAAATTTCCTGGTATAAATGTCAAGGCTAGTCCTCAGTTCAGAGACCAGAGGAAATTCAGAAGGAAGAAACCCCCAGCCCCATTTTCTTCTAGACCAGGTCCCAACTCTAAATGGAAATGGTGGCAGTGGGCTCGCTTGCAGGATTCAGTCTATCTACCACCCACACAGGAGGGCTTCTGGCTGTTCCCCTTCGCTGGCCCAAGACACTGACCACAGAGAGGCCTGATGAAGCTGCAGGAAACCCCCGAGGGCAGCCCAGAACCGTACAATCTCCTTTCCCTTCCCTTCCCCACAGCAGACACCCTGTGAGATAGGTGGGGCTGAGAGAGCTCTCTCGAGAACTGCTCCTGAGAGAACTTGTGACTGACCCAAGCCAGCAGCTGCATGTGGAGGAGTGGAGAATCGAACTTGGTTCTCCCAGATTAGAATCTGCGCTCCAACTGGCTCTCCTATTCCTATAGTTTGGCCCTTATGTATCACAGGTCTTGTGCTTTAACAGGTATCCTTGCTCACCCCTGCCATATGATGGAGTGACTGAATTGAAAAAATGGGTCAGGTATCCTGTGTGAGAAGTTGGCTAAAGCTTAGGGTTGCCACCCTCCAGGTGGGGCCTAGAGGCCTTCCAGAATTACAAGTGATCTCTTTAAAGCAAACGGCTGCTTTGGAGGCTGGACTCTCTGCAGGGTTTCCAGCTCCAGGTTGAAAACTTCCTGGTGATTTGGGAGTGGATCCTGGGGAGAGTGGGGTTTGGGGAGGGGCCTCGGCAAGGTATAATGCCATAGAATTCACCCGCAAAAGCAGCCAACCCCCCCCCCCGGGAACTGTAGTCTGCAGATGAGTGGGAATTCCGGGAGATCCCCAGGTCCCACCTGGAAGCTGGCATCCTGCCATACCTTTTAACTGGCGATGCCGGGGATGGGACTTGGGGCCTTCTTCTGCATGCCACGTGGAGGCTCTCCCCGTGGTGGTCACTGCCCCTCCCAAAGGCGAGCTTCGCCGGATTGGATGGCGCCCCGACGGAACATGTCGCGCCAACCAGCCTCCCCGAAGCGCCAGCTTGCCAGTCCCCCCCGCCCCCAGCAGAGGCCCGTCGGTGCCAGGCCGTGAACTTTGGCAGCGCGACAAAGCCACACCGCCGGGCCCGGCCACCCGCTCTGTTCCCGGCTGGCAGGAGGAGCCTGGCTTGCTCCGCGCGATGGAGGAGGGAGAACTTCGCCCCCCCTCCACACACTCACTTGCGCACCTAGGGTGCGCGGTGGCAGTGGCGTGTGCAGGCCAGCAGGGACTCACTCAGCTCGGGCAGACTGCAGCGCTGGGGACGAGCCCGTCTGCCGCACGGGCCAGGGAAAGGCCCCCGATGATGTGGACTTCTCTGCGGACGGTCACGGTCACCCTCGGGGGGGCCCCGGTGCCGCTTCTGGGTCCTGGCCGCCGTCGCCGCCGCTGTCGGGATTCGGGAAGAAGAACGCAATACGGGGGGGGGACATTCACCACCGGCGCCTCCCCTCTCGTCGTCTCCCTGAGGGAGGGAATGGGAAACAGCCAGGGAAAGAAGGGGGAAAGGAAGTGACTGCGGTGTGCGGCCGCCACCGCTCAAGGCGCTTCAGCAAGCCCGGTGGGGGGGAGGGTTCCTCACCTGTGCTGTGCAGCCACGGGTTCTTCTGCGGGCGGCTCCAGAGTCCAGGGGCTCCACGTGGCGGCGGCGGCCCAGGCCGGGAGGGAGAGCGAGACGAGAGTCAGGCTGACGAGGACGGCACGTCGGCGAGGGAGGGACTGGGAGGCAGCTGCCCTGGCTCGGTCACTGCTCATTTGCCACACACCCGCCGTAGCCAAAGGGGAGAAGGCACCTGAGGAGCAGCAGAGAATGCCCTCATCTCTATGGCTTTCATAGCCATAGAGATTGGAGGACTGAATGAAAGAGCGTCCCTTTCCCAATCGCCATTTTGTCCCCCGGGGCCGAATTTTTTAAAAGCGGGTGACAGGGCTTAAAGTCAGTGTTTCCCCCGGCCCCGGCGGGGGCTTGGCAGGCCTAACTAGGGCCCAATGACATCACAGGGAGGGGCCTCTGTTGCCACTATCTATGGAGATGGGACCACAGGGGATTTAGGGAGGGGCTCCCCAAAAATTTAGGGTGTCCTAGGAACCCTGGGCACCCCCCTAACAATATCCCTGGGCTGGGAAAAACTTAAGAAAAGGTGGGAGTTGGCCAGTGGTTATAGTGGTATCTCATCAATCTTCTGTTGTATCCTGTTTTTGAAATTCACTTTTAGGGTAGTTACTTTAAGATCTGCAAATATACATACCATGTGCATAGGACAAATTAATGGTCACAAATGTGATGGTAAGAAAGGCAACACAGAAAGGCCTGTAGGGGAACAGTTTTAAAGTTTTCCTGGATGTTAATTTACAGGAGTCCTGTTTCTGCCTTATTCATAAGGGTGACTTAGTAGTGAAATTTGCTAAATTATGGCATCACAGATGCCTTTGTTTGGTAAATACATGGCTGAAGTCTCTGAACCAGGGCAGAATACTAAACAGTTGCTGTGCACTCAATTTCTGAGCAACGTACAGAGTTCAGAGTAGTAGCAATCTTCTTCACACTTTAAACTCATATCCTACAGGTGAGTACATTTTAAGGCAATTCAGAACATTGCCCATAGCCAGGATCCCAAATAAAATGCACAGTTATGCCACCTAGGATTTTATATTCCTTGCCTTCTTAGAACACTGCTTAGAAACATAGTCAGAACAAATTATTAATAAAAACCACATAATTAAGTTTGTGGGAAATGACTGCATTCCTGTGCATGGTTAATTTCTTCTCTTTAGGTTCAACTTGCAAAACACATTTGGCTTCAACAAATGATCTTCAGACAGCCGAAATACAACTTTTCACTTTTAATTAACAATTCAAATTGTTTCTTTGTTTACATTTTAAAAAATCACAATAAAATCAAATATTCTCCTAATCCCCTATTACCCCTTGTGCTCTCACAAGCATCCTTTCCTGCCATATCACACCCATCCATTGGCATATGTTGGTATGATTAGTGGCAAACCTACAAAGTTGTATCTTCCAACCAAGCAGTAAAAAGGTAAAGGTTTTCCTTGCTCAAAAGCCAGTCAAATCCATCTCTAGGGGGCGGTGCTCATCTCCGTTTCCAAGCCAAAGAGCCAGCGCTATCTGAAGACTTTTACGTGGTCATGTGGCCAGCATGACTAAATGCCTTGGATCTTTCCAATAGGAGTCATGCACGATTTGCATAGCTCTACCTGAGCAAGCAGAGGCATGACTTAACCAGTTCTGAATGACTTCCCCCCACACAAATACATACTAGCAAACAGGAACAAAGCCCCAAAGAATCATGGAAATTGTAACATGATATAACAGGAAGAATGGGCGGTCCTGTGCTTCAGCTGCCATCCATTGTGACTGAGTCCTTCATGTGAAACAGATTTACAGTCCAGTGGCACCTTTAAGACCAACATAGTTTTATTTAGTAAATCAATAAAACTTTGCTGGTCCTAAAGGTGCCACTGGACACTAAATTTGTTCTACTGCTTCAGACCAACACAGATGACCACCTGGATCCAAGGGCATAGAGTTTCTAATTTCCCGGCGGGGGGCTGGGCCAGAGGGAGGGAGGGAAACAGGAGTCCTGTCCTGTGATGATGCCGTCACAAGAGCCTCTCCCCCCCCCATGGCTTACCCGCACCCCTCTCCCCACCCACTCCTACCTCACGCTCTTCGGCGGCTTCGGGCGACTGCCCAGCATAATGACATTACCCAGAAGTGACGTCATAATGCTGGGCATGTTGCTGGGGTGATGCTCTGGCAATCGCCCTGAAACTCTATGGTGCCATAGAGTTTCCAGAGCAATTGCTAGAGTGTCGACCCGGCAACGTGCCCAGCGTTATGATGTCACTTCTGGGTGACATCATCACGCTGGGCAGTTGCCCAGAGCTTCCAGAGAGGGAGAAGTGAGTGTGGGGGAGCCAGGCAGGGGGGGCGCTCCAGCTTTTGTGGTGGTGGTGGCTTCTTGAAGTGGCCTGGGGGGCAGGGAGGCACGGCGGGGGGGGGGCAGGTGCTCTGTTTCACCTGGGGGGGCTCAGTCCCCCCTGGAAAATTCCAGGAGTGGCCTGAGCCCCCAAGCCCCTGCGTAGTTGACGCCTATGCCTGGATCTAATTTCCGTCATGTGAGTTTGTCAATATTGCTTGGCACTGGTAGCCTGGGGGAGGCTCAGTAACCCACAGCCAAATAAAGGGGGTGCTTGAGCCCCTTAGCATGTCCAAAGTTTACACCTGTGTCTCCAGTTACCAGTTGGAGCAGGAAGTTCACAGTTGAGGGGTCACAATGGAAAATCCCTGTTTTGCTACTCATTCAGCTTGTATTTGCTAGTGCAAATACTCTGACAAGTGTCTTACAAGCATCCACTGAAGACAAGTAGGCAGTAGGTGGTCCAGGTACTTTTTAATCTTAGTAATCATTGTAATACCACTGGGGTGTATCCTACTATTCTGATCAGTTCAGCGTAAAATCTCCAGTTGAAGAGACTTTTTTCTTTTTTTCAGAAGACTCCTTCCACCAGAGAAAGGCTCCACACTTACCTGAGCAGCACAGTAGTATGTGACTCTTCTGTTGGGCATTCGTAAACCAGAGCTAGTTCAAAGAAGAAGGCCCAAACAATATAAACTGGATCCCACAACTTCATGCTTCTGCAGGTTCTCCAGACAAGGCCAAGAACTACAGGCCATATGATAGACACTGTTCTACTGTCTGGCACAGGGAAATAGATAAGAAGAAAAAGAAGCAGGAAGGGCTTCACAGAAACATAGCAAGCCAGGCAGAAACTTGTTTGGAACTTTAAAACCCCCAGCCCGAATGCAAGGGCAGTTTGGTATAAATGTTAATAGTCTCAGCAGCTTGGGTTGCTAACTAACTGAGAGAAAAATGCCTCCTCCTTTAAACAGAGGCTTAGTGGGATCTTACCAGGGGATGTCATGACCTGCTTGTCATGAAAAGCTTCACCTGCATATTGCCACACATTAAGTCTCCATTAAAGGAATGGTATTTTTCTCCAGACCAGTTGACAACTTTAACATAGGCAGCTATGACAGGCTGACATGCAACAGGTGGGTCTGAGCCACTAGAACAAATGTGATTTTTACAGGTTTTTGTATTTTAGCAGTATTTATTTTGTTGTGAACTGCCTCAGAAGTATTTAAAGAGAAAGATGAGACAAATATTATTAACCAATAAGCAAATAAATTTAAAAACAGGGCCAGCAAAATCCTGCCCAGAGCCTCTGTCTTGACATATACCGTAAAACAGGTGAGGTGTTTTGGTTGGTTGGGGTTTGTTTTGTTTAAGTTTAGAGAATAGCGATGTGTGTGAGGCCAACTAGTGAATTCATGGCCAGGGTAAGATTTAAGGGCACTGTCCCAAACAGCTCCCTGAATATTTCCTCCTTCACATCCTAGTCATACATTTCTTTGAAACCACTGGCACTATGATCTGACTGTGTGCTTAGAACCTGGTGGCTTATTTTCTTATTGTTATTAATGTGGAGGCACTTATATGGGAACAGATTTCAGTGGAGTTCCTTTTGAGTGAGTGCATTCAGGATTCAAGTTTTTTTCAAAGACTGCCTTTCAAATACATTCTCAGTGCTGCTTTTGACTTCCTTAAAAATGATTTTTTCATCCAATTTGTTTGGAAAATGTTAATAGAAATGCATTGGGAATCTATGAATTGAATACAACTGGAATGCATTTAATTTTTGTTAAAAAAAACATAAAAATTGCTCCTTTCAGTTTTCTATCTCTTCAAATTGTACCTCTACCTGTGAAGACCCCTGTGGTTTAAATATCCAGTGAGTGTACACTAATAAAAATCCCATTAAAAGAAATGGCCAGTAGGCATATAGAATACCCTGTTACAATTTCGGAAGGCAGTTCGTTACAAGACACCCTGCTATGTACTTTTTTATTTTATCAAAGTAAAGAAAAAAAGATCAAGGAAATGTCTTAAATGTGTTTGTTTGTTTGGTGGAAAAACTGTTTTTGATGTTCTAGGTGAAAATGAGGCATCTTAGTTCTTTTTTTCCCCCTCTTAGAATGAAAGAGCTGGTTTATTCTATGTCAGGTGTGTTTACTGCACAGCCTATAATAAATATATATAATCAACAAAATTGGTTGGTAATTTTCATCCTCTGAACTATTACTTCTTTATACACTGACTGGCAATTGAAGTGGTAATTCAGTTTACATTGTATTGGAGTAACCCATTTTACTGCAACAACTGAACTTGGTGTCAAAAATAATTTCTAAGAAAAAGGATTGCTTTTCTGAAAAATGCTTTCTTTTTTCCTCCATATTTCCTTTCTAAATTTGTGACTGACTTGTATAGTAATAAAAACTAGGGTTTCTTCATTCTTGCATATATTTGAAGCCAGGTTTTTCTATCTCTATTGGGTCTTCCAAAATAAATTTTAAAGCCAACTTGGAATGAGCATCTGCTGACCAGAACAGACCATAGGGCCTTCACCAAACTTACTTTTCCACATAGGAAGCTTCCTGAAAAGTAAAACCAAATCATGAAGTGTCCCCAAACAATATATAATACATGAATATGCTACGTAATAGATAAAATTGATTCATCAGAGCAGTTGAGTTTGCAAACAAGTTGTAGTGATGATGATAATGCTCAGGCTTTGGATAGAACTTTCTATGTGTATATAAAGTGTCGTCAAGTCACAGCCAACATGGTGACCCTGGCAAGGAGCTTTCGAGGCAAGTGAGAAGTAGAGGTGGTTAGCAGTGCCTTCCTCTGCAGAGTTTTCCTTGGTGGTCTCCCTTCCAAGTACTGACCCTGCTTAGTTTCCAAGAGACTGGGCTAGACTGTTCCACCTTCCTTCCAGTGCTTTTTATATTTGCTTGTAATCTTTTTATTCAACAATCCTGTTGGGAGAGAAGCTGAGAGAGAGGGTGGCTTGCTTAAAGTTACATGGTGATTTCATAGCAGAGGTGAGATTCAAAATTCATTGCTGAGCCTCTTAGCCACTTTGAACCCTGGGGAGCTGTGAGAATTGTTGGCATACTACTCTTGTTTTTCTGGTGGGGCTGGGGTACCCTCCAAGCTGTTGTGGCTGTACTTTGTGGAGCCCCTGTTGGAAGTCTTGTCATGTCTGCCTTTCTGTAATTCCAAATCTGGCTTTGGAGAATTGGGGGGTGGCCCTGGCTCCAGAAGTGTAATCTACCCCCAACTTGGAGAGATTGTAGAGGAGAGGGTGGCAGGATGAGGAACAGGTGTTTCATCTGCAGAGTAGAAGAATACATTGAGGCCTAGCAGCCCTGACTCCAGAAGTGTAATCTACCCCCAACTTGGAGAGCTTGTAGAGGAGAGGGTGGCAGGATGAGGTTCCCTGTGAGTTTGGTGTATGTAGCTTGTGGGGGTGGTGGGGGTGGTTCTATATACTTCTGAACCTGAGCCTGACATTTTTCCTGGGACATCTTTTTGAGGGGGTCATAACTCAGATCCCCGAAGTCCAATCTGCACATAACTTGGAAGACATGTAGAGCAGCATCAGGGGGAGATGTTCTGAAAGTTTGATGCCTCTAGCTTGCACAGGGTCCATTCTATATACTCCAGAATCTGCAGCTGTCATTTCCCCAGAAAGTACTTTCCTGGAGGCACCTTATGGGGGGGGGGTGCGTCACTCACACTCTGTAAACTCTATCCTCACCAACATGGAGGGCAGGTACAGCAGAGCTGGTTGGAGATCCTCTGTGAGTTTAGTGTTTCTAGCACCCCACGGGGCCTTCTATCACATCACCTGATGAACCAAACCAGTTTCTTTAGCCCTGAACTGTTCGTAAGCTGCCCTGAGCCCACCTCAGGATGGCAGACAGGATATAAATCAAATTAAAATTGTCATCATCATCATTACTGATGGTGATGATGATGATAATAGTTTGTGACAGTTCATGATCTGCAAACCAGGCATGCCACGAACCATGAACTGAACAGAACTACATTTTTTCAGTTTGTGCCCATCCCTAGTAATCATCTCTAGTAATGCTGGGTTCACCTAACCATTCAGTAAATCTGTTTCAACATGGTGCTATAGCCAGGACCCCTAGAGCTCTGTCACTGCCTTCCAATGCCTTCTTGAAAGGTCACCACTGCATCTCTTTCCTCCTTTCAGCAGTGTTCATTACAGGACCTAGAATCCTCCACGTACTTCAGCCCACAAGCCCCTGCTACACAATGGTATTTTCCTACCCAATTGCCATTTTGAAGTAGAACTGTGTGACAGATGGGCAAAAGTCATGGCCCTTTCTGAAAAACACCAGTCCCCTTTAGTCCTGCTTGATGTGTGAGCAGAGCAGCTAGCAGCCAACCAGGATCCATAGAAAGGATAGAGGAGCCAAACTAGGGCAGCGGGGGGGGGGGGGGAGTAAGAGAAAAAAAAGGAGACTCTCAAAATTTCAGCTAGATAGGGTTTGTGTCTGCAGAGTGTTAGGTTGGAGAGCTCCTATTACAGGAGACTTCCAAGGTGTCAGGGTCTACTTTTGACTGAGAAGAGGTGAAAATAGTAAAAGCATGGAGAGAATTGTGCCCCAGCAGGCCTGTAGCTACGGTGGGGCTATTTGGGGCTCTGCACCGTTTCTTAAAGGGCCAATCTCACAAGATTTTTTTTTCCTCTAAAAGCTTTTAAAAGAGAAATTACAGCCAAGGAGTGGTGGGGTGAGGAGATTGTGGGGAGCTGGGTTTATTAAAATTCAAGTCCCCCCCCAAAAAAAATATTGCCCCACAAGCCACAAAATCCTGTCTACGGGCCTGAGAGGAGCGAACTGAAAGAAATCCTTTTCCAGGAGAGAATGGTGTCTTAGTTTCTAGTCTCTGGGAAAAACTTGGCTGCTAACTGCTCTTTGTCAGCTGTAACCTTGTAAATGAATGGGCCCAGCAAGACTGTGTTAAAACTGTAAATAGTTTCTAACCTCTTTTCTGAACCACCTTATTCCCCTATCCCTCGGATTAAATAAAAGTTACGGTTCTTTTCCTGTTTCCCTCACAGGTACTGAACTTATTACATTTCTCATTATTGGGTTATGTCTATCAGGTAGCAGGTCGGGGTGGAGACCACACTGGTCAAGCTTTATGCCATGCTACCTCTGTTTCAACATCATTTTAAACCCTAGATTTCACTTTCACCCATGGTGAATTTCTTCCACCACTGTATTCAAGTGGCATTTTTTATTCTGCGTAAAAATGGTATATGTTGTTTATTGTACAGTAGGAATGTTTGATGAAGAGTGTTTATTTCACCATTTATACCCCCTTTTTCTCCCTGAAGTGACCCAAAGCAGCTTACTACAACAAAACAGCTATATAAGCCAACCAAACCCATCTGAAGCTGGCCCGGGAGGAGTCTTTGGTTGCTTTGGCTGAAGACATAGGCTGCAAGCCACAGGCCCTTTGGCTTTCGCCATATGGTTTGTAACCCAGGGGTTCATGCCTCATGCCTAAATATCCAAACCTCCTGAATCTTGTTAGATGTGGTTTGGTAACATATCCTATATCTGCTTATTTAGTTAAAAGATGTATATCCTTCACTTTGCAAAATGTGCCTGAGGTGGCTAATGGCAAGACAAATACATAAAAAAAATATGACCAAGAATTAAAAGCATCAGCATGATACCTACTCTCAATACTTTGAAACAACGATGAGTAAATCCAGTAGTATAAAATCAGCATTAAAACAGAGCACAATAGGCAGGAAGAAAACCCAGCAGAAGATAAAATTCAGTTAAAAGCCTGGGTAAAGAAGAGCTTTCTTTCTTTCTTTCTTTCTTTCTTTCTTTCTTTCTTTCTTTCTTTCTTTCTTTCTTTCTTTCTTCCTTCCTTCCTTCCTTCCTTCCTTCCTTCCTTCCTTCCTTCCTTCCTTCCTTCCTTCCTTCCTTCCTTCCTTCCTTCCTCTCTCTTTCTTTCTCTCTCTCTCTCTCTTCCATTAATTAAATATTTCAAAGGATATTAGTACATTAAACAGTGTGACATATCCATATTACAATAACAATTTTAGACAATACAAACAGATTTAACTGAGAGAATCTGAGGATGGAAAGCATCTAACCAACCAATTAACCATCTAAGGAATTCATTACATATAAAGTTACAAAGTCGTTATGATATCGTAGTGCAATGAATTGGCTGGGTGACTTTGGGAGATAGTGTTATCTACAGTATATTCTAAAACATATTCATGTTCAGCATGTTGGAAAAACCTGAGTGTGGGTCTGAAAGAGAAATGGAGTCAGCAATTTTATTAATCAGAAATATTTCCCAGATTTTCAGGTACCAGTTGTCTATTGATGGCAAGGTGGGCTTTTTCCAATACAAAGCTAATAACCATTTAGCTGCTATAAGCAGTATCGTTATAAGTTCCTGCCAAATTTTTGGGATCACCAAAGAGTCCCACAGATCAGTTAAGACCAATTCAGGTTTATTAGGAATCCGATATCCAGTAATTAGTTCAATCTAACATAGAACTTTTCCCCTTTCTTTATTTAAACATTTACACTCCACCTTTCCTCATGGTTCAAAGCAGCTTTTTTTTAAAGCCACCTTTCAAGATGGATTAATGCCAATGTTTTAATGAAATAAGGATGATGATTTTAAATTGATTATTGTAACATGTTTTTAATATTGTAAATAATACAATACCCATCCTGAGCCTACAATGTGGGGAGGGTGAGCTATAAGTCTAATGAAATAAATAAATAAATCACTTTGTAAATAATCATAAAATACAATAAAATACATAAAAGCCACTAGTTAAAATCAATAATTTAAAACTGCTGGTAGGCAGAAGAATTAATCAATTGCTGTCATTAATAAAACTGTGTTTTGCTGCCTCCTAGAGATCAAGAGTGACAGGAGGACAGGTGTTGGAAGTGAAGGATTTTGAACTATCTCTTTGCCTCAGACTACAGAGGAAGACTACAAGAGAGTCAGAAGGCTAGATAGGCAAGACACTGACCACTCTTGCTTTTACTACTCTCTGATACTATCCCTGTGAAGTGTAGATTGCTACTCTTAGGGAAAGTTTTCTTCCTTCCACCTTTCCTCCCGCTCTCCACACAATGCCATGTTTCTCCAACTTGGCAATATGACAGCAGGATGTCTTTCCTGCATCTCCATCCATCTAACTAGTTAGACTAGATCAGAGAACCTCTCTCTCCCTATCCTATCTAGAATGGAGTTCCTTAAATAACATTAGAATATGCAAGGTCTATAGTGCAGCCTTTTGAAGAAGATCAGAAGGGGTAGGCAGCTGAAGGACTGCTAGTTGGCATAGCTAGATTAGGGACCTCCCACATTTTCAAATTATGTCCTTCTTGTCTCCTGATTGGCTCTTCTGGAAACTTCCTGCTCCTGCAGAGCTTCTGTTGCTGTTGTTTCTCCTTCAGCAGTCAGGTTACACAGTTAAGGTTCTCTCTCTCTCCTACATTCTATAACAATCCATTCTTCTTTAATAAACCTACCTATGTTTCTCTAAATAGTAAGTGCTCCACTTCCTTTGCATATTTAAAGTCTGCCAACAAATAAATATTAGTTTTGCAAATAAATATTAGTTTTGCAAATATAAAGAGGCTCTGTTTCTTGTTTCTTGCTCATATACACACTGTGCCAGGTGGCTTTGCTGCACTTGTGAGCCTCTGTGCACTTTGCTACCAGTATCTTCCAATACCAGGCATATCTCCCTGGGAAAGTTGTTACATAATCAGGCTGCCATTGAAAAGGCCCTCTCTCATGTGTCTGCCACGTGAGCTTCTCTGGTCAATGGGACAGTCAAGAGGGCCTCCCCTTGTCATCTTAATTGCCAGGCAGGAATATATGGGAGAAGATAGTCCTTAAGATACCCTGGTATCAAGGCATGTAGAGTTTACAATAGTTTAAAAAATAATTAAAACCAGAATAAAATAACAGACCCCAAATGTCTGGTTCCTAAAATCTCATAATATAGGCACCATGTGAGCTTCTAAGAAGAATAAGAGCAACTTCTACTTTCAGCTAGCAGCCACTGATACATCTCATGATAGGAAATTCTGTAAGTTATTTATGCTTCGTGTGAAGAACTTCCTCTTGTCTGTCATTAATCTACTGCATGCTGATAACGCTCATGGGTTGTCCTCATTGAAATCAGTGAATGGCATTTCATTCACCATGTGATTACCTACCATACCTCTTTGCCTATCAGAACCACAGAGATCTCTCTCTTCCTCCACCATCTCAGGCTTTGCCATTGCAATCCTAAACAGAGTTAAATCCACTGAAGTCAAAGCGTTTAGAAGACTATAACTCTGATTAGGATTGCACCGTGAACCATCTTTAATCTCCCATCCTGGTGGTTCTGATCTGTTGGGTGGAACACATATATTTTAAATTGAGTGCGGAGATCTTGCAGAAATTAACATTCACTGACTAATCACCATGAGTGAAGATGAGCATGGTGCAATAACTCAGCAACCTCACAGGGGTCTCACTTTCCTTTTAGAAGAGCATCATTTTCTTTATTGCAA
The DNA here is from genome assembly GCA_029233225.1 of Lepidodactylus listeri. Lineage (NCBI taxonomy): Eukaryota > Metazoa > Chordata > Lepidosauria > Squamata > Gekkonidae > Lepidodactylus > Lepidodactylus listeri. The sequence goes on from JARCFY010000012.1 coordinate 38,826,337, forward strand.
ATTATCCTCCATACATTCATAAGTGAGGAGTAATCTAATTTTTTTGGCATTTGAGAGACAGAGGGAGATTTTTGAGCAGACCACAAGAGTCCTCCCACTTCAAATGCTCAGCATTTGAAAGATCTCAAATAATAAGGTGCTAACACAGATGGCTTGGAACTGAGACACCAAATTAGCCCTTTACCAACTACATTCCACTGCATGTCTTTGTAACCAATTTCAGACAATCTCTCTGGTCTAAAAAGGTTTTCTTAAACATGGGAAAAAAACAAAATAGCTTCCCAGCCTTTATTTCACTGACTTCACTCTAAGGTTGACACAAGTATCATTTTACAGAGGGGGAGATTCTCTGCTCCCCCTTTACCAATCTAATTAGTGTGTAAAAAATGACTGATAGACGGCAAAATGCAACCATCTGCATTTCTCAGTGTTGTCATTTTTCAGGCAGAACTCACAGGTGTCTTTTAAACAATGATGAATTAGAAAGCACCGGCTTTTTTCACTCATTTGTCTCTTAACTACCTCTGTGATAATAATGTATTTGCATATTTAATTTCCTCAGCTGTAAATGAGCACCTCTGAACCACTTGCTAATTATTTTACAATTTTCTTGTATTGTTCATTATTCATGCATTCTATTTACTAAATAAAAATGACTCTCCTTCCAAAGGACATTTGCAATTATTATTATGCCAAACAGCCATCCTTTGGTGCCAAATAAGAAAGTCTGTTGCAAAGGTGGGGGGAAAGGGGAGAGAGAGAGAGAGAGAGAGAGAGAGAGAGAGAGAGAGAGAGAGAGAGAGAGAATATCGTTTCCAAAATAAAGGAAGAGATTAGATCCAGGTTATGTGAAGTGTCACTGTCAATTGTTGTACTGGACCATAGAGGATTAAGTTTCAAGCTTTGTCCACTAGTACTGAATTTTCATAAAAATGTATCCCCCAGTGAAATGGAGTTCATGTAAGGGCCCTGTAGCTATAGCAAGACCAATGCATTACTAAGTGGAAAGATAAAAAGTCAGTGTAATAAATATCCATGTGCATCTGCATATAGCTAAATTATTGCCAAAAAAGCACAACTGGATTTCATTGTACCTATGATTGCATCATTCATACTGATGTTTTAACAATGTATACAACGTTACTCAAACTGGATAAAGGGGAAAAGAAATCAGCTTTAAAGGGGTTCCAGAAAGGAATAACTGAGGACCTAGGCCTATGTATACTGGAGTGGATCTCAGTAGGGGTACCCCATAATAAAATTAGGAAGTAAGAGAGAGTGATTTTAAATACAAACAATTGTATTGTATACAAAACAAACAAAAATGTAAAGAACCTTCAATGGGCACCTGAGAACTAATTCTCTAAGTAACCACACATGCCCACAAACACGCCAATGAGATGGCACATCTATAAAAGGTGGGAGGAAGGAAATTGGGAAGGAACATACCACCTGAAATCCCGGGCTTGAGGTATTATTGTGTACTGGGTTCGATGAATGGAAAGCCCAGACTACGATGTAGTGATCAGCACAGATTTATTGAGTACACAACAAGCATGCAATACTGGCTGAGATGGCCAACTATATACAACTCCTAGGACACACCCCAAAGTCCTATTGGTGGGTTTGAATTTCTCGCCAGAGTTCTTATTGGAGGGCTAGTGGTGGTCTAGGATCCTTGACCCCTATTGTCTCTCGGAGTCAAGCTCTGACTGTCTGCTGCTGGTGCCCAGCGGCGGTCAGTGGACATAACAGGTATGGAGGGGTCCAGGGGCAAACACAGCTGAGATCAAAGGAGCAGAGCGAGGAGCCCACTAAGCAAGGAGAAAACACCTGCAAAGAACAGCAGGGGTTCTCAGCAGGAAACCAGAGTTCTGACCAGCAAATCTGGACCAGGGATCTGAAGAACAACTTGCTATGGCATAGGGTCCATCTTTTATGGACAGAGGATGCCCAGGGTAGGTGGGATTTGGGCCATCCTGGCTCTGGATTGGGTTAAGATAAAAAGTGTGAATCTCACTAGCTGGTCTAAAATTAACTGCAGTCAAACTCTGGCAGGAAAAAGTAGGGAAAATACCTTGATTAGACTATTGTGAGACAAATTTGCATGGGCACAAAGGGGCTGGGTGAGGCAATATGATTAACATATTTGTATTAGGTTGAAGTGAGCCAGATCTGCATGGACACAAATGTTTGGCTGAGTCAAGAGAGCTCCTGAAACAGGGTGGAGTGTAAATTAACCCTTCTTGATTGAGTTAAAACAAAACAAAACAGAGGAACTGGGCATTTGTTAATGAAATAGCAACTTCCTTGGGCTGGGAAGGCACCTCTAGGATATTCCAGTGCTGAAAAGTCTTTTGTTATTGAGAATGAAGTGAAGTCTTGTTGTTACTGAGAACCCTGAGCTCAGGGGAAAATTGTACTTAATTAGTTTGAGAGACCAGCATACCTTTCCTCTCCTGTCCCAGGGAATTTCCAATGTCATGGCTGTACCCAGGTGTCTTTATGAGATTCCCCAAGTTTCAGGTCTCTTCGTCACTTAGGCTGTAAAATGGGGTGCCTATTAAAACAACTAAGTCCAAAATAAGATGAGGAACTTCCTAACTTTTGTGTACTAAGACCGCGGTCGCCTGGTCTCTCGTAATGGCGACCGCCACATGGGCAGCGCACATGGTCAGAATCTACCTGAGCTTCGGCCAGGTAGAACAATAGCCAGTCAGATCCTGAGCGACCACCAATTACGAGCCTAGGTCTCCCGCTGGGGGACCTATGAACTGCAACCACGGACTTAAGGTCCTATCAGGACTTGTGGGCGAGGTCGGGGCATTGTCTCCGGCCGGCATAAAAGAGGGCTCTGAGCCCGGGGTTTCTCATGTTCCATCTGACCCCCAATAAAGACCTTTGCTATGAAATCACTACCACTCGCCTCCTGACTCCAATACTTTCCACTAACCAAGAGGGTCTTGGCTGGAGGAAGGGGCAGGGTCTTCACAACAAGTGTTCCTGCAGATTGCTTAAACACTGCCCATAAAGAATCTTCATACAGCTGTACTTACAGTCCCAGCAATAAAAAGATCTGATGGAGCCGGAAGCTGGGGGAAAACTGGGGGAAAACTGAATAGCTGCAACACCCTGCAGATTCTATAAACTTCCTGCCTTTGTTAAACTGGCTGTCATGTAAACCTACTCAATGTAAAGTAAAGGCATATAGAGGACAGGACTGCCCTTTTAACTAAGTGGTAAAGTTCCTAGCAGACCACTGTCTAGGAGGACTGATGGCAGTCAGGAAGAAGCTAATCCAAGCTCCAACATGACTGGCAACTAGGCTTGCCAACCTCCTAGTGGGGCTCCTAGTAAGCCTCTGTTAATGGTGGGGCAGGTCACTTTTTTCCAGGCCTGTTGGTACCCCTTGCTGCTCAGCTTGCATCTGGGCCAACTTAAAATACAGAAAGAGGACCATGTACTCCAGTAGTTGTTAAAATGTTGGACTAGGATCTGGGAGAGCCAGGTTTGAATTCATGCTCTGCCATATTGGGCCACGCTCTTATCCTAAACCTACTCTCCAGGATTGTTGTTGTGCAGATAAAATGCTGGGGCAGTTACAGTGTTGTAAACTGCTTTGGTCTGCTGTCAAAATTAACATTTGTAGGCATTCGGAATACAAATATGAAAGGGATAGAGTTCTATAGAGTTGGATTTAGATACAGAAGGCCTGTGTTCAGATACTTCCTGTTCCATGGAATCTGAAAATAGTCTTGGGGAAGCCACAATGTTTCAGCTTTGGTTCTTTACATAGGAAGGATAGAGTCCTTTCTTACATGGTTGTTGCCAGGGTACTTGCTAATTAAGAGTGCTATCTAAGTGACAGATAGTAGCAGTAACGTATTGCACTTATTGTGAGGGTGAACATACAGAGCACTCTGCAGATTAAATGTGCTATTTCTAGGAGTAACAGTAGTATTTCCTTCTTGCCAAATGCATGTCACCTGTTGTCAAGCTCCGCCTCCTCACCCCGAGGAGCGCCCCCGGTGGCCATGGTGTTGGGGCGTCCCCGACGTCCCTGGGATGGAGAAAGGGGGCTTCAAAGGGTGTGGCAAGGCCTCAGAAATGGCCAGGGGTGGGGGGTTGCAGGCACCCTGGTCCCATGCCCTGCCTCCGTTGCGGAGTTCCATGCCCCACTCTCTCTCTCTCAATCTCTCTCTCTTTTCTGTCTCTCTGTCCCAGTCTCCACTTTCCCTCAGCTACTTCCTCCTTGGCCTTGCCCTGTGAACATCTTTTTATTACCCCCCTCCTTCCCAGCACCGCCCCCAAGGGTCCGCCCCCTCCCCCATGCCTGGCCCCGCCTCCCTTCTTCTAGGCCGATGCCCAGTAGCCGTTCAGGCGGTGGCCAGATTCCCAGGGCCTGCGCCGCTTCCCAGTTGGCTGGGCCCATCGCACCCACTTCCGCTGGCATCGGCTTCCCCCCCAGCTGCCGGCAAGCTCCCTGTGCCAGGCCACGGAGCCCGGAGGCCGCACCAGGCCCGGTGCTGCCGGCCGGCATCTTTGGTGGAGGTGAGGCGGTCGGCACTTCTGTGGCCTGGCACTTCCATGGCCCGGCACTTTGTGGGGCCGGCAGGAGCTGTGGACGGTCCGGCGAAGCTCTGCAGGAGCCCACCCAGGCGAAGACGGGTCCCCCTCAGGCCAGCCGTTCCCTCTGCCAGCGGCCCTGGTGAGTGCATCGTGGGGCCCTCCGGGTGGGGGGGGGGTCAAGTCTCGGACGCCCTGGGATGGGACACATGTTCAGAATTAAAAAGCTTCAAACCCTCTTGCAAATTAAGAGTACTGTTCAGCCAACAGTCACCCCTTTAAGCCTCCATCCATTTCAACAGGCATTAGCTTGTCTCTTCTGAGGCAAGTAATTAATAGAGCTTCACTTTGGCTGGATCATGCTCACACTTTTCTCCCATGGTGCCACATGATACAGAGCTAACATGGCAGCCACACCACTACTATACGCCTGCTGCTTTTTCTTACTCAGAAAGAGCACCTCCAGTTGCCAATGGGAGAACTTTCACCTCTGTCACAGATTCAATACTGAGCTAAGGAGATCCAATGTATAAAATTCATGCACTGAATGAAAGAAAATAAACATTGGTTGTATATTTAACTTTCTGAAGGAGTCCTGGCTGTCAGGCAAAGCTAATGGTTATGAAATCAAAGTGGTCGAGAGCCTTCACAGGCCTGTTTATTTTATTTATCATTTCTGTTTTCCATTGCATCAAGTCTGAATAACATCCACTGAGCAGAAAGAAATATGTCTGTTCTGCTTCTCTTGACTGCCCCTTTTACAAAAAGCTGGGCTAACTCTTCCACAGAATGTCTGTTAGCAAAGATTTCCATCAGTTTCTTAGGTATTCAATCATAAATAAGTCAACTCTGGACTATGAGACCGAATCTAGCCTTGCTTCCATGGTCTGGGGTAAATTCCCACCTCAGTTGTACTTTTTGGGGAGCAGAATGCATACAGAAGCAGCTCTACACTTGTTTCCTCTTGGGACCTTGTCACCCACACATTAGAAAGTGGACAACGCCCTCAAAATACAGCCGTTTACCCTTTAACAGTTCATTTATGTACACAAAAGGCACCTTGTGAAAGCTTTCATTCCACCCATTGTCTTTACTAGTATGGATAAATAGTTGGGTTCTTTTCAATATTTTTACCCAATTCATATGGCATTTTATCCTGTGTTCTTCTCAGCTAAGTGTGGAGCCTTCCTCTGTTGGAATTTTGTTCATTTATATGTTGCTTTCCTCCCAAAAAGGAACTAAAGCAGCTTATAACATTGTTCACTCCTCTTGTATTTTATTCTCCCAGCACTAACCCTGTGAGGTAGACCAAGAGAGATAGAGACAGGCCAGTGAGCTTCTGCGGCATAGTGGGGATTCAAATGTGGGTCTTTTGGATCCTAGTTTGACACTCTAGCCACTATACCATGCTGGCCTCTCCCTCTCAGAGCTTCTCTCACATATGGAGGGAGGGAGGGGGAAATGGTTTTTTTCTTCTTCATTTTCAGCTTCTTTAGAGGAAGAGGCTGCTCTTCCCAAGGAAGACTGGTTGGACAGAGGAATTTTCCAAACATTGGTTACAATCCTAAGGACACTTTGCTGGGAATGACTAACTTTTGGGTAGAACTTCTCAGGATTGCTCTTTTTGCTGATCAGAATGGTAGGATACAACTAATGGTATTTATATATGCAGTGTATGGAAATTCTGTTTATAATATACAATGCAATGTATACAATTCTTATTTATAATATTCAAGCAGAAGAGCTGCAAGGACCCATGGGATGCATTTCATTTCCCCCCACTATTTCCTCTTCCCTTTCTATGGAAGGACCCACAGCTTCTCCCCTTTTCCTGCTTCCTTCTCACCTTTCCAGTCACCAGACAAGCTACCCTTATCTGACCCTGTCTTCAGCTTTCTGTATTTCCCTCCTAGGCAGTCTCTATCCCGAAAAATACAGCCCAGTTACATAGGGCCAGCCACTGGGCTGGGCCCAGTTGTGTGGTGGGGAACCTGCAAAGGGGTACCTCATTTCCCCCTGTATCGTCTCCCCACACTATTCCCTCTTTTCCTCTTCCTGGCGATCCTCATATCCTCACCTTTCCTTGGTTCCATCCCACCCACCTTTTATCTGCTCCCCATCTTCAGCTATATAAATTATTTATACCATTCATTTATACTCTGCCTTTCTCCACAATGGAGACCCACAGCAGCTTACATCATTCTTCTCTCCTCCATTTTATCTTCACAACAACTTTGTAAGGTAATCAAGATGGGTAGTTAGGCTGTCTGTAGCAGTAGAAAAGAGTAAGAGTCCCGTAGCACCATAAAGACTAACAAAATTTGTGGCAGGGTATAAGCTTTTGTGAATCACTGCTCACTTCTGCAGATACGAATAGAATGTACAGCTAGAATGAATGTACAGCTAGAATGAGGAAGTGAGCAGTGACTCAAGAAAGCTTATACCCTACCACAATGGCAGAGTAAAGATTCAAACCTGGGTCTCCTGGATCTTAGTATGAAACTCTAACAACACCCTACACTAGTTTGATGGGATGGCTGCTGTTGATCAGTCACAAGCAGCCAGTGCTGGGCAATGCTCTTTGTACATTGTGAAGTCTTGTCAGCAAAAAAATCTACTTTGTGAGCTACTGGTATTAAAGTTGTGAGCAAGCAATTTAGCTACTGCATAAATTAGTTTGCTCTGGAGCCATCCTTCCTGAGCTAAAACAAAAATGTGTGAGCTGGAAGTTAAAAAACTGTGAGCTAGCTCACACTAACTCAGTGTAGAGGGAACATTGGTCCTGGGTAATTCATAGCAATTTCATCATAGCAAGGTGCCTAGTGACTGTTGTTGGACCTGGACCCTATAAGCTTGGCCACTTCATTGGCCAAAAAAAGCCCTTGAAAGGGCCCTGCTCCACCCACAACCCACTTTTACTGACACTAACCATGGCTTGAAGGATGGCTATTGTGGTTGCCTAGCAACAGCCACTAAGAGCATCCTGCTTCTGTTATTTAGGGGGATGAAAAAAAAACCATGTAATTTTTTTAGATCTTGGGTTTTGTTTTTGTTTTTTTGCAAATCCAGGTATTTTTTTCAGGTTGGTAGAAAACCAAATAAATAAATAAATAATAAACTCTGTCTTATCTGTCCATGGCTCCAGTCTCTAGATTTAAGTATCCACAGATCTGGGTATGTTGAGCATTAGACCTATTGATGCAAAGGCTGATTTACTGATGCACAAATCAAGTTCAAAAATCTGTAAATTTTATAGGCAAAATGTCACCGACAATGCCATGAAGTGCCTTATGGGTTTGATTTCCACAGAAAGAAGCAAAATTAAAATGGAGATATTTTAAGGGAATCAACTTGTGAAATCCAGTGATATCCCTTCTCTCACAAACATTAGGCCTTGGGACAATACTTCTTTGTTGGCCTTCTCCGCTCACCATTCTCATTAGCTTTTGTAGAAGTTTGTTTAAGATCTTTGCTGGGAGCAGGTCTCTTTCACTAGTCTTTCCAAATGGGATAGTCTTTTAATTTAGACAATCCCTAAAAGATGGTTTCACATTAAGCAACAAACTTATCCAGCTGAAAAAAATATTCATTTACATGCACTGAAGACACTACATTTAAGTGTTACCAAATATGCTACAGGACGTAAAACCATGTAATTACTTAAAGGATAATATTTATAGCAGTGGAGTATCCGAAGCATTAAATGGCTTTTGTATAGTTGATTAAATGTTGAATGGATGCTGAGGTTGGTGTGACTGTTAAAGCTGCAATTGTATCCTGCTGTCATGAGCTGGAGCTGTTTTACAGCTATATAATAAAAGAGACAACTAAACATATGATTCAAAGGAATGTAACATGACAAATAAATTTTCTTCCCAGACCTAAGAGTCAGCAGAGGCTCTCCACAGAATTTTCAATAAGGTCAGAGGAAATAAGCAGACTGTCTTAGGCTCAAATTACATGCTCCATGCTGCTCCATCCTTCTTTTTATAAACCAGAATCAGCCTGAGCTAGCTGCAAGTTGGTTGGGGAAAGACAAAAAGAGACTGCTTAACCCCTTCCCCTCTAGTTGCTTTTCAGCCTCCCTAAAACAGTTGGGAATGGGGAACATATTGGTACCACAATTTTTTACATATAGATAAAGAGTGTGGATGGTGGTGGGAACTGGACTTGTTAGATAAACAGATGGTAGACTGAAGGACTGCACACAAGACACGGGTGGAAGGAGTAGGACCCAGTCTGCCTGAATTTGGCAGCCTGTGTTTATTTTAAGCACAGCTGACAGTCTTACACAACATGCCTGCAGTTGCCATGTCAGTACAAATTGCATCAGCATGCAGAGATAGACGTCTCAGGGAGCATTCTCTTGGCAAATAGTCTTATCAGCAGCTAAACACCAAGAGAACAATTTGCATTGTGTAGTAGGGAGGAGAAGAACAGGATGTTAGCAGACCTGGCTGGTGTGCCAGCCATTTGACCTTTCCAACAGTAGACATCTCTACATCACCCTTTCAGATCTTTTCCCCACCATAACAAACCCCGAATGTCATACCAGATACTTGTGTTTTAAAGTGCTATTGCAGAATTCCAGATAAATTAATGAAATATCTGCAGTCCATGATTTGCAGTGTCATCCTAAGCAGAGGTGACTTCAGTGGAAGGGTATAACACTGTATAATGCCCCTGTATAAATCAATGGTGTGACCTCATTTGGAGTACTGTGTACAGTTCTGGTTGCCACACCTCAAAAAAGATATTATAGCTTTGGAAAAAGTGCAGAAAAGGGCAACTGGAATGATAAATGGGTTGGAACACTTTTCCTATGAAGAAAGGTTGAAGCACTTGGGGGCTCTTTAGCTTGGAGAAACTATGGCTGAGGGGTGACATGATTGAGGTTTATAAGACTATGTATGGGATAGAGCAGGTAGAGAAAGAAGTACTTTTCTTCCTTTCTCACAATACAAGAACTCGTGGGCACTCCATGAAATTGCTGAGCAGATAAAAGGAAGTACTTCTTCACCCAAAGAGTGATTAACACATAGAATTCACTGCTAATGGAGGTGGTGGTGGCTACAAGCATGGATGGCTTCAAGAGGGAATTAGATAAATATATGGAGCAGAGGACCATCAGTGTCTATTAGCCACAAAGTATAGGTAGGAACTCTCAGTCTGGGGCAAGTGATGCTCTGTATTCTTGGTGCTTGAGGGGGGAGCAACGGTGGAAGGGCTTCTAGTGTCCTGGCCCCACTGCTGGACCTCCTGAGGGCACCTGGTGTTTTTGGCCACTGTGTGACAGAATGTTGGACTGGATGGGCCACTGGCCTGCTCCAACATTGGCTTCTCTTATGTTCTTATGTTCTCTTACTGCTTAGGATGGCACTGCTGATCCTGTATGAGAGTATTGACCTGTCATATATTTCTATGATTTCTGTTTCCCCAGTTGCATCTGCCTGCGATCTTGGTACAGCAGTAGTACAGTAGGTAGGAAGTACCCATACTGTAGTCTAATGACTTGTTTGTTTCTATCCTTCAGAAGATCCAGCAGTCATTCTACATGGTGGTGGGCACCCGTGTGAAATGCTGTTTCTGTACTGCCCTGCAGCCTGTTTGAGCTGTTGGGGGGGGGGGGTCTCAGAGTTGTTGTTAGAGACCTACAGAGCTTTTGATCCTTGGGGCAGGGTTTTTTCAGCATAATTAAAGCTTAAACACATCCATGAAAAGGCTCCTCTTTTTTTGGTGTGGCTCAGGTCAGGGCCTCCATACCAATGAGTATGTCTCAGCTGGAATCTGGCTTCACTAATCTGATAAATCATACACTTGATCTTGTGAAATATACTGAGGAATAGAAAGATGGTGTGTGTGTGTGTGCGCACGCACATGCATGCATGTACACACACACACACAGTTTGGTGTAGTTCATATGATAGATCACTGCTTGGTAAGATTTACGCTGACAGTTGGTCTACTAGTTCCATAACCACCCTTTGGAATCAGACAGTGGTCAAGTGATTAATATAAGTGCTCCTTCCTATGGCAAAGTGGATTGGGGGTGGAATTTCACTTGTCTCCCACTTTTATTTCCATGTAGTGTCATTCTATAGAGCTTTTTCAGATGGTCAAAGGCCTATGACTATTGGGGAGTCAGAGAAACTCTCAGTAACCTGATGAGACCAATTTACAAAACACCATGGATAAAAATCACCTGAATCCACTACAACCTGGATTTAGTTGTAGACATGTCTGGGGCTCGTCATCATATTTTTACAACTTTTCCATTTGTACACCCTGAGAATGAGGAAAGGTTTCTTGGAGAAATGTGGGCTCCCTAGGGTTGTCTCAGGCTGGCAACTGACGGGAGACACACTGTATAGGTGACGTTTGTGGTGAGGTCAATTCTAGTGTGACCCGGAAGTGATACCATCATATCACTGACAATGCCTAAAATGCCAGTGGCTTAATGGCATGAAAACAACAGTGTTTCCCATTTGCCCCAGTTCTTACCTCACTGCCCAGCTGAGCAGCAGCAGGAAGGGCTACAGCATGGCAGAAGGTCCACCACATGCTTGACCCATCACAGATCCACCACATGCTAGCTGACCCATGCCCCTCTTGGTTCACTAGGACCATCAGACGAAGTCTGGACCAGTTCTCATGAATGTTTCACTGAAAGAAAGGTCATACATCATTCACAAAGGAGTCAATAATGTGACTTTTTTTGTCAGATCTTCATTAGATCCATACTACCTGAAAAACTAGTGCCTTGTCCTATTAATGAGCTTTCTTTGGCCTTGGAAAAATAAATTAAGCTGTGATCTCATTTGCCATCGGTAAAATGGGAGCAATCGCTTTCAGTACAAATGATTTGAAAGGATGAAAGCATTACAAACCACAGAGGCATTCAAATACCTCCAAGTGAATGTATATAAATAATGTTTTATGTGTCTGATTAAATGTTCTGCATTCTGAAGGCAAGTGTATATTTTGCTTGGGTTGAAATAATTCATCATTTTGTTATTATGGAAAACAATAATTATAATACTTTTGGCTTGGATTTTGCCTCCAGTGGGAATTGAATATATATATTGTAGTGCAATTACCAACCCCTGCACAACATTATTAGATACTGGGTAATTCATGACTTACATGATCAGTAAACATCATTATACATTTTACTTATAAGGTCCCCATTTTGATTGAGTAACAACAAATGCACATGTTGAAAAAGAAAATCTTGCAGGTGGAACAACATGGTACTGCATTCGCTAAGCAACAAGACCTTATTTATTCCCTATGAAAATAAATGCCAAAAACACTATAATATGGGGAGGCCTTTGGCAGGAGATGATGCTTAAGCCAGTGTTATGTAGAAGTCATTAGACTGAAAGAGAAGTCACTTGAATGAAATGGCTGGTGACAGCCTTGACTTAATACCTGGGCTGCAACATGTACATCTGGGGGGCATGTATGGTATTTGCAGTAGCACTGATCAAGAATAGAAAATCGTTAGCTGACATATTGCAAAAGCCCTTCTGAGTAACTTTTAGAGATGTACGAAATTTTGCTTCTTTCTGAATATTCCAGTTGTGAGGCTTCATTTTCCACATTATAGGAGTTCCCTATTTGTTTCTTGCATTTATGTCATTATTTCATCGTTTAAATATACACATTTGTACACAAATGATGCACAGAATGTTAAAGCTGAAATAAATTGAAGAAGGAAGATGGGCAAGATGAAAACAAAAAATGGTACAAAGTAAAAGATTTCTAGGTTTGATATGCCCAAAAATCAAAATGGATCTTTCAAATCAAAATAGTATGGATAAGAAGTGTGAAATTATCCCTAGAAACTGTGCTTTTGCACATCAGTCATCTAATAAAAGTGCACCCAGTGAAATTTGTATTCTCTTGCGTGGAATTTTCTATCAAAAACCTTAGAACCCTGATGGAGGGAACCTGAAAACACAAATAAAGATCTATGGCACATTTTGTTCATAGAGGAACGTACCGTTATTTAAGCACTGATGGTAGAGCATAATGGATCTCAGGTTTCTGGGCTGAGAAAGAAAAGCCCCTAAGAGCATGGAGAGTTGCCAGGATCTGAGCAGACAATACTCAAATTTTATGTGGTACCAGAAAGCTTCATATGTAAATATTAGCTCATGATGTAACCACCTATTTAGTAAACCACCTATTTAATAAAAAGAACAGGTTTGTTGCAGAAGTGGCATGCAATCATAAGGATGAATTGTTACCTTTTCCTTCATGTTCCGGATTCAGCATACACTGCAAAATAAGTGCTGATAAATTATATCCTGAAATTGGCAAAACATTTTCTAGTGTATTTTGTTCCTAAACAGATATTTGGTCATTAATTGCTGCACTTGAGATCCTTCCAGCATAGCTTTTGGGAAAGTGGAGAATTATAATTCAGCTAGAATGCTTTGAAGGTTTGTTTTAAATATTACATGTACTATTCATCACATGCACACTCATCTTATACATGTTGCATAGAAAAAAAGTGCTCAGATGATAAGAAATAGTCATCGTTTATTTCTCAAGTCACACTTGTTTTTTGTTCCTTCTTATCTTTACTCTTGTTTGATATTTCTTGTCCTTATCTGCAGGGCTTTTGGAGCTGCATGCATTACTAATATAGTGACTCCAAATATTTCACTGCTGTTTTTCATTGCTGTTTCTTCTTTTTATTATCTGATGTGTGGCAAGCATGAGGGGTGCATTACGAATGTAATATGGGTTAAGGATATATACATCTTGCCCTGCAACTCTCAGGTGGTATCCTTCATAGAGTTTTACAATCAAATTGAAATCAGAGAGTCCCCCCCTTTCCATTTTAGTGAAAAATTGGAGGAATGCACTGATGTGGAACCCTCAGTTTTTCACAGGACATCTGTGGCATAAGAGGAGCTTTATTACCACTGGAGCTGAAAGTTCTGTTAGGTGCTATCTTAAAAATATCCGCCAGTACTGGATTAATAATAAAATTAAGGCGTCATTCCTATTGAAATTTAACTATTGGTAGGAATCTTACTGTGCAGTCCTGCTGCTCCATTCCTTATGGACATTCCACTGGAGGGAAGACCAAGATGTGCCCCTCCGTAAGGTACAGACAGCAAAGTAAGCATGCCAGAGTCCATAGCCACTAACCAGATGACTGCAGCCAATGATGCTTCTGTGAGTGGCAGGCACAGGTACAGCCAACCACTGCCTGCTGATAAGGCCACTGCTCTTCAATGCCACCCGTCCCCCGAGAGCCAGCAGAAGACCCAGCAACAGCACAACCCCAACAGAGGACTGTGGTCTGAGCAACACCCTAGTCCCTAGTCAAAGGGCAGCTGTGTGATACACAGGACACTTGCCCCTCCCACAGCAAGGACCTGATTAGCAGGAGAAGTACTGTCCACACACAGCCATCCCTGCTTTGAGCCACACACTGCTTCCCAATGAAAAAAAAAGTTTAAAAAGAAAGAAAGAATTAGAGATCAGACACGCACTACAGCTCCCACACCCATGACTAGCATCATAACCACAGGTCCAAAAGGGTAGGTCTAAAAGAGGCATGCCAGTAAGCAGAAAGCACTCCACTGTAGTGCTGACATCACCACCAACCTCATGGGGCCAGGCAGAAACTATAGCAAAGATAGGCAAGGCACTGGGGTAGCATGGCCAAGGCTCCTGCTTTAATCACCAGTTGGGGAGTGGCAAGAGGCAGGCAAAGGCCTCAGAGGTGGCAGTCTGCCCCCACAAACCACAAGGGGGGGAACAGGATGTCCCAGCTGATGGGCCACTGTGGAGATCTGTCAGTACAGCAGGGGGATCACTGTAGAGATCTGCTCCCCAACCCCTCTATGCTGCACTTATGGCAGCAGCTCCCTTGCATCCCTCTGCACTTGCACTACCAAGCAGCATGGCTTATCAGATGCCAGTAGTGCTGTGGGGAAATGGGGGAAGCATAGACCACCCCCTGTGGTAGAGCAGCCACACACATCATTGGACCACCCACGAGCCTGTTCCTGGTGTGAGTTGCACACCACAGCCAGCAGAGTGTATGTGGGAAGGGGGTGGGGACCAATATGTGGGTTCAGCCTTCCAGTGGCCACTAGCTCTCTGCTAAACGCAGCAGAAGTCTAGTGGCACCAGAAAAGCCAATAACAGTGATCCTAGCATGACCATCCCTGAGTCAGAGGTCACTCAGACACATGAAGGGGAAGCCCTAATGGAACATCACACATGGGCAGGAAGGGTTGTGAAGCTAGTTTCATCCACTCAGAGGAAGACAGGGACAGAGTCTTGGGAACACCCCATTCTTCATTAAAAAGCTGCTTTGTGAGCTGCTTCCAGTGGCCATGGGGAGGCAAGCTGAGCATACAAGTGAGCACAGCATACAAGTGAGTGGGGAGTACTTGCTGGTCAGAAGGCCCCCCAAGGCAGAATGCTCCAGGAGCTGGCCTGGAACTGGTGACTAGGCAGAGATGGAGGAGCTGCACTGACCATACCCCCAGGCACGCTTCTTGAATAACAACCTGCACAGAGACATGAGCGGCAATGACAAACAACACAAATGACGTTTCTGTTACAGCCACGTGTATGGGACCCTGGCACAGTTTGTGGTTCCACCCCCCCCCCCAGGGGGAGCTCCATTTGTCAAAGAACACTTACTGACCACTCTGGAGTCCTACAAGATAATAGATGCCAAAGCTTGGCCAGCTGATCCACAGAGCACCATGATGAAGCAGCCAGGCACCCCAACCCAGAGTTGTGCCCTGTCCCCCACCAAGTGAATGTGTAACAGCCCAGTATGGGGCTGTCAGAGTCCCTGCTTTCCCCATTGTAGACATCTGTCCTGGGTACACTTTCTGAGAATATGCCCCAGTACATGACATGCAGGATAATATCAGCTGGGCCCTGCTTGGGTCACCCCCACAGGTACACACTGCTAGCCTTAGGTGTAGGAGCTGGCATTGTCAGGGTGGCACCTGGCCTCATGAAAGAGGGCCAGGGGAAGCAGGTGCAGACTCCTGGGGCAGCTGGATTCCTGCTCTTGATCATCTGTCCGTGCTTGGTTGCTCCTTTAGGTTGAGGCTCCAGAGGCAAATTAGCCACATGGCACAGACTTGGCTAAGTGCTTCCTCAGTGGTACTAAGTGCCCTCTCTTTGCCTCTCCTGCCACCAAAGTGCAGTGCAAAGTGTGCATGGCATAGACTTCTGAGACAGAGTCCCATGCCACATGCCATACCAACTTATATATGGGATGTCTTTTATGAGGTTTATGTAGCACTGGGGCGGCTGTGATTGGATGGGGGAGTGGGTTTGGATGCCACTTGGGAGGGGGTGATCAGTTGTAGCTGTCATAGGAATCCTGTGCCAGGGCTTTTGGGTGGGGCAGTTCCCATTGTATGGGCACCTGTGGGCTACACCATAGTTTTGATGGCATAACTTTCCACCAGTTTTTTTTTTTGGGGGGGGGGGGGAGATGGTGTTCCCAGACTCAGGAAGCTTAGGGATCTGACTAATTCTTGCCATGCCCCTGTGTCCACTACTTTCCCTGCTAGAGGATTGGCTTGTGCCCGTGTTGCTCTGCAGCACTGCCATGCTGGCACTTGGCTGAGGCGTGGCATCATCAGGGTGCTTCACTAGCACATCTCAAAGATCCTCTGAGATGTACTTGGGGTGTATGTGTGCTTGCCAGCTAGCCAGCTCATTGGCATCTCAGGGCCCACACACACCTGGCCTGGTGAACTGGTGTCTGGCTGGGGCAGAGTTCCCAGCCCAGCCTAGGGCACTGAAATCTCTTGGGCCAGTTCTGAAGACAAAAGTTTTATTGTGCCTGATGCATGAAATAAATTCTCTCACATACCAGCCTGGATTAGAATCACTTAGCCTTTTGTCAGTCAGGTGAGAGACTAATTAACCCACATGTTGCAAAATATCCTATGTGAAAACAGATGTTTGTGCATTTAATCTGGGCACATACATGGAGTTATACACAGTTTAAGAAGAATAAACATTTATTCTGCAGTCCTATGCAGATTTACTTTGATCCAAGTCCAGTGGTTTCAGTTTGTTTAGACCACAGTAACTCTGCACAGGATTGCACTGCAAATCCATGAGAAATCCATCACAATAATAAAAATCCAGAAGCGTTCCCAAAGCTACATTTTCTCTTTGATGTGCAAACACCAAGCCAAAATGAGAAGTTGAAGGACCATGCTTTTCAGGTAAATTGCTTCTCTGATAGTAGGACTATGGATAGAGTTAGCTAAAGCAAATGTATAATAAGTGCTTGGGGAAAATATTCTCTCTCTGAAATATCTGTGCTACTTTCTTCCCTGTACTTCTGCTACTTCACATACCACAGAACTGGGAAAATGTGGATGTTTACTTATAACAGAAATCCATTACCTAAAGGTGAAAGAATCTAGAAAAGAAAGAAAAAATATGTAATGAATGTTAGTTTTACTTATTACCACTTACTGTAGATTTCTTTTAGCAACTTTGGTGCAGAAGTTGTTTTCCATAAATAATAGCACAACAGACCCTTCATGAATACAGACTTTTCAAAAATGAAAGCCGTCTACTTTTCATGCCATGTTCCCCAAGACATCAGAGCAATACTTCTCAAACTGTAAGGCAGATTCTTAGGAGTTACCAAAGCCTTTCAAACCATAGAATGTGTTCAATATTCAGAGCGAAGGACCAAGCATGAATTGGCCTTTAAGGCCACTGGGAAAAATCCCAGTGGGCCAATGACCATTGGGGCCACCTGACCCTGTGGAAGACAAGACTCACTTCACTCAAGGAAGCTGTGCATGAGGTGGTCAAGAGCCACCAACACCATAGGTTGGTTGAGGTAGGCATACAGGAGCAGAAACTACAGTGAGATAGTGGCTGTCACGATGCATGAGGTGCATGGGAGCTGATAGCCTTTGCTTTGCATGAGATGGGTGGATGAGAGCTGCTATGAGCTAGCAGCCTTTGCTTTTCATCTGCTCTTCCTTCCTCCTTCCCTTACTCCACTGAGTAGGTAGACAGGGGATGAGGCCCTTTTCCAGGGCTATTTTGACCCTTGAGTCCTCCCCTGGAAAAGACACAAAAGCAGCCACTGAAAAATATTGGTATTTCCCAGTATTCACAAATCCCAATACCAGTATGCTATTCAGATTTGGCAAATATTTGGGATCCCTGATTTTTTCTGGCTCCACTATACCCTATAAGGACCACTATAGCCAATAGTGGCCATGGGCAATAATGGAGAATTGATCTGGGGGTATCCGGGGTTCTGGGGGGCTAGGTAGAGTCCCCAAATTTGCAGCATAGCTGCTGGTGGCTCTCTTCAAATAAATCCCCAAGTTTCAAAATGATTGGACCAGGAGGTCCAATTCTATGGGCCCCTCAAAAAGGTGCCCCATCCTCCATTGAATCCAATAGAGAAAAAAAGGTGCTTAAAGGGATTGCAGTCCCTTTTAATGCCTTCTTCAAGCCACACAGGTGGTGCAACTTTGAAAGCATTTAAAGGGACTGCAATTCCTTTAATACCTTCTCCAAGGGGTGAGTTCACCTAGAAGGCATTTAAAAAGAACTGCAATTAAAGACACCTTCTCCAAGCCCTTTAACTTTGGCTATCTGACAGTCCTGGAAAACCCTGAATATTTTCAGGGACCAGCCATTTTAGATAGCCAAAAAATGGCCAAATCTCTATCAGTCTGAAAGAACACCCGGAAAATACCAATAAGGTATTTTTAAAATATTTTTTTTGGCTTGGCTTTAGCCGAACACACACTCCTTCAAGTCATCTATGCTTTAAGATGGTTGCCTCATTAGTCCTCAGGAACATTATCAGTACAAAAAGAAAATAACAATCTTTGTTGTATTGATGACAAATGTTGGCTCAGCTAAGACATTAGCAGTCTGATTCTATGCAGAGTTACTCCAATCTAAGCACATTGATTTTAGTGGGCTTAGCCTCTGCACAGGATTGCACTTTAAGAATTGGGTCCAAAGATTCCCTTCCCCAAAAAGTCATCCTCTAAGAGAAGCTTCCAGCCTCAGAGGAAGGCTTACTCCATCCCAAAGATTTTTTTCCCAACAAAGGTAGACTTCTTCCACTGAAGGAAGACTTTAGATGCAGTGAGAGAGAATTATTGAATCCAACCTGATGAGACTCTTAACGATCACATTATGAGATACCTGGGATAAAACCTAAAATACTGTGCTGTAATAAAATAACAATACACTCCTAAGAGCACTTTCCTGGGAGCAAGCCCCATTAAGTAGGATTCGATTGGACCTGCTTTAGGATAGCACTGTAAGCCATTGAAATGTGAAGGAGCTCATGGCTCTCCTATCTCTGTGAAGGAGGAACACTGCTTGTGGCGTAAGTGTAAAACTAACTACACTTGCTGAAATGTTCTTGTCTATATTATTACTATAGAATCACCTTTATTGATATAAGCAGGGGTCCGTTGGGGCCGGAGTGAGGCAGAGCTAAGCTCCGCCAGCTCAGGAGTGGCCACTAGGGCAGCAACGGGCCGAATCAGATTCTCTAATCTGATTCAGTCCGCTGCCGAATTGCCGCCGAAATTCGGCAGCAACTTTAAAAGCAGCTGGAGAGGAGGGGGTTTGAGGGAGAGGCTCCAAACTTGCAGGGTAGCTGCTGAGGCCCCTTCTCGAAATGCCCACCAAATTTCAAGAAGATTGGACCAGGGGGTCCAATTCTACAGGCCCCCAAACAGGTTGCCCCCATTCCCTCCATTGTTCTCTATGGGAGGAAAAAAGTTAACCTTTTTCCCCACCATAGAGAACAATGGAGGGGATGGGATGACCTGTTTGGGGGCCCACAAAATTGGACCCCCTGGTCCAATCTTCTTGAAACTTGGTGGGTATTTCGAGGAGAGGCCCCAGCAGCTATCCTGCAAGTTTGGAGCCTCTCCCTCAAACCCCCTTTCCTCTAGCCCCTCATATACCCTATGAGTTTTTGCCATTGATTTCAATGGCCCATAGGGTATAATGGGGCTGAAACTGACATTCCCTTTCTGACACACTTCTGGTGATGTCAGGGGACATGGCAGATGCTAATGAGTTATGCTAATGAGTTATGCTAATGAGCTCCTGCACCTCTTTTTCTACAAAAGGACCCCTGGATATAAGATACATACTTTAGTATCTGTCTCATATTTCAGTCACATGTCTCTCATATCTGCATCTTTCCCTTCTGTAGAAAAAAGGTAATTGTCACCACTACATCACACACATTCATACACGCAGATCTTCATATTGGTATCCTTGTTATCCTTTCCCCCCCTTTTTCCAGGATTTAGAAATGGAGATTACATGGAATGTTCCAAAGAGTTTTAGAGCAAATATATCGTAGACAGGTGATTATCAAATCGATCTCATCATTGTTAGCCTAATGATATATAATTACTTCATTTACGCTGCTGGTTCATCATAATGAGAACCTTTATTAATCTTTGCATGGCACAGGTAAGGATAGTCTGCTCTAACCGCCACTGTGCAAAAACACAATGAGTTCAGTCTTTGAAAGCAATTCACTTTTCATTCAAATAAGTCCAAATAAAGCTCAGAGGAGTCACTTGAGAATTGCTCTAAGCTTACCATCTGCCCACAAAAAGGGAAAATCCTCCCTGTTTAAGTTCATTTTAAAGCCGGGCTCCGTTGCCTGGCACCTGCAGAAAGCTCTGTAATGTGGAATGGAAGATGAGGAAATAAGGCACGTTTTATAATGTTATTTGGAAAGTGTAGATCCCTCTCTATCTAGAGATGTCTCATCTGAACAGAACACAGGATGTCTTCTCCTGATCGGGATATAAATCTAATCCTTTGTTGTAATCAGTCTTTTCCTGAGCATAAGGATGGGAGATAACCTTTATCAAGCAGTACAAAGGCAGTTATTAAAACTAAGAGAGACTTTGCTCTTAGCAAGTTCCTAGCATGGCATACACTGGCCTGTTTCCAACAGCACAGTTCTGAAGATGTACTTTCAGGAAGGGCTGGAAATTTCTGCTGATCTCTCCCTACAGTAAGAACCCCCTGAAATTTTTTGTTCCTGGTGTTCAACAGACCCTTGGGAACACCATGGGGGTGTCTGGAGTGGGACAGAGACTTGGCAGAAACTACCGCCGCATCTTCCAAATACATAAGTGCCCATAAGTCTTTGGAATGTATGATTGGATATAGGTTGATAGATGCAAAATTACTTGAATGGAGAGCTTGTTTGAGGCAAGATTAGCTTAGTAAAGCTTTGTTCATTTTTGCTAGTCTACATACAGGTTCCAACTAAAATGAATTAATTCCCTTTTTATTGATATGGCTGTTATTTAAAAGTGTGTTGGATCATAAAGGACTGAAGTGTAAGCACATAGAGGTGATTTAGCAAAGATTTGTAATTTTGGTTAAGTATCAGAATAAGGTTTGGCTGAATCTTCATCTCTTTTAATCTTGGATCAAAAGTTGTACTTTGGGGGACAACATATTTTTCCCCCCAAAGATGCATGTTCATTAAAAAAAAAATCTGTCCTCTGCCATTGTTTTCTGATTAGCTCCTGCTTTTGTACCATTTTAAAGTTCTGATTATTCTGTTTTTCTGCTTCTTACAGTAATGATAGCCAATCAAGCGTCATTTTAGTGAACATACTGATGTCAAGATATTATATATCCAATCAAAGCTGGTAATGTCTGACATCACTGAGGCTGATTTAGAATGACAGCAGTGTTCCTGATGGGGCAAAAGCTGCCAACACTTTTCACATGAAAAAAAATCACCAAATGGGGCATCTTTCAGTGCTCTTTTAAAAATTCTTAAATCAACTTGCTCACATTTGGCTTAGCCCTAGTCAGAAGGCAGCACCTCAAGAAATGGCAAATGGTAATTATTATTTGGAGCCTGAACCACAGGTCAAATTTGGGAAGGTTAGGCATGAAGGCAGACTGGGACACCACCAGGACAAAAATAGGATGAATGCAACCAAGCGTTTTCCTCTCTGTTCTGTGAGCTCATTTTAGCACTTGATGGAAAGGATGAAAGATTTTTCTATCCCAAATTTCAACCAAGCCAGTTTATTATAAATATTATGAAATAGCAATGACAACTTCATTGGCTGTCTCCAGGGGTGGTTGATTCAGTTTTTTTCTCTGTGGGATGCTCGCAAGTAGGACTTTATAAATATGAAGCAGTAAACAAGGCTGAACAATTCAGTAGGATGCAGGAATGAAGACGTGAAGAGCAGATAGGTATTTGAAAACATAAATCTTCACAAATCTAGACGGGAATCAGAAACAAGTACCCCCATGAAGCCAAGCACAACAAAACAAAAACAAATCAGAACAGCAGCAAATGGAGAACAACAGTCATGCTTAGCATTTACATAGCACATTCAGGGTTCAAATTCTTCACATGCGTTATCTCAGTAGCTTCCACAACTGTGAGGTAGAGCCCATGTTAAAGACTGTCACCTACAGAACTGCAAGTGCATTTTCATCTAATTTGATATTAAGGATTAAGGCATGAGTCAAGGATTAAGGCATGAATCAATCTGTGCGCCTGAGTATAGCCAACATAAGATCATATTTAAAAAAAAAATACAATGAATTTCCCTTTTTTAGGATATAAATAGCAAGAATTTAAAGCTGTTTTAGTCATGAAGATTTACCACATATCTCTAAAACTATTTGGTAGCAATGAGAGGACTCATTACCCCTATTATTTTTATTCTTGTGTAATTTGGTTCTGCCTAGCAATCTAGTCCTCCAGAATTTCAATTTTAACAAAGAGAATTTCTGAAATTAACACTGGAGCATGCACCATTTCCCACAGGTTATAGTTCATTTACATCTCCCAGTTTCTACAGAACACATGTGTATGTTTGCATGAACAAAACACTGCAAAAAGTAATCTTATTTTTTTCCTACATAAGGTCATATTGAGTTTGCTTTCATATGGTATCTTACTCTTATGCATATATGCACATCAATAAAACAGCAGACAAAAAGAAAACTTGATATCCAGTCAAATCAAGTTTGCTTCTTTGCAAGGTTTTATTGGTAAGGGAGAGGCAGAAAAGAGGCACAGATGAACTGAAGCCATGAAAAGTTGTAGCAAATTAGCAGCTAATAATAAAAGGTACATTGGAAAAGTTCAAGTGCAATGGATCCAGTACGGAAATGAGATGGGGGTTATTTGGAATGCCAGCATCCAGGGAGAAATCTGGATGAAGGTAATTCTAAAGCATCCTCACTAACTGGCATGAAATAGGTACATATTGAGCCAACCCAGGCTTCCATTCCTGATAGTACTTGAAGGGCAGCCAAAGGGCCATCAGTGTTATGTCCAGCTGTAAGCCAGCTGCTCATCCCTGAATTCATATAGTTGCTAGTTCTCCTTCAGCATAGATAGGAAAATGTCTCTGAGATCATTTTAGATATACATGGTATGCTCACAGCATCCTGGAAGACCTTACTGCAGCTACCATCTACAAACTATAGGGAAGCATACAATAATTTGAGATATTAATTGATCCAGGACCCACAACTGGAGGGGGGAACTGTCTAAAGTGTGTCACTGGAGATCTATGACCAGGATTTCCTTGCAGCCCACCAGCCTACCACAGGGCTGGATGATTCTTGATGAGGGTGACCCTAACCCACTAACAGTGATGGAAGGCTTAAGCAGCAAGCTGTTGTAGTTAATCCAGCCCCACCGGATGACAGCAAGCTGTACAGCTGGGAGCCACCTTTGCCTCCTTTGAAAGAGAAAGATTAGGCACGTGTACTGAGTACATGCACTTGCCCTGCTCAGGGGGTGGAGCTGGTCTGTTAACGGCCGGCTCTTCACAGCCCTTCACGGCCGCTCAGCCCACCCTCTCATCCTGAATTCTGTATGGGCTTTTGCTGGTTGCTGGTTTTTGGGGCCAGGTAAGAATTTTTGATCCCTGGCTGATTGGCTCAGGTCAGGGATGCTTTTCCACCTACCTCATACAGTTAGTCAGTGGGTTCTAGAACTGGCACAGGGTGGTGGTGCTTGTTAGGTTAGTCACTTTAGTTGGCTGGATCGGGGCTGGTGAGTGACATGTGGTTGGGGGGGGACCAATTAATAACCCCGTTTGGGGGATAGGAGTCTGGCTGGATGAGCCTTTGGGTTGCGCGACCCGGGGTGAAGATAGCAGACAAGCCTTTTGTGTGCATGGATTGATCAGCCACTTAAGTTCTATGGCTTGGTGGTTGAGCAAATGGACTTGCTCAAGCTGGGGGCTAGAGGGTCCCCATTATACGACCTTGGCCTGGATTGTGCCGCAGGTCACATTTCACCCTTTGATTGATTGATTGATTGATTGGGATTTTTATCCTGCCCTCCCAGCCTAGGCCGGCTCACAAAATACAGGCTTGCCGCTGTTATGTTTAACAAGTTAAATAAGGTGGTCCATAGTTCATCCAAGCAACTTGTCTGACTCTTTATTCTGAATAAGGGGGCAAGATGATTCAGGAATGTTTCTTCTCTGGCCCGTTTGGCTAGCATATAATACCTCAATAGTAGTAATGTGACATAAACCTCTTGGGACAGCTGAAGAATGGTGCTGTAGGATCTGGCAGTAATACATGTTGAAAAGTCTGACTGGTGTCTTTGAGACAGTTAACAGCCATACACTTCATTAGTTTCACTAAATATTTACAAGTTATCTCTGAGTGGTCAACACAAGAAATGCTTCTGTTTGTTCATGATCTTGATGCTCCCTGCAATCTGTTCACTATTGACACCATCTGAAAAGAAGCTAATGAGGAAAATGAAAACAACTCGTAACATATGACTCTGAATTTAACTGCTGCTTCTCCTGGGGTTCAAAGGATGATCTCTTATTTTCCGCCCCACAGCTTCCCCAGATTTATATTTCCATCTTTTGTCTCTGACATTATGAGCAATCTCTTTCAAAGGCAATTTTTAGTTTTCATGTGGCTATATCCATAATGGCATGGCAAATTCCCTCTAATCCATGAGCTCTTCCATCTTTCAATAGAGGAGCACTCTCAAGACAGACAATGTCCATTCTCTCCACTGGAAGAAAGGTGCAAAGCAATGATACCAGTGAAAGCTTATAATCCACTAATATTTATACTCTTGTCTATGTTCCTCCAGAGTCTTCCAGGAGAAGGGAGAAAGTCGATGTTTTGACAAGACTATTCTTTCAATCAAACTCCCCTGGTGTATTTGGCTTAAAATACTAAAAAAAAATATGCTCCTGCCACTCATTCTAGTAATTACATTGGGACAGTGCTGTAACACATGCATACTAGTACCCAGAGCCATTATTTTCCTTGCCTTGTCCCTTAGCATTGCTTACTGCACACTGACACAGCAGTTGCAAAGAGACTTGGTGGTCAGACACAGAAATGAAGGAAGAAGAGACAACATGGAAATGACCAAACGAAAGAAGTCATTTTAGAAGTGGGCTTGAAACCAGTAGCACATTCTGTTTCTTTAAACGGTGTGATCTTTCCCCATAGGAGCACAGTGCCTGCACAGGAAGGGATCCACATAGGACTCAGAAGAGCCCTTTTTCCCCACTGCCATGTACTTGAACGGATGTCTATTTTGTTGGACATTTTGGGTAATGGGAGAAGTCTCTGCATACCTCCCATTCAGCTCTCCCCATTAGCTTGGCCAAATTGCACAAGCTGATGTCTTCTCCATGGCTGTACATTAGGAGCTTGAGGAGCTTGAGACTAAGTGCTTGGTAGCCTCAGGATTTTTTAATTCTTTAGATAATTTGTTGTTATCTGAAAATTTATATATCAAGAAACATTATAATCAAATGGCAACTGTAAAAAGGTGTACTTTTTAGGTTAACTAAAAATTTGGCAAAAAAAGCAGAATTCACATGCCTGCATAGCAACTACTGGCTAGCTGACTAGTGTGACACAGTAGACTCAGCACCGTAGCCAGGATTATTTTCACTGGGGGGAGGGGCACCAGGGGTGCTAATTAAATTAAAATTAAAATACATTTAAATTAAATTAAAGGAAGAAGAAGAAGATATTGGATTTATACCCTGCCCTTCACTCCCCAAGGGAGTCTCAGAGTGGCTTACAAACTCCTTTCCCTCCCCCTTCCCCACAACAGACACCCTGTGAGGTAGGTGGGGCTGAGAGAGCTCTGAGACAAATGTCCTTGAGAAAACATCTGATACAGAGCTATGGCTTGCCCAAGGTCATCCAGCTGATGCAAGTGCAGGAGTGGGGAATTAAACCCGGTTCTCCCAGATGAGAGTCCGTGTGCTTAACCACTACACCAAACTGGCTCTCTTCTTCTTCATTAAATTAAAATACATTTAAATTAAATCAAAGGAGCAGGGAAGGAGAGACACTGGTAGAGAAGAGGGAGAGGAGGAGTAGCTCCTTACCACAGCACAACAAGCTGTTCCTTCTGTCCGCTGCACCTGCGTGAACCCTTTCCAGTTTGCCACCTGTAGGGGCAAGGAGAAGCATGGAAGGCAAAGCAAGGCAGTGCCTCAGTGTGGAGCTCTGCCTCCAGGATGCTGGGCTGCTCTGGAGGAAGAAGGGAGACCCTCCCCCCAAGCCAATCTGAGCAGGTGGCCCTTTGCAAGGGAAGTGAGCAAAGTTCCCTGAAGAAGCACAGGAAGGAGCTTTTGCAGAAAAGGGGAGGGAAAAGATATTCTCTTTGCAGCTTCCGCAGCTGGACAACTAGGGAAGAAGGAGACTTAAAGGGGAAGATTTGGGGAAGGGATTGGGGGGCATTGAAGATTCAATAGGGGGCGCTGCCCACAGCCCCCACCCCTCTGACTACAGGCCTGAGTAGACTTTCCTTTTGCAGATTCCTGAGGAACACTTATTTACAGTCTGGTTTAATCAGATGATGTAGTCTCTAACCATGTTCCCCCCTTTTACCATGTCATCATTGTAATCATTACACCATTTATTTTTGTAGGAAATTTGGTTGTTTTGGTACTAAGAGCCAAGGGACCCTTGTATTCTCAGATTTTGCCATTTTCAGTGATTCTGAGAACTTATTTCCTGTGAATGGTGAGGGTTTACTGTAATAGACAATGGATGTCACCAACTACATAAACACAAAAATAGTACCGTATTTTTCGCTCCATAAGACGCACCTGACCATAAGACGCACCTAGCTCTGCTCGGTGCCGTGGCTCGGGAAGGGTGAGGGGGGTTTAAGACGCACACACTTCCCCCCCACACACTTTTTTTGGGAGAAAAAGTGAGTCTTATGGAGCAAAAAATACGGTATGCCTGTTTACTGTACGTCTCATTTAAAATTGCATATGTATCCACTATTTGAGAATATGGGGACTGAAAAGGAAAAATAGGAAATGAGCCGGCCTTGCCTGGAAGGGTGGGATAAAAATTTAAATAAATAAATTATGAACAGGGTAGGTTTGATTTTCAGGCACGTTACTTGCAAGAATTTTAGCCAGGATGCAGCTGACTTTCTAGACTATTCAGGTTTGATTTGAAAGTTCAGTTTTCTTTGGTGGTTTTGCTGTGCTCAGGATGAACATCTAAAAGAGGGCTTGGATCCTATCAGCTTTTCAACTGACACAGAAAGGAAGAACCTGCTTTTGACCATCAAAAAAGGCTATGCTGATGATCATGAGATCACCATGGACAAAAGCAGCATGGAATGGAGACTGCAGAAAGGAGGAAAATCAGGCAAGATCAGGTGTGTGCGTGGGGGGGTCAGCATCCAACTTGTAAATTTCCTGGTCACGTGATCGAATTTTGATAGGAAAAATGCTACCCAAATTCATTCCTGTTTTTCATTAGAAGTAGTGCTAACTGTATCATATGATGCATGCCCTTTATTTGATTTTGTCTCATGCAGCAGATGCTAGCTGACTAATGTTTTGTTCCTGTTGGCAGATTTTAGAATACTGGTGGCTCTTCAGCAGGTGCTAGCTCTGTTAAGTATCCATGAGGAACTAGAGAAGGTTACCACTCCTAGCTGTTTGTGTGTGTTTGTGTGTGTTTGAAAGAACAGCAGGTTTGGAAGAGTCAGAGAGAGGCATACCGCTGTGAATTGCAGAACCTCAGGATGGGGATCTCTGTGGACTTGATGTACGGGGGAGATGGGCTGTCTCCACCTGTACATTACCGAGGAAAGAAAATACTTTAACAATATTATAAGAATCAAGTGCTCTGTCTTTCAAAGGGAACCAGACCCAGGTAATGCTGCATGGTTGTCCTCCAAAAAACGATTAGAGCTTCAAAAACAAACTGTGCTTTTTGATATAAGCAATAATTCATTGAATGGATGGGTTTTGATAGTGGTTAAGGAAAAGAAGGAATTGGCCTTTTTGAGATTCTTCTATGATATTTGAACAATAAGAGTAATTGGATATTAACAATAGCAGACTAGGGGAAAATCACACATTATTATTTGTCATTGAAAAGGGGATCAAATAAGAGACAATACTTTCAATACTGAAGAATGGCACTAGAAATGTAACATGGAATTTTTTATTTACTCATAATTAATGTGTGTTCCATAAAATCTATCTGAGCAGGGCAGACATCAAGGTACAAACAAAATCCCATGTAGCAAATTGAAATCCTAAACTCTGTTGAGGATAGATTCAGATGGGTAACTGTGTTGGTCTGAAGCAGCAGAACAAAATTTGAGTCCAGTAGTACCTTTAAGACCAACATGAAAGCTTATACCCAGGGTAAAACTTTGTTGGTCTTAAAGGTGCCACTGGACTCAAACTCTGCTGAGGCTGGCACTGTTAGTACTGTAAAATCCTCCCTCCTCCCCACCAAACAATCCCATGCCTAGCATGTGTATCAGGTCTTTGATGGTCCTAAATCCTAAGTAAGGGAAATTCTCAAGGATCCACAACTGGATTAAGCATAAATCTAAATTTATAATAAACAGTAGCTGCAGTCTGAAATCAGTGTAAAATGGACTCTAAAGGAAAATGCAGTTTGATATTATCATGTGGTTAAGTTACTGTTAGCCAGATTACCTCAAGTTATTATTAATTTTGGAGAACTGAGATATTATAAAAAGGCAATAGGCAAATATGGGAACGATCAGCTATGTATACAGGGGTCCCGCTTCTTCCAGAAGCACCAGAAACAGACACAGAGACCAACTTCAGAATGAAATGGTATCTTTACTGATGATTCTTCACAAGCAAACAATAACTCTCACATACTCACACAAATCTAGGAAATCAGGTAGAAAGGGATAGAGACTTTTGCATTAGCAGGATGTTTCATTGAGGGGCAATATTTACCTATCCTTGGCATGATGAAGAGATCCAAAGAAAAAAAATGAGGGAGGTTATGGGGAGGAGGGATCATGTACCGAACCAGCAGAACATGTGGAGATTCTGGCTGAGCAAACCAAGAGTCGTGGGGGTAGGGTAAGGCTGGAGGTCAGGAGAGAGAGAGAAAGCACATGGTTGGGTATCTCCTTTTAAATCCTGGCTTTGGAGGTGGGCTCTGCTGGCCACATCTCCTGGCCTGCCCTCCTTCTAGTCTGTCCCCAAAGCATCCTACCTGAAACTCGTTTCGGGGGGTGGGGGCTAAGGAATTGGGCAATATTGAACTCTAGTTACTCTGTTTGCAGTGACACCTGAGAGGATTATGACTCACACAGCCATGTCTATTGTAGAGCTGGTTCCTTGATTACGTATGAATGCAAAGTCCTTTGTTAGGCGGGGCTGGGGGGGGAGGTTGCCTGTGTGTTGAGAAGAAGGAGACTTATGGAAAAATGAGGGAGGTTATGGGGAGGAGGGATCGTGTACTGAACCAGCAGAACATGTGGCTGGAGGTCAGGAGAGAGAGAGAAAGCACATGGCTGGGTATCTCCTTTTAAAACCTGGCTTTGGAGGTGGGCTCTGCTGGCCACATCTCCTGGCCTGCCCTCCTTTTAGTCTGTGACCAAAGCATGCTACCTTAAACTGTTTTTTGGGGGTGGGGCTAAGTAATTGGGCAATATTGAACTCTAGTTACTCTGTTTGCAATGACGCCTGAGAGGATTATGACTCATGCGGCCATGTCTATTGTAGAGCTGGTTCCTTAATTAACATATGAATGCAAAGTCCTTTGTTAGGCAAGGCTGTGGGGGGGGGGGAGGTTGCCTGCTGGGTAAGTGGAAAGGCTGAAGTCAGATCTTGAAAAAGCAGAATGGGAGAAAGGGAGTGGAGGGGGGGGGTGAGCTTTTTGCAAGTGGATTCCTGTCCCCCCCCCCCCAAAAAAAAAGTGGGCATGCATTTGTGTGTAGGAGCAGGCAAAATCTGCCAAGCAACTCAGCATTCTGAAGTATCAAGCATTTGTTATAGGGCTGGTACCCCTTTTTATTTTATTTTTGTGACATCAACGTGATGGCAGTGGGGAGGAGCCTGGTGGCAACCAGCCAGTCAACCTCTGACTCACCTGCCCCTGGCCAGCAGCAGAAAAAGGAAGAGCGCCAGCACCAGGTGCTCACTCCTTCTCTGCCAGCCAGCCAGTTCTCCACTCACTCTGCCAGCCAGCCCTTTGCATGTGCAATGCCCCCTGTCACCCAGGGTATTTCAGGCCAGCAGCGGGCAGCAAGGGAGGGGAGCGGGGGTCAAAGTGCCCCCACCAAAAATCATCTAACTATGGGGCTGACCACACCTTTCTGTGTGGTTCAATGTGGCCTCCAACAATACTACAAACATTTCCAGAATAAAACAGCAAACCTTAAATCTCTCCCTCTCTCACCCCTTAAAAGATGCCTGCCATTTAACCCCCTCAAAAGTCTTGGCAAACAAGCAGGCCTTGCAGTACCTCCTGAAGATCTCTAAGGAGGGGGCTCCCCTCACCTCTTCAGGGAGTCCATTCCACAGAGCCAGAAGTATGTTGGAAAAGGCCTGAGCTCTGGTTGATGCCAAACAGGTCACTTTAAGTGGTGGGATAGCGAACAGAGGCTGCCTAAACACTGTATTTGCCACAAAAGAGATGGCTGTTCAAATATTCTGCTTAGGCTGTATATGCATGATCAGTACAGGATATTAAGTAATGTGATTGGCATAAATTTATATAAACCATGAAGATTTTGAGAACAGTAAGATTACATTACAGCTGTCTGACAACCAATTGTTATGTACTTAATGGGGATCCACATGTCAGCTACTGAATTATTGTCCAGACAGGAAAATCAGGGAATTGAATGATTAGAACAGCACACGTGATTACAATATGATTTTAATAGCAGATATACATTTTGGTATACAAACTGTATCTTAATTTTAATTCTGTTTAATGTGTAATAAGATTATATGGTTTGGTGACAGTGGTTTGTAGTGTTAATGTTCTACTAGTTTTATTATATACAAGGCTTGTGGGCCATAAGAAAGATAGATGAACTGATTTAAAACAAAAACACTATCCAGTGATGTGTGGATCGTCTGTTAACACAAATCTATTTAAAGATGGAAAACAGTGGAAATGTCCTTTTTCTCAAATCATAATTATCTTCACATTTAGATTTCAATTTTCTATAGGAAAGTCAAAATAGATTTAAAATGTACTGCTTATGGGTTGAAGTGTTGTTTCAAAGTACATTTGCAGTGTCAACAAATAAGTGAATAGCATCACTATGTTGCGTGAGATTTCTGGATGAACTGCTGTTTCTGACATTTTATAGACATTCTACAAATGAAAATTTCATTCTCCCTTGTCTCTATTAGGACCCAGAAGCCTTGCCCATGTTTAAAACTGTCTCTCTGTCTTTTTTTTGGCTAGATTGAAATGAGCTGAGCATTAAAAAAATGACCAGCTGTTTAGATTACCACTCAAATCCTCTCATGAATTTTTAAAGGTAGGGATTTTCCAGGAACCAACATCAAATGAAGGATCAAATGCCTTCTATTACAGAATAAGAATGTGTTGTTTAAAATCCCCAGAAATTACAGTCTTTGAAAACCATCTGGACCCACATGGTCTGCGGAAGAGGAGCAAAACAAAGGAAGGCCTGATTAATTTCAACACAGGGTAAAGAGACTTGTAATTAAAGGCAGTTTTATTTAAGTTCACATTGTTTCTGCTTGAAACCTTTCAGCATTGCACCATGGTTTCTGACTGCTCAGATGCACAGTGTTTCCCATTTTAGAACTTTCATGGCTATTTTGCTAACAACAGTGAATTTCTGTTGTTGTGACACTGATTTATTACATGCGGATAATTTCTGATTAATGCTGAAGTTAGTTTAATTATTTCCTTAATTAGAAATATTTTTCTATTTTTAAGAGACAGAATGGGAAGGAAAATGCTCATATTGTTGCTTTAGCCTTGAAAAGTGCATATATATATATATATATTCAGAAAGATAGCAAAATCAGGATTTTGTTTTTGTTTTACCCTCCATTCTCTGCAAGCTCCCCCACCCCTCCGGGGAGGCTTGTGAAATCTGAAATTTTCTCACCATCTTGGAATGGATTGAATTATTGTTGATATATGCACTATGTATTTTATTGCAGGCTTTTAACTCCTAATTCTTTATTGTATGTTCATTTCCATTGTAAGCTGCCCTGAACCCTGCTTGCAGAGAAGGGCGGCCTGAAAAATTAATTAAATAATTTAAAAAATGATTGGCATAATATTAATAGATGCTGCTATCTGAAAAGTACCTACTCTAAAGTCCCATTAATTCTAACATCCCTTCTGAAGATAGCCACTAGGTTTACTACTGCAATCAGAACTTATGCCATGAAAAAAAATACACAACTCCTTTTTAGTCTTCAAATTTCAAACAAGAAGAACAGAAGGTGGTGTGTATGAACCTTACTGATTCAGAAATTTGGGTCCAAGTCCCAGGTGTCCTTTAAAAGTTCTTCTGGCCATGGGAGACATGCTTATCACTGAACAACAGTGATAAGTTTACGAAAACATTCAAATGTCCCAAACATGTGGAGAGCCCAGGGTGTCTTTATTTCATGGGAAAGACCAACACAACCAGTTCTTTTTTAAGTAGTTGGGCTAAGCAGCTGCCCACCATAGGTACATGTTAATCTTCAGAACACCTGAACTGTAACTGACCAAGGCTGCTCTGTAGATGATGCTTTCCCAAAGTATTCACAAAGACATGGGGAGGTAACAAACACACATTTTTGATTTTCATGTGTTAGCATTGTGAGCATTCGTTTCACACATTTTTATTTCTAGTGTTCCAGATTTTTCTGTTTCTTTTATATTTTTACACCATTTATATGCCATTTACTCATAGCTAACTATTCAAATAACATGAAAAAATGGGTCAATGTAATGGGAAATGTTTGGCAGAAATAGACAGCACATAGTGTGAAAATAAATTCAGGGGTTCAACTTGTACAAGGCACAAACAAAACTGAAGTAGGAAGTATTGAGCCAAAATGGCGAGGCTGTGAAATTTATTAGCATTTCCCAGATTTTCCCATGGCTGGGAGATATCAAAAGGGTATCTTCACTGACAGGTATGTTCCAAAGAGCTTTAGATAGTGATGACCGGCGGCGGCAGGGGGTGGTGGTTGTTGTTGTAAAAGAGGTGCCGGAACTCTCAACAGAGAAATGAAGTTTTCAATCTGTATACTGAAAACTAATGAACTTTTAAACATTTTTAAAATAATTTTGTTGAAGAGGTTCCATAATTCTGTTCTGGCACATTCCCCCAGAAAAAAAGCCCTGGACTGATTACAGTGGTGGACCTGGACTGCTGGCAACCTGTGGAAGATGGAGGGAGGTGGGAACTTAAGGTGACCTGAAAGCTTCATGCTGGGGGTGATGCTGTAGCACTCCTCCAAAGCTCTATAGAACTTTTGAATAGGGCAACAATTGTGCCCCCCCTTCTGTTTGCCCAGCCAGTTTCTGCCCACTGACCCCATAAGTGGCAACAGCCACAATTACCTGACTGTCTTCTTCCATAAGTGAGCAAATGGCAACCCTAACTATAAATACAAATACATACTTACATGGTGACTTTGCTACATGGTTCTCATTGCAAAACTGCTTTGCCCTGAGGGCCAAACTATAAGTGACGGCAGCCACAGGTCCATCCTGTGGCCCCCATCATTTTAGAAGCATTTGTTGTTCTTTAAAAATTGCCACGAGGCCCCAATCTAGATTGGGCATACAGTGAACCTGGGAGATGTTGTCCCCCTCCACCTTTTCGGGTGCAGAAACACTTGAAAAGGCACGGGGGGAACAAGAGCTGCTGGGGCTGTGGATCTGTGGTCACTGTCCCTTGTACTTTGACCCTCAGTTGCAGTGTATTAGTACAACGCACAAATTCTACATCATCAGTGCTTGCTAAGGTAAAAAGCCTGCTAAGGTAAAATGTAACTGGGCCCAACATAAAACAACATGCATAGCTCCATTTTCTAGGGAATGTATGAAAAAAGGAGGTAGAAATGCTTCTCTGCTGAGGGAGATGGAGAAAGGAAGTCGAAGAGAACGGCATCCAGCTATTTCCTAGTGAGACTTGCAAATCACTTTTACTAAATCACTTAACCCCATGGACTATTGTGAAAGCACTGTTTGTGTCTTTCTCTGGAGTGTCTTAATAATAGGCTTTGTGCAGCAAAGCGTTATGCTGAACAACAGGGAATGGAAGTAGCAGGATGAACACAGAAGAAAAGAAAGGATAAGCTTCTATTTTGGTAGAAAATATAAGAGAGTTGAAAGGAATGTTTGATTAAAAGGGGCTACAAGCTGCCCCTTTCTGGGCAGCAGAATCCAACTACCCTGCTCAAGATACCCTTTAAGACATATACAAGTTGTGGGGAAGCTTGTATTTTCTGTGTCTTGTATGCTGGATGTTTTCTCTAGATAAACAAAGATGTTGAGCCTCCAGGGCTATCTGGCTGGCTGCATCCACAAGCACTAAATACTCTCTAAAAACAATTCAATGCACATTTTAGCCATTTTGTATTTTTCAAATTACATAAGAAGGGAGAAAGAAAATATATTTTGTCTGAAAGCTTCTTATCTCTGCCAGTTGGGATGCGATTGCTCCCATGCACACAGATGGCTCTTTTATGCAGAGAGTTACTGAAAAGATGGATAGATTTGTATTTCAATACAACAGGCTACCAAAGTGTTGCTAAACTGCACAAAAGGAACGTATGGGAGGAAAGTGGCCATTTGCACAGCTACACTGAGGCAACAATGCTTATCTGTGAACGATTTATGACAGAGCTTTAATTTGCATCTTTTTAAAAAGGGGCTGTGAAAGAATTGCTGCTCATGGATGGGGAGGGTTCTAGCCATGATATCCAATAGGGTGGAGCACTGTAGGGGTTGCAAGATTCCCTAAGAGAGAAAAATAGTTAGGGGTAGATGTGTGCATTTTAAAAATATTAATTACAATAATCATGAAAATCAGGTGTTTATAATTATCATAATCATTATGAATATAAAACAAATACCCCACGCAAACAACCCATAATTTTTTCTTTAAAAAACTTGGTTTCCTTTTTTGTGTGCATTTTCTTTAGTTATTACAGTCTGTGCCTTGATGGAATTCCTGTTTACAAGGCAGTCAGTGTTTTTCTAATAAGGGCACAGCCCTGAAGCTCAACAATTTTCTTTGGGGAGGCACTGGATGCGGGGGGGGGGTACTGGATGGAGAACCATCTTGACCTTTCCAGTGCTGTGGGGGAGGACACAAAAGAAGCCTCAGTGGGTTTAGCTTCTTCTCTGTAGTGTCACCACATCCCCCTTTCACCTTTCAGAGACCATCCCACTCCACTGCTGCTGCCTGAGGATGGTATGCCCCACACTGTTGCATGTGGAGGAGTTGATGGGGGGTGGCACTCCTTGTACTGCAGGCTGTCTCTGCTGTTTTGGGGAGGGGCAGGTACCAAAAGGCCTCCCTGAGGGAACAGAACTTGGTGGCACTAGGACCTGGTGGCTCCTTTGTTTGGGGTGGCAGGGTGAAGGGTGGAAAGTGAGGGAAGAAGCTTGGCAGTAGAACAAACAGCAGTGGAGTGCTCCCCTGCTTCTCCCCACCACCCCTCTGTCTATGAGTCAACAAGTGGGGCATGCACACTCAAGTGATCCAGCTCTGCCCCTTGAAGTCATCGAGATTTGGCAGCTACTGATCCACAACAGCCATTGCTGCTGCTATGCTGCCATCCTTGTCCACCCACCGCCATCACTGCATGAGAACATGCAGGCCACCCCACCAGTGGCAACCCTTTGAGCAGGTGCAAACTGTGTCATACATCATAGGAAAGGTAGTTTTTTTGATCAGTGGCACAAGGATCTTTGGTTTTGGGAGGCCTTGGGAATTCAGGTGGGGGCATTGACCCATGCATCCCATGCTAGCTATGGCCTTGAAAGGGCACAGAGAGAATGTAGTCTTTCTTAGGGGGCAGGGCACTGACACTCTGGGCTTTCTTGATTGCCATCAAGCTGTAACCACTATTATTCATCCATCCATTCATTCAAATATTTATATCCCATCTTCCTCATGGTTCAAGGCAGCTTACAATAATAGTTAAAAACATTTTCCATTAAATCCAAAAATAAAATAGCAACCCCCAAATCTCTAACTCCCTAGAATTACACACATGTGTAAAATATTCCAATCCTGAAGGATATGGTGGAAAGTGCCATCAAGTCACAGCTGACTTATGGTGACCCTGTAGAGTTTTCAAGGTAAGAGATGTTCAGAGGTGGTTTGCCATTGTCTGCGTCCATGGCACAACTAGGGATGGGCACAAACCAGGAAAATGCAGTTTGGTTCAGTTCGTGGTTCATAGCTGAACCATGAACCAAACCAAGCCAGAAGACTCATTCATGAACCAAACTGTTCATGGCCCTGCAAACCCCATTGAAAGGGCCAGCGGTCCCTTTAAAAGGAGCTTGCAGAAAGCCTGCAGTCTTTTTAAAGTGGGACTGTAAAAGACAGCCTAGAAAACAGCTGTGTTGTGGAGAGCCATGGCAGCAGAAAGGAGGTGAACTGCCCCCTTGGGAGGCATTTCAGCCTTTCCTTTCTGCTGGCTGTGGCTTTCCTTGCTGAAGAGCACTCAAGCTGGGCCAGGGGGAGGCTTCTCCCCACAGGTTCAGTTCTGTTGGGCTCTCTTGCACAGCCCCTTTAAATGGAGCTGCACAAGAGAAACCACAGCTGGGCCGGTAGGGAGAATTCTCCTCGTGGGCTCAGCTGTCTTGGACTCCCAAACTCAGCCCCTTTAAACCAAGCTGTGGTTTTTAAGTTCACAAACATTGGTTCACAAACTCCAAACCAGCCAAAATTCATTATGAACTTTGGTTCATCAGCTGGTTTTGTGCCCATACCTAGCTACAACCCTAGTATCATAGGTGTAGACTACGGGGGGGGGGGGGGTCGAGCCTCCCCTAAAATTTCCTGGGGGTACTCCCCCCGGGAAATTTTGGGGAAGGCTCGAGCCCCCGTAGTGCCTGCTGCCGTAGTGCCTGCTGCCACACCTCCCGGGGCCCTTCCGAGGCTGGCAGCTGCTGCTGCCTTCCCCCCCACCTAGCCACTCTTCCATCCTTCCCTCTCCCTCCCTCTTTTCCCAGCAAAGGAAGAGGGAAGGAGTGGGGGGGAGAGGCTCCGGCAGCAGCGGCTGGCGGGCCTCGGAAGGGCCCGGGGAGGTACGGAGGTTTCCCGGTGGTGGGGGGGGACATTGCCCCAGCGAGCGCACGCACTTTGCATGTGTGCTAAAGAGCCCCTGCCCCCCCCCCCGAATTTACAAAACTCTACGCCCCTGCCTAGTATTCCTTGGTAGTCTCCAATCCAAATGCTAGCCAGGGCATTTTTGGAAATAGCTAAAACTGGGGATTCTGAAAACACAGCATAAGAAGAAGAAAACTTTGGCTTTGTGCCTGGTGAGGAAAAATCTACTGCGAAAAATGTCACCTAACATACAGTTTTTAAAACATCAATGAGGAAATTTCACTACTGTGGAAATGGTCTAACATGAAATATGGGGGTGTCTTTAATTGCTTCAGAAGGGGTCTGAATTATTCAACCTTTTAAAATTTGGCAGTGGGTTGTTCTAGGGAAGTACTACAGTCTCTCTGAGTTTTGTCCAATTTGAATGGAAAACCATGAAGGTACAAGCCCTCAGAAAATGTGGTGTGTATGTGTTCCATTGACACCAATGCAAAATAATAATGGAATAGAGTTATGAAAATGAAATAGCAATAACAAACAAAATAATATTGATACAAAACAGTACAAAACAAATCAATAATAAAATGGTTCATTTGGGAATTAATACCAAAAACAAAAGAACCTAAACAAACTCACATTTACAAGTCTAGTTAGGGGATGTCTGTAATCATTTTATAATTGGTTCTAAGAGGAACTTTGCACATTTCACAGACAAACCAAGAGTACAGATAAAATGTACAGTTTGTAGACAGTCCCTAGTATTTTCAGCACTAAGAAA
Source organism: Lepidodactylus listeri (assembly GCA_029233225.1). Taxonomy (NCBI): domain Eukaryota; kingdom Metazoa; phylum Chordata; class Lepidosauria; order Squamata; family Gekkonidae; genus Lepidodactylus; species Lepidodactylus listeri. The sequence continues at coordinate 38,864,325 of JARCFY010000012.1, forward strand.
CTGGTAATTTGTGGACCTACCCTAACATCATATTACTTTAGTTCTAGAACTAGGCTTAAAGGATGCTGGACAAATGTTTGACCATTCAATCTGAACTAGACTTAAACCTTTCTAAATCCATTGAATTCAAAGAGTGCAGCAGTGCTTAGGATTGTACCATTAGCTGTTCTTCATATTAATGTTGTTTTAAGCCATTCCTCATTTGGGTAGTCTTTACTGTGGACCCATAAATACTACCCAAAGGAAAGGTCAAGCTATTACAACAAACTTTATGCACATATTTTAGACATGTCCCTGTGTTTGGGGGGTTTTGGCCTAAAGCTCTAGATCTAATAAGTGACATAAGGCTTAAATTCTAAAGTCATATTGGTGAATTATCTGAAGGGTTTGCTGGAGAAAACAGAGATGACAATTTATTTGACTGCTCAGTTGCATATTTCAGCTAATTGGAACAAGAACAATGATCCAGTAATTGCACAATGGTTCAGTAAGATTTGTAAGATAGCTCTAATGACAAAATTAACATACTTTGTAAGGCTTCCTCCAGTGGAAGATTTCTTGCACAGAAGGAAGACCCTTTATACCAGAGAAAAGTGCTACTCTTAGAGGCAGCAGCCTCCTTGTTCCACCCCACCCAGTTTTTCTCTGCATCCCCGAACTTTTTGGACACATATGCAAGGGGGTGTATCAGGTCCCTCCTGCAGTACCATCAGGTCCCTCCTGCAGTATTGCCCCCCATTGCCACATCGGAAGCATCAACTTTCATGATAAAGCTTTTGGTTTCATCGGGATGTGCCAGGATGGGTTTGGAGGTAAACAGAGTCTTAAGTTCCTCAAAAGCTTTTTGGCACTCGGGAGTCCAGGGCAATTATGCTTCCGGCTTGGTAGCCTCCACCCCGTTCCCCTTATTTTTAGTAGATCAGTGAGGGGCAGGCTGTGTTTTGCAAAATTGTTGATGAATGAGCGGTAAAAATTGGCAAATCCTAAAAAACTTTGCAATTGGCGGCGGGTTCCAGGCACCTCCCAGTCTCTGACTGCCGTGATTCTCGAAGGGTCCATCTCCAACCCCCTGGGTGAGATGCGGTAGCCTAAGAAATCAATCTCCGACTTGTGGAAATCGCACTTGGATAGTTTGGCAAATAGTTTATGGTCTTTCAAAGTAGTTAGTACCTCACATACTAGCTATATGTGTGATTTTTCATCAGAAGAGTACAGCAAGATATCATCTAGAAAACAAAGGACCCTCTTGAACATGACCTCGTTAATTAAATTCATGAATACTCCTGGACTGCCCTGAAGTCCAAATGGCATCACCAGGTACTCAAATTGGCCCAGGGGGGCGTTAAAAGCAGTTTTGTACTCATCTCCCTCCCATATGTGCACACAGAAATATGCATCTCGAAGGTCCAACTTGGAGAAAAATTTCCCTTTGGCCGCCTCTGCCAGTAAGTCTTTTATTAAGGGCAGTGGGTAGGCGTTCGAGGCACAAACTGCATTCAGACCCCAATAGTCAGTGCATAATCATAGTCCCCCGTCTTTTTTATTTCTAAATAACACTAGGGCTGCGAAAGGGGATTGTGCAGGTCTGATGAAACCCCGCTTCAAGTTTTTATCAATAAAGTTACGCAGTTCCACTTTTTCAGAGGGGCTCATTGAGTATAGTTTCCCCTTGGGTAGTTTAACCCAAGGCAGCAGTTCAATGGCACAGTCCGTGTTACGGTGGGGGGGGGGGGGTAATTTGTCTGCTTCTACCTCACTGAAAACCTCTGCTAGATCCCAGTATGTGGTAGGTATTTGTAATAAATCCTCCACAGCTAGGCACACCTGCTCCCGGCCTGGCTCTGTTCCCCAAATGTCCTGCCAGGTGTGTTGTTTGCAAGCAGGGGCCACCCAGTGGATCCTGCCATTGCTCCACGTGATGTATGGGTCGTGGGTGCTTAGCAGGGGCTCCCCAGAACCATTGGGAATTGGGCATGCAGGGTGATGACAAAGCTCGTTGCTCCCAATGTTCCTCCACCCTTAAGGTCAGCAGTTGCATCTCAAAAAGACAGGGTTCTTTCATTTCCGATCCATCCATCTGGGTGAATCATAAGGGTTCGTCTAGAGAGTTCACTCCCACCCCCAGCCCATCTACCACTAAGGGGCTGATTAGGTCCCGAGCACATCCCGAGTCTATGAGGGCCCAGACCTTAATGTGGGTGCCCTTCCCTGGAGCCATTAGAGTCACTATCACATACAAGAGGAGGGCAGGGGAGCTCACCGTTTTCGGCACTGGAGTTGGGGGGACCTGTTGCTTCGCGCCCTCTAGAACAGGTCCCCGTCATTTCTCACTGGCGAGGTGGGTTCAGTTGAAGCCTCCCTCCTGCCTTCTGGAGTGGAGTTGAGTTGGAGTGCTCGCAGCTTTCCCCCTTGGGGCCCCTTCGCTGGTCTTGGAGTCAAAGTGGAAGGGGTGGGAAATCCTTTTGGTGAAGAAGCTGGACAGGATGAGGCGAAGTGCCCGGCTTCGCCACACCGCATGCGCAACCCCTTCTTCATGTGGAAGTCTTGGATGTCTTTCTATGGTGCCTTGGCTTTGGGTTTCGCCGGGGTGGCCGTAGCGCTGGTCCCTTTCAGAGTCCCGATGGGGTGCGGAGTTTGATCAGGGTAAACTGGGATTCTGCTTCCTCAGCCATCCACACCCATGCCGCCAGTGAGGTGGAGTTGACATTGCGTAGAATAGTCTCGTAAAGCTCCATGTTCAAGTTACTCAGCCAACTTGGGTCCCTAGACACTAGACTCCAACAAGGCTCCTCCTTCTGTTCTCCCCACGTTTTTCAGGGTAGAAAGCTGCCACCAGCTGATCAATGCATTGAGGTTTTGTTGAGCCTAAGGATCCCCTCTTCATTTTGTCATTTAATACTTCATTTGATTATCAGGTTCTATGATGAAAAAGCTGTCCTGCCCCAGAAGGGGAAAAAACAGCCATTCACCTGATCCTGTGGGAGTGCTGCTCCAGTATCACCTTTCAGAAGGGGGATGGAATGGGGAGGGAAGCACAGCAGCAGTATTGGCTCAGATCTGCCTCCAGGAGAGTGCAAAAAGAGAGTTCAGTTCTGCCTCAGTGAGAGAGCAGTGAGAGCTCAGGTCTGGCTCAGGAAAAGAGCAGACAGAGTGAAGGGTAGCTCTGCTTGGTAGTGTGTGGCTGAGTGTGTGGCTGAGTGTGTGGCTGAGTGGTTTACTCAGGGGTCATTTCGAGCAGGAACACACAGAGTAACAAGCCCAGGAGCGGGCACATATGGTGATGCACTGTGGAAAAAAGCAAAAGCATACTAACTTGATCTGTATTTTCATACTTGTTGTAGGGTAGCTTCCCTGCAAGAGCAAAGAAAGCCTAAAGTATCTTTAGTCAAAGTGAGAAGCTGGCTCACCAGCTCTGAGTTGGGAAATACGTGGATATTTTTTGGGTGGTGCCTGAGTGGTGGGTGTTGCCGTCTGACATACTCCTGGTGATGTCAGGGGTATGGCATAGGCAAATAAGTTATGCTAATGAGTTATGCTAATGAGCTCCTGCACCTCTTTTTCTATGAGATGACCTCTTGTTACCTATACTTCTGAGAGAGAATAGATTACTCGATTGTTCGGCCTGGGTCTGGTAATGAGCAGACCTTGTACCATTTAGTCTGACTCTTGGGAAAGGGCAGGCTGGTGTGGGAGGGAACCTATGTGAGAGAAAGGATCCAACCTAGCGAATATTCACTAAAAGCCTATTTATGCCTGAAAGCATTGGGGGAAATTCAAACTACTTTTTGAAGCCATAGCGAGTTTAAATTAATGTTTCTCCTTTGTCTACCTAGAGACCTGGGCTGCTTATCTGTTCTTTGAAACCAGCTTGTAAATAAATCTTCTATCTTGTTAATATACAATTCGTGCCTCAGTAATCTCTGTATTTCATTTGCTAACCACAAAACTTACCTCACAGCAGTGAACCTTAAGTTTATACACTTGCTATCTTTAGAAGACCAGGACACATGATAAAGAAGCCCTGGATATATTCCACCAGACATTCAAAAACTTTCACCCCACCATCAACCTGACAATGAACCAGTGTATGCAAGAAATACATTTTCTGGACGCTACTATAAAAATACACGATTGGATGCATAGACACTACCTTTCAGCAGAAACGTACTGATTAACAAACATATCTACATGCATGTCTTCAGCTACCGTCCTAAACATACCAAACCATCCACTATGTGCAGCCAGACTCTATGCTATAGCCACATCTGTTCCAATCCTACAGACAGAAATTCTCATCTGAGGGATCTACATCAAACCTTTTTGGAACTAAAATATCCGCTGGATGAAGTCAAGAAACAGATTAACAAAGCCAGAATGGTATCCAGAGAAAACCTGTTGCAAGACAGGCCCAAAAGAGACAATAACAGAACACCACTAGTGGTCACATCAGTTCTCAACTCAAAACAGTTCAACACATCATCAGCATCTTACAACCTCTACTGGATAATGACAGTTCTCTTTCACAAGTACTGGGCAGTAAATCTTCTCTTGCCCATAGACAGCCCTCCAGTCTTAACTCCTCACCCACAGCAATACAGTATCTAATTTGAACATGGACACTGGTACCAGAGCCTGCAATAAACCCAGATGCCAACTTTGCTGCCACATAAACCCAGACAACACAATCACTGGACCTAACAACATCAACTACACCATCTCAGGCTCATTCACTTGTTCATATTCTAACACTGTATATGCCATTAAATGCCAACAATGCCCTTCATTTCTCTACTTAGGGCAAACAAATCAAACCTGACACTAAAGGATAAATGGACATAAATCTGACATCAAGAATCAAAAACTGAGACACCTGTAGGAGAATATGTCAACCTTCCAAGGCATTCAATGGGGGACCACAAAGTGGCTGTTTAATTGCAAAGGAATTTCAGAAACAGATTAGAATGGGAGATTGTTGAGTTACAAGTCATTACAACACTCAGGACAATTACAAGTCATTACAACACTCCAGGGCTTAACAGCCTACCTCGATGGGGAGGGCGGGGTATAAATCTAATGAATAAATAAACAAACAGAGATATCAGTTTCTTATTTTAATTATGTTATTCAGTTCTCCCTTCTAAGAACATAAGAGATGCCATGTTGGATCAGGCCAATGGCCTGACCAGTCCAACACTCTGTCACACAGTGGCCAAGAACCCAGGTCCCACTGTTTGTTAACTCTTTTATTATGCTGTATGCTAATTTGCTGCTATTCACAGGTCTTACCAATTGCCTTCATCTAGTCTTAGCTACATTTACTGCTCAGTTACTTATGCATCTTGACTCTAATTAGCCCTTCCTGGCAACACCCTCCTCACCATAGGCGTAGAGTATGGGGGGGCTCGAGGGCTTGAGCCACCCCCGTACTCTACACCTATGGTGAGGAGGGTGTTGCCAGGAGGGTGTTGCCACCCCCGGCAAAATGGAGCGCCTGCCGCGGCGCCTCCCCGGGTCCTTCCGAGGCCTGGCTGCCGCTGCTGGAGAGGGAGAGGGAAGGGGTGGCTGGGGGGGAGAGAGGCACCAGCAGCAGCGGCTGGCAGGCCTCAGAAGGGCCCAGGGAGGCGCAGCGGTTTCCCGGGGGGGAGAACATCACCCCAAAGCGCACGCGCTAAGGAGCCCCCGCCTCCCCGGAATTTCCAAAAGTCTATGACCCTGCTCCTCACCTATATGTAATGACTGCTGACTTTACTTTCAATGTATCTGAAGAAGTGTGTGTGTGCACATGAATGCTTATACCCAGATTAAAACTTTGTTGGTGTTAAAGGTGCCACTGGTCTCAAACTCTGTACTGCTGCTTCAGACCAACACAGCTATGTGCCAGTATAAATATGTTACTTGCTTTGAGTTCCAACACAAACACCCTCCCATTTTCTCAAAGTCAAAGTCACAAAGTTACAAGTGGTGGTATGTGCATACCTTCTCTATCAAAGCAGGGATACTAGAAAACATTCACATTATGTTAAGCTTCCTTTGTTAATATTATAGTCTCCAATCCATCTTGCAGATTTTAGTTCTAACATTTGGCTTGCATTCAGTCACTGCCCACTCATTGGGCCACTGTGATACCATATCCAGCCGCCTGCATTTTTCTTAACGTTTCCAAATATTGAGATTGAAAGTGGATTCCTAATTCTTATTCTGCTCATTTCTAAACAGGAACACTGAGGTCACAGCAAATAAAGTGGTATGAGTTAATGAGAACAGCTTTAGCAAAAGAGGAGGTGTTGTTCAAAGTACATCAAGTGCTTCCCATATATTAAGAAACCCCAGCTGAATCAGTTTAATAATGTTGGGATTTACACAATTATTACAGAACCTTCATTATTCACCCTGTCTGCGCATACCACAGGGCAAATGAACATCTCAGTCTGGTGGTATTAACTTTGCCATTTTCTAACCCATTCCCAGGCCATCTGCTACATGCTGATCATTCACTGCTTTAACATTTAACAGTTACCCAACTGCAACTTAGCAGATTTGTGTACTTTTGAAAACAGCTGGTTTAATAACTGCTTCAGAGCTTTTGGATAAAGAAATTATTTTGTAGTGCTTTACAAGAGTCGGTTAAAAGGAGGGGGGGACCACTGCCTCTATGGGGAAGGTCAGAACACTTTCATTCGGGATGCATATGCAACTGTTTATATTAATTTCACATTTGGAAGAAATATTTTGATAATTTAGAGAATAATAATTAAAGGGATTGCAAGGGATTTGTTCTCTGTTTATAGAGATCTGTATAAACATCCACCCTGCGCTTGCTTCTGTCATCCTCTTTGCTATGGCTCACAAGGGTAGGATGCGGCCAACATTGCTTGACCACCTTTGACTTCTTCGGCTCAAGTAATCATGTGCCAATTTTCTGCTGAGTATCCCGAGCAGGACCAACTGTGACTTGCAGCTGGATTGTTGCAAACCACCATTCAACCAGAAACTCAGGTTGCAGCATCTAAAATAGTAGCCAGTACCTGTCAGGTGGGGAAGTCATGCAAGTCATCTTTCTTATACGCCACCTGTCTATTTCCCCATATCACTTGCATGGCTTTGTGGAATAGTGGAGCTTTTGGATGCTCTGCCATAGACAGCCTGTGGCCTATAGTGCTGGAACATCATCTTCCATGGTGGGTTAGATCGTGACTTTGCCCAGAAAGCAAGGTATGGAGATGTTTTATGCAAATTCCTTTGTGCCACCAAAACTTGATTTCTGAGAATGAAACAAATTTTAATGGTCAGTTTTAATGAAGTTGGAATGGGGCTGTGATTTGAGCATCAGCAGCGGTCATTTTGAGCTGGAGCTCAGGGGAGCTCAGCTCCGGGGGGGGGGGGGGGATGCCTGCTTGTGTCATGGCTGCTGCAGAATGACCCCATCCCCTGGAAAGGTCCTTGTTCTTCCAACCAGCCTTCTGAAGGCTTCAGCCAGCACTGAAGCTATCCTCCCAGAATAGTGGTATTTCTGAGGCTTAGATTAGTAGCGGTCCCCTCTTTCTTTCTTTCTTTCTTTCTTTCTTTCTTTCTTTCTTTCTTTCTTTCTTTCTTTCTTTCTTTCTTTCTCCCTCCCTCCCTCCCTCCCTCCCTCCCTCCCTCCCTCCCTCCTTTCCTTTCCTTTCCTTTCCTTTCCTTTCCTTTCCTTTCCTTTCTCTCTCTCTTTTTTCTTTCTTGCCTTCTGACATACTTCCGGTGATGTCAGGTGGTGTAGCATATGCAAATAAGTTATGCTAATGAGTTATGCTAATGAGCTCCTGCTCCTCTTTTTCTACGAAATGACCCCTGAGATTCAGAGTTTCTTCTTATTGGCCCACTTCCTTTGTATTTGTTTTTAGCTTAAGGCTATTCACTTTGGTGGGAAATAAGAGAACATACACAAATTCATTAATTATCTATTTTTATTCTGCCCTTTTCCTAAGGAACTCAAAGCAGTGTCTGTGATTTGCTCCCTCCCATTTTGTTCCCACAAACACCATGCGTGTTATTTTAGACTGAAAGAGTGACTAGTCCTCGGTCACCCAGTGAGTTCCATGGGAACTAGAGATTTGAACTCAAGTCTCCCATATCATAGTCTAGCCATTACACCACACTGGCACATCATAGGCCCCTATCCCCCCCTTCCCTTTTATATAACTATATATACTTATTTGGGTAGAGGCCTCATTGAACACAGTGGGATGCTTAGGATCAGGCTGTAAAAATGTAAATGATAGAACTATGGAAACTTTGACTCATAAAGACATGAGAATACAACTACCAACAATATGATGCTTATTCACAATTTTTTGCCTTGTCATAAAACATCATTTGTAAAGCCACTGGTTATCATTGTGCACGTGGACATACATTTTCAGTAGAAAGAAAAAGAAATGAATCAGTTAAACAGATAAAACCCTGTATTAAGGTGCCACAAAAGTGAAGATGCATGGAGGAATAAAACAACACCACTTCTCCTGTTACACAGCTATCACTCAAACTGACAGCATCCTTTAGATTAAGTTTGGATTCCCCAGCACAAATTAATTAATCTGTCCAGGACTTCCTATCTCACTGTTTCAATCAGCCAACAAATAAAGCCAATCAAGATTTCAATTCTTTCCTGATTAGCCAGTAAACTGTGACAGTAGACTTCTGACAGGGTTTCTGGTGCTCGTATACAACCTCATTTATAGTAGGTAGCAAATGTTATGATCAGTCTTTGCTGAAACAAATAAGAAGAATGCTTTAGTACCTTTGTACCTACCTTTCCCATGATAACAGATGCTTTTTAGAAAAATCTGAACAGCATACTAATGAAGTACAGAAGAAAAGGCATTGGCAGAGATACAAATGGTATGAAATAGTGATAAACAACTTATCTGATTGCAACTGATACACACAATGAGTCACAGTAGTGAAAAACTGCATAGTCATAATCTGCATGTGGCATACAGCTAGAACCTGTTCTATGCATGCAGCAGCTGGAACATAGTGGTAGAGTACAGAAGTGGTAGTGGGGATGCCAGCCTCCAGATGGGACCTGGGGATCCTCTGGAATTACACCTCATCTCTGGACTACAGATATATGTTCCCCTGGAGAAAATAGAGGGTGGACTCCATGGCATTGTACCCTCCACAGCAGTCCTCTCCAGGCTCCAACCCCAAATCTTCAGGAGTTTCCCAACCTGGATTTGGCCACCCTATCTCCCCACCCCTTGCTGGTGGCTGGGGGGATAGGGTTGCCAGGTCCCCTTATCACCCTAGTGGGGGGAATTTGGGGGCATTCTGGGGTGGGCAGGGATGCTGTGTGACAACCCCAACACAATGATGCCACCCAGAAGTGATGTCATTGCATCGGGAACACTCTGGTATTTGGGTGAAAGTCTATGGGTTTTTTGCCCTCAAACCATAGAGTTTGCCCAAATACCAAAGCATCCCCACATGACATCCCCAATGTGATATCACTTCTGGATGACTCATCACATTGTGGATGTTACACTGTGAAGTCCTGTTTAGGGGCAGGGTTTTGCTGCCAGCCAGCTGGTCCATGGCAGGGTAAAACCCCTGAAACCAAGGGATCCCCCACCTGGATCTGGGGGCTGGCAAGCCTAAGGGGGACCTGACAACCCTAAGTGGTAGAATGACCCATAACTAGGATTGTCAGCTCTGGGTTGGGAAATACCTGGATATTTGGGGGTGAAGTTTGAGATGGGTGGAGTTTGGGAAGGGGCAGGACCTCGGTGGGATACAATGCCATAGCATCCACCCTCCAGAGCAGCCATTTTCTCCAGGGGAAATGATCGCTGTAACCAGGAGACCAGTTGTAATTCTGGGATATCTCCAGCCACCACCTAGAATCTGGTAATTTTACTCATAACACTATGGGCTGCAGATAGAGTATCTCATTTTTAGTGTTTCCCTTCTTTTGTAAACTTTCCTGCAAATAGAAAACAAGCACAGCCCAGAGCAGGGTAAACTAGAACCTCTCTCCTGGATGTACATTTCCCACCTGCAGTCTGATTCTAACACATTATTTATTGAGATCTTTATACCCCACTTTCCTCCCCAATGGGTACCTGTCAAAATGGCCTTGTTAGCTGTTTCTTGGCTTTTCAAACTTTGGCTCCAGCTTTTGGGCCTAGTTAAGTTGCTTAAGGCTCTTCTCTCAGGGAAGTTCATGTCACATTGACTTGCAGTTTCCAGAAAGAGATAAGGGATGAGATGAAGCCCAACACAGATTCAAGGGAGATCATGGGCCTGGGAGTTTCAAGGCCAGAGACTAAGTGGGAGTTTTGCACTCACATTCTGTCTCATTAGCACAAGGAACCCTGGGCATAAGAAAGTTGCTTGATAGTGAAAATATGCCACCTGCAGAGGTATGGGGTCACATGACTTCGTAACACAGCTATTTGGCCAAACAGGATCAGGCCAGCTGCTATATCCTGCAAGAGACCATTCTAGTTTGGCACTTCTAGCCATCCTTTTGACTATAGGTTGGGCCTTGTGTGGCTAGAACACTTGTTTCTTGGATTTTGGGACTCTGCAGTTCTATCTGGACTATATATGTTCAATCTAGCTAGGTGGCATGTGGGTCAGAGGACTAAGGCTTGAAGTAGTATTCTAGGTTAGCTATTTAGTTTTATTATTTTATTCCCTGTTTTGTACTACTTCTATATTTGTATACTTTCACACATTCTTTTAATAAACCTCACTATTATATCCCTATGGAGTTTTTTAGGTTTTGGGGCTTGAATTTAGACCCAGTACATTGGCCTTTTTGGCTACAGCTGCAAAAGTAATTGTTTTTGGAACTCCACTTGCAAGTGTCTTACCTTGCAGGGATGCCTTCTTGATTAACACCCAGTGGCATTGGAGACTTGGTCCCTTGGTCTCTCCAACAAGGATTAGTTTAGAGGGGGCTGATGGTGACGTTACCCTGGGTAGTGAGGATTCATTCCCCATGTTCTGCATTTTCTCTTGACCTTCATCCCAAAGCCTTCTTGTGGGACAAGCCTTTGGCAGAACCCAAAGCACCTTACAATGTTGTTCACCTCTTCTCCATGTTATCCTCATAACACCTATCCTGTGAGGTAGGTTACTCTGAGAGTGTGTGACTGGCCCAAGATTACCCTGCGACCTTCCATTACAGAATGGAAATTCAAGCCTGGTTTCCCAGATTTTAGTCTGACACTCTAACCACTACACCAAACGGACTCCATGTATAGAACTGGCCTTATATAATATTCATGCACAAGGAAAGTTTGAGTGGAAAAGGATTTTGGTTATTTTTGGTGGGCAACAACACCCCTTTTCTAAATCCTAGGCCTGCATGTTCTGCATGATGAATTGCCAACTCCATGTGGAAAGAGGTTGGGTTATTAAGACTATGACTAATAAAATTTGGGAATGAGTACACCTATGACAGCATCCTTGACACTAACCAACAGCAACTGGTTTTTTGAATGATACTAGGCACCTGCTAGGAACTTTTATTTTGAAATTGTGGGACTAGCAGACCAAAGAGGAAGTCTTGTGCTAACCAGTCAGTCTCAGCCTGAGGCATGTACCAAATGAGACCATTAGCTAATAATATTTACTTCCTCCATACACTAAATTAAAATTATTAATTTTAGGAAAGACAACATATATTTGAAGCATATAAAGATACTGTATGAACTGGGAGACTGCCAAAGAATTGTAACACTTGTGCTGGCTATGTAGTTGTGTTATTCTTTGATGACCTGGGTTCCTAATGATCAAGATTAAGAGTTTTGGAAATTGGTCTGTCAGTTGTTGCTCAGGGAAGTAGGAATGGACAAAATTGATTCCAGGTCTCCCTTCTCTACAGATGATTTTCCTACTCAGCTCTGGGAGAATTCATAGGTGTATTTCATTGCTACAAAAAAGTGCCCCCCTTTACTTTAGCTGACTGCAATCTGGCAGTGTGGGTGTCCTTGGGGAGTACTACAATCTTCCTGATTTTTGTTCAGTTTGGATAGAAAACCATGAAGGTACAGACCTGAGTGTAGGGTGTGTGTCTTCTATTGAAACCTATGGGAAATAATGAAATAGAATTATGAAAGCATTACAACAATAACAAAAGAAACAGCAATGAAACAAAACTACATAAAACAACCCAATAATGAAGCAGTCCCTTTTGGAATGAAAGAAACAAAAGAAATGGAATGAATTCCCATACACTAGTGAAGATTCATGCTGCTTTGTTTGCTATTCACTTACTGGCCTTCCTTCCTGTTTATACTTAAATCACCGTTTTACACCTATCTGTTGTTTTTAAATGTCATTTTGTATGTCTTCTTAACTTTGCCGCCTTTAAGTGGAAAGGCAGAATTTATTTATTTATTTTATTTATTTATTCTTTAGTTTTATACCCCGCCCTCCCCGCAAGTGGGCTCAGGGCGGCTTACAAGGCACTAAGTGCAACATCCAATACAATAACATTTAAAATCCACTATAAAATCCCAAAACAATCTATTTACAATAAAATTCCAATTAAACGGTGCTTCCAGTTATAATGTAAAAACAGATGGCTTAGGGTCAAGTATGGCCTTCCAAGGCCATCAGGCCTGGGCTGCCACCAGGGTGACCCACACCGTCAGATAGCAGTCGTGATGTGGTGCCAGTGGTGGCGGCTCCTATTTGAAAGCCTGGCGGAAGAGGTCCGTCTTGTAGGCCCTGCAGAACTGCATAAGGTGCCACAGGGCCCTGATCTCGCCCGGGAGCTCATTCCACCAGACAGGAGCTGCCACCGAAAAAGCCCTAACCCTGGTTCCGGCAAGCCTGGCCTCCCTGGGGCCTGGTACGCAGAGTAAATTTTGGGCCCCTGACCAAAGTGCTCACTGGGGTATACATGGGGATAGGCGGTCCCTCAGGTATGTTGGAATAAAAATGAGAGAGAGAGAGAGAGAGAGAGAGAGAGAGAGAGAGAGAGAGCATTCATATGACAAGTCTAATCAACTAATGTATCTTACTCAATGCTGGCTGGCTGTCTAGAATCCCAAATGGGATACCTTTTCCTCCATGTCACCTAAGATTCACTTTTCAGAAGTGAAACTTGAATATTTTGGACCTTTTGTGTACAAATAATATGCTCCACCACTGAGCTGTAACCTTCGCCATTTATAGTAATGCCATTACTTTAAGTATTGCATTTTTCTAATTGCATTCCTAAGGAAAATTTTTAATATTTTAAATCATTCTGCCAAACAACAGCAAAACAATAAAGTATAAATCAGTAATACTAGATTTATGCCGCCTTTCCAGATGATCAAGGTCCCCAATCCAAAGAAAGATAGGTGCTGTTAATGATATTTTAAATTAAGTGTGACTAATTTCAATTTAATCCTTTAGTCCTTTCAGTTGAATCTCACGTATCTTTTGTCCACACAGATTCTGTAATACCTAGCATAGCTTTTATTTATTTATTTATTTATTTTTCGCATTTATATCCTGCCCTCCCCTTTTAGGTTGTCAAACAGGTTCCTCCTATCATTTTTTTGCCAGCAGAAAAAGTGATAAAATCCATATTACAAAACTGGAGATCCCCTGTTCAAATCTCAGCTCCAACAGGCCTACCATAGGCTTGTCATGATGAATGGAATAATATATAAGAAGTGTTTTGATCACTTAAAATATGGTGTGCAAGTGCTAATTGATACCATTTTATTATGTCTCTGATCTATACCAGCTTTTAGTTAGACTTGCCAATTGTCCACTGTTAGGTAATCTCCTGCCTTTAATCCCCCCACCATCAATAATTTGAGAAGTGGGAGAAAAAGGCTAGGGGAATAGTGTTGATCATGACACTCTAGGAATTTCCATAGTTTCTATGGTAAAGGCCATAGAAATTGGATCGATTCCTAGAGTGTTATCCTGAAATGACATCACATTGTCTGAACCTCCACCAAATGTTACCTGGAAGTGACATCACATCCTCTATGATGCTCTAGGAATGTCTCTACTCTCTACAGTTCTACTTGGAAACTCCACCATGAAACTTCACCCTTTCCAGGGACTACCTCCCAGAACTCCTGGCGTTTGCTATGCCGGGCTGGTGGCAACCTTACTTTTAGCACAGGTTGCTACTAGCAGGCAGCCAGTAAAGCCTACCAGCATTTGAGCTACTACACCCTGGCTCTACATTGTTTAGAATTACTTCTGGCTTTGTTTCATCCTAAACTGCACATCAAAACAGTGCTGAGAGGTATTAAGTCTTATTCCACAGCTCAATGTGCCATTCAAATAGTTAAGTGGTTTGATTCAGGTAGGTAGCTGTGATGGTCTGACACAGCAGAACAAAGTTTGATTCCAGTGGAACCTTTTAGATCGATGAAGTTTAGTTCTAGGTATAAGCTTTCATGTGTGTGCATGTATCTGAAGAAGTGCACACACACACAAAAGCTTATATCTAGTATAAATCTTTGTTGGTCTTAAAGATGCCACTGGAATCAGACTTTGTTCAGTTAAATCCATGTGGGCAACGGTTTTGGTCTGAAGCACTAGAACAAATTTTTAGTCCAGTGGCACCTTTTAAGACCAACAAAAGTTTACTCAAGGTATGAGCTTTTGTATGCATGCACACTTCCTCAGATACATTGAAATGGAAATCTACAGTTTATATACATAGGCAGATGCCTGTATATAGATAATCAAAAAGTGGTTAGTTGATGATCAACACCAATTGGATGATTCCCTTCCTGAATCTACTGTGCTGCACAATGGGCAGCCTTAAATTTTTAGATATTTCAGGGTGCTTGCCAATTAGCCATAGCTATGCTCTAGCAACCCACACTATTCTTGAATTCCCTAGTTGGATTGAATTCCCTAGCAACCCACACTTTTCTTGAATTCCCTAGCAACCCACACTATTCTTGAATTCCCTCCACCCCTCTCTCCCTCCATCCAGGGGCCATCTGGGTAAATACCCAGCGTGATGGCATCACCCAGAAGTGATGCCATCATGCTGGGCACGTTGCCAGGGCGACACTTTAGCAATCACCCCGAAACTCTATGGCACCATAGAGTTTCATGGTGAATGCCAGAGCTTCGCCCTGGCAACGTGCCCAGCATGATGGCATCACTTCCGGGTGATGCCATCATGTTAGGCATTTGCCCAGATGGCCCCCAGATGGAGGGAGGGACAGGGAAGGAGGCAGGAGTGGCCAGGCGGGGGGGAGAGGCAGTGGTGGCGGAGGGGACATGGTTCCGGTGTGCACCCCCCACCCCCCCGGAATTTTAAAACTTGACACCCCTGGCTTCAGCACCCCTTTTTATTGGTGGAGTCACCCAAGATGACTGGCTCAGCTCTGTCTTTAAGAAAACCCAAAGTTATATTTGAAACGGGGATATGTAGAAGGGTGTCCTCCTGCTCCAGTTGACCAGGGAATAGATTTCTAATTCTGCAATGGCTCAAAGGCCTATTCCAGGCTTTGTAGCTATGAGAAGCATTCACATACCAGAAAAATATATAGTCTGTGAAGTAACATACATATCCTGTGGGCAGAGATACCTTTGGAAGTATATTCACCTGACTCTTGGTAAGGTTAGCATTTCAGACTTTAGACTGTATGCTCCTTAGGGCAGGGACATGCCATTCATTCATTCATTCATTCATTCATTTTTCATTTAATAGAGACAGTTACATCATGGATATTTCTCCCCAATGGGGGACAAAGCAGCTTACAAGACCAGTCTTGCATCCTGTGTTTTATTCTCATCACAACCATTCTGTGAAGTAGGTTACTTTTTGGTAGTTGTAGTAAAATCGCATTGTAAATCAGGTAGTAAACCTTATAGACTTCCCTTTTAGTGTGTGATGGCTCACTGTTTATGACTCTTGGTCGACATGCTGAGAGTGTGTGACTAGTCCAATGTCATCCAGTAAGCTTCCATGACAGAATGCGGATTCAAACATGGTTCCCCCCCCCAGATTCTAGCATGAAACTCTAACTACTACATACACACTCTCAACATTACTTATATTGCACTACTCTGCAAAGTTTCAAATACATATTGATATTTTAACCCCCCCCCCCCCCAGGAAATGTATATATAACATTTTTCAAATGCTGGAGAATATAATGCATAAGTTGTCTTCATATTTCTTATATCTTTTGAGCTTTGTGCAGATTTTGACATTATGAAAATATTCAATTCAAGATCCTAAACACAAATAAACAAAATGTTGCTTAGTAGCATTTAGGTATCTTGTTTCCTTTACCTCTACCCTACAAAACAGGATGACCTTGGCTATTTAACATGTATAATTATGAACAGCTATTTACCACACAAACACATGTGGCCTTTACACCTGACAATGTGAATTGTAAAAACCATGTTTTTAGACTGTCAGAGCTATGCTTTGGTGTGTGATGGTTTTCATGATGTTCGATTGGTCATGTCAAGTACCATCTCTCTTTTAACATCAAACATTCCATCTGACACAATCCACCACAGAACATCAAAAAGGACTGCAATGTCTTGTCATCTAAGGAATGTGAGTCGATATTGTTAACAATAATCTTATGGTTCATTGGGCAAATAAGACACTGAAATGCACACAAAAGAAAATAAAATGTCTTTTTGACTTGTGATACATTTCAGGTCAGTTTCCAAAGTCTCTGAGAAAAATTTTGGCCTAGTGAACAAAATGACTACATTACCAGCAATTCCTTTTTAATGCATTCCAAACTGTGAAAATGTAGCTCAAGATCTTGCATTATATTCATTACAGATTGCTCACCTTTTTGGAAATAAAGGCTTGCAACAATTCACCTCTAGATTGGCTTTAGACATTTTTGTAGGGGACTGTAGAAATAAAAATTACATTCATATTTATGGACAATGAAAGGTGATAAGACTTTAAAATATGAATTACAATTCAATGCATTGTAGAGCTGCAGCATTCATGCTATTTACTCCACAGTAGCTGCATTAAATACAAAAGGTCTACACTGATATAAGGTCTGCATCCCAAATGTGAGCTTTGAATACCCACAGAAATAAAAATAAGAAATATATTCTAAAGAAATGGTGAGATTTCTGCTATGTTCTCATTATGTACAAAGGGCTTAATCCAAAGACTCTCTTTTGCTGGGATCTCATGGGCCTTCTTGTAACTTCCAGCTGAAATGAAGAGTGAGAGGGGTTTTCTGTTCTGTTGCAGGGCTGGGTCCAGGACTCAGAGGCCCTCTTCCCTTCCTTTGCCCATCCCCAGCAACCCTTCTTATTCTTTCCTCCCTGTCTTCACCCCCCACTACCCACCTGCCTATGTGCCTTTTCCCTGCTCACGTGCAAACTGTCTGACTACCCATGCTCACAGCCTCCTACATGCCCTTTTCTCAGTGCCACTGGATGGTATTAGGGTTGCTAGGTCTGGATTGGAAAATTCCTGGAGACTTTGGGGGTGGATCTAGGAGAGGGTGGGGTTTGAGGAGGGGAGGGGCCTCAGCATAGGACAATGCCATACAGTCCACCCTTCAAAGCAGCCATTTTCTTCAGGGGAGCTGTTCTCTGTCAGCTGGAGATCAGTTGTAAAAATGGGAGATCTCCAGGCTCCACCTGGAGGCTGACACCCTAGGTGGTATATAAATGTGGCTGAGAGTGCTGCTGCTGTAACAATCAGGAGCATGCTTGCAACACTCGCATGCTCTTTCCCCATGGTGCCAGGAGCATAGGAGATGGAGCACTTGCTAGCAAGCAAGCAAGGGAAAGGCAAGCAGAGGAGGCATGTGGGTGGGGTTGGTGGCAGGGGGCCCCACCAGAAGTCTTGGAGCCTGGCACATGCCCCTCTTCAGAGTATGCTGACACAGGCCCTGTCTGTTGCTATGAGACAAGAAGAAAATTTTGGTGTGGTGTTTTACCAGATTCCATGTTAACATTTCAATTTGTGTGACTGCATCAAGATCTTACTTTTGCAGTGTCTTCTGAAATTAATTTTCAGAACACTCCTAGTTAAGACAAAGTGCAGACAAACCACCAGAAAAAATAAAGTAATAGAATAGGAGAATTTCATTAATTCCTAGATAGTGGGAGGGGGCTCCATGAGAATTGAATTGTACTGCTAAGAATTCTGGGGATGGGGGAGAGGTGAGCATTCCTGAAAGAATGTAATGCACATAACTGGATACTGTTAAAACCAAAGGGAGCTTTCCATTGCCTTCAGTGCTCAGTGGAGTAAACTCCAAGGCTGCGGTCACACACACTAAATAATCCAACTTCAATCCACTTTCAATGCACTTTCCAACTGGATTTTGCCAGTTCACACAACAAAAATCCAGTTGCAAAGTGCACTGAAAGTGGATTGAAAGTGGATTATTTAGTGTGTGTGACCGCAGCCCAAGTCTACAACTGTAGGTGTGTTTTTTTTTATTTTTTTTCAAACTCTTTTTGCATGTTTGCAGCTGGCCATTTCTCTATTTTACAGATCCACTCTATTTTCAAAAGAATTGTGACCCTCTTCTGTAAATAGGGGTGGGGGGGGAATCAGCAGAAACTAATCTACCCCTTTTGAATTAAATTCTGTTGGAAATAAAACCCCTTTTCTTCAAACTGGATAGATTTGTGTCTGCACTTGACATTTATAGTTCCCCCCCCCCCCCCCCCATAGGAACCAGAAGAGAGGGGGAAAGCATTACATACATTCAGGCACATCTTTTTTGTAGTATTCATCAGTTCCTTTAACAGTTATCTTTTATTTGTTTATTAACAATTATAATCTATTCTACCATTTCTTTGTCATTCTTTTTTCTTCCTTGCAGTTCAAGTTACTGTAGGGCTTTTTTTTTAAGTGATCAGTAATGTGATTAATAGGAAACATACCCAGAAACTTCAATCCTTCACCAGGGAAATGCACAAAACACCCTGTAGTATGGAGATAAGTTGATGTCTAACTCATGTAGTAGTTAAAAGTGCCAGACCAGGACCTGAGCAATCCAGGTTCAAGTTCTCTCCCATGCTGTGGAGGTTTACTAGGTGACCTTGGGCCAGTCACACACTCTCAGTTTATCCTATCTCACAGGGTTGTTGTGAAGATAATACGGAGGAGAGTAGAATGATGTAAGCTGTTTTAAGTTCCCATTGGGGGTAAAAGGAGGTGAAAGTACATATAATAAGTCAACAAGTCAACAAATCAAAAAGTAAATAAATAAAAAATAAATATTTCTAGAATCTCTCTCTCTGAAACATGAAACAAGTGGTACAGCAGGGCCAGAAGGATCCCAGTGCTTATAGAAGCTCTTCCAGATTGCTAAACTTGAATCTTACCATACTTCTGTGGGGCAGGCAGGCTCATGAGGGGGGAGTGCAGATGACTAAAGCCACGGTCTATGGTGGCACTCATAGTTGAAACAAATAGCTAGTGGGATGAGTGAGAGGGAATGGCTCTGTCTGGATTGGAACGAATGTAGTAACCCAAAGTATATGGAACTCACATGCTCCATTTAGCATAGATTATTTCTGTAAATTCTTTATTCAGTATTTGGATTTTTCTGTGTATCTAGTCCAATTTGATCCAGGGCTGTGTACGCGGTTATCCCTTCACCATTTTATTCTAACAGCCATGTGAGACTGATGAGGCTGAGACAGTATGACTGGGCTCCAAGCAAAGCTTCATGGCAGAATAGAGATTTAAACCCAAGGCTCCTGGATACTAACCCAAGACTCTAACCACTGCATCACAGTAGCTCTTTAAAACAAAAGCAGTAATACTGAGTAGATGTTTCCTTTACTCTCTACCACAAATTGGCACTTATAATTATGAAATCCACTGTTGAGTCCTTCCAAACCTCCCTCGTGTGGGTTTGTGTGTGTGTATGTGTGTGCCATCAAGTCACAACCAACTCATTGCAACCCCACGTGATTTTCAAGCAAGTGATGAATAGAGGTGGTTTGCATTGCCTTCCTCTGCATATCAGACCCAGTTTTCAGTGGTGATCTCTTATCCAAGTACAAGCCATGGCCACCCTCCTTAGATTCCAAGCTCTAATGAGATCAGGATAGCCAAGTCTAGTCAGGCTTCTCTCACTTACTATATACTTTAAGCTTGCAACACCATTGTTTCCCTAAATAACTGAATGTTTCATAGCTGGCAGTTTTCTGTTAGGGCTGCACATTTATTTTTGCTATAGTAGGATTTTATAATTAAATCTTCAACAAGATAACTTGAATAATTTTGTTATGAAAAAAATCAATACAAATATGCTATAACAGAGAAACTTAAGCATTTCATTTCCATAGGCTGCTACAATATGTACATATTTAATAGGCCACCAAATAGATTTTCTAATCACATTTTCTCCAGTGAAATACTTTAAGGGTCTTGTAACAGTTGTATCATTGCTAGATATTGTAAGTTTCAGTATACAGCTCTTCAGTGTTGAAAATGGCATATAATTTGAGTGTCTATTACAACTGATGATTTGAGGTTACTGAGAAAATTATCTTTCATATTATGCCTATGGTGAGTATATATAGGGTTGGGCATGAACCTGGACATTGTGGTTTGGTTCATGGTGGGCCCGGTTTGCAAACCATGAACCATCATGAAATTTTAGGGACTAAACAAACTGGTTCAGTTCATGAGGTTCAAAACTTTGTAGAATTGTCTCCCAGTATGCTACAGGCTCCATACTTGCAGGGGATCTCTGGCTGACTCTCTTCTACCTGCCCTCCAAGGTTGTTGAGGATTGGATTTATGGGTTACAAGTTATGGCCTTCCAAAAAGGTGCCCCCAGGAAAGTGCTTTTTGGGGAAATGACCAGGGGTTATTTCCACAGAAAGCACTTTCCTGGTGGCACCTACTTTGGGGGCTGTAACTCAGAACCTATAAATCCAATCCTCATCACACTTGGGGGGCCGATAGAGGAGAGTCAGTCAGAGATGCCCTGTGAGTTTGGGGTCTCTAGCTTGCACAGGTTCCATTCTACACACTCCTGAACCTTCTGAGCCTACACCTGTCAAAATGACTGCCTGTCATTGACAGGTGGTTATTCTGACTGGAACAAATTCAGGAGGTTCAGGAGTGTATCGAATGTCTCCTATGCAAGCTAGAACCATCAAAGTCTCAGGGGACCTCCCCAAGATAATCCTCTACATGCCCTTCAAGTTGCATCCCTCATTGCTTTGAAGTTTTGTAAACATTTAGATTGAGCAGAGACTGTCTGGAAATTTATCAATTCATGAACCACCACAAACCACTATGAACAGCTGGAAACTTCATGGCAAGTTTGTGCCAGTTGACCTGACACAAACTTTACTTCGTGAACCATGAACCAGCCAAAATTCATCACAAGTTTTAGTTTGTGAGCTGATTCATACCTATCCCTAATTATATTTTATATGTGACCTCCAAGTTCTTCAAGGTCAGGGGTTGGAGCCTTACAACCCCAAGCAGAGTGCTACTTGTAGAAGAGAGCTGTTAGAACAGATGGTTATGCTGACCAACTGGGGGGATGCAACAAGGCTCTAGTTAGTATAAGGAACTGGAAATGCAGCTTCAGTTCAGAGGACAGCTGGTGCTGGAGACAGGCAAATACCCTGGGCAGCACTGGCAAGAAGTCTAGTACATCAGGCAGTTTATGGCAGAAGGGCAGTATTCAGAATATGGCATTATTCCAAATCCAGTTTGCATATCCTTAGTACAAATAGTGTCCTTCAGTCAAAGTTCTGCTGCGCTATTACATTTACAGAGGCCATAACTCTGACATATTTAAAATAACATTTTTTGAATATTCAAAGCATTTAAATTGTAATATAAAATGAGTACAGGTGATGTTTCAGCTCTTGCAAATACAATGCTTGAAAAATCAATTTTATCCTGTTTGCAGTGCCGATTTTCTCTTGAGTAAAGAACCCAGTGGTCTCACATTGCTGATTTGTTCACAATATAAAATGATCAGTGTTTCAAGTGTATTAGCATTTTCACAGTTGGTGATATTCATCATCTCATAGGCAGCTGGCTTGTAATCACTGTTAGTGTATGAACTTTCTGAATTGATAGAACTGATGGGAACAGTAGTGCTCTCTAATTTCATTCAGGAGGCTAAAAAACACCCTACAGTTTCCCTTAGCCTGGGAAGAAAGTCATGCTAGGGAAGACTGTGAAGAGTAATTTATTTTAAAGAGTCCTCTCCCAAGTCTAATTACCTTCAGAATGGTAAGATTTGGGGAACCTGGAAAGGGCAAAAGTGGTAGGGAGTAAGCACTTTTATGTGTGTATTCACTTGTTCACACTTCCATTTTGCCTTTGTCCTATTAAACACGAATGCCTTTTAAGCAGTTTTGGTGTTTAATAGGGATGTTTACAAAAAAATGAAAGATTTATGATCAACTATGAGGGTGTTCATCATCATCATCATCAGACTAGAAAAGGGCAATTGCAGAATAAATTGTTACAAACTTAAGAATTCAATAATACAGCAAAGCAAAGAAAGAAAAAGCTATAATGACATTATGATGCAAAGGTAAAAATTAACAGTGAAAATATGTGATTAATCCTAAAAGCCTAAATAGCTAGTCAAGAGCTTGCATTCAACAGTTATATTAGCAATTAGTAATTAAGAAGTTAACAATAGAAAATTAGAAGGTTCAGTTAGTGATGGGGAAATTACAAGGTTGAGTTAGCAATAGGAGATTTTCAGCAAACTTCTGAGATCAAGAAAAAAAAATCCAGAGTGACCAAAGTATACAGACCATAGGTTTCAAACATGTTGCAATTTACTCTCAACAGAACCTGTGGGGATCAGAAGTATACTCAATTTCACCACAGGGAAGTTCTGGCATTTCTTATAGAGGTATGCAAAAAAAGTCAATTTCACAACTCATTATTTTGAGTTTAATTAATCAAGATGTGGAATGGTATGGTATAGCCTAATCCTGTAACATCTCAGAAACTAAGCAGAGTCGGTACTTGGATGAAAGACCCCCAAGGAAGACTCTGCAGAGGAAGGCACACCACCTTCCTCACTTCTCACTTGCCTTGAAAGCCTCTTGCTGGGGTTGCCATAAGTCATCTTCATCTTGATGTCACATATATACATATAATTAATATAGGTTTAACTTGCCACCATTAGGGATGCCATTCCCCACGTGGGGCAGGGGATCCCCTGCTTTTGTGAGCTCCTGCCTTCCACCAGCCTGCTGGCCGGTGGGAGGAAATTCCCACCACTCCAATGGCATGTGCAAAGCACTGATGTCACCCAAAAGTGACATCAGTGCATTGGCATCATCTGGGGGGGGGGCGGCAAAGCCCTGCTTTTTGGGCAAAACTCTATGGTTTGAGGCTGTTTTTACCATAGAATTTTTTCCAAAAAGCACAGTGTCGCCCCTGACATCACCGACACGCTGACATCACTTTTGGGTGACATCAGTGTATTGTGCAATGTCCCCCCCCCCACCCCTGGAATGCCTCCCCAAATCTCCCTGCCAGTGTAACGAAGGGACCTGGCAACACTATCCCCCATAGGGATGACATTCTATCCCTCACCCATAGGATCCTCCCTGCAGGGCTGCCAAGAGCCACCATGGACCAAAAAAAGATTCCATCTCTCCCACTTACATGACCCTGATCCAAACTAAGTATCACAACAAAACAAATCACATAGCTGGCTGTTACCATGCATCTATAATAATAAACAAATCTGCATGTCCATCTGTCCACCCATTTGTGACAGGTATAACTCATCAGAAAATAAAGCTAGGAAACTCAAAATTATCCACTGGCTTCAGGATGATTATTGAAAGGAACTGGAATATCCTGTTCCAGGGCATCTCTATCCCACCCTCACCCCCATGCTATTTGCAATCTAAGCTTGTGTAGTGGTTAACATGTTGGACCAGGCTCTGGGAAACTCAGGTTTGAATCCCCACTCTGCCATGGAAATGTGCTGGGTGACCTCGGCCCAGTCACACACTCTCGGTCTAACCTACCTCACAGGGTGGTTGTGAGAATACAATGGAGGAGAGGCAAACGATGTAAGCCATTTTGGGGATAAAGGGTAGATATAAATAAAGTAAATAAATAAGTTCTAACTTCTGTTCCTTGTTTGTTACCATGAAGGCAGATTAAGGTTTATTATCATGTACATAAAGGGTGGAGAGGGAATAATCCTTTTACTACTTTGATAAATTATAGGGAAATATAACCACCACCACCCATTCATAATGTTAAACAATTTTGTTCTTTTACTATTATTAAATACATTCTAAGTTGCCAACCAGGATGGATGAAAAGACATTGAGACTGAAAAATAAGGGGAGGGGATTACAAAGGGGAATAAATGAATGCCAGATAATGAAAGGAAGAGGGCAAAATGAAGGAGGAGAAAAGTGTGGAAAAGAGAGACATGTAGGAGAAGTGAACAAAATGTTATTTTTTTTATTTTGCTACCACACATTAATAGTGCTGCCCCTTTACAAGATCTGGATGTGCAGAAGCTGGGTAGAACTGAAGGAAGAGGGAATCATAGACTGATGGGGATAACAATATTTTTAGGAGGCAGCATTCTGGCAACGACTGTAGCTTGTTCTGGCTGTTTTTGCCTTGTTCCAGTGCTGGCTTGGATGATGCACTTAGCATGGTCTGAGAAGCAAGGGTTACCCTCAGCCTCCTAGTAAACTTTGCAGAAATGCCAAGCTTTGCTCTGCCTTACCGATTTCCCTAATGCATGCAGTCAGAAGTGCATTAGAAAAAAAAATGTGTGAATACAGCAGGATAGATTCAGGTGGGTAACTGTTAGTCTGAAGCAGCAGAACAAAGTTTAAGTCCAGTAGCACCTTTAGGACCAGCAAAGTTTTATTCAAGGAATAAGCTTTTGTGTGCAAGCACACTTTCTTCAAATTGAATAAAACTTCAGTGGTCTTAAAGGTGCCACTGGACTCAAATTTAATACAGCAGAATGCTGGCTTCAGGGGCCCTCCAGCTGACATGCCCCTCATTCTTTGTTCCCCCCCCCCTCCCCAGTGTTTCCCTCTTAGTGGCCCTGCCTCCCTAACAAACTGTAGAGATTAAAATTCTTCTTTTACAGGCTAGGGAAGGGAAGACTTAACAGCATTCTATGCAAGTGAGCTTTTCTCTTTTCTATAGGACATTGAAAGGGGAGGTGGGGAAGATCTCTCTCTGTCACACACACACACATACACACAGACACATGCACAGAGAGAGAGAGAGAGAGAGAAATTGAGTGTTTGGAGGAACAGAACTATACCTTGAACCTCCATCCCCCCAAGCCTTACCTCACTTCAATTACTAGAAGCATCACCATAGGGCATTGAATAGAACAGAACGGAGATGTACTTGGTGGCTCAAGACATTGTCCTCACTTCTGTATCAACAGCCCCCTTCCTCCAAGGGCCATGCACAACACAATCTCCATCTCAACCCACTTGTGTGATAAGCAAAGGAACAGGAATTTGATGTGAGACAACTGCTAGCAATTAATCATTTGGCATGGACACACCAGTTCCAATCACAGGAGCCCTGGCAAACTGAGGTGTGAAATCACATGATGTAAGACACCAGATTCATTTTCTGATTTCATATAATTCCTTCAGACACTTAGTATGTATTGCCTACATATGAAATGTCCACACTTTATGGAAAATAACTGAGCATATATTGTACATATACCACTCATACCTGTACACTTAAGAAATAAATTATTCTCTTAATGTAATCCAATTTTAAAATAAGCTCCAAAACCACATGTTATTTCTATACACACACTGCATATGTGATTTATTCCTTACTCTGTTAAGCATTGTAGCATCTGTCCTCTTTCTGCCCCTCTAGGGGGAGAATCAGAATGGATTATTCAAAAGATTTAAATCCATTTGAGACATGGCCCTTCTAGCAATACTATAAATTGTCTCTCACTCCAAGGTTAGATGCTATGTTGGCCTTGATTTAGAACCAAGGATTGTGTACAAAATGCAGTGATATCTAGCTCTGACAAATTGAACTGGTCTCAAGGTATTGAAGGATGACTAATAAATCTGAGACCTGATCCTGAATTTTTTTCTCTCCCATACAATGTGTTGCTTCCTGAAGAAGTTTGTGATATTGTTAAATGTTAAAATTATGCTGCACCACTGATTGAGTTAATTTACTGAAACCATGTCTGAGATTTTCTTTCAGAAAAAACATGAAAACTTTAATGACGTTGAAGTGAATACATGTTGGCAGAGCGTTAGATACAAGAACAGTTGCTTCTTATAAAATCCACAGAACATTGTATCCTACCATAAGCTGCCAGGAGTATTCTTCATGCAGATAAAAGGGATTGTGCATGCTGGGAACAGTATTCTTGTTCTCATGGATCGTAAACGAGTGTTAGTTTTTACTCCACCTACCTGAAGATTTGACTTAAACAAATGAAAGCAAGCTTTATCAGAACACATGGGGAATTTTTAAAATGCTTTCTCCTTAAACATGATTCAAAACAGGCTGTATGATATTTCCAGTTACCACGTCTCTTTCCACAGAATTTTCAAAAATGAACATTTGACACCAAAACCAGAAACTGCACAGGCACTTCAGCACAAAAAAAGTCACTCTTTCATATGGTTTAGCTTCTTGGCAAAATCCACATTACATCATTAAAAAACAAGACGAATTTTGATTTGCGGGTTGCTTTGTATCAGCAGACTCAGTGAAAACCAGCATCAAACTCGGGAGCTAGCTGGTAGGTGGTGGTGATGCTTGCTTGGAACCTTGGGAAAGGAATAACGATGCACAACGTAACTCGCATAGTTTCCCTGGCAATGAAATCCTGCCCTGTACATATAACATTAGCCAGAAACTGCATTGCCACCACAGCATAACAGAAGACCTTAACCGGGGCTCTATTTTTTGGGAAAAGAGGTGCCGGAACTCTCAAGAGGGAAATGAAGTTTTCAATCTGGATACTGAAAACTCATGCGCTTTTAAACATTTTTTAAAAGAATTTTGTTGAAGAGGTTCCAGAACTCTGTTAGGGTGCATTCCCCTAGAAAAAAAGCCTTGACCTTAAATAACACGAGGGAGGATCAGGACTCAGGGAGGCAAAATGGGCAAGGCAAGCAATATCCTCAGAAGCAGCAAAGTGGCTGTTTTGTGAGTCTTTTCCCAGTATCTGATTAAGGGAACTTTGACTCTTGAAAGCTTGTTGGTCTCTAAGGTGCTATTGGACTTGAATTTTCCTGTTATACTGCAGACCAACACAGCTGCCCACCTGAAACTCTCCCTTCCCAGGATTTATGGGTGAGTTGAGCAGGTCGGGGATGAATGGAATCTAAATGGTTCATTCTGGATTGATTCTTTCCCTTGCTCATGAACCACACTCCCAAGAGGCAGCGTAAAATATTTAGGATACAATTTAGAATTCTCATTAAAAAGGCTAGAGGTTCCCTCCTTCCCTGAGTTTTCAAGGATGCCACTTAAAATGTGCACGTATCTGATCTAAGAAGAAGAATATTTACCCATCACTTCTCTGAACATCAACAAGTAGCTTTCCTCACAAAGCAAATGCCCTGTCACCTAATGAAGCCTCTTCCATAGTTTTTGCTGTGGTATCATAAAAATTGGGTAATATGTTACATATATTAAATTCACACTCTCCAAACTCAAAATGACTGCATTTATTGGAGTGTTCTGGTCGCACTTTCCAAAATAATTTAATGGTCACATAGATTAAAATCACACTCAATTTCATCCCAAAACATTCTTCAGCAAGAATTAGATGCATCTCCAGTTCTAGTTTTACCACCAACTGCCTTGGTGATTTTTTTTTTATATGAAAAAGAGCTAAAAATTTATATAGTGGGAAACAAAGTTACGCACTGCAGCTTATCTAAAGAAAAAATGCACACTTCTACTGAAATCAAGCATGGAAAATGTTACCCTACAGTAAAATTATTTCCTCATATGTGTTGAAAACTGGAGGCAAAGCAGGTTTCTAATGGAACTATTTCACAGTCCTAAAGATGCTCAGCTTTAATGCTTGTCATGCTCATATTTCTAAAGAGTATTCTAAAGTTTCTGGACTATTAAGAAAAATTACTGCAAGTAAAAAAGGAAGGAAGGAAGGAATGAGAGCAGGCATGGTTTCTAGCTATAGGACCAGCCAGGTGAACTTTTGACTTATGTGCTATCTCTCCTGTGCTCCTTCTTTCCTTCTTTCTTTCATGTATAGCCAGGTAGTCAGAGATATCCAGAGTCATAGGAAACCCTAAGCTATAACTGCATACAAATAATAAGCTATGGCTTGGATCCACCAGAAATTCCTACTAACAAAAAGCATTTCCATCAGTGAAGCATGAATTTCTCATCTGCCCTTTTGCACTGCAGAACAAAATGCCACTAAAATGCTGGGGGGGGGGGGGGAGGTTCCCCAAGAACAGCATGAAGTAGGAGCTCAGTGGGAAGGACTCAATGGAACCAGAGACCCTTCCATCTGTAGAAATCTTCTTGTGAATGCAAAGCACTGGCCTGAACCTGTTCCACCAAAAAAGGATTCCAAACCAGACTTAAAAACTGTTTTGGAATCCTGGTTTGCGGGACAAAGAACAAAACCTACATTGCAGTTCACATAAAAGTCCAAACCAGGGGTCGTTTGGGCCCAGAGCCTGCCGGAGCGCCGCTCCGGGAGTTCAGGAGCAGGCACAAATGGCGATGGTGGCCAGCCCCACCCCCAGTTCCCCACCCCAGGCTCCTTCTCTGGGTGGATAGGCTTCCAGGGCTTGCACTCTAGCCTAAGCCCCACCCCCAGCAGCCCTCAGGAGGAGCAGGAGGCAGCACGTACTGCCTCTGCTTGCTGCTGCCACCACCACCAACCAGAAGGGTAAGTTGGTGGGGTTGTGGGCTTGTTTTGGGTGAGGTGTGTGGCTTGTGCACTCTGGCATGGGGTGGTGGGGTCTTATTTTGGGGGGGGTGCCATGGGTTGCTTGTGCGCTCTAGTTCAGGGGTGGTGGGGGCTTGTTTCAGGGGCACCCCGGGGCGCTTACATGCTCTGGTGCAGGGTGGCAGAGGCTTGTTTGGTGGGGTGGGCGCTGCTGGAGGCTTGTGCACTTGGGTGTGAGGATGGCGAGGGCACTGTGTGCCGCTTGTGTGCTCTGGTGTGGGGGCCTTGTTTGGTGGGGTGGGTGCTGCTGGTGGCTCGCACGCTTGGGCATGGGGATGGCAGGGGCACCATGTGCCACTTGTGCACTCCGGTGTGGGGCCCTTGTTTGGTGGGGTGGGTGCTGCCAGCAGCTTGTGTGCTTGGGTGTGGGGATAACACGGGTGCCACGCGCCGCTTGTGTGCTCTGGTGCAGGGTTGCAGAGGCTGGTTTGGGGGGAGTGGGCATCGCAGGCAGCTTGTGCGCTCTGATGCAGGGTGGCTGGGGCTTGTTTCGGGGGTGGGGGTGGGAACTGAGGGCAGGGACTGCTTTTGGGGTGGGGAAGGAGTTTCATTTTATCACAAGGAGTTGTGGCGCCATCACTCCTCCCTTTTCTCTAGTTCCATTGGTCAATTTCCCACTAAATTGTGTACTGTATGTTTTTATATGACGGTTGTTTTTATGGAATTTTATTGTATATGAACCTGTTGGTAGCCGCCCTGAGCCTGTCATAAGGTGGGGAGGGCGGGATATAAATCTAATAAATAAATATATAAATAATCGCCACACAGTTGCATTTTGACCCACAGCTTCACATGATTTTCCCCACAGCTTCTAGATCCTAAAAAAACTGGATCAAGAAGCCACAGGGAAAATTGCACGAAATCACAGATCAAACTGCGGCCATGCAGCGATTAGTGGGAAATTGACCAATGGAACTGAAGGAAAGGGAGGAGCGATGATGCTGCAGTTCCTTGTGAGAAATCCAGGTTTTTGAAGTGGGGGTTCCAGGCTTTTGAAGTGGGGGTGGCAGAAAGGCTGGCAAGCTTGTGGGTACTGCTTTTGAGGTGGCAGGGGAGGCTTTGGAGAGCACCCAGGCTGGCAGCTGCTTTCTGCACTCCCTCTCTCTGCCCGTTTCTCTCTCTCTGTGTCCCTCTGTGTGTGTGTCTCTCTGTGTCCTTCTTTCTGTGTGTGTGTGTGTCCCTCTCTGTGTGTGTCTTTGTCTCTCTCTCTCTCTGAGTCCCTCTGTGTGTGTGTGTCTCTCTGTGTCCCTCTGCGTCTCTCTCTGTTTGTCTGTCTGTCTGTCTGTCTGTCTCTCCTTCTCTGTGTGTGTCTTCCTCTCTCTCTCTCTCTGTCCCTGTTTTTCCCTGTGTCTCTCTCTTTGTCTCTGTCTGTCTGTCTCTCTGTGTCCCTCTTTATTTGTCTTTCTCTCTCTGTCTTTCTTGGTCTGTCAAAGCCAGTATTGTTTCCAGGGGTTTCAAGCTCATATCGTGATTAAAACTTTGTTGGTCTTAAAGGTGCCATTGGACTCAAATTTGTTAGACAGACAGGCAGAGAGTATTATTTTCTCCTTCTAACTTCCTGTAGTGTGAAATATTTGGACTTGATGGTAAAATGCAAACCTTTTTGTGTGGATTTAAGTGTATATTTGTGTATATTTGTGAGGCCATGTGGTTGGAGTCTCAAGATGAGGCTGAATAAGGGCAATATGACTTAAGGTTCTAGAGAGGTGCAAAATGTACAGCCCCAAGGGTTTTGTCAGGTCTTTTTCGTATGCAGCAACAGAACAGTTGGTGTATAGTTGACTGATGGCAACCTCATAATGATTTTTAAGGTATGAGATGTTCAGAAGAGGTTTGCCATTGCCTGCCTCTGTGTCACAACCCCAGGCTTCCTTGGTAGTCTCCCATCCAAGTACTAACCAGGGCTGACCCTGCTTAGCTTCAGAGAGTCTGACAAAATCAGGTTAGCCAGGGCCATCCAGGCCTGAGCAACAACAGAATGCTGGCACATTAAAATATCACTTAATTGGTATGATCACTGCATATCAAAGGGGGTCAGGTTAACTATGTCTTCAATGGGTCCTTTGTATAAATAACTAACAGTGCCATCCTAAGCAGGTCTAGTCATTGGGGCTTATTTCCAGGAAAGCGTCTTTAGGATGGCACAGTAAATGGGATGGATGCCTCTGGGAAGAGTGAAGGGGGTGAGAAATCTCAGAAGACCTCCTTTCTCTTCAAGAACAGATGCTGTGGGCTTGTATCTTAAGGTATAGTAAGCAAAGAAAAACATGCCTGCACAGGAGATTTCAGTGCTTGTAGAAAGGGGAAGGTACAATTTGTCTTCCAGCATTTTATGGACCCACAAGCCTGTTTATTAATGATCTGAAGCTGGGAGTAATCAGTGAAGTGGCTAAATTTGCAGATGACATGAAGTTGTTCAGGGTGGTGAGAACCAGGGAGGATTGTGAGGCACTCCAAAGGGATCTGTCAAGGATGGGTGAGTGGGCATCAACATGGCAAATGGGGTTCTATGTGGCCAAGTGCAAAGTGATGCACATTGGAGCCAAAAATCCTAGCTATAAATGCACGTTGATGGGGTCCGATCTGGCAAAGACTGACCTTGGAGTCATAGTAGATAACTCAGTGAAAAGGCCCCCCACACCCTTTCTAGCTCACCTGCCAAGACAGGCCAGCTCGAGAGGGTGCAGGAAGGCAGGGGGAGACACGTCTCCCCGGGGTTCTCTGGCTGGCATGCTGAGGTTGGCTAGGGAAGGAAGGGGAGACTTTTGAAGAGGCTCCCCTTTTGCTTCCCCTTCTGATATCACTTCTGGTGATGTCAGGGGGTGTGGCATATGCTAATGAACTATTATGCTAATAGCTTATTAAGTATGCTAATAAGCTCCTGCAGCTCTTTTTCTATGAAATGATCCCTGGTCCAAACTATAGTTTGCACCAAATATGTGAGTCTTTTAATTAGTTGATGTATGCCAGGAGAGGGAGTGCTATGTTTGAATTACCAGACAGAAATCTCAAGCAGAGGAAAGACATTTGAGGTGGTGTGGTCAAGTTCCTCTCTAAGGTCATAGCCAAAGTTAATTATATTTATCAAACCAGTGCTGGAGTGGGTCAGGTAGGACAAAATCTTGGAGCTAAGGATGAGAAACTAGCTTTTTTGCTCTGTACTGTTTGTGACAAACGTTTAGTTCTGAGTTTTTTGTGGTTGGATTTGTAGGTTCTTTGTATCATAAAAATGCCTACATTCCATGATAGATAGATAGATAGATAGATAGATAGATAGATAGATAGATAGATAGATAGATAGATAGATAGATAGATATTATTCACGGTCATTGACCAAAACATAAACCGATAACATTTTGTTACATGGGTAAAAGATGTCACATTAAAAATAACAATAGGATTTTAAGACTAGTTATAAAAACACCATAAAAACCATAATAGTTAAAATTAATAAAACTTTATCTTAATTCTCCTCTTTTCAAGCTACTATAGATTTTCTAATTCTTAGGGCAAGCCATCCAAACCTAGCCACCCGATTGGTAACTTCTGCTCAGCTATCTGATAGCAAATTTCTTAAAATGCAGATTCTTTGCCTGCAAGAGAGAGGGAGTGTCTTAGGAAAAAGAAGAGACTCGCAGATGTTATTATACGCTTTACAGTCAAAAATTACATGTTCTACAGACTCAATACCATCCGCACAACAGGTACATATCCTTTCTTCATAAGGAGTTTTGTTAAATTTTCCTTCTAGGACTGCAGATGGGAGTACATCCCAGCGCATTAGTGTAAACGTTCTTCTGTAGTCCTGATTTAATAAACTGGAAAGGTAAGGCATAGGGATTACTCTGTTATCTGGAGCCAGGAGGACTCACCATTTCTCTATCATATTTAAATCATGTTGTCTTGAGATATCCAGTATTCTCTCTTTCGCCATAGACTTGGCCTTTTCATAACCCATAAAGCACATGGGTTTAGACAAACCGTAAAAGGCTTATTTCTTATCTAGCACCTTAAACCAGGGGGGTTCAAAATGGTCTGACATCATTAAACTTGTCAATCCCTTGGGTAGAAAAGCTAGCTTCAATCAAAACGTTATCACTGCAATCCATAGCTTTGCCTCAACCATAATCATGCCTGTCTCTAAACGAATAAGGGCATTTGGAACCCCATTAGGGGCTTGTAGAGTTGCTCTCAAATTTTTCAGCTGAACTGTATCTGCTTTCTTAAGGTTTGCTGTAATGTTAATGGGGGCTCCATATGTGAGCTGAGACAAAGATTTAGCCTTAAACAATCTAAGGGCAGCCACAGGACATTTACCCCCTTTGTTCCAGTAAAATTTTTGAATTGCCCCAGAACTCCTTTTGGCCTCTGAAACAACAGTATTTATATTCACCGATTTTGAACCATTTACCTGGAAGAAAACTCCAAGGTACTTAAAATATAAAACTTGTTCAATTGGAATCGCGTTTAGAGACATACATTTTATGAGGAAAAAACAGTGGAAACAATCAGATAATGGTGTGAAAAAAATATAGTCACCAATTCAATTCTTACAAGGTAGAGGCAAAACAGACAAGGAGATGTTTGGGGTGGAAACGCCATAGATGAGGTGTTTAAAAGCATCCTGACGTTCAGCTGCATATCTGACGTAACTTTTAGAGAAGGTTCATCTTTGGTTATAATCCATCCACTTAGTTTTGATCAACAGTTTAACAGTGCAGTCCTGGGGAGGGAGGCAAAAGCATTTAGGAAGCTAACTAGCTGCTACACTAATGTATGTTTGAACTATGCCATCATAAGCAGGAATTTCAATAGTGCAGTGCCCCAGTGCTGCCCTGGCAGTCCTGGCCACCAGCACTTCCCTGGTGCAGCTATCCGCTGGCATGGTGCCAGCAAACATCCCTACACTGGCATGAAACTGGGCAGGCCAGGGGTGTGGCAAGAGTTAGTTGCCCCCCTAAGACACTCGAGCCCAGGAATGCTCTCAACAGTGGTGGAAATTTATACCAGCCAAGGACATTGTGTAGCCCACAAGTGCCCATGCAATGGGAAAGGCCAAGTGCTCCTCCCAGGTGTGGTCCTGCCCAAAAGCCCAGGTGGAACAAAGAAGGCCAATTACAGCCACAACCAATCACCTTCCTTCCTAGCAGCAAACACCTCCCCCAGCATCCAATCACTGCCCACCAGCTCTACATTAACCCTAAATAAGATGCCGTATAATTAATTAGGTAGGGCACACTGCACAGGACTTTGTCTCAGAGCTCTCTGCTGTGCAGATGTAGCATACACAGCATTGCATTTTGATGGCAGGAGAGGCACAGAGAGGACACAGCTCCACTTAGCACTAACACCCAAGGGTGAGAGCAAAGCCCATGCCATGGGGCTAACATGTCTCATTTCAGAAACCTAAAAGGTACTTCATCTCTGAAAGTGCAACTCAAAGGGGCAACTACACACTGAAAAGTCAGCAGGGCTGGGAATCCAGCTGCCCAGTCTGCATCTCCCTCCCCTGCCCCCCTTGCAGGAGGCTGGGTATCCTAGTACCTACAACCAAATGCTAGTACCTACAACCAAATGCTAGTACCTACAACCAAAGCCAGGGTATGCGCATATGAGGATGTCCCTACCCAGCCCCTCCCAGCACTATGCCATATGTCATTCTCTTGAAGAAGTGTTTGTGGGAGAAATACCTATGATGGGGGGCAGGGATACATATAGCCCCACAATGGCCTGTTACCACTGCCAGGCACCCCCCCTCAGATGGGGGACAGGGTCCAACTGTAGTTTGGGGTGCCTGGCAGCTGCCCCACTGTGTTCTGTGGATCCCTTGGCCAAGCAACCCTGGGACCCATTGGCTTGTAGGATCCAGCAGCTGCAGGAGCGTTAAATCCATCAGCAGCAGAGTGCTTCCTCATGGGTTTGGTAAGTGTCCTTAGGATGACCAGAGCATATGCCTCAGTGGGGTAATCTGCCCAGTGGGGATGGAACTGCAGACCCTGCTGGGATGGCACAAGAATGGCTGTGGCTGGTATGGCATCTGTGCTGTTTGCCATTCCTGCACATGCCTCTGTTTTACTTCTGTGCTGGTGGTAAGTCAACAGGGAGACCAGAGAGTATGACCATTGCTGTTCCTGCTACTCTGCTCAATTGCTGATTCAAGCGCACCTCCTGGAGCATCCTGCCTTGGGCCACTTTCTGACCTGCAATCTTGGAGCTAAGAAAGAGCAACTATTCCCTATTTTATTCCTTTTTTTCTGCTCTGTACTGTTTGTGTGAAAAGTTTAGTCCACTCAGATGATGTTGTGCTAGAGATGGTTCAGTCTGTCACTGAGATGATGTTGTGCTAGGGGTGATTTAGTTGGTCACTCAGTGTCCCAGCTCCTTCCGGGACTCCTGGGTGGGCACTGACATGCCAGACGCCCCCCCCCCATCACCAGCAATCGCTCCAACCCCCACGGGAAGCCGCCTCACTCACCAGCACTGCCCCGGCACTGACAGGAGGATGCAATGATGGCCGGGGCGAACAGGAGCAGCCAGCAGACGGTCGAAGGCGATCAGTAGGTGGCGCGGCCCCGGCCTGACAAGAGAGCAGCAGCCTGGCCTGGGGACTAGAGAGACAGCAGTGGTGGGGCTGGAGAGAAGCCTCAGCCACTGGAGAACGGAGTGGCGGGGCGGCAGGGCTGCAGGACGCAGCCCAAGTTGACGAGCCGCATCAGGAGGTGGTCAGGCCATACGCATGGGCAGGGAGGAGGCCAGAGCCAAAGGGGCTGGTGTCTTCCCTTTTCAAGGGAGGTGGGGCCACGGAAAGGGAGGGGTGGCCAGGGAGTGGGGCAGGATAAAAGGAGGAGGGGAAAAGGCCAATGAGGAGGGAGACAGCAAAAGAGAGAGAGAGAGCCAGATTGAGAGTGGAAAGAGACAGAGCAAAACGAGAGCTGAATCCAGGTGGAAGCGGGGAGGTGAAGTAACCCCCCCTTGTCCTCCACATCTGAGGCCTTCATAAATCCTCCTCTGAGGTTCCTGCCAGGCCTCCCAGGACTTCCCCCCTTTCCTTCTTGCTACCCAGTGGGACTAGTCAAGTGATGCCAACCCTCTTCATTGGGACTTCCCAGTGGCAGGTGAACGTTGGCCTGGTGAATGGCACAGCCACAAGAGGGCCGCAACACCACAGCCACTGGCAGCCCACCCCCGGGAACCCCATAGGACCTTGACACTCAGATTATGTTGTGTTAGGGATGGTTCAGTCTGGCGCCCCATAGTCTGACTCCTTAGGAACAGCTCATAAAGGCACAGGTGCCATAGTGGGCAGAAGGAGCTAGCAACCCAGTTCATTGGCACTCTTCATGATTTGGGGTTCAATAAAGATCATAATGTTCTATGACTCCATGTCTGTCTGTTTGTGACTGGATGAAAGTAGTTCCACATCTCTTCCTGCCCCACCTCCTTTCCCCCATCTCCTCTGCCACATGGGTGGTCTTCCCCATGGTCTGGGGAGGGGACTGCTTGGGTTAAGTGCCTCTTTTGTGATTGTGCTGTTGCAGGGCTTTTTGTTCCTGTCCACTGGTTCTCTGTTGGGGTGGACTGGCACTGAGGTGCAGTGGCCAGATCAGCACCTGCTGATTGGCTGTGCTTGTGTGTGCTACTCACAGGAGTGTCATCATCCTCTATTGCCTGATTGGTGGATTTTGCCAGAGTTGATAAGGGCTTTGGCATGCTTGCTATACCATCTGTGCCTTGTGGAGGGCCAACTGTTCTTGATTCCTCCTGCTTAATGTCCTTGGGGTGCTGCTGCAATTCCACTGTGCTGTGCAATTCCACCAGTGCTGCTGCAATTCCACTGGTGGCAACCACCTCTGCCTCAGGCACCCTCAGGACTGCGCTGTTTATCATGCTTTCTTGATACAAACTAAAACAATCAATCCATTCTTATCTACCTCCAGTTTTTATAAACAATTTTTAAAATGAGATGGCTCTCTTTTGACCAAGTCCTTCCTCATGTTGCAATGGCAAATACTCTAAAATGGTCCCAACTCTCATATGACTTGTTGATAGGAAGTCTCAGTCTGGGGCAAGTGATGCTCTGTATTCTTGGTGCTTGGGGGAGGCAACAGTGGGAGGGCTTCTAGTGCCCTGGCCCCACTGCTGGACCTTCTGATGGCACCTAATATTTTTGGCCATTGTGTGACAGAGTGTTGGACTGGATGGGCCATTGGCCTGATCCAGCACTGGCTTCTCTTATGTTCTTTTGCCAAGAGTTTAGGTAAAGAAAAGTTATTCTCTAAGGACTTCACAGTCCTGTTATCATACTGGCAAACTACTGAAAAATAATGGTCTTGTTCCCATGGTAGGTTTCATTTTACTTCTCTGAAGGAGGAGGAGCATATCATCAGAAAAACAAAAACTAAAGCTAAAAATCTGAAGCAACACTGGGACAAGAGCAGCAAGTTAGGAATGCAATACTGGGAGTTTAGATCTGTGAGTTGGGCACAACACAAACCAAGAACAGCCTCAGTGGCTTGATGGGACAATTATCTGGAGTCAAATGAGGATTTATTGAAAGTGGCTATGATTTTTTTAAAAACGTTTTTCAAAAACCTGAGATATTTAAAGCTTTAAAGTACAAAGTAAATGCCTTTGAATCATTGCATGCATCACATCACATGCATCGGTGCTATTTCTTTGGGGGGACAGTCCCCCCCCCCTCTTGTTCCAAAGGCTTTTTCACATCTTTCAGAGATATGAAGGCTGTTCTAGGAAAGAGGAAGTTGAAAATCCCTGTACATGAGTGGAACAATGCATGTAGCAGTTTGGATCCCACGTCTGTATGCTTGGGAGAGTTAGACAAATGCAGATTTTTCTTGTCTTTCTTCCAGAATATTGCTTTGTGCTGCAGTTGATTTCTCTTGAATTCAGGATTACCGAAAGATATTTTCTAAAATAAGGAATCAAAATGACACTGTTGCCTTCATCACCACAGTTTAAATCCTGGTGTTTCAAATGATTTCTTTTATACCACCTTGGTATGAAGATAGCATAACCAAACCTGTCCCTTTGCTTGTTGAAATTCAAGGAGAAACATATTCCTGTTTTTATCAAGTGTTTTCCTGTTTTGTTGTCTTCTAAACATATTACTACACTATCTTTGTTTCTTCCTGTTGTCACTTATGGTACTCTGCTGGCTATGTTTCCTCAGGGGCTCCTATAAAGTATCATACTGTGATCTGTAACAGCACTGTTGCAAATGGCAATACCTTTGTTAGGTTACTGGCTGAGAATGGTTAGCAGATGTTTTCCCAATGGGCAGTAATTGTTCAGAGACAATGAACCATCATGGGGCTATGGCTCCAGCTGAAGGAAGGTGCATTTCTATGTGTGTTAGAAGAAAGAACAAGAATGAGCATTTGATCAAGTCACACTGATCCATTAAAAATCTTTGGCACCTAAAAAGGAACAATTTGATATCTAAAAAAGAAAAAAGAGAGAAAAATGGTATGTGAACATTCATTCTGGGTGGGAAAATCAGACTCAGTTTGCAGTAATATTCACTGGACTGAAAGTAAAGAAGAGAAGGTTCCTTTTTAAGTCCACTGATTTCCGAAATAAATATTAGCAGCCATTCTTTTAGTCTGCCATAAGGAGAGGACATGTAAGAATATAGTCACAAGATAACAGAAGATAGGCTCAAATAAAATAAAATTAGAGGTCAGTTGTCAGTTAGTCATTGTCACTGGTGTTTTGTTTTGTTTTTTGCTATAAAGAACAGAATCAATTCTTCCAAAGTAAAAATTTTAACAGAAGTATTTCCTTTATAAACAAGAACAGAAAATACTGGGGGGAGTAATCTGAAGGATTTTCAAAACATCCCTGCTTCCCCTCAGGTCTCCTAGCTGTGTTAAATTTCTTCAAACACACTGTGATGAAAAATAGTAAATTGCACTACATAAAAGATTTTTAATCATCCAAAGTGATGGCTCTATACTATGAATCAAGGAATTAGCAGCTGCTGATTATACATAACAGATAGAACAGAATTGCCTTGAGGCAAATTTTAAAAAGGCAAACTGTACTTTTATAAAAAGCATGAGACTGAATTTCATTCACAGTAAGACTTAAACATCCTTTCATAGTAACTCCCTGCATAGCATCCCGTTTAATTGGACCTGTACCAAAAAATATCAAAATGTAACACTGTGTATATTAGCAAAACGCTGAAAAGTAAGTTTCTGGCTTTGCTTTTCCATCTGGGTTCTAGCTTCTTTTTAATTTAACCAGGTTAAAGGGGCAGGGGGACAAGAATCCCTCAGCCCCCTGCACTGCTCACTCAATCAGAATAAGGACCTTGTGATCTTTTAAAATCATTTTAAAGTGGCAGTGGTGGCCCCATGGCAGACACAAGGATTAGGAATGGGCATGAACTGTATTTTTGCAGTTTGGTTCATGGATGGACCATGAACAAAACCATGAACCAATATGAACTGGGAGGTTGGTTCACAAACTGAACCAGTTCATATGAGTTTGTGAGCCATTTAAAGTTTAAGCCCCTGCTTTCTGTTCCCTGAGAAAAGTGGCAGGAAGCAGGGGGTTAAATGGCTCAGAGCCATTTAAACTACTGCTTTCTGCTCCCTGCAAAAAGCCATGATGAGCAGGTGGTATGGGTTTAAATGGCTCCGAGCCATTTCATTCCCAGCTTTCTGCTCACCGCAGCTTTCGTCAGTGAGCAAAAAACAGGGTGTGAAGTGGCTGTGAGGCTTTTCACTCCCCCCACTTTCTGCTGGCCAGGAAAAGCAGTGGAAAATCTGGTTGGATCTAGCCTTTTGAGACTATATAGTTCTGCCCTAAGAAGCCATTAACAATTGCTAAACATATGAACATATGATACTGCCTTATACTGAGTCAGACCATTGGTCCACTTATCCCAGTATTGTCTACTCTGACTGGCATGATCTCAGGCAGAAACAGGTCTTTCATGACACCTACTCTCTGCACTAGAACCTTTATTGTACAGTCTACACGCCTATAAAGTAAAGCCGCTATAATAGTTTTTTCACCATTTGGGAAAGTGTCTCAGCGGCTACATAAAAAACATGGTCACTTTTTCTGGGTCGTGTACATTTTCTTCAGCAAGAAGAAGGATAGCTAGCCTGGTACCGTAGTCAGAAGGGGAGCAATTACATCATCTTACCTCACTCACAAGACAACAGCATAAGCCTGCCTGCATTACAAGAACATAACCCATCATTTAAAGAAATATGATTATAACGGGCCTCACATATTCTTGATGGCAAAATGCTACAGCATACTAACACAGAAGCTCTCCTATATTTTGGGATATTTAAAGTGAGTAAATGACTTGCACATTTCTTAAGTACTGGAAAAATCAGGTCCAGCTGTAAAGGCGAGAAAGGTGTATATGCCAGGATATGCATGTTCCGATAGTCCATATCACCTGCAACCTAAGATCCTGGGGTGCTGGTATTGATCCTCAGATTCGCTCTACCAGTGAGCTATTGCCTATTGTGTACTGGGTTCGATGCATAGAAAGCCCGGACTGCGACATAGTGATCAGTGTAGATTTATTGAGTACACAACAAGCATACAATACTGGCCGAGATGGCTAACTATATACAACTCCTAGGACACACCCAAAAGTCCTATTGGAGGGTTTGAATTTCCCACCAGAGTTCTTATTGGAGGGCTAGTGATGGTCTAGGATCCTTGACACTTATTGTCTCTCAGAGTCAAGCTCTGACTGTATGCCACTGGCACCTAGTGGCGGTGTGAGGTCAGCGGACATAACATTGCCCTTCCTCAAACTGCTTTGTGACTGCTGAAAGGTAGTTCAAGAAACTTTTCCATGCAGCAGTGGGAAACACACAATCAGAAAAAAAAGACTTGGCTAAGAGGCTATTATTTTGTGGTATATCCGGGAACTTAGTTGTTAGAAAATGTTTTTAAATTTAATATTTACTGAGATGAGCACGGGGGGGGGGGGAGATTATGGAAAATCCATTTTTTAAAAAATATTTTCTTCACTCTGTCATTTCAAGTGAAGAGGTATGGATTGGTTATTATAAAAAAATAATCTTCAGTTTGTAAATAGATGACAAAATGAATTTGCTTTTACCAGAGTTCAGCTCAATCTGCACGTTTTTTTCTTTTCTTTTCTTTTCTTTTTAATATACGGGCATCAACATATTCATACTGTGTTCCCAACAAACAGAAAGCAATTTATGCCTACTCTGTTTTTCCTCTCAGTACAGAGCCATAACCATTTAGAGCTGGCTTTGAAAGTGTCAGGCATTCAAGGCAGTCTCTGAATTCTCAGGTTAATAGAGCATTAATTCCACAAATATACTCTAGAAATGAAAGAGATTGAGGACTCAGAGACACCCAAAACCAGATACAGTGCCAGCCCATGCCTGGCATACTCCAAAACAAGGTTCTCAGTCAGGGACCTCTATTTTTACCTATGTAACACTCTAAGGCACACACACATTACTGGTACTGGAGAAACAACAACAGTAAATTAATAGAACAACTATAAATGAAGTTTAAAACATCTAGAAGAGCAAACATCACAGAAGCATCAGATGAGACATTCAAATCCCATAGCCATTTTTGCTTAGCAAATATCATCTATATTTCAGAAGACACATGCATTCCAATAAAAAATGAATTAGTTGATATGGAAGCTACAAGCCCTGTTTGTCATTTGAGATGCACGTTCAGGAGTATTCCTCATATTTGCAGCTCAGAGAACAGCTAAGTTGATCACAGAACTACCAAAAGTTCACAGGTCTAAACAATAATGCATTTTAAAATGAGGACATTGAAAACTGAATGCCAACAGCAAATAATGTTGGTACTACCTTTCAAAAATTAAATTATAAAAAGCTTTTATTTTCCTTTTGCCCTTTTCCTGTTGTCATCTTTACTTAGTCCATCTGTTACATTTCTACTATGTATGTCCTATAAAAATGATCCAGAATACAGTGAGTCCAAAATGATCACATAATTGCTCGCAAGTAAACACTCGACAAATTATCTTGCCTTGTTGTAAAAGAAAAGTGACTGTCTTCAATTATTTTGCTTGTTTCTTCTGTGATTTCCATCCCACACACATTATACCCCCTTCCCTTTTAACTACTTAATGTTCTTTCAAATTGTATTGAAGCCACACCATTTTATATGCTCACCACACTGTACTTCTATGTAGATTTTGTTTTAAAGCAACACAGCTTTGTTTTGATTCAACACAAGTGATCATTTTCAAGGCACAGTGGCTACATGTGCAGAAAGCAAGCAAACCAATGTAGAAAAGGTAAGTCCCACTTTGGGCTTTTCATAATATGAATTTTGAATGGGAATGAAATCAGCACAAATCCCATAGAACAACCACAGATACTGAAGAGTGCCAACAGCCATTCTGCAGGTAAAGGGACAGTTTATAAGACTTCACAATAGGTTAGAATGAACACTGATGTGTTCTATATATACTGCTGCTGTTAACTGTAGCATTCTGTTTCAGTTTTGTTTTGTGCTGCTGTGGGGAACTGTTAAGTTGAAAAGAGGCCAATAAATAAAATTATACCTGAATTGCCATCCTAATTATGTGGTTATTTGATTGACCAGTCATGCAACCTCAAAACCCCCAAAGTAAATATAAAATCTGCAAGGCACGGACTGGGGGTCACAGGCAGGATTTTCACAGCCTCCATATCCAGACCCCCATTATGGTTCCACAATAAGAAAATGAAAAGTTGTAATTCAGAGAAACTAGCAAATCATAACAGTATATCATGGCAATGTTATTGCTCTGTACTGATATAGCAATTAATTGTTTCTTTAAAATGTAACAAAAGCCCTTCAGTGGTGTGGGGGACTGTCTCATTGTGTCTTGCCAGGCCTACCACTTGCAGTTCTAAAGGTTTGGTGGGCAAGGCTGGTGAGCAATTGACTCCACCCACCCCCAACCACCTGTATTCTGCCAAGAGAGAGAAAAGCCTTTTAAAACTCAGGGGGAAGTTTTGCTCACTCCAAACCTCCAAAGAACACTGCATTTCTCCATACCTGCCTTGAAAGTTTTCCTGCCTGCTTTCCTTCTACAGTTCCTTATGTCCTCTGAAAAGCTCCTTTTGAAGACTGAGGAACCCTTTGGGCCAAGATACAGTCTGGCACAAAAGACTGCAGTTGGAAAAGAAAATCAGCAACTCTTTCCTCTCAAGCAAGAGCTCATAGGACTCTTTCAATCTCAGCCCAAATCGAAATTACAGAATAGACTGACATTCTGTAGAACTCTGCCCTATTTGGGTGGTGCCAATACTTCTTTTGCACTCCTCCATTTGTTTCACTTGTCACCTAAAAATAAGGTATTTGAACATCTGTCTGAAGAGCTTTTAGATTAAGTGTATAAACTTATTAGGCCATGCTCAGACTAATACACATTACAGTGCCAGTACATGTACTCAACCACAAGAAGGACTTAAAGGCTTTTGTTTATTTTCTACCTGTCTATTAGCCACCAGCATATAACCTTTCTACATACACCTTTCAGGAGACAAAAGATTAATGTGGGGATAAGTGAACATTTAGCAGAGTCAGCATTTGGAGGCTGGAAGAAAAGGTAATTCCTAAATTACTGACTTGCTGAAATGGCAATAATCTTACAAGGCATACCCTGGGGAACAGACATGAGA
Organism: Lepidodactylus listeri; assembly: GCA_029233225.1. Lineage (NCBI taxonomy): Eukaryota > Metazoa > Chordata > Lepidosauria > Squamata > Gekkonidae > Lepidodactylus > Lepidodactylus listeri. The sequence continues at coordinate 38,907,934 of JARCFY010000012.1, forward strand.
TTGTTTGCTATGGCTAACTTGGTTTCCATTACTTCCCCCACCCCCACTAGAACAAGGAAGGGAAAGTGGATTAAATGTTCAAGCCCAACCAGTAGCTTTTCAAAGTGAAAAACAGCATCATCATTCCTACAAGAAGCTCACAAGCTGTGAAACAGGGGGCTGGTTTTTAAAAAAGAAAAAGAGGTTATGGTACTTTGGTCACATTCTGGGAAGACAAGAGTCCCTGGAAAAGCCAAAAGCCAAAAATGCTAGTGTTATGTCAACTGACCGCCATCAGGCACCAGTGACCTTAAGCCCGAGCTTGGTTCCAGAGAACAATAAGGGTCAGGAATCCTGAGCTACCCGCAACCAGCCAATAAGACCAATAATATTTATCTGGCAGGAAATTCAAACCCTCCAATGGGACTGTGAGTGTGTCTTGAGTAGGTGTATATAGTTCGCCTTCAGCCAGTTATCTCTGTCTTGATTGTATACCTAATAAACTGAGCTGTTTATCACTGCCTCATCCTGCTCCTCCATGCATCAGACCCAGTACACAATAGCTAGGAAAAGTTGAAGGCAGCAGGAAAAGAGGAAGACCCAACCTGAGATGGGTTTACTCAATCAAACAAGTCAGGGCCTTCCATTTGCAAGATCTGAGCAAGGCTGTTAAGGACAGGATCTTTTGGGAGGACATCAATTTACAGGGTTGGCATTAATCAGAAGTCACTTGATGGCACTTCAAACATGGGCACTTGCCCGGGTGGCCTGTTTGCTCTAGCTAGGCCAGGCCCAGGAAATTAGCTTGAGGGAAGTTGCTGGAGTCGCAGAAGTTCTTGGCTACAAGAGAGCTCTGCTTCGATCAATGCAGCAAGAGAGGCTGGGTGACTGGGGATGGCTGGGAAAGAACAGGGGGAAGGGGGCCCACTTCATGCACATTGCCAAAACTCCATGGGGAAATGGGTGGGCAGAAAGGTGCACTGTCCCTGGTTGCAGGAAGAGGAGGGCTCCTTTGCCAGGATACTCCCAGGTCTGCAGAAGCCTCCACTGTTCTCCCCACCCTTCCTGCTTGTTCAGGAACCAAGTGGCAGCAGTGCTTTGGCCAGGTCCCTCCCTTCTCCCCTCTAGGAGCAGGAGGAGCAGAAGAAGTCATTGCTGCCACCAGGGCCCTAGCATGAAGGAGAAGGGCAACCAATGGGGGGGTGTGGGGTCCCAGTGGGCATCCAGCTGCTGCTCCATGCTTGTGAGCAGACAACCAAACAAGGGCTGCTGGCCGCACCTCACCTCACCTCACCTCACCCCCTCTGGGCTCTGCCCGCAGTAGCTGGAAGAGGTTGGAGCAGCTTGCCCTGGGGGACAGGCCACAGCAATGTAGTTCAGCACCAGGAAACCCAAAGGTGGCAGCAGCAACAGCTGTTAGCCTGGAAGCTCAGCTCTGCACTTCACTGCAAGGCCCGCAATGCTTTTTCTCACTGAGTGATGAGTGGGAGGTGTGGCGGAGCGGCAGCAATATGCTCAGGATTGTCAATTCACAGGGCAACTGGAACAGTCAGCCGAACAGGGCTTTTTGGCAAGGCAAGGAGAGGGAGGGGAGGGGAGGAGCAGGGCAGCAGGCAGGCCCTCTGACCAAGGAGGAGGAACACAGGGCAAACGGAGCAGCCTGAGCAGGGCTTGAGGCGAGGCTAGGTGAGGGAGTGGAGAGGCGGCAGGCAGGCCAGCATGGTGCCCTCTGACCAAGAAGGAGGAGCACAGAGTGAGCGGAGTAGCCTGAGCCAAGCAGGGTGCGAGGCAAGGGAGGAGAGTGGCGGCAGGCAGGCCAGCGGGGTGCTCCTTTTAAGATGGTGCCCTAGGCAACTGCCTAACCTGCATCTATGGCTGTTCCAGCCCTGGCTGTTACAATTTATACTTGCTGAGCAGGCACAAGGAGGTCTCCAAAGCCATGGGTCTTTCCTCCTTTCTTGAACAGTGGGTGAGGTTAATCTGCACACCCTATGGATGGTAGATGCACTCTCAACTAATGTGGCCACCTTAAGAGGCTATCCAATGGCATCACCAGTTTATGGGAAATCCCATCCTGGCTCTAAGTCCCAAGTGGTAAACAAACTTCTCATCACTTGCTTGCACATCAGTGTTGTGCTGAGACAGGCTGCCCATGAAGGCCCATTACTCTGCACAGGATAGCATGAAGGTTGGAGCATTAATGACCTACATCAAAAGTAGGGTTGCCAACTATGGTTTGGGAAATTCCTGGAGATTTGGGGGCAGTGCCTGGGGAGGGCAGAGTTTGGGGAGAGGAGGGGAGGGCAATAAATGGGGATATGATACCATAGAGTCCCTCCTCTGAAGCTGTAATTTTCCCCAGGAAAACTTATCTCTGTAGACTGAATATTGGTTTTAATTCCAGGAGAATTTAAGATACCACCTGGATGTTGGCAACTCCAACTGAAAGAGTTCCCTCCCCACAAACCTGGATCAGACAGCCCTAAAAGCTGGGTTACCTCTTCCTATTGCAAGACACCTCAAGATTCTTGCCAAGTGTTGGCTTACCAAGCAGCTTGCACTAAATATGCCACCTTAGGTTGGGCCTTACCAGTCTACTGTGACTAGGCCTATTTATGTTTTAGACTTCTTTCCCTATCTGTCTTGCTCAAGACTAGAGTCTAGGCAGGGCGATGGAGTCAACAACATATAGCATGGAGGCTGACGGTGAACTGAGGCATTACATATCCTTGAAGGCAATGGAGAGACATGCCTTTCTCCTCCAGGAGCATGCTATCAGTATTTAAAGGTGTTACAGCTTGTTACGGTGACAAGTACTGTGATGGGGCTGAGGTGCTCCAAGGCTTTGAAAGATCAGTTAGGGAGAAATCTCTGGTTCACCCGCAGGCTCTGGCAGATTCAGTGTCCAAATCAGGGCTTTATCCCAGAGTGGACTCAGAGTCTTGTGGCTTCTCCTGCATATCAAAGGAAGCTCCTGGAGGTGTCTCAGCAGCTTCCTTCTGGTGCCTCTCTGCCTCCTCCTTTGAGTCTTTGGCTTCTTTGCCTGATGAGGAGGAGTCCATACTGTGATCCATGACACTCTTATGGTATGTAGCAGGTGAAAAAAGGATTTTCTCAAAGTCCAATAATGAAAGCCCCCAAAACTTCCAGCTCAGTCTGAAGTCTCCAACTATTCCCATGCTGCAGAACTGGGAGGGAGGGTGGGTGGGTCAGTTTTGCCAGAAAAGACAGCTCAAGGGTGTGCAGGCTGTATATACTGTGAAGATGTGCCCAATGATTGGCTGGTGAGGGACACCACTAGGGATGGGCTTTGTCATGAAAATTGCCTACTTTGTGGTTTGTGAGCCAAGGGTCATGAGATCATGTCTGCAACAAACCTCCATGGTTTTAATGAGGTTTGGGCAGTTCACGCAACAGATACGCTGGCACCATGTTAATTACAAGCAGAGACAGAGAGGAAAGAGAATTGTCTGTGATTTCCCCAGAGAGAACTTTCCTGGGGCAATTGTGTTACAGCCCCCCTAAACACAATCCTTACCAAATTTGGAGGGTGGGTAGAGGAGAGACAGCTGAAAGCTCACTGTGAGTTTGGCATCTCTAGCTCACGGGGGGGGGGGGGGTCATTCTATCACATCACAAACCTCATGAAATGAACCAGTTCAGTAAACAGGAACGTCCATGAAGTGTTGTGGTTCATGGAGCCCCATGAACCAAAATGAACTTCCATTTTCCTGGTTTGTGCCCATCCCTACACCCCACCAGAATCTGTGTCTTTGTTTTTTTAATATAGGGGAGTGACCAAATAATGGGTCTCCTTTCCAAGATGAGAACTGGCTAAGGATGCCAAGTGCCTGCTTCAGGTTGTGTTCTCTTGTCGATAGTTTCCTCACCATTCATCACTTCTGGAGCCAGAGTGAGAAACAGTAGGGAGTCAGTTGTGATGACATTGCACTACATGCTAACATCACATTCAGGTGAAAACCCTGATGTGACATCAGATGTCAACTAATACTCTAGAAACTCTAGAGTTTATAGAACATTGACTGGCATACTGATATCATGTCTGGGTTTTTCCCCAGATATGACATCAGTATGGATCATGTGTCACATCTGCCCCTTGCCCACTCCCAAACCTCTCTACTGGCATCCCTAGAAGCTACCCAGTTTACTAAGTTTAAGAAACACACCCCAAACCAGACAAAATTTAATAAGCAAGGCTCATTTCTCTCTGTGTGTGAGAGAGAACTGCCAGGTTATGATTGGACATCTCTAAATATCTTGACTTTTATGTAGAAGTAGCCATATCTTTTCCTCCCAATACAAATACTCCCAGCAAAACCCCTAGCAGTAAATACGAAGTCTGCCTCTTGTTTACCATGTAAGAAGATGGAACCCTTCAATTAAAAGCCTGGATTAAATATATATATATATATATTGTCTTGGCACCTGAGGAAAGCAAGGTAAATACCAGGCCAACATCAAGAGGGAGAAAATTCCAAAAGCAAGGCACTGCTATTTAAAAACTCAATTTCCTAGTCATCACCTGTCTCACCTCTGCAGACAGCACACAGACAGCAGACTTTGGGAAGACCTTAAATGGTAGGCTGGATAGTTCAGGAGAAGGCAATCCTTAAAGCCATGAATTTCTTCTCTCCTCCCCCCCTTATTCATTTTTTTTTCCCTGAAGGGAAACTGTGATTTCAAAAAATCTACTTTATGCAAGTTTAGGATCCTGTGGATAACAAATTCTCTGTCTTGCTCTCTCCTTTTATTCTAATCCCAGCCTCATTACTCTGTATTAAGCTCTACTGAGTACATTTGTCATCTATTAGTTGTGCTATTGACTACATTGTTTCTCATTATTTACTCTTGTTCCTAATTTGAAATCACCCAGAAATCTTGCTTCCTATGGCATTATTTTGTTCATTTATTTAATAATAAAAAACCTCAGGACACAGCACCAGATGATGGAGCACCTAGCCCCATACCAGCACAGTAATAACCCCATCACTTAGAAACATTGCTTCCATTATGTTTCTTGACTTTTTGCAAACATTCACACTAAGAAAGTAAACTCTTACTTTTTGTGGTTTTCCCTTTAAAAGATAATCCCAACTAATGTACGGTTTCAGACTTAGTGGGTATAATACTTTTGTCAAATACTGAGGTCATTTGCTGATTCCTAACTAGATGTCCAACCCATACCAAATTCTAAAACCACAGGAAACTTCATGTACACACACAAAAAAAAGTTTCTTGGATACTTCTATTACTGTGGGGAACTTCTACTCCTGTTTTACTTGTGGGATTCCAAAACCTACAAGTTTGGTGAGGATTAAATTTCTGTGCTGATACAACCCTAATTACAAGCTATCTTTTTTTAGGCAAGCACTATCCTCTGGAACCCTTTTCTGTCAAACAATAACTGAGGCTTTGGAGAGTAATTTCTTGGCTCACCCCATAAAGATATCAAGATCAAGGTAATACAGACCAAGGGAAAATACAACATTAAAAATAATTATATATCTGCATAAACCATTGGTCACAGAGATTGAGAAACTTTCTAGAGCTTGGTTTGTTAACCTCAGGGATTTTCTAGCTTCTTTGTTACTTATGGTGACTAGGTTTGTCCACCATACCATAGAACCTTGTGTCATCTGCTTAGCTTTTTGCCGCTATGAAGCAGCTGGTGTCAGTGACTGATGCAAAAATAGATTTAAACAAACTTCACATTTTATACTGTGATCCAATTTAGAATGCTTGATTAAAACTGAGCTTTTCCCCCAGGTGTTTGGTCTTGATGCTAATAATTGGCAAGCCAATTACAACACAAAGGGGCAAACTAGTTTAGCCATCACTGTGCCACCTTTCCTGATTTGGTCGGGCCTAGAAAGACATTACATGGAGTAAACATACTTTGGACCTTCATAAAATTCCCTTGCCCACAACTGACCTAGCTAATTGATATTATACTTGATATACAGAGGGGCAGAGTGTCATAATAGCTGCCCTAGATTCTGGGAGATTTGGTTTTAAAATCCCATGCTGTCTGTGTGACCTTGGTACCATTACATTCTATCATCCTAAGCTACTTTACAGGGCAGGTGTGAGGGGAAAATGGAAAGAGAGCCGTATGCACACACACCCAGTGGAACCTGGAGCAAGGGTTGGAAACAGGTGGAATGATTTCTTTACTTGCATGGCTGGAAATGACAGAATTCCTTAAGATAGTTAATGGGAAATGTGTTAACAGTTGCTCATACAACATTTACCTATACATACATGTCACAAGGAATGGGTATTAGGCACCCAAGAACACGAGATGGTAGGCTCTATTCACATTTCACAAATGAAGAAAGAAAAAAATGGCTTTTTCAATACTGATTTTAAAAAAAAATCACTAATTTACAAGGCCAAGCCATCCATGTTCCTCCTTAACAAACATATATCTATAAGGTACCCATAGCATATGGCAGCAACTATGTAGCCTTGGTGGTCCCATTGAGCATACTGGGAGGCCTAAATAAGTCTGAGAAGTGAAGAAAGCTTCTTCCCTCTTATGAACTTTACTGAAAGTTTCACAGCATCTCTGTGCAAAACACACAGTATTTGTCTCACATTGTTGGCATACATAGAAAACCCCATTAACCTGGCAAACTTTCATTTATGAAAAGCTGGGTAGCCAGATTCATTGTATGCCTCTCACCTCATGTCATTTCAATACAATCCTATGCAAATAGACCTCCCATCTCTAAATTTAGGATTTTTGATGTTTTGCCTGACTTCCCCTCCATTAACATAAATTAAGTTGTGCTATATTTAGTTTGTGACTCAGTATAGCCTTCAGACCTCTCTTTCCATCTGTCTAGCAATAAGGATTTTGACAAAGGCCTTCTTCTTTGGCAAATAAGCATGCAGACAGTCTCTCTTGTCGGGGAGGCGGGATGCAGTTGTCTACAGAAGAAATTTGCCTTTTGCAGCATTCAGACAGCTAGGGCAACTAGATAGTGGGATGAAAGTGTTACTATCATGAGCACCTGCTGGGTAGTATTCATTGTATTATTGTTGATACACATAGATGTGCTATATGGACAAGCTGTTTCGCATCTCCAGGATCCGTAAAACTTTCTGCTGTACCATATTTGTATTCAGAAATAGTCCAGTCTCCTCCTTTCCTGGCAGCAGTGCCTAATCATTTTTAGACTCTGATTTTAGGGATGATTCCTAGGTGTACTTTCTGAAGAACTCTGAAATAAAGACTATTTTATATAATATGCAATATATTGTGAGATGGTAAGGAAATGATGACTTATGTGTGACAGACCTTGAACAGAACTTCTGTAGAACATAATGCTTCTTCTAAAAAGTTACTTTCTGCAGTTACCTTGGTGTTTGGGAGGGGGCAGCAGTGGAAGGGCTTCTAGTGCCCTGGCCCCACTGGTGGACCTCCTGAGGGCACTTGGTATTTTTGGCCACTGTGTGACAGTGTTGGGCTGGATAAGTCACTTGCCTGATCCAACACTGGCTTCTCTTATGTTCTTATCTTCATTTTTCCATGAATAATTCAGAAATAAATAAAGAAGGAGATGTTCCTTGAAATAAGGAACAGGTGTCACATGTGTTTCAAACAATTTGATGATTTCACCAGAAAATTCCCAATTTTTCTTCTCCCATGGGTGAATCAAATTCATGATTTTTAAAAAGTTGTCATATATTTGGTTTACAAAGGTGTTCCTTTTTAATATTTAGTCATCATTAACCAGTATTATCAATATAGTTAATTTGCCAAATCTGTGGATACTTAAATATGGAGACTGGAGCCATGAACAGACAAGAAAAGAAAATCCTAGGTTTGCAAATAAATCTGAAATATTCCTTTAAAAACACAGTGGCGGCCTATAGCTTTAAGAAACAATCCCTTATGTTGCCGCTGCTAGGCAACCACAATGGTATTGCCAGTAGATGCCTTGGTTTCTGTCAATAAAAGGTAGGGGCAGGGGGCAAGGTCATTTTCAGGGCTGTTTTGGCCTTTGTGGGAGCACTTATATGGTCCAGACTGGCAGCAACCACCAGGCAACTTGATACCACCCAACTTGCATTACTCACCAAAAGCAGCCACCACACAAAGCCAGTGTGGTTTAGTGATTACAGTTTCAGGCTAGAATCTGAGAGACCCAGGTTCCAAACTCCAGTCTGCCATAGAAGATCACTGGATAACCTCTGGTTAGTCACATACACACAGTTTAGTCTGACTTTCAGGGCTGTTCAGGATAAAATGGAAGACAGGAGAATATTGTAAGCCGCTTTGGTGCCCACTATGGAGAAAAATGAAGCATAAGTGAAGTAAATAAGTAGTAAATACAGCTGAGGGGTAAATAAAAGGTAGGATGGTTGGTGGGTGGGGAAAAGAGAACAAAACAGGGAAAGGAAAGAATGTGGGAGTTGCCAGTCAGAGGTCAGGAGGAAATAGTGTGAGGAGGGGGATACGGGGGAAGTGAGGTGACCCCACAGGTTCTGGAAGGTTTCCCTGCTATGCAGTGTGGCTCAGCTCCAGTGGCTGGCACCATGCAACAGGGCCAGACTTCTCTCAGGAGAGACTGCCAGGTGGAGGGAAGGAGGGAATGCTAAAGATGGGGAGCAGGTAACAATGGGTAGCAGGCCTGTAGCCAGGAGGGCTGTCAAGGACAATGCCCTCCCCAAACATGCCCCACCCCACTAAACAGCTTTGGGAAAGGTCCCCTCGCTGGTCATACCAAGAGCAGGGCAATCTGCCCTGGTGGGCAAATTATTAGAAGAGGTGGGCTCCAGGAACATCTGGCACCAGCCACGGTAATGGCAGCGAAAGAAAATACAGCTGCTTGCTGCAGCAGAGGGTCAAACAGAATGTAGCCAACATGCCTGTGCAAACAAACAGGACTGCCCACATGCACACCACTGAAGGCATTTTTGTGTCTCAAGACCAGCCTACCCAGGGTGCTACCACCCGACACCAGGCTTTCTGAGCTGGAAATGCTGTGCCTGGTCTCCAGCTACATGGCCCACCTCCAGCAGCTGCTGCAGGAAGACTGCTCTGAGAAGGTCTATGTGTACCCTGTCAACCTGGTAAGGGGGAGGGAGGAGTGATAAATGAACGAGCCCGATTTATCCTTTCCATTTATCGAATAAAAGCTCCATGATACATCGATCTTGAGCAGTGGAGAGTTGTTGTTAATCACTTATCACCCAATAGACAAAAGGAATAAAATTTTTTTGCAACTGCTAGAGTTCTTTTTGGATCCCTGTCAGAATGTAAAAAGGTAACTCATAGGAATATATGTCCGAATGAACTTACAAACACAGTAAAATATAATGCCTCCCAAGCTCAGTGTACAAAGGATACTCCAGAAGGATATGCGCTATCATGTTGTTCTTACCTAAGGCACATTGGAAGATTTGTTCTGAATAGTGTAAATGCATGAACCTTCCCCCCCATAACTGCCAAGGAGAGAGCATTTAGTCTGGCCAGAATGAACGCCCTTAACAGACTTTGGGAAGACAACAGATGGGTAAAGGAGGGAGGAGATTTTGGAGGTAGGACACCAAAACATTGGAATGAACAGAAATTTTGGAGATGTTCGTCTTTCTCATTCACTGGCCTCTGAAGGACTATTTTCATATCACTTATGGACAAACTCCATCAGTCCTGGAAAGCCACTGCCAGTCTGCGTAGGCAATACTGACCTTGATGGATGGATGGTCCAATTCAGTATAAGGCAGCTTCATGAGTGTTTGTGCTCGAATTGCATTACTTCTTCAGGGGTGCATACAAATAGATCTTTATCCTGCTGCTGTGTAACAGCAACTTGATGTTTAGGCATTTATGGGTAAGATGGTTTATTCCCCTGCCACATAAAGCATCACCCACTGATTTCTTCAGATCAAGCTTCTCTTAAAGGCAGAAGAGCAGACCGGACTCGGGTTTTTGGCAACCCTGCATTGGAGCAATAGGTTAAAAATCAGAATGCTAAAGAGGCTTTTAAAAAGTTGGGACCACAGCATTAAAGGAAAGACACTTCTTTTGCCATGAGAATTTTTTTTGGGGGGGGAGATAATTTCCACTGATTCTCCCTTCCTTCTTCAGTTGCCTGTGCCATATTCCTGAGGGTCCTCTCTCTGCTTTTTGGAGGAAGCAGGGAAGTGAAGGTGCAGAAGCCAAACTTATCATTGCTAATTTGATCTAAGCTATGGAGCAGGGGCCTCTGCTCTTATTGACACTATGGACATTTTGGGAAAGAGCACCACCATGAAATGGCTGACATGTAGTAGTGGGGACAATCACAAGTGCAAACACATGGACTGGTGTAGATTTATTGAACATTCCATCATTGTATTCTGATTATACTTCGTTTTGGGGAATTGTGCGCTCTCTCTCTCTCTCTCTCATAGCAGGGAACTGCATCTACGAGTGTACACTGCAACTCATCCAGAAACTTTGTCTCTCCTCTCAGGTGATAACTGTGACAAGCAGAAATCAGTCAGTTGCACCTTGATTTCATAAACTCTTATTGGGTCAACTTTTTTCATTTTCCAAAACTAAAAAATTCCTAAATGCTTCAAGAGCTGGTTACAGCTTGACTTTCGGTTTCAACCGCTTTAATGGCGGGCGCTTCTCTCTGCAGCTGCAGGAAAGGCGACCCGCTCTCGGCAGGTTGAAGGGGTCCTGGACTGGCGCCGGACCCCCAGGGAACCTAGGAAAGGGTCCCTGCCTGGGGTGCTTGAAGGTAGCCTCTCCCTGTGGTGGCGATCGCAGGATTGAGGCTCCTTTTTACCCCTAGAGGTTCGCCTGCCAGAGGAGGCCTTCAGGCCACTGAAAGCGCTACCGTGAAGCTGCAGAAAATGTAGAGCAGAGATAAGTGATGATTTACCAGCTACGCAATGGCAAAATCGTGAGTCTCCTGATCTTTTGATATGAAGCGTTAAAGGGTGGGCTAGGAGGATTGGATCCCCCCACCCCCTCCCTCGTTACGTCTCGGAGACTTCTTACGGGCTTGTTGCTGTTCTGGAGGTGTTATAAATGAATTGGAAAGCTGGATCGCAAACATCACAGGGAGAGCTTGCGAAAGGCATCGGTGTGATGAATCGAGACTGTCTCCTTTGAGATCTCTTATCTGATTGTAAACAAGCTACGGCTGGCCGCAGTAAGAATGGCGGGGAGGGCATCTCCGAAACCTGGAAGCTTGACTTTAAAAAGTGGATCTGAGCTGAATGCAATATTGACGGCGGCATTGCAACCCCTAGTGGACAAACTGGCTTCAATCAACACTAAATTGGAAACAATGCAGACTGAAATGAGAGAGTCAAATAAAAAACAGGAAATGCTGCAGCAGGAACTCTTGGATGTCAAAACAATGGCTGAAAAAAACAACTCAAGACTGCAAAGAATTGAGAAAGAGAAGTATTTTCAAAGTGACAATGTATTAACGCTTCAAATGGATCGATCAAACTATTTCCTGAGATTTCAGAACGTCCCTGAGTCAAAAGGTGAGAATCTGAAGAAAATATTAAGTGAGGCACTGGCACCTCTGACAGGATGGCAAGCAGCAGAAATTCAAAGCGATATGGATATGGCTTACAGGACATATCCAGAATATTTTAAAAAGAAGAGACTGCCAGGTGAGATTGTGGTGAGATTCTCCAAAAGATCTACCAGGGATCTGGTGTTAAAAACCACGAATGGAACAGTTCTGAAGATACAGGAAGAAGAAATAAGAGTTCTAAAAGACATTCCATTTGAAATAAGAAAGAGAAGGAAAGCGTATAGGAGTTTGGCTATATGGTTGCAGTCAGAGACTATTCCCTATAAATGGGGCATTCCAGAGGGAATCCTGTTCAGCTATAAAGATAAGAAATTCAAAATTGACTCCATTGAACAAGCAAGAACATTTTTGGAAAAGCACAAAAAGAAGAAAGCAGAGACTGAACCAGATGACTCACTGGCAGAGCAGGAGAGTATGTATGGATTTGAAAGCTCAGAGACTGAAGATGGAGAAGATTCAGATTCTAAGAAGGGGGCAGCCGCCCCTAAGAAGAAGAAGGATAAGAAGAAAGGAAGAGAATCAAAGGAGAAATAATTTTTTTTATTTTTTTTTCTCGTTGTAATAACACATCAAGCCTTGTAAATTTAAAATTTAGTACAAATTGTTTACTCTGGTGTATGTAGTCCAGGGAGCCAACGTTTAATTTTTATTTGTAAACAGCAAGAATGAATTAGTAATGTATGCCAAGAAATAATTTAGCTTTTCAGTAACTAAAGATATTAGCATTATAAGCATTACAAATGCATTTTCTGTATACCTTAGGGTAGGTTAGTGTGTAGATTTTAGTGTAGGTATAAAGAATAAAATGCAATAAAAATTTTTTTTTAAAAAAAGAGCTGGCTACAGCTCAAAGCAATGGTGCCACTTCCTTCTTCCTTCCTGCAGGGTCCCAATGTTTCTTTTACAACCTGATTGTTACATTCGTAGACAAATTTCATGCCTAATCACATCAACCTTAATTGTTTAATGCTGAAAAGGGTGGAATGGCAACCCAGCATGCTTTAGCAGATTCAAAGTTTAGAGAATCTATGGTTGGTATTAATCATAATTTGGCATTTATGGTCCATTTGTCTCACTGAACTATTTAGAGGTACTGGTCCATTTATGGTCAGCTTGTCTCACCGAGCTGTGTATAGGAGATGTATTTTAATTTATTTATATTTTGCTTGACTCATTGGAGAAGGTGTATGCAGACTTGATTAAACACTATGATGCCAAACAGATTTCAAGTTGCACAAAGGGCTACTAGATTACAACCACAATCCTGTGAAGTAGGTGAGGCTGAGAATGCCAGGTGGGACTTGAACCTGGGTCTCTTCAGTCCAGCACTATAGTTACACACTTTCTGAGTGGAAAAACAGCATTTACTAGGTTTTCTGTCCCAATAGCTCTTGGTGCAATATGAAATCTCTTTGATGTGGTCTAACCCAATTTAGCTTGCATAGTACCTCTTATACTAGGGGTGGCCAAACTTGCCTAATGTAAAAGCCACACAGAAATAACATCAGATATTGGAAAGCCGCAAGTATTACACACATTTTTATTAGAAAATATGCAAATTTGCTTTTTATTAATATTAACATTAAATAAGACTGCCAGAAATAAAAACAAAAGGGGTAAAAACAGATACTGATAATGATATTTAAAGAGACAAATGCTTTCTCCAAGCCGACTGGGGGGGGGGCTTTGAGAACGTATTTAAAGTTGCTTTCTTTTTCTGCTCGCCCCCCTCACCTCAAGCCTACCCAGGGAGGGGAAGACTGGCTGGGGAAGGGAAGACTGCCTCCCCTTCACTTCCCCAACCACCCTGATGGGAGCCACACATGTGTGAAAGAGCCGCATGTGGCTCCCGAGCCACAGTTTGGCCACCCCTGTTTTATACCATGTCTTGTTAAACTTCAGAGTTGAACAGTTTGAAAATGTGTGTTGTCTGTTACTTGTGAGCCAATATGTTCCCCCAGTAGGGAAAGAAAAGTAAGGTATACATGTTTTAAACACATTCTGCCTGTTTTCACTGGTGTGCCTTCACTTTCACCAAAGCCAGGGGTCATTTGGAGCCAGAGCGAGGCACAGCGGCGCTCCGCCAGCCCAGGAGTGGGCACTAGGGCAGCCATGGGCCAAATCAGATTCTCTGATCTGATTCGACACATCACCGAATTGCTGCCAAATTTGGTGGTGGCCTAAAAAGTGGCTGGAGGAGAGGGGGTTTGAGGGAGAGGCTCCAAACCCTGTCACTTTCCGGCTCCAGTTGCCCTCCCATCTGCACATCCATCCTGTTTTCCATCGCTCCTTGCTAGTCCCAGCATCTCCTCCTGATCCTGCTCGACCCACTCCCCCATCACTGCCACCACCGGTCCTCATGGATGACGAGGAGGAGTACGAGGTCCACCAAATCTTGGATTCACGGTACCATTGGGGGGGGGGCTCCAATACCTCACTGACTGGGAAGGCTATGGCCCTGAAGAATGCTCCTGGGAACCGATCACTAACCTTCATTCCCCAGACCTGGTGTGGCAAATCCACGCCACCTACCTGGACAAACCCAGCCCATCTCCTGGGGGAGGGGGATAGTGTCATGAGTCCTGCTGAGGATGCAGCCCTGGCTCCAGCTGAGCCATGCTCCCAGCTTCAGCAGAGCCCACACCTGACCCTGATGAAACCTCAGAGCTCACCAGCATATCCCTACCACCTGTCCCAGAAACAGTGGCAGAGGAACAACGCCTGACAGGCAGCCCCCCTGACTCACCTCCTCCGATGGTGCATTTGCAGAGCCAGCTCAGGCAAGACTTAGTGTCCCAGTGGAGGGAGGCACGCCTGTGCAACAGGTGGTCCCTCAGCCCTGAGTTCTAACAGAAGCCGGGACACAGACACAGAGCACTAATTAACCACAGCACCTGAGGGGTATTTAGCTTCCCCTCCTGATGCTGGTTCCTCATGCCAGCAACTAGTCAGTTTGATGACACTCTGCACCTCCCTTGCCCGTGCTCCTGATTCCTGATTCATGCTTTGAACTCTTGGCTCTTTGACTCTGGCTTCCAACGATTACGCTCTCAGTTTGTACTTCGGACTCTGTTCTTTTGGCTACTGCTTGCTACTCCTTGATTCTGACCTTGGACTGGACTTGGACTTTCGCTCTTTCTCGCCTTGCCTGCACCCAGCCCATGATATGCTTCAGGACATGGCGGGCTGGCTTAGACTGAGTAGACTGAAATTGAATCCAACAAAGACGGAGGTCCTGCACCTGAGTCGGAGTGGGCCAGGGGTAGGGATCCCACAACTGACCTTCAATGGGGTGCTATTGGTGCCAGTGCCAAGGGTCAGGAGCTTGGGAGTGCTCCTGGATGCTGCCTTAACCATGGAGGCCCAGGTAGCAGCCACTGCCAAGGCAGCCTTTTACCATCTACGTCTGATTAGGCAGTTGGTTCCCTTAATTGAATGCAATGACCTGGCTACTGTGATCCATTTTATGGTCACCTCAAGACTGGACTACTGCAATGCTCTCTGCATGGGGCTGCCCTCATCCCAAATCTGGAAGTTGCAGCTAGTGCAAAATGCAGCAGCCAGGTTGCTGATGGGTCTCTCTGTATGAGAGCACATCCAGCCTGTGCTGAAGACATTACACTGGCTGCCAATAGCATATCGGATTCACTTTTTTTGACCTTTAAAGCCCTATATGGTTGGGGGCCTGCCTACCTGAGGGACTGCCTTTCCCTGCATGTTCCCCAGAGAGCAATAAGGTCAGGGTCACAAAATCACTTGACTTTCCCTAGACCGAAAGACACCAAATTGGCTACCACCAGAGCCAGGGCCTTCTCAGTGGCAGCTCCACACTGGTGGAATGAGCTCCTGGAAGACATCAGGGCTCTGCGGGACCTTTTGCAGTTCTGCAGAGCCTTCAGGGTAGAGCTCTTCTACCAGGTTTTCAATTAGGAGCCGCCGCTGATGTTTACATCTGAATCATCATGGCTCACAGAAGAATAATCTTGGATGCTGGCTATATGGGTCCATCATACAGTGCCACTACTTTTATGCACCTGCACTTTGTATTTATACTGTGACAAGAGACGGGACCCGTGATACTCGCGGGGGGGGGGAGAAGAATTTATGACAGTCCTGTGAGGTAGGGCGGCATTGCAGGACAGATGGGGGGAAGATCAGGGGCTGGCCCCCACTGCACCGTCCAAATCAGCCGAGGGGTTCCCTCTGGGCCAAGGGGGGGCAGCCAGTGCGGGTTTCCCCACCTGCACACAGGGAAGAGGCCGGGGGCACTCACCATGGCGAAGCCAGAGAGCAGCGCCGAGGTGCACCTCAACCTCTTTAGGAATCCATCTCGAAAAGGTTTTTCTTTCGTTTTTGTTTCTGTCCCTTTTTTTTTGAATCCTATGAGAGGGACACGAGAAGAACCACTTGGTCGAGAGGCACCTGCTGCTGGCCACGGCTCTGTGCGGGCGAGGCAGCCGCCGAGAGCTTGCAGCCGCCGCTTCCTTCCTCGCCTTATTATTGCACAAATCTCCTCCTGCTCCTCCTGGCCCGCGAGCTGAAAACAACCGTGCAGAAGACAGCCGGGCCAGGAGGGGGGGAAGGCCGCGCTCACTCCCTTCCCCCACTTGATGACCGCCTGCGGAAGGGGACAGAGGCGGCGCCGGCGGCTTATCTCGCTGCAAGCAACTCCAGGACGCCTCGAAGAGCTCCTCCGCTGGCCGACGTGGGCTGCCTCCGCTCGCGCCTGGACCCGCCCGGCACCCCTCAGCCTCCCCCAGAGACAGATGCAGATAAGGAGAGCGCGGCAGCTCCGGCAGCTTCGCCTTTTTGCCCCCTTTCTCCCGCGTGGTGGCAGCGGCGAAGTGAGAAGAGTTTGGCAGCACTTTTCTTCCCCCCCCCCGCCTGTTTCCTGAAACTCTTCTGGCAGGAGTTATTGCCACTTATTTCAGGGGGTTCCTCCTTGGGGAGTCCTCCCCCCCCTCCCCGGGCCATCGGTTTGCAACACTTGGAACGCGCGCGGACCTCTCGGGCTGGGGCTTTTGGCTTTGGAGAAAAAGAATGTGTGTGTGCGTTGCGATGGGAGAGGGGGAGAGGAACTTTTCCTCCCCCTCCTCCCATTACAATACTCTGCCGTGCCCAGCAGCATCAGGACAGATGCAGGGGACACTCCCCCCCTCCCCCCCAAAGAGTCCTGCCCCCAAAGAGTCCCGGCGGGCCTCGCTGGGCCCGCCGCTTGCCCCCTCCCCCCGGCCGTGGCAGTTCGTAGAGCATTCCCTGTGCATGCGCAGGGGACGCTCTTTTACTTTTCGGGGGATTTAAATATCCCACACGGGGGTGGGCCACTTGGCTATTAGATATATAGATTATGTAATTTTAATGTAATTTATTGCACTGTTAGTGCATCTGTGGTTTATTGGATTTTAACTGTTGTACACCGCCTTAAGCCTGCTTGCGGGCAAGGCGGGATAAAAATAAATAAATGTGGAGAAGAGGAAGAGAATTTAAGAGAGGAAAAGGTTGTTTTATCTTGCTGCAACACTCTAACTACTGCTTTGCAAGAGTTGGCTGAGCTGAGTGCAAGGAAAGGAAGAGAAAAGCTAGACTATTGGAGAAAATGACCTACAGCCTGGCAATTACTGTAGCAGCTATCAGCATGCTGACTTGGTTGTATGATCTGTATAGTAAGTTTGTGTCAGTCTTGGAGAAAGGAAAATCTAGCTGATCCAAGAGTGCTTTTTACTATACTCAGATGTACCTGCACCCCTAGTGGCTGCAGCCAGAACTGTGTTTTTAAATAAAAGGAAAGATATTCGGCTGGACACAGCATGATGTTGGCTTCAAGGTCCCTCCTTTCAAGGGTCTTCCTAAAGCTGTGCTTGGGGTGGCCCACACCCCACACCCCATCCTTGGTATGCCACTGGCTTCATACCAGTATCAGAATAGCATTCAAAGGACTGTTATGTTATCCAAAATTATCACCTGGACAAACTCTGTTAGGTCAAATCTACATCTGACTTTCCCGCTGGAATCATTCTAGTTTCAACCCCCCCCCCCCCATCTATACCTATTTCTAGTTTCAAACCATACTTGTTCTAGTTTAAAAATTGCTGTTTACATTCCTTAATTGCCCTCTTGTGGTCAAGCTAGCATTTTACTGCTTTAAACAGATCCTGTTGCTTTGTACTCTTCAGAGCCAGGGAGTGAAATTTGAAACCAGCGTGAAATGAGTGTAGGAAAAGACAGCAGTCAAACTACTTCAGAGGGGAGGTGTAAATTGGGCCTTAGTGCTTGCTGATCAGGATCATAATCATGTCCATGTTCTTATTTTGAATCCCAGAACCTTCAGATCCTAAACTCTTGGTTTCAAGCATTCCTTAGGTTGCATATTGGCTTACAGTTTCCTTCTCTCTAAATACTAAACGGTTTATATATAACAGTGATAAAGATCTCCTCCCATATTCTACAGTTTAACTCAGCACTTCTGGAATATTTAATGTTATTATTCATGCATATGAGGCAAACAAAAGTCTCACAAAACATTTATATCATCATCATCATCATCATCATCAAACTTTGTTTGGTTCTATGTCTACTCAATTAAATCCCTTGAACTATGCCAAACAATGGATCCATCAACTGAATGATTGCAGCTTGGATCTAAAGTACTAAGGCCACAACTCAGCAAGAGGATCACAGCTTTCCAGAATTCCACAGCCCAGCGTCTGTAGCTTAAGTGTGTGCACTTTACAAAATCCATATTAATTTCACACCCAGATTTCCAGGAGAGCACTGGTTCCTTTATCAGTTGTTAGGTATGTCCTTACCAGCTTGGGATTCCATTTTAGGTTGTCCCCTCCCAATTCTAGAACTTTGGGCTGGTGTCTAATCCCCCTTTCTCCCCTGAGAGGCAGCAGGAAAGGGGGGAGAGAGAGGAAACTGGTTTGGCAAACACCTGTTTAGTTGTCATATCTACTTGCTTTACAATTTAAAAGACCATTATGTTTTATGGAAAGACTTGGCCTCTAGAGTTCTGAAGGCCAGGTCTACTTCCATAGAAAATAATAGCCTCTTAAAATTTAAGGGGGCCAGAGAAGTAGCTAATAGTCCAGTAGTCATAGATAACAACCCTTTAAATTTTAAAAGGAAAGGACAAGTGGATGGTAACATTCAGATTTTCCTGCCCAAATGGCAGCCATTTTCCTTAATATCCTTGCAGTGGCTGTTTCACATCTTGCCACCATGGGGCTTTTTGTTTATTTAAATGATTTTTAACAATTGCTTATTGAATATTGTTATATGGATATAACATTATAACAATATGTGTAACAGGTTCTCTGAGTATCTAGTTTCTTTTTTTAAAAAGTAAGTCTCTAGCTTTTACTGTTGCAGATATATGTCTTTCCTCCTGTATCTCCACAGCAGAAGCAGCTAGAGAATGAAATGGCTGCCATAAAGGACAGGGGGAATGGCTGCCATGTGGCTAGGAAAAGCATAACTTTACACCCACCCTCCCTTTCTTTTGAAACTTTAAAGGGATGGGGGGGGGGCAGACCTGACCTTCACAGGCCATTTTTACCAGATTATCAGCTGTTAGTTGGTATCTCTGTTGGTATGGTATCTTTCTGAGCTGTTATTTTCAGTGAGAGTAGACCTGTCCCTTGGGACTCTCCAGATCTTTCCATGAAACTGACAGACAGGAAGAATTAAAATGAAAAGGGACCAGCAACACTGACTAACAGCTGTTTGCCAGGGCCAGATTCCTCTCTCTCCCCCTCCTGGCCTCCACAAACCCCAAACATTCCTGAAATACTGGGAGATTAGTTTTCATTACTCACAGAATGTTGGGAGTGTTTAGGGTCATTCTGGATATCCCCAGATATGCTGGCTCAAAGATAGTTCTATTGTACTCCAGTTTTTTGTTGTTCTTGCCGTCAAGTCACAGCTTGTCCCCTGGTGGCATTTTCAAAGCAAGAGATATTCCTTGGCAGTCTCCCATCCAAATACTGACCAAGGCCAACCCTGCTTAGCTTCTGAGATCTAACAAGATAAGCAGGGCCAGTGCCAGGCTTTTTTGCACTCTAGGCGAGGCTACCTTCTGGTGCCCCCCCTCCCCGTGTGCTCACCAATTTTCAAACATAAATGCATTTTAGGAAGAATTAAAAACACAAAGATGAGGATTCCTGCTTGTAGTCAGGGCTGCTCTCCCCATCGTTCTCACTCTGCTTGCTGGCCTCTGCACGTGTCAGGGTTCTGCACCCCTAGGCGGTCGCCTAACCTCACCTTATGGTAGCACCGGTCCTGAAGATAAGGTTAGCTTGGGCTATCAAAGTCAGGGAACACTCTAGTTGCCATGATTGAATTAGCTGCAGTCTAGTTACCCTGATCTTTTGTCATGGCAATGGCCAGAAATGAGATCTGAACACAATGGAAAAGTGGGCAGATGTGAACAAGATGCAATTTAACAAGGATAAGTGTTGAATACTACATTTGGGTAACAAAAATGTGGAACACACATACTGGATGGGGGATACACTTCTGGGTAGCAGTGTATGTGAACAAGATCTTAGGGGTGTGGGTGGACTGAAAGTTCAATATGAGCAGCCAGTGTGATGTGGTGACAGAAAAGGCTAATGCGATCTTGGGGTGTGTCAACAGAGGCATAATATCCAAATTGCAAGATATCATAGTCCCACGATACACTGAATTGGTCAGGCCACACCTGGAGTATTGTGTGCAGTTCTGGAGGCCTCACTTCAAAAAGAATGTGGACAGAATGGAGCGGGGACAGAGGAGAGCAGTGAGGATGATGGGGGGGGGGGGGCCTGGAGAGCAAGCCCTATGAGGATAGGCCGAGGGATTTGGGAATGCTTAGTCTGGAGAAGAGGAGGTTGAGGGGGGACATGATTGTTCTCTTTAAGTATTTGAAGGGCTGTCACTTAGAGGAGGGCAGGGAGCTGTTCCTGTTGGCAACAGAGGATAGGATTCACAACAATGGGTTTAAATTAAGGGTAGGAAAGTACCAGATGGATATTAGGAAAAACCTTTTTACAGTAAGAGTTGTGCAGCAGTGGAATCAGCTATCTAGGGAGGTGGTAAGCTCTGCCTCACTGGCAGTTTTTAAGCAGCGTCTGGACCAACACTTGTCAGAGATGTTCTTGGCTGATCCTGCACTGAGCAGGGGGTTGGACTAGATGGCCTCTATGGACCCTTCCAACTCTGTGTTTCTATTAATCTAAACCCTATTTCTTGGCTAATATGGTACACAGAGAAGAGGTAGTCCCAGCATCAAAATGGAGGGGGAGACAGACAAAAGAAAAAAGATTTGTTTGCAACAAAACAGCAATGGGGACAATTAGGAAGTCTGCAGTGGAATGGGAATTGGCAAATATTGCACACATGGACCAATGGAAGGGTATCTGCACTGGCAAAAATCAAGGAGCTAAACCTAATTAATTTTAAATCTTTGTTTTTGCTTGTTAGAAATACTTATGCTTGCTCATGCACCAGTTCAGCTCATGTCCTGCTCACTGGTTGTGAAGAGAGAGTCTGTTGTTCAGCAAGTTGCTCAGATACATTTGAGAAAGTCCAGCTGCATATGCCTTGCACAGTTATGCTGCTGACTCACACGCTTAGTCTGCTTTCTTGAAGCTGCCACCCCTTGCTCCCTATCACACCAGTGCCTGCAATTAAAACACTCACACACACATTGTAGAAAATTTAGTTTGAAATTTTTGAGATGAAACTTACCATTTAAGTGTTTCTGCATGACTTCACTGTCTGACCACAAACCTAGCTAATCTTGCAATCATGTCTCCTGATTTCATCTTGAATAGACGCTGCGAACTGCAGAAAGCAGACAATGCAGCCTATCTGATGTTGTTTATTTTTAAAATGCCTCTGACTTCACAGGCACAAAGAGGGGACATTCTTTACAAATTAGTAGTTGATTGACCCTGGCATGATGCCAGGGAATTCTGCCTCATCATTGATAAATGAGATATTTTAGCTCTTGAACTTGACAGAGGAAGACACAAGCAGCTACAGTGTAGGTGCAATGCTTCTCAGCATAATTGTTTCTTCAATGGTGTTGTCAGTCCTTGCTGCAGCCCCAGACCAGTTCTCTAGCCATCACTTCTGGGGGAGGTTCTCATGGGTTCCTGCTATGACTGGCTCCTAGCTTCTGTTCCTAAGCTCACCCACCCACCCCCTGCACGGACCATGCTCACTCCTCCATGTGCTCTACCAGTCTTTTGACTTCCAATTCTTCCACTTCCTTCTCAAAGACCTGGCAAGGGCCTTGGCTGTAGCCCAAGGCCCCATGCCTCTGTGGCTTCTTTGGCCCCTCCTGGCTGCCCCCAGGCTCACCCATGTTCTGGGCCCCAGATGGCTCTAGCTGACCTCTGCTGTCAGCAGCTCATCTGTCACTGTACTGCCGATCCTCAGCACTTGTTCTTGGCCTTGGTGGGTCATCTTCGGCCTCCTCCTGAAAGGAGAGCAATACTGCTTGTAGACAGCTCAGAAACAGGAAGTAAGCTTTTGCAGCTAGCTTCACCACATGACCAGGGAGAGGGAAGGGAGGGGGAAGCGGGGGAACTAAGCAGGTGTAAAAAGAACACAAGCCTGAAGTAGGGATGGCAACAGCGCGTGATTGGTTAG
This sequence comes from Lepidodactylus listeri, assembly GCA_029233225.1. Lineage (NCBI taxonomy): Eukaryota > Metazoa > Chordata > Lepidosauria > Squamata > Gekkonidae > Lepidodactylus > Lepidodactylus listeri. The sequence continues at coordinate 38,930,127 of JARCFY010000012.1, forward strand.
CCAGATTGTGAGCAAGCTGCCAACTGGTGGGCTTGATGAGGTAGGGAATTATAAAAGCTGTGGGGGGTGCTGTGCCACTCCAGAAGCGATGGGTGGACTGCCCATCTGGCTTCTCCGTGCTTTGCAAACCACGTAAAATAAAATGGCCTTGTTCACTCTTTCCGTGTGAAGTCTCCTGCTTGACTCCGGTCCGGTCACTCACACGTATCAATTGGTGGCAGCGGTGGGATAAAGCCGTCTCCAACGGGGTCCTAGTTTGGGGCCACCTGAACAGGGGCCACAGGGCCCAGAGACGAGTTCGTCTCAATTGGCCTCCTTCGGTTGACCACAAACTAGCGACACTCGGGGGGCAAGAACCGCTAAACAGAGGGAGTGGGCAACGCCATTATCCAGGAGGATTGGAGGGCGTCGGAGGATCTCCGACCTGTGGTGAGTATCTCTGTCAAGTCAGAACACCATGGGAAACAAGGGGTCCAAGACTCCAGGGAAGGGACAGGCTAAGGGGGACGCCCCTTGTAAAAGCCTCATGGATGGGAAACCAGGATTGGCGGGAAAGGAAAGGGAAGGCCCAGGGAAGACACCATTGACGTACCCCACGTCTTCTCCTTTGGGGCAAGTCTTACAGGCCTGGGAAAGATTTAAAGCTTATGGTTCCAGCAAGGAGGAATTTGTGACAATGTGTGTCAAAGAGTGGCCCCAAATTTCAGATCTCCCTGATGGCCACATATGGCCCCCTTATGGGACCTTTCAGAAAGCAGTGATTATGGATATGAATCAATATTGGCTGTGCCTTGATCCATGGCCGGAGGTCCCTCTAAATTTACAATGTGTAGGGATTTGGATCAATTGTGTTAATCGAGTAATACCGATCCGCATGGCTCCTTGTAGGACAGTAGAGAAAGAGGAGCCAGGTAAAGGGGAAGAGTATGAATGGGACCCGAATGATTACTCAAGACCTCCCCCTTATCACCGACCCGGTGGACCAGGTCCAGAGGATGAGGTATTGGGAGGGAACACCCTACCCCGTTTATATGGAGAATTGAGAGACATATTACATAGGGAGAGGGAATGGGGACGGGAAGCCGGATTAGAAGGATCTACCACCACCCGTTGTTTACAACGCACCCAGTCGACTCCAGATTTAGCCACACCAACTTCGGCACCTGCCCCTATGATGCCTTTACGCCAGGTAGCGGTAGGCCAGGGTCTGGGATATGTTGAGGTTCCCTTGTCAAGTGTAGAATTAAGAACTATTAAGAGTCATTTACCCCCCCCCCCCCCTCACAGAAAACCCAGTGCTGTTCAGGACCAAATTAGATGGATTATTGGGTCCACAAGTATATACTCCCCAGGAGCTAGTGCACATTCTAAAACAAATGGTGGGAACTGAGGAAACTAGATAGGCACTAGAAACGGCACGGAAGGAATGGATGAAGGGGGCGGGTGATAGGGATGAAGCAGGGGCAATAGGGGTTCTTCCTGATGGAAATCCTAATGATCTAAACCTTCAGACTCCTGCAGGAAGAACATTTTGTACAACCTATCGGGGTCTACTCCTTGATGGGTTGGTTAAAATGGTTCCGAAAGTTTTCAACCCCCGAAAGGCATTTGGGCACCCTCAAAAGGAAGAGGAGACCCCGATGGAATATGCTAATAGGTTAAAAGAAGGCATGTCTGCCTTCACTGGAATGGACCCAGAATCTGAAGAGGGAATGGCTGTTTTAAAATTTCAGTTTGTGGGTAGGAGTTATCCGGATATTAGAAAACGACTACAGAAATTAGAGGGGATGTTGGAAAAGAGCCTTCAGGAACTTATAACGGAAGCACAAAAGGTGGTTGCCAGGAGAGAAGAAGAGGAGGAGAAAAAAACGGTCAAATTAATGGTACAAACGGTAAACAAAATGCAAAAGAGGGAGGGAGCCCGCCCAAGAGATAGAAGGGAAAGGGGAAAAGGAAAGTCCTTAACTATATATACAGACTCAAAATATGCTTATGGGATGGTACATACTTTTGGAAAAATCTGGAATGAGAGGGGATTACTGTCTACCAGAGGGAAGAAGTTAATTCATGAGTCCCTGGTAAAAGGGGTTTTAGAAGCTTTAATGCTCCCAGGTCAAATTGCTGTGGTACATGTGTCTGCTCACCAAAGAAATAATTCAGATGAGGCAAAAGGAAATAATGCGGCTGATAAAGCTGCAAAGACAGCTACCATACCAGTAAACATGAAGGCTCTAGTCCCCTGGGGCTGCGTGGTTCCTGAAGAAGGAAAATTGGTTTACTCCGAACAGGAAATAGCCACGGCTTTGGAAGCAGGTGCAGGGTGGGAGAGGGGATCTCTACGGCTAAAGGATGGGAGATTATGGTTGCCAGAAGGAGCAGCTAGATGGGTTTTGAAAAATCTTCATGGAGGAGGGCATTGGGGTGTGGAAGGATTACTTGATTGTTTCCAGCAGAAATATGTAACCTGCAAAGGGTGGACGCTGGCAAAACAAGTACTGCAAGGGTGTTATGAGTGCATGCAGGTAAATAAGGGAAATAGAGGGCCACAAGGAAAGGGAGGGAGACCTTTACCACTGCGCCCCTTTCAACATGTGCAGATGGACTTTATTGAAATGCCCAGAGTAGGGAAGCTGAAGTACATATTAGTTCTTACTAACCAACTCACTGGGTGGGTAATGGCCTTTCCTACAACTTCCACCTCTGCCACCACGGTGGCTAAAATACTTCTGGAGAAGGTACTACCCGAAATGGGAATAGTTGAAACCTTCGACTCGGATCGGGGCCCATCCTTCGTGGGGAAAGTAGTGGGACATTTAATGAACACCTTGGGAATAAAATTGCAACATCATACTCCCTGGCACCCCCAATCTAGTGGGCAGACAGAAAGAATGAACCAAACCTTAAAAGGGGCAATTAAAAAGTTAGTTTTGGAAACTCATTTGCCATGGACCAAAGTGTTGCCTTTAGCCCTGTTTGGGATTCGAACCAAGCCTAGGAGTGGTTTGAAGTTATCCCCGTATGAGATGTTATATGGAATGCCCCTATGGCAAATAATGCCAGACACAGCCACTGATAACTTACATTTGCTGAAGGATCATTTTATCAAAGAATATGTGCTGGCTCTGTCTTCTCTTTTAAGCCATAACAGGAAGCAAGGGCAACTCCTACTCACCCCACCACTTGAAACACCAGTGCACCCATACCAACCTGGAGACTGGGTCTATATTAAAAAGTGGAACACAGAGACACTTGGCCCGACCTGGGACGGCCCCTTTCTGGTGCTCTTAACAACAGAAACTGCTGTTCGTACTGCAGAACAAGGCTGGACACATCACACCAGAACAAAAAGGGGAGCGCCGCTGGAGAAGTGGAGCGTTGATCCGGTTCCAGGAAGGCCACTGACTGTGAAATTCCGTAAACGTCTGCAAAATGGACCCTTGAAGACCCAGACAACCTAGGGTGGTCAGACTCTGAATGGTGGGCAAAAGTGACGAGTGCCTGGTTCGATCCGTGAATTATCCTTTATTCCAACTTAGGGGACATTTTGTGGGGAGTAGTGTGGGAAGGAGAGGAAGACAACAGATTTAACACATTTTGGGGGGGGAGGATTTGAACTTTGGACTCCAACGATCCTTATTTTCCTGATTTTGGAGGTTGGTAAAAGGCAATTATGGAAGGGATGTTGTGGGTGGTGTGGCCCCTATTAAGCATCACTATGGCTAACTGGGAAGAAAATACATGGCATCAAATGGTGAACAGGGTTTCAGATCTAACCAATGTAACTGATTGCTGGGCCTGTGCCCACCCACCGGCCTCAGGGGTGAAAGGGTGGCCAATGGTGGTCACTAGTACTTTATCTCTAAAAGGCTGGAATAAGACTCAAGTCTTCTCTACCCGCAGTGTCACCAAATTAATGCATGGGGAAACTAAGAAAATTAGAGATCTGGATGAAATGGCCCCCACCCGCCAGGAAATTTGGCCCAAGGCCCCTGTATGTTTTCAATGGCATAATCAATCAACTTTTGTTGAATACTTAATCACAAGAGGGAGTAAGCAAATATGGGTCAAGGAAGAATATGTGCCAGTAGGGGACTATCCACAATGCAACGTCACAATACAAGTGGGGAAGATAGGATCTGGGGTCAGTAATAAGGGGGTGAGAGAACCTTTTTCATTAAACGAAGGGGGGGAGGGGGACCATATGGTAAAGCTATATAATAACCAAAGAGGGATAAATTTGTTTTATGGATTACAAGAACAGATTCTCTTCTTCTCGGGGAGTTATATGTATGGACTTCCCCAAGGACTGTTTTGGATTTGTGGGAAATGGGCTGGGAGAATATTACCTCGAGCATGGAATGGGACTTGTACGGTAGGGACATTGGCCCCTGGAGGAATTGCCTTCCACCTAAAGGAACAATCCAGGGAAACATGGGATCCCCATATCCAATGGGAAAGAAGAAAGAGGGCTTATGATGAGAAAGCAGGGTATGACCCAGATAATACTTACGTTACTGAAGGAGAGAGATATGTAGCCATCACCTTTTGGGGAGTGGGGATCGCATGGAATGTGAATCAGTTAAGACGTCTTAGTTACCAAGTTGAGAGGTTAGCAAATGAACCTGCACAGGGGTTATGGGCATTACAAACAGAAGTAGAATCAGTAGGAAAAGTATTGTTACAACATCAAATGGCATTGGATTACTTACTTAGTGCTCAAGGTGGACTTTGTGTTTGGTTAAATACCACTAGTTGCCACTATATCAATGAGTCAGGGAAAGTTGAGGCAAATGTACAAGTCATTCAACAAATTGCTAAGGATGTAAGGAAAACATATTCTTCTAACCCTGAGGGATGGTGGGCCTGGTTAACCTCATGGCTACCAAACATGCAGTGGCTAAAAGAGTTAATTGTTATAGGTGTTTTTGTTCTCTTTATTGGAATAGTAGTATGTGTGTGTTTGCAGTGTATCCCAACATGTATGGCAGGACTTAAGGGGCTAATAGCAAGGCAGAGAGAAGTAGAGATGCTAGTTATGCGACCACCCCCCCAACTGAGATATGATACAATCTTTCTTCAACATGAGTAGACTACATAGTTATAAAACAAAAGAGGAGGGATTGAAAGGAGAACAATACTGCTTGTAGACAACTCAGAAACAGGAAGTAAGCTTTTGCAGCTAGCTTCACCACATGACCAGGGAGAGGGAAGGGAGAGGGAAGCGGGGGAACTAAGCAGGTGTAAAAAGAACACAAGCCTGAAGTAGGGATGGCAACAGCGCGTGATTGGTTAGCCAGATTGTGAGCAAGCTGCCAATTGGTGGGCTTGATGAGGTAGGGAATTATAAAAGCTGTGGGGGATGCTGTGCCACTCCAGAAGCAACGGGTGGACTGCCCATCCAGCTTCTCCGTGCTTTGCAAACCACATAAAATAAAATGGCCTTGTTCACTCTCTCCGTGTGAAGTCTCCTGCTTGACTCCGGTCCGGTCACTCACACGTATCACTCCCAGCTCTGGTACTGCACTGCTTGGCCTCCCCCTGCACTGCTTGGTACTACACTGCTTGGCCCCTCACCAGCTCCTCTGTTGTCAGTAGCAGACCACTCCCAGATCAACTGTATTTACTTCCAGCTGGGCTATTTGAAGCCCCCACTGTGGAACATAAAAATGAAACAACCTGTACCCACTCCAGTTCTAAAATTGATAATTTCTCCTGGTTAGGCAGAAATTCTGGGGGATTGAAATTCCAAGCAAAATTCCTGTGCAAAAAAGAAATAGAAGTGGAGAAACCTACTAATCCTTATGTTGTGCAGAAATATCTAGATACCAGCAAAAACAGTTATATTATCAGTTTGTGATTTCTCTTTTCAAATTTGGCACATGGTGTATACCAAGACACCCCCAACACACACATATTCATAGTTCCACCAATCCCCCTCCAAAGTAGATAAATTCCACATGAACACTAGTTTAGATACCTAATAAATATACTTTAGGTGCTTTTAAAAATAATAAATGATGATAATTCAGTCAACTAATTTAAATGGAGGGAAACAAAGAATGTACTAATTTCACATTAATCCAAATTAGGACATATGCAGTAGGGAACATTCTTCCCAGGAAGTGAATGGAGAAGGTAATTTCAGACATACATTGTTCTTTTATCTTCTTAGAGTTAATTTCTACCTTGATTAGAAATTAAAGAAGTGGCAATTGAGCAATTAATCAAAACATTAAGAGTTTCAGTCTATCTACAAATGGAAGTTTGCAGTAGTAATGGCCTATTTGCTATAAAATAAATGTACAAGACAAGACTGTGAGGGCATTGGAAGGAAAATGCAAACCAGGTAGCATTAAATTTTATGGCACTCAAAGCAATATCAAGGCATGGCATGCGTGCAGCAATGACAGTGTTTGGTGTTCGTTGACAATGACACACGGAGCCTCCTAAGCAATACTGTTTATCTCATGGAGGATCTGAAATATTCATAGATTCCAGCACTAGAATAAATTTATTGTCTGCTCTAAGAGATATAAGAGGTTGATAAACAGCTTTTCTGACCTTGGAGAACTTTGTTGCCGCATTAAGGGACTTTGATACATGGCGAGGTACCGACACTCTCTGTGATTTGTTAGATGCACTCTGCTTAGGGACTGCATGATCAGGTGCACTGAAACCACAAGGACCTCTTTAGAGCAAGCAGTGTAAAGGGGCAAAACAGAGAGAGAGAGAGACTGTTTCATATATATATACACACTCATTCCCTGTGGAAAGGAACACACATGGAGCAATTCAAGGGGGGGGGGGGATGCTGAATTGCTGCTTTTCAGTTCACCTCTTTTTTTCTACAGTCTTTGCAAAACTGCACCATTTATTTATTTGTGGAACTTTTTTATGGCTTGGTCTTTGCTGCCTATGTGCGTCCTCAGTGGAACAATGCATCTGACCCATCCTGCTTTGTTTACAAGAGCTTCCCTATCCTATTCACTGGGGCTACCATGAGTGACAGAAAAGGCTTGCCAATGGAGACTGCATCAGTACAATGTTAGTCTGGAACCAAAGCTTCATAAGAATAAAAAGTCACTTCTGTGTTCCTATTACCAAATTTGAAGTGTCTGTCAAACCTGGGAGAAAAACAGTGAAGAAAAATACTGCAACTGTATTATATTTGCATTAGCAGTTTCTGTTCCATTATTATTATTTTACAATTGCATGTCCCATTCTTCTGATTTCCCTTCCTGTTGATAAGATTATTAAGAAAAGTAAAAAAATAAATCCCAGATGCATAATGAGTTTGATAACTTTGCTTTATTAAGAATATTATTTGATCTCTCTGTCTGTTCTAGAGCAATATTGTACTCAAGGACATCTCCCCCCTCCCCTGCCTCCCAAGAACATGTTGCTTGTCTCATCAAAAGTATGGGTAGTGATAAATTTCTTATTTCTTGCTGTTTCAACCTGAAATTTTGGGTCTGTCTTATATAAATTATACCTATGATTCTTCATGTGCCATTTTCCTCACCAAATTAAATGTATGAATTTTCAACATAATTTGTGCATCAATAAATCATATGTATATTAGAAATGACACGTATTGTAAGTATGAATACCATATATATTGCATATAAAGCGTACAACCCTTGGACACCCAATAAAGAAGTACACAAAAGTAAGTGTGAAAGGCAGAGATTCAAAATCACTGAGAAAAACATAAAATATAAATAATTTATAAAAGAAATGACATGTCACATAGTCCTAATCAAAATTTGAAATTTTTTTTGATGGCTCAACTGTTTTGTTTGAAGAAGTCCCAAATTCACCTAAAATATTTTTCTCTAATTTTGGAATCTGTCTTTATTGCATTGTTTGGGGTATGCATTAAACTGTTATACTGCACTGTACTCCAATTAGGGATGGCCACAAACTGGCTGACAAACTAAAGGTCATCATGAATTTTGGCCTGTTCAGGGTTTGCAAACTGAAGTCCATAAACTGAAAAACTGTGATGAGCTACCATGAATTTTGGTGCAATTAGTGGTGGCTCATGACAGTTCATGAAGAGCAGAAAGCAGGGGTTTATGAGAAACAGCTGAGCAGCTGGGAGCTCCCCACAACTCAGCTATGTGGTTTAAATGGCTTGGAGCCATTGAAACCACAGCTGCTTTCTACTACCTGTGGCTTTCTGTGGAGAACAAAAACAGAAGTTTTAATGGTCCTGCTGCAGGGAGCAGAAAGGAAGGTTTAAATGGAAAGGGTGAAGTTCCTTCCAGAGGCAGGTCACCAGTATAGTTAAACTCCTGGTTTGGCTCCCCCCACTTGAAAATTAAAGGGAGCAAAACAAGAGGTTTAAATGGCTTGGTTTTGCTCCCCCCTCTGCTATGAAGCAGTAGGGAGCAGAACTGGAGGGTTTAAATGGCTCAGAGCCATTTTAATCTCTGCATCTGCTCCCTGCCACTTTTGTGAAGAGCAGAAAGCAGGTGTTTAAAATTTAAATTGCTCATGAACAAATGTGTTCAATTTATGTCACTTTGTGGTTCGGTTCATGGTTCAGCCACGAACCACGAACTGAGCCACAAGAATGTGTTTTGTGCTCATCCCTATTTCTGATCTTGAAATCCTATTTTACTGTGTGTACTACTCTTTAGACTGAGTTCTCTAATTTTGTAATCTTGTTTTATTGCATTGTCTGTTGTAAATATTATACATTTCTTACTGCATTGGTTATAATTGTATGATTGGCCTCCAGTCTCTCTGAGAAAGATGGACTATAAATGAAGAAAATAAAATAAAGCACACTTCATTTTAGGCAAAAATCTGATGACAGCATGATAAAACTAGAATCCTCTGAAAAAAACTGACCAAACTTTTCTGGAATGTTTGGGTTTTTCCTCGTGCCTTTCATTTGCTTCACACTCAAACGTTCACTTGAATGTGAAGGTTTTAATGCAATTCTAGTACTCCAATGTTACAGAACGATTTAAGTGCACTTCATCATCAATGAATATGTATACCACCAAATGATTAACAACTCCCACCCCTTGGGACTGTGCAGCCATCAGTGGATGATCTGGGTGACTTTTCCCATCCGTGAATGCTTTGGGGTGCTTGCCAATCTACTTAAATTACCAGTATTAATCTGTAAAATTTCGCCAACCACCATTAAATCCTCACCAACCCCTCAGGATCAGGCCCATTTATATATAACCAATCCCTAAAAGAACAAATGTGCAGCTGGTAGTCCATTATCCTGGCCAATCAGATGGAGGTGGTGGTGGAATATTCCATCAGTTTACACCCAATTTTTGGTGACCACATAGGGTTTTCAAACCAAGAGATGAACAGATCTGGTTTGCCATTGCCTGCCTCTGTTTAGCAATCCAGGACTGCCTTGGTGGTCTCCTATCCCTGCTTAGCTTCTGCTTAGCTTCTGAGATCTGATGAGATCATGCTAGCCTGAGCCATTCAGAACAGAGGTGACCCATAAGGGCCCCCAAAATACTTGCTCATTCTGTAGTGTTAAATTTGAATCAAAAGCTTAAAAACTACATATACACTTGAATAATATATCCAAGAAAAGAGAAATTGACCAAAAGAAATACTTGAAATATTCATTGTCAGAGTCATAGAGGATATATATTCTTTCAGGCATAACAGACATTTTCTGATTAACCTTTATGATAATCCATAATTGAAAATTTAAGTTCTTCACATTTATGAAAACCCTTTCCTCAAAAGTTTTCATGGCTTGAACTTCTTTTGATTCTGTTTCAGAATCCAGAGGTTGAGCCAAAATGGGAGACTCAGTTTCATTAATTTCTTGACCAGATTTGAAAAGGATGGGAGTACTGTGAGAGAAAAAGGATTGTTGATGGGAGTACTGTGAGAGAAAAATGTTCTCTCTCCCTTTCTAGGGGGAAACACTTGTAGAGAGAGGGTAAGGAATCCTGCTGCGGATTGCATCTTTTTAGCTAGCATGTTTGGAAATGGTCTTAAAAGAGGCAACCCACATTGCAAAACTCTCAGAGAATGATCTTAAGAAGATCTATATAATTTAGTCTCACTGTATTCGGTGAGGCTTACTCCCAGGAAAGTTTTCATAGAATTGCAACCTCAATTACTAAAGAGGAGATCTGTCATACGACACACAGTGCAATCCCCCTACCTCTCTTGGCAAAGCATTGGCAAATTAGGTAGGAAAAGGAAATGTCAGCTCCTCAAAATGCCAATTTGAAAGCACTTTTCCAGTTTAAAGAAAGTGGTCTACAGCCTGCCTCCTGTCAAACCCCCCTCCCCCAAAGTACTTTGCAAATTAACTGAAGGGTGGAAGGGAGCATGCTGCACATTGTGCTGTCCTTCATCTCTGTTAGGCTGACAGTTTCCAAACACTGCGTCAATGTAAGAAGAGCCACCAAAGGGTGTGTCATCCATTCACTTCCTTCCTCTTGGCAAAGTGATTGCAAATTGGCTGGAAGGAAAGTTCATGCTGTGCAACATACCGCCTGTTGCCTCCTGTAAACAAGCAACATGTTTCCAAAGGAACAATTTGAAGGAGAAGATCCACAACATGATATGCGGGGTTCAGTTCGGTTCAGATATGTGGTTTCTCCAGCTTCCTATTTGTCCTGCTTGGAAATCCCATCCTATCAAAGAGCATTTTCTATGGCCCGATGCAATATTTTCCCATTCACAGTTGTAGAGGGCAGCTACCAAAAGGTCCCAATGGCTGAACATGTCTGCCCCTGTGGTACTGGTAAAGTAGAAACGATCGAGCATACTTTGTTAGACTGAGGGTACTATCAAGCAGGGCTCTTTGGGGGCCGGAACACACTGGAATGACATTCCAGCTGGTGTCTGAACCCCCCCTCCCCCCCGCCTTCTAGCCGGCCAGCCGGCAGGAAAGGCCTCCCGGCTCTCTGCACTCAAAGGGAGCTTTCCCTTTAAGAGCAAAGAGCTGTGGGGAAGGGGCTGGCTGTCACAGCTCTCTCCACTGGGCTTGTTGCCACACCTACACTCTCCCTCCTGCTGCTAAGTGCCTCCTCTTCTCTCTCTCTCTCTCTGTCTCTCTCTCTCTTCTTTTCTTTCTTCCTCTCCCTTCCTTTCTCTCTTTGTTTCTTTTCCCCCTCCCTCCCTCCTTCCTTCCCTCCCTCGTCTTTCTTTCTGAAGTTCTCTCTTTTCCCTTCCTCTCTCTCTCTTTTCCCTTCCTCTCCCCCTCTTCTCCCCCCCCCCCCCACAATCATGTAAAGGCTTAATGTGTAGAAATGGGAAGTTGAAACTTTTTATGGCATGAGGGTAAATAGCATCTCATCAAGCCTCTATTAAAGGGACAGGGCATTTTCTCCAGGCTGTTGGCAACCCTGGATATAAATCTCATGAGAAAACTTGTTTCAGTCTACATTAGAGGATCAAATCAAATATATGCCACAAATTAAAAATAGTACAAACAAGTCCTGAAGGTCAGGATGACTCTTTGAATTGCAAGGAAGGGGGCTATAAAAACTGACTTCCTTCCAAAAATGAGAACTATGTTTTAAGTAGACTTCAGTGTAGAGGTATAACTGACAAGCCATTCCTCCAAGAATTGTATGCCAAAGGCAGGGCAAGTGGGCATGTAACTCAGAAAGGTAGGACTGCATACCATCTCCACCTGGACCATTCACTACTCTGAACCAAGTACTCAGTCAAGACACATCTGAAAGTTTTGTGCTGCTGTTGCAAAAGAAGCCCTGAAAATTGCCTCAAACCAGAACTTTTAAGAATAAGGGAATGACAACAGCAAAAATACAGGAATGCAGCAGTGGTTGGGAGGAATGTTGTCTGAATTCTCAGGAAAATATGAGTAATGAATGAATGGTGTCTGTACCAGTGAAAAATGTTATTATGGAAGCATCCTAAGATTTTCTTTCTTTCTTTCTTTCTTTCTTTCTTTCTTTCTTTCTTGTTGTTGTATTTTGTTCTTTGTGTTTTTGTTATAAAAATTGTTGGAAAAGGGGAGGGATGTAGGAAAGCAGAGAGCCCAAGAAATGCTGGTTTTGACAATATCTTTAATTTTTGAGAATCTCTTTAGTTTTCTCATGGCATCTTCTGTTTAAGAAAAGTAAGTTTGAAGCCTGAGTGTTAACTAGTTCATTGTTGTGTCTTGCTGGGAATGGGTTGCAAATATATGTGTGTCTAAACTCTGTAATAAAGTGGTTTCGTGCTAACTGCCATGCAAGAGAAAACATCTGAAAAAGTAGCTTTATTGTTGTATGTGTTGGCAGAACACTTGACTGTTACATGGGGAACTTTGGGGGACATCTACAGAGAAACAGAGTTGTAACTAAAAATGAGCATGGTCAGCAGCACTGTGGAGATTGCCTGTTTTGTGAAATTTAAAAAGTGGGCAGAGTTTCTGAAGAAGATGATTGTCCCTCTTCTCCTGCCACTGGGCTGACATCTGCCTTTAATAGGCCAGCAAAGTCGATGTTCTTAAACCTCCTAATAAGAGAGATTTCTGCTTCTGAGGAGTTGACTTCCAACAATTGGTGATCTTGTGATGGTAGTGATAGTTTGATGTGGTAAAGCCCACCTTTTCACAGGATCATTTTACCTGTGGGACAGACTCTGCATGGTAACCACTCCAGTGATCCATAATTGCTTGTAAAAAATATTATAGTGCAATAATCCAGGTGGGTAGCCGTGTTGGTCTGAAGCAGTAGAACAAAGTGGGAGTCCAAAGTTTCATCCAAGGTATAAGCTTTTGTGTGCATGCACACTTCTTCCATCTGAAGAAGTGTGGTTTCATCTAAAGAAGTGTGGGTGGTGCATGAAATTTTATACCTTGAATAAAATTTTGAACCTTGAATAAAATAGCCCACAAACTATTCTTGTCCAGTGCATCCACAAACCTAGAAGAAGAGGAGATTGGATTTATAGCCCAGCCTTCACTACCCAAGGGAGTCTCAGAGCGGCTTACAAACTCCTTTCCCTTTCCCTCCCCACAACAGACACCCTGTGCAGTAGGTGGGACTGAGAGAGCTCTGAGACAACTGTCCTTGAGAGAACAGCTGGTACAGAGCTATGGCTTGCTCAAGGGCATCCAGCAGGTGCAAGTGGAGGAGTGGGGAATCAAACCCGGTTCTCCCAGATTAGAGTTCACACACTTAACCACTACACAAAACTGGCTCCTAGGGTTGTTCTGCCAGTGAACTAGGGTTGCCAATTCCAGGTTGAGGAAATCCCTGGAGATTTGGGAGTGGAGCCTGAGGAGGGTGGGGTTTGAGGGAAGGAGGGGCATAATGCCATTGACCTAATCTCTGTAGTGTGGAGCTCAGTTGTAGTTCCAGGAGATCTCCAGACCCCACCTTTGGTTGACAACCCCAAAAAATCATATTCAGTGTACTAGTTCTTCAGGAAGGCAAGCTGATTTCCATGGGAACCTAACCTTTAGGATTCCAATCCAGTGTGGGAATAATTGTTGGACATAAGATATTGGTTCAGGCAAAATTTTGTATAGATGGGACAGAAAATAAAGTTTTTATTGGTTTTGTCAAAACTGTTTTGGCAACAAACAAGGTAAATAATAAGAAGCAAAAAGTGGATGTGGCTGGATGAACCCACTTCTGGTAACATTGGGTGTGGCCTAATATGTTAATGAGCTGTGCTGTCAGGGGTATGGCCTAATATGCTAATGAGTTCCTGCTGGGCTTTTTCTACAAAAAGAGCCCTGCTATCAAGTAATACATACTAAGTACATCCAACTTATACTGGAGAGATTTTCAGGTCTCCCGGATCTGAAATTAAGTAATATGCTCTTGCTGGATTCCAACCCCCAGGTTACAGTTGCGTGTGCCAGATTCTTGGGTGCTGCCTATAAAATCCGCAAAGAGTACATTAAGGTGTGACATAGATGATCCTTGAGCCTTTTGAACGTCTTAATTTTTGAAAGACTAAAAACTCTGTTCTTTTAAAAATACTTGTATTTTAAAGTTTTTATCTAATTATTCCCAATTTAATGGCTGCGTACCTAAAGCATGGTGTCCAACTATGTTTCTAACTGATTTTCACTAGTTACATACCAAAATAAACTGAACTGAACTGAATTGATATGCGGTGTATTACCTCCCCATAGCTTCTCAGTCTGTCACAAGTGCTTAGAGAAAAACAACAACAATGTGCTCCTGAGTTGGTTAAGATTATCCAAGTGGTTATGTGACTACTTTTCCTCAATGATATCATCACAATCTTTTCATGGTCTCTGATTAGCTGGGATCACTACATGAAGAAGATAGCAGATGGGGGAGCAAGTAACAATAGAACAGTTTCCAGGAAAATAGTAGCTGCAGCTGATAACACCAAGAAAGGTAAAACCCAGGCATGAGCATCTGGAAATTTTACCAATCTGATGCAAACAATGTCCATTAATACAGTATTTACTATGATACTAAAGACACTTATTTCTGACATTTAGGAGTGGTTAGAAACCTTCCACACTAGTTTCATTTTCTTGAGCAGTAGGAAAGGCAACAATGGATGACAGATATGTGTCTGACAGGGGTGTCATCTAACTAGAACAGTTAGCTGATCTCCCTGCTTAACAGGAAAATTGTAGTCCTAACCATGCATATGGCTTCTGCCAAAAATTCAACTTTTTCATCAGCTTTAGACATTTTCCTGGTTCTGTATACATGCAGGTCCTGTACTTGTATGCCATATTTTGTCGGTGTTGGCTAGGCAATGGTAAAGCTTTCTTACATCTGTTGGGAGCAAGGCAGGAAGAGTAGATTGGGGGAGACAGATAGGCAAGGACCCTGCCTGCTAGGGAGAGAGACAGAGCCTTTGCTTGTATACAGTGACAGGCAGCAGGGCTGCAGAGTTGGGAGTGGAAAAAAGACAGAGGCAGGCCACATGTGCTGCTGGCTGGAGAAGCACGCTGAGGCTTAAGGCTAGTAAAGACTGAACACACATATTAAAGATATGCAGGGATCATTTGGGGCTGGAACAAGGCAGAGCAGCACTCTGCCAGCCCAGGTGTGGACATTAGGGCAGCCATGGGCCAAAGCAGATTCTCTGATCTGATTCGGCCTGCCACTGAATTGCTGCTGAAATTTGGCAGCAGCTTAAAAAGCCGCTGTAGGAGAGGGGTTTTGAGGGAGAGGCTCCAAACTTACAGGGTAGCTGCTGGAGCCTCTCCATCAAATACCCACCAAGTTTCAAGAAGATTGGACCAGGGGGTCCAATTCTATGGGCCCCCAAACAAGTTGCCCCCATTCCCTCCATTGTTCTCTATGGTGGGGGAAAAGTAAAGTTTTTTCCTACCATAAAGAACAATGGAGGGGATGGGGCAACCTGGTTGGGGGCCTGTAGAATTGGACCCCGTGGTCCAATCTTCTTTAAATTTGGTGGGTATTTTGGAGAGAGGCCCCAGCAGCTACCTTGAAAGTTTGGAGTATCTCCCTCAAACCCTGTCCCCTCCAGCCCCTCATATACCCTATGAGTTTTTGCCTTTGTCTTCAATGGCCCATAGGGTATAATGGGGCTGAAACTGACATTCGGCCGGCCTTGCATTGCCAAAACTGAAATGTGGGGGTCATTCAGCAGCTGAAACAGATGCGGCCTGATTTGGCCTGATCTGAATCGGACCCAAAAAAATTTATTTGCACACCCCTAGTGGGCACAAATGGCAGTGGTGGCGAGCCCCTCCCCCAGCTCCCAGCGGGCCTGTGGAGGAAGTGAAGCGAGAAGGGGTTTAAAGTTTAAACCCCTTCTGTTTAGAGTCACGCAGCAGCAGTGGCACGATCTTTCCATTGTATTATATGGGGCCCTTCTCGCTTTGCTCCCCGCTGCCCGCCTTGGCAGGCCAGCTGGGGAAGGGAAGGGGAGGCTTTTGAAGATGCCCCCCCTTTTGCTTCCCTTTCTGACACACTTCTGGTGATGGCATATGCTAATGAGTTATGCTAATAGGTATGCTAATAACCTCCTGCACCTCTTTTTCTACAAAATGACCCCTGAGGATATGTGAGAGAAATCAGTGATGACAAAGAACTGGATACTTCCTTCTATGAGCAAGTTTGCAAGAACAAACTGTTGATTCAGGATGTAAGAGCTCTGACATTTGTATATTCCCCAGAGGGACCAATATACATATACAAAGGTAGAGGTGTAAAAAGTACATGGACAAGATGAGCTAATCCTGTGTGTCCCCCCCCCCATCTCATGTCACTATGCTGCACTCTTCAAGGCACATTGTCTTCCCATCAGGCTGCAGTATGAAAGTTAACCAATAAAACCAACAATTGGGTTGATTTCTTAATACAATTACCTTTAATTCTGATACTAAGAAACCCAACCCAAGTTTTTGAAGTGACATAAGAACCTAATGCTAACGTGACCCCTTTTTAATTGTTAAAAGCTATTTTTCTGGTACCCCTTTTTTAGCCCTTTCCAAAGTACAATTTTGCCTTGAAAATGTCTGCTGGCAAACATTTAGTGCAGCCCTAAGTCTGCTGTTCTCCTCATCTGGTCTAGCTTGTTTATTCCTTTTTGGGTTGTCTTGAGGTCTTGCTGTGCCTTTTGGCCATCAAGACAGATGGCATGTTACCAATGTTGAGGTTGTTTGTTCTTAAGCACATCTTCTAGGTGATAAGTCATAATGACAAGCAGCCGGCATTCTGTGTGCCAGAGACATTACAGCCCTGTTGCAGGGGTTATAGTTCATGGACCAAATCAGTACAGAAGATATATGAGTGATCTGGTGATTGCTGAGAGCTCACTCCAGGAGTCTAAAAGAGAGTCAATGAGCCAAAATCGTATAAAATGGAGGTCAAATATGTACAGCTGTGGTTCTAAATATATCAGGCAGGTCTGTTTAATTTCATGTTGTATAACATTCATTACAAAAATGACAGATACATTGGCACTAATTAATTCAGAGCATACTGTCTGTGTTGCTGCTTTCTTTAGAGAGGTATGGAAAATGCCTTCTGAGATACATATAGGTTGTTACTTACCTACCTCCAAATCTAAATAAAATTGCTTTTCAGACAGTCTCTCTCTTTTAAAATACATCCTGTGCTTGGTCTTGTAGCTCCTTGCCCCTCATGAAACCGTTGTTATTTTCTTTCACCCTGGCATCACGCAAGACTTTGATACCACCCAGGAGAAGTCTTAGTGACTCTGGGGCCTTGGACAAAAGTTGCTGCCACCTTCTTATCCAACATGATGCCCAAGCCTAGCAGAATTCCCAGTCTGCAAACCTACTGCTTTAGGGGGAGTGTAGCCCAGAACAGGAGACATCTCAATACTTGGGTCAGACCTTCTGCACACCAGTAGCATCTTCATCTTCTCAGGATTAAGCTTCAGATTATTAGCTGTGTCATCCATCTCCAAATTGTCTCCAGCCACTTGTTCACAGTTTCCACAGCCTCCCTGGGAACAACTGGAAGTGAAAAATAGAGCTGAACAAGAAGGGGGACCCGCAATATTCATGGGGGGAGGGGTATTCCCCACAGCTCCCGGCCTGGGGGGGGGGGGGTCCCTAGTCTCACACCTGAATAAATATAATTTCTCAAATAAGACACACAGTGAAATTGGAAGTCAATCTATGGAAACCTTCGCTTCTAATTGTTAACAGGGCAGGAAGCCAGGCACTCTGCAGATCTTAAAACGCATAAGAACATATGTGACAGACAGAGAGCAAAAGCCTGCATGGGGAGCAGAGCAGTCCATCGCGCACACGAGGTCCCCCTCCCCACGTGACCCCCAGATCTGGCTTCAACCACCCCTTTCTTTTTTGGAGTGAGACCAGCCACCAGACGTGCATGCATGCATCCCCCATTCTCAACTCCCTTCCTCCCCCTCTAGCCCCAGCCCAATCTGCCGCCACAGTTCATGCTCTTGCTGTCTCTCTCTCTTCTCTCCATGCACATCTATTCTCCCCCCCCCACAAAAGAGGCTTTTTGAGCAGGGGCCCAGAGGCGGTACAGGGCTTGTCTTCCCCCTCTTTTTTCTCCCCAGTGGGGGGGGAGCCGCATAACATGCGGGATGGGGCTGGCATTCCTGTAACATTGCTCCCACCCGAGGGGAGCTCCCCTGCCAGCAGCCCTACCCTCAGTGGTCAGATTTTGCTCCTCTGCAAGGAGCCGTCTGCTTCCTCACACCATGCTGTTACCGTCCCTGAGAGAAGGCGAAGGCACAGAAGCCGCCAGGAAAAGCGAGGTTGTCATTTCCTTCCAAACAGGTGCTGGCACAGCAGAGCAAAAGGGTGTGCAGGCAAAGCTCGTGGAGGCAGAAAGGGACTGCAGAGCCTTCTCCCTCCTCCCCCCCCCCGGTACCAGTGAGGCTGAGTGGCTCACAGCCACTGGCTTGAGCCTCCCCCCCATGGCCAAAGCATTCGCTGCGCACGTGCAGGGAACGCTGTTTACTTTTGGGGGGGATTTAACTATCCCCCCAATATTTTTTTTTTACTTTTCAGATTTTTCTACACACATGGGGAGTCCCCTAAGTGTGTAGGAAAATCTCCCTGCCCCCCAGGTGCCCCCATGTGGATTTAGATATCCGCACGCAGGGGGTGCTTTTGCTATTAGAATATAGATGTTATCCTCATGTTAATGACAACCCATTCCAGACCTTATCTATAGGTTTTGTGTAGATGTTGAAAAGCATGGGGGACAAATGGAACTTTTCATAACTCCATAGGCTAAAGGCCAAGGGGTTGAGGTGAAAACACACAGTACCATCTTTTGAAACATACCTTTCAAGTAGGACGGGAACCACCACAAAATGATGCCACCAAATCCAATCCTGACAGGCAATCCAGAAGGATACTATGATCAAGAACTATAAATCAAAGGCAAGAATTCCAGGATAATCAATAGGATTACACACCCAGTCCAGGTCATTCACCAGGATGACCAAGGTCATTTAGATTCCCTAACCAGGCCTGAAATAAGATGGAAAGGATCCAAATAATCCACTTCATCCAGGAATCCCTGAATTGCCACACAAGGCCAAATATTCATTTAGCTCAGTACTCTGTCTCCAAAATTGGCTTGCCAGATACCTCTGGGAAGGTTGTAAACTGGATAAGATAATGATAGCCATTCCTTGTTCTTTGTTCCAGCATCCTGCAGTTGGAAGTATAACCAGCATCTGTCTGACTATTACAAGAATAAATTATAGGTTTTATTGGAACTGAACAGCCAGATCCATAGCCCAACTTGGTATCAATAGTATTAAATCAGCTTAAATTCTAGTACTTTGGTTTAATAAGTTTGTGGGCTCAGCGACAACTGTCTGACTTTTGCCATATTGTTAATGCCACGTAAAACTCTAGCTGCCTTTCATCAGGTTGGGGGAAGGAATGGACATTAAATCGCCACAATTAATAATGGAAACTCATGCTGTTCTTGAAGGAAATTATAATTAGATAGTGCTCTGATATGTTAGAGTGTTTCCTGTCCTGAATTTGGCTTCAAAATGTTACTTATATATCCCACAGTTCTGGAATTTTGTTACAAAGGACCCTGTTCCTAGATGTGAGCTGTCTGCCCCACCTCCATCTTGGCTAGATTTGTCTCAACAGCCATTTTAGGAGCTAGCAATGCTTTGCCTTGAAGAAGGCTCTCCTCAGGCTATGCTACCAAATAACCAAACCTTGGTGGGAGACTGACTCACTGATTGGACGTCTGCATTCCTACCTAGTGCCACTGTGGCTAGTAATGCTGGACACTCACATCAATTTACCAAGGTAATTTCATCAACAAGTGCAATTCTTCCTAAGTACAAGGACCCAGGTAGACTTGGTTACTTTTACTGACCATGTCTGAATGTCTCCTACCAACCTGCCTCAGGCATGGGTGAAGCTTCCAGCTTGACAGTCCTTTTGTCCATCCTGCCTGGATACAGTCACCCTTTTTATATTTCTGGGAAGCACCCCCCCCCCCCACACACACACACCACCACCAGAGCTAAGAAATTAATAGATCCTCATCCAGAACCTAAATTCCTAGATAGTACAATTACTCCTTTGATGTTCTTTTGTCCTGGCCCCTATAATTATTGCTGCTCTGCCAGCCAAAACTGTACAGTCTCACCCCTCTGGCTCAGAGGCTGCCAACTCCACTGGTTTCTTTCAGAACTGGGAAACCTGACTGTTTCTTTTGAAAGCTCTGCCTAATGTCCCCTACTCTTAGGGTGTGTTCAGGTGGCTCTTTTGAGCTGTGCCAGGCATGAGTGCCTGGTGGATTTAAAGTGCACGTCCAGACCTCAATATCTGGGAATTGTGCTACTTTTGTTAGTAGCCCGTTAATCCCCGTTGGGGATCCGTACTTAAAAGATAGTGATTAAAGTCCGGTCCAAAGCTGGCTGATGGGCCAATGGCAGACTTTCTACCATCAGGTCATTCCACCACTGTGCAATCAGCCCGTAGGGGTGGCCTCCAGACCATCCCAAGCAGCTTCCATTTTTAAAAAGTCTTAGTGATGCATGCGTAACCGCTTAAACATGTGACATCCCGCAGACAGTGAGGCACATAAGCACATATGCAGATAAGCACATATGCAGTCAGCCCGTAGGGATGGTCCCTAAACAGCCACCATTAAAAAAAAACTCATAGTGATGCATGCATAACTGCTTAAACATGTGGCGTCCTGAAGATGGTGAGGCACAGAAGCACATATGCACATAAGCAGATATATAGATATGCAGGTATGCAGATATGCACATGTGCACATGCACAAACAGGATTTTTTTTTTTAAAGCCAACTGCGCAGCTCCTTAAGGTGGATGCCGTCTAGACAATCCACTGTGGAGTCATACACAATAAAGTGATTCACGGGGAAGCTGTCTGGTTGTGCAATGCTGGATTTAAAAGATCTAGATCAAATTACAGCTGGGCCAATAGTGAGATTAGCTGCCTGTCTGAACGCACCCTCAGTCTCTGGATCATCAAAACAGACAAAGTATTCTACCCAACTCAGCAGACTGAGGATAGGTAAACTTCTTAGTGCACTCCTTTTCTCTTGAAAAATCTCCTTTCCACCTTCTATCCCTCTCTCCCCTGCTTCTCCTCATGACCATTCCCTGGGGCAGAATTCTCACTCAGCCAGAGCACTGGCTCTCTTTCACTCTCTCTCCTCTCATGTGCACATCCTTCTAAACAGTTTCACTGTTCTTATGCTTGAGTACCTTTACCCTCAATAATTTCTAAACCTTGCTTGGAAAAGATTGAGTTGTTTTGTGGTTGCTGGTAGCCTATTAGTGGCACTTTGAGATGGCTGGCACACTTTCCAGGTAAAGATCCCTAAACCACATGTTCTGCTCCTCCTAATTGGCAAGTGTGTCAATTTTCCAAGCTAGCCAGGCTGTGGAAGCTGGAAGAGGTTTCCTCACACTGATGCTGAGCTTAATTTTCCCACATTGGCTGTGGTTCTGGGTGAGTGTCCTGAACCCAACAAGTTTCACGTGTTTCTAAGGATACATATGAAGGGGGGCACCTGTGGTAATGATTTGGACAACACGTGTGTAAATGTGGACAACATGTGTGTCATTGCCATTGCTCTTCCCTGTTATTTTTCCTGAGTTTCATTTGAAACTTTTCTCTTGAAATCACAGGGAAAGGCACTGTGCAAGAAACCCAACACAAACAAATTAGGAGAGCATGTTGCATTTTGAATTAGTAATGGCGAGCAACTTTGAGTTGAGGTTGGTTAATAATGCACTGCCTCTGACTCAAAAAGCCTCATCCCAGACACCTGATTTGAAATGAGGCTGACATCTGTTCCCTGCTGTCCCCCAGTCCACCCTGCCAATTCCCAACTTTTCCCCCAAAGGTGGGAGGGGGAGCAACCAGCAGTTCAGAAGACCTTGTTAAACAAAGGAAGGGACCTGAAGGGTATCACGGGCTGGGTGCCGGTAGGTCAGGAGTTAAGCCGGAGTCCGGGACAGTCCGAGGTCAAGCCAAATCAGGAATGAGTTATCAAGTCCAAAACAGTAAGCCAAAAGCAGAGTCAGTCCAAGCCAGGGTCAGAGAGAGAAACTCACGAGCAAACCAGTCCAAGGAGTCAACAAAAGCCAAAGTCAATCAGAGCCGGAGTCACAAGCCAGAGGATCCAGAATCAGGTTAGCTATTGCGAGCCGAGTGGGTGCAGAGCTTAGCCAAAATGACGTGTTGCTAGCACAAGTTGGTAGTCTCTGTG
Source organism: Lepidodactylus listeri (assembly GCA_029233225.1). Classification (NCBI taxonomy): domain Eukaryota; kingdom Metazoa; phylum Chordata; class Lepidosauria; order Squamata; family Gekkonidae; genus Lepidodactylus; species Lepidodactylus listeri. Next base: position 38,952,299 of record JARCFY010000012.1, read on the forward strand.
CTGTGCCTAAATACCCAGCCACTTCCTGTGCTTGTTAGCAACTGGCAGTGAGGTCCCGGCTCCTTCTAAAACTCAGGACTGAGTGATCTGTGACCATGCATGCGTGCCTCTTTTCTCCTAGCAGCTAAGTCTTGCCGGTATCGGGACCGTAGACGTTCCACCCGAGGAGGTGAATCAGGTGAGCTTGAGCTTGGCTGTGGCTCCGCTGCTGGTGGTGCTGGAGTAACACCCTGGGAGGTGCTTGCTTGAGCCTCATCTGGTTCAGGTGGAGGCTCCTCTGGAGCTGGGAGCTGATCCTCCACCTCACTTAGGCCCGCAGAAGGCAGGTCCTCAGAGGTACTCACGACAAAGGGGGTACACATCTGCTTCAATTATATTTTCCAATTTTCTCTAGCATTACCCAGGAGGGTCAATGGCAACTGCAGTTTTGTCAGCATCCCTTGAGACATATTCTTGGTTTAACAAGTTCCAGGGGTCATTTGGGGCCGGAGCTAGGCGGAGCAGAGCTCCGCCAGCCCAGGAGAGGGCACTAGGGCAGCCACAGACCGAATCAGATTCTTTGATCTGATTCGGCGCACCACCAAATTGCCACCGAAATTTGGTGATGGCTTAAAAAGCAGCTGGAGGAGAGGGGGTTTGAGGGAGAGACTCCAAACTTGCAGGGTAGCTGCTGGAGCTTCTCCCCAAAATACCCACCAAGTTTCAAGAAGATTGGACCAGGGGGTCCAATTCTACAGGCCCCAAAACAGGTTGCTCCCATTCCCTCCATTGTTCTCTATGGTGGAAAAAAAGTAACGTTTTTTCCCACCATAGAGAACAATGGAGGGGATGGGGCAATCTGTTTGGGGGCCCATAGCATTGGACCCCGGGGTCCAATCTTCTTGAAACTTGGTGGGTATTTTGGGGAGAGGCCCCAGCAGCTACCCTGCAAGCGTGGAGCCTCTCCCTCAAACCCCCTCTCCTCCAGCCCCTCATATACCCTATGAGTTTTTGCCATTGACTTCAATGGCCCATAGGGTATAATGGTGCTGAAACTGACATTCGGCCAGTGATGTTAGGGGGCATGGCATATGTTAATGAGTTATGCTAATGAGATCCTGCACCTCTTTTTCTACAAAACGACCCCTGACAAGTTCTCTTGTTCTGACAGTTACTTCTCACTCTACAAAGAAAGGTTTGTGGCTTGGAAAGAGAATTTTGGCAAGGGGTGGAAGGAGCAGGTGGATTGGGGAAGGGAGGGTCTGCTGCCGCTGTCAGAATGATCCCTCAGGATTTTTTTTGAATGTTTGGGAAACTGGAGGAGGGCAGGACCCATGTATCAGTTCCTTGAATCAGGCACCACATATGTGGAAACTGAGAAGAACCTGCACCCCATGTTTATCTGTTACACAGGACACAGTATGGGGACCCTGGACCTAACCTGAGTCTTCTATAATGCATACAGAAGCATAAAGAGAAATGTAATATAGAAAGAGGACTATTTCAGATCCATCTTCACTCTTAATATGCAACACACAGAAAAGCATCACTAGCTTGAGCATCTGTGTGCCATGGCCCTGTCTCAATCCTTCAGGTTTCAGACATTGAAAAATTAAATTTTATGGGAACAATAAAACTTGTTTAAGCACAAGAATGTAAGTCAGTAAAGCTCAGTGAACTCTGAATGCTTTTTAATGAACCCCTAAAATCTATCTCTGGACTATAAACTTGCTCTTTAGTTACATTTTTCATTCAACTGTTTCTATAGATAGAATCTTGACCTTAGCATGAATACTTGAAAATGAGCAGTATTGGAAGAACCAAAATATGTCATGTTGACTTTCTACATTTTAAATCTATGTATCAGGGTTGCCATCTTGTGTCCTGGATACTGTAGTCCCAGGTAGCTGAGAATACCAACAACACCAAAACAGCAATATTGACTCCTGAGGGGGTCTTATCATAAACAAATGCCCTTCACTGGTTTATACACAAAGACACATTTCTTTAAAATGTTTGTATACCATGTTTCTGAGCACTTCAGTATCCAAGGTGCATAATAACAATAGAAAAACAATTGAATAAAAATAATCATTAAAACAATAGATATACGATAGAGCAAAACCATATTAAAAACCAATCTTAAAATACCTTGTGCCCCACTAAAAGGATATTTTCCCTTTGCCCAGGCTCAGGGTTCTCCAAAAGCTCTTCAGAATAACTTTCTCTTGCATCTGCGCTAGAAAACCAAGAGGATAAGAGCCCCCTTCCCAGCTCTTCCTGATAGCTGTTTCAAAGGCATAGGGCAGCCACTGAAGAGCCAAAGCCCAAAGTGTTGCAGAACAAACTGACAATACACCTTGCTGGGAAGAATGATCTATCATATGAAAACATGCTGGAAGGCATGGTCCTTCAGATATGTGGGACCTGATCATGAAGATGAGCACCAAACACTTTGAACTGGATTTGAAGAGCTGTCACTTAGAGGAGGGCAGGGAGCAGTTCATGTTGGCAGCAGAGTACAGGACTCACAATAATAGGTTTTAATTAAGGGCAGGAAGGTACTGGCTGGATATTAGGGGGAAACTTTTTTACAGTAAGAGTTGTGCAACAGTGGAATCAGCAGCTGCAAGTGGAGGAGTGGGGAATCAAATCCGGTTCTCCCAGATTAGAGTCCGCGCACTTAACCAGTACACAAAACTGGAAAACTGTCGACAACAAATAAGATGTCACATTTTGCATCAGCTACAGTGTTTGAATCTGCTCACCACTCCAATAAAGAATGGCAGAATATGAGAGGGGATGGACAGGTGAATAGTGCCCTTGTCTTCCACTTTAGCAAGACTGCAATCCTAAAAAGAGTTATACTTTTCAAAATCCACTGAAGTCAATTGTTTTAGAAGGGTTTAACTCTGTTTAGGATTGCATAATTAGTTCCTTATGTCTAGAGATTATTTTAGATTGGCTGTTCCACTATATTTTATGGAAATCTAGCATAGCATTCATGTTTGTTTAATTCAGGACCTGAACTGTAAGAAGCAATTACTCTATTTTCAAGGTCTGAAGTATTCAGCATATTCCAGAATACACAGAATGACTCCTCAATTTCAGTCCAAATTGATCTAGATTAGGCACTATAAACCCTGAGGTACTGTTTGGAATATATTCCAGAACAAAAAGTCCCACCTTGTCACAGAAAGGAATGTCTGATGGATGTACCAAGCTAAGGCAATATTTCTCTATTTGTTATTCCATAAATGTTTAAACTATATTATAGAAAAAAATCCTTGGGTACTGGCAGCTACAAAATGCATGTATGCAGGGCTCATTTCGTAGCAGGAGCTCCTTTGCATATTAGGCCACACACCCCTAATGAAACCAATCCTCTAAAAGCTTACAGAGCTCTTCTTACAGAGGCTACTGTAAGCTCTTGGAGGATTGGCTACATCAGGGGTGTGTGGCCTAATATGCAAAGGAGCTCCTGCTACGAAATGAGTCCTGTGTGTATGGAGGAGAAGGATTTCAGGAATCTGGAGAATACCTAGCCCTTACATGCCAATAAACTTCCTCTCTGGCATCCATTGTAGCAAAATACAAGAAGCTGTTTCCAAAAAATGCCTATTTGTCAGGATCTATCCTATGTACAGGGCCGCAGTGGCTCAGAGGTTAAGATGCTGAGTTGCAGACCAGAAGGTCGGTAGCTTGGCAGTTCAAGACCCGGGTTCCGCATGATGGAGTGAGCGCCTGTCTCTGGCCCCAGCTCCTGCCAACCTAGTGGTTCGAAAGCAAGAGACTGCAAGTAGATAAATAGGTACCATTTTGGTGGGAAGAGAACAGCATTCTGTGCACCTCAGCATTTAGCTATGCTGGCCACATGACCATGGAGAAGTCTTTGGACAGCACTGGCTCTTCGGCTTGGAAACAGATATGAGCACCACCCCCTAAAGTTGGATTCAACTGGCTTTCAAGCAAGGGAAACCTTTACTTTTTAACATTTATCCTATGTACATGCTTGCTACCTTATTTGAACAGATTGCTTACAGGGTTTGCTTCTGTCACTTACATGGATAGCCAGATATTGCTGCATGTCATGATGTCATGAGCACTGTCCCCAGGCTGTAGGACATATTACACAGCAGGTTTTCTCAGAGACCCACTTCTGATGATCAGTTAGTTACCTTTATGACATCACACTTTTTTAAACCAGAGGGATAGCAAAATGATATGGAGTCTACGTGCAACACTTTCAAGATTAGCCAGAAAGTGCTTTATATATGGATCACATGCTGGAGCACTATTGGTGTCTTCAGACCAGGTGTAGGGGCCCTGACATGTAGCTCTTGGGGCAGGCAGTAATACCATAGCTATTCTTAAATATGGTTCTGTAGAATGAATCTTAGCAATAAAAATTATCCTATACCAAATAGCTATTGCAACTCTAACCTGCCAAACCTTCTTCTCACGTGTGTCCTGGCCATTGCAAAACAGGGTAGTGGGTTTTCAAGAACTCCTGACTGTACATAAGTGCATACTACAGACAAAATCATTTGGCTGCTCCCGTTCTTTTTCTCTTTGGTCTAATGTAATGGTTTCCATTTCCCAGAAGTGCCTAATGAATTATGAAGGTGTTTCTCTTGAGTACAATAAACAACATATTTTACTAAAGGAGACCTTATGTTCAATGCACACCCAAGGCATCAATTAAACCTCTGTGTTCCCATCTGCAAATCACTGCTGAAAATGAAGGTGGGGGAATGGCAATATAGGTGAGCACTGGATTCCCTTTTTCTTTTGTGAGAGTTGATTTATATAATGCCCTAGGTTCACTGGTTTCTTTCATGTGGCATGGCCCATGGTTTGAAGAATGGTCTGCTCTTCCCAGAGTGCAGAGTAGAAGCTTAATTGTGCTCTTTGTATTTGTCATGAGGAGATCTTTGTTTGTGAAAGCGGCAGATCTTAACACTACAAAGCATTTGGACCTGTTTCCTGCTTGTGATTACATTTGCAATTCATGTCATGTGGATTATAGAGAAAAAGACAGCATCTAAATCCCTGGATAGCGCAAAAATGGCAGACAAAGAGGGAGGAAATGAGTTTTAAACAACACCCATACCACCTTCTCCATTTAATCCTGAAAACATCCAAGTTTCCATTTTTTAAATACTTTAAACACACTTGGGGACAGAACAATAATAAATTTCGGTTTGCCGATGTATAATCTATGTGAAGGGAAAAGAGCAGAACAGGTCCATCAGATCAAGTTGAAAGTATTTGTTCCATTCAACATTTTGAGAAAAAATATACAGATTTTTTTTCTTTGTGTCATATATACCCAGCCTTTCTCCAAATGGGGACATAAAGCAGCTTACTTCATTATTCTTCCTTCTATTTTATCCTCACAACAACCCTGTGAAGTAGGTTAGGCTGAATATGTGTGATTGGCCCAAGGTCACCAAGCAAGTTTCCATGGCAGAATGGAGACTTGAACCTGGGTCTCTCATTATATCCTGCATTATATCCATCATATCAACCTGGCTCTCTGACCTTTAATTTCAAACTTCTAATTCACTTTTGTATCATCAAGGGGAACAATTCCCATATGGCAAGAGAATACAATAAAGAGCATTTTGAATCCAAAGATATTCTTCCAGCACCATACACTTAACCATGCTCTTTGCATCCATTTTTATATGTAATAATAAAGTGGCTGCCCCCCCCCCCCGCATTCAGATCATAGAATCATAAAGTTGGAAGGGACCTCCAGGGTAATCTAGTCCAACTCCCTGCACAATGCAGGAAAATCACAAATACCTCCCCCTCCACACAAAAGCCAGACCAGATAGGAGATAGGCACCCTGCATACTTGGGGAACCCCTGAGGGATGTAGAAAAATGTGCATTCTATAAATTGATCAAAAGAAAAAAAAATAGGGATCCGAATATGCTGTAGGATTCCTGGAATACGGAGACCAGTTGAGTCACTTAAAGGCACAAAAGGAAGAAGAGGAAAAAATCAAGCTACTTATACCTCAGAGAGTGTTAGAAATCCTGGAATGGGAGATTCTGGTTGATAGGATGGGACTCCTGCTGCCTCCATCCCTATAAAGATTAGAGATGCTCTTGAATTTTGCCCAAATGGAATTTAGTAATAGAGCTGCCATTGCTGAATTCTGGGGGGGCTCAGATTCTTTTAAAAGCTCCATAAAAATTCAGAAGCCTCTGACATTAATCCAGGGTATATTAGATCTGTCCAGAGGACTCAGTGCTGTGGAACATACACATTACCTTGACATATGTCGGGGATGTCTAACATGCATTGGTTTGACTTGACCTTTTATGGTTTGGGTAGCTTCTTTTGAGGGACAAAATGGTTGCTGCCAAACATGTTGGATTTATAGATGAATTGTCATGGGGGGAGAGAGAAAATAGACCACAGTGTTGATTCCCACTGTTAAGGGTTTGAGGATTCAGTAGCTGTTTAAATAACTGGCAGATCATGTTTTTGTTATGCTGCTGATTCAGAATGTCTCCTAAATGGCTGAAAAGATGCTTTTGGTATGTTTAATGTGTGATGTGTCCCTGTGGTTGTAAATTCGGATTGGGAGACTATGGGGATTCAACAGTTTGGATGGATATGTTAGTTTAAATGAAAGCACTTCGTACACAGCTTCAGATTTTATATCCTCAAAATGATTTGTTGTCATTTTCCTGTCTCTCCAGAATTACTAATTTCTCTATGTTTCCTTTGATAGGGGGAATTTTGGCTTCTTTTTTTGCCCTAGGCACCCCACAAATGAAGAAAGACATGAAACAGATTGGGATTAACTGGTTTATTCAAATAAATTGATCAACATCAACAGATAAATATCTGGCATATTTAAATGGGTGGGCTGTTCTCAGCAGCCTGGCCCTAGCTGCCTTTATTTGGCAGATCTACCCTGACTCCAAACTCGGCCAGTCCCTTCTGCCAGGCTTGTTTCTGATTGCCTGCACACAGTATGCCAAGAGGTGCCCAGCCCCAGCCTCCTCCCCTGAAGCACCATACTGCCACTACCAGGTTCAGGAAGAAGAAGAAGACGAAGAAGACTGGATTTAAACCCCGCCCTTTACTTGGAGTCTCAGCATGGCTTATAAACTCCTTTCCCTCTCCCTCCCCACAACAGAAAGATATTGCTGAGCACAACGGGTACTCCTTCCCAGCCACATCCACCACAATGCCAGAGATGTGCTGTTCTGGACATGCCCTGCATCACTGCTGATGCCTCAGGGTGCTGCCCGTTGTGATCAGCCCACTCTATCCCTGCCAGACTAGCTATGGCCTAAACAATCAAAAGACCAGGCATATTTAATCAACTTCTGCTATGACATTATGAAAACAGTCTCCCACTATAACTAATCCAGGGAAGCACAAAACTTCCTTCTTAGCCTCAAAGGTGATGGCTAATCCCATGGTGTCTAAAGGGATGGTGGTTGGGTCAGCAAAAGCCTGTCTGGGGGGAAGTGTGGTTAAAATATATATTTGCAAGACATGCTTCCCATTGGCTGGACACACAAAAGGTTGCCCAAGAAGCCTCATGCCTATTTTGAATTCATGGGGCCAAAGCAAACTGATCCCAGGCTTAATGCCAAAAATTCCACTTTTCCTCCCCCCCAAAAAAAATTAATTGTAAACTATGTAGCAGTAGATGTATCAGGAGATGTTGCAGTTACCTGGGAAAGTGCTTACTGCTAAAATGAAAGGCATAAAATGACTTAAAATTTCTAAAACAAGTGTGAAATAAATCTACAGTTTGGTGAAACTGCTAGATGTGGATTTTGTAGGGGAAAAACTATGAAACAAAACTCTTAACACATCAAAGAACTGAAAATTGACAGGCCTGAGCATCTGTAGACATACGTCTGGCCTAAAACTGCATAGTTTTTATTGGTGCCCCCCCCCACCACCACACACACACACATAGCCATCCAGAGGAATTGGGAAATTAATCTCTGCTCTGCACTGATCTGAGAAGATGCAGATGCTCTGGATGGGTGCTGAGTCAAAATCAAGGAACCAAGCTTCACATTTGTTTATTTAAATATGTATACTGTGGACTTGGACTTCCTTGGATTTAAAGCAATTATATGTTTGTACTTCTCAAAAAGCATGCCATCAATTTTTTTTTTCAGTTTGGGGCACTCAGATAGTGGGAAAATATTCACTGGGATGGGGGGGGGGTGTTAAAATCCAAGCATCTAAGCATATTATTAGCACACAGTAATAGGGTTTTTAAAGATTTTTTTTAAATGTGCATTAGCATTCACATTAGCACACAGCAACTGGGCTTAAAAAATCATTTAATTCTGCAATTATTTTTAAAGTCAAGCATTTATGTGCATTAGCGCCCAGCAAGAGGTCTTTAAAAAGAGACGTTTAATGTGTATCAGCATGTGGATCAACTTATAGCAATAGGGCTGAAAAGAGAATATGGGCAATGTCCTTTCAAATGAAAAAAAAAAACATTGAGGCAGCTGCAAACAGATGTGAAAAGATTGCAAAGCTGAGGAAAGTAGACTTTTCTGTGACCGTTTGATACCTGTCAAAACTGCACTTTTTGTATTGAAAAAAAAACTTTAAAAAACTTTATGTGCAGCATAATTCAGAACTGGATGGAGGAGAGAAGAGGGAAGGGAATGCCAGGCACAACAATTGCTGTCCTCAACCAAAAGCCTGGCAGGCCATCTCTGTGGAATTGGATGGCATCCCACAGGGCCCTGGTGGTGTTAGGCAGAGAGTCCCACCGGGTTGGGACCAGGACTGAAAAGGCTTTGGCCCTGGTTGAGAACAGCCAGATGTCTTTGGGACCAGGGATCACCATCAGGTTGTTATCTGCAGAGCACAAAGCTCTCCCAGAGACATACCATAAGAGATGGTCCCACAGATACATCGGTCCAAGACTGCTCAAGGCCTTAAAGATCAATACCAAAACTTTGAACCTAACTCGGTATTCCACTGGAAGCCAGTGTACCTGGTGCAGTCCTGCCACTGCCGCCCCTCTCTCTGGGCCTGTTCTTACTCCCTGCACCTCTGTTGCTGCTTCGGCTGGGGTGAGCATCGGCATTTGGGTTTGCGTCTCAAAATGGCAGTGGAGCCCGGAGGGGTGGAGTGGGGGTATATATGAGCCCATGTTTCAGGATCAGCACCAGCCTGCTCTCCCAGCCAGTGGTTATTCAACGTCGGAGTTGCTGGAACAGGCGTTTCTCGTGGCTGAACGGAGCCACCCCCCTTGTCGATTTGCCATCTGTGATTTTTCCATCAGGACTCATGCCACCACATTGTGGATCAGCTGGAGCCTCCAGGTCCATCTCAAGGGTAGGCCAGCATAGAGCAAGTTGCAATAATCAAGCCTGGAGGTGATCATTGCATGGATTACCGTGGCTAGGTCAGGGTGCAACAGGAAAAAAAAAGTTGCCAAGCCTGACGAGGAAGAAAGAACACCAGCCTGATAATGTGCAAGACTTGGACCTCCATGTTTAAGGAGGCATCCAAAATTATGACCATGCTCTTGAAAGATGGCACTGGTATCAGCTGAACTCTCATAGGATCATAGAATCACAGAATTGGAAGGGGCCATACAGGCCATCTAGTCCAACCCCTTGCTCAATGCAGGATCATCCTAGAGTATTCCTGACAAGTGAATGAATGAATGAAAGTTTATTATGACAGAGAAATTTAGCCACAATCATAGTAATAGAGTTATTTTCATCAGATAACAGTTTATTACAACAATCCAAGTCTGTCCATATCCTTTTTGAAGTAAGGCCTTCAGAACTGCACACAATACTCCGGGTGCTGCCTAACCAAAGCAGTGTAGAGCAGGCAGGGCTCCGTTGGAGCCGGAGCGAGCCGGAGCGCCGGTCCGGGAGAGAAGGGGCCGGGGGCGGGGCCAGGTGGGCCCCATCCCGCCCCCAGTCGCCTTCTCTGGGGCCACGGCTGGCCACCGCCAGCCCCACCAAGGAAGCCCCGTCCCGCCCCCAGACACCTTCCGTGGGGCCGCGGCTGGCCGCCGCCGGCCCCGCCGAGGAAGCCCCGTCCCACCCCCAGACGCCTTCCGCGGGGCCGCAGCTGGCCACCGCCGAGAAGCCCCGTCCCGCCCCCAGACGCCTTCCGCGGGGCCGCAGCTGGCCACCGCCGGCCCCGCCGAGGAAGCCCCGTCCCGCCCCCAGACGCCTTCCCCGGGGCCGCGGCTGGCTGCCGGCCCCGGGAAAAAAACCCTCCCTCCCCCAGTCGCCTTCCCAGGGGCCGCGGCTGGCCGCCGGCCCCAGGAAAAAAACTCTCCCTCCCCCAGTCACCCCCAGAACCCCCCTCCCTCCCCCACTCAACAGTTCCCCGGGCCCAAGGGAGGGAGAAGCCGGGCCTGAGTGGCTTAACGCCACTCAGGCCCAAGCAAGGGGGGGGGAAATGCCAGCCCCAGTGGGGGCGAGAAGCGCCCCTCCCTTCCTTCCCTCTCTCCCCCCACCTACCTACCTGTTCCTTCCTTCCCCTCTCCCTTCCTCCCTCCCTCTCCCCTTCCTCCCTTCCTTCCTTCCTTCCTTCTCTCTCTCCCCCCAACTATCTACCTACCTTCCTGTTCCTTCCTTCCCCCCCTTCCTCCCTCTCTCCCCCTCTCCCCCCTTCCTTCCTTCCTACCTTCCTTTCTTCTCTCTCTCCCCCTCAACTACCTACCTACCTTCCTGTTCCTTCCTTCCCCCCTTCCTCCTTCTCTTCCCCCTTCCTTCCTTCCTTCCCCCTCCCTCCCTCCCTCCCATCTTGCCTTCTGACACACTGCCCATGACGTCAGGGATGTGTGGCCTTTTGACACTTCCGGTGACGTCAGGGGGTGTGGTATATGCAAATGAGTTATGCTAATGAGCTCCTGCACCTCTTTTTTTACGAAAGGACCCCTGAGAGCAGGACTATGCCATCTTGTGATTTGGATGTTATGCCTCTGTTCATACAGCCCAAGATTGCATTAGCTTTTTTGTCACCACATTACACTGGCTGCTCATATTTAACTTTTGGTCCACCCTTACCCCCAAGATCTTGTTTACACACACTGCTACCCAGAAGTGTATCCCCCATCCAGTATGCATGTTTCTCATTTTTGTTACCCAGATGTAGAAGTCGGCACTTATCCTTGTTAAATTGCATCTTGTTCATATCTGCCCACAGTGTTGTCAGATCTTGTTGAATTCTATCTCTGTCTTCTGGTGTGTTCACTGCTGCTCCTAATTTAGTGTCATCTGCAAATTTAATGAGTAGCCCCTCCACAACCTCAGCCAGATCATTTATAAAAATATTGAAAAGTACTGGACCCAGAACCAAGCCCTGTGGCACCCCGCTGGACACCTTCCTCCATTCAGATGAAATGCCATTGACAATTACTCTCTGAGTGCGGTTCTCCAACCAGTTCCCTATGCACCTAACTATCCTACAGTCCAGTCCACAGTCCTTTAGTTTACCCATCAGAGCATCATGGGGAATCCTGACAAAGCTTTACTGAAATCCAGGTAAACAACATCAATAGCATTCCCTCAATCCAGTAAACTTTTCACTCGATCAAAGAAGGAAATGAGGTTGGTCTGGTAGGACTTGTTGGGGACAAGTCCATGCTGACTTCTCCGGATCACCAAGTTGTCCTTTAGATGCTCACAGATTGATCCCTTTAAAGTCTGCTCAAGTATCTTCCCTAGGATAGAAGTCAGACTGATCGGCCTGTAGACTGGCCTCTTCTCAGTGTCCCTCACCAGGTCAACACAATCAATACTGGAGATCTTTGAAACGGGGAGTGGTTTGAAGGAGAAAGCCTCCTGGATGAGTAGAGCCACCTCCCTCCCAAATTTGGGACTGATGAAGAACCAAAAACCTGGGCGGGGGGTTCTTTTCTGGGACTTTTTCCCTACCCTAACTCAGGTCTTGGTCATGCAAGCCAGATCTACACCTTGCGCTGCAAGATAACCTTGCAGCATTCTGATCTTGTTATTGATGGATCTAGCATTGCACATCAGTGTTGAAGGGGAACCCAACATCCTAGCCTACACACCAACAGGTCTCAGGATGGGAAGAAGGCTAGAAAGGTTGGAAAGGGACCGAGCATGCAGCTACCTTTGTTAAACTCTTACATTTAAAAAATGCTTTATTCATCATTTTATGTCATTTTTTGTGTGTGCCATTGGTACAGTTGATTCACAAAGAGGCAGACTTCTGTGGGCGAGATTCACTTATTTCTCGTTATGAAGAAAGAATGGCAGGGACCTTTCTGTTCACTGTAGCATCCCACTAATTTCCCCTGTGGGGGGTAGAGGTACAGAAAAAAAGTCTGCTGTTCAATTCCCACTACTCTTCCTCTTTGCATTTGGTTCCCCCCCTTTCCTACTGCAGGTCAGTCCCCTAAATAATTTTGTCTGATGTGCCAATATTTAAAAAAAAATGGCACACTGCTTGCTTATGTGTGATTGCAAAAGCCAAGCAGTCTGATGGGTATATTAGTGAAATGTTATCTTTCTCCCTCTGACAAGATTATAACATGAGCAACAAAGAGAGTTTCTATTCCCTTTGGGGTAGAACTCTCGGCTGACGACAGCTTCAAAGGAGAAAGGCTGCCTTGTACCAAATCCGCTGAGATCGAGAGATAAGACTCACTTACATGTCGCCAAGGCTTGTACCACAGAATGTAATATTAAAGGTTATGTTTCACTCTGCTCAAGCCGAATTGCTTAACTTAGGAGAACATGAGCAGAGACAGCCTGTTGAGATTTGACATGACAACCATGCTCATCCCACTGAGGTACCGCTTAGACTACAGACATCTGTTTAGACTGGGGAAATCCTTTCAACCCCTTAAAGAAAGTATTTCTGCAGGGGGAGAAAGGGTAAAAGGCTTCAGACCTCTCTATGTCACTACTACTGAAGATATTCTCCCCTTTCTACCCCAAGTTCCCACTTGATGGTTCAGTAGGAACTCATAAGATCAAGAGCATGATCATTTTTTCAGAAGACAGGAATACTACAAAGAAACCCCTGACCAACTGCTGATGGTTTGTAATAAGGGGTATACATTTCTTAAAAATATAGGAATGAACATAAAAGGGAAAAAAGGAGCAAGATCTTCTGATTAATCAAATAGATGTTCTTTTCTTTTCTTGTTTAATATTTCCACTGTGTTGACTCTGGTGTGTATGAAATGTGATCACTCTTTTGTGAACTAAAGTACTTTTGGTCAAATTAGAGATGAAGAAATATTTCCTATTTTGTTTCTTTGTAAGTTAATTTATATTTTTATCTTTGCTGTTGGTTCTCTGCTCATTTGTGGATATTTTATAGTTTCCACTTGTGTGCTGCTGAGAATGTTCTTTTGACACGGAAAGGTGGCATGTAAGTTTCTAAATAAAATAAATAAATATGCTATGTGGTTGTTAAATGTAATTTATGTAGTCTTTATATGTACTATGTATGGCAACATGTTATGTAGTGCTAATATTATTGACACAAATAATATTGGAAAAAAGGTGCCAGTCACTATCTCAGTTTAACTGTGCCTCATAGGGTGATTGTTATTGTGAGGATAAAACGGAGGAGGGAGAATTAAGTAAACTGCTTTGGGTCCTTCAGGAGAAAAATGGGGTATAAATATATAAATAAATAACAGTTAGGTGGAAATAAAGAGTCACGTGTTTGATTTGCATAAGAAATAAGTCAAAACTGAAATGGAAATGTTGGATTTGAAATGGGGGGGGGTGCATGTGTACAAAATTCAAAGTCTTATTTGTTCTAAAGGATTACTGGCCTCATCTATTAGCATCACCTTGAAGGTGCCATTTGTATTTTATCTTTAACAGTTTTATCAGTTGGCAAAGAACAACCTGTTTACAAACCTGTCGAGAACTGAACATCATTAGATGGCAAAGGTTAAATGCATCTGTACAAATTTCTTAGACCCAAGTAATGATTCTGGTTGAGAAGGGTGATGGGGCAGAATTATCATTGACTGTGTTAAGAATCTGGAAATGATGTTGGAAGCTGCCCTCCTAATGGAGCAACAGTTTAATATAGAGGCCAAAACATGTTTATCATCTTTGTTTGGCATGGAAACTGGCCTCTTCTTTGGATTTAGCCAGAGCTTTTATTTTTTTTATGATACTGGAATTCTCAAGAGGGAAATGAAGTTTTTAATTTGTATACTGTATTTTATTTTCAATCTGTATTCTTTTAAAAGGGGCTGTGGGGACTCAGAGGTTAAGATGCTGAGTTGCAAATCGGAAGGTTCAGCAGTTCGAGACCCGAGTACCATGTGATGGAGTGAGCTCCCATCTCTGGCCCCAGCTCCTGCCAACTTAGCAGTTCAAAAGCAAGAAACTGCAGGTAGATAAATAGGTACTGCTTTGGTGGGAAGGTAACAGCGTTCTGTGTGCCTCAGCATTTAGTCATGCCAACCACATGACCACAGAAAAGTTTTTGGACAGCACTGGCTCTTCAGCTTGGAAACAGAGATGAGTACCGCCCCCTACAGTTGGATTCAACTGGCATTCGAGCAAGGGAAACCTTTACTTTTATTCTTTAAAAAAAGAATTTTATCAAAGCTGTTCGGAACTTTGTTCCGATGCATTCCTCTAGAAAAAAAGCCCAGGATTTAGCTCATCTGGTTTCACATATTTATTATGACAAGGTCCAGCTATTCATTGTAACATGCTCTATGTGAAGCTGCCCTTCACCGGTCAAAAATCCTTCTAATCCTGTATTGTTCCAGTGGGTAGGATGGGAGCAGCATTGCTGGCAAAATCCCGGACTTCTCTTCTGGCTGACTGTGCTGTATGAGGTCACCAGCTCATTCCTTGTCTCTAGGCACCTTGAACGTCCTTTAAATAGGGAGAGGGAGAAAAAATGGTCCCTCCTCATTTGGGCGTGAATTCCTCATAAGGCGTATGTGCACAGAAGCCTGTTTCTGCTCATGTATCACCCCAAGCTGGATCAGATAATGGAGCTCTAAAATCTAGACAGAAGTACAAAAATAGAGCCCCTAAACTTGTACTTTCTATCTTTCTTCACATCTAAAATAGTAAACTATGCATTAGAAAACTCAATCTACTTTCTAATGCATTCATTGCTTCCAGGATGCTGATGCACAATCTGCAAGGCTGCTTTTTTAAGGCTATTCATTCATTTATTTCCAGTGTTTTTAATACATCTTCCCATGATGGTGTAAAGTTCCCAGAACTGCCAACCATGATATGGCTGTGAAATGTTAATGTGACATTTTTAACTCTATTTCTCTTATTTGGTCTTTAGATTTATTATTTAATTTTAAGAAATAAGTAAATTCTGTAAATCGGTACATATTATTATTAGTATTAGGCACTGAAGAGGTCAGGACTGGTAACCTCTGGTGTCCCTTGTAATGAGCCAGCAGCTACACAAATGACCGGGGTTTTTTTTCTGGGGGAATACACCAAAATGGAGTTCTGGAATCTCTTTGATTCTTTTTAAAAAATTTAAAAGTTCATGAGTTTTCAGTATACAGATTGAAAACTTCATTTCCCTCTTGACTGTTCCAGTGCCTCTTAAAAAAAAAAAAAAAGCCCTGCATATGACTGTTCCTGGGAGCCATAAGGAACTCTGAGCCTCAAAGAGGCACCATCCTTGCATATGGCTGATTGGATCCCTGCCGCAGAAATCTCTATAAAAGTTCGCAGGAGGCTGGGATACATGTCTAGACAAGAGCAAGTTGTCTAGCTATATACTGGCATGCTCGTTCTTGCTTTCTGATTGTGGACCTCAAAACTCAGTTCCTGTCTAGAGATCTGGTGCAGTCTCAGCCCTTGTTTCCCTGTGATTGGCAGTAGTAGTAAAAGGACCTACATTGCATATTAATGAGGGGGTGTGGCTTAAGTGTCGGTCACCTTGCATATTAATGAGAGGGTGTGGCGGACGTGACGTCACCTTGCATATTAATGAGGGGGCATGGCTTAAGTGCCGGTCACCTTGCATATTAATGAGGGGGCATAGTGGAAGTGATGTCACCTTGCATATTACTGAGGGGGTGTGGCAGAAGTGACATTACCTTGCATATTAATGAAGGGGGCATGGCAGAAGTACATCACCTTGCATACTTAATGAAGTGGGTGTGATGGAAGTGACGTTACCAGGCATGATGTCAGCCTCCCCACCTCCTTGCCACATCACTGGAAGTGACCCCTGACCCCATCACCAGATATCACCTGACCACCCCCAGCAGAAGTGACCCAATCCCATCACCAAATATCACCTGACCACCCCCAGCCCTGCCCCCTTGTCCAGCGCCACTCACTATAGCATCATTGAACTTCTGCCTGCTGCAGCCCACCCCAAAAATGGGGCAACCACCGGTGGAATGCCCAAATGCAGCCATGTGACCCCTCTAGCGACATGCCCTGTCACCCCTGACCAATTGCCAATGGCCCGGGAGGAGGTGATTGAAGAAAGAAGCCATATGTGCTAGCAGCAGACACGTGGTCAGGCTCTTGCTGAGGACATGGACACCCCCGACAGCCTCTTTGCCACCCCGCCACCATTGTTGAGGCCTGCTTTTGGTGAGAACAGGGACAACCCCATCAGGCACCTGGTATTCAATGAGGTGAATCACTCCACGGACAAAGAAAACACAATGCTGCCAGCATGGGGAGGCCATCATGGTGGGGAGCTGAAGTTTTCCAGCTACTCTGCAGATGAGATGGACATGGGAATACCCAACCCACTGTGGTGTATTTACCACCCCCCTGGTGAGGAGCTTGAAGATGAGGAAACTCCTGAGGACCATGAATGTGAAGTGGCTTTAAATGAATCCATGGAAGCTGAAAACAGAGTTTCAGACTCACAGGTAACAAGGTAATGGGGTGGCTGTGAATGAGTGTATAATGAAGTCAGGGAGGGTGGCAATCGAGGAGGCCATTTTCACTGATTTTTATTATTATTCTGTTTGTGCAGTGTGATGAGGACTTTATCCAGGCTTTTGGCACTCTGCACATTGGTAACCCTGTTGATGTGAACCTCTCATGTGTATCATGTTTTTGTACCAACGTTACCTCTGGTGACAAGAAGAAGAAGAAGAAAAAGAGGGGGGGGAGAAGAAGAGGTAGTTTTGTAACAATAAAAACATTTGTTTTTTGCGTGCTCATTTTGCATGCTCATTTTGGGGTTAAGCAGGGTGATGATGGAGATGACTGATCAAGAGGGGGTCTTAACACACATATATTATACACCGGGAGAAGCAGGGAGCTTTGGTGGTGTGAGGCCTCTCTTTCAGGTGGCCAAAAAGCAGTGTAAAACTCTCACTGGGGATAAGATTACTATGTGGCTTTCAGAGCAAGATGCGTATACATTACATAAGCAGGCCGAAGTCCACTTTAAGAAAAACCAGATCATAGTTTCTAGTCTGGATGCCCAGTGGCAAGCTGATTTAGTGGATATGCAGCAGTTATCCAAATATAATGATGGGTATAACTACATTTTAACAGTGGTTGACATACTATCTAAATATGCCTGGGCCACAGCCTTAAAAGACAAGACAGGGAGGAGGGTGTCAGAAGCCTTTAAGGATATCTTCAGTCAATGCAGAATACCTGCCAAGCTTCAGACTGATCTTGGTAAAGAGTTTCTAAACCAGTCTGTAAGCAACGTGTTAAAACAGCATGGAGTTCACCACTTTTTCACCCATAATGAAGTCAATGTGTTGTGGTGCACTTCAATCGTACTTTAAAAACCAAAATGTGGAGGTATTTTACCACCAATAACACATTCAGATATATTGATGTGTTGCCGCTGTTCATTCAAAGTTACAATTACAGCTTTCACAGAACAATCAGGGCCCGCCCTGTGGATTTAAACTCCACCAATGCACAGGCAGTGTGGAAAATGGTTTATGGAGATGGTGTTGGGGCAAATGAAACTGAGGGGAGGAGTCCTTTCTTTAGAAAAGGGGGCATGTGCGAGTTTCCAAAATTAAAGGGATTTTTGTAAAAAGGATATGAATAGAGCTATACAGATGAAATATTCATAGTGGAGCAGGTCATCCGTAGAGGCAAGAGTCCTGTATACTGGCTAAAAGATTATGCGGGAGACCCTGTCATAGGTTCATTTTATCCTAAAGAGTTACAGAAAGTTAAGAGTAAAGGAGACAGAGCATATCGAATTAAAAAAAAATTTAGCCTCTAAAGGCCGAGGTAAGAGAAAAATTTTTTATGGATAACCTCACTGTAGAGAATGGTGCTTATAACTCTCCTCCCCTTCCCACCTCTGTTTCTGATTACTGTCATAACTAAGTGCAGGGAACCAAGAAGATGGATTTCCGCATTACTCTGCATAAGGTTTGCCATCTGGTTGATAAAGTCATCAGCAGGGAAGCCCCCCACTGGCCTTCTCACAGAATGCAGAGGGTCACTTAACCCTCCACCCTGCAAATGAAACTGAACTAAATCCCCCTCCTGGACTCTGCCTCTCATCTCATTGAGTAGCCCCTGAATAGATTGGTGGATAGCCTCCCGTACTAGTAATGGGTGGGTTAACTGTTCCAAGTTCACAAATCTAAAAACTTCTGTATATTGATCCATCGGCAAATGCTGCAATTGCCGTTCCCACTGCCCTTCCCTTTCTAGATAAACTCTTGGGGGGTCAGGGGATGGGGGAAGCTCTTGTGATGGTAGTTCTAAGGGGCTTTCTTCAGGGGTGGCACATACAGAGGGTACAGTGGTGTTTCTTGCCAAATGGGAGGTGGTTGGAGCCTCTTCCTCTGAGTGGGGAGAATGGCCATCAACCATGTCGTTATTTGGGCTCTCGGGCTTTCTAACTTTGCTAAGAAACTTTAAAAGAGATTCACTTCTTTTTTGGCTAGATTTAACAAGTCTAGCATTATTCAGTTGCTTTAGTATAACTCTTTGCCACAGTTTTTTCAGTTTTAAAAGTTTGGCTTCCGTTTGGAATGTGGGTTGATGCTTTCTGAGCTGCCCCGCACCCCTCTGCCTGAGCCCCCTTTCCCTTCTCCTGTTTATACAAGGGCTGTTCCTTCTAATTTGTAGGTAGTTGTCAGTGAAAGACCCCATTATAGCTTGGAAAGCATTGTGAGATACCCCTATGTCTGTAGAGTGCAAACTGGGAACTTGTCTAGCGGCAGCCATTAGCTGGCTGCCTGTATGAACCATTAAGCTTGCCATGTTCTCTAACAATGATGTCAAAGAAGTAGTGGTAATGTCCATTTTCTGTTTCTTGCAGGGTGGCTCAAAGCCACTTTGTTTTTATTTACAGTAGGTTTTTATTTACAGTAGGTCTGTGTGCTGAATTTGATTTACCACATTCTTTGGGCTTCAATGTTCCTTTCATGCAAGTCTGTTGTTAGGCATGCTGCTCTGTGGTTTTGCAGGCAGATTCAAAGGAGTAGGCCTTTGCAGGTTAAGGCACCAGTGGGGTGCTTTGTTGCTGCTGGTGGCTCTGGTTGGAGGTTCCCAGGCCATTGGCAATTGGCCAGGGATGGCGGGGCATGTCGCTAGAAGGGTCACATGGCAGCACTTGGGCATTCCCACTGGTGGTTGACCCATTTCCGGGGTGGGCTGCAGCAGGTGGAAGTTCAATGATGCTACAGTGGGTGGCACTAGACAAGGGAGAAGGGCTGGGGGTGGTCAGGTGATACCTGGTGATGGGGTCAGGGGTCACTTCTGCTGGGGGTGGTCAGGTGATATCCGGTGATGAGGTCAGGGGTCACTTCCCCTGGGGGTGGTCAGGTGATATCTGGTGATGGGGTCAGGGGTCACTTCCGGTGATGTGGCAAGGGGGTGGGGAGGCTGACATCATGCCTGGCAATGTCACTTCCATCACGCCCACTTCATTAAGTATGCAAGGTGAGGTCACTTCCGCCACGTCCCCTTATTAATATGCAAGGTAACGTCAGTTCTGCCATGCCCTCTCATTAATATGCAAGGTGACCAACACTTAAACCACACCCCGTCATTAATATGCAAGGTAGGTCCTTTTACAAATATTGGCCCTGGCTTTCCTTGTGACCTTGGCTTTTGTCTAAAGTTCTGGCATAGTTTCAGTTTTTGCTAGTCCAGCAGCATTGACTTTTGGATTTTCTTCTTAAAGCATAAGCTCCTGTTTTGTGATGCACATCCCCATCCTAAACTCCAGTTCAAAAAGGTTTAGGGTGACAATTAAGACCCATGGCACATCACAGAGTTATAGTGGTATATCCCAAAAATACAGTGGTATATCCCAAAGATAAAGCAACAAGTCATACTGTTGTTGCACAAGAATAACTACTTTACTGTCATCAGATGGGGAAGTATCAGATTTTAGGCTGGGGCTATTTTCATTTATAGGTTTGACCTTGGACATCTCCTTAGCTACCTCTCTGGTTCCTAGTTCCCCACGTCTGACTTTGTTTGAGTGTGTCAACCCCTAATCCAGCTTTGACACCTTCAGCCTAACCCACCTCACAGGGTTGTGGCAGGAACAATGGAGGAAGAGTGAATTAAAATGCAGCAGATGTCAACACAGACAGCAGTAAATATAAGTACTATTATTGTTTTCAAAAGTATGGAGAAAAATTATTCCACTGTGCAGCAAAGATTTCACAAAAGCTCAGATTTCAAGAACATTTGTGTCTAAGGAAAGGTAAGCAGTTTGGTAACTCAGTAAAAGTTAATCTGCAAACTGAAATGCTTGAAGAGCTGCAGGGCAACTACACATTAAAAGCCATCCCTTTCAAAAGGATGCAACTTGCATAATTTTATTTTTGCATTTATTAACAGATAGCCCTTGGTTCATTCAAATATTGTTCTCAAACTTATATTTTAAAATATTCACTTTAGACATAGTTCAAGGATGCTGTAAATGCACTACTAAAGTAGTTATGGAAACTGTAGTTCTGAAATGGACTAATGGCAAGGAACATATTTTGGTTATCTGTCAGGTTCCCCTAGGCCATTCCAGATGAAGTGCCCAGCAAACTCCTTGTTACCAGATCATTTGCATGAACTGGAAAAGCTTAGCTGATGGACCTTGTGGGAATGGAGCAAAGCTGGCCTCAATTTTTAGTCCATGCCTTAGGTCACATGCCATCCAGAGGAATTTTCAGGAAAAACCCAAAAATAAAAAAAAGAACATTCACACCTAATTTTAAAATCTGATTAAAGCTAAAGCCAACTTGTAAATAAATGCAATTATTACTTTTCAGAGAGCTAGTAATCCCCTACTAATTAAACTGTGCAATACATCATATTGTATATCACATCTGAAATCCTGCACACTATATTGGAATACTTTCAACATACCCTGCAACTGTAATTCCCACTCCCCTTTCTTACAGTGTTCTTATAAATGAATATTTTGCACTTCCTACCATTCTTTCATTAATTAGCTAGCTGATGGTCTGTGGCCAACTCTACAGCTCACTGAACAGCCTAATATTAATACCTCATAGCTTTGTCAGTTTACACAAATGCCACACACCTTCTCTGCATATAGGCAAACAGCAGATCAGTAATGAGAAATAGGACTTTTTCTGAAAGAAAAGATAAAAGAAAGGATGAAATATAAAAGTGTGTTCTCCACATTATTTAAAGTTTTGGGGCTTCACCTCTGGCAGGAAGGCACAGGCATCAGTCTTGGATTAATCAAAGGTTTATTACATACGAACATAAGAACATAACAGAACCCAGTGCTGGATCAGGCCAGTGGCCCATCCAGTCCAACACTCTGTCACACAGTGGTCAAAAATAGCAGGTGCCATCAGGAGGTCCACCAGTGGGGCCAGGACACCAGAAGCCCACCCACTGTTGCCCCCCCTCAAGCACCAAGAATGCAATGCATCACTTGCCCCAGACTAAGAGTTCCTATCTATACCTTGTGGCTAATAGCCATTGATGGACCTCTGCTCCATATTTTAATGGTTGCATTACAGTTGGTAAACTCTTTACCATTCATTCACCAGTTCTGGGCAAGCCCACCTTGGCTCGAAGCTCAGTGAAATAACATAACTGCCTTTAAAAAAAAATCCCAGCCGGTATGCCAAACTGTTCTGAGAGATGCTCCCATCAAGGGCACTCCCCATGCTGGTCAGCATGAGGGTTCAGGCTTTAACATCCAGCATCCAGAGAGTTCCTTCCCCAAGCATTTGGACCTCTTCCCATTTTAAGATACTTTAGGGTGCTTGCCAATGACCTTAACAGGTTGCTGGCCTCAATCCTGCCACTTTTGTTAAGGCCTTATTCTTACCAGCCCTATTTAAAATTAACTTCAGCTTCCTCTTACAGTATGAAGCAGACAAAATGGCCAATCGATACTCCTCTCTTCAAATTTTTGCTTGCCCCAAAAGTAACTTGCTAATCCCATACTATACTCTAAGGGAGGGAATATGAGTCAGCTTTCCACCAAAGGCCATGTGAACACGGAATTTAAATAGCCCTCTGAAGTAACCTGCCTGGCTGTCTGGTGCCTTCTTTTCTGAAGAGGAACAGGACCAAAAAAATGGTTCCATCCTCAAGGGCAAAGCCATCCATGCATTCAGAAGACATGTAGTCTGGCATGAGGTGCCCTGCTGGATTAGACCACTGGTCCATCTAGTCCAATGACCTATTTCATAGAACAAACAGCCAGTTGCCCTGGAAGGCCAACAAATGGCATAAAAGAGAGCCAGTTTGGTGTAGTGGTTAAATGCGTGGACTCTAATCTGGGAGAACCGGGTTTGATTCCTCACTCCTCCACTTGCACCTGCTGGATGACCTTAAGCAAGTCATAGTTCTGGCATAGCTGTTCTTAAAAAAGAGCAGTTTCTATCAGAGCTCTCTCAGCCCCACCTACCTCACAGGGTGTCTGTTGTGGGGAGGGGAAGGGAAAGGAGTTTGTAAACCACTCTGAGACTCCAAGTGAGTGAAGGGTGGGATATAAATCCAATCTCTTCTTCTCTTCTTCTAAAAGCAAAGTCCTCATAGCACTGATATTTAGAGGTTTACTGACACTGTATGTGGGGGTTCTGTTTAGTCATCATGGCTAAAGAACAAACTAAACATTATAGGACAGACCTGTGAATGCTGACAACATTTTAGAGTTGAATTCGGCCATTTAAAAATACTATGAGAACCCAATCCTTACTGACCACAGTGCGGTAGGGCCATGCAATCTTTTCTTCACTCACATGGATTTTAAAGTGTTTAACAGTTCCTGTTTTGGCATTTGAAAAGGCATCATGAGTACTAGATTTCCTGGTCCCACCACACTGCAGCCTCATAGCTTTTTTAAAACCTAAAGTTGCCAACCTCCAGGTGGCAGCTGGAGATCTCCCACTATTACAACTGCTCTCCAGACAACCCAGATCAGTTTCCCTGGAAAAATGGCTACTTCGGAGGGTGGACTTTATAGCATTATACCTTGGAAAGGTCCCCCCCAACCCCCCCCATCCCCCAGTCTCCACCTCCAAAATCTCCAGGCATTTCCTATCCTAGAGATGGCAGCCCTGTAAATGGCTGAATTCTGCTCTTAAATGGCATCTACATCAATGTGTAGCTTGACCCTAATTCTAATCTATTTTGAATTCATTCAAAAGAAATGGGCAATTTTTGTATGCAGGCTTCAAACATAATATGCACAAGAGCAAACTGATGACAGAGGTCACCTGAGGTCTACAAGACCTTAGTGAAGGCAACACAATGATGGAAAGGATGTAAAAACTAACCTGGCAGGGATATGTTGAAAATGGGATCGAATGGAAGAAAGTGATATAATACAAGAAAATATGGAATGCTGTCGTGAAGACAATTGCAAATGCCCTACTCCCTTCTACAGCAGTTTCTTCTTTAATTCCACACTCCACTGTCCCCCTTGCACATTGCTTATTGCTGTCCCAAATGTACCTTTCTGGCAAGTACTTAAATGGCTGGGCCAAGAAACCTCTAAAAGTACTTTGACAGGAACTGGGGGAGGGGGAATAACCTATTTTCTCTAACTTCCTACAAACAATAAGGTAAACTCACTCCTTGAGAATCACTAGCTCTTCTCAGCAGGTTAAGAGTAAGAATTATTAGTTCACTTCAAAATCGGAAATCAAACATGACAGTCACACCTGCCTTACTGCAGGCTTTGACTCTGGATCTCCACTGAGGAAGTGTGATGGGGGATGATTCAGATATTAGTCAGGCTTGTTCCTGAGTAACGTGAGGCTGAGCCACAACAGGGATGCTTTCAAAACATTTGCCTCCACGTGTAAAAAAAAAATAAAAATCAAACCTCCCTTTTCATCACAGGCTGTTCAGGGATTTTAATTTCCTGGAGCTAGGAGATACTGTGAAGATCATCAGGGGGTAGTCTTAGTGTTTCTAGGGTCCTGGGCAAGAGTCCAGGATGCATCCTGGCATACCAGGTCCTGTAAGCTGCTCTGAGCCTGCGAATGTGGGGAGAGCGGCCTAGAAATCAAATCAATAAATAATCCTGGAATTATTGCATCCCCCCTCCCCGCTTCCAAAATTCCAAGTGTGTTCATGGGTGGGGGAGAGGGGGACACCTGGCATAGCCAAAGGGGACAATGAGGGGATTATTATTGACAGCAATGATTCCTAACTAGGATTAGCTATGTGGGATCACTGTTACTAGGATGTAAAAGGGCAATTTTCAAACAAGAATATTGCACTAAAGCAATGGCCATTTGGGAATGTGGTCACAGTGAAAACAGGTATGAAACTATAATAGGGCAGAGGAAGCTGGATATGTCTCAGACCCCTGTTTATGCCAAAAATATTCACTGGAGAATAATCACCCATAGTGTAGGACTTTCTGTGTTCTGTGTCTTTCCACGTATTTGGAGTTAGCATAAGTGACTGGTGGGACCTTAATGACAGAGAGAACTGGATGCAGAAGACATCTTCTGGAATTACCAATTTTTGAATGTTAAGACAGGCAGGTTGTTCCTAGGTGTTTGGATCTTTCTAACTCTTAATTGTGTCACACTTAACCCATTGCACTGTGGAGTGATAGAGATTCCTCAGTCAAACTGTGTTTGACTAGATCTGCCTTCTTTATAATATAACATTTTGGAAAAGGGTACATTATATGGAAAACCTTACCTTCTGTAATGAATAGAAGATGCTTCTCGTTCCCAAAAACCCAGGTGAGAAAATGGAATGGAAAACGGGAAATAAGGGAATCTTGCACAGGAATAAAATAGTTACAAGTTGGCAGAACCAGGGATACTTTGGGGCCAGAATGCACCAGAATGGCGTTCCAGCTGCGTTCCAAGGCCGCCCCACCTCACCCCTCCCTTCCCCACCCCTTCCTCACCAAAACCCCTGCAGTGTGTCCCACTTTGGCACCCGCTGCCTCTCCCTGAAACATGCCAACCCAACAGGGGAAATGACTGGGGGGAAGGGGAGGTGCCTTGCCCTCCCTCCCTCAGAGGAGGAGAACTGGAAAGGGTGGTGGTGAAAGAGGAGGACAAGGACGGACAGCAGATCCAGGCAAGGAGGCTCAAGCCAGGGAGAAGCCCCTTTTCATCCTTGCCTCTCCCCCCCCTCGCTCGCCAGAAACCATGGGAGCCCAACGCAAGCCTGAACAGGAAAAAATCCACTGTAAATAACATTAGCCAGTTAAAAATCTCATAGATTCTAAGGAAGAATAAAATCTGAACATAAAATTTACCCTACATCCAATTATGGATTTATGCAAAGGATCTGTCTAAGGAGTCCTGTAAATAGTCTTGTAAATGCAAAAGGTGGGTGTGACTGCACTTCTGCTAACAATGCTCATGATATGCTCATGAGCTGTGCTATCAGGGTGTGGCCTAGTATGCTAATGAGTTTCTGCTGTTGGCTGTGGTCTGTTATGCTAATTAGTTCCTGCTGGGCTTTTTCTACAAAAAGAGCCCTGAGCAGATCTATAAAATATAATTTCACTACTGTACAAATGTGTAGGTAAACTGCCAGCAAAATTTCTGTGCATCCTAACAGGATGATCACCCTGCTGTGTGTGGTAGCAGCTGAAATGCCCAGTACCTAATAGGAAAGATTTCTATGGTTTTCAAACAGTGTGTCTAGTTAAGTTGGAAGAAGGCTTAGAACATTTTGGTAATACACAAAAGTGCCTTTTGATAAAGTTATATGTTAGTGCAGCCCTAGGGCAGCTGTCAATCTAACCATGTTTTATATCTTTCCTTTCCTCACTATTAAAAACAATCAAGGTAACCATAGAAACAGCAATTCTGTCACACAGAACTTGTGCAGTGTTTCAAGCTATAAAAACATGTTATTAAAGAAATAGGCAGATCTTCATATACTGTGAACCTATTTTTGTGAAAATAATGTTATACTTTCCTTTTGGAAAAGTTGTTGGTTTTGTTTTTGGTTATATCAAGCACCTAATTTCCTTAAAATGATTTTGAGTATACATGGAGGAACAAATTAAAAAGAATTCTTTTAAAACTATAGCATGTTTTTTCCAGTACATGCTCAGTTCCCATCATTAATCGATGACACCACCCTTTCAAAAGGGGCAGATGCCAGTGATTGGCTGATGTTGTTGAAGCCATGGTAGGCCAATCAGGGCAGGCAGGAGGCTATTTATTGCTTCCCTGCCTGGCAAAGCTTGGTAAAACTTTTTTGCTATGTGTACAATTTGTTACTTCTCCAATTACGGCCTTTTTTTCCCTCTGCTGTTCAAACTATAGTTGCAGGTAGCCCACAAAACTGTTTATTATATGTGTACACTGTAGACATAGGGTTTCTGGTGCTATACATATGTGAAGCACCACAGGAGGATATGTAGAGATATTATACAGGAAGATATATGAGTGGGGGCACATCCAATATCTACACTGAAAATATATGCAAGTAGGAATCTTCTCATTTGCAAAGTTGAGAAACATAGCCAGGAAAAAAATGTATTATATTAATTAATAAAATCACATAAAGCAGAAATTGAAAAGACTCATACAGATGAGCTGTTTTTCAAATATTCCGGTAGTTTTTGCTATTTCTGAAATACAAAGGTCAAGGCTGTGGTATCTCTTCTTATGATTGATGGGTTAAAAAAGAAATCCAACCTCCTTTTCAGTTCTGACACCTAGTAGACAAATATCTTCGAGGAATTGCCCATAATGCAAAAACAGGAAATTTTGACCTTTGCTAAGGCAGTTGCTTTTAGTTCTCCCTCTTTAGAATCTTCCTTTTATTTTCATACATCACATGGGTGGTAATTCCATGAATTAAACCAGGCTTGTATTTGCAGATGATTTGTTCCATGGGGATGCAAGACCAGCCTGAGCACACAAGCACTTATATTTCCATGGGAATGGCATTTACTTAAATGGCAATACCGCATTTATTGTTGACTATAGCTGTTTATTGGATGTTGGTATTAAACAAAGAGGAATTTGAAATGCATGGTATTTATAATTCTATATCATGCTGAAGGTTTTACTACTTGGCTTTATTTGTATACCCTTCAGTTGCATTTGTGGTGAATAACAATCAGCTATAAATTCAAATTAACTGTTATAGTGCCATGGAATGAATTATCCCTGTGATATGGCTATAAAGCACTTGTGCTGCTGGAATAGTAAGCTCTATCAGTTTCATAGTATGCACAACACTTTTCAATAATCCGGAAAGAATGTTGGATCTGTTTGTTCATGGGTGGAAACACAATTATGTGGCAATATGTGTATATATATTTATTCATTTTGGAAATCACAGCTGGCCACACACAGAAAACCATTGTTACAGCTTGTAAATTATTTTTGGATGTAGTGTAGTTCACATCGTAAACTGAACAAATTTATAAACCAGTATCCTTAATTCGAATTTCCTTGCATACCTACCTATTTATATTTTTCCTAATTCCACTTTTCCTGAGGTTTTAATTATGGATGTTCTTTGATTTTAGAAGAAAAAAATATGTAAATGCCTTGAATTATGGACAATATAGAGTAGTGGCTAGAATGTCAGATGAGGACCTGTCCAAATCCCCCTTGGCCACACAGCTCAGTGGGTAATGTAGGCTGATCACTTGCCCTCATTCTAAGGCTGATCACTTACCCTCAATCTAACCTATTTCACAGGATTGTTGAGAGGATAAAATGGGGTAGGGAGAACCACAATTACTGTCCTGAGCTCTTTGGGGGAGAGCAGGAAAAATGTGATAGAATCTAATGCTGGCATATAACATCATCACCATGCATTAAAACCCATCAACAAGAACTTACAATAAAGTTGAATTTGAATTCTGAAATACTGCCAAATTTTACAAACGTTCAAAATTTCATCTTAGTGCTAGTAGATGGTACGTGGTAGTAACACCAAACTGAAGCGTGCTAGCTTTGCTTCTTCAGTAATTTCAATGTGCGGCAGTGGTATCAGTACAGGTTACTTTTAAATAAAAACCAAATTGAGGTTTATCATCCTCCTGTTACAACTGAAAGCCCAAAAAGTATCTGATAAACAGGAAGGCTCCCTGACTGTAAAAATTATTTATATGTGTGGTCTTGATTCAGTTCAGAGCCTTGTGGGGAGTGGAGCAGCAGGATATTTAACCCTTCATTCATGCTCACTTTCGTCAACAGTAACCAGTCTTTCCATGCTGATAATAGTAAGGAAAAAGAGGATATCCTTTAAAATCTCACCTTTTCCCATTTAAAATTCTAATGAAACCATGAGAAGCCTATGTCGATTAGCAAAACTAAGTGAAGAGTTAAATCCCCTGTCCCCTTTCTGTGTGGCTCCAATTGGAATTGCAGTTGTGTGAGAGAGCAATGTATTTTTCAAAGATGGATGGAGATCCATGATGTCTGTCTTGGTCCTAAGAATATTATTTTTTTATTCAGTTATTTAATTCATTTATTCCCCACCTTTCTCCCCAGTGGGAACTCAAAGCAGCTTGCATCATTCTCTGCCCCTCCATTTTAACCCCACAACAACCCTTTGAGGTATGTTATGCTAAGAGAGTATGACTGACCAAAGGTCATCTAGTAAGCTTCCATGGCGGGGGGGGGGGGGGGAGGATTCATCCAGGTTTCTCAAATCCAGGTCCAACACTCCAACAGTGTGGCTCAGTGGCTCTGGCCAGTGTTTTTCCAGCTATCTCGTGAATATAAATGGCAATGCAATTTTCTGAATTTGGACAATACAAATCAGACCCTGTTCCTGGGAATCTTCGGTAAATGAGTGCACTGAGGCTGCAATCCTAACAACACCTTTCTAGGAGAAAACCCCTTTGAATCAAATGGGACTTACTTCCAAGTAGATCTACTTAGGATTGTTCCATGAAGATTCCTTCACCCCCACTCTATGTAACCTGGTAGATAGCTGCATCTTAATAATGTCACGTACACAAATATTTTGTAACACTTTGTTATTTCTACTGTGTTGTGAAAGAAATTCACGAAATACAAAGAGCTCTTTTGGAATTTTTAGAAGAGGTAGTGGGCCCTATAACAAAATGGCTGCCATAGAGGTGGGGTTCAATCACAAAATGTTGAGAGGTTCTATAATGGAGAATTTCCCACATGGGTGGTCCCCCTGCCCCCCCCCCCAAAAGGTGATGAAAGCACCTGTTACTCCAGTGAAGTGGAGAAAAGCCAGGACTGGCTCTCTGATGTGGGGAAGAAGCAAGTGAGTTCCAGGAAACACTCCAGTAGGCACCATGTCACCCATGGGCACCATTTTAGGGACCAATGGATTAATGCAGTAGCTATGTTGAAGAGACAGATACTATTTGCTTTTCATGTGGCTGCTAGATTTTAAGGAAACTTAGATAGCACTTGAGAAAGGAATTTCTTGGTCACTGGACCAAAACTGTGGAATTCCCTTCCCAGGGAGTTTCTTTAGTCCCCTTTGTCTTCTGCTAGCAGTTTTTACTCTGTTTGGAGTTCCAATACTGACCCTCCCTACTTTATGGATTTAATTGGTGTTTTATACGTTTCTAAAATTATTTATTTTTTACTTTTTACTGCCTTGAGGGCCATAATTGGGTAAAAGCTAGGAGTGAAATGTTTTACATAAGTAGTAAATAAATAAATATGTTACATTTTGATTTTAAGCATATTTTCTGCATCTCTTATGCATTTTCTCCCACTCACTTCTAATTAGAACATCTCCAGTATTCCTCCACCCATACTGTGTCAATATAACTGCTAAACCCAGAGTCAGATAACTGTTGTTGCTGGTGTAACCTACTAACTGGGAATGGAATGAGCCAGGAAGGGGTGGAGCCTCTAGAGAGAACTTGTGGAAAGCAGAAGAGGGAAGCCAAACTGCCATGCTGGAAACCTTAAATCTTAAGCATAGCCTCTTAACACCTTGTTTAAGGTAACTATGATTTATATATGGAAACCAGTAAGGGAGAGAGACGTTCTAAATTGTAATGCTAGAATTGTTGTTTCAATTCTGTTTCATCTAGTGGGGAGTTCATCTGGAACCCTCATCTTGGAAGCTGGTTCATGGAAGCTCTTGGGCCACCAACAAGTGGAAAGAGATGGACTTTGGAGGTGGCAAGCTGTGAAGAAGAGAGAAGTGAATGGTTTGGACTATAAAAGATCACTGTTCTGTTGTGTTACTAACTTCTATGTTTTTGTTACATGATATGATGTTAAGTGAAAAGTAAAAATGTTTTATTCTCTCTGAATGATTGCAAGATGCATTCCAAGTTCTGCCTCACAGAACCCACAAGTTGAGGTTACACTCACTTCTAAAATACTTGGCTGTCCATCCACCCACTACCCTGCCCCCACCACCCACATGGCTTCCAATACTAATCAAGCCCTATGGGACAGTACCAGTAAATGTGGAAATTAGGTACCTCCCCCCCAGATGGGTCCAAGAGCCCGTTTGCGGGGAGGGCGGGATACAAATTCAAAAAATCAATCAATCAATCAAACCTATGTGTGGTGTGCACATCCTGGAAAACCAAAGGTTATCACAGTTTCTTGTGCAGGCAGTGAAACAGAATCTATTTATTTTTATTTTATAAATCCTAAGTGACAGGGACTCTTCAGTAATTAAACTACAATATGGGAATTTTTACGTAGTTACTGAAAATATTTGAAATTTTTAGGTG
The DNA here is from genome assembly GCA_029233225.1 of Lepidodactylus listeri. Lineage (NCBI taxonomy): Eukaryota > Metazoa > Chordata > Lepidosauria > Squamata > Gekkonidae > Lepidodactylus > Lepidodactylus listeri. The sequence continues at coordinate 38,983,355 of JARCFY010000012.1, forward strand.
CTGTGTAAGCAAATGAGTGCTACTAGATGCTCACAGGTTTTTTTTAAAAAAACTTGTACACTGTGTCATGTATTCATATTCCCCACTAGCTGCACAAATTTCTCAAAGGGGCTAGATCCAAAGGCCAGTTTTTTTGTGCCCCCCCCCCAAATCCCTTCATTTTGGAATTTCCTGTCATGACGGATAGAAAACAAAAATAGTGAAGTGGTCACCTGAGTAATTCCCAGGTGAATGCACCACTGCAAATACTGCAATATTAGTTGTTTACAAATTGGCATACATACATTTGTACCATTCAATTGACCACATCATCTCAGTTTTTCATCCAAGGATAGAAAATAAATCTAAAATGTAGTGAATCAGGCATTGTTTAGGGACACGTTTCCCCCAGTTTTCCATGTCCTTACTGGTCCATCCAGTTTGCAGGCTGATAGGGTTTTGTAGCATTTATATTTCTAACATATACTTCTAAACACACATACCCAAACACACAGTCACACTCCCATGCAGGTGGGTTATAGCTCTTATCAACATGGGTTAGGGCAAAATGTTTCAACCTTTGCACAAATATTCAGAAGTACTGGCAGGTTCCTTTCTCAGTGCTTCTTAAATTCCATAAGTGAAATGATTCCGAATAGAAGACAGGGGTTGTTGTTGTTGTTGGGTTTTTTTTCTGGAGACATCCTCCCAAATGTCCTTGCTTATCACCACCACATTAGGTCCTTAATAATAGATATACAGCAGGTTCTATCTGCCCTTTCAGAAAGAGACATTTCCAAACAGCTTCCTCTGTGTGGTAGGTAATGATGACTTTGTACTGGCTAGTACTCCATGCTGGCCCAGAGACAGGTGTAAGTGGCAGATAACAAATACAGGAAAGGCTGCTATTGCCACTTGCTAAGCTGAAGCTGACACTATTCTTGCCAGACAATTTGCTTCTGCCTCCTGGTGCTTGCTTAACTTTATAATCCCCTAATATATTTTCTGCTGCTCTGCTGTGCTGTGAAGTTGATGTCATATCACACCATAATTGTTCAGATGGGTCCAAGAGGAGTTGTTTGAACAGAAGTACCTTGGCTTCCTTTGTCAGGCAACTTTCTGATGAGAATGCAAGACTCCAAAGCTGCCGTTCTTGCTTCAGTTAGAATCAGAAAACTATTCCTATGCTAAGAGGTTGGGCAGCCTGTCCTCACAACAGTGAAGGCAGGAAAGAAACTGAGCAACTAGCAGTGACTTCTTTTTCACCTCTGACACTGTTACTATAGTAAGTGTTAGCTCTGCATATTGTGGGGACTTAATAGCTCCTTTCTTACTAGTCAGTGTTTTCCTCTGATCTTATTTGAGATGGATATTTTTTCTCTCCCTCTTTCCTTTGGTCAAGTAGCTTCTCCACCTCTGCCTTATTCCTCTCTTATACAGCAAAGTTGAATGTTCCCACATATTTTCCTTTGGACGATTAGTTGGATAAAATCCAGGCATGAAACAATTAAAGAAAAGGAATGAATATAGCCTGCTCCTCTAAGTGAAGGAGAGGTTGTTCTTCACAACACTAGCTTATCTACTAGTGGGGATGATTAAAAGAAATGAAAGTGCTGTTTGATATTGCCTGCAGAAATAGTCACCGGGCTATTTATAGGAATGGATTCTAAACCAGTAAGTTTGGGTTGATTTGGGAGTAAAGTTATTCCTTGTTCAGACTATTTAAAAATTGTGTATCTCCCTAATTTAAAATCTGGTCCAACTGAAGGCAAATTCAAACTGGACTCAATGATATGATACATTTTAAAAGTTAAGGGTTAGAGCTAGCCAACTTTTCTACTGGTGAAAAAGTAGGGTTGCCAGGTCTTTCCTCCTCACCAGCAAGGGTGTGTGGATGGGTGGGAGGGAGGAAGCTTTTGGGGAGTATGGGGTGGGGCAACATCACCATATGCGACATCCCCAATGTGATAATGTCATGCAGGAATGACATCATCACTCTGGGGATGTCACATGGCAATGCTTTGGTACTTTGGGCAAAAGTCTAGTTCTGCCCAAAATACCAGAGCATTGCCACGCGATGTCCCCTGTGTGATGACAGTATATTGGTACTGCTGCTTTAAGAACAGCTCCCAGAGACTCTCCGGGAAGTGGAAGTTCAGGTCTTGTGACTATAACTGGAGGAGGAATTAGAGTTACTGAGGCCTAATTGTAGCCTGTTCTGTTAGTTGGCTGCTGTGTTCTAATAAACACAGTTCTTATGACCACTACTGCCTCTAGCACTGATCTTTCTCCGCCCTAATGACATAACAACAAGGAGGAGAATTAGATGAGATTGAATGAAAAAGCTGGCTGGATCCAATCCTGACTCTTAAAACAATATGTATGTACAGTCAATGGTCTTGACCAAAAGAAAGTCTCATACAACAGGAGGAAGGAAACCATAGATGGAAAGAAAGCTGAATGTAGGGGCACAGATAAAGGTAAGTTGGCTGGTGAGTGGGAAAGAGATAGTGAAGCAGGAAATGGGGAGGGGCTGCAGAAACTTTCAGTGAAGGGTAGGGCTGCCAAGTCCCCCCGGGGGAGCAGGGATTCCCCTGCTAAATGGGTCCCCAATCCACTGGTCGGGATCCGGCCGATGGGGGGAACCCCACCCCCAAAGTGGCACGATCAGGCCGACATGCCTGGCGTGATGACATCACCAGGAAGTGATGTCATCACACTGGGCACATCAACGGGCAATGCTCTAGCAATCGCCCTGAAAACTCTATGGTACCATAGAGTTTTAGGGCAAATACCAGAGCATCACCCCGGCAATGTGCCCAGCATGATGACATCACTTCCGAATGATGTCATCACGGTGTGTGCGCGCTTTGCGCGTGCGGGGGACTCCCAGAGAGGGACTGGGACTACCCCGCTGTTATGAAAGTAAGACGGCAACCCTAGTGAAGGGAAAGAGGAAATAGTGGGGTGGGGGATTCAGGGGAAAATAAGATGCTCCTCTCAGGTGCTTGCATGGTTCTCACTAGTGATCCTTCTAAATTGCATTCAAAACTAAGGGTGTTGCCCTGACCTGGATAGCCCAGGCAAGCCCGATCTCATCAGATCTCAGAAACTAAGCAGGACCGGCCTTGGCTAGTATTTGAATTGGAAACCTCCAAGGAATACCAGGGTCATGACGCAGAGGCAGATGATGGAAAGCCACCTCTGAACATCCTTTGCATTCAACCCCACTACGGGGTTGCCAGAAGTCAGCTTGACTTGATGGCAACCCCGCCCCCCACTAAGGATGTCAAATGATAGTGCAGGGATTGTATTGTTGCTGTTACAGAAACAGTGAACAAAATCCCTCATATTACTTTAATTCTAAATGGCAGTGCCTCTGGAGTCCTGATAATCTTGTTCTACCATAGAAGTTGAGAAAGCAAATCAGTTGATTTTCAGAGTTTCTGAGATCTCAAAGTAAACCTAGATCTGCACATGGTAACTTAAAATATGCTTACTGACATAGGGGTTACCAAAATGAAAAGCAGAGTTTTAACTGGCTTGGTTTTAGTGAGAGTAAATAGATGTAGTAGTTCAATATTAAACAGCAGTACCAGTGACAGGATGAAAAAGAAAACTCATCCAAGAATAAAAGTGAGTGGGTTTACTGTACCAATCAGGCATGCTGGCAAAGTGGACCACCTGCCAGACTAATCTCTCTTTGAGACTCACTTAAAGAACTAAATAACCAGCTTAAAGTTTTATTTAAGTGAAATGATCCAGAAAAGCAAACACTGTGTAGCTGTTCAGAAGCTCCTCTCAGGAACGACTATTCCTTGCTTGTCCTTCATGACGGAGGATAAGGGCTGTGTTTGTTGCTGTCTTTGGAGGATAGGATAATACAGAGAATGGATGAATGAACCCATAGGTAATAGGCTGGCTTGTCAAATCTACCATTCATGAAGAAAAACATACTCCAGTACAAAATGTCATGTTATAACGAGTAAAGCAAAAGTGTCTTCAGTCAGTATCGCTTCAGTGTATTCTGTTGTACAGGTCACATGGCATGTTTAAGAGATGACACAACAGCATCACTTCCTCCCCATCATGCCTGTAGCCAAAACATTTTTGTTGAATCCAACCAGTTTTTCCATTAGTATAAAAGGGATTACAGGGTCTATGTTGGGTATCATGGGACACGTACAGACAAAAGTCGTGTTATGGGAGCGATAATAAGGAGGACTGAGTGAGATTGAATGAAAAGTTTGGCTGGATCCAACCCTGAGTTCCTTGCTAGATGGTGCTATCACATTTTTTGATAGGACTGGAATAGAAAATTAATAATGTACTCAGTCAACAGACCTGCCACAAAGCCAAGTATGTATGTTATTTTAGCATCTATAAATTGTTAGCACTGAAACATAAAACAGGATAAGGAGGATTTTTTTAATTCAGAAGGTTTTCTTTACACACAGTGAGCATATCAAATATTAGCTTTCTTAAGTTCCACCCTAACCTTTGAATGCACACTGTCATGAACACAATCACAGTTAGCTACACTGTAGCTTCCTGTCTCATCTTACAAGAATGTTATTCTGACAAAAAAGCTGTTATTTTGACCCAAGAGATGCTCCTGGCCAAATTTCAGGCAGGGTGGAAACAAGGGCTCCATATTATGGAAACTACAATTCTGTTTTACAATGCAGATAGAAGCATACTTTTGGCAACCCAAGAAAGGCAGTAGGCTCATTAATTATAATGTGGAGGATGGGGCCAGACATGATTGGGGATGCATACTATAAACCTGGTAGTGAGAGCACTGCTGTGCACTACTGATCCTATATGTATGAATGTATGAAACTGCCTTATACTGACTGATTGGTCTATCAATCGGTCAGTATCATCTACTCAGACTGGCAACGGCTCTCTAAGGATGCAGATAGAGTATCTTTCCCATCGTCTGCTATCTGATCAGATGCTGAGGACTGAATCTGGGACTTTCTGGATCCACAACAGATGCTCTACCACAGAGTCTAGCTATACCATGCCAGCAATTCAGCATCTTATTCTACTGCTTGAGTAGACCAGGCTGTAAATTTAAAACATAAGAGTGAAAAATAAATGCTCTACTAAAAAGGCAAGGCACACATCTGGGTCTGGATTCTACATACTTCTATTTCTGAATGGCCTTTATCTGTAAAAGAAGAATGCCAAGAATATGTACTAGGGGACAATTATATTCTAGACATGTGCCTACAGCCCTGTAAAGACTAGAGAGATGCTTTCCCAAGTCAGTTTGGTATTTCTAACATGGTTTCCTTGGTACCTTTTAAGATTCCCCCCACCCCCAGGATAGAGGAATACAACATCTATTAAAATTGTATGTAGTGACTGAGAAGAGAACAACACTGTGATATATCATGTTAACTTTAAAAGATCTCCTTATGGCAACAGTAGACCTATAATATAACAACCAATTAAAATCCAGTCCTGTGGTCTGCTTAGGTTAAAAAAACACATTGAAATAAGAGGTCAGGCAATTAGCTGTAACAAGACTCTCTTGGCATTGTGAGACTAGCCAGCTCACATAAAAATAATGGCAGGGAGTCAAATGTATTTAGAATCACAACATACATAGCAGCCTTTTCCTGGCACTTTTCAAGTTTTCAATTTGGAGCCATAACTTCCCTCATCTGTTGCTAACATGAAGCTCACAGTTCATGACAGAAAGGCCAAACAACTTCTCTTCAATCAGGTAAAATAATTGCATGCCATATCTAAAGTAGCTGGTCAAACAAAGCAAGAGAAAGAGAAAGGGAAGATTTCCTGTCCTGGTGGGTACTAATGGGTACAATCTACTGGGAAGCAGGGATGTGCAAAAACAACAACAATACCGTGTGGATTCACACATATATTTTCCCCTTGTTTCAAACTGGTAATAAACCAGCCCACAGTCATGGAGGTTTAATAAAATGGGGACTTAGAATGGGGCTGTTGAACAAACAGAGGCAAAAACTGTTGCATCACAGCAAATTGTGGATTTGGTGATGTTCTCTTACTGAACTGTATAGTTATTTTGACATGGCCCCTTAGGAACTAAGCACTTGTTTTAATTTAGTTTCACTTTCCATAAGCTGTTGCTAGTTATGTCCAGGCAGTACCTGGGAGACATTCTGCTTTGGTTCCAATTTTTCAACCATTGTTGTACATAGTGCTTGTTGAATTTTTACAGAAGTATAATTTTGGATAAAGGATCTCCATATTCCTCTATCAAGAGAAAAGTTCTGTTGCAAAGTGTTGTGCAGCTAAAGGGAAACTGGCGGTATGCAGTGACATCTGATGTTGCAGACCAAGGACCAAAGCACATCTTCCAGACCACAAAGGTATTTAGGCTAAGCCAAAGCTGTAATCAGCCTTGCTGCAGCTGCTGTGTTTCCCTGCTCCAAAGAGTTCCCCAAAAGATGCCCCACTGATTTTCTTTAGAGCAAGAAGAGATGTTTCAAATGATGAAATCACTTGAAGAAGCAGAAGAAGAGAGAGTGACCAGAAAATGCAGGTGTACTTTGTTCTTATTGTACAATTGGGGGCGTGGGATTCTGATGGTATTCTAAGAGCAGTGAGTTTGGCATTTCTAAAGTGGGGACTTTATTTTAATTATCCTATATTCCACCGAAACTTTAGGAAGTATAGAAATATGATGATATATTTTATATCCATCTAAGCCAGGGGTGGCCAACCTTGCTTAACGTAAGAGCCACATAGAATAAACGTCAGATGTCTGAGAGCCACAAGACAGGAACAAATATCACAAACACGTTTTTATTTTTTAAAATATGCAAATTTGCTTTTTATTAATGTTAAATGGGACTGCCAAAAATAAAAACAAACGAGGAAAACCAGTTATTGATAATGATATTACTTGTTTGCTAATGATATTGAGAGAGATGGAAAGAAAGAATTAAAGAAGTGGAAAGAAAGAGAGAGAGAGAAACTAGGAAAGCAAATAGATGGGAGGGAGGAGGGAAGGAAGGAAGGAAGGAAGGAAGGGAGAAAGAGAGAAAAAGCATGCCTCCCCTTTGCTTCCCCAGCCGCCCTGCCAGGAGCCGCACAATATATGTGAAAGAGCCGCATGTGGCTCCCGAGCCACAGGTTGGCCACCCCTGATCTAAGCACTGAATACACATGTCCTCAGTTTGCACAAAGCATTGAAATGTGAAGCTACCTAATACTTAACAGGCCATTGGCTTATATCAAGGTCAGTATTGTCTTCTCTGACTGGCAGTAGCTCTCCAGGGTCTAAGGTAAAGGTTTTTCACATAATCTATTCTATGATGTTTTTAAATGGCGATGCTAAGAAGTGAATTTGGGACCAGGATCCAGACCTGAGATGCCAAAGAAAATATAATTATGTTACTGTCCAGAGTCAATGCCTCCATCCCCACACTTATTTTAAGGGACCACTAGGGTTGCCAAGTCTGGGTTGGAAAATACCTGGAGGCTTTGGGGTTGGAGCCAGGAGAGGGCGGGGTTTGGGGAGGGGAGGGGCCTCAGCATGGTACAATGCCATAGAGTCCACCCTTCAAAGCAGCCATTTTCTCCAGGGGAGCTGATCTCTTGTCAGCTGGGGATGTGTTGTAAAAGCGGGATATCCCCAGGCCCCACCTGGAGGCTGGCAAGTCTAGGGACCACAAGCCCCACCAAGGGTGTACTGCACCCTTAAGCCCAGATGCGGGGGAAGTTGCCTGTCAGGTCACAGCAGGGCATGACCTTGATGGAGTCAACTTGGGAGTCAGCCAGCTAGAAGGAGCCCAGCTGGCTCTCAGCAGCATGTTCAGAGGCAGAAGCCAACCCACCCAAGTTCCTACCAGAGGCTATCCTGGTGCTGGGATTCAGTGGAGCACTGGTAAAGGGGCAGGAGAACAGGCAGCACTGACCTTCTTAGAGGAGATTGGGTGGGGCAGCCAGGCCTTTAATATATGCTCTAGGGGAGAGCCAGTGAGTTCATCAACACAAGACAAGGATCCATTGGCCCAGGGGCCTGTCACTCCCCAGGACTGGGTTGGGGAGGGAGGATTGACTTAACCCAGGGTTGACTTTCCTCCTAGGAAGCATTTAAAAGGCATGCCCAGGAACAGCCAAAGAGGAAGAGCTAGACCCTGGCAGATGGGAATATGTAGTTGGCAGAGCAGAGTGTGGGAACTGGGTGAAAATACCCCCCCTGCTCTATTCTGACGACTCTGGGATACTTGCCCTGAAGACAGCCCCAGATTTTGACCCAGTCCTAGTGGAACTTGACAGTTACCTTATTAAAGAGAAGCATGAGCATTGTGTTAACAACCTGAGATATGAGGGACTGAATTTAAACTGTTTAGGACAGTTGTTCTATATGCTTCAGTTCTTGTGTAGTTGCCGCTGTGCATGTTCAGTGATGTTATGACAGCCTTTTTTTTCGTGTTTTGGACATGTGGGTCAGGGTCAGAACCATCCCATACTAACCACTTGCATTAGTTGGAAGCATTTTTGTTGTTACAATGCACATTATTTATATAAGGTTGTAGTTGTACTTATATAAACAATTGTATGGGAGCATCAGTCCCTTTGGGATGATGCATAAATCATCCCAGATTCTTTCTAGTTTACCACCTGCCATCTTTTGTCTCTGCTATCATGAAGTTTTGTGCTTTGGGACTAAGCCTCATCTGCTGATGGTGGCTGTTTCCAGCATAATCATATCATGGTAGGAAGGCTCACTAGGGGTCTGCACCAAGAAAAAAAAGTTTTATTATTGTATCTGGGCTTTGGGGGGGGGTATAATTACTTATGTTAGTGTAGGACATTACTGGCTCAGGAGTCAAATCAATGTGGTTTTTTGGGTTCCAGAACTTCGGGACCTCAAGTGTCACAGAGCCTGGGCCCAGCTCACAAGAAGCAGCTGAGGAAATCCAGTAGCTCCATTATTCTCCACTGACAGCTGAGGCTGACTCTATCAATCATCTAACATATAACCAATTGTACCAGTGACATTAATTAATGTGTTTAAAGATATAGCAATGTACATCTTAACCGTTTGATGAAGCAAGTAAAGTACATTTACATCAAGGTAAACAGGAAGCATATTTATTTCTGACATCACCCCTGCTAGACAACATAGGTGTCAACTACATGGGGGCTTGGGGGCTCAGGCCACCCCTGAAAATTTCCAGGGGGACTGAGCCCCCCCAGACGATACGGAACACCTGCCCACCACTGTGCCTCCCTGCCCCTGGCTGCCACCTGTGCTAGGGCTCCCAAGAAGCCGCCACAAGAGCCTCTCCCCCCTGCCCGGCTCCCCTGCACCCACTCCTCCCTCCCTCCTTCTCTCCAAGGCTGACTGTCCAGTGTGGTGACATCACCTGGAAGTGATGTCATCACTCTGGGCATGTTGCTGGGGTGACACTCTAGCAATCACCCTGAAAACTCTATGGCACCGTAGAGTTTCAGGGCAATTGCCAGAGTGTCACCCCGGCAATGTGCTCAGCGTGATGACATCACTTCCAGGTAACGTCATCATGCTTGGCAGCCAGCCCTGAGAGAGGGAGGGAGGAGTGGGTGGGGATAGGGGTGCAGGGGAGCCAGGCGGGGGGAGGCTCTTGCAGCGGTGGCAGTGGCAGTGATATTGTCCCAGTGCGCGCACGCAAAGTGTGCACAAGGAACTCCTATCTTGCAGGTGGCAACACTATTCTCTCTCTCTTTTTCCCCCTTCCCCCTCCATTTCCCCCTCTGGCCTAGCTCCTGCCCCCCCCCCCCCCCCGGAAATTGGAAAGTCTACACTCTTGCTAGACAATTCTTCCTTATTCATCTTGCAAAGTCAAATGTTCATCAAGAGTTGCTATAAAATTCTAAACTTTGATAATTCGCCAGTAATATGTGATACATATAATGTACTTCATTGGTATCAAAGGGTCAGTCCAAACATATGTACACAACAACTCTGGCTGCATCTTCAGTTAGATATTCCATATACCACCCATTGGTTGTGGAAGTGAAAGAGCAGGAGGAACGACCAAATCCAGCACTTTATTCTTCCCATGATTGATACCATTAGGTCTCTAACTAGAGAACACTCACAGATATCTAAAGGTGTATCAGGCCAGGAAATTATGCTAGGAACACACACAGAGTAATGGCCCGTCCTGGTCTGGAAACGATAGCAAGAGACACAGAGTTCCGTACTGGTCTGGAAATGATAGCAAGAGACACATAGTTGTGTCTGTTCATTGTTTCTGGTGCAGGCTACTACCAGACTTCAAACTGCATTTTGACAATGGAAGAGTTGGAAACTTACATTTCCCCCCCTTACTGTGCTAGGTGATGATACAGCTAGTGTTGCCAGCCCCCGGTGGGGCAGGGAATCCCTCACCGTAGCTGGTGTTTCCTGCAGCAGGAGAAAAAAATAAAATAAAGAAATGGCCAACATATGACAGTGTGATATCACTTGGGGGGGGGGGACCCAGAAATGACATCATGCCTCTCTAGGATTGGCTGAAATCAGCTCTCTAGGAATTGGCCCTGTGATTTTACCATAGAGTTTTCTGTAACTCTAAGACCGATTTCCCACAAGCGCTGCCCCTGCATCGTTCCTCCATTTGCCCTGATTGCCTGCTTGAATTTCCCACTATTTGCCACGGGGCACATTTTGACCCAGGGCTTTGCACGATTTCCCCCACAGCTTCAGTGATCCTGTTTTTTGAGGATCACTGAAGCCGCGGAGGAAATCGCGTGAAGCCCCAGGTCAGAATGCGCCCCGCAGCAAATAGTGGGGAATTCAAGCAGGCAAACGGAGGAATGATGCCAGGGCAGTGCTCGTGGGAAATTGGTCTAAGAGAAAACTGATATCACTTCTGGGTTTTCTCTAGCAAAGATGTCACATTGCCAGCTGACAGCCACTGCCCCCATGTTCCCATACAAATTTAAAGAAAATGTAAAGAAAAATGTCTGCCTATGCATGCATGCACTCTCCTGGATCATAGCCAATAACTCAAGTTCTCAATATCTTCAAACTACCTTAAATGTACCATGAGAGCAAAACAATTCCAAAAAATGACTTTCTACAATCAGATACAACCCAACTTTTCCTACTTACAGCGTACAGTTCCTTTTCTATGGTAGCCATACTTATTTTTACTTCAAGGAGATGCCTTCAAAGGTTTCTGTTAGATACTAGCATAGTCTATGTTTCTTTCTGAGGATGTCTGAATCTTAGAGTGTGGTTGTAGTAGATGCATCTTATCTCTAATGTATACATGTAACAATGCAGTCACATTAATTTTAAAGCAACAACATACAATGTCCAGCTGCCATTTCAATACCCTTAGCGCAGAGGGTGAAAGTGTAGCCCCCAGATATGATCTGGGAAAATGGTAGGCTTTGGAGAAAACTTCAGGTGCATTTATTGTCAGTGTAAAAGGAGCTTGAATGTTGGTTCTTCAGACTTTTGCTCACTTGCACATTTTCTGCATAGATCTGGAACATGCTTTTTGTAATAAGTTTGTATAATCAATTATACTAAAGTTCTAGGGAGAGTTTGCTGGCTTTCAAATAGCATGTTTCTGTATCTTAAGATTCTACTTTTGGTAATTTGGTGAGTTAATTCACTTGACTATCAGTAGGACTAATGGTTAGCAACATTTTCTTAATCTGGCTAGAAATTTTTTTAGCTATATAGATATAGAAGGGTTTTGTTTGTTTAGTAATTTTGTTATTTGTGTCGTAGGCTACTGAAAACAAGCTTCTAATAGAATACAGGCTGGGCATGGTTTAATGAGTAATTTGCAGTTTATTCATGCTACTTTCTGATCTTTTAATTCTGAGCTAATGATGTGAACAAACTGTGTGAAGTATCCCTTAAGCTTGCATGATCCTTGTAAATTATTCCAACATATTTATTATTGCTATAGGAGAAGGTTTTACATAGTATTATAATATTGTTAATATTAGGTTGACCACTAACTTGTTTTATGTCTGTGAAATAGGGTTGCCAACTCTGGGTTGGGAAATGCTTGGAGATTTATGGGTGGAGCCTAGGGAGGGCAGGGTTTGGGGAAAGGGAGGGAACTCAGTAGGGTATAATGCCATAGAGTCCACCTTCCAAAGCAGCCATTTTCTCCAGAGAAACTAAGGAGATCAGTTGTAATTCCATGAGATCTCCATACCCTGCCTGGGAGGTGAAAACGTTTCTGTGAAATAAGGAAGGTTTTGTACATTATAACAATACTGAGATATTATTGACTCATTTTGAAATATGTGTTAAAGTATGTTTATCATACTCAGATTTTTGTGTGTATCAATTTTAAACCGTAGGTTTTTTACTGCTGGGGGGGTGGGGTTATGGAAAGTGCCATCAAGTAATAGCTGATGGTGACCCCATAGGGTTTTCAAAGCAAGAGACCTTCAGAAGTGATTTGCCATGGCTTGTCTTGGGGTTTCAATCCTGGACTTCCTTGGTGGTCTCCCATCCAAATACTAACCGGCTTCCAAAATCTTAGAAGATTGGGTGTCCTGGTGCATGATAACTTCATTGATTGATTGATTGATTGATTCCTTCCTTTAATTTCTACCCCACACTCCCCTCCAGAGCATACAGTCAGTTTTGTGCACCAGATTAAATAGTTTAGTTAATGAAAAGAATGTCTGGATTGAATCTATGAGTAATACAGTAATTCTGATAATTTTTTTAAGTGGTGGTGAGTCTCTCCACTTTCATGCTCTTCAACATTATCACAGTAGGTGGAAATTTCTTTTAAGAAAACCAAAGGTGCTTGGAATCATAAAGTTTAAGGAATTAAGAGTTTTTAGGGCAAAATCAGAACAAATATAATGTGACATAATGTTCTGTTCAGGAGTCATCCTTTTGGGAACTTTGAATTCACTCCCGTCAGTAGCCAGATGAGAAAATGTTGCTCTCACCCTTCAAGCCTGACAGTCCTATACTAAAGCCAATTTTAATGCTCTATGAATTTTGTGGTTCACTCTGGGAGAATTTAAATGCTGAGAACATAAAAAATCTAAATGCAGTTTGTCTGAGACATACTTTGATTGCTCTAAAATAAGGCAACCTTTTAAAAATACTGAACCGTTTTGGAACATAAACAGGTTATAGACTTCGTATGCAGGATATTAAATATTCTTGGTCCCATTGGTCTTGTTCTTTCCAAACCCTGGTTTATATAAATTGGATTCATAGTGTTTAATTCAAAGCAGTACCCAAAAGTAAAGAACAGAGAGGAGGCATACCACCAAGTATGGAAGAAGGACTTGCAATGTCAGACAGATCATTCCTCACATTGATATATATTTGAATTAATAGTTATAAGGTGTGCTTTTAACCCAATATGACAAAAAAAACAAAAAAACATGAAAACAAGCAAAAGAAATACCTAGATTTTAGTGTGTACAAAATAAATGGAGAGGGACAATTCCACATCTAAAAGTATTTCAAAAGTGTTATTCACAAACAGCGATTCTGTACTTCATGTAAGTATCTCATGTAGATACAGCAATTATGAGTTGTCATATAAAACCACAAAAAAATCACAGCAGAATCCTAGGCACTGTGTTCATCTCAGTACTAACATCAGTACCACCACATCTTAATCAACACTTAACTGAATGAGTGCAGTTATCAATTACCATCAAAATGACACAAAAAACAGAAAAATAAGCCACACCTATGTAAGCCAAATCATAAATGTAACACTTTGGAAGTAAGAGACTAGCACATAATGAATTTGTGACAGCTTGTCCGGCAAGGCAAGATATAAATTGAAATAATAAATAAATTTTAAGGTTTTCAATATACCCTTGATTACTAAGGGTGATGCCGTATTTTTCGCTCCATAAGACGCACCTGACCATAAGACGCACCTAGTTTTAGAGGAGGAAAGCAGGGAAAAAAAATATTCTGAACCAAATAGTAGGTAGGTGGGGGGGGGAGAGAGAAGAAAGGAAGGAAGGAAGGAAGGTAGGTAGGTAGGTAGGTAGGGGGAGAGAGAGAGAAGGAAGAAAGGAACAGAAAGAAAGGAAGGAAGGAACAGAAAGGAAGGAAGGAAGGAAGAATGTTTCCCTCCCCCCCTTGCTTGGGCCCGAGTGGCTTAACGCCACTCAGGCCCAGCTCTTCCCTCCCTACCCCCCCCCCCCGCAGCCCAGGAATGGTGAGGGGGGGAGGGATGGGGCTTCTCCCTGAGCCGGTGGCCTAGCGGCCTGGGAAAGGTGAGTGGGGGAGGGAGGGGGGTTTCTTCCCGGGCCGGTGGCCATGCTGCGGCTCGGGAAAGGTGAGCGGGGGAAGGAGGGGGGTTCTCCCCGGGCAGTCTTTGCTCCATAAGACGCACACACTTCCCCCCACACACTTTTTGGGGGAGAAAAAGTGCATCTTATGGAGCGAAAAATATGGTATTTATTAAAACATTTATATCCTGCCTTTACTCTTGGTTCATGGTGGCTGATCTGTATGGAGAACAAATTTTTGTGTGCAGATTTTTCTTTTAAAGTGAATCCTGTACATACATATAGTCCTCAGTGTGAAAAATCCTAAATTCAGCCCACGCAGGTGTGTATTTAGTTTTTGTGGCCCTTTCTTACAAGCCCAGGGAAATCCTGATTGCCACTTTGGGGTCAGGAAGCAATTTTTCTCCAGGCTAGTTTGGCCAGGGGTCCTGGAGATTTTTTTTCATCTTCTCGGTATGGAACAGCGGTCACTGCAGGTGTGGAGGGGGAGGTATTTGTGAATTTCCTGCATTGTGCAGGGGGTTGGATTAGGTGATCCGGAAGGTTTCTTCCAACTCTATGATTCTACATGGGGCATCTGTGGGATATTACTACTACTAAACATATGCTTACTGCTCTGGGAGAAACAAAAGAAAACCATCAGAAGCATTACTCATGAAGAAAAAGGTGACTCAAAATTAACTTCCAGAAAAAGATCAGGGTAAAAGTAGTCTCGAAAGAAATGGGAAAACCTGGGGGGAACAATAATATGTCCTAACACTTTATGATATTTGGATTTTTTTAGAAGGTTTTATGATTGTTTTAACTGTTATCTATGTGTTTTAATCTTTCTGTAAACTGTCATGAGCCTGATTCAGTGGGGAGGGCGAGGTATAAATTTGATAAATAAATAAATATAAAAATAACAAAAATAAGTAAAAGAAGAACAGCAAAAACTAAAGGCACAAAAAGGCACAAAGCAGTATGGGGCCAGAACTGACAGGGAGGAGAAAAGGCAAAAGCCCTGAGGATTATCATAAATGTAGCATTTAATCGCTAGCCAGTGAGGTTGGGTTTCTGCACAGTGCCAAACCCAGTTTTAAATGAAGCACAGATTATTGGTTCTGGCATCTGTTGATTGCCTCATGCAGAGTGGCCATTGGGAAAAAGGTTCTTGAGGCTATTTAAACCCCACCCACCAGCTGGCTTTGCTTGAGTTGGCCTATCTGCCCTCTTTATGCATAATGCATGATTAGCTGATCATCAGGAATTTCTAGGTGTTTTTCAAACTGGCACAGAAGGGGATTTTTATTTGCTTGATCCAAATTATCCTGGTGAGTTGTGGTGGTGCCATATGGCTCTGCTTTTGACTGGTTAGGCCATAACTTATTTAGATAGGAATATTACCAGTTGCTATTTATTTAGTATATTTATATGGTGCTTTTCTCTTGGAACATAGGACTCAAAGAGGCTTACACATTTTAAAGTCATAAAGAATATAGAAGAAGAGCATAATAAAACCTGAATATATGAGAACAAGTTGTTACTTAAAAAGCTTTAAAAAGCTGAATCACTGACTTCATTTTCTGGGGGGAATTAGTTAAATGGTAGGTCTCAGCAAGAAGTGGGGCAATAGCAGATATCATCCTACCTATGTCTGTGGTGATTTTTCACTTTATTAGAGCTCTTAATAACCAGTCCAAAGGTGAAATGATGTTTTATTAAAGGGCGTTTAGGGAATGTAACACACAAGCAGCACAGATGGAACACATGCACATACAATATCTATGGAAATAAAGAGAGGGGTGGGGTAGTAGTGGGGGTTGAGGCAATAGCTACCTTTCCTGGAGACGTCCATGAAGAAGAAGAGATGACAAAATGACCAGTGCTTCGCTGAGAAGTATCCAGTATATTGGTGATGCATGTTAATGGGTGCCCGAGATAACACGAACAATGTACTGGAGTTGCACTGAGCTAGTTATATCTAAACATGTGTCCAGAGGGCTTGCTAATGTGAGAAATTCCTCAGAACAAAGAATTGATGGGATTAATCAGGGCTATGATGGGATTATTCCGGGGTAAGACAATGTAGCTTTGGAAACGTGATAAAGAGTTCCCAAGACTGACAAAAAAGGCCAGAGGTTCTTTTCTAGATGCACATTGGACTGGGTTCCTGATTACTTCTCCAGGGGTTGAAAGACTAATGGATTGCTAATTTAAACTAATCAAAACAATCCTGCTTGATGAACTACCTGGTTTTGGGGAATGGGAAAGGAGTAAAAGTCAGGTATCAAGGAAATGTGAGAAGGGAAGAGGAGATCAGATTGATAGGATTAGTGATTGAGATTAAAAGCAGTTACTCTGGGGCAAGGCAAATCCATTGTCTTACTGAGTAAAAAATAAATAAATAGAAAAGCTGGCCACCCATAGGCCAAATGGCCTTTCACATCCCAGTATTACAGTGCAAGTCTTGATATCATTTTTAGGGAGTGCGTGGAGTTGCAGTTCTGCAGGTGGAATAAGGAGCTGCTGGTCTTCAGGCTAGCATAGAAAGCTAAAGTAGGTTTAGAAAGCTAAGGAAAGCTTATTTGGCAAGCACCTCAATCATCTAAAGATGGGTGACTGTTTCCAAACTCATTCAACATTAGCCTAGTCAAAACTAGTGGGTACCAGTCAAATATCAGATGACCACAAACAATACAGGGTGTGGGAAAGGAGTTTTTTTCTGTTTAATTTTATTTATTTTTATTTGTTTCCCACCCTACCCTGCAAGCTATCAACTACGATAGTGATCCTGAGAAGGGAAAGTGGAATCCTTCCCCCAGTCATTGGTACTACCAGGGCTGAAAATACTGTTTGCTGAGAACATCAATCATGTGTCCAACAGTCCATATACAACCTTAATTCAACAAGGGCTAACATGTAAGGAACTGTGGGTATTGAACTCCTCATTTCCAGCTTGTAATGGATCACTGTTTGCATGTATAATGTCCATTCCAAAGAACAGTCTATGCAAATACCCCTTTCAGTGTGCTGATTGATGTCAGTATAGCAGAATGCGTGGCTTGGTTAAAACAGCAAGAAAGCACTAGCCTAAGGAAGTTTAAGAAAATATTAGCTTCTGACACTTATTAGAGTTATTGTGTCTAGTGACACAAGATTGCTGGTCTTGAAAAACAGCCATAACAGTAAGGCAATCTTCTGCAAAATGGTAGCATCTCCCATTCCCTCAAAATGTTACAGTATGTCACTAAACCTAATTTCCTACCAGGTCCAAAACAAAAACAACAACAAAAATCTGCATTAAAAACAGCATTAAACCAGCATCAAAAGCATAAGAACAGCACGTAGAAAAGTGGGAGCAAACCCCTTCTACATTGCAGGGATTGTAAGATTATCAAAGCTATCCAAGCTATCAAGTCAGAATGTGAAAAAGACTATTAGAGATGTTTCCATTTCCCCTTTGTGGCAGAATTGGGTGGCAAAATTGCTAGTCTCCCCATGACAGCAAGACTATTGACTGACTGGGGGAGCTATTCATAGTGCCCATGTTGGAACAAATGGCCTCTGTTCATGTGATTGTAGGTTCCATTAATATTTTGGTGGCTCCTTTATCACTGTAGGCCTTGTCTCACATGGACAAAGGCCACTTGTACTAATGTAGTACAATTATTCTATGGCTTTATTTTGGGTCATCAAACTTAGTCATCTACGATTACACAATCTCTGAAATCGCCAGAACCTGATAGATTTTGACAAATCCTCCATCACAGTCAGATATCAAAAGACTAAATCTCATAATTTGGATGCCCATCAGACAGTGGAAGGTGAAATCTGGGAGTACCAAATTTAATCTGGTGCACAACCTGATGATTCAACCCATCTCTATTGTATAAATTCATGTACAAGATCCTTCCTATCCAAAACAATGGGTCCTTGGTGAACTTGTAAAAAGTTTGAGACACTTTTAGTTTTATAAAAGAATGTTCTACGCTTTTTTCACTTGCAATGAGGATAATCAACAATAACAGCCATGGCAGCATGCTTGCTATGATTATGGGAAGTACAAAAATATTTTGATGAATTATTCAACTTTTCTAGTCATAGCTAACCAGACAAGTTCATTAAAATCACAACAGCTAAACTGGGTTATTGCTGGTGAGACTTGACTGTATTTATGGCACCCAGGAAAGAATGCTTTTTAGCTGTCTGTTCCTCCGTGCACGCCAGCTTCTAAAATAATAAGTAATATAGATTTTGCTGGATTAATTTTAGGATGTTTCTAGAAGTGAAGTCTTTCTAGTGCCACATATTCTGTGACAATTGCAGTTAGTCTAAATGGTAGAATGAGAACTAATAGCATTAGCATGTGGAACAGAGGACAAAATAAGGAGTGTAACAGATTCCTCCCCTCCTCCGCTGTATACACAACCCTAATTGGCCAATGATGTAATAGCTACAGTAGAGTACCAGAGTACCAGAGAGAGCTGTAGTCAAGCCCTTGTGTTGTTTCTGGGGGGTGCACTGACCACTACAAACACAATTTGTGGGGATGCAGTGGGAAGGAGAAGCAGGAAAGTCTGCTCTGCATGTGGATGTTTTGGAAGACAGGCCAGAGCCACTATCCCTTGGTACAATCTGTGACATAGGATTCTTGTGATAGTAAAACGTGGAGGTGGAAAGTGCCATCAAGTTGCAGCCAACTTATGGTGACCCCGTAGGCTTTTCAAGGCATTGCCTTCATCTGCAGACTTCCTTGGTGGTCTCTCATCCAAGTAGTAACCAGGACCAACCCTGCTTGAATTCCAAGATCTGATGAGACTGGGCTCGTCTGGGTCATCCAGGCCAGGGCAATAATAAAACAGTAACAATCAAAAGCAATGTATGCTGGTTCTGAGTTCCTTGGATGTTGCATGTGGAAGTTCTTTCCCCATACATATCTATTTTAGCTCTGTGTGCTAAAAAAGCCACTTGTGGGTGTCATCTGGATGCACACTTGCTTCAGAAATGACTTGATTTTCCACACTAATGTAGGGGGATACAAATGCAGAGAGGATCAAGTAGAAGGAAAATGCTGGATGCAACCTATTATTTCCAAATTGATTTAATAGCAGCAGGTTTGGGTGCAGATTTGGCAACTGTTCATAATGTATTAGTCTGTATGGAAAGTACTGATGATGTTTTTGATTGCCTAGTGCATAACAGTACATTTAAAATGACTGAGAATAAAAAACAAACTTGATTTCTAAAGCTGAGCTACCTTCAGAAAGCCAGGAACATACAGATCCAGTTGGAGAAATGTGGATAAGAAAGGCCAGTGTAATATAGCCACATAATGAAAGTTATCATGAAATTAATTAGCTAATCACCAACTATGCTTAATTAAATGAACTTTTCAAACTATTATAGAAAGGGAATATTTTAAATTTTTAATTAAAATATGTGTATGTCATTGCATTATTAATCATGGTGTTTGTATGACCTTCTCAGTCTGATTTATTAGATAGCCTTACAAATCTGTGATGAGATGCATTTAACGTATCGGCGTATTATTAAATGAGCTTCAGATTAATCAGGGCTGTGAGTACTAACATTCACATTCCAGATTTTTTTTCTATTAGATTTAGTCTATAAAATTTTTTTCTATGAAATTATTCGTGGTGTTGTGTATACATAACACTGCTACATTCTGTTTTGGAAGTCAGTGTCAAAATGAAGTGTTTCTTTAATTTCAACCAGAATAAAATATCAAATGTAACTGGAACAAGTGTCTTCTATATTAACTTTAATTGATATGATTAATGCACATGTGTTACATAAAATGCTAATTTACATATGTGAATGAGATATCACAAATTAAACCATATGGATATAATGTTCCTTCTACTCATTGTGAACTTGATCATGATTGTTTTCATGGAAAACAGTTCAAACATTCAGTTGCCATCAAGTGTGACACTGCTCTCTTTCCCATATGGAAGACCTCCAACATGGGATCCCACTATATGTGTGTAATGGAAAAAGAATATGTTGATCAGAACAGAGAGTCTGTAGATCCCAGTGTAGAAGGTCTTGCACAGATATTAAAATGCATTCCCCAGTAGTCATATATGGTATCTTGTTCCAGATGGGTATCTCTTTTGCGTTGTCACTTTTGTCACTCGTTTGTCCCTATTGCTTCAGGGTCCCCCCCCCATGTGTTTTGCTCTCTCTAGTAGTCCCAGAGGGAGCAAAACAGATATGGAAGGGGGGGACCTAAAGCAATAGGGACAAATGAGTGACAAAAATGACAATGTGAAAGAGCCCGTACAGCAATTCTAACAATTACTAAATGGGTCTCTTTAAAAAATAGCACAACATGTTGTTTCTGTACTACAGAAAAGCCATGGTAAACACACTCACTTCTTAAAAAGCAGTTTGTTCTGATCTGATCTCCCACCAGTCTTTCTTCATGGGAATGAATTGTTCATAAATAATTCTACCCTTGACTACTGAGAAGGATTCAACAACAGAGATGTTTTGAGGTAGGCTTTGCACTTGTTGACATTTTGAGACAAGAGATCAATAAGAAAACACAGCCTTTAAAGCTGATCACAAACTAAATGGCCCCAGGGGAGAGCTACATGCCTGCCATTGCAGTGAAGGGATCTCAGTTTGAGAGGGTTTTAATATTTGTCTGAGTCCATTACAAGCAGCAACAGTGACATGACTAACTCTTCTGGTAAACCAAAGCAAAGAAACATTGGGAAAGCAGCACCCATCAGTCTTTTAGGTCTTCTTATGTAGGTATTGCGAATCTAGTAAGAGCTTATAATGCAACAGTGTTGTTAATCTATATTATGAACAATGGTAGGAGCCTTTATTTACTTACTTGAGGCATTTGTATCTTGCCTTTCTATCAAATGTAAGATTCTAAGGTGAATTATGACAAACAATTGCAATCAAGAAATATAATTTTTAACTCATTGAAGCCATGTTAGTCTGTGGCAGTAGAAAAGTGCCAAGAGTCCTGTAGCACCTTAAAGACTAACAAAGTTTCCTAAGGTTATGCTATTGCCAAGACTGACCCAAAGATACATCTATCAGCAAGCAATTTTAGTTTAGAAAAAGGATGCAATTTTTCTGTAAGTATACATTTACTTACTTAGTTCAAATTCTCATTCTTTCAAAAGCAGTTGAAGTTGCATCTGAGGATCTGTGAATTCATGTGAATTCATGAAAAATTCATGAAAAAAAAATTCATGAAAAAAGGCACACATTGAAAGAGGACCAATATACTTTGGGATGACAAAGTGCACTGCTCTCCATACACTTTCATGCTGATTTGCTTCAGCATTTGTTCAACTTCGTCTTGGCTCCTGTTTCAAAAGATCTTTTTGAAGTTATAGCTGCAAACCACCATATGTAGAACACAGAAGTAGTAAATAGGGATGTATACCTTTTAAAAAAAGTAATTTCAGGATCCAGATATCCGGGAGTTGAAAAATGTTGGTATTCCTGGTTACCCAGGTTCAAAATACTGCTTTGGTTTTTACTGCTCTGAGGGTTTTTTCCTTCAAGATTCCAATAGCAGTTCCCATATGTTGGTATGGATCTAGTCTAGTGCTTCCACATGTGCAAGGATTTCTGCCCATGAAGCACAATTTTCTCCCCTCCTGCATCAGCCTGAGGTGTTGCCTTGAAATCTTATTCCAATGGGTCCCATGCTCCTGTGAAGCAGATTTCAAGAGGTACTTGGCAATGCCCCAAGAAGGGGAACACAGAAGTTGCAATCTGTGGATAGAAATCCTTGCACCTGCAGAAATGCTAGTTTGAATCCAAGGCTATGTGTAACACATTTCACCTTTCTGTACTTCATAGAAATAGCTTCAACAATGTCAATGCACATTTCATTGGGGGTATAAGAGTGGTTGGAAGATATTTACATACATACATATATGTACATTCACTCATGCATATATTTGAAATATGTTAATATTATTAAACTATATTTTTGTTTTAATTAAACTTTATATAATTTAACATATTAAATATAAGCACTTCATAACTGCATGCAATAACTGTTTATTCAAACCTTATTTCTTCACCTTTGGTAAAACTTTGTAGAGAAGCTGCTCATTAAAAAAAAAAACCCTTCCATTTATTTGCATATAATTTCAAATAACAGCCTTTAGTGATTTTTAAAACATTAAAATAGAAATTGCCTTGTAAAATGTAACTGCTGCTTAATGCACAATAACATTTCATTTGAAGGTTTCAGTGACATTTTGTGGGTAATATCTGAATAAAGAAAACTGCTTATTAAAACAGTCCATGCTTCTCAATTCAAAAAAAGCATTGATTTCCTTCAATTATTTAAATAAGTTTGAGCAGAGTGTAAAGAAAAGACAAATAAGGACATATATTTAAGATACCCTTTATGAGTTTTTGTTCTTCTGTAAACTCAGGAAGGAAGGGGAAGTGCTAAATAAAAATAACAATTATAAAGAGTGATGGGGATAAGAACAAAGCTGTACTGAATTTTGACATCTTTCTGTTGCCCTCTCTGAGATCTTGCCAAGTCTCTGGTGCTCACATAAGTTCAGTTTAGATACCTATGGCACCAAAACTGTTCTGCAGGAGAAACAGGGAAACTACAAACAAAAGAGGCAAGACTAAACAGGTACAAGACAGGAAATTGTAAGGTTCAACAGTAAAAAAATTAACAGTGACAAAAGACACTCCCCCCCCCCCCCCCCATCTTGAAAGAGTCTTTGAGCAGTCTTTTCATGCAATGGGCATTTCTTCCCTTGCACCAGTGTCTATTTGCCCCTTTGTGATTTTATGTGGTTTCCCTCCTCTTTTTTCTTTTGTTTAAGAAAAGCAGCATTACCAGCACTCAGGATAGCACTAAAATATCAAGTGTAAGCTCTCTTTTAAAAGAACAAATACAAAAAACCCTGCAGCCTTTATCCATCCTTCCTACAATTTATCTGTAATTTCCAACAAGGTGTCCCAAGGGCAGTTAGAGGTGTGCTAAAAACCACTGAGCCTTGTCAGGCCCTTACAGCACTTTTGATGAATCTCCACAGGACATCCCCCAAACACAACAGTAATTCAAGAATCATTCTAGCAGGATGATGCTCTGCAACAGCTCCTTTTGAGTAATTACAGGGCGCTAGGTCAATTAGACTAAGGATGTTACTGAAATATCTAAACTTTCCAAGTGAACTTGGAGGATGTTGATGATGTGGAGCCTCTCTGTGAATCTGTAAGATACAGTTCCTGTTTGGAATAGGGCCTGGACTGCACTAGAAGTACAACTACATCACCACTTCAGACTGCAGGTGAGGGATTGCATTTTTTAAAGTTCTCCTTCTAGGGTTGGCAATTCTGGGTTGGGAAGTTCCTGGAGGTTTGGGGATGGAGCCTGGGGAAGGTGGGGTTTTGAAGGGGAGGGACTTCAGCCTGGTATAATGCCACAGAGTCCACCCTCCAAAGCAACCATTTTTCTTAAGGGAAATGATCTGTGCAGTCTGGAGATCAGTTGAAATTCCAGGCAATCTCCAGGCCCCACCTGGAGATTGACAAACCTGTCTCCTACATTAATAATCCCATGGCAGTAGCAAACTAGCACTGCATTCAAAAGGCTAGACTAGGACCCATCTCGGTAATGGGCTTCTCTGTGTTTGCAGGAAGCTTTACATAAGGGAACAATGAAATACTGTATTGTGTTGAATTGTATTTCATTTATTTATTTATTTATTTTTATTTCTATTCCTAGTATTTATAGTATGCCTTTCTCAGTGAGATTAAAGGTGGCTCACATAATGTAAATTGGTACAATCAATGGGGCGAGGAGACATCTAACAAACAATGTGATAGAACTGGTATAGCAGAAATTTGAAATAAGGTGTAACCTTAAACATGATATGTTGAACAGTGCAAGAAATGGTACTATGTGAGCAGAAATATAATGCACTGAGAGTCAGACAAATACATAAAGCAACAGATAATATATATTAGTAGTATAGTCCACATGACTGATAAGATTATATGTAATTTGCACTGGTCTTGGAATGCAGGTGAGATATGTTACTTAGCATCCATGAGCAGAACAGTGCATTTATTCCCCAACTTCTACTGACAGGGAGTGCCCCAGAAAAATTAATGTGGATGCTTATTTAGTTTATTTATTTACTTAGTTGTTTGTTTGTTTATTTATTTATTTCATTTCTACCCCGCCCTCCCAGCCATGGCCGGCTCTTGCTTTTCACAAGAATAGATTAAACTGCTTTTTACTGAGTCTTACCACTGGCCAATCTAGACCAGTATTATGTATTCTAATTGGCCATATCTGTCCAAACAGAGTTTTTTCTAGTCTAGACTTTATATCTCAGTATCGAACCTGAGACATTAGGCATACAAAACATAGGCTCTACCACTGTGGGACTATGTACCCAAGCATTTTGCCACAGAATTGTTGAATAAGCATGATGTCAAATGTTTGATTGTAAAATGTCCTTAAATCAAGAGTTGCCTAGAGTATTGCAAACAATTAGATATTCTGTTACAAATGATACCAGCGTTTCATTTTAGAATTTTTTTTAAAGTCCAGTTTTGCAGCCTATCTAACAAAAGGTGACAATGCCTGCCCTGAATAGTTAGGGGGGAAGAGTTCATTGTGTCAATAGGTAAAGAATCTATTGGAGACTAGGGATGCCACCATGTGCCTCAACCGGATGTTGGACAGCTTTGTGGCTGTGCAGTAACTGTGGTGGTGGAGTTTCATTTTCTTGCCTTGTGAGGGATTTCACATCAGTGTAGTAGGTGAGATTATTCTTCCCAGGGTAATAGTACCATATTTATCCAAAAGGAGGACAACCCTGAACGTAACACAATCATCTTAAAAATATCATACATCAAAAATATTACTGGACATGACAGCAACTGAATGTAAGATGCCTTCTTCTTCTTCTTCTTCCTCCTCCTCCTCCATAATTGCAACTGAATGTAAGATAACTCTTTCTTTTAAAATATAGTATTTATTTACAATCATTGATTTACTGATTAATTTATTCACTGTTAATTTGGCTGCTATGGCAATCTTACCTTCTTCTCTCCCACACACCCAGGATCTATCCATCCATCCTTCCTTCCTTCTTTCCCCTATATCTATTTCCTTCTTATTAGTAGGTGTATGGCTGTTCCACTCTGTCACATTATTATATATTTTGATGCTGGTCCAGCCCAGGGACTTGAGAGAAGAGACAAAATCACCTGTTTATATTTTACTTATGTAATGGCACACAAGAGGCTTTTAAAAGTTCAAAAAAAACAAAATATGTTATTTAAATTGGAGCAGAAAAGGTCAGGTGGAATCACAGGTAGGATATATGAGGTGAACTGATAATGAAGACTGAGGTAACTTTGTAATCACACTAACTCCAGATAATGTGTTGCCAACAAGTAAGTATTTTTGCTTTTCAACAAGGTCTTTGAAACTTTGAAGAGAGAGGCTTTCTTTTCAGTTTCTGCTTTAACCCATAAGCATAGGTTTCTAAGTTTCACTGACTTAAGGTTTAGAAGACAGGAACATACAACCAAGTTCCCAAAATCCTTCTCTATACACAGACTAGGGATCACTCCTCATTTTAGAGCTATTTCTCTTTCCACTGGGCAAGGATTACTTCTCTTGACTAGAAGTTCTGTCCCTTTTCAGCTTGAATGGGAATCCACTGTGATCCTTTTACTCCTTCAGCATCTTCCCCAGTCTGCAGTCAGGGCTAAACTGTCTCTTCTTCAACTGTCAGTTTCCAACTCTCATTTCTTAACTGATGCTCAGCAGAATTCCATTTGAACTGCCTGTCACTCAGAGGTTCTTAGACTCTGTTAGAATGTTAACATTTGACAGTCCACCACAGCTGCCAAAGGGCATATCAGACTGTGGTATCAGGCTGGAGTCTGGGACTGTGAATTTAGTGTAGTGGATAAGAGTGGCAGACTCTAATCTCGAGAACCGTGTTTGATTCCCCACTCCTCCACATGAAGCCAGCTGGGTGACCCTGAGTCAGGCTGTGTTCACATGGTCATTTTGATCAAGTTTCACCACTGTTCCCTCTCACATTAAAAATCACTGATCAGATGGCTGCATCTGTCTCCCGCACCAAAACAGGCTCACTTGCGCAATCCTCCTGGTTCCCTAGCGAGTTTTCCAACACCAGGAAAATCTAGTACTTTCCAGGTGTTTGTGCTTTAAATCTGTGATTTCACTGATCTGGACAGCCATCTCTCGCATGGATTGCGATTAGGGTCATCTGACCATTTTTTGTGCAATGAGGTCCCCCCCCAGCTTCTACCTTTGTGTGCATGAGCAATCCTGCATTGAATAAATTCAATGTTTAAACATTCAAGCACACATTTAGACTCCAGCTCTTGGTAGTATGTCACTGGTTTATTTTGTTCATTCTTGGGGGGGGGGCTATAAAAACAAGGGAGTATGGCGAGTCCAGGTGGAAGTGGCACATGCACAAAGCAATTTAAAAAAAAACAAACCCTCATGCTGTGCCACCCAAGCTGCGGCGCGGCTATCTAGATGGTGTCCAGAGCCTCATCACACAATGCTTGCAGTTCGGGGAAGAATGTGTGATCATTCCAACCCAGAAAAAAATATCCCCAATCAAATTTATCATGGGAACAAATCGTGAAAACCTTGCAGTGTGACCACAGCCTCAGGCATAGTTCTCTCAGAGCTGTTCTGTCGAGTAGTTCTTTCAGAGACCTCTCAGCCCCAACTACCTCACGGGGTGTCTGTTGTGGGGAGAGGAAGGGAAGATAATTGTAAGCCACTCTGAGACTCCAAGTGAAGGGTGGGGTATAAATCCAACTCTCCTCCTCCTCCTCCTCCTGAGTTCTTTTAGTAGGGGCTTGCCCAGCGGTGAAGAGTCTTAGAAGAGAGCAAGGAGGAGGATTTTTTAATAGCACCCTCTTACCTCTCCTGCTCCTGTTTGCCTTAGGTGAGGTCTGGCCTTCCTGCCTGGATCTTCCAGGACATACCTTTTAAAGGGCTACCTGGAGTGAGACAACTGTGACCTCACCTACTCTTGCTATCCTGGGGAATCCTGGGGAGCCTACAGGAATGGGCTCTGTGAGAATGGACATGTGTGAAACACTACTGGTTGCCTTATATTGTACTGTAATGCTTAAATACATAAAAAGTAACCTACCAATCAGGCTCAAATTGTTCAAAAAAACCAACCTGTTCAATGAAAAATCAGGAGCTGTGAACAGGCTATGAGCTGATCCAGCAGGTGTTCCAGAATCCCTGTTTGAGACACGACTGAGTTCCAGGGAGCATCCATAACTCCAAAAAATTATTCCTTTCTGTAAAAATCAAAAATGTAAGGAGAACATAACTGCTCTCCTGGAAATGTTTTTTGAAGTTTGCAGACTACTGTTTGGCAGAGGATTATTGATATAATATGGATCTTTTTTGACATTTTACAAAAAGGTAAACAATAATCTGTGGAATTAGATACTCATTCATTTTCATAATATGTTCAAAGCTAATCAAAAAAGCAGAAGCTTGATGAAAGTCTATTAACTGAATTGTATTTATGGCATCAGCTACTCTAAGTGTATTTCAAAAGAACAGAATGATAATAGTACCTTCCTGGATCTGGATTTCAAATATATATTAATGTAGCACCAGTGAATTTGCCAAAATGCCTTGATAAAATTATTTGTTAATTAGCCAGTATACTCACATGTAGGATTACACTGAATGCTAAAATATTGTATGCTGGGTGAGTGTCTCGAGTTCATTTTGCACCCTTCCTCAGATATGAAACACACAATATGACAAGATCTCTTATATTATGATGAAGGTCTACAGCTGGATTCCAACTTTTTCTTGTAAGTCAAATAAATATCAATTGCCCTAACCTGGATAGCCCAGGCAAGCCTGATCTTGCCAGATCTTGAAAGCTAAGCAGGGCTGACCCTGGCAAGTATTTGGATGGGAGACCTCCAAAGAATATCAGGGCCAGGAGGCAGAGGCAGGCTATCAAGTCACTTCTCTGAATGTCCTTCATACCCAAGTAGGAGTCACCAGAGACCGGCATGACTTCCAGGCACAGGCACAGGCACACACACACACACACACACACAACCACAAAAATACAAAAAAAAATCTTATCAATCCTTTGAAAGGATCTATGTCTTTCTGAGAAATATGTATATTCTCTGGAATTACCATTTTTCTTTTTCCTTAAATCAACCAACTAACCAACCCCAAATATATTTTTGGTAGTTTACTTTGAGAAATGTTTACATTTTCCCCAGCAGTCCTGTCCATTTGTGGGGAGATCACACCATTCCAATCTCCCACCAAATACCAACTTTTATATGGTAGGTTTGTCAAAGTCGCCATCAGGTATTTTTTTTTTAAACTGTTTTATTTTCATTTGAGGCATATAATCCTACCACCATAGGTTTCACCTATTGGAAGTTTATTTCAATGCCCACAAACCTACCATGGTTGTCACTCAATACCAATTCTGGTTTTAAATGAGATTTGATATACAACACAACTCCACTTTTCTTTTAATATCCGCTGATATAAATTCTTCACCCAGGGTTTTATAAGTCAAATATTTTTTTCTTATATGAGTCTCTTGTAAACAAATAACATCTTTTTTAATTTGTTCAAATAATGAATCCCCCCTCTCTTTTGGGGGGGGGCATTTAATCCATTAACATTCCATGATAAACATTTGTAATCTATACTGTAATCAGAAAACATTTTTAAAATATTCTTTTTAAAAAAAGAAATAAATAAAATTTAACTGGTCCTGTGGCACCTAATGGAATCCTCCTTGTCCACATCTTCATCTTATTCTATTGGAGTATTCATTTGCATCTCCTCAAAATCGGATTTGAATCTTTGTAAAAAGTCTCTTGCTTTTTGAACTGACTTCAGCTTGAATCTTTCTTGCTTAAAGGTAAGAATCACACCCTCCAGAGGATCCCATCAATAGGCAATCTTTTTCTATCTTAGTTTTTAAGTCAAAAAGGCATAGTCCTTTCTCTTACATAAAATTCTAAGTGGAATTTCTTTCAAAACAATTACATCTGCACTGTTATTTTTTAACTTATCAATGACATGTTGTTGAAGTACTTGATCTCTTTGTCATCTTTCTCAGAAACTGAACTAGTATGTCCCTTGGGATATTTCTTGTTTTGGCAAATCTAGAATTAATCCTGTAGACTTTAGTGATTTCTATTTCCATGTTCTTTTGTTTCCTCTATAAACAAAAATTGCCAAAAGTGAAACAATCCTCTCTCTGGTGTCTTCACCTGTTTCCTCTGGAATATCTCTCAGCCTCAGACAATATTCCTTCTCTCTCATTTCCATTAGGGCTAAACTGTCTAGATGCTTCTCTATCTCTTTGTCCATCACTTCTGTTTTATTTTCTACAATAACAATCTCATCATTAATTTGCTTAACTTCTTCAGTCATATGTCCTATAGATCTTTCTAGCTTTTTAACATCCTCTTTCATTTCTTCTTTTAATTTCCCAAGACTCCCCTCCATCCTTTTCTCTCTTATTTTCAAGGTTTTCTATTTCATTTTCTATTTTATTTCCCATTTGTTCAGTTTCTGAATCATATCTGGTGCAACAGGTTGGTCTGTTGAACCTTTTCTATCAGGATTTCTTCTGGTGCTCATTATGCAATAAAGTCCATAAAACAAGGAAATAGAGACAGATAAGCAAAAGTCCTGGTAAGCTCTGGGGTATTTTTAGGGCAAATGCTTTTACTTTTAATTCTCAACAGTTTGTATCATATCACCATAGCAACATAGGTCAGACTGAAAGAGAGGCTTATCTTCTGTTGTATATAATCATCCAGTTACAAACAGACCTGTAAAGTAAATAGGAAAAACAATCCCAGAGCAGATTTCTCTTCACAGATAGGAGCTTTACAGCATATGCACATTCATTAAAAATAAAATTAGGGAGGGGGAAGTTATGGGAAAAAGATGTTCCCCTATCTGTTTAAACTTTCCAGTATCCTCTTAATTAAGCTTTTTGCCAATCATTGTTAATTCCGTAAATCCTTTGAAAATTTCCATAATCCAAAAAAAGAGGTTACTTCATAGCAAGTCATTGTGTCTGTTGTCAAGAAAACCTCTCTTTGTCTGAAGATAATTATATCCATAAATCTTAAGAAGCAGGGTGGTCAAACTTTGTATCCTTGTCAGGACTTCAAATGCAGCTGTGAGTGAAGGTGTAAATTCCAGGACTAACGTTTCTGCAGAAAACCTCCCGAGGAGCCATCTATATGGTATATATAGTTTCTCTCTCTCTCTCTCTCTCTCTCTCTCTCTCTCTCTCTGTGTATTCTTTCTCCTTGGACTCAACTATCTGAAAGGTCTAGTATGACAGGTCCCTGCTTCTTCACTGTGAAGCAGATTTTCCCACCAAAACGCTCCCCCCCCCCAGACTGAGCAGCCTCTTAGTAGTGTATTTTAATAATAGAATTATAGCCTTCTGCATGTCCCACCCAGTGGTAGAGAAGTTATTTGGCTTTTTCTCAGGCCAGAGCTTTATTGTAACTCAGCAGCAGCCCTTTTATAAATCCCTTTGGAAATGGCACTTGACATAAAGTAAAGTTCAAACAGAAAGGTTGATTTTATTGAAAAGGCACAGTTGGGTTAGGAATAGGCAGGGGACAAGAAGCAGCAGTAAATTTTGTTGTTTATACCAATCATAATATTTTGAACAGGCAACAGAGTATGCCTGTTTTTTTCTTAGAGCTTATTTTCTTAGAGACTCAGTTCTTGACTGTGAAAGGCTTGTTTGTCTTGGAGATTTCTTTCAGCAACAATGTATGTTAATAAAGTTTCATATAACTGAGTTTTTTTGGTGTTAGTACTTTCTTCCTGTATTTAAATACTTCCTTTGTGGGATTACAGCTTTCCCTTTTTACTCTTGAAGATTTTTGAACTTTTCCTCAAATGTGGTGGTACACAGGCTGAGGACAGACTGGCAGTCTGGGCCGCTCTGCCTCCGCTTCAAAAGCGGAGGCAGAGCGGCTGTTCAGATGGCCACATCTTCCCCAAGGAGGCGGCCCGGACGCATCGCGTCTGGCGCCGCGCTCCTCCCGCAGCAGCTGGGCAGCACTTAAAAGTGGTGCCCCGGCTGCTGCGGTGCGCGGGCGGGTGTGAATGCGTGCCAGGAGGGGGAGCCGCGCGGCATTCACACACCGCTGTAGGAAGCCGCCCGCAGTCTGAACGCTGTGGGCAGCTTCCTTCCAGCGGCGTGCGAACACCGCGCGGCGGGGGCAATTCCCCCACCTTATTCTGCTGCGCCGTGGAGGCGTGGCAGAATACAAATCTGTTCTCGGCCACAGTAAGGGCAAGGAGTCATGCCCCTTCACTTTCCAAATGAACTTGTCTGTTTCCCTCAGGCCGACACACACACTCGTTCTGACTGGCAACTGCCAAGTTAAAGTCCAAACAATGACTGACTCCCTCTGACAAGACTGACAAGACTTTTGAAAGCTGTTTTCAGCTGGCACTGACCAATGGGGGGTGCACGCAGGCAGCAGTTATAGTTGTTTGTGGTTTGTTTTCTATTTTATACTGTGACTATAATTTTAGCCACATTCTATTGCTTGGTAGCATTACTTTTGTAAGCCGAACCACGTGCTTTTTTGAAAGCAAAAAGATAGGATATAAAGTAACTATCAGAACAATCCTAAACAGAGTTGTACCTTTCTAAGCCCATTGAAATCAGTCTGTGTAGTAGGCTGTAATTAGAGATGTGAAGGCGCAGAAAAAAACTGGGAAAATTCAGAAAACACCCAGTTTTTTTCCTGAAGCCTTTTTTGTTTTTTTCTTTAAAAAATTGAAAAATTGAAAAAAAGAACAGAAAAGAAAA
Organism: Lepidodactylus listeri; assembly: GCA_029233225.1. Lineage (NCBI taxonomy): Eukaryota > Metazoa > Chordata > Lepidosauria > Squamata > Gekkonidae > Lepidodactylus > Lepidodactylus listeri. The sequence continues at coordinate 39,015,481 of JARCFY010000012.1, forward strand.
AAATTGATTATGGAACGTTTTATTTTAACATGATGAATAAAATATTTTAAGACAAGGTGTTCAAATATTTTCTGAATCATTTCTAAAAAATATGTATGGCATCAGATTAATCTTATTTCTGTGCACTGAGGACAAGCAAGTCCTAGGTTACAAACTGAACTCTCCAATGCAAGAACAAGATGCATTTCTTCCTTTAGGAGGTGCTATTGTCACAAGAAAAGAAAAAAGGTTTCAGTTTTGGTTTTACATGTGGGTGAGTACACTGGCACTCAGGCTTCACTAGGCCTCAAAGCATTGGAAGAAAATACAGAGCAACAAAAAAGACCTGAAAGTATAGTTTTTAGAGGTCCATAATAACTGTGACAATGACAGACACAACAGAGTAGCTGCAGAAGCAGAGACTGAAACTGATAATTACAGCTCAGAAAATGATTCTGATTAAATTTCTTGCCCATTCATTGAAACTTAGTCCTATACTCCCTTCTATACACTTCCCCCCTCTTCAGTTCTTTTTATGAGAATGGGGTTTTTGTTTTTATTTAATACTGTGGATTGAAAATATGAATAATTGTTACTTCTGAATTTTTAAAAATTGTTTTGTGGAGAGTTTTTTGTCTGTTCCACATAAACTAGTAAACAGGTCAGGAGATTGTTGCTCTATTTGTTACAATTACAAATAAGTATTATTTAAAAAGTAAATTCTGTTTGTAATAATTGCTTGGATACACTATATATTTAATATGGTAGTTGTAATAATTTCATGCCAAGTAAAATTGTCCATAGTCATATTTTATATGTTCCTAAAGTAACAGAATGACTTTCAATCTGGAAAAGAAAAAAAAAGTGCTACTGTAGCATTTTTTTCAATTTTTCTGAAAATTTCCATTTTTCCTGAAAAAAAACAACAAAAAAAATGGGTCTTTTTCTGAGCTTCAAAATTTCTGGAAATTTTACATCACCAGCTGTAACTCTTCTTAGGATTGCACAACATATATTGGGTTGGATCTAACAAGCTTTGTGATACAATCTTGCCCAGTTCCTTTCTTTATTACAACCCCTACCGCATATGGTTTTTGACTATACAGGTTCCATAATTCCCAGCATAGCACACATGGGACCTTTTACCTTCCTTTTATGCCAGCTGAAAAGCTGGCTGGATCCAACCCATTTTCTTCCATGAAAAACAACTATAGCCCTGTTCTCACATTATAGTGAATGAAGTGGCTAAATTTGCAGATGACACAAAGTTGTTCAGGGTGGTGAAAACCAGGGAGGATTGTGAGGCACTCCAAAGGGATCTGTTGAGAATGGGCAAGTGGACATCAACATGGCAAATGAGGTTCAGTGTGGCCAAATGCTAGGTGATGTACACTGGAGCCAAAAATCCTAACTATAAATACATGTTGATAGGGTCTGAACTCACAGAGACTGACCAGGAGAGAAATCGTCATAGTGGATAACTCACTGAAAATGTTGAGACAGTGTGTGACTGCAATAAAAAAGGCCAATACTATGCTGGGGATTATTAGGAAGGGAATTGAAAACTGATCAGCCAGAATCATAATGCCCCTGTATAAATCAATGGTGCGAACTCATTTGGAATACTGTGTACAGTTCTGGTCACCACACCTCAGAAAGGATATTATAGCATTAGAAAAAGGCAACTAGAAGGGTTGGAACACTTTCTCTATGAAGAAAGGTTAAAGTGCTTGGGGCTCTTTAGCTGGGAGAAACAACAGCTGAGGGGTGACATGATTGAGGTTTATAAGATTATGCATGGGATAGAGCAGGTAGAGAAAGTGGTACTTTCCCCCCTTTCTCATAATACTAGAACTTGTGGGCACTCAATGAAATTTCTGAGCAGTTGGGTTAGAACAGATAAAAGGAAGTACTTCTTCACCCAAAGAGTGATTAACACATGGAATTCACTGCCACAGGAGGTGGTGGTGGCTACAAGCATGGATGGTTTCAAGAAGGAATTAGATATGGAGCAGAGATACATCAGTGGCTATTAGCCACAAGGTATAGATAGAAACTCTGAGTCAAGTGATGCTCTGTATTCTTGGGGCTTGGGGAGGGGGTAACAGTGGAAGAGCTTCGAGTGTCCTGGGCCCACTGGTAGACCTTCTGATGCCACTATGTGACAAAGTGTTGGACTGGATGGGCCATTGGCCTGTTCAAACATTGGCTTCTCTTATGTTCTTATGTTCTCATATACTCTGCATGTTTGTTCATACATCTGTTTGTAAAAAAGAGCCAATGTGTGTTCACTTTAAATATGCCATTTCAATCACATGTTCAGCTGTATATGCATTGAATGTAACATGAGAATTACTCAGCACACATACAGAGAAAAAGCAAGTGCACACTGTAAACAGATTGCACATGTGTTCACTGTAACATGTGAATGGAGCACATGGGAATATAGCATATAGCTCAAACATGTCTTGATGAAAGGGGGATTGCCATCAGGGCATCGATCTAAATGTATTGAAAAAATCACTTTTATTCTTAAGAACAGGCATAGCATTGATAGCTGCACCTAATTATAATCAAGAAGCAACACTGGCAAGAAGCCACATCAGAGACAAGAGAATGTGTCACTGAGATGTCATAAGGTGCTATGTAAGACCTGTTGTTTTCTAATTTATCAAAAGGGGTAGTCTCTGAAAGTCAGCTCTATAGTCTCAGCAATACATTGCATCCTTGAACAGTGGTGGTGCCCCAATATATTATTAAGCAGACCATTGCCGTTGTTGCTACAGTCATATCTGTGGAGAAAAAATACCTTTACTTCTTACCACATCAACTGATTTACCTGGTAGTTAAAATTAAACTACAATATGGTCAGCCTAGCCCATGAAATGTGTGAAGTTATCCTCTTTCCAAATGTTTATTGTTTTTCTTTCAGTCATTTTTTTTAGTACTGCAAAAGATCTTTGTGTGGCTCTATGTATGTGTACGTACAACCCTTATACATTTCTGAGCAGTTATATATTGATTCCCTTGCCCTTTCCAAAAATATATTTGGGTAATATTGTTATATATGCATGATAAGAAATATATAAATTTGATTATTTATCAAGTATCCTAATATTCACTTGAAATCAAGGTTGCTTAAATTTAGAATGTATAAGTGGAGATCTCAAAAACCAAATATTGAAAGTCTGTTAGATATGAATCACCTATGCTAAATGTTTTGGTATTTATACCACTTTCAAAGTCTGATCTTATCTGTACTTGAGATATCTGAATACTCCCCACTGCAGAAAATTCCCCCTGAACAAAAGCCTATCTGTGTACAGAACACTAATGTGTGTCAGGGACAAGGGTAACCTAAACATTCAAGCTTTCTGTGTGCAGGGATTTTTTCTGATGAGATTAATAAACAGAAACATTGGCTGTGATCATACACACTAAATAATCGACTTTCAACCCACTTCCAATGCATTTTCCAACTGGATTTTTACTGTGTGAACTGGCAAAATCCAATTCAAAAGTGCATTGGAAGTGGATTGAAAGTGGATTTTTTTGTGCGTGCAATCAGAGCCATTCTGTCTGAAGTGGTGAAAATCGAGAAAAAGCAGTTTCATGTAATTCTTCTGAACTGTCTATTTTTACAGAATTCAGAGCTGGAAGTGGCTCCCCCCCCCCCCCCCCCCCCCGAAGGCTGCATTTCGATCTGTGTATTTGAACCTTAGATGGATGCCCTGAAATGGTATTCCATCCTGACATCCAAGCCTTTTTCATCCTTGGCAAAAGTCCCAGGTTACATGATCCCAAGACCAAAGATAGCCCATCCACCACTTTCTTGGAACTCTCATGGGAGTATCTATACCTAAAGACACTAAAGCTAAGGAGTAGTGAACTTAAAAAAAAAATCCCTAAAAGCCTCTTATAAAAAAAGATAGGAACTTTGGTTGCTGTCAGTAATGCCAGGCACACTTTTCATCACTGTCTTTGTTCTGTGTCGTGCAAAATCTTTACAAAAATAGTGAAGTCTGCTGTACCACAAAGGAAAGGAAAATATTAAGCTAAGCAGATGGCAATTAGATGGGCTGGAATTGATCCAGGATGCGTGCATTAATGTCCTTGTTATTAGTGAAGTGAAGATAGCATGAGATCTTTTTAAAAAAACAGACTGCTGGTCATCACAATGTCTCTTTTATGCTTCAAGAAAACAATGACAACTCCAGCAGTAATGGACACGCCTGTCCTGTGCGGACACTGAGGAAATAGCACCACCTACTGAAATATGTCATATCTGTATCCTGCAGCACTACTTGTGGCTGTATGGAGAGGTTCAGGTTGTGAGCACCCCACCCAATCTTTCTGCCCTGAGAAATTTGGTAGGATCAAATCCCAAGAGGGCAATGGGAAGCAAGATCATTCACCACTAACACAAGCTTCTAATGCATGGATCCAGTCAATGTTCTTCTGGCTTACTACTGGTTTGCACCGTAAATACGTTAAAAACTATGTTATTGATGTTATTGAACTATGTTAAATGTTAAAGAAATAAAAACTTTTTAAAAAACCAAACGAAATAATGGAAACCCCACACAGATAGTTTGCCTCACTGATGCCTGTCACATATGCCAGGGGAAAGATGTTTAATAAGTCAATTGCAAAAAGCATTGCAATCTCTGACAGTACATAAAAAAGTTTATCTAGGCTGACAAGTTTGTGGAGTGTCAAAGAAATGAAAAGCAGCTTGTGATCCACAAAAACGGGGGGGGGGGGGGGAGCAAGGCACTGTAATGATTGTGGATCTGGCCCAAAAGGAGGTGCAGATGGCAGGGTGGGAGAGCAAAGAAAGCCTTGGGTGTTGAATTAATGGAGAAGGCAGATGCTCATAACTGTGTCAGAGAATAGAATTGCCAATGGGGAAAGAAACTGATTATTGGATTTTATCAGATTTGGAAGTAGGAAAAGGTACCAATTGTTTAACACAGCCAACTCACTCTATTACCTAGGAAGTTAGTGCAACTTCACGTAAGTGTAGAAAAGGGTGTGTGCTTAGAGAGCTTTTTTTTTTTTTAAAGATGGTGTTAAGTATTACAACTATCTAGAAAGGTTAAATGCTACAGTGATGCCATTTATTATAATACATGATACAATCACTGAGAGAGGATAGAAATATGAGGCAGTAGAATGCTGAATGTAGATATTTAGGCACTGAAGAGATTAAGCAGGTGCAGTTTTTTTATTTATGGGTCAGGCTCTACCCACTTACATTCCTGGTTCCAGCAGACTGGTGGATTTCTAGCAAGTTCTTGGAGACTAGTGTTGTTCATTTGTGATATAGCTTACAACAGCCAATAATGTCAAAACACAGTGGTGATATTATTTTGCCAGGTTGGTATACATGAGCATGGTACAAAGATATCATTTGCCCACATTGCTGCACATGTGTCCTGTAGCACTAAAGAAGCATTTGCAGCTATACTGAAATACATTAGATTCTGATGAATCTTTGTACAAATATATTCATGGAAATATATAATATGCTGACTATCTATATAAACGCTGTTGTAATATTTTTAAGTGAAGTCCTGACAGCTTCCTGTTCAAGGCAGGAGAAAACCAACCATGTAAAAAAAATAATATTGCAAAAAGGTACGATTCTGGGACAATCCATCTTTTTGACTTATTTCATCAGTTGTGACACTGATCTTCCAGTATGCCATTTGACCTAGCAGCAACACTGGCATGGGAATCAGTATAGTCTCTATGTGGCTTGCTGATGTCAGGCACACTGAACTAGGGTACCTGACAGTTGAAAAATGAGCCCTAGCATATGGTTGCAGGTCACATGATGCATCAGACTTGATGAAGAAAAGCCAGTCTGGGTCGGGTCAGTGCCTGAACAGGAGACCTTCTGAGAATTCTACATAATCTGTCTTGAGTTCCAAGATGGAAGAAAAACAGGATCTAAATAAATAAGAACCCTTATGTTTGAAAGTATGCTAAGGTTGCAAATCCTCTGCATATTTACTTGGAAGTAATGGGATCAGAGGGCCACGGTGGCTCAGAGGTCAGGACACTGAGCTGCAGACCGGGAGTGTTGCATGACGGAGTGAGCTCCTATCTCTGGCCCCAGTGCCTGCCAGTCTAGCAGTTCGAAAGCAAGAAATTGCAAGTAGATAAATAGGTACTGCCTCAGTGGGAAGATAACAGTGTTCTGTGCACCTCGGCGTTTAGTCATGCCGGCCATATGACCATGGAAAAAGTCTTCAGACAGTTCTGGCTCTTCAGCTTGGAAACAGAGATGAGCACTGCCCCCTAGAATCGGATTTGACTGGCTTTTGAGCAAGGGAAACCTTTACCTTTACCTTTAATGGGATCAGATCTGAAGTTTTGGTAAACATGAAAGCAGCAGCTTCATTTCCGGTGACTTGATGACTCCTACTAGATAGCCTCAGACCTAGATTAAGGAATACTCAAGTGGTATGAATGGCTCTTCGAAGCTCCAGTGGAAGCAAGTTAGGCATAAGGTAAACGTTCCGATTGAAATCCAATGTGTTAAAAATGGTCAACTTTTGATGCAGTTTGGCAAATAGCTTCTTGAATTTTGAAATACAGTAAGGAAGTAATTTTTGTCAATGAACCATTCCCATGTTTATCTGTCCTGAGATTTACACATGGTATTAGTTTCTTGTATTCTTAAATGTTCACTTTTCTTTCTTTTATATAGTTTTAAGGCTCTGATGGTTGCTGTTTGAGGTTTTTATAATAAAAATGGGGTAAATCCAGCCAGGTGATGGATTTCCTTTAGTATAAGAAGCCTCTGCCACTAATGGGACATTCTTTGCACCACTGGAAAGGCCTGTAATCTGTTAAGCAGAGGTGGGGTTGAATCTGTTATGTTTAACCATTTTTAATGACTGAGGTGTTGTGTGCCACACAGGACATTTCTCAAGTATTTACAATAAAGGAACAAATTTCTAGCAGAGTTGAGGGTCATATCGATTCTGTCAACTTTACTATCATTTTCTTTCCTGTTTCTCCAGTTTTGTAAAGGTGTTTTAAATGTGATATTTCTCTTCATTTCTGGTCCTCTTGGGGTCACTATCTATTTATAATTACCCCTGAATTCTTCGATTAGGGAAAATATTAACCCCAAAATATCTGCATATATCTGAAAAGAGGATTTCACCATGAACATAACTATGAGACAATAAATGCTGTCATGTATTTGGGGACCATATAAACAGAGATGAGCCTTCTGTGCTTTAAATTCCCCCCACCCAAGGCCTTGATATACTGTGAAAAACTGACTTCTGCTTGAAAGCTGTAATTCTAATGGTCACCAGCCTCAGCTTTCTAACCTGTGAAATTTCAAAGAACACCTTAATATGTTTGCATTTTCCACAGCAGGAAAGTACATTTTCCTATTTATAAACTGAAGGATTTCTCCAAGAGTTAGCATAAAATGTCAAATGCATCAAGGCCTTTTTTCCTAAGCTTGGGGGGGGGGGGGGGAAGGTCTCTGTGGCACAGCCTTATGTGGTAGGAGATAAAGACCCACTGAATCATTGGAATACTCTGCAAAGCTCAGCTGGTCATATGCTTAACAACCTGGTGCCATGCTGCCAGCACCAGCCTTACCATAATTTTCCATTAGCCTGCAACTCTATGCACACTCAGCTGTGAGCAAGCACCATTCAATGTAGTGAGATTTACTTCCAAATAAACAAACATAGAATCTGTCCGTTAGGAAGACCTAAGTGGATAGGATAGCTAACAATGGCTGAAAAGAAGGCATAGTTAACTCTAGTTCAGAGAAAGGTAGGTAGAGGATGTTTTGAAGTTCATGGGCTACAGTTGTCTGCCCACTAGTCTATCTTGCTCTCTCCCAAGGAGGAGCCAGCCATTAGACATCCTCTGCCTTTCTTGAGTAGCTCTGCATAGGATAGCACTGTCAATTAACAACAATGTTCTCTTTTCAGGGGTTGAATTAGGGTTTTTGTTGTTATTGTTGATTCTGGCCCCATGCTGCTTTGGTTTATCCCCAAATTTCTACACACATATTTGTGCCTTTAGTTTTCACTTTGTTTGCTTGTTTGTTTCCCTGATCTTTTCCATTTTTTAGAGACCACTTTTACCCTGATCTTTTTTTTGGAAGCCAGTTTTGAGTAGTCTTTTCCCTCATGCATGATGTTTCTGACATCTTTCTTTGTCCTTCCCCCTCCCAGCCACCTCCAGCCCACTTTTCAATGACTGAACTATCGCCAGCATCAAACCACTTTCTCTCCTCCCTGCTACCCTGAAGACCAGCTTTTAAAAAAAGGCACTAAAATATGGATATATTGATATAGCATTGTAATGATAAGTCGACCAGGTTCTCTGAATTCCCAGCTTTTGTTATATCTATATATCTATATCTATATATCTGTTCCCTTCCCTGATGGAGATTTAAAAGAAAAGGCATATCTTCAAAAGGGTAGAGGATAGACGCTTACTTAAAAAAACAAAACAAAACTGGGAATTCAGAGAACCTGCTCAATCTGTCATTACAATGCTATATCAATATATACATATTTTAGTGCAATTTTTAAAGCATGTGGGGGTGCTGTGATGCCACCAATAAAACCACAAGAAGGACAGACATGTGACAGAACCATGCCCAAATGATTCCAGGGCTTATGGATCAACTCCCAAGAAAATCAGAGTAAGTTGGGCATGTGGAAAAGCCCTTAGCTCAAACACAACTTAGCAGACTTGGGGCTGGGGGGATCATCTTTTGACCAAGGTGTCATGAGAACAAAGTGGCATTTCAAAAGTAAAAATATTTCATTAAACTGCATAATGTTATCTTGACAATGTGCCTCAGAACTGGTTATTTACACTGACTAAAAAGAAATAACATACTTTTTAGCAGAAAAGACAGAGTTCTTTGGCTAAGTCAACAACCCTGATAAACATCAGCCAAGATGAATGGGATGAAGGGAAGGCATTTGTTTCCTAATTGGTAACAATACCTTCTTTTACTTCCAGATCATGACTAATAGATTGTTTATTCTATTATAACTAAGCCTCAATGAATCTCACCTTGCCAAATTTAGATGCTTAGTATGACTAACAGATACTTAAAGGTAAATTCAACGTGAACAATCAAACAGGCTAGTTTGCCTTGAGTTGGTTAGGCTGAGTAGCAGAACAAATCCATAAGAAAATGACATTAAAATCTAGAAGAAGTTTACACTCTAAAAGGAACAGAACAAAGTTTGAGACCAGTGGCACCTTTAAGACCAACAAAGTTTATTCTGGGTATAAGCACTTCTTCAGATATGTTGAAACAAGACTTCTTCAACTATTACATATGGGGGGGGGGGGTGTTTTAGTTGCCAGGAAGGGCTAATTAGAGTCAAGATGCTGAAGTAATTGAATGATAAATATAGCTAAGATTGGATTAAAGCAGTTGGTAAGACCTGTGAATAGCAGCATATGAACATACAGATAATAAAAGAGTTAACAAACAGATGTGAGAACTAAGTTTAGTCCAGTGGTAACTTTAAGAACAACAAACTTTAATTCTGGATATAAGTGAGAACTGAGTGACTTTGCATGTGTAGAGAGATAAGAACCTGATATCTCTGTTAAACCTTGGGGGTTCCATTGTCCTGAGTGTTGTAATTCAGCAATCTCCCATTCCAGTCTGTTTCTGAAATTCCTATGCAATAAAACAATTACTTAGAGGTCCCCCATTGACTGTCCTGGGAGGCTGAAATGTTTTCCTACAGGTTTTTCAGTTTTGTTAATCTTGATGTCACATTGTGTCCATTTATTCTTTGGCACAGGATTTGACCTGTTTGCCCTATGTAGAGAACTTCATTTCATGCATTTAATGGCATATACAATATTAGAAGTTAAGCAACAGAATGTGCCTGAGATGTTGTAGTTGATGTTGTTATGTCCAGTGATTGTGTGGTGCATGCACACTAAAGCTTATACCTAAAATTAAACTTTGTTGGACTTAAAGGTGCCACTGGCACCTTCCCTGAACATTTACCAGACTTTTGTCCAGTTCATCTGTTTGTGGCCATTTAAACCTAACAGCTGAATGGTGTGGGTCTGCAGCTGAGCTGTTAGGATTAAATGGCTGGCAGCCACTTAAACCTTACAGGTGATGGGCCTTGCTGTTAGGTTTAAATAGCTGTGAGCCATTAGCCCCCATTGGTTTCACTCCCCCTTTCTTTGAAGTGGGAAAAAGTGAAATGGATGGCCAATCCCCCCCCCCTTCTTCTGACTGCAATGAGCTGTGGCCAGGAGAAAGGGGGAATTAAAATCACCAGACCAACTCAGGTCTGATGGGGGTCTTTCAGTTGCCTTGGTTCACTTCAGGGGCCAAACCAGATTTTTTGGATTTGTGTGGATTTTTTGGGTTTGTGCCCATCCCTATTCTATATATTGGGTATCTGTTTTTCATAAGATATTTATTATCAAAGCATCAGCTGAATTTTTATGATCACAAATATTAGTTCCCTCCACTTTATTGAAATGTTATACACATACAGATATAAAAAGAAATGGAATAGTTGCTCCATTGCTCTGTTCAACAATTAAAAGAAACAGTTTTAATGTATCAAGTCCATGTTACTATGCTTCTTTATGGCCCCAAAAGGCATAAGCTTTTGGTGCCATGCATCTGAATAGCTTTACTAAACTACTGAGTAATTCAAGCATCTCTGCTTAGGGCATACCTTGTTCAGTCATGATCCCTATTTGAGGAATTCAACTGGATGATCAGTATAAATCAGTTCATGAGCAAGGTGAAGGTACACTGGTGCTAGTGATGTCACCAGATTCATAATTACCTGATTCAGTAGAGGAACTTATTATGTTTAGCTGGATTATGACTAGCAGTTTACTGAGTAATTATTCTCCAGCTCAGAATGCTCAATAAGATTTTGAACATGCTCTAGTCAACATTCAGCAAACAAAGAACCCCAAAGCAACTGCCTTGTGGAACAAGCATGGAAATTCTTTAAAATCAACAGCTCACTGAGACTGTAGTCTGAGGGTAAGAGACTACAAGAGCCAGGTGTCCATTTTGTGGTGTTATCTGCATTACTGGAAATGCCAACAGATATGGGGAGAGATTTTATTTTTGCTTGTAAACTGAAAATGTTTTTAACTATTACTGTAAGCCACCACAAATGATGAGGGAAAGTGGGATATGAATATTTTAATAAACTATCACTGTGTGTATGTATGTGCATGTGCGTGGGTGTGTGGGTGAGTAGGTGAGTGTGTGGGTGGATGAGTGAGTGTAAAACAGCCAAGCCAGAAGTGACAAGACACTTATTGTTAGCCTGATTGCCTTTACTTATTATTAATATTGGGGAATTAGAGTTTATTATAAATATGGCAAAAGAGAAAAACACCAGTATATACAGAGGTCCCACCTCCAAGAATCACCAGAAGTTTATTGCTAGAATGCTTGTTTGTCCAGTCAAATGAGCAAGAAGCAATTATCAGCCAGCAGTAGTCACCCTTTCGAAGTGGGAGCCCTCTCTTGTCTGTCTGAGATTAAGCCCTGTTAGCTGAGGAGCCTTCTGTCTCATCAATTTTTACAGGACAACAACCACGTGTCTCAGATTAAAGGGTATGGTTTCCAGGACTGCGGGCATGAAAAAGTGGGTTGCAGTCTTGTACCTTTCAATTGGAAACAATGCCTTTCTTTTAGAAAAGAACCACTGAGTAAGGAACAAGCACTAAATGTGCATCCACATCAATACATTCCTGCAGGGTCATATAATAGTCATTGCAAGATGAGATCGGGCATGTTCAGGGTGGTCTTTGACTGTAAAATATACAAATATTTTAGGGAAATGTATATTAAACCTATAGTCGATAGCCTGCCAGGCAAAACTAGAAGGGACTGTCTTGTCATAATGGTAACCGATAGGAATAGGGAAATTCCCTCAAAGTTGGAAAATATAGATGGATGGCCATTAACAGGAGGAAAATCCAGCTAGATATGATTAATAATAGATAAATGATATCCAGTAATAATTTGTATGATGTATTTTATGTATGTATTATTGAATAGTATTTGTAGTTTACAGCTATTAGTTTTAATGGATATTTAGATTTTAATGGTTATTTATCATTTTTATTTTATGTTGTACTCTGTGTTTTTTTTCATGATTGCTATGGCTGGAAGCTAACACAATAGACTGACTAAGGATTCATATGGATTCATAATCACTGTAAAATGCACAGTAGTAACCATGGGAAGGTGATCTGACTTGGTACGTTACAGCCTGCATAGACATTATCTACAGGGCAGAAAAGTGGTGATGTGCAAAGGGGTACAATGAAAACAATGCGGCAAAAAAATCTGTGAACAATCAAGAGGAAAAAGAGAATGAAACCATTGCCATTTTCAGAGCACACTTTTGTATCCCTGAGAGACACAGCTTTGAAGATTCTGTTACAGAGCCATTTATTTGAGGGGCTCAGCGCATTCTATCCCAACTTCTTCTTTTTTAAATAGCCAGCTCTAGTGACTATATTTGGTGATGGTAGAAATCCCAGGGAACACATTGTGCTAATGCCATAGCTCATGAAGAAACAGACGCAGTGTAGTGTATCATGACAGACCGAAATGGAATTCCAGCCATGTGAAGGTAAATTTTCCAGCTGTGCTAGCACAGATTGGAATAATTCACTCATGACTGCTGCAGAAGAAAGTGTCAGTCTATATCTCAAACTGAAGGTATCAACCACTTTGCAGGGCTGCCTGGAGCCGACACGAAAAAGATTCCTAAGCAACAAGGTGAGATTAATGCCAGCATTCTCCAAGGTAAAATGCAGCTCTTACCCTTTTTTAAAAAAAGAGACTCTCTTAATTCTTCTTGGATCAGATACCCTCACCTCAAATCCACACAGTGTTATAAGTATAATAATTCTCTCTGCTGGTTGTGACTTTAGTTTTTTCCCTCTGTTACGGAGAAGGCAAATGAAATCTTACAAGTGGCCCCTTCCTTCCGCTGGTGACTGCATGTGGGCCTGATGAAACTGTCCAGAGCAGTGGAGAAAAATGCAGATCTATGACAAAGCAATAGGACTGTGCAGATGCTTGGAACAAAAAATGAATGTGACAGAAAATTACTGTTCCAACCCAGGCCATTTAAAAACAAAAAGACGGGCGAGAAGAAATCCCAGAAGTGTCATTATTATCCTTCCTTCATGCTTAGTAAATTCAAACAGAGAAAAGGATCTCATTTTTCTAACAGTAATACAGCACATCACAAAAAAACAGTTTTGAGCAGGAAAAGATCCAGGGAAGTGACTGCCAATGGTGCTTTGACATGACATCATGGGAGACATTTAGCAACACTGAACAGATAACTGTGCACTGGTTGCCGTGAGCAGCTGATGACTTTTGCTTCCACAGCACAAACTGCTACAGAAGCTAGATGTTCATAATATCCACTCTGTAATTTATATGCTTTGGTTCGACTATGAGAATGCCTTTTTATTCAGAAGGTAATCAAAATCCATGCCCTGTGGTTTAGTATGGGTACAAGTGGGGGCCTGTAAGACTCATGGGAGGAGGTCCATCCTCCATTCACTTGCTCGCTGAGCTCTGTGTGCCTCCCACTCACTATCATTGCCTCTCCCAGCTCTGCACAGCTCTCAGTCATGGCCACAGCTGTCTCCAAGCCCTGTGCAGCTCCCCATATCTCCTGACACTGCAGCCAGGCCCCACGTACCTCTTAGAGTTCACCAGTGTGGCTCCCATAGTCTGCCACCAGCACAGCCAGACCTGGCACAACTTCTAGTCATGCTGCCATTTTGTCTGGAATCCTTGAGACCCCTGCCACCGTGGCTGGGCCCTGCACAGCTCTTGGAGACAGCCCTTGTGACCAAGCCCTTCAAAGATCCCAGAGTCTTCTGCTGCAGCAGCTGAGCCTATGAAGCTTCCAGGGTTCACTGCTTCCAGGGTCATGGGGGGTATCCCTCTTCCCACTGCTGCTAATTTCCTCCTTATGGGGGGATGGGAGGCTCAGGGGGGATGGGACACTCATGGGAGGAGATCCCTCCCCCCATCGCCAAACAGCTCCAGACCCCAGTACCTCCTAATGAGCCCTGCAGCTGAGCCCAGAGCAGCAGCCGGCATCCTCCAATACCACCATGGCCAGGCTGGAGCAGCAGCTGACATGCTCCTCTGCTGCTGCCAGACCCAGAGCAGCAGTTGGCATCTGCCACCACCATGAGCTGGCTAAAGCAGCTGCTGGCAGGGCTTTTGGGCTGCACCACTGCCTGGCCAAGCAAGGCTTCACTGGCTGCACCGTCACCACTGAACCCAGTGCAGCTCTCCTGTCCCACTGCCAACCACCTGAAATAAGTGAATTTTCTGCACTTATACAGAGAATGCTGCTTTATTTTTCGGGGGATTTAAACATACACACACACACTTACAGATTTTTCTGCAAACCTGGGGAGTCCCCCAAGTGTGCCTAAAGTCCACGTGGCCCTAAGCCATGGATTTAGATATCTGCAGATTGTGGCTACAGATGGCTAATAGTACATAGATGATAGTAACTAATCCCAATGGGAAAATTAACTATATTTGAACATAATGAGGGAAGATTATTAAACATCCAGCAATCTGGTACCTCAGTGATGCTGAGTCAGTTCCGCAGAGCACGGTCGGGTGAGGAGGAGAGTCAGCAGAAAACAGAAATGACAGGCATATGCACCAACCAACCAGCTCTGATCTCATCTACACAGGTACACAGTAACCTCACCAACTGTTGGTCTCTTAGGGATTAATTTCTGGATAAGCACAGAATAGCATAATTTTCCTGTCAATGTTTAGGACCTGTTTCTCAATGAGAGATGGCATTAACACAGTCACATGCTTTTGCTTTAAATGCCCTACTGTTCTCAGCCATCTCATTGGCTGCATGCAATGAGGCAGCCCTTCCTTTCTCTCCATCCCCAATGTCATGGTCTTCCAATTCTCTTAGGGTGATGAGTGCAAAACTACCCTAGCATTATCTGTGCAGAAACTTGCTTGGTTAATTGCCTCAGAATAAAAAAAAAATGTAGGATAGAATACTTTAAAATGGCACCGAGGTACAAGCTGCTTAAAAGAGACCTCTAGTTCTCAGAGAGCCTAGCTGCATGCATGTATGGATATTTAAGAACAATCCTTTTTTCTTCATCTCTTCTGATTCTGAGTACCTGAATTTGAGGAAAAGCCAAGTAGTAACTTTCCTATAGCTCCATGGGGATTTTTAACTCTGGTCTCTCCAGTCCAAGTCTGACACTCTGACCACTGAACCCCCTACTGGCAATCTTCAGTTCTTTGTTGTACGTAATTCATTATATGGTTCCAAGCAGACTATAACATGCTGAAATAAAACTGAGTGCTACCTAAATACAGGACCATATGGACAGTCGGGGACGATGCAGAGTGATTTTTAAGATTCTCAGAACCAGAGGCAGATGGAAAGAGATGGCGTGAGGCGGAGATCATGTTTCAGTTGGTATCCCTGTAGTGAACTTCACACCTGCTAATGATGAAGGTTACCAACAGCTGTCCCTCATTCAAGTCACCTTTGTATGGAACGCAGCATTTATTCCCCCACTCCTCCTTTCTTCACAGCAGCTGTGTGAGGCTTACAGCTGAGAGATATTTGAGATAGACATGCTCATTTTATGAGTGACCTAAATGTTAATCTAAATATGGATCTTCAGTGCTAAAAGAAGATTAATTGACTAAGATATTAAGACAGACTTCATGGTGCTATGGACAGTATTTGCTGGCATGGGTGGCAAGACCATGGGACCCAATGCATATTACATTTGTAATATTTTATGATAGCTCGCTTTAAATAATACTTAATGGAATTTTGGTATGTACTGTGTGGTAGGAATAGCAGATGCAATCTGAGATGCCCCTGTGCTAATCCAGGAACTTCTTAGTTATGAAAAAATTACAGAAGATGCAAAGCAAAACTTGTAGTACAATCGTCAGCAGAGTCACACCCTTCTAATTTCTTTAAAGTCAACTGGCAAAGGAAGATGTGACTCTGCTTAGAATGGCACTGCTATTTGGGAGCAGTCAGATATGAAAATACTTATGAATGATTGGCTGTAGGGATAGTTCAATCTGAAGGTAATTAGCAGTGCTATCCTAAACAGGTTCACACCTTTCTAAACCCATGGATTTAGGAGGATGTAAGTCTCCTTAGTTGACACTTTCAAATAGTAGGCAGTACTATTTAAAAGTATCAACTAAGAAGACTTACATCCTAGTACTGCCTACTAGGGGTGTGTGCCGAGAAAAAATTCAGAGGGTAGCCATGCTGGTTTGCAATAGAATAGCTAGGTTCAAGTCCAGTAGCATCTTAGAGACAAACAAGATTTTGGGGACATCAGTTTTCAAGAGTCAAAGCTCCCTTCATCAGATAATGAGTCAGAATGGAGTCTATATATCCCAGTCAGAAGGTGGGAGACATGTTTCAAAGAAGGAATTCAGGATGAAGAGGTACAGTTTTGGAACTGGGCTTTTGAGGGGGGTAATTTTACCATGATTGCTTCATGGTTAAGTGCGCAGACTCTAATCTGGGAGAACCGGGTTTGATTCCCCACTCCTCCACTTGCACCTGCTGGATGACCTTGGGCAAGCCATAGTTCTGTACCAGCTGTTCTCTCAAGGTTGTCTCAGAGCTCTCTCAGCCCCACCTATGTCACCGGGTGTCTGTTGTGGGGAGGGGAAGGGAAAGGAGTTTGTGAGCCACTCTGAGACTCCAGTTAGTGAAGGACAGGATACAAATCCAATCTCCTCCTCCTCCTCCTCCTTCATTTCAGGTAGGTTATTACCAGTTCAAATTAAGATCCATGTGGTGTTTTCAGGCTCTGGATTATTGGGATGATTCTTTTCCATTTGTGGGACTGGGACAGCAGTATTTGAAGATAATGCTACCAAATTCACTCTGAATACAGCTTTCTCTCTTCTCTCAAGAGCCTCTGAATTCCAAGCACATTGAACAAAGGGGCTCTATTTCACCCTACCCCAAAGTAGGTGAGCTTCCACACACATGCACTGCAGACCATTATTTTCAATGAATAGCCAAATCAAGGGTCTTTGGCAGCAGTCATAGAAGATAATGCCACTAGACTGAGTCTGAATACAGTCCCTCATTTTCTCTCAAGATAACTCAAATTTCAAATACATTCAAATAGGGGATTTGTTTTATAAGACCCCGAAGTTGGTGAGTTTCTGTGCATGTGCATTGCAGACATTATTTTCAAAGGGCGTCCAAATCAAGTCTGGAGCAGCAGTCATTAAACAGAACACCACCAAATTTGCTCTGCACACACTCCTTCCTCTTCCTTAAGACTCCCTGAATTTTGAGCAGATTTAACAAAGGAGCTCTGATTTACTGGAGCCTGAAGTAGGCAAGTTTCCATGCAAGTGCACTGTGGATGGGTTGTACTAAAATGACAACAACACCTATTGAGAACAATGGGAGTTGCTTGAAGGTCCATTGGATATAATGAGATCCAAGAATGCCAGTTGACTTCCACTGGCTCCATTGAAATACATTATAGTAAACAAAAATTGCAAAGAAACTAACAGATTTTGAGAATGCTGTTCTGGGGACTAGAGTAATAGCCCCCATAGTGGAATGGCATTCCCTGGGACCAGATATACTGATGTGGGACTGGCAGGAAATCCCCCAGAGTGGAATAGGGGTCACTGGGAGTAGCAGGAGGATTCAGTGACTAGAATGACAGCCCCCAAAGTGGAATGACCTCCAAACACCATCAAATACACAGAGAACACAATCCTCCCTCTCCTTTCAAGCCCCAACACCATCAAATTTCAAGCACATTCAATAAAGGGTTCAATTTCCCTCCCTGACAGGAGATATGCACACATCCTGTACATGAAATGTATATGCCCATGCCAAGCTGGAATGGTAGAAACAATCAAGCACGTCTTCTTATATTGCTGGTTTTACCAGAACATTTGGAATGCGTATCTTGCTCCAGTTATATCCAAGTACCCAGGTAGCCACAACCAATTTTATACTTCTCTTCTTCTTACCAATTGCTGTAATGAAACCACCCTTAAGGTTGCTAGATTTTGTACCTTGGCTTGCCTAATCAGGAAGAAGAATACAGATTTGTTTTAACAAGTTTTATTCTAGCACATGTACATTCTGGGTGTGGCCACACTGACCTGTTTGCTGCTATTTCTTTCACGGGTCTTGTTCCATCTGCAACAGTTTGTTTTGGGAGAAATGTTCACACGACCTCTCTCTAATCTCTGCGATCATGCTCTCCACTGATCATACAGCCTCGACGCCCTTCGTTGCGGCACTTTAAAAAAAGTTTTGCGCATGCACTTTTGCGCATGGGCAAATCACCGTCCATTGCTTATTGTATAGTAATCTGCGTCTTGCTGCGGCACGGAGTGTGTTTTTTTGTATTCACTCACAGCACCCAAAAACTGCTGACTAAAGTTTATCTGCAAAGATTCTTTGTTCAAGGTTTTACACTTTTGCATATGGGCGTTTAGAAACCCTTAAACTCTTAAACGCTTGGGTGTGCATGTGCATAAAGTCACACTTGGGGGGGGAAAGGAGAAATCATAATCATGGTGATCGGTCGTCCACATAGGGGAAATTGTGGGATCATGGCGAGAACACCTGGGAAATACTAGTTTTTCCCATGGTTGGAAATCGCGGGAGAAAAGCGGGAGTCTTGCGCGAGTTGTTAGCCAAATTGCTTTAATTTGCAGTTTAGCAATCAGCAAAATACATGGGTTCTTGCCAATTATACCAGGGTCCCACCCCTCCCAGGAGTTCTCAAGGAAAGAGGCACGTGAGGCAGATTGCAAGTTCAATGTTGTTTACTGGGTAGTGTTGTTCAAGCACACCAAAAACGTAATCACACACACAGTCACACAGACCTAATGAAAAAAAGAGGAGAAAATAGCACATTCGCATGAGCAGGTTATCGTTGGTGGGGAACAGCACAATACCTTAGATGAGTTGTCCGATGTCAGGAAGAATTGGATGGGGAGAAAAATAGAAAGGCTATGGGGACACGAGGCTTGAACCTGCAAGACCACGTGGTTTTCCTGGATCGCAATTCCAGAGAGAGAGGATTAAAGATGGAGGCAAGGGTTGGGTACAGCAAGCTGGACTGAAGGGGTAGTAAAGCTGACAGAGGGCGACAGCTCAGGAGGCCGATTGTCTCTGGGTTTGGTCTTTTATTGGGGGTCTTGGGGCGGGCTATACAGACCACATCCCACTAACACACCTCTTAGGCGGTCCGTCCCTCTTGGACCCTTCCATAGGTTAGGAGGAGGAGGGCAAGGGGATGGACAATGTTGCAAGACTATGATCTCACCAGGAAGTGGACTTTGGACTGGGGTCCGATGACTCACTTGGTCACATCTATTGTTAATCAATGACTTTGGCCTGTTGGTTGATGTCTGGCACATTAGTTGCTAGGCAACTTAGTTAGCATAACTATCCAGATGTGTTGGAGAGGGGGCAGGGGGTTGACCAGCGCGCTGAGACAGAGAGAGAAACCTCTTTGTCTCTGTCCCAGGTGAACTGTCTAGGGTGTCAGCCTCCTGGCATGGGCTGGAGCTGGCTCCTATCATGAAGAAAGCACATGGCCCTTCCATTAAAGGCAGCCCAAAGTTCAGGCTTATGAATATCACAATTCATAAGAGCACTAAAAGTGCCTTGCTGGCCAACAGAGTGAAGGAGCTTTGGAGCAGGAGCCATCTGATTTGAAAGTGAGAGGAAACAGCTCTAATTCCCACGGTAAAGTACTGTGTGGCTGTGCCCTCTTATTCAGAACATCCATGATTTGCCACTAAAGTCTATATGTTTTGTTGATGATGTTGGCTTTTGTTCTTAGATTGTAATAAACTATTGGTTGATTGATTGATTGGGATCAATTTTACTGGACCCTGAAGTAGGCAAGTTTTGCTCTCATGCACTGCAGACACCATTCTTTTCAACTGACAGCCAATTTGAGGGTCTGGGGCAACAGTCATTGAGGATAATGCCAAAGATGATCAGCTGGAAGTGCTCTGTTCTCCTCCCTTAGATTAGTTGAAAATTGGAAGAATGCCATTACCTGGGAAAATTGGATTAGTTGGAAGAATGCCATTACCTGGAAAACCAGTGGAGTCAAAGAACAACACAACACATACATGTGCATGCTGCTGCTAGCTTGGTAAATACCGTAACTTGATAGCAGCACAGATTGGGGGGGGGGGGAAGATGGTTGATTTGTTTCATTAAGAACTATAGATTGTTAATGACATTCTGAGAAACAACTGTAACAACCCAAAGCAGTGATTTCTGTGTATATTTTTGGTTTGGAAATTCTGTTAGGCACACTCTATTGCCAGTATTTAGCTCACCAAAATCTGTTCTGCAAAACTGTCACAAAGCTGCCATATAGCATGCTACTAGAACACAATATAGGAGAAAGTAAAGTTTACCCCACTGAAATTTGCTCTTCTATTCTATCAAAAAGATACAGGAATCCTATCCTAGTCTTTATATCTGGTCAATACAGGGCTCATTTCATAGCAGGAACTCTTTTGCATATTAGGTCACCCCCCCCTAATGTAGCCAATCCTCCAAGAGCTTACAGTGCTCTTCTCACAGGGGCTACTGTAAGCTCTTGGAGGATTGGCTATATCAGGGGTGTGTGGCCTAATATGCAAAGGAGCTCCTGTTATGAAATGAGCCCTGGGTCAATATATATAAACTAATAACTGAATTGCATCATGTGGATGAGATCAGCTAGAAAAATATGAACTTGTAAATTAACCAGAGGGAAGAACCCACCCAACAGCCTGATTGAGACTAAAAAAGCTTCAGAAGGAAGCTGAGTACTAATTAAAGGGAATTTATTTACTCATCTATTTACAGCATTTCTAATCTGTCTTTCTTACCACCAGACTCAAGGCAGATGACAATAAAAGGCATTTATACTCTCTATATAATAACTTCACAAAGTAATTTGAATAGTAACTTATATACATTCCAAAACTTTGGCAAAAGTTTAAGTTTCCTATTTATGACTATCTGTGCTATTTGAGGTCAGGGGTAGGAACCAGCCAACTGAGGCCTCTCAGTGCTTAAAGAATCATGTTGGAGCAGATTTGGTGGGGTAGGATGGGAATTCCAGATTGTTCCTCCTTTGAAGCTCAGACCCATAAATCAATCCCAACTGCTTGAGAAGTGGGTTCCATAATTTTTATCGAGCAGAAACTGCATGTTTAGTCACACATAGAAGTATTTTTATAGCTTGTAAAGAAGGGGAAAAGGGATATTTAAAACTCTATTAGGTCTGCTGCAACCTGTTTGTTGATAAGGGCAGTTTACACTGATTAATGAGCAATTAGCTGAACAACGACAAAAAAAGCCTGGAAACCCTCTTTGTGATCAGCCACCAGGAATGCTGATTGCAAGACAAACAGAGAACATGAGCAATTTGGAGAGTAAATAGAAATAAGTATTTCTTCCTCATAATAATGAAAGCTGGGGTCATCTAATGAAATTGTTTTCAAGTACAGTCAGGATGGACAGACCATAGAGGAATTTCTTCCCACATTTGCTGAATTAATTTATACACCCCATCCCCATTCAATATCTTTGTAAAACCTTGAGAAATCATTCATAGTTTTGAGTCCGAAGTTATCAATATGCTGACCACTCCCAGCTCTATTTCTCCCTGTCTAAATCTCCTAGTGATGTAATAGAGGTCTTGAGCCACTGCCTGAATGCTGTGGTTAAATGACTTAAGACTGGGGAAAAAATGAAAACAAATCCTTACAAGCAGAGGTAATGCTGCCTGGGAGCCTGAGGTCTTGAAGAACATTGTGCTTCCCAACTTTTATGGAGTTCAGCTGACTCTTGCTAAGTTGGTTTAGTGCCTAGGGGTTATACAGAATTGGTCATTACTGGCACGATCCCCTCTGACCGGCCCAGTGACTCAGGCTCAGAATCTTCAGGGGAGGAACCTGAGGTGCCAAGGCCAGTGGCTAAGGAGGATGAGAGAGTTCAGGGAGGCCTGAGCACTGCAGAAGCAACTGCTGACGGTGGTCCCAGAATGCCAGAGGTTGCCCTGTCACAGCCTGCAAGGGAGGCCTACCCATTGTCCTCTATGATACTCACCAGGTTTCTGCCAGGCAGGATGTGCATCCTGGGAGCTACTGGAAGCTACACACATCAAATGCACAGGCTGGAGAATCTCCCCCCCCCCAGTTGCTTTGAAGTTTGGTAAACATTTTGATTGAGTGGAGACACTCTTTCTGGGAATGTATCCATTCATGAAGCTCCACAAACTAGAAAGTTCATGAAAAGTTCTTGCTGGTTGACCTGCTACGAACTTAAATTCAGGAATCACAAACTGGCCAAAATTCCTCATGAGCTTTAATTTGTGAGCTGATTTATGCCCATCCCTAATTAGCTCCTTTCTTCCTAGACTGCTGCAGTTATATCCTCCTCAGGGAAGGAAGAATAAATGCTGGCTTTCTTTTGTACTTTAACATCGGGTTCTTTCCCTGCTGTTATTTTACTCACTCTGCCTGTGTAGAAATTTAGGACTGGTTTGTTAAGTTAGTCAGTACTGTAATACATTTTTGTAGAGCATAACTGTATAAAAGTATAAAAGGCAAGTACAATCTAAACCAGTATGCAGTCTGTTTTTACTTTTTATTTATTATGTTTATTAGAATCCCTCTTCCCTTCTAGCCCCAACAGGAACCATCCATCCATCCATCCATTCAATGCAGTAAGCTTAGGGTTGCCAACTTCCAGTTGGGGCCTGGAGTTCTCCTAGAATTATACCTGACAAGTGGAGACCTGCACGAAACTTGCAGGATAGTTATCCCATTCCTCACACCTTTGCTTCCTCCCTTCTCCTACCTCTCTCTCACTCTTTCTCCCTTCTGCCCCCCCTTTCTTACTCTCTCGCTCTCCTCCATGTATGTTACTTCCTCTCTCTTTCTGACCTGTCATCATTCCCTTTGTTTTTCTGCCTCCCCACCTCATCACCCTTTCTCTCTCTTTCTGCCTCCCACCTCAAATCCCACCCTCCCCAGGCTCCACCTCTCAAATGTCTGGGAATTTCCCAACCTGGAGTTGGCAACCCTATTTCTTTCCCACCCAACAGCCAACCTACCTTTATCTGTCTTCAGCTTTCTATCTCCACCCCCCACCCCTGCAGCCTCTACCTAGGAAAATTACAGTCTTTCTCCACAATGGGGACTAAAGCAGCTTACATTATTATTTCCTCTTTGTTATCTGCACAACAACCCTGTGAGGTTGGTTAGGCTGAAAGTATTTGACTGGTCCAAAATCTCCCAGTCAGCTTCCACTGCAAGATGGGGATCTGAACCTGGGTCTCACAGATCCCAGTCTGAAGCTCAAACTGTTGCACCACAATGGCTTTCATACGGTGGCTGCTGATGAACTGTAGCAAAACAGCTGGGCCTAATTAAGTCATGCAAATCAGGTGGTATCAAGTCACACAGAGTGTGCTGCCTAGGGATGCCAGCCTCCAGATGGGACCTGAGGATCCCCTGGAGTTACTGCTCATTTCCAAACTACAAAGATAACTTTCCATGGAGAAAATGGATGTTTTGGAGGGGGGAGTTTATGGCATTGTACCTCACTGAGGTCCCTGTCCTCCCCAGGCTCCACCCCCAAATATCCAGGAGTTTCCCAGCCTGGATCTGGATCTGCTGCTGGTGGCCAGGGGGGGTACTTGGCAACCCTAGACTGCTGCCAGTAAAAACTCTGCTTTTTACTGACAAAAACAGTTAGAGCCTCCCCCCCTCCTCCGAACATTCTAATCTCCTCACAGTTGATGTCTGGAGTTGGTGCCATTTCAAAAGGTATTTTGAGGGATTCTACGGTCACTGAAGGTTTTTTTTTTAACTTTTTGGATTTTTCTGCACACGGGGGGAATGCCCCCCATGTGTAGGAAAACCTCCCTGCCTCCCAGGTGCCCCCCCTGCACGGATTTAGGTATCGTCACACAGGGGGCGCCTTCGGAATTAGATATATAGATATCCAGATTACAGAGATCAGTTACTCTAAAGGCAATGGCAGTTTCTTCCTCAAAATCTGCTCTCACCTAACACTACCCCAAATCATCATGAACTTCCCAAACTGGGAACTGAAATTTACCTCATTTGAAGTTCACTATGTAAACTTGAGATAGTTATTCCCTTCAGCCAAACTTAACATGCAGTATTGCTGTGAGGATAGACTTAGTGAGAGGAAAATAATGTATACTACTCTGAATCATTTGGATGAAGAATGGCATTAAAATAGATAATAACAAAAGTTTAATAATTGTATCAAGCATGTTTTTGTGTGGTATAGCGGTGTGCAAAAAAAATGCCTGTATTTTTCGGCTTCAGGTATATCAGACCTGAAAAATATCAGTAAATGTGGAATTTCCCTAATCCAACACTGGTAAAGTATTCAGATTGGGTAAATATTTGATATTCCCAAATATTTTCCCAAATAATGATATACACCACCAGAGGAAAAGGAAACAAGTTAAAATGCCCTCTTTCCCACTGGTAGCCTCTACAGATTTCTCTGTTAATTTCACTCCCTGCCAGTCAGCTGTGAGTGAAATTGACCAGGGAAAGCCTGGTCTCTGCCTTCCCTTTTCTAGCTGGCAGGTGGTAGTTGGAGAAGGGCAGGTAGGGAAACCTGGCATGTTTTAAATGCCTTTCTTTCCCTCCCTGATCTGGGGAAGGAAAAAAAAGTCATTTAAACATCCCCCTCTTCCCTGAGTTTCTCCACAAAAGTGGAGAGGCTCAGAAAGGAAAGAGGCCACACCTGTCCTTCCCTTCCCCAGCCAGCCTGCCACAGCAGGCTGGCTGGGGAAAGAAAAGACAGGCATGCAAACATGCCTGGCTTCCCTGCCCGATCTTCTCCAGGTGCTCCATGGCTGCGGAGCACCTGGAGAAAATCAGGCAGGGAAACCCAACATATTTTAAATGCCTTTCTTTCCCTCCCCAATTTTGTGGAGGGAAAGGAACGCATTTAAACCCAACAGCTGACTGGTGGCTCAGCCTGTTAGGTTTAAATGGGAGGTTTTTGGTATAGCAAAATAACCCCCCCACAAAAGCTGGGTAATATCGGCTTTTTGGGGTTCAGCTATAGTGGTAGCCGAATACAGATCTCTGATCTGTATTCGGCTTATGTAATACCCGAAAAATACCGACAAGGCATTATTCGAGTATTTTTTCAGTTCAGCTATTGCCGAATGCACACCTCTAGTGTGGTATTTTAGTGGTGTTTCCAATAATTGATAAAACACCAGACACACAAAAAACAAATCAAGTGTATGATAACAACAAAGTTGCATTTTGCAGCCTTTCATCAATGTGTCCCCAATCATTAATATATTAGAGAAAGGGTAAAAAATGCAAAGGAGCTCAAGATACTGAAAGCTAAGGCAGCAATGGTGAATAATATGGTTCTGGAATTAATGTTATGAATTCTTTTAGTTAAGTTAGACTTCACAAAATATGAAATATTCAGAAAGAGAGAAAATCCTAAACAATTAACCAAATAGGGAAAATCCATATGTGATCCGGAGGGGGCCCTGTGAGTCCCAGGCTGCAGTCAATTTCTCCAAACACCCTGACTGGATGTAAAAAACATGGCAAGACTGGGGGCCCATGCCAACTGTCCTAAGGGCTCACCAGTTCAAAAGAAGGAGGTGAGCTGTTAAAGATGACCCCAGCACAAAGCCCGTTTGGTGTAGTGGTTAGAAGCATGGACTCTAATCTGGAAGAACCAGGTTTGATTCCCCACTCCTCAACATGCAGCTGCTGGTGTGACCTTGGATCAGGCATAAGTTCTTTCAGAGCTGTTCTTTCAAGGGCCGTTGTTAAGAGAACTCTCTCAGCTCCACCTACCTCACAGGATGTCTGTTGTGGGGAGGTGAAGGGAAAGGAGATTGTAAGCCACTCTGAGACTCCTTCAGGTAATGAAGGGTGGGGTATAAATCCAAACTTCTCCTCCTCCTTTTTCTCGTCCTTCTTCCTCTTCTTCTTGTATAGGACCACCATAAGTGATACCAGCACTGATATCAACCAAGGTGAGGGGGAGTCACTGACAGATGGTCTGGAATCACTTCACGTAACAGCAGCAGCACTTTTCTGGTTAGTGGGCCTCCATCTAGAAGAATGTACACTGGTGTAAGAAGGAAGGAATAGTTGAGGTGCAGAAATCATGAATTCTTAAAAGAAAAAAAGAGCCAAACTGTGTAGGAGTCAATGAAGAGACAAAGTATGGGGAGGGGGCAACCATAAGAGTGACCAATGGTCCCTGATCTGAGACTCCAGTAATCTAAAGGGGACATTGTACATCCCTAGTCATGCTCCTGTCAAGACATTCTATTTGGGGAAAAAATGGATACCCAGCTCCTCTTCGGTAATTAACATGATGAATAATATAAAGATGTAGGGGGAAATCATTCCAAATCAAAAGAGAAGCAACCCCCCTGACTGAAATGTTATAATTACCCAGAGTAGTGTGGGGAAGAGAAGAGTGAAGCGAAATGTCAAAAGCTATAGCAACATACCTAGTAATAACTATTTGTGATTTAGAGGGAGAGCCAAAAAACTAGCAGGGAGCCAGCATAACATGTAAACACTCCCACAGAACCCACAAGGAGGTAAATATCAACAACAAGAATAAGCTTTATTTGTATTGTTCAAACATAGCTCAGTTTCACAGAAAGCTCCCAAGGAGGGATGTTGTAATCATAATATATTTCACAAAAGGGGGGAGAATCAGATAAACTTTGTACTACACTACTGGAAACATTCTTCCAATTAAAATTAAGAGCTGGATGATAATATTGCTACCTAAGTTATATAAAAACAAGTCTTAGTGAGCTTCAAGGCTCATGGGATAGAGCAGTTAGAGAAAGAAGTACTTTTCTCTCTTTCTCACAATACATGAACTCATGGGCACTCAATGAAATTGCCGAACAGTCGGGTTAGAACAGATAAAAGGAAGTACTTCTTCACCCAAAGGGTGATTAACACATGGAATTCACTGCCACAGGAGGTGGTAGCAGCTACAAGCATGGACGGCTTCAAGAGGGAATTAGATAAACACAAGTGGAGACCCGCAAGAAACTTGTGCAGTGGTTATCCTATTCCTCACACCTTTGCTTCCTCCCCTCTCCCCCAACTTCTCCCACACTATTTCTCCCCTCTACCCGCCTTTTCTTTCTATCTCTACTCCATGCATGTGACTTCCTCTCTCTTTCTGACCCATCTTCATTCTCTTTGTTTTTCTGCCTCCCCACCTCATCACTCTCTCTTTCTGCCCCATCACTCTCCCAGCCTGCTTCCTCCCCACCACTCTCTGCTTCCTCCCCCACCACTCTTCTGCCCCATCACTCTCCCAGCCTGCTTCCTCCCCACCCCACACAGCAGCAGCAATGACAGTACTCCCAGCCACCCACCTGCTTCCTCTCCCCCCACAGCAGCAATGGTAGTGCTCTGGGAATCACAACTGATCTCCCAGCTACAGAGATCAATTCACCTTAGGGCTGCCTGATCCTGGTTGGGAAATTCCTGGTGATTTGGAGGTGGAGCCTTAGGACAGTGAAGCTTGAGAAGGCAAGCAGCTTCAGCAAGCTATAATGCCATAGACTCATCCGTCCAAAGCAGCCATTTTATCCAGGGGAACTGATCTCTGTCACCTGGACAGCAGTTATAATTCTGGGTGATCTCTAGCCCTCACCTGGAGGCTGACAAAGGTAGATCTTGGGGAGGAAATGGCTGGTTTGAATGGTGGAGTCTATGGCATCACAGTGGTCTGAAGTTCCTCCCCTCCTCAAATCCTCCCCTCTCCAAGCTTCACCCCTCAAATGCTCAGGTATTTCTCCATCTGGAGTTGGCAACCCTATTTGCTTCCCACCCAACAGCCAACCTACCTTTATCGGTCTCTCTGTCTTCAGCTTTCCATCTCCACCCCCTCTCCCATAGCCTCTACCTAGGAAAATTAGTCTTTCTCCACAGTAAGGACCAAAGCAGCTTACATTATTCTCTCCTCCTTTTTATCTGCACTACAGTCCTGTGAGGTTGGTTAGGCTGAAAGCATTCGACTGGACCAAAATCACACAGTGAATTTTCATAGCAAGATGGGGATTCAAACTTCGGTCTCCCAGAAATTACTCTGAAGTTCTAACTGCTACACCACACTGGCTTTCATAGGGTGGCTGCTGCTGAACAGTAGAAAGCAGACAGGTTTAGTTGAGTCATACAAATCAGGGGGGACCTGGCAACCCTAGACTGCTGCAGGGGACGGGTTGCCAGCCTCCAAGTGGAACCTGGAGGGGACCTGGAGAGCCTCCAGAATTACAACTGGACTCTAGACAGCAGAGGTCTGTCTCCCTGGATAAAATGGCTGCTTGGAGTGTGGACTCTGTGGCATTATACCCAGCCGAGGCCTCTCCCTTCCTCAACTCCTGCCCTCCTGAGAGTCTACCACAAAACCTCTAAGAATTCCCCAGCCTGGCACTGGCCAAGGCTCCCTCCCTCCCTCAAAGGCTGAAAGAGGCCTGGAAAGGGCCTTTCCCCACCCTTTTACTAACAGAGACAGTTAGATCCCCCCCCCCCCCCCACGTTCTACTCTCTCACCGTTGATGCCTGAAGTTAGATCCCTGCAGAGGCCATATCAAAAAGTTTTTGGGGGAAATTCAACCTTCCCTGAATTTTTTTTTCACTTTTTGGATTTTTCTGCAGGCCCAGGAAGGGCCTTGAGACTTTAGAAAGAGCTGTTGGGGGAGAGTGAGCCCTCTATTGGCAGAAATAAGTATCCGCCAAAAAAAAACACTCTGGGAAATAGTATAAAGACAAGAGTTGGGACCCACGGGGAGGGGAGAGAAGGAGCTCCAGTGGAGCAGCAGCCCAAGATAAGGCTTCCTCTCCCCTCCACCTCCAGTTGCCCCGGCGAGACCCACACGGTGCAGAGCTGCCGGGCCTCACCGATCTCTCCCCCCCACCTCTGGTTGCCCCAGTGAGGCCCGCATGGTGCAGAGCTGCCAGGCCTCGCTGGTCTCTTTCCCCCGCCCCTGGTTGTCCCAGCAAGGCCCACACAGTGCAGAGCTGCAGAGCCTGCGGCAGTTCCCAGCGCATGCACAGGGAATGCTCTAACTTTGGGGGGGATTTAAATATCTCCCCAAAAGTTTTTTTTTAACTTTTAGGATTTTTCTGCACTTTTGGGGAGTCCTCTACATGTGCAGAAAAATCTTCCTGCCCCCCAGGTGCCCCCCATGTGGATTTAGATATCCGCACAGGGGGGCCCCCCTTCGCTATTAGATATATAGATATGGAGCAGAGGTCTATCAGTGGCTATTAGCCACAAAGTATAGATAGGAACTCTTGGTCTGGGGAAGGTGATGCACTGTATTCTTGGTGCTTGGGTGGGGGTGGACAACAGTGGGAGGACTTCTAGCGTCCTGGCCCCACTGCTGGATCTCCTGATGGCACCTGGTATTTTTGGCCACTGTGTGACAGAGTGTTGGACTGGATGGGCCATTGGCCTGATCCAACATTAGCTTCTCTTATGTTCTTATGTAAGACTGAACATGTAATGTATCTTTCACACAACAATGAATCTGTGATTTTCTTCTAATTCAGATGGAATATAGATTTGCACAGGGGTCATTTAGTAGAAAAAGAGGTGCAGGAGCTCATTAGCATAACTTATTTGCATATGCTACACCACCTGACATCACTGGAAGTATGTCAGAAGGCAAGAAAGAAAGGAGAGAGAGAGAGAGAGAGAGAGCTGGCAGAGAGGGGAAAGCTACTAATCCAAGCCTGAGAAATACCACTATTCTGGGAGGATAGCTTCAGTGGTGGCTGAAGCCTTCAGAAGGCTGGTCGGAGGAACAAGGACCTTTCCAGGGGTCATTTTGCTGTAGCCATGACACAAGCAGGCATTCCCCCAGCGGGGGGGGGTGGGGGTGGGGCTTGCGCCAACTCCCTGAGCTGTGCTCCCCTGAGCTCAAAATGACCCCTGGATTTGCACCATCAACAGCATGCATAGTAAGGCTTGAAGTCCACTTCTGTCATTTCAGTGCTAGTTGTCATCAGTCCCAGCTGAAAGATCTCTAAACAATTGTGTGCTACAGAAATTCAACAAATGCAACTTCTGCCACTTCTTTGTTGAAACCACACATAACAACCAAGCCCTTGCCAAACAACCCAAAGGAGCCAATCTGGTGTAGTGGTCACAGTGGCAGATAAGGATGTGAGAGATTTAGGGTCAAATCCCCACACTGTGCCATGGAAGTTTGCTGGATGACCTTGGGTCAATTGCATAATCTCAGCCTAACCCACCTCTCAGGATTGTTGTGAGGATAAAATGTAGAAGGGCAGAATGTTAAAAGAAAAGTGGCTTGTACATCACCCAAATAGCTGCATTGGAACATCATAAGTTTTATTTATTTATTTAAAATATTTACATGTTCGCCTCTCTCCTGAGCATCTCAAGACCCATGCTGCTGATAAGAAGTGGATGCTGGTATGGGAGGAGATGATAGACATGGCTTGCGCCTATCAATGTCCCCAGATCTGCCTGGGTTTGAGGTAAGCTCCGGGGTGTTTAGAGTGCCATTGGGTTCATCTTGCTCCCAGTAATCAAGCAATTGCTGTGGTTTGCATCCATCATTCTCTCTCCCCTGGATATGCACCAGCATGGTCTACATCCAAGCCAAACTCCTGATAGCATCGCTGGACCTATTTGCTGGAGATCAGTTTGCATCTCTAAAAATAATGTACCTGGCTTGGGAGGGGAACATACTTTTTAGTATTTATCTACTTTAGTTATTTCCTTACTTTTTTATACCCTGCCTTTATCCCAATGGGGACCCAAAGCAGCTTACGTTATTCTCTCCTGTTGTATCCTCACAACAACCCGGTGAGGTAGGTTAGTTTGAGAGTGTGTGACTGGCCCAAGGTCAACCCCCAGGCTTCCAGTGTGTGGAGTGGAGATTTGAACCTGGGTTTCCCAGCTCTTAGTCCAACCCTTTTACCACTACACCACACTGGCTGTCAAGTACTAATAGTAGTAATCCATGGTTAATTGTGGTTCCTCAGGCTGTGTACATCATGTTCATCCTATGCCGATCAGTGGCCTATACACAACAGATACAGTCCTAATAGTGTGCAGACTGAAGAAGCTTAGCAGGAATGGTTAAACAATGGAATTACAAATCAAGGGTCAAATCAGTCACTTGGAGCATCTGTTAATCTTAGCAAATCAATCAAGGATCACCAAGGAAATCAGCAAGTGGACCTGCAAATGTTCTTTGTTTCTCTTTACCCAGTTCACTGTGCATAAGAATGATTTTCCTCCTGCTCACATACACACACACACACAGATGAATATTTCCTTCCAATTTAGTAGCTTTAGAAACATAAAGAAAAGAATTGTGCAACCCACCATTCTCGACAATTGCCCATGAGTCAAATGGATTTGACCCTTCCGCACAGCTTTATGGTTTGTTGTTCATTTATCTTGTATGTCAGGTCTCTGCATTTCTTGGTGATGATGTGAAATGTGAAAGTGCATCCTGCACTGTGGCTATTTTTGTAAAGGATGAAAATAGATTGAACCTTGGATTCTTGAACGGGAAAACTGATGGGGAAAAGGGAATCAGCTGAAATAACATGATCCCTTGAGCTACATAAACAGGGTATGTTGACTTAAATAGTTTCTTCATCCCCCATGTAAAAGTATTAGCATAATAATGAGTCAGAACCAAAGTACTATGTTCAGACCAGTCAAAAGTGTGCATATTGTAGCATAAATGCTTCCATCGTATTTTCCTTCCACATAGTATGTAGCTCAAAGAAATGTCTGTCTTTGGTCTAATCATGCCAGTTTCAATAAATACAGAATCAGTACTGAGAAATATATATTTACTGCCCTTCTCATTCTGAAGGCTCAAAAATAGTAAAAACACTTTTTAGACATCCAAATAAATTACCTGAACATCTTGAAACAGAACAAGTTCTGGCTTTATGGACAGGCTAGGAATGTTCCCAATTTTTGCACCTCTTCTGTTTCAACTTCAAAATTCCCTTATTCTCACCCCTCCACACACACACACACACACACACTCTAAATTTTTGAATCTTTATTTTTAGTCATTTTTTTCTGTTATCCTAAGCCAAAATATCCCCATGAAATATGAGCAAGCTTCAACTATGATATTCTCTAATTGCATATAAATAGCATTTTAACATTATATGGCAAAAAAATGAAGTTAACATGACACAAAAGAAATAAACAAATTGGGAACAGCAGTAACCAAAATGGGCAGAACAGAAAGACATACAAAATAAAATTGTGTGAAAACAAGAGTAGGAAGATGTGAAAGGAGCATGCCAGCACTTCCTGAGTCGTACAATGTGTGCACTGCATAGGGTAGTTTTGTCCTCCAATTAATGGTGTGCCATTGGGAACCCTATTAGAATCCTATTTACACAAGTAACTTGCTTATTTCCAGCTGCATTCAGTTCAGAAGTTGTCCCAGTTTTTGCAGACATTTATCTGATCTAGCCACAAAGATCTATGCTATGATAACTTCAAGCCTAGATTACTACATGGGGCTGTCCTTGAAGATGGTGCAGCCCATTTATTATGGGGGCCAACTGTTGAGACCACATTAAACCAGTCCTGAAGTCCCTTCATTGCATGTCTATTTGTTGCTGGGCACAAATGAAAGGCCGTTAAAGCCCTTTATAAGCTGGAGGCCATGTACTTGAAGGACTCTCTCTCCTGACATGACCCTGTGAAGCAATTACACTCCAGGATCTCCTAGCAGTTCCATTATGACTCAAGTCCCTTCTGTTGCTGTCCTGCTGCTGTGCAACAGCCTCCTACAAGGTAGGAGCCTACCCTTGGGGCCTTCTAGCAAGGCTGTAAAGGTAAAAGTTTCCCTTGCTCAAAAGCCAGTCAAATCCGACTCAAGGGATGTGGTGCTCATCTCCGTTTCCAAGCTGAAGAGCCAGCACTGACCGAAGACGCTTCTGTGGTCATGTGGCCAGCATGACTAGATGCCAAGGTGCGCAGAACACTGTTACCTTCCCACCGAAGTGGTACCTATTTATCTACTTGCAATTTTTTGCTTTTGAACTGCTGAGTTGGCAGGAGCTGGGGCCAGAGATGGGAGCTCACTCCATCATGCAGCACTCAGGTCTCGAACTG
The DNA here is from genome assembly GCA_029233225.1 of Lepidodactylus listeri. Classification (NCBI taxonomy): domain Eukaryota; kingdom Metazoa; phylum Chordata; class Lepidosauria; order Squamata; family Gekkonidae; genus Lepidodactylus; species Lepidodactylus listeri. The sequence goes on from JARCFY010000012.1 coordinate 39,048,765, forward strand.
CTGAACTACCGACCTTCTGGTCTGCAGTTCAGCATCTTAACCACTTGAGCCACTGCAGCCCCCAGCAAGGCTGTAGAATGGCACAATTTAAGAGGATTTACTGGGCAGTCTGAAAGTTATAGAAGTGGACTCTGTCTTATCTGTTTTCATTATGTCCTTTAATGGTTTTAATGTACTGTATTTATTGTTGTCATGGTCCTGACTGATTCAAGAGAACATGCTTATAGAAATACCTGAAATAAATATCTCTGAGAAAGACTTGTAGATTGTTATTTAGGCACATTAAAATAGTTATTGTTAATGATCCTAAGATTTTGAGATCAGATGTGTGGCGTACCCCTTGGAACGTGACAGCTACTGAGAGCTGATTCAGTAGGAAACTCTGCAGGTGTACCAGAATGCTGGGTTCTCCAGACTTCAACACTCACCCAGAAGCCATCCTTGCAGGGGAAGAAGGCCAAAGCACAACTGACAGAGAAAGGAGCCCAACTAACCAACTGGCTGCCACAGAAGTTCAGGGAATACTAGGCAGAGGACCAGTGCCACATTGCTGGGCAATGGGGAAAGGGGCTTCTGGAGTGCTGCTGCAAGGAGGCAGGTCACTGCTCCACACAGAGATAGCAAGGGGTGCTGGGGAAGAGGGTGGGTTGGGTGCTGACCTGGTTCAGGGGTGGAGTTGCAACTCAGCCAAAGAGGGGAAAGAGTGGGTGAGAGGGCTGTCCTGTCCCCATCTCAAGTGCCTGTCAAGGTGCCAAGGAGGCTGGAGGGCAGAGGGCAGGTAGCCCCCCCTGAGGTTGAATCATTGAAATAAGGAAGGAAGAGCTGGGCTGAGGATGGGGCTTTGTCCAAAGATCTCTCAGCTTGTAACTAGGCCAGCACAGTGATTAGGCATGAGGTGACGGGAGGGATCAGGCCCAGCTCTTTTAATTGAAGCCTTGCCTGTTGGCCAGGGAGGAAGAGGTTGGAAGAGATTTCTTGTGTGGAGAGGAGGCCATCTGACCTGAGTGAAAGAGGACAAGAGTAGAACTGAACTCCCTCCTCAACCTGTTCTGAAGCCCGGGAGGCCTCCCTATCTGAAGTGTGCATGCCCACAAAAGCTTATACACAGAATTAAACTTTGTTGGTCTTAAAGGTGCCACTGGACTCAAAATTTGTTCTAGTCTTAAGCAAAGTTTCAAAGTCTGTTGAAGTCTATGATTTAGAAGTGTGTAAATCTCCTTAGAACTACTCTGTAAGAAAAAAAAATTGGAAGCAAGGGATGCCATGAAATGTAGCATGAAAGTGTTGAACAGTCTAATTTACTGTGCTCCTCTGTGATGATCAAATGTGAACTGATCACCCGGTCTGTTTGGTTTGGCACCAAATGATTCGAATGCCTGCTGGTCAGGTTTGTATCAGGTATTTTCAAAACTCTGTATGTGCAAAAATGCGGCTGATCCAAAGAGATCAGCATACATTAATGTCACTGCTCAGCTGAACACTGAATGGTCGGAATTATTTTTTTTAAAAGACCCAGCATTTATTTATGACTGATTTAACTGTCTATTTAAACAATTTCTTGAAGGACGTGGAGCTTTACCAGGCTGTGTGAGAATGAGCATGCATGAAAAGCCAGTTGTGTTTCACTGAACTCTTAAGAAGATGTACAGTGCAGCAATCTGCTATCAGCCATGGATAAATGGGTTGACAAACAGATGAAGAATTAGCTGCTTCTCTGCAACTGGCAAATAGGATGGTTGCTGAATTGATGGGTAGTTAAACATACTTGTCTATGAACAGGAAATATCTTCAGGTAGAGAAGCCAGATTAGCTTGGAACAAGATTTGTGCTATAGAAAGACTGGCTGCATTAAGTGAATTTTTCAGCAATTGGAACCGAAGCCCCCAAATCTTGCCATACTCTCTGGAGGGTCACTAAATGGCTTATACACTTCCTATGTGTGGCTGCAGACAGATTGGCAGTCTGTCGCATCTCCGCGGCATGGCAGACTGGGGCGGGGGGAATTTCCCCCGTGGCGTGGCGTTCGCATGCCGCCGGAAGGAAGCTGCCCGCAGCGTTCAGACTGTGGGCAGCTTCCTGGAGCGGCGGGCAGATGCCGCGCGGCTGCCCCTGCCCGAGCGCGTTCACACCCGCTCCGGCGGGTGGAACGCACGCGCGGTGTGCGCCGCAGCAGCCAAGCACCACTTTGAAGTGGTGTTCGGCTGGTGCAGAAGGAGTGCGGCGCTGGACGCAATGCGTCCGGGCTGCCTCCTGGGGGCAGATGCGGCCGTCTGAACAGCTGCTCTGCCTCCGCTTCTGAAGTGGAGGCGGAGCGGCCGAGACAGCCAATCTGTCCTCAGCCTGTGCGTTTTATGTATTGCCCTTATTTTTCAGTGCACTTTTGAATTACATAATAATTTTAAATGATTCTGTGAACAATTTTATCCCCACTCCAGTTACACTAAATGCAAAAGTTTTTGATGGTGTTTCAGCTGACACAAAAGTAGGTGTGTCCTTTTATTTTAAATCCTTTCTAGAAACACTGTGATTTAATTACAAGTATCAAAGGCAGAACTCCATGGGAAAGTGTAATTTGAATAAACATATAACAGAGAACTGTGATAATTATGCATTTGGTCTGTAATTACTAAATTTGGAGCAAATCAGATAACTTCCCCAAATTATTTCTGTGTATCTCTTTTCTGGAAAATAATGCATAAATTAGCAATTTTTGTTAGGGCTTTCTATAAAAGTTGTGGGATTATATAGTATATTTAGTGTGGTATTTTGTAAATTACAATTATTTATATAGAGGAAGTTTAAAAGTATTATAATGAATTCATGAACCTTCTGAATAGACTAGAATAGCAAATCTTTTCATATCTGCAAGGATTCCCTGTTCATTTTCCTTGTCAGTATTTCTCCATATTATGGAGTCCTATAACTTTGGGACTGTGCTTTCAGAACAGGAGAGCAACAAAAACTACAGAATATTTTGTATTCATTTGGGGGGGGGGGGAGATTACAAACTAACCATGATTAAAATAAATTGTGGTTTCACATTGTCTCAGCTAAGCCTAAGTATGAGTGCATAAAATCCACATTAATTGCCCCATAGACCTTCCCTTAGCAATATTAACAATGACATTATATGGAATCTACAATGTTAAAAATGTTAAGTACTTTTATTATTCCTGATATAGAGAACGCATAGCACACAAATAGTTGTTGTTCAACCACCTGGATTTTCTGCCGAGCAGCTCCTCCAATATGCTACATACAATACCAAATTTATTTTCTTGGGATTTTTTAACAAATCCATTCCAGTTTTGGTTTTACAGCTGTTTGCAGTGGCTGTTGACATCCATTTCATCATATCTCTGGAGGAGAGAACTTTAATGCAATATGTAGTCGATAAGATAGCAATTTTATCCTGGTGTGCTTTCACCTGTAATGGAAGTGCCTTAATAAAACCAGCTATTTTTAATTCTGTTTCTCATGTGTTCCTACTGCTATACAGCTGCTGGTCTTGCTTCTAACAAAACAAAATAAGAAGTAACTGACAGATAGTTTTCCAAGGTGACAACTATTTCCTGTGATTTCTGTCTGACCAAAACAAAAAATAAAAGTTTGCCTTAAGGGACACTGTTGAACAGAAGAGTACAGGGCAGTAATCTGGTCTCTTAATTCAATAGTGCAGTATGCGTTTAATTCATATAGTATTTTCATTCAATGTCACCTTCATTAAAGGGAATTATATTGACATGCGTTAGCATTTTATGTTTTCCTCCAGGATCAGAGGAAATGCTATCCTGGTATTATTTGAAAGCACTAATAAATGGTCTTTCCAGTAAATCACAAGTTTGAAATATACTTTCTCACAATAAGATATTCCACCATTTAATGCTCAATGGTACTATTGTGAGAGCTAAGTACTTGACCTTAAACACATTTATTTACATGTCCCCCTGATTTTCAAAGAAGCTTATTCCCATATAAATGTAGTTGGGATCACAACTATAGGAAATACTCTGAGCAATTTGCCTATCCAATAAAAATGGATGTAGTCAGAGTAACTTTGCATCATAAGCACACATAATATAAGTGGAATGTGTTGTGTGGTAGCCTACTCAATGGTAATTTTTACAACTGCCGTTTTGTTAACAAAAATGAAATCCAGAATCTGATTAACTATTGGATTACATGCAAAATCCCTAGCTATTTGAGAATATCATCATATGTCAAGGACTTCCTGCAGCCCCTTGTGGGAAGAAAGCTAGAGCTTCAGTGTTCCACAGTTAAGCATCAGAACAATTAGCTGGTGCCTTACTTCAAGCAGCCTGTAGGTACTGGAACATATTGGCAGTTAGACCAAAGAGCTCACCACACCAGCCATTCTTTATCTTTCCTGTTTGCTTATGAATAGTTTACAGTGTTATAAAATGCTCCAGTGCTAATTAACTTTTTTCCTTACCCCTTTTAGTTCAAGCTGAAGTCCAAGATATTTCCAATTCCATTAAGCTTGGAAGTTCAATACAGTGAAAGACACCATCAGGCACCTGCCCAGCCAGCTCCCTCTGGGAGCTGCTGCCACAGTCTGATTGTGTTCCCATCTGCTCTTCCCAAGCACTTTTAAAGGGCTTATGGATGACAGTAGATTCTCCTTCATCCAGGTGTTGGGAGTTCTTTCAATTCTGGCACACCCACATTCTCTGCTGGGTGTCACCACTTCATAGATTTGTGTTTGTGAAGCATTTCTTATTTGTTTTGCTTGCTAAATCTCTGGTATTAGATCCTGCAGTGTGCAAATATAGCCAGACACATTTGATATTCTTAGAAAATAAAAGATAATTAAAAAGCGGTTAGTGATTTTATGTGTTCTATTCCCACTGAAATTCAATATGAGCTGATGCAAACTGTACCCAAATAGTGCATTATAGTGTTGAACAGCATATCAGCATAATGTACTTGAAGTTCACTGGTAACAGGACATTCAGAAAATGGAAAATCATATCATAGCCCTTTCACACCTGCTTTTTTTACTCATCAGGAAGTGAAGAATTGTGTTAAACCTATCTACTTGCTCACATACCAGTGGTATAGTGAACTGGTGCCATAGTGGGATTTGACAGAGCTGTAGGAAACCTTGAATTAATATCCCATAATGTAAGGACAAGCCAAAGGAATGCTAGAGATGTGCAAAGGTCCAGTCCTTAGTTCCATTCTGTCAACATTTCTCTGATTATCTCTGTTGGTATCCCACTGCCCTCTTGAGAATTTCTTTTCCCCTGCAATGTTTCTCCCTCTTTTGCACAACCATTGCGGCTCAATGTACCTTTTGATATATGGTTGTCCAAATAAATGCTGCAGTCATACACGGGGGAGGGGGAGGAGAAGAAGAAGGGAGAGGAGGAGGAGGAGAAGAAGCAGCAGCAGCTACAATTCCCAAGACCTTGGCTAAATCTTGAATTCCAGAACACCATCTACCAGTCAAATATCTAGCTGTGACTATTACTATTACTATTTTATTTTATTATTATTTTATTCCATAGGCAGAAAAAAGAAGAGAATGAAAAAAGTACAGCTAAGTATGTTTTGATATGTCATACTGATCTAAGTGACTAGCAAAGAGACTAGCGAAAGGATCATGCAGATTCCACTGGAAGAAGCAACTCTGTTGTGAGAGTGATAGAAATGAGCTTCATGGACAGCAGAACCCTGAATGTCCTACAAGTGGTGTGAAGAAGGCAAGATATCTGCCAAACATAATAATAAACCATGCAAGACATTTTCAGTATCCTCTAGTAGGCTTCCCAGCCTCCAGGTCCAGGCAGGCAATCCCCTGGTTTCAGGGGCTTCTCACTGGGGCAATGAGGGGACCTAGAGTGGCAACCCTACTCTCTGGCTACCCCAAAGCTGAGAACATGTGGAGGAGGAGACTGAATGGTCAGAGATCTTTTAGTCAGAGGCCACATGGGGCTCTTAAGGAGGCCTGGAGTTCCAGGAAGGCTGGTGCAGCTCAGCACAGGAAACTTCCCACAGCTGGGACAATGACAACAGATACAGAATGGCTGTAATACACAACAATGGTGAAGTACTGACATCTGAAATCATTGTTAGCTGGCCCTATTCAAAATTTTAAAATGTTTTTTTGCTATATAAAATATGTAGTGTGTTTTGTCTATATTCTGTCATTTATTCTATCTTTTTAAGCATGCATCATTTATTGATTTGAAAGCAAAGATGCCAGTTTTGAAAACACTACAAAAGTGCTATGAAGGAAAAGTAGAGGAGAGACTTTTATTTAAAAAAGGATGAGGATCCTTAAACTGCTGTGGTGTTAAGTGATGCACAGCAAGGACTGAAAGTGAGGCATGATATGATAACAACAAGAGGAGGGAGAAAAGAAGATTTTGGCTGAGGAATTTTGAGAGCTGTTGACAACTTTACACAGTATCATCTGGAAATCCATTGTTTAATTAAGTCTTCCAGCAGAGGGAAAACATAATGGGGCCAGAAGTGTTTCTGACTTGAACATGTGCCCTTATGAATAGGTTACATTTCCCCCCACCAGCAGCTTCTCATTCCCCATGTACCTGCCATCTGCTAACACAGCAATCGCCCTGACAGGACAGCTGAACTGAACTCTGAACTGAATTGCATTTGGAGTTTACTTAATGACACTTCTGTTTGCCCTAAAGCACAAAGTGAAATGTTCACATGTAAAAAGCTAATTGTACACTCCTAAGCCTTTTTGGGGGGAGGGGGGAGTGTCCCTATTGATGGACAATGAAAGACTATGTGCAGGTTTTTGGACCAGTTTCTTATAGATACTGAAGATGAATATTTAATAATTTATCAAGAAGAATAAGGGGAGAAACAATGTCCCATTCAAAATTATACCCAGTTCTCCAGCACCTACAAAAGTAGAGCTTAGATCTCCATCAATAGAGGGCAGAACGTGTTTTTTGGGCTCTACATAATTTTTTTCAAGAGCCTTGGTAGTTACTAGTCACAAAATGGCAGTTTGGTTTGCAAAACTGCTCACAAAATGGTGGTTCAGTGGGTGGAACCAGTCACAAAATGTCAGCTGGTACAAAAATTGCAGCATGTCAGGCGTAGTTTGCAGTGATCAGGTGACAAAACTTCTGCTGTTTTCCCAAAGCAAACCCCCCCCCCCAATTGTAAGTTGTCCTTCAGGGGAAAATATACAATTACCTCTGTGTTTTTCCTGGAAGAGGCAAAGAGCATGTTCTTTCCCTATCCCTATCCCTATTTCTCTAGACTATAGAGATGTGTGCACACAAGAAGGAGGAGGAGAAAGAAAGGCAGATGGCAAAAGGCAGTGGTGCTGTTGTTGTCCATGCAGAGCAAAGGTGTGTACATCTTCCCTTTCACATGTACAGAAGATGCTGTGGTATCTTAAAGGGAATGATTATAAAGTGATTACAGCAGTACTAGAGGAGGGTGTAGTGGTATTTTCAATTGCTTGGAGAGTGACCAGCCTTCTACTCATCTACTGGTCTACATCATCCCAGAGGCTTGGAGTTCCAGGAAGGATTGCTTGGTGAGGGAGCCAAGCAAGAACCTGGGCAGTGATTCAGGTTCTAATCCAAGTAGAAAGTCCACAAGAGAAAGTATGCAGAATAGAACTGAGGAGGCCGTAAGCAAGCTAGACCTGCAAAGTAGACAATTCAAAAGCTAAATATGAGGTCAGAAGATAGAAGGCTTTTTTTTTAATACATGGGAGAATGAAAGAAACAAAAGTTTATTTTTTCCAGGCTGTGGAAGAGGAGAAAGTCCAGTCAGGGCCAGCCCCTTCATTAGGTGATTTTCTGTGGCACCAGAGGTGGAAGCCTAACAGCCAGCTCTATTGCCACCCTGTTTGCCTGCCCAAGCAGCAACCCCACTAGATACCCCTAGGCCCAGTGGATGACCCACAGGGAGCCTCCTCCTTCACTCCCTCCCTCCCTCCTTTGTGGGGACAGGAGTGGGTGGGTCATCCTCCTTCTTCCCTCTCCTGCCTCCCTGCAGCGCAACCCTGGGTGAGGAAGGCATGCAGTGGCCTCCCACCTTACCTCCCAATGGAGTAGGGGGGAGGAGTGCTGTTATGTTCTGGTCAAGGAACTGCATACGCGGTCGGCCAAGCACATGGCCAGGAGAAGCCGTCGAGCTTCGCTTCCAGAGACAAATGAGTGAGTCTGCACCCTGGGATAGACAAATAGGGTGCAGGGACACTGTAAATAGCGAATCACGGGTGTTGGGTGTGGGCATGGGTGTGGTCAAGAATGGGGATAAAAAGCGGACCTGCGAGTCCAGCAGACTAGTTTTGTTCTGACCTCTTAATAAAGTATGAGCTGTTTTCACTTGATGCATCTCCGACCTCAGTACTCTCCAAGTGCCAATATCAGGCTCCTTCCCTTTGGCATGGGGGGAGCAGTTTGAGTGGCAGGCTCCATCCCCTAGGCATGATAGGAATGAAGGTCTGGAAGCCACCTAAGACACACAAATAAACTCAAGCTGGCCCTGAGTCCAGGGAACATCAGGAACACATCTTCTGATTACAAAAGTGGAAGATGTTGAGCCAGGGAGGAGGCTTGTCCAGAATGGTCAAAGACACAGCTTTTTTCCTGGAGGAACATGCTAGAACAGAGTTCCAGAACCTCTTTGACAAAATTCTTTTGCAAATGTTTAAAAGTTCATGAGTTTTCAGTATACAGATTGAAAATTGCATTTCCCTTTTGAGAGTTCCAGCACCTCTTTTTCAAAAAAAGAAAAAAGTGTCAGACTTGTGTGTCTCAGGACATTATTAGCCAATAGGCATTAATATTCCTTATGAAGAGAATTCCAACCAAAAGTTTATTCTCTCAAACCCATTTATTTCAGAAATGAGTTTTTGTTTATTCCGTGTTCCTTGGCAAAACAGTTTAAAAAAATGTTTTATTTGAGGACCCAAGGAATATGTACGAAGCCTTTGTCTTCCCGTGAGAGTGTAAATGGCTAATTTATGCTTCTGATCACCCTTTTGCCATTGTTCACCCATCAGTGCTCTCTTCCCCCTGCCCTTTTGCGAGGAAACTTAGCCAAGCTGCCAAGTAGGGCTAAATAACCTGCTCCATGCCGAGTAACCCCTTTGGCGAGCAATATTGCTGGCCTGTAATTTCCTCAAAAGTGGCAGAATGCTGAGGGCCTTTCAAACAAGCGGCATGACAGTCTTCACAAATGAGCACATGCCATTAGAAGCCAGAGCCCTAAGAAAGCCATTGTGGTGACTGAACATATATTATGGATCATTGTATGTAATTTAATTCAGCAACTAGAAAAAAAAAATATCCGATGGAACTCCTTCACATCCCCACCTCCCTTGCTCACATGCATACACACTGAAGGAAAACAGTAGGAGAGGGGTCCTGCCAAAATGCAGTATGTATGTATGGTGGCATTCATGTGGAGGGGAAATGTGTTCTTGGAGGAATATGGGAAAATATGGGCAGCCTGACACTACAGAAACAGTCCATCCTGCTGGACACACTGAGAGTGACAGGGCTCTGGTAATAAAGGATTTCAAAATGGAGAGGCATTTAAAATTATGCAACAGATTAATGAAGTTTAAAATGCCAATCTAAAATAGAATGCCGTGTTGCAAGAATACTCCAAAATATTGATCGTTTGGGGTTAATAAGCATCACCATATAGAGAAGTCTCACACATGACAATATGCATTTTGCAACAAACATGCATTAATTGTAACTGCCTGAAAAATGCCCTGGTGTGTAAATGCATACACCAGTCACAAAAGGGCTAATTAGCCAGTCACGATGATAAGAAAGCAGAGGGACGTGTTATTCCAAACAGAATTAAGTACTGCCATGTATTAAAGGTGAAATGTAGATGTGCCAAACTGGCCGCAAAGCTGCTTGCAAAATAACAGTTAACTAAACAGAAATTATTAATGGGGTATTACAGACTTTCTGAAGAAGTCAATTTTCTCTAGACTGACAGCTTCTAATTCTAGCCTGACTAGTCATGTCAGTCCCATAGAACACAAACAGCAACACACAGAACACACACACACACATATACCCCTCTCGCCCACAGTTGCGGAATGGCAAGGGATTTTTGCTGGTTGCCTCTCCCACTGCAGACCTTATGCCAAGTACTATTTCTGAGAGGGCCCTGTCAGTTTTGGTATAAATCCCAGATAAAACAAAACACCACAGTTGAAAAAGGGAGCTGGAAGAAAGAAAGAGGTTTAGAAAACTTCTATTGGCTGAAGAAGGTCTAGAACTTGGAGGAGATTGATTATTACTTGGCTCATCTGTGACATGCTTGTCTGAACATGGGCCACTCCAGCATGATTCTGGTTTGTCACACCAGGATCTGAAACCATGGTTTGAAGCTAGTTTATTAACTACAGGTAGTTTCCATTAGGGGCTGTGGTGGCTCAGTGGTTAAGACGCTGAACTGCAGACTGGAAGATCGGCAGTTCGGCAGTTCAAGACCCAAGTGCCACATGATGGAGTGAGCTCCCGTCTCTGGTCCCAGCTCCTGCCAACCTACCAGTTCGAAAGCAAGAAACTGCAAGTAGGTAAATAGATACCACTTTGGTGGGAAGGTAACAGTGTTCCGTGCACCTCGGCATTTAGTCATGCCGGCCACATGACCATGGAAACATCTTCAGACAGCGCTGGCTCTTTGGCTTGGAAATGGAGATGAGCACCGCCCCCTAATGTCAGATTCGACTGGCTTTCGAGCAAGGGAAACCTTTACCTTTACCTTTATTCTCCATTATGGTATTGCATGACATATAAATGTCAGCATCCTGGCTTGTTCCCCAGCACCATTCTTATGACCATGCAAGCCTGGATACTAGCTGGGTCTCTGTGGGGGAAGTTAGAGGAAAGACAATGAAGCCAGCATTTGTTGACAAATGGGACAAATGAGGGCCTACAAACCAAATCCCAGCTTCACAAAAAGAAACCATGGATTTGTGCAAAGTCTGAACTTAGCCTATGTTAAACACCAAAGGCTCCCCCTGAGCAATAATAATCACTAGGTAATTATCATGTAGTCCATTCTGTTAAGAATAATAGATTCCTTCCAATGTGAACACTATTGGACGTCTCAGAGCATGTCTATTAGCTCTGCATAGTAGCTGCATAGTAGCTGAGACAAATAGGATGTGCTCCATTTTTTTTTTAAATGAAGTTAGCCAAAACTGATTGATGCAAGCTGAAGCTCTTCACTCTCCTTTACATAAGATGCAGCATGATGGGTACTGCCGATTCAAAGCCCACACAGAAGCAGGTATCTGTACGTGGTCAGTTTCAATGCAGTTAACCGGTCTATTCTCTAAAAGTTATTCCTTTGTATTTTTGCCTCTTCTCCCTCGGGCAAGCGCTTCATTGGATTTCTTTCTTGCATATGAAAATATCAACCTTATAAAATTCAGTCATTATCTTAAGCAAGGGGGGGGGGGGGGGACATATAGCAGTTTTACCTGAGCCTTTAAGGGGGGAAATAAGGGGGAAAGCCTTTTTGGAGCTCTTCTGTGATTACTGCTCCCACAGTTGCGGCTAGCCTCTCTTTCTTCCTATACTAGCAAACTGAATAATAGGAATATCAAATGTTCTTTATTTGTCCTTTCTAGAACTGATCCCTTCTCCTTAGTAACACAGCCAAGCACTTTCTGCCACACCGCTGCCTCAGTACCTTTATTATCTTTTTCCTCCTATCACTGTGACACAGAAGAGTAAGTTAAAAGCAGGATGAGAAGTACTGAGGTAGTGAAGAATATGGACCTGACAGCATCAAACAGAACAGCCAAGGAGAGGTTAAAGAGGTTGTGGATGTTTCTTTAGGTTACTGTTTTGGAGGGAGATACAACAGGGCAAATGGAAATTGGCAGCTTGTGTATTAAGGGACTTGATATTTGTCCCTCATCTAGTATTTTGTTCCTAGGCTGTATAAAAAGTAATCTGTGAAACATTTTTACATGTCATTTGCAATGATATTTCTCCTAGTACAGAGAAACAGAATTGTCTCTTTGTATTCAGAGGGAAGATAACAAGGGCATATATCCACAGAGAATGATTAGATATTCCATATTTTGTTTCTATTTAATAAATGTATACATAATAAATAATTATAGTAATACAATATAGTATTACTTTATATATTAATCACTCTATTAATATTTATTTTTCTCAGCTGTTTTGATTCTCCAGCTTTCACTGTCGGCTTTGTAATTCACATGCATTGTATGTTGGATGGTTCTTATATGAAGCTTACACAATATTTATACTTCCAGTGTATGTTATTTAAGTGCATAGCATGCGCATAACATGCCCTGACCTTGACAGCCCAGGCTAGCGCCACCTCATCAGATTTCAAAAGCTAAACAGGGTCAGCCCTGGCTAGTATTAGGATGGGAGACCTCCAAGGAATACCAGAGACGTGACATGGAGGCAGGCAATGGCAAGCCACCCTGAATGTCTCTTGCCTTGAAAACCCTTTGCCATAAATCAGCTGTGACTTGATGGCACTTTCCTTTCCCTGTAACTTAGTCTACAAACCATACATCGAAACATTTTATAAATGCTTTGTAACTGCATAGATAAATATGGCTAAGTCACATGGGCCTTTTTAAATCTTGCCTGACAATATCTTCAGCTTCTGTTGTTCTGAAATATTCTGTAGATGATCAGTCCAGCTGTCAGCACAGGGGGCAATGTATTAGTTATGAAATAAAATACAACGGGGGCTGCTACAAAGGATTTGGGCAATAGAGTCAACCTGAGTCTTACAATAAGTACAAAAGTGATTCTCAGGAAAGGTTCTGCTGAAGCAGCCCTTCATCTCAGCGGAAGGTAGCACATTGCATCTAAGTAATAGGAAAAAGCAACAATATTGTGCAACTGTTACATAAAAGAAGTATTTAGGCAAGTCAAACCCTTTCTGATAAGATAAATGGAAGTAAATGGGGGACCATTTCCAGTCATTTTTTTAGAATAGCCCAACCTTTTTTGAATAATCAACTTTGTACAGTTAACAAGGATTTTTTCAATGGATCACTGGAATTTAGGCTCAGATTTAGTGTATCAAGAAGAAGAAGAAGAAGAGGAGGAGGAGGAAGAGGAGGACACCCTGTGAGGTAGGTGGGGCTGAGAGAGCTCTGAGAGAACTGTCCTTGAGAGAACAGCTGATACAGAGCTATGGCTTGCCCAAGGTCATCCAGCAGGTGCAAGTGGAGGAGTGGGAAATCAAACCCGGTTCTCCCAGATTAGAGTCCATGGACTTAACCACTACACCAAAGCTTGAATCAATTGGACTAAGCCAAGTTCCCAACCAAGAATCAGCTGCTATTAGTTGCAGCAGAGGTGGTAAAGCATCAGTTTCATGGAGTAATAATCTGAACTTGATAGTATGATACCATGCTAATGACGAAATCTGAGGGAGCCCAAGCTCTGTCCCACCACCGCTGAAGATACATAAGGAGGAACAGAAAGGATCTTACGGAAGAAAGTTTGCTGGAGGTTATCAAAAGGATCCAGTGGTCCATTGATCCAGATTGGGGCTGCATAAAGCAATGTTGGAAGAATGATGGCCTTATATAGCTTTAACAGAAGTGGAATAAATTGGCCACCATTGCTGTAAAATGTGATTAGTGCCATTTGGGTTTTATAGCAGAATTTATTTGGGAGTTTTTCCCTTTGTTTTTCTTTTACTTTCTGACTCAGCAGCCCTATTTATACATTTTTCTTCTTTTCTGAAGAACAATGGCTCTCCCACCCAGTCACAGTATGAAATTTTGCTGCTGGCTCAGCTCAGAAACCTGAGAAAGGGTCAAGATCCCCCTTTAATTTAAACCACTGAAATAATAGGCAAGGCCTTTTAAAGTTCCAAAATAACAAAATATTATATTCAATGAAGAGGGGAAAGGTCAGGTGAAATCAGGTGTAACATTTCTGAGGTTACTCAATATAGGAACAGTCTACAGTTCCTATGTTTCAAGCAACTGAGAGTTCCTTAAGCTTTTCACAGTGACTTTGAATCTTTAAGATGAAAGGCTTTTGTTTCAACATTCCCTAAACACACCAGTATACTTTCTTGAGCTTAACTGTCTTTTTTAGTTTTCAGAAGGCAGGGATACTCTGTCCAGTACCCAAACTATTTCACTAAGTACACCAGTACTCTTCTTGAGATTTAGAAGAAGAGAAGAAGAGATTGGATTTATACCCTGCTTTCACTACCCAAGGGAGTCTCAGAGTGACTTACAAACTCCTTTCCCTTCCCCACAACAGACACCCTGTGAGGTAGGTGGGGCTGAGAGAGCTCTGAAAGAAACTGCTCTTTTTCAAGAACAGCTATTCCAGAACTATGGCTTGCCCAAAGTAATCCAGCAGCTGCAAGTGGAGGATTGGGGAATTGGAATCAAACCCGGTTCTTCCAGATTAGAGTCCACACACTTAACCACTACACCAAGCTGGCTCTAACTGACTTATCAGGGTTTAAAAGGCAGTTTCTAAACACACCAGACCAGGGATCTCTCCACTCTTTGGAGCTATCTCCCTATTTTAACTGGATTGGGAAATTCTTCTTTCATTAGAAGATCTATCCCCCTTTCTGACCTAAATGGGAGTAGTCTCTGATCTACCCACTTCTGCAACCTTCCCAACTGGTTCTGCTGGGCTTGCAAAAAAAAGCCCCCCCCCCCCCTTCAGTTTCTACTGCAGAGATTCTCTGGGTTGACTTAGTCCTGTTGGGTTTGCAATCCCATAGTGGCACTGGTTCTGCTGGGCACATTGCACTGGCTCTGCTGGGCTTGTAGAAATGCCCTCCCCCACCTTCAGTTTCTACTGAGGATTTTCTGGGACTTTAATTCTGTCATGCTGGGCTTCTATTGCTTTTGCTTTTTGCTGTTTTTTTTCTCCATTGGAAACAATGGAGGATGGGAGCATCTTCTTTGGGGGGGCCATAATTCAGACCCTGTAAATTCAATTCTCACCAAACTTGGAGGACAGGTAGAGAATAGTCAGCCAAAGAGTTCTGGCAAGTTTGGTATCTCTAGCATGCTTGGGGGGCTTCTACTGCATCACAAACCAGTTCATTTAGCTCTTAAAAGTTCATGACTGTTCATTGTTTATGAACTGGGCACACCATGAACCACGAACCATCATGAACCACATTTTCATGGCTCATGCCCATCCCTAATAATTAATCCTTTTTAGTAGTTAATATAAAGCTACTTGCTAAATATCTTGTCATTTACTAGACTGTCACCTGAATCCAGAAAACCTTCTCAATCAGAAAGAGCAGTTGTGATAGGCAGAAACCCTAAAGCAAGTCTTGAGAAAGATACTTGAGCAAAGGAAAAGTATGATGGGAGGGGCTCACTTTCCACTCTGTGGGGTGGTTGATCTGTGCTGCACAGATCAACAGAGCTTTTCCGATTAAGGGATTAGTGCCAGTTTTTACCAGCAAAGAACTGAGAGAACCGTTTCCCCTAGAGTAAGATTGTGTCAGCATTTTCCTTCTGTATTTCTATTTTGGGAAGCTTCTTTGTATTTTTTTTTTGTCCAACCATGCATCGTGCTGGATGTGAAAAAAAGAAGAAAACAAGCCTTTGCTATTGTGGCAGTTACTGTGCCAAGGGACTTTTGCAGCTCTATGGTATAATCAGCTTCCTCGGTTGTAAACATGGTTGTGCTGGAAGTGAGGTCAGACTGGCAAGTGCTACCATGAATGTTGCCTCACTCAAATGGGCCAAAACAGAAGAAAATTAACACTGTGGGAATGGCATAGATTTGGGGCAGAATGGTGACACAGAGGCTGAGGACAGACTGGCAATCTGCTGCAGGAGGAAAGCGGGGCTGAAAGTTGCGGGAGAAAACTGCTCCGGGACTGGCTGTTCACACTGGCCAGACTCCTGCGTTAGCGTACCAGACCAGAGCGTTCAGACTGCTGTGGAGCGGCCCCAGGTGGCCCAGCCTCTGCAGCTCATGGCAGGGCGGTTTTGGCAATGTGTGCATGAGTGCATGTGTGCATGACTGCTCAGGTACACATTGCTGAAATGGCACATTCACACTGCTGCCTCCGCTTGAATCCCGCCTTCTTCCAGTTCACACTGCCGGAAAGTGGGAAACAAGCGGTAGATGGCCCCTGGACATCACTTTCTCCTGGTGTCCTTCTGAAGCGGCATGGAAGTGGCATGGAAGTGGGTAAGTATGGAAGGGAGCCGGGGAACAGCTGTGGCTGTTTGAACTGGCTCCCTTCCCCCACTTCACAAGCAGAGCTCTCCTGCTCCAGATCGCCAGTCTGTCCTCAGCCAGAGTTAGAGTGTCTTCTGATAATGGCTGCTGAGGGTGTTGTGAAGGCTGGGTTTTAAGTGCTATTTAAACAGACATCCCATGCTGCACAGTTCAGCTAGAGTGGTCTATACCCCAGCCTTCTACTGACAGACTGAACCCAAGTGGATTTCTAAAGGCAGTTCTTACACCTGAGAAGGATCCAGGCTGCTGGTGCTTAAAATCAAAAAGGTGGCAGAGCAGTTTTTAAATTGAATATAGGGGGAAAGCTGACAGGAGATGAAACGTCTCTGGTTTGGGATGGCTTATCTCAAAGAGATGAAGGGATAGCTGTTACTTTTCTACAGGGAAATGGATTAGAATTGTCCATTGAGATGGTCACAAACAATATGGACTGTCTGGCAAGGTCTCAAGGCAGCAGGAGGAAAGTTGTGGGCCTAACATGCCAGGGAAATTATAGATGTTTATATACAAATGCTAGAAGTGACTGAGGTAAAATCGGAGAGTTGGAATGCTTGGTGTTTTTATTTTATTTATTTATTTTATTTTTCATTTTTATACCCCACCCTCCCCGCAAGTGGGCTCAGGGCGGCTTACGAGGGCAGAAGTGCCAGTCAATACATTATAAAACAGTTAAAATCAGCAATAATAATAAAAGAATTCCAATAAATTACAAATAAATTACTACAATTCACAATAAAAAGCTTCCAGTCATCACTAGTCAGATGGCTTCCTATCAGGTTGGGGTCCAACCATCCTTGATCATCAGGCCTGGGCTGTGTTCAAGGCCAGTTCACATTGCAGATGTTATTCGCGGTGGATGTTACTAATGGTGGTGGCTCCTAATCAAAGGCCTGGCAGAAGAGCTCCATCTTACAGGCCCTGCGGAACTGCATTAAGTCCCATAGGGCCTGTTGGGGGAAAACATAAATATTGTGGGTATTTCAGAAACTTGGTGGGATGAGGAAAATCAGTGAGATACGGTGATTTCTGGTTATAAATTATATCAGAAGGATGGGGGGGAAGGGTTGGAGGTGGGGTGACTCTGTATGTCAGAGAGAGTATACAGTCTAGTAAGACTGAGAAGGTAAGAAAATTGGATTCGCTTTGGAAAATGCTATGGGTTGAAATAGTTGGCCCAAAGGGAAGCTTAACACTGGGAGTTTGTCATTGCCCGCTAGATCAAAAGATAGAAGAGGATTATAAAATGATGAATGAATTAAAGATAGCAGCTAGACGAAATTACTGTGTTGTAATAGGTGATTTTAACTACCCACACATTGACTGAGTCAATATGTGTTCAAGTCAGGAAAAAGAGACTGAGTTTCTAGACACTCTCAGTGACTGTGCTATGGAGCAAATGGTTACAGAACCTACCAGGGGAGAGGCGATTCTGGATTTGGTCCTAAGTAATGCCCAAGACCTGGTGAGAGATGTAAAAGTGATCACACTTTGGGAAAAGGGACCATAATGTTATTGAGTTCAACATTTGCATAAATAGGGAGTTGCCCAAAAAGACTAACACAACCACTTTTATCTTTAAAAGGGGTAACTTCTCTGAAATGAGGGAACATGTGAAGAGGAAACTGAAAGGGAAAAGTAGAAAGGGTCAAAACCATTGGGGAAGCTTGGAGACTATTTAAAACAACAGTCCTGGAAGCTCAGATAAAATATATACCGCAGGTTAGGAAAAGCACAAATAGGTATAGAAAAAGGCCTGCATGGTTCGCAAAGTAATGGAAGCTATAAAAGGTAAGAAGGATTGATAACGTTTCTCATCAAAGGCTCCTAAGTAAGCTCAATAGTCATGGGATAAAAGGTCCTCTTGTGGATGAGAAGCTGGCTAATTAATAGGAAACAGAGAGTGAATATAAATGGGCAATTTTCACAATGGAGGGTGGTAAGCAGTGGGGTACTGCAGGGCTCAGTACTGGGTAAGATGCTTTTTAATTTGTTCATTAATGATTTGGAGTTGGTGGTGGGTTTGCCTTGTTAGGAAACTTGCTTGGCAAGCACATTACAACCCGTGCTTTAAAGTATAATAAATGGTGCATATCAGTTTATTTGTAAATAAATTCCCAGTTTAACCCATAAATGGTGTTTCATTTGCGGGGTGGGTAGGCAATAGATGAAGACTTCAAAAGTGTGCCAGTTAGTGACAAGTGGGTTAAATACGTTCAAAAGTTCTGCAATGTGGACTGCCATTCTGAGTAGTTTAAAATAGCACATTTTTTCTTCTGCATTCCAGCACATAATGCTAATGTTGAGAGAATATTTTCTTTAATGAATACTCAGTGGACAGATGAAAGGAACAGATTTATCACTGAAGCTATAAAGGGTGTTCTGCTACTGCAATATAACATACATGATTATTTGCCCACCCAGCAAATGAAACACCATTTATGGGTTAAACTGAGAATTTATTTGTACATAAGCTGATCTGCATTTATTAAATCAATTAAGCATGGGTTACATTGTGCCTGCAAGCAGGCTTCCTTAGGGCAAACCCACCCCGGCTCCGAGCTGGGTCCAGAATTCTTCCATACCCCACTCATCATGGCCCATACTTCCAATGCATATAGGAGATGTGAGAGCACATACCAGCCCACAACTGCTAAGCCTTAAGGCTCGCCATATGCTCCCCCAACCCCAAAGTGGCCCCTATCTGGAACTCCTGGACTGCTAAGCCTCTAGGTAATCAGTTGAGGACCCCTCATATTGCTGCTATCTCAGGGTGCTTGCCAGCGTGAACAAACTCCTTCAACCCATGCTTTCTCGCTTTCCCAGAAAGGGCCTAACCAGGTTACCAGGCCTATTTATGCCACGTCCCCCTGGACCATGTGAAGCAGGTGAAAAAAGGCCCCCTCCTGTCCAATCCGAGTGAGGCCCAAAAAATTCCTGCTCAGCCCCATAAACCAGCACCTGGCTAGTCCCACATGGTCTGCAGTAGAGGGTGGGCAGGCGGGCTGGGGAGCTCGTTTCTGGCTGGAATGGCCCAGGGATGGCTGCTGCCCCAAGCTGTATCCCAGCAGCCATCCCTGATAGGCCAGCCTTCCCATGCTGGTCCTTGATAGGCTCCCCCAACCCCCATGATCTCATTCAAGGATGGGGGGGGGGGGCAAAAGCCTGCACTTGTTCAAGGGCAAGCACAGGTCTTATGCCTTCAGTTCTACAAATACCTACTTGAGCAACCAACTCTGCTTAGGGAAATAAAATCTTCCAGCAAGTATTCAGGTGCCACTTCATCATATGTATGTACTGGTGTTGGAAGTACAGAAGTGCTTAGTGATAGCTAAATTAGTATTTGGGTGTGTGTGTTTCTTTTGCTATTTGCTTATTGTGTCATTTCTCTCCCACTTCAGTGTAAACTTGCTATTTCAGTAAAAATAAGCAGTTATGTATATACATTTATAACAAATAGTTTTTCATATATGTGTATAAGCCCACCCCATCCACAATGGCTAGTTGATTTCTGCAGCCCTGTTTCATTTGTCAGCAAGAAGCTCTTACTTGTATGGGCATCTGAGAAAAAAAAGATCTTGTTGGTGAACAATGTCCTCTCTTTTTTCATACACAAAATTTGGTCACCCTAGGGTCAGACCTTCCACTGATGTTGCCCCCTGGCTCTGGTATTCAGAGGTTTTGTTTAGGTTTAGATGTATGTGATTGTTATGATTGTACAAAGGGTTGCACCACACAGGGCTGCAACACAGAGAGGAAACAATCAGGAGACAATGAGGACACAATTTGAAAAAGTGGGAAGTCCCTAGTCTAGCTATGCTAACTACAGTCCTTCAGCCATCCCTCTGTAGGATGAGCTTCAGATCTTCTTCCTAAGGCTGCACTATAGACCTTGCACATTCCAACAAATTAGAGGGCTGCCCTTGGCTCTTCTTTCTGCATGACAGTAGATATTGTTACTTCAACATTCAGGTTCAGCAAGAAGCTGGCAGAGGGACTTTAAACTTCACATATTATTTAGCAGTGTTGCGGAATCATTATAAATTATGGAATTTATTCAGTAGTTAAGTGTAAAGTGCGAGTTATGCTGTGATTTCTCTTCAGGTTTCTGTTAGATCAAGTCCTAAGGACAAATACAAAGCAACACCCCCCTCCCAGAATTAACCTTTAAAAGGCTACATTGGACAATGATGCGTCGTTGGTGGGACTGCTTAATGCAGTCGATATCGCTGTCGGATTAGCTGTTTGTCTTCCTGGCTGTGAGGAATGGCAAGGGACCCAGTTTCTTGACAGTCAGATTAGCCTGGGATATTTCAATTTTGCTTTATACGAATGCCACAAATGCTTGTGAAATACTGTACAGATAACTGTACAGAAAGACTGTACAGATAGGTTCTCAGCCTACACATTCCAGAATGTACCAAGTGAAATAATTAAAAGCCAGAAACATATCAAGAATAGATAATTGCTGACTTGCTGTTACAATGTCTTGCTCTGCTGCAAATTTTGAGGACCCTGGATTTATGAAGCAGAAATCCAGACATCCATGTCAGCTCCTGATTGATTTGGGTTTTTTGCTACTTGCTACTGATTGATTCCAGATAATCTAACACACTGAAAATATTGCAGATTCTTCTTTCCCCTTTGTTCTGCCAATTTCCCCCCCAATAGGTTTTGTCATTTCACAAAAGACTTTTAATACTCGACTAATCTTGACCATATGACTTTTAGTTTTTGGATACTCCTTTCTTTCTATTATTCAGGCCTGCTCTAAACAGAAGGTAGAATAGCCTAAACAAAACTACCTGGACAACCCCACTTGCCACCTCAGTGGCAGTTTCTCCTTTGCAATGTTTGCCATTTCAAAATTCTCCTTCCCTCTAATCCTTGCTCTGGCAGCAGGAAAATTGGTTCTGCATGACCATCTCCTCACATACCATCTAGATCAAGCCCCAACTCCCTTCCCCCCAATTGCCATGCCTTGTCCATGTTTAAAGCTACAGTTCTGTGGTGATACAGAGGCCAAGCAGATTAAGAGAGCCCATTTGCAAGTGGATTAAGAGAGCCCGTTCACACAGCCACAGCTGCTTGGCATTGCCGTGCCACACTCACCCTGTCCTGAAGTGCTTTCATCCCACTTTAAAAAGGTACCTGGTGAAACTGGTATCAAGCTGTCTGGGTGCATGTTCATCCCGCTTCCTGGCAGTGTGGATGCAAATAAGCCGCACATCAAGTGGTACCAGTAATGTGAACCCACTGATCCAGTTGCTGTGCCTATGCACCCATGTGCCTACACACAGGTCAGCAAAATGGACCAAAGCCACGTGCCACTGTGGCGGTGCCACCAGGGGCCGCCTCACAGTGCGAATGCTCCATTCCGCCTCCTCCCTGGTATGGTCCCGCATCAGTCCATGCAGTTCAACCAGAAAGCCCCGTGACAACTCAGCCCGGGACTTTTTGCCCCGCTTCCCTTGCGCTTCATTTTTCCAGTCTGTCCTCAGCCAGAGTTTGGTAGCCAGAGTGAAGAGAGTCTTGGTACTGCCATAGAGCTCTGTCTTATGCTGGTCACTTGACCATCTCAGCTTGCAACCTCGATCTGGGCAATGGTAGTGAGGATAGGAAAAGCTACCACTGTGAGTAAAGTCCAAACAGTGGACTATACTGCTTCAATAGGACTTTTCTGACTAGTCCCCATGTAAAAATGCCCTGTGGATAAACAGCTCAGCAGCACTCAGGGAGAAAAATGCTAGCCCCAGCTACTTCTTCCTGTGCTACTGTTGTACCTTCAGCAATACTTTGTTATAGAGGAGATGCCTTCATGAACCATCTGAAATGGTACAGCCTATTCTGCCACCTCATTTACACCTCATGTGTAGGCCAGGCTTTATGAGCTTTCACACCCACTTATACATCCAACTGTGATGATATTAAAATGGAATTTATATTCCACTTGACAAATACGTGGGTCCATTTTCTCCATCTGTGAGGAGGGGTTTTGTGTGTGTGTGTGGGGGGGAGAAAATTGCTGTCAAGTGGCCTCAACAAAGAACTGCAGAAAAGAGGCAAATATTTCAGTCCCAGAAAACCACCATTCTCTCAAGATATGAGATGAAGTTTTATAACTACTTACACTTCCGATTAAAGATTAGAGATTAATGAGGACTGACATCACAGATTTGCAGAGAATCTGTAATTACAACCGTATAGATGAAAATTGCAAAGTGAGCAATTGAGGATGATGCCACTCAGACTTCTAACCCCCCTGCTTCTCAAATTCATGAAATGTTTCTCATTTCATTTTCTGCAGCTAATCAAAATGTATTTGGCTGGAAAGATATGGGACAATGGTAAATATGCAGGATTTCTAATCCACAGTTTGCATTATGATGCCTGCACAGTCTTTGGTTCAGATCATTTTTTTTTTGTTTTAAAATAGATTTGATCAGAATAAACCATTATTAAAAATGAAAAGGCTGAAATGTATGAATAGTGGTTATTAATAGTCACATCTGAATAAAAAGAAGATGATACTGCGTCTCCATATATCGACGTGAGTCTCTGACCTCTCCCTTTCAGAGGGAGAATCTAAAGATTCAGAGAAAGAGGTTGGGTGCAGGAACCAGTTTGGATGGATGGAGGGACCTGAAACAGCTCCTAACTTGCAGGACTTTCACTTGGCACCAGAGTAATTGCACAGCAACTCTCCGAATCCCCTAGAATATATTTATGAAGCTGTCTAATACTGAGTCAGCTGTCTAATACTGAGTCCTAATGAGGTCAGTATTGTCTACTCTGACAGGCAGCAGCTCTCCAAAATATCAGGCAGAATTCAACTACTACCTGATTTTTTTAAAATTAAGATGGCAGGGATTGAACCAGGGACCTTCTGCATACCAAGCACATGCTCTACCATTGAGCCACAGCTCTTCACCTAGTATTAAAGCCTTGGCAGTCAACTCTGTACTGGAAACAAGACATTAAGAACTTGCCTTTCTTTGCTGTCCATGCTCGGTTTAAGGAGGAGGAGACTGGATTTCTACCCTGCCCTTCACTACCCAAAGGAGTCTCAGAGCGGCTTACAATCCCTTTCCTTTCCCCTCCCCACAACAGACACCCTGTGAGATAGGTGGGGCTGAGAGAGCTGTTTCAAGAACTGCCCCTGAGAGAACAACTTTGAAAGAATTTATGACTGACCCAACATCACACCAGCAACTGCATGTGAAAGAATGGGGAATCAAACCCGGTTCTCCCAGATTAGAGTCCGTGCACTTAACCATGGCACCAAATTTAGCATTCCTTGCTTGGCGTGCAGTTCCTGAAAGCAGGAATGGGAGGACCAAACATCCTGGAAAAGGGCGTCATCCATCTGAATGACAGAGTGAGGGAGGAAGACCAGGCTGAAATAAGTTCATGGTAGCTCCTGCCCACCGAACTCACACAAATCAAGACCCTCCAACTCACACCTGCCCACCTCACAGAAAGCAAAGGCCAGCAGCCTGTGGCAGCAGCAGCTCCCCTTCCCCTTTCATGGGGTAAGTCTCAACTCAGTTGGTGCTGGGGTGGCCTCAGTGGGAGTGGTGCCCCCCCTCCCCAGTTTTGCCTGGTTTATACCTGGTTGTGGTCAGGAGCCCAAAGAAGTCTGAAAAGACTAGCAAAAGGTGTCAGGGGACATTTGCCCATCCCACAAAGCTTCATCCCCCCAAAACTTAACTTTGAATGCAAGCTCTTCACACAAGCTCCCAGAACCTGATTCTAGTACTTACTGGACTTTCAAATTCTGACCATTAAAGAAGTATCCCACTCCCGACCTTCAATGGAGCATCACTGGTGCCAGCACCAGAGATTAGGAGCTTGGAAGTGTTCATGGATGCCTCCTTAACAATGGAGGCCCAGGTAGCAGCCACTACCAAGTCAGCCTTTTACCATCTTTGGCTGATCAAGCAGTTGGTTCCCTTCCTTGAATGCAATCATTTAGCAACAGTGATCCATGCAATGGTCACCTTAAGACTAGACTACTGTAACACTCTCTACATGGGGCTGCCCTTGTCACAGATCCAGAAGCTGCAGCCAGGGCAAAATGCAGCAGCTAGGCTCTTGATGGGTCTCCCCACAAGGGAACACAGCCAGCCTGCCCTGAAAGCATTGCAATGGCTGCCAATAGCTTGCTGGTCCTCACCTTTAAAGCCCTTTATGGCCAGGGTCTGACTTACCCGAGGGACCACTTTTCCCCATATGTACCCCAGAGAGCACTACGGTCAGGGTATCAAAATCGATTGGCCCTCCCAGGTCCCAAGGATGCCAGGCTAGCTGTAACTAGAGCCAGGGCTTTCTCGGTGGCAGCTCCATACTGGTGGAATGAGCTCCTGGAAGAGATCAGGACCTTTTACAGTTCTGCATGGCCTGCAAGACAGAGCTCTTCCACCAGGCTTTTACTTAGGAGCCGCCACCACTATTAACAACTGCAACAACTTGTACAGCCTGGTTCCTGGTTAGTTATCAACAGCCTGTGTGCGCCGAGTATATCTGAGTAAGATCAGTGAGCTGGAAATTAAACAACATATGGAATGCACTCACATGGTAACACCAGTGTTATGACATTAGAATAACATAGCACCTTAATATTTAATATTGTATTGTTTTAATTAATTGTTTTGATGTTTATGGTGATTTTGATTGTTTTAATGTGCATTTTATTCTGAGTAAGCTGCCCTGAGCCTGCTTTGGCAAGGCAGGGTGGGATATAAATTGGAAAATAAATAAATAAAAAGTAAAGGTGGCTCCATGTAAGTGTTCCAACAAATTCATTGAAAACATGATGTGCAATATTAAACACACTGAGGGAGGGAGTTTCACAAATCTCACAAAAACATTGGTGGATGAAAATATTACTATCATAGTGAATGGTTAAACTAAAGCAGGATGCTCATCCCAGTGCCACAGATCCTTCCTGCCAGATATGGCGAACAAGACCTCAGTAGAATGCCTGGGGCTCAGTGAACACAACCCTCCCCCACCCCTTTTTTAGTTTTTATGTTATAATTTTCATTAGTTTATTTTATCTTTTTTTTCCATTATTGATTTTCTTCTTTATGGTACTGTATGCTGTTTGCATATTGTACATCATTTATATGCAACTGATGAGAAAAGAATCTTGAAAAATGCATTCATTCCCATGGGGAATCAGGAATGAGAAACTGACTGGAAAATGAAGAGACAATTTCATTAAGATGGAGAAACAACATCAAAATGGGTGATCAAAATGGTCTAACTGAACCAGACAGATTACAAATTTCAGTCCCATCTGTAATAAAAATACATGATTATCAGGCATCTGAAAGATTAACTGTGTTAATCCTAAAGCTACTTTGAACACATGAACACATGAAGCTGCCTTATACTGAATCAGACCCTTGGTCCATCAAAGTCAATATTGTCTACTCAGACTGGCAGCAGCTCTCCAGGATCTGAAGTTTCCTGGAAGGACACCCTATTGAATAGACCTGAATAAGACTGTGGGTAGACCTGCCTAGGATTGCTCTCTAAAATTCATGACAGCTTGGTGGGTCACCATAAGTTGTTCTTCTGATCAGCATTATAAATTAATAGAATCACAGAGTTGGAAGGGGCCATGTAATCCAACCCCCTGCTCAATGCAGGATCAGCCTACAGCATCCCTGGCAAGTGTTTGTCCAGATGCTGCTTAAAGACTGCCAGTGAGGGGGAGCTCAACGCTTCCCTAGGTAGCTGATTCCACTGTTGAACAACTCTTACTGTAAAAAAGTTTTTCCTAATATCTAGCTGGTACCTTCCCACCTTTAATTTAAACCCATTACTGCGTGTCCTATCCTCCACTGCCAATAGGAACAGCTCCCTGCCCTCTTCTAAGTGACAGCCCTTCAAATACTTAAAGAGAGCAATCATATCCCCCCTCAACTTTCTCTTCTCCAGACTGAACAGTCCCAAGTCTCTCAGCCTTTTCTCATAGGGCTTGGTCTCCAGGCCCCTGATCATCCTCATCACTCTCCTCTACACCCACTCCATTCTGTCTACATCCTTTTTTGAAGTGAGACCTCCAGAACTGCACACAATACTTCAGGTGTGGCCTGACCAATGCAGTGTACAGTGGGACCATGACATCTCATGATTTGGATGTTATGCCTATGTTGATGTACCCCAAGATTGCATTGGTTGTTGTTTTTTTTGTCACTGCATCATACTGGCTGCTCATATTTAACTTTTGGTCCACCCATACCCCAAGAGCCAGTTTGGTGTAGTGGTTAAGTGTGCGGACTCTGATCTGGGAGAACTGGGTTTCATTCCCCACTCCTCCACTTGCACCTGCTGGATGACCTTGGGCAAGCCATAGCTCTGGCACAGCTGTTCTTGGAAAAGAGGAGTTTCTGTAAGAGCTCTCTCAGCCCCACCTACCTCATAGGGTATCTGTTGTGGGGAGGGGAAGGAGTTTGTAAGCCGCTCTGAGACTCCCTTGGATAGTGAAGGGCAGGGTATAAATCCAATTTCTTCTTCTTTTCTTCTTGTTCACACACACGGCTGTCCAGAAGTATATCCCCCATCCAATATGCATGTTCCTAATTTTTGTTACCCTGATGTAGAACTCAGCACTTATCCTTGTTAAATTGCATCTTGTTCGCATCCACCCACTTTTCCAGTGTGTTCTTGTTGAATGATCTTGTTGAATTCTATATCTTCTGGTATGTTTGCAGGTCCTCTCAATTTGGTGTTATCTACAAATTTAATGAGTAGCCCCTCCACACCCTCATCCAGATCATTTATAAAAATATTGAAAAGTACCAGGACCCAAACTGACCCTTGTGGCACCCCACTGGACACCTCCCTCCATTCAGATGAAATGTCATTTACAACTACTCTCTGAGTGCAGTTCTCCAACCAGTTCCCTATCCACCTAACTATCCTACAGTCCAGTCCACAGTCCTCTAGTTTACCCATCAGAACATCATGGAGAACCCTGTCAAAAGCTTACTGAAATCCAGGTAAACAACATTAACAGCATTACCTAGAACCAGTAAGCTTGTCACTTGATCAAAGAAGGAAACTAGGTTGTTCTGGCAGGACCTGTTGGGAGACAAATCCATGCTGACTTCCCCAGATCACCAAGTTGTCCTTTAGATGTTTGCAGATTGATCCCTTTAAAATCTGCCCCAGTATCTTCCCTGGGACAGAGGTCAGACTGATTAGCCTATAGTTTCTTGGGTCATGCTTCCTCTCGTTTTTGAAAACTGGGATAACATCTGCCCTCCTCCAGTCTTGTGACATGTTTCTCTTCCTCCAAGAGGTCTGAAAGATTATAGATAAAGGCTCTGCAAGCTCTGTAGAAAGTTCTTTGAGCACTCTTGGGTGCATACCATCTGGCCCATGGGATTTGCACTCATTCAGTGCAGCCAGGGTTTGCTTTTCAGGTGCCTTATACTTATCCATAGTTTTTCTAACATAAAAAGATACCACTTTTGAAATAGCTGACATTAGTAATGATGCATTTTACTTGCTGATTCATTTTACTTGCAAAGCAAGTAAATTAAAGGTCTATATTGAAAAAATCCCCAGTGTCAGGATAGGTATGATTGTGGCTTTGTCCTTCTGTTTCTTTAGAAAGAGATCATGAATTTTAGTGTGTGTGTTCTATAAGTATTATTATGTTTGGGTAGCAATAAAAAGTTACTACTGGAACCCAACCATTTGTACTGCTTACTGTCATCCACTAAAATTAATAATTTAATGGCTTATGTTAATAAAATATTGTTACTTTTGAAGAGAAATTACTGCTTGAAGAGATGTAATTTATCTTGCCAACCTAGCACATAAAAATAGCTTAAGCACTGGCAAAAGAAAGCTATCCACAAATGCTCAGCCTATTAATACATTTGCTTCCTCTGGTCAGGTATGTTCAACAATTCCTCATTTTCTCTACCCAGTCCCCACCCCAGAAGTGTAATATTTATGAAATGGGGAAAAGGTATTAGCTTTGGAAAACTGTTTGGATTTTTACCACATGACAACTAGAATTATTCTTCCCTGCATAAATGAGCAGAGCTGTACCAAGCAAACATTTGGGTGCATCTTTGGGTTTGGGTTTGGGAACCTTTCAAGACTTGATTGATTTCTTCACTTGTTTTGTTTTCTGGCTAATTGGATTGTGGGATTATGAAAACTGAATTATGAAAACCTAAAATCTAATTAGCATTTTACTGGACACTCATCATCATCATCATTATCATCTATTTGATTATCATTTGACTGTCTCCCTTCTCCCTACCAATTTCCCAAGGAGTTCAGGAGGTAAGTGAGGCTAAAGGACCATGACTTTTCCATGGTAACCCTGTGAGCTTTATGATGGAGTAGAGACTGCCTCCCACTGCTTTAAATTCATTGCGACTCAAATGCCAGGATGTCCACTAAGATAGTCCACTAAGCAGAGATGTACCCTTTTAAATCCATTAAAGTAAATGGGCTTCAAAGGGTGTCCTTCTGTGTAGGACTGCACTCTCATAGTACTGACCCAGTAGAAATTCACAAGCTCCAATGCACACATCAAGAAAGCTCCTGTATTAACTTCAGTGGGGAGAAAAGCTCCATGCATGCAAATGAATAATAGCTGAAATACAAATCATGTAGCCCTGCATGTGTGCCAGCTAGTTTGTTCACAGAGTTATCTGGCAATTTCCTCTGTTTGTTTCCAACGGATATGAGATACCAGCACCCAATATCTGTTACCATTTTACACTGTAGCTGGTTGAATATAGCATTGCCTTTGTGTACGAAGAAAAAGAAAGATCCTGCAGGGGGCAACAGCCTCTAACTAAATAGGACTGTGAAGGATACCTTCTTTCTAAAGGGGCTTTTCCTTCTCTGTCTGCAGAATGCTACTCTTAGGCTTTTCTTCTACAAAACATTCTCTGTCGCTCAGCTAACAAGGTAGCTAGGTTTATCTCTTTTCTTTCTTATCCAGTTTATTCGTTCTCAAATAAAGCTTTTGTTACTCTCAGTCAGTTCAGTGTCCTGACTGCTGCATAGGCACTCTGCCAAAAGCAAGTGGGGAACTGCACAGCTGTGCCCTATATGGCAAATAGCTAAGATAGAGTCTTGCTGTGCGGCTCCTGGATATACGAGAAGGAGGTGGTGGCAGTAGCCAGGCAGTATGAGGAGCCAGTGGTAAAATATGAGTGTGCAAGTCGGAAGGAGAAAGACTGATTAGCTAGCATGTTTGTTTACAAATGCAAGCTTGTAGCAATGCATTGCATAATCCTGTTTATTATATCATGTATGCCTTCAGCACCATTTGGCTATAGACAGGCAAAGAAAACAAATTTGCATGTGCCAGTTGTCAAAGTCTCTAACTCCTCTACCCACTGTTGGAGTGCATATCTCAAAGAGAGTAGTTTTCTACTGGATTTGATCAAGTTTCTGAATTGATTGGTGGCAAAGCAGGAGGGCTGATGTACAACCAGAGAGCCAGTTTGGTGTAGTGGTTAAGTGTGCGGACTCTAATCTGGGAGAACCAGGTTTGATTCCCCACTCCTCCACTTGCACCTGCTGGATGACCTTGGGCAAGCAGGGCGGGCTCTATCACTAGGCCAACTAGGCGGCCACTTAGGGTGCAGCTGGCAAATGGGGCGGCGGACAGAGACTCAAGCCAGGAGATAGTGTGCTTTATGCAAACCATGATTTACCATTATGTTTAGATGCAGCTTTCCATTCAGGCTAAGAACCAAACTTAGCCTTGGGCCAATGCAGATAGACTTGTAGGCACTGTGGCCAGCCGGTGCAGGTGGCTGCCAGCGGGGCTGGAGAGCATGGGCAGGCGGGTGGGCACTGGGGCCAGGGGGGGGGGGTGTCCCTTGCAGGCAGGTCTCCAGTGGTGGAGAGGGTGGCTCTGTGGTGCGGGGGACGCTACAAGGCAGCCTCACTTGGGGGGAGCGCCACAAGGTAACCTCACCTAGTGCACAAAAAAACCTGGGGCCAGCCCTGTGGGCAAGCCATAGCTCTCTACCAGCTGTTCTCTCAAGAACAGTTGTCTCAGAGCTCTCTCAGCCCCCCCCCCCCCCACCTCACAGGGTATCTGTTGTGGGGAAGGGAAGGGAAAGGAGTTTGTAAGTCACTCTGAGATTCTAAGTGAGTGAAGGGCGGAATATAAATCCAATCTCTTCTTTTCTTCTTCTTCTTCATGTCCCAGCCTACTGACACTTTTACAATCCATGCCTGACTTCAGCCAAAGTTATCTATCTGGACTGAGTCAGCACAGCTCTTTGTCTCCTTTTGCTGATCATAGGAAGCCATCCCAGTACTCACTGTAGCAAAGTTTTTGGGTAATCTGTTTTGAATACAGACGTCAGGAAATTATACCTGGTGCTTTCTATGGCTTCCTTTTTATTTCCCGCAAAAGGTGCAGATGGGAGGAGATGTGACATCAGATTCTATATATTACTGCTTCCTGGCTAGCCTTCATACTGGGAAAATTCACTGTGATTTAAGTAATGGACAGTGCAGGAGGAACGCCCATTGCCTGAGAAAACAAGCACCAAAGCACAGGACCCAGAATGAAGGTGAACTGCTGTGAACAAGAATATGGTTTATGCCCCACTTTATTTTTTCAAGGTTACAAGTGAACTGCACCATTAACAAATAATGGACATCACTCTCAGCGGGGCGGGTGGAATTTTATTGAATCCTTTAAGCTACATCTATAAAAGGCCGAGAGTAGTAGCTGGCCTTCAGTGTCTGCATTAGTCAGTCAAACCCCAAGCCCAGAGAAGAAAGGCATCCAAAGCATTGCAACAGGCCACTCATGGTCCTTTTAAAATGGAGATAAAAAATAAGAACAAGGCCAATGATGTAAGTAAAGTAAAAATGGGTTTTATTATTCTGTTAAAATGCCCCATGCATTTCACCAATAGGCTTCTTCAGGGGAATCTGTAATACAAAACATATAAATACATTACTGAGTTCTCGTAAATAGCAATAGTTATTTAAAGTTATGCAAATAAATAAAGCATTCTGTTAAAACTCAAATTACAATGTGTACAGTATAATATCAACCAGATACAAAGCCATTAAGTGAACCACTAGAGTGTATCCTGTCCTTATGATTGCAGGAATGTTGCCCTGCAAGGCACTTATGCACTCTTATAAATGCAAAGTCTGTAAGTGTTAATAATGGACTCTGTTGCTAAATATGTAAGAGGGACTGAGATGTAGTGTGACCAGATCACGATGCCAGCTGTACACACATACTAGCCAAAGCCTGAGATGATGTGCCAGTGGTTCCCGAGGTTGCCAGCTTTCAGAGACATCCCTTAACACAGAAACCCACACAGAAACAGCCACTCGCCATTGTGGCTTAAACATGTTCTTCCAGACACCATTAGATAAGCCCTTCTTCATTACTTAGGCAACCCCCCTCCCCAGCCTTCTCTGCTGCAAAGGCACAAAAGACTCTTTCCCACCTTCCATGGATAATGGACTTGGCCGGCCAAGAAACCAGTTCTGCAGCCCTGGGACAATAGGGCAAATCAACAAAACAAAGGGTTTAGCCAATGGGTCACATTGGCCCTCCAGGTGTCTTGTCACAGTTCAGTTAGAGTTTAACATTGCCCAACTCCTTAAGCCCCCTCCCCATTGCGGACATGACTTTTGGAGCGGACCACCAAGGTGTGGTCTCAAGGGAGATGCCCAGTTAAGCCCTCCCACAGAGCCCCCTAATAAAAGAGGACACCCAGCTATATGTTCTCTCTCTAGCTTTTCTATCCTGAACCCTACCCTGTCCCGTAAGTCTCTTGGCTGCGCAGCCAGAGTTTCCACATGTCTCTGCCAGCTCAGGACACGATCCCTAATCTCTCCTAACCTACATCATTTTTTCAACTGGGATGTATCATCTTGTCAGACAGGTAATTATCGCCCTTGACGTGGATACCAACGTTTTACCCACTAATGCAAACGTCTTTTATCTATCTGGTTTTCCTAGTTCTGTGTAATTGAGTGTGAGACTATGTATGGTTTGTGTGTGAAGAATCACCCAGTAAAGAAACCATTTCTAATTGAAACTAGTCTCTGCGTCCATTTCTGGTATTTCTGGAAGAGGCGGGACTCCTGTATACATAAGTGATTGCCCCTTAGTGCTGATTGCTATATTTATAATATCTCAGATTCCCCCAATATTAATATAATTAAAAGCAGTCAAGCTAACAGGAAGGAAAACAAGGGAGAGAAAGAAACTCCCTATACTAGGGATGAGTTAAGAACTAGCTGATGAAATAAAGTTCATCATGAGTTTCATGAACTGAAGAGCCACCAAGAACTTTCACAAATTTTGATGCAGTTTGTGACTGTTTGTGTACAGCAATTACTCTGGGCCATTTAAATTTCTGCTTTTTGCTTGCCATGAAAAGCCATGCCCAGCAGAAAGCAGGGGGTGAAATGCTTCCCAGACATTTCTCCCCCTGCTTTTTGTTCACTGCCAAAAGCTGTGGTAAGCAGAAAGCTGAGGGTGAAATGGCTCAAAGCCATTGAAACCCCCTTCTTTCTGCTTCCTGCAGCTTTCTGTAGGAAGCAGAAAGCAGTGGTTTACATTGCTCCAAGTCATTTAAACCCCTGCTTTCTGCTCTTTGCCACTTTTCACAATCAGCAGAAGACAGGGGTTTAAACTTTAAATGGCTCATGAACTGATACAAACTTGTTCGGTTTGCAAACTGGCCTATTGGTTCGTGCTTTGGTTTGTCGTTCAGCCACAAACCTCACACTGAACCACAAAAATGCAGTTCATGCCCATCCCTAGCCTATACTCTATGGTTCAATTTTACAAGAATCTTTCTTCTGCCTAGACTAATGTTACAAACTCGTTAATCTTACAGTGTTTTTTTTCCCCAACAAGAGTACAAGGTCAGCAGTGATTGCCAATGGAAGGACCCAAGACATACCAGTGTTTAATGAATGCAATCTATTTTACATAATCTGATGCAATTCTAGAGACAAATTTAACCCTTTACGTGTCAAAGTCTGGAATCTGATAATCCAATCTGCTTCTTTTTTCCAAAAAACAGCCTTTCATTTTGACAAATTAATTTCTGCACAGCCCAAAAGATAAAGTTAGAGAGACCATGATTGTCTTCAGTAAAGTGTTCATCCAATGGGGTACTTGTTCTTTTCAATTTGTGTTCGGCTATGCACGTTCTTAGATTCCTTGGGGTTTTTTTCCAATTTAAGGTTGATTACAGGGGCATTCAATGATATCTATAACATGTGTAGAGTTACATGTTAGTATATATTTCTTCTTATCTAAAGTGTGGATGAAATATTTCATATTGCAGTTTCCATAGGCAAAATGTCCCTGGGGAGGATTAGTGCCAGCTAAAACCCATGGATGACTAACACATGAATGAGTGTTACTATGGACTGGATGTTCCCTCAGATTCATAGTTATGTTTTTCATAGTTATTCATAGTTATGTTTTTCATACATGTTTCCAACATAGTCAAGGACCTGAAAGATGATGGACACTGCAGTATCATGATGTTACTCCCAAGTCTGTAGACTAAAAGATGCAGATAAATTAGATCATCTTCCTGGAGCAGCTAATTACTACTTGCCTAAAATAAAATATTAGCAATGAAGAACACTGCATTCACCAAGGTTCCTCATTAGAAAAATTGTGTTTACTTAGGAAAAGCAAAAGGCCTGACCACACATTCTTTTGTTTATTCATCCAGCATAAAATTAAGACAAAAAAGATGCCTTGATTAATGACCCTGCTAATCATTTCAGGAAATTACACAGACACTCTGTATTTGCAGCCACTAACAAATTAATTTTGTATTAATCATATATGTTATCCACATACAAGTCACACACACGTGTTGAATACACACACACACACACACACAAGTGATCTATATTTTATCAGTTACAACAGAATGCTTGACAGTCAGATTTGGCTTAAACAAGCAATTAGTGAGTAAGTTATTGAACATTTTAAACAAATGTGCTGCATGAAACTCAAATTAAAGGAGTTCAAAGGAATTTAACGGTGTTTTGATTGCACAGGTGTCTGTGCTTTGATTTAGCATGTACCAAAAAAATGAAACACCAGATTCAAATGTGTAATGCATTTTGTTAATTTGGGCAACTATTCTGAACATAGCTCTGAGGAAACAACTTTAATAAAGATTTATAGGGATTCTTGATCAGTTATTTAATCCAACTTAATTTCCCCCTCACCCTTCCAAGGGTGATTACAGTGACACTGTGGTGCATACTGATTGCTTTAAATGCAACCATTATTGAGTCTGGCTTTTGATTTAATATTATAAGGGTTTTTTTGTGTGTGTCATTTTGTAGAAAAAATAAGAGAAAAAAGAATTGAATTTCTAATCTTCACCTCACCCCACTGCAAACCAACCATGCCTCCTGCTGGTTGGACTGGGATGGAGGTTCTACATAGTAATCTACTGTCCATTACCGTCTCTTGAAATACAGAAGTCCCCACACGGTCATATTTAAAGAGACCATCAGCAACTGCTTATCAATTGAATCCACCCTCTCTCTAATGATTAAGTATTCATTCAGTTAAGGGATTTTGCACCAGTATTTTGAAACAGCACAGGTTCTGATCCAGCAATGACAACATGACATCGTATCTGCAAAATAGGGCAAAAAGACTGCTGGAAAAGGTGACAGTGAAACCAGTTAGATATGAAATCCCTCATGAGTGGGTGGAGCACACAGTCCATAAAGATTCTTGAGATGTGCAGAGAAGCCTAAAATGGAGACTGCACTGAACAAAAGTAGGGATATTACCTGAAATCCAGTGGCAAATGCCAAGGTACATGAACATATGTGAAGATACACTTGATGGCCAGTTTGGTATAGTGGTTAGCGTGCTGGACTAGGAATAGGAGACCCAGATTTATGTCCCAACTCTTCTGTGAATATTGCTGAGCCAATCATTCTCATTCAGCCTAACCTACTTCACAGGTTGGTCCCTTCCAGCTCTGTAATTCTATTATTGTTGTGGGGATAAAAAGAAGGATGGGAAAGCAATGTACTTCACCCTGAGTTCCTTGTAGGAAGGGTGAGATGAAAATATGATAGACATGTTAGAATCCTTGGCAAGGCTGGAATGGAGTGGTGGGCCTCTTCACACCATGGACGTTCCACCTCCAGTTTGGTAAATTCCTGGAGATTTGGGTGTGAAGTCTGAGGAGGGCAGGGTTTGGAGAGGGCCCTCACAGGGTATACTGCCACAGAGTCCACCTTCCATAACAGCCATTTCTTCTAGGGGAACTGATGTCTCCAGGAGCTCTCTAGGCCTTTCCTGGAGATTGGCAACCCTGACTTTATCACTCAGTCTCTTCCAACACCATAATAAATATAGGGTGAGGTCTAACCCCAACATGGAAAATTTGACCAAGGGAACAGGAAGTACGTTTTAATACCGTGCAGGAGCATAAAAAGAGAAAACAATGAGACCCTCTGTAAAAGCATTAATTCATTTCCCAGTTCTCTTTATACTAATACTCTGAATTTTTTTTACTATTTTCTTATGACGCTTCCCCCCACACACACACACCCCAAATATCAGCCACACACATTCTGTATTCTGTATAGCTGAGCAAGAGAGGGTTACTATAACTAAACTTTTCTGGCCCTCAGGCTACTTAATCTTGGTGTTCTCCTGCTGTTTCCTATCAGTGTTCAATTTGCATTACTCCTGTAGCCCTCAAGAAGAGCTTTTTAGTATTCAGTATTGCACTTTTTATTTTAAAAAATTCTACCATCTTCAAAAGGCTTTTCATTTCATTTCATGTGTTCCGGATGTTCTGTAAGTAGTTGCTTCCACAGCTGTCCTTCCCTCAGATGTTCTGGAGTGTGTGATATAGCATCCCCCACTGGTATGCGCCGAGTTGAGAAATATGTTAGCATTTCTGTTTCCAGATGTCTTTGGGGGAGCGTGAGCACTCAGCTGTAAAATCTCACTTTGGGCTGAAATTTGGCATTAGAGAGAAGTGGACTTGGAGCAGTGGCGTGGTGGTTCAGCTTAATGTATTAGCAAAATGTACCACTGATGCAATGCTTTTGACCAGTGGATGGAGTTCATCAGCCGATCCAAATTCTTAAAAGACAACCTGCCCACCCACTAGCTGCCACATTGATTCCTTGTTACCTTGTACAATGTGCAGCCACAGGAGTTTTGTGTGTATTGTAAGATGCATCCTCTTGTTATATAGGATAATAATCATGATGAGGGCCAGTATGCTTGGATATGAGTTAAAGAGGCACCTAAGAGCAATCTTCTAGCTTTGTAGCACACAGGGGTCTGTGGGAGAGACAGAAGATTGCTCAGCAGAGGAGGAAACATGGAAGGGTTTCCCATAGATGGAATGTTTAAAATACAGTGTATATAAAAAGCAATTTTAGTTATCTCAAGCAAATTGATCCTGAATTCCTTATTTCCATATTTTCCTCATTTTTTCCTGTAAAATTTATCAATTTAAATGGTGCTATTTGTAACATAGCATCACCATTTGTAACATAGCATATATATATACACACACAGAGAGATGTGTGTCAGATGCCTACAGAACAATACAATAACAAAAGAGACTAGATTAAAGCCATAACATCATTTAGTGTCTGGTAATAAAAAACAACCACATTCCTTCATAGAAAAAATACAAAGGTCAATGAAATTTCACATAGCAGTCTGCCCTAGGCACTCGCAGTCCTAGGGTTGCCAGCCTCCAGGTGGGGCCTGGGGCTCTCCCACTTTTACAACTGATCTCCAGCTGCCAGAGATTAGCTCCCCTGGAGAAAATGGCTGCTTTGAAGGGTGGACTCTATGGCATTGTGGTATGCTGAGGCCCCTCCCCTCCCCAAACCCCACCCTCTCCTGGCTCCACCCCCAAAGTCTCCAGGTATTTTCCAACCCAGTCCTGGCAATCCTGCTCAGTCCATATCATCTAACAGTATTGTGTGCTCACAAGCAGTCTGCTCCCAATTCAGTCAGTCTCTCTTTCAACACTTATTCTGGATATTTAAGTGTTTCAGACCTCTGGTCTTTCCTCAAGAACAGATCCTATATAGGAATCTCACATTCAGTGTTACCTTCAAGTTGACACTTTCACTGACTTAGCATAGTCTGGGTCCATTTGACTTTGGCAGCAGCAATAGTATGCTTGAAAATAAGTGAGGAGACCTTGCCCAAGTAGATCAACAGAAAAATAAATCAATGAAAGTGTCAACTTGAAGGTAGCATTGAATGTGGGCATCTAGCAACACAACTCTGTGTGTGTGTGTGTGTATTCATATCAGGCTGTTTCGAGATTGTATGTTATTCTTGTGAATAATTCAAAATGGCTGCCAAGATAAGTCCCATCAGTTTTGCTAGTTCCACTTCCAAATATGTCTCTTGTAATGCTACATCCCCTGATCATAGCATGGAAATGTATTGTTTTATATGACAGGAATAAATGCTGCATACTTATCATGTATCAAAATTGTGAACTGAGCTCCAAGTACAATAAAATAAAATATAAAATATTTAAAAGCTGAACAAATGGTGGTGGCACCAAAAATTGCCCTTGTTGGATGAGGAATGCAAAAAACTATGGGACCCAATTCCCAGTCAGCCACAAAACTTAATGAAGCGTCTTCAGGCAGTCACTCTTTCAGCCTAACCTGGTTCACAGAGTTGCTTTGAGAATAAAATGGAGGAGGTAAAAATTGTATAACCTTCCCAGAAATTTTTGGAAGAACAGTGAGAAAAAAACATGATAGTAAAAATGGCAGGCAGAATGTAATATTTCTAGGTCCACTGGTACAGACTACCAGAATGAGCAGTGGCTTAAAAGCAACTTTCACACAAAGAGCAATAAAATATATTGTATAGTGGCAGAGTTCTGGAACAAATGAAGCTCATGTGATCTTTGGGAAAGCCCACATATTACCAGTTTCTTAACACTATAGAAGTCAGTTCAATTGCTTTCCAGACTTACCTCAGCCCACCTTCATACAAGTGCTAATAGGTCTAGACAATGGGATGGTCAAGCTCCCTCTCCCTTCAAGCAGGGAACAGAGACTTGGAGGAGTTAAATAGTAGAGAGATTTCAGGAAGGAATTCTTGAAGAATCTCCAAGAAAAGCTTCTTTAACCCAGCCTTACCTGGTTGGTGGGTGGGGAAAAGAGAG
Source organism: Lepidodactylus listeri (assembly GCA_029233225.1). Taxonomy (NCBI): domain Eukaryota; kingdom Metazoa; phylum Chordata; class Lepidosauria; order Squamata; family Gekkonidae; genus Lepidodactylus; species Lepidodactylus listeri. The sequence goes on from JARCFY010000012.1 coordinate 39,087,226, forward strand.
GTGATAAAACTCCTGGGAGCAAGGAGGAAGGTCTCCATCAGAGAAGAAAGAACTTTTAACTGAGGTCTGGAGGAGGAGGCCATCAGCCATGTGTTGGTCTGGACAGCTGAAGGAAGCTTCAAGGTAGTGGTAAGTCTGTAGAGATCTGTAATTTCCTAAGCCAAGGAGCCTGTCCTATATTTTAACATCTGTTAGGGCATGTATAGAGAGGACAGAGGAATTGTGTTTTACCCATTTCTTTTGAATCCCTGTGCTAAAAGTATGCTTGTGAACATTTTCTTTTTGATTATTTTTTATTTTGGGGATTTTTATTCTGCCCTACCCCGCAAGCAGGCTCAGGGAGGCTCAAAACATGTTATCCATCAATAAAATCATACATTAATTAAAACAATTATAACTTTGGATGCTGGTAGTGGTTCTCTGTACCACATAGACCTCTACTGTCTTGGACATGCTCTTTTAAAAGGAGCACCGGGGGAAGGCAGCCAGTTGGCAAGTGGCTATTCCTCTAGGGGTGCACAAGGCAATAAATGGTCCCTATGGTGACCAAGCTCTTGGCAGTGGGAGACACAGGGGCAAGGCCTCAGAACTTGGAAGGGAAGCTGGGAGTCCTGACCCTCCCAGTGGGCAATTCCTTACGAAGGTCAGGTGGTGGCAGTGGTTACCCAAGAGGGAAATAAAAGCCTCTCCGGGTATTTGGAAAACCTTGGAGGGCAGGGTGGAACAGGGTCTACAGACTGGAGCAGGCCCGTTCTACCACATATGCAAATACCATAGAACTGAATGAATAGGATATCTCACAATCCCTTTGAGGAGGTTTTGTTTTTCATATTCCACAACTCTTTTTAAAGTAACAAGAATATTGGGCAATCTGACACGAGAACTTTGCACCCAAACTCTATTGTAATAATTGGATGGTTGTTTCTGATTGTTTCAAAGTGTGTTATTGATATCTTTACATTAAAATATTCGCAGTCTTTGAACAAACTTTAAACTTTATACTAACAACTAATGTACAGACCTCTCTGAGTCTCAGCCTTCTCTCATTCAGGCTGCAACTGAGGAGAAACTGAAAGTGGGTGTTACACTTACCTATTCCTGGCTCCTCCTAAGAACTACACACATCATGAGTTTTTTCCATATTGCTCTACGGATCACTGCCTCCAATTCTACTCTGTGCCATACAATTCCTATGTTATTTTCTTAAGCTTGTGCTTAAATGTGTTTAAAAACAAGGGTGAGTCCCGACGATCACTTGCACAAGGGCACAGCAGAGCTTCTAACTGCCTTCTGGGAACTTAAATACAGCTCAGAGAGCAAAGGCACAGCTGTCAACAGTATCTGGGGAGCCAGCCAATAAGCCAGATGCTCCCAGCAAAAGAATATCCTTCACTGCTTGGCACTCAGGGCCCCAAGAGTGCCATTCAAACACAAAAAGGTCCAGAGTGTTTCACTGAACAATATGATAGGATGCAAAATACCTCAGCTGTTTAAAAGACTGCACAAGGAATTTATGACAGCCTCGAACAAGTCAGGAATAAACAGAGAGGCATGCAAATCAAGCATGTTGAATCGAAGCATATTTCCAATCTAATTTAGATTTACACTAAGCTTGGAAATCAGCAAAAATTCAAATGTTCCCCTAGCACGGAGAGAGAATTGGAACTAATGGAGCTTGGCCAAGAATGCCAATTTGACCCCACCCCCTCCCTTCCCCATTTTCTTGTTTGGAAAACCATTCACTAATGTGTGAATCAGATAAGACTTTCAAGCTGGGAGAGATTCTAGCCAACGTTATCAGAACGACAAAAGAACATTGCATCTCCTTCCCATGTGAATCACAGTTTAGTGATATACCCAAGCCACCACTGCATCCTCCTGTGGTCAGCAGTACAAATGTTTTTTTCCTCCCCCTTCTGATCTAACTGACCCACCTTGGAAGAATGTTCAGATGCTATCTCAGCCCCTCAGAGCCTTGCTAGATTTTCAGGGACAGACAAGCACTGAATTACCACTTAGCTTTTTAAATGAATGAGACAACTCATGCAAGATAAATCAACCAATATCTGACAGCCATGACAGTTCAATTCAAACCTCCATGAAAAAGATAGTTGGTTGGATCTACTGACTCCCTTCCACTAAGTGAGGATTCTTCCTTCAGTGAAAGGAGCATATTGGAGGGAAGACTCCACACCTTATGAAAGGGATTCCTTGGATCCAACCCAGCATGTCTCTGATAAAAACGAAGCTCCAGGCTGCACTGGTTGAATTTTTTTTTCCTTTGGCAAAGACAGCAATTTTAAACAATCTGTTTATTTAGAAACGTATACGTTAAACAGACATTATATAGTGCACTGTGTTTTTGTTTCTCAAAAGTATTAATTCAAGCTCCCCTAAACCCAAATCTTTCTCAGCATTAAGAATAAATGTTCCTGAAGTGTCTCCTGGCAATGCTCATAACATGTTCACATCACCACTCTGAAATGCATTCCAAATACATTTGAAGGGTACAAGGGATATTTTTTTCTACTCTTGTTTTTTACAACTGCCTTATAAAGGCTGCAGTCAAATTTCCAGATCTGAAAAAGTGTGCATGCACACAAAAGCTTATGCCCAGAATAAAACTTTGTTGGTCTTCGAGGTGCCATCAGATTCAAATTTTGTTCTGTTGGTTCAGGCCAACACGGCTACCCATCTGAATCAAATTTCCTAGGCCACTGAATAAAATGGGAGTTACTTCTGAGGAGAGCAGTTTAGGAGACCCTGCAGTGATCATTATTTCTGGTTCATAGATGATAAACTGAAGGCAAGAGACAGTAAGATAAACTGAAGGTAAGACATGTCTGTTTAAAACTTCTGTAAGTGTGTAAGCTAGACTTCCAAGGTAAAATATATTGCTCTGTGTACTAGATAATACCCAATTCCACAAAATAAATTAAAGGAACAGGATGAGGAAACCATGGTGAGTGTGCTATAGAAAAGATTGCCTATATATTTTGGAAATTTCAAGTTATATTTATCTGAAAATACATGATCTAAAAAGAAAGGATGCTGTAAAGTTTTGGTTTAGTGTTTTCTTCCTTGGATTTGTGTATTTTGAAGTACATGTTACGCTCAGAGATCTAACAGTGACTGATTTTCAAGTCCTGGAAAAGTGTCTATGACCAATAGCAGAAAACAGTATTTTTATGCTTTTCAATGCTCAGAATATATTCAGATGTAAAAATCCAATAATTTAATTGCAATAACAAACTCAGTGATGTGTGTTTATCTTGCTGTTACATGCAGGGATTTACTTTTAAAAAAAACCTTATGGAAAAGTAGTTCTGGACCCAAAAATCCAAACTCAATAGAGCACTGCACACACAAATTATTAAAATCAAATGGTTCCTTTAAATTTGAAATTCAAGCTCAGAGAACCAGCTAATCCAAATGGAAATTAAACAAAATATCCTCTGGAAAATCACAAAACTATTGCACTCAGGGAGGAATATTGAGTGATGAACCAAAAGACTAACAGCTCAATTCTTTACTTTTAAAAAATGAATTTTCCATTAGCCTTTTGGGTTTAAACTGTACAGTTTCTAAGAAGGGCAGCTTTCTAAAAATTATTGGAACAACCTTTGATCCCTTTGCTACAATTCAGCTCTTTTAAACTTTCTACTTATTGATGTTTTTATATTATGGAAAATACAAATGTCAACCCTATAACATAGCAATCATATTACCAATATCCAATTTTTACTTAATTCTTTTTAAGGTAATGGTAGTATGACCAAAAAAAATGTTCCCTACAAAACATCTCTGTTGATTATCTTGACATATTGTGAATCCAATCTCCACTTTCATGCTTTTTATTTCTGTGGGACATGATACAAAAAAATACAAATAGGAAACAATAACATTTCACTTAGAGCACTATAGAAAAGCAGCTTCCTCTGATCTAACCACTTGGCCAAGTTTAGGGTTAGAAAAGGAAAAGCCTGGAATAATCTGGAAATCCCACTCAACCCCTCCCCCAAAAAATCCCTTGGGATTTTGAATGCTCTCAGATTCAAGAAGGCTGATTTCCCTTTAGCTGACTCTCAACTGCTTTCACCGTTTTATGTCCCCTGAAGCACATTCAGTTTTCATTAGGTTTTTTTTCAAAAGGGGACTTGTTTTTCATTTACAAAGTTGTCCAGGAAAGGTAGCCCCACCCCCACCCCTACCATCTTCGAGGCAGCCTCCCAGGCAGACAGTGCAGGCTCCTCTAATGGCCGGGGCAGCCCTGGTGTCCACAAGACCTGAGCCCCAACTAAGGCTGAGGACAGACTGCCAATGTGGGCCGCTATGCCTCCGCTTAAAAAGCGGAGGAAGAGAGGTTGTGCACATTGCTGCAGCTGTCCCCCGTCGGCCGCATGGACTCACCCGTCTGCGAGGCGCTGTCACACCACTTCAGCCGGAGACCCCTTGAAACAGGTCTCCAGCCATCTGGGCATGCATCACTGCCGCTTCCTGCCGATGTGGACGGGTCTATGGCAAGCAGGAAGCAGTGGTGGAAGTGTGAACGCGCTGTTCCGGCGGCTGTGGCTATGCAAATAGCCACACCTTGCCGGACCAGCCAGAAGCTGCACGCCACAGCAGAGGAGGCTCCAGAGGATGGCCGGCGGTGTGGACACGATGTTCCTCCTCCTCCCCGGTAGGGTCCCACAGCACTGCAACCAGTGTGAATGGGACGCCCCACGCCAGTTTCCCTACGTGGCTTCCACCCCCGCAGCGAATTCCCCAGTCTGTCCTCAGCCTAAGAGTGGTGAAGGGAGGGCACGGCTAGTAGTGACTTGGGGAGACATGGCTTGGCCACTCCCAGAGTCAGCTGTGCCTATCACTCAATTTAGAAGGGAGGTTGAGTTCTGCTTTCACCTGAGGCCAGCAGCACCCTGACCCTCTTAGGCTCACACTGGCTGGGAAAGCAGCCCTTTGAGGCATTGGGGGAGGGTGGGGTATAAGGAGAGAAGGCCTACTTTGTGATCCCAGTCCCAGCTCTTTCCCATGGCTCACTAAGTCCCACCCCATCTCGAATTGGGTGAGCTTGTGGTTGTCCCATCCCTGACTTATCCTATAAAAGGATGGGTTAGACCTCCTCCCTGTCGACAGGGAAGAAGTGCATGGAAAAGAGATGGTTGTGAATGAGTGCAACCCCCCCCCCACCAACTGAGGCATCTCCAAATACTCACTCTAAATGGATGCAGGAAGCCTTAGATCCTGACAAAAGTCATGTTTTCTGCATCTCAAGTACTCCTACCTTGTATGTGGTAGGTGTGCTGTGACCACCTGCAGGAATATAGTTCCCTAGTGGACATTTGCACCTGTTCAGTACGTGCTTGGTTATTTTAGCTTGCAGTTGTTTTTTGCTTAATTCAAGAACAAAATTATCTCATTTACTGTAGAAGGAGTATGGTATTCAGGTAATAATACTGACTAAATTATATAATGCAAAGCATTGTGTTATGTATTGGGATTGAATCATCCCTGGCTGAATCACCCTGACTGAATCATCCCTGATTGAATCACCCTAGAGTCTGGCTGAGCTTGGAGCACAAGAAGAATAGCCGACCAGGACTCTGGAGACTACCAATCAAGTAGTAATGTTTTGCAAATAGCCTATCATGGGGAGTGGGTGTTTGTGGGGTGGAGTGTTTTGCATGCATATAAGCAGGGTTTTGGCCTTGCTAGCATTGTCTTTGAGCTGAACCCAGTATATTTCACATTGCTTGCTGTTCACCCTAAAGAGAGAGCCAGTTTGGTGTAGAAGAGAGCCAGTTTGGTGTAGTGGTTAAGTGCGCAGACTCTAATCTGGGAGAACCGGGTTTGATTCCCCACTCCTCCACTTGCACCTGGTGGATGACCTTGGGCAAGCCATAGCTCTGTACCAGCTGTTCTCAGAGCTCTCTCAACCCCACCTACCTCACAGGGTGTCTGTTGTGGGGAGGGGAAGGGTAAGGAGTTTGTAAGCCACTCTGAGACACCAAGTGAGTGAAGGGCAGGATATAAATCCAATCTTTTCTCTTCATATCTGTACAATGAGATATGTCCATTAAATTACCAATCTGAGCTAGACAGCATTGCCTGCTTGGGGTGGGGGGCTGTGTTATGTACTAAGCAGTATTTGTTTGAAAACTGATGGCTAAACTGGCAGCAAGGCTAGTTCAGTTAATGGCTGAACACTTGAAGGTACACAGAGACACTAAGTAGTAAGTCTCAACTGAAATGTCAAGCTGTTTCGGGTTTGTTTTTGTTTTTTTACTAAATGTGTTTAAAAATGTAGGGGATGGCAATGGCAGATAAGCTGTCAGGGAATGGCAGTGTCAGCAAGAAAGTCTAACCATGCAAGAAAATAATCATAGTTACACAAATAGACACATCTAAATTCCTTTGGATGTATTTAAACAATACACCAAATGATCAGCTCACAAATGACTGGCAGTTTTATAGGTCTCTTAATTACACTGATGAAGCAAGGGTGATGATTGGTTAATCTTTTCCTCCTGGTTGTTTTCCTGATCTAAATCTCTTCCTCCCAGAATCTGCTATTAGTTCGGTATAGCAACAATGACGGGTACAGCATCCATACTTGTCTTTTTGTGCTCAGGCAACTGTTAGTTTCAGGGCAGGATGTTTATATTAGGGAACTAGAAGGGAAGCAAAGGGCTAAAGACTGCTGCTTCCCAAATCAAATCAGCACCCCATACAGCTTTTTGTCATTTTTAGAAAATCCCATCTTCCATATCAGATCTATTTTCCCTACTCCTCTTTAGAAGGATAAGGATATTAAGATAGGATGAAGGACCTAGTATTGAATGGCATATTTTTTGGTCTTTGCACATATTTGCTGGTTAGATCAATTTACACTACAGATTCCAGTTGTAAAGCTTTGAGTGGAGAAACAGAGTATGGCCTTTAACTAAAACTCTTTGAACACACTAAAAGGATGGTGGTCTTGGCATCTTCAGAGTGATCTATCACTTAAGCTCCTCATTCAGATGATGTATTACTCAAAATATGTCATCAGTTTGAGTAGTTTCTCAAATGATTTATATGCTCTCTAAATCATTAGGAGGCAGGCTGATGATGCATTATTCAAGCCTGGTGCCTTAAGAGGTTCTAGATGAAGACTCAACAGAATTAAAAGACACACAGCCCAATCCTGTGCACCATTACTCCAGTCTAAGCCCATTGAAACCAATGGATTTAGACTGAAGTAACTGCATAGGATTGCACTGAAAGAAAGCAAGACAGTGGAATGGCCCATCCTGAAGGCTACATTCCTTGAATCTAGATCTGAGTCCAGTAGCAGCATAGAGACCAACAGGGTTTTTGGGGGGGGGGGGTAAGCTTTCAAGAGTCAGAGTTCCCTTTGTCAGATATCCTGAAAAATGGGCTGTTCTCCAAGGAGCTACCAAACTCCAAGCTAGTTCTTCTACTGCAGACCAACAATGCTACCCTTAGAAACTTTCCATGAAGTTGTAAGAGCAAGCAAGTTTTAGATTCAGTGTAAATAATAGTATGTCCAATCTATCCTGTTGCAAGCTCTACCATCCACAGAGTAGCAAATGAGGGGGCAGGGGAGTCAGGCATGTAAGAGACTCCCTACCTCTGCTGCCACCTTATCCTTATCCTGCTGGATTGGAACATGATTAAGGGAATGGTGCATGGCTTCACAGGGTGCAACTCTACCAACTCCATTTTCATCCAAACAATAATTTTGGAATATAGGGGGGGGCAGGAACCTGTACAAAGCGTGGGTTCTGAGGAAGCACATAAGAACATAAGAGAAGCCAATGCTGGATCAAACCAATGGCCCATCCAGTCCAACACTCTGTCACACAGTGGCCAAAAATACCAGATCTCAGCTCCTAGCACCCCAGGAGCCGCAGCTCTGACCAGGATCACAAAGACCAAAGCTGGGCCCAATGGCCCCAATGAAACCCCTCAGCATCAGGGGAGTCCAAGGCTGATCGCCCAGAAGATTGCAACCCACTGCTCCACCCAACTACGGGTCCAGCGGGTGCCACTCCAGAGGGTCGCTGAGTTGGCTGGAAAGACCCGAGTCGTGTCCAAGCCCGCCGACTGCTCCTGAATGCGACCGGGTGCTGTAGCTCAACCAACCGCCACTGCAGCCGAGCCCGAAAAGGGGTGGACCAGCCGAAGAGCCCTGCGCAGCCACAAACACCAACCCGCCATCCAGACTCAAGCCAGTAAGAGTCTGCCACGGAGGAATGGAAGCATCAACAGCCCTAGGCGGTTCAGCGCAGACTCTGCTCTCCCCCTCCTCATGGCCCAAGCCATCACCGGTAATCGGTGGAGCTTGAGAACTGGGTTGTCCATGCCACCGCCACCGGGTTGGGCCGCTGTCGCAGTCGGGTGGGGTCGGGTTGAGTTGAGTCCAGGTTGAGTCGAGTCTGGGTCAATAAGCACCCTTGGCCCCCAGACTTTTGATTCACTTCATTATCGCCAGCTGGCTCTCTCACCCGGCCAGGGAGGACAGAGTGGGAGTCAAAACCTGGGCAAATAACTCAAAATTTAGGCATAATTTGTTATTCTTGGGGGAGCTCACTTCCAGAGCTCCATGCCAGTCGCCATCTTGGAAGCCATCTTGGAAGGAATTTATCTTATTTAATTGCCTGTGGCTTCACAACCATGAGGTTCTCAAGACAGTGAAGGGGGATAAAAAAAAGTCGACAGAACAAGTCATGATAGTAAAGCTGCCACAACTAACAACAACAAAAACAGTAAAAACAACAACAGTAGTACATCAACCATGTCAGCAGTTATAAAAGTAGCAGGAGAGGAATAAACATGAGATTAAATTTAGCAGCCGTGGAGCCTGACGCAATTTGAAGCAAAAGAAATGAATGAAGAAGCAACATCAGCCACAAGCACATAAAAACAAATCACCAAGAGCCCAGGAGAATAAAAATATTTTTACTTGGTGCCTGAACCTGAAAGTTAATATGGATATATGGCTTTGATTGCCCTAATCAGATTTCCTTTAGTCTATTTACCCTGCCTAATTTTCATAGTAATTAAGACCACTGCAAGCTTGAGTACTGGAAATGTTCTATAATTGCACCCATCACAATGATCAAATTTTCTTCCCTGCTTAAAACAAAATTCTCCTCCCCAACACACTTTACAGTGCCACCCTAAGCACAATTACTCTGCTTAGGGTGGCACTGAAGCCGTTACAAAATGTGTCTAACTTAGCCACCCGGTATGGCCATTTGTACCTAAGTGTTTTGTCATTTCCACTAGACACAAATTAGCATGTCTGGATGTTATAAATGCAAGGGAGACTACAACTTGTTAAGACACCAAGATGAAGCAAAATGGATTCTGGAAACTTCAAAACATTTCAGTTCTGTCTGCTAGCTCGTTGAGATAAATGATTGCATTAGCTTTTTTTGTTTTTTGTTTTTCATATTGCCTGATCATCATAAGGATCAGATTTAGCTGCCAAGTCTAACTGAAGGGCCATATTAATAAAAAAGCAAGGCAAGGTTGCCCTCTGTCTACCCATGCTTCAGCTGCCTACAAGAGATGCCTGTCTGTGAGAAAGTGGGACTCCTCTCTTTCTCATTTGCTGCTTGCAGATAATGACCATTTCACACCACCTCACTGGTCTCAGCTACTACTTTCTACTTAAGATTCAGAATTGCCACATTTAACCTCACAAAAACCTTTTATTTCATTCCTGGGTTGAGTGCATTCTACTAATAATGGTATTGGAGAGAAGGCAGCATAGAATAGCTTGATCTCATCAGATCACAGAAGCTGAGCAGAGTCAGTGCTTGGTCAAGAGACCACCAAGGAAGGTGCTGCAGAAGAAGGCAATGGTGAACCACCTCTGCTTCTCACTTACCTTGAAAGCCCTTTGTTGGGGTTGCTAGAAATCGGTTGTGACTTGATGGCACTTATGTAGGTACTAATAATGTGTCAACATGACTTGTGAGTTTTAGACACAATTTAATACAACTGCCATCCAAACTAATAAATAAGGGCAAGAACATTGGGGCTGCCACAAGACCAAGCTGCTCTTAATCTTCTGTCTATTTGTAGCACAACTGCAGGGGCAACAAAATCTCCAGTCAGTCAAAGTAATTCAATAACAGATGTGGGCAGTCAAAATTGGGAGTCTGCCCAATACAGCATGGAATGGGGACAATGGTATCCTGATAGACCACTACAACTCTTCCTCTTTAAGTAATGAGCTTCAGTTGGTCCTGCCCTAAGAATCTACTCTAGCCTGCTGACCAAACAAGTTCCTGGAGATGCATGCCAAGTCAGGTTTCTCATTGCAGATCATATCTCGGCTGGTAGAAGTTTTCTCATGAACCAACTTGGCATTCAGCAGCAACACCAGGAAATCTGATAATCAACTAGCATGAGAACTAGGAACTTGCCAGATGAGAGATGGACCAGAATGGTGGCCACAGCAGTTTTACCACTCCTCCCCCTTACAATGCTCTACATACTCTATTTATTTACTTCATTTATATACCACCTTTCTCTCCAATGGGGCCCCAAAGTGGCTTATGCCATTCTCCTCTCCATTTTATCCTCATAACAACCCTGGAATTAAGCTGAGAGTGTGTAACTGGTCCAAGATCACCTAGCAAGCTTCCATGGCAGATCAGAGATTTGAACCTGAGTCTCCCAGATCCTACTCAGGCACTCTACCCAGTACACTAATAACATTTAAGGGATGCCCTTCCTCCTGTCTCCCACTTGTAGGCACATAAAACCATAAAAATTCAACCACCTATCTACTCTGATTTGCCATCCACAACTCTACCACCACTACAAAGAGTACAGTAATGAGCTCACAAAAGAAAGAGCCTTCCTACATGCACACACCACACTCTCCCAGTGGCTGCCAGGAAATCCACCAGAGGGATTATAATGTAGCTTTTCTTCTACTATATATTATAATTGGTGTAAATTAACTTAAAAGGATTTGGGTGAAAACTGGAAATGAGAATTTCTGGCTATAAATAGGGGTGGGGTGGGGGAGTTTGACTAAAATGTCCAGGTGACCCTTTGAAGGATGTAACGTCTCTCAGGTATGTATAACATTCTTTCCAGATCATGGTATCATCTTTTCTGCAGATTCTAGCTGGAAGGAATATATGTAATCTTTAAGTTCAAAGCCTTTCCAGTTATACAAGTTATTCTGAGAGTTGCCCAGTTAAATGAAAAACTTAAACTCAAAATGCAAACCCTAATGTTGTAGTCAGTCAGTTAATAGGAACATCTAGAGACTGAAAGTAGGGATTTGCACACATAAATCCCCCCCACCTAGCAAAATATATTTTGATGATGGTTCCAGGATTTCTAGAATATTTATTATGATTGTGGAATGCTTTGGGATTACAGAAATGCATCTCAAAGAATTCTGGGGTTTCTAGAAGGGGTACCAGCTTCATGGTGCTGGTTTGTTTATCCTCAAGTCTCCTGGTTTCCTGGGCAACGGGAGGGAGACTTTTCTCCCAATGGTATCCTTGACAAGCATTAGGAGAGCACTTCTTCCTGCCCAATCACAGTCTTGTGCCAAGCCTCATAAAGTGGTGGCTCCTGCCACTTTCCTGATTGTTGATATGTGGAGTGCTGCTTCCTTGAACAAGACATCTATTTCCCATGTAATGCTGAGCTGAAAGCCACAATGTGTGCAAGAATCTCAGGTTTAAATGGCTGTGTTTGGTAGTTTTGTTTAATTGTTTTACCGTTCTGAGCTCCTTTTGTTGCATGAGGGATTTGGGATGGCAGCATGTTTGTTTGTTTTAATTTCTGGAAGTTTCCCCCAATGAGCTTCTGGGGGCTCTGAGGTGTGGTTTTGTGCATGTACACATGCATTTAGGCATGGGGCAGGAACTGAGCCATGGAGGGGGTTTGTTATATTCTGAAGCATAATATCAGAGTTTGGAGCAGAAAGATAGCAAAACAGTGTTTGTTTTCACTTCAAAAATTTTTTTAATGAAGGCAACAATGTGGGGGACATCTTTAGCAATTCATGAAATTGTACCTCTTTACCCTACTGGTGGCAAGAAAGGCTGGAGTGACTCATTGGGGATCAAGTGGGAACCCTTGGATCTGGCACTTTAATTCCTCATGGCTGAGTTAACTGAGCCATTCTACAGATTCCAGGGTTCTCACTGATATATTAGAGAGGCCTCAGCTTCCTCCACCATGTCAACAGGAATATTTCAAGAAAGGCCATCTTCTGTCCGTACCTTTTTGGCAACCCCCCTACCCCCACAGAAGTTAACCTTAGAATTGGAGGTGAAGAGAATTTGGTAGGAAAGGCTGAGACTAACTAGTCCCAAAGCAAGCCAGTTATGAGCCACGTTGAACTTTAGAAGGTTGGTTGGCTTACCTCTTATTTGGTGTGGGATCTGAGACGAAAGTTCCAGTTTGGTATAGTGGTTAGGAATGCAAACTCTAATCTGGGAGAACCGGGTTTGATTCCCCGCTCCTCCACATGCAGCTGCTGGTGTGACTTTGGGTCAGTCATAAGTTCTTCCAGAGCTGTTCTCTCAATGGCAGTTCTCAGGAATCCTCCTAAAATCCTTAGTGGCTATGCTAACAGCTGCCATGTATTGTCCATATATGTGTGTGTATGTATGTGTGTGTGTGTGTGTGTGTGTATATATATCTCTCTATAGAGAGAGAGAGAGAGAGAGAGAGAAGAGAAGAAGAGTGAGTGAGTTCTGGTATGTCAAACACTTTTCACTAGGGATGGGCATGAACTGGGGAAATGGTGGTTCATGTTGGTTCATGGTTTGTTTGATTTCATGAACCATGAACTTTTCCGTTTCCCAAACCAGTTCATGGTTTGTTCAGTTTGTGAGTTTTGGAGGTGGTAGAACAGCCCCCTCATGAGTTAGAGATGCCAAACTCACAGAGAGTCTTCAGCAGGCACTCCTCCACCGCCCTCCAAATTTGGCAAAGATTGGATTTGGGATTATAGCCCAAAGCAGGTGCCCCCATGGAAAGCTCAGCTCCAGCCTCCCCTTAACAGCTATGCCACAAGCAATTCTTCCTAACTCTGTCTCAAAGTGAAAGCAGCTGAGTCAGGGTGTGGTATATATACACAATCTACACACATACAGCAGAATGGGAGTGCTGTAGTTGGCTTCCAGAGCTGCCAATCAAGCTACGGACAACTGCTATGGGTATTTTTAGGGCTCTCCACAAGTCCACCCTAAGTGTTGCCTAAGAATTGATTAAATCAGTGTCTGGAGATAGAACCATTCTAATGAACCAAACGAACCTCCATGGGAAAAAAGGCATTTTTTTAAATTTAGGAACAACTCAACCAAACAAACTGGTTCAAAATGAACCATGAACTGGCCTGGTTTGCACTCAAAATCGCAGTTCATTTCTCCGTTCATGCTCATCTCTACACACATTTTTTTTATTTTTCTCTGCATTATAGATCTAATGGCTGTGTGAGGGCCAATCTGTGGTTATCTAAATCACTGGGTTGTGCCAACAGTGACAACAAGGAGGTTTTTCTCCAAATTTAGAAGACACCTCAGCAATGACAGCAATGATTAGGGAGGGAGAAGCCATGATGTGCCTGTCAGTGGCAAGGGAGGGGGAGGAGGAAGCTAAGAGAGGGAGAGGAAGAATTAGTAAGAGAGTGATGGTGTGGGGGCCGAAAAAGAGAAAGAATGTTGGGGTGGGGGCAGAAAAAGAGAAAGTATGTTGGGATGGGGAGGCAGAAAGAGAGAGGAAGAAATTGTGGAGGGCAAAAAAAGAAATAGAAGGTGATGGGTTGGGGGCAGAAAAAGAAAGTTATGGGTTGGGGCAGAAAGAGAAAGAAAGAGTGATGGAGTAGGGAACAGAAAGAGAGTAATAGGGTGGGGGCAAAAAGAGAAAAAAAGAGTGATGGGATGGGGGCAGAATGAAAGCAAAAGTGACAGGCATGACAGAGAGAAAGAGTAAGAAAAGGGGTGGCTGGAAGGAGAAAGAATGAGAGACAGAGAAGTTAGGGGAGAAGGGAGGAAACAAAGTGGGGGGGGGGGGATGGAAAAGACTCTCCGGCAAGTTTCTTGCGGGTTTCCATTTGAATGGAACTAATGTATGACCTGGCATATTATATCAATGTAGTCAGGCACTTCAAGTCCCCATTGGAAAGACGGGCAGGGTATAAACAAAGCAAATAAACAAATATTGGTGCAATTCTAAGCAGAGTTACACTCTTTGAAGCCCAGTGATTTCAGTGCATTGAGAAAGGTGTAACCCTGCTTAGGACTGCATTGTAAGGCAGTGTGGTGTAGTAGTTAGAATGTCAGACTAGGCTTCAGGAGACCCAGGTTTCAATCCTCACTCAGTCATGGAAGCTTGCTGGGTAACCTTGGGACAACAACACAATTTCAGCTTAACCTACCTCACAGGGTTGTTGTGAGGAAAAAGTAGAGGAGAGGACAATGATTGGGGCCCCACTGGGGAGAAAGGCAGGGTATAAATGAATAAGCAAATAAATAAATACATCTACTGCAGATATGACTATTTCTGGGAAACTTCATTCTTTCAGACTTGCAGATCCAAGTGGCATATTTATTTTTTCACGGAGAAGGAGCTGTAGTTAATGGATATGCTCATTACAATATTTGGAGTTTAACTGTTTTTGTATTTTCTGATTGTTAAATGCTATGGCCTTTGGCTAATGCAATAAATCAATTGCTTTGATGAGTGCAATGTTATTTTGACATCACTGAAGGAAGAAATATTGCTCAGTTTTGGCAACACTAGGCTAAGTTAATGATAGCTGTGGTACTGATTTGAGATGCTATTTAATATAGGCAACTGAATTTTTCCCTATAATAGATTATACAAATATGAAATATAAATCTACTCTACTTCTCAAAACACTGCTCTTATGGAGTAAAAAAAAATGGAAAATGACTTAACAGTATATTTTTGTCCTTAGACACAATAGTTCCTATTTATGGAACAATGAACCATAGTTTTCCATAAATAAAATACATTGCTCTCTTTTAAGGAGTTTTGAATTGAAACTTTTATTAAAGTTCCATTGTTTGGGGGTTTATTTATTTTTTGCATTTTAGAAGCTTTATGTATCAATTTATTACCCTCTGGTCATGGGGCTGAAACACCTGGGCTCTTTCTGATTGTAAAGAGTGTGTAGATCAGGGCATCCAGGAGAGGGACTACCTGGTAGCATCCATCCCACTTGGAAGAGCATGGAGCAATAAGAGTCCATGGAGCCTGCCCACTTGCTGCAGTTGTGGCTACAAGACCAAGTAGCTGGGTAGTGGGGGCTGGGATCTGACTGCCTGGCTTGGCCACAATGAAAGGCTGGGGGTGTAGCCTAGCAAGGAGAGCCCAAATGACCTCCTGCTAAGTAGGCAAGGAGGACAGTGACTTGGCAAGGAAGGGTGGAAAGACAGAGAAAGCAGAGGTAGAGGCAAGCAGTGGAGCAATACAGAGATGGGACCCAGTCAGGATTAAAGAACAATAGGAACAGGTGTGAGGGATGGAGGATGCTAATGAAGAGGAGGACTTAAAAGGCAAAGGCAACTATGAGGCCAGAAGGAGAGGTAACTACCTAGATGGAGGTTGCAAAGGCAGCAACCCTACCAGTAGGCACAGGAACTCCATGAGGGTTACAACAGAGAGGGATGGTATGGTGATCTCACCCTCTTCCCTCCCTCATGTACAAGATTTCCCACTTTTTCTTTGTATTTCTTGCTGAGCAGCCCCATATCTACTTTCTTCTTATTTGTCTATGGATGTCCCACCCAGTCACTATATATATATATATATATAATTCCCAAGTGGCCCACCCCGTGCGAATACCTAAATCCGCGCCGGGGGGGGGCACTTGGGGGGCAGAGGGGGGGTTCTGCAGGTGGGGGGTGACCCCCCCGCCTGCAGAAAAATCCAAAAAGTTTGAAAAACTTCTCGGGGGATATTTAAATCCCCCGAAAAGTAAAAGCATTCCCTGCGCATGTGCAGGGAACGCTCAGGAAACTAGAGCGGCCCAGCAGTTGGGAGTCATCTATGCCTCGCTGCCGGAGCCGGGGGGGGGAGAGCAGCGAGGCCCGGCGGCTGTGCTGCGTGGGCCTTGCCGAGCCAACACGGGGGCGGGAGGGGGGTGGAGAGGCGAGGCCCAGCCGATGCGGGTGAGGGAGAGGTGAGGCGCAGCAGCTCCGGCCCTCGCCGTGCTGACATGGGGGCGGGAGGGAGAGGTGAGGCCTGGCGGTTCTGGGTCTTGCCGGGCCAACATGGGGGCAGGAGGGGGGCGGGAGATGCTGGGCCTGAGTGGCGTTAAGCCACTTGGGCCCAAGCAAGATCAACTGGGGAGGCGGGAAGTGAACAAGAGTGGGCAGGAGGGGGGCCCGTGATATTTGCGAGGGGGGGGGAGAAGCCCGGCCCTTTGGACCCCATTCCCCTTCATCTCTGCCTGGAATGCCCCTTCAACCCTCTGCCAAAGTCCACAAAAGTTTATGCCGCACCGCCAAGCGCTCCAGTTCTTTTTGTGTTTCTTCGGGGGACACACACAGACGCGCACACGCCAGACCTTTGTAATGCCCAGAATGAAAACCACAAAGTTACAGGCCAAAGGAGGGGGGATCTGGCCTCTCGGCTTAGTCCCCCCCAGCCCTCCCACTCGCCCGAGTCCCACACTGCTGCTGGCCCTAAAACCGCCTCCTCCTCCTTCCTCCTCCGCCGTCCCCGTTCTCTCCCGTCCCGCTTGCTTCCAATTCGCCTCTCCAGAGCCGCCGCTTCCTCCTGCCGCCGGGCCTGGCTGCCTGCCTTCGCCCCGCCCTCCCGCCCCTTTCGCCTGGGATCGCCGCCTCCCTGCTCCGGCTCCTGGCGGTGGTGGCGGGAGCGTCGCCCTCTCCAGCCCGTCATGGGAGATGGCGCTGGGCAGCCAGGTCAGTAGGCACGGGAGCCCCCTCCCTTCCCCGCCGCCTTGGAGGCCATTGGCCATGCCCTGGGGTGCAGCCCGGCCGGTGGGGCGGGGAGGTAGGCCAGCCCTCCGTCGCTCTCCAGGGGGGCTGCCGTGCCCGGGGAAGAGGAGGAGGAAGAGACCCACTCCCCCCTCGCGAGTATCGCGGGTCCACCGGCTTGTATATATATAATTCCGAAGGCGCCCACTGTGTGCGGATATCTAAATCCGCGCAGGGGGGGCACCTGGGAGGCAGAGAGGTTTTCCTACGCAGGGGGGGCACTCCCCCCATGTACAGAAAAATCCAAAAAGTTTGAAAAAATATTCGGGGGATATTTAAATCCCCCCAAAAGAGAAAACCTGTTCCCTGCGCAGCATGCCACCTTAGTGCTGGTGGTGGTGGACGAGTGGCCCGGCAGCAGCGGCGGCAGGCTGTAGCTGAGCTGGTGGCCGGGTGGCAGGCTGTGGCCGAGCCGGTGGGTGCAGGCACTGGCGGCAGCGGAGCAGCCTGTGCCGCAGGCCTCAGTGGCGCTCGCTGGGGGAAGGGGGGAAAGAAGGACGGACTGTGGGGGGAGGGGGAGAACTGGTGGGCCCGGCGAGTGGGCCTGCTGTTGGGGAAAGGGTGGGAGTGAGTGGGGAGGGGCCTGCTGGGAGTCTCTGGGGGGGCGGGGAAGGGGGCGAGCGGTGGGCCCGGCGAGAGCCGCCGAGGCCCGCCGGGAGTCTCTGGGGGGGGAAGGGGGCGAGCTCCTTCAAGTGGAACAAAGTGCCTTTCCTTCTAATGGGCCAGTCCTACTACTTTGCAGGTTTTCGTTTTCCTTTCTAACAGAACCTGGGATCTAGCCCCTGCTGTCTGGAATAATGCCAGTCAGTTCTATCACCTTCTTCACACTTCACGGCATTCATGAGGTGGTAGAATGGACTGCTGGTTAACTGCAGCTTACAGTGTTCCTATTATATATACACAAGGTGGGGACCCGCGATACTCGCGGGGGGGGAGAGAAGGAGCTCGCCCCCTTCCCCCCCCAGAGACTCCTGGCAGGCCCCCCACCTGGGAGTATCGCGGGTCCCTCTTCCCCCCCCCCGGGAGTATCGCGGGTCCCCACCTTGTATACATATATATATTATTGTGATGCTCACCCAGCCCAGAGAACTGAGGAAAGAGACAAAATCACTTTCTTATATTCAACTTCCGAAATGGCATACAAGGGGCTTTGAAAGTCCAAAATAATAATAATAAAAAAGTTTAACTCATAGGAGAAAAGGTCAAGTGGAATCAGGGGTAGAATGGATGAGGTGAACCAATGATGAAACTGAGGTAACCTTGTAATCACACTAACTCCCAATAATTTGATGCCCACAAGTAAGTGTTTCTGCTGTTCAAAAAAGGTATTTTAAAGTTTTGAGGAGAAAGGCTTTCCTTTCAATTTCGGCTTAAACACTCAAGCAGAGGTTTCTGAGTTTCAGTGACTCTTAAAGTCTTGAAGGCAGGAATATACAAGAAAGTTCTTTATCCCACTGGTTTGTATGGTATCAAATTGCATGCAAATATTACTCTGTCACAGGTATTACTATCACTAGTCATTATAAAGAGACTGAGCAATAATACCTAAAGTACAATGACAGAAATTCACTTATTAGAGGAATCACTGATAGGGCAAATTTTATGGCATTATGCTTGGCATAGAAATGCCACTAACAATGCCTTCAGAGTGGAAACTAGTCTTCATCCCTACCTTGACAATTTGAAATCTCAGATTGCACAGATCATGCAATGGGTCCCCACTGAACCCTGCCACCCATTGGTGGTAGGTCCAGCCAGGGTATGGGAGATCCAAATCATTCAGTTTTTTTTTTATTTTGAAATGATATTGAGATGAATAAATCCCTGTAGGAAGATCTATTTTGGTGTCTTCCCAATGGC
This sequence comes from Lepidodactylus listeri, assembly GCA_029233225.1. NCBI lineage: Eukaryota > Metazoa > Chordata > Lepidosauria > Squamata > Gekkonidae > Lepidodactylus > Lepidodactylus listeri. The sequence goes on from JARCFY010000012.1 coordinate 39,106,107, forward strand.
AACTCCTTCCCAATACAATCTTCAAGAAAGTTAACTTCAGTGTTTATTAAATTACCTAAAATCACATTCCCTCAGTTTAACCAGCTCATGTATCATGGTGGGAGTTATTTGCATTATTAGGAGGAGACGTAAGACGTGTCATCTGCTGCATTAGCTCTTTGGGAAAAGCAAGAGAGTCTTTTAATTAAAGAAAAACTACTTTTGCTTCTCTAAATTCAGAAAGGCCATGGCTTAGTAAGAGGTTCGTGGAAAAACATTTGATCTGATGATGCCTCTAGATGTCTTTCTAAGCATTTCCCAAGAGAAAGGAAGTATTAAATAATACTTTCATATGGAAGATTCATTGAGCACTTCTGAGTTCTCTTTATTCTTCTAAGGCCACTTGGCACCAATCTAGCAGCCCACAAAAGAAATATCCTTAGGGATGATGCAAATAGAAATTACTCCACTTTTAAGTCGCTCTCAAAGCTATTAGCATAATACAACTTTCTCTTATTACAAATAATAAAAGTGGAGAGCCATTCAGGATTCAAGCTCATGTAAACCAATAAAGCATATTTACCCATGAAATGGAATCTACAAAAAAATTACTTTTTTACATATCTCATCATTAGCTCTCAGTGCTTAGCCTATGCAATTTACAGTATAATTGATCCCAAGAGTTAAGGGATAATGCTTGTTGTATCAAAACTGACTCACATCAGACACCAGAGAATAGTTGATGATACAGAGTAGGAATGCTGCTGCTTCATTCAAGGAAAGCCATCTTTGAATTGTGAAGAGGGTCCTTCTAGTCAGTTCTGGTCAAGGATACTGAATGGAAGATATGCAGCATTTCCCACGTGTTTTGGTCATGCTTTGCTCAGCCATTATGAATTTTAGCCTTTAAAAATATGTAACAGTTAGGGTTGCCAGCCTCCAGGTGGGGCCTGGGGATCTCCCGCTTTTACAACTGATCTCCAGCTGACAGAGATCAGCTTCCCTGGAGAAAATGGATGCTTTGCAGGGTGGACTCTATGGCATTGTACCATGCTGAGGCCCCTCCCCTCCCCAAACCCCACCCTCTCCTGGCTCCAACCCAAAGTCCCCAGGTATTTTCCAACCCAGACCTGGCAACCCTAGTAACAGTAGGCAAGTTTTGATGACAGTTTTGTGCTGAGGTACTTTCTGTAGCCACTGTCTGTTGTCAGTTGGTTGGTGGCTCTTGACCGTTTCTTGGGTTCTGAATCATTGTCTGGGGTCACAACTTCCAGTATGGTAAAATGTATGCTAAAAACAAACAAATTACCAACCAAAAACCTTCACAACTCTGTCTTGTGGTTGTATTTCAGCAACACTGAATTTGACATGTGTTCATAAGGAAGGGAGACTTATGTTGCTATTTCAAATAAATAAGTTGATAGTATCTTAAAGACTAACAAAATATGTGGCAGGGTATGAGCTTTTGTGAGTCACTGCTCACTTCTTCAGAGACTCTTGCTCTTTTCTACTGCTACAGACAGACTAACATGGCTGCCCATCTTGATAGTATCTGTTGAACTGTCCAGAAAGGAGACAAAGGAGACAATGCAACCAATACCCAAAGGTCTTCCCTTCTAATGGAAATGGTCCTAAGAGATTTATTCAAGAAAAATCTTCAAAGAGAAGAAAATAAGGAAACAATGGAAGGATATTAAGTTTAGTAGGGTTCAGTTAGAAGGGTTATGTGTTGCTTACAACCCAGCTGCATATTTAACTGTATTTTTGCTTTGCTAAGGCAACACTTGCCAATGTTTTTAGTCTTCTTTCCAGAATCTGAATTGCCAGATTTTGGTTCCAAATCTGAATGTTGAGAGCATTAAACTTGTTATTGTCAATGCTATTGGTAAAACATTCTTGCCCATGGAAATGCCATTTTGGCTTTCACAATACAGAGTCGTTTTAGGACAAAGTTGCCAACTTCAAAGAGGTTTTTAAACAGCTTGATTTATGTCAGCAGGTATGTAAGAATGTTTTTCTTTATGATATGAAAACCTTCATTTTGAATATCTGCATATCAGACATCTCATCTAGCCAGGTTTGGTTGTTTGTTCTAAATTTCAGGCCAATTGTGAACTAGTAAATTAGAGTATTACAGCATTCTTCAGAAGGATCTTTTTCAACCTTTGTTCCCTATAAAATGGGGGCAATATAATTAACTTTGCAAGGCTGTGGTGATGATGAATGAGATCAGAAATGTGATGCCATTACTAACTAAGCATTATAGAAACCAGTGACAATTTGCTTGTAAGGCCAAGAGCTTTTAATGATATTGATGGCTGATTACATTTTTTTAATGTTCCTTGGGCACACCACGAGAAAGGCAGGATAGAAATATTTTAATTAAATAAATAACTACTATTTTAATTAAATAAATAACTACTAATGACTTTACAAACTTTTTTGGCTCCCAGTCTCTTTCAGCTCCCACACTCGCCTTCCCTGCTTGAGGCTCAGCCCTATGTGCTGGAGTGAGCCAAAAACCAAGAGGACTAGTGTTTTTAATAACTTACATCCCAACCTTCAGGGAGCAAAAATTTCTTCTTCTCGCTGGTCTAGGATTTTTTATATATATACTGGCTGCCATAATCAAGAGAATTTCTCTGTTTCCTGTGATTCTGGCTGGCTTGCAGATGAGAAGTCTCTCTTTGTGTGTATGTGGTATGTGAGACTCGGGTTGGGGGGGGGAAGCTTTGTGCTCTCCCTCACCTTCTCTCCCTCTCAATATGTCTCTGCTGGAGCTGCCTATCTGGCAAAACATGAATGGGATTCTTCTATGCCATCTTCAGAAACCAACCCATAAATTATGGGTATAAGAAAACTTTAATAGCTACACATACATCCTAGAAAGTACAGATACATCCTAGAAAGTACAGATATTTGGGGACCATCTGTAGACATGCAGACTTCAGGAAGAATGCTACCAAAAGAAACAGGAAAGCATTTTGCAAACTAACCTTTACTTAAGGTCTCTATGTTCCCTTTCCCAGGGATTGGCCCAAGATGGGGTGTCTTGACTCAGACTCACAGTGGCTGTGCCTTGTTCCCAACGTCTTGACACAGAACTGCTGCCCATGGACTTTATTGTAGCCCTGGAGCTGTTCTCTGCATCCAATCAGGGTGCAAGTTCCAAGTTTCACTCCAAGACAGCTCTTGACCAATCACTGCAGAGATCTGGATTAAAGCAAGTTTAGCCCACCTAAGAGGAAGCCAGTCATGATCCATCAGGGGGATTTTGACAGTTTAGGCAAAGGGTGAAATTGAGACTAGAATTGAAGTTTCCTTTCCCAGCTGTATCAATCAGGGCTCATTTTGTAGCAGGAGCTCCTCTGCATTTTAGGCCACACACCCCTGATGTAGTCAATCCTCCAAGAGTTTACAGTAGCCCCTGTAAGAAGAGCTCTGTAAACTCTTGGAGGATTGGCTACATTAGGGGTATGTGGCCTAATTTGCAAAGGAGCTCCTGCTACGAAATGAGCCCTGGTATCAATTACCTTATAACTACTCCTCCCTTCCTGGATTGATTTTAGGATCTGATTACCCCATTCCTGTGTTATTATAAAAGCATATTTATAATTGGTTGATTTAGAACTGAGTTCTCAGTTTGTTTGATTAATGGGACAAATAATCTGAGATCTCTGTGCACCACAAGTAGGAAGGCATAGTGATGTAAGGATCTGCTACTTGCTAAAGTGGAGAGAGGGTAAGCTTGTGAATGGAAATGCAGTGACTGCAATGTGAGATCAGTGCTGGGTCCACTTGTGCATCCTACCCTACCTGTTTTGTATCCCATATTATTCATGGCATTCATTCAGCTATGCTCTTCTTATTGAGTCCTGTTATTTTCTTTCTATCCATTTACCAGTTTCTTTTTGCAATGCTCAGCTTTTCAACTCTAGAATATATCTCTTCTCGTCCCCCATTTCTGCCTGTCTTCTGTACATCAAGGGCTCCATTCCTATGTCACAGTGCAATACCATATGATTTTTTTTCAAGTCAATTTTTTTAAAAAATCAGCATGCATACTTCTTGTCTGTATTGGTTTAAGGCAATTTCACATTTATTTTAGTGCACAGCTGTCTTAGTTTTGATCTTTTTGTCTGGTTTAAGAAGAAAAACCAGGCATTCAAAAGGAAGATATGTTAAACCTGTACTCATTAATTGCATGAACAAATTCCACAAAAATAATGAAGTAACTAATCAGACAGTCAATGCATGTTGGAACTTTCCATTTTAGGATTTAATTGACTGAGACCTTTTCTGAGGCCACTAACCAGGTCTTTCAACTCTGGAAATTAATTTCCACAAATACTGGTTAACCCTCAAAGTGAATTGATGTGAATAACAGTACAATTCTCAAGTTTAGCCCATTGTTGTCAGTGGATTTAGAAGGGTATGTGACTCTTCTTAGGACTGCATTTTAAATAACTTTCCCAAACTGAATTGCCAGGTCTGGGTCTGGCCACAGATGCAGTGCATGAACTATACCTCCTGGTGAGAGCCAGTTTGGTGTAGTGGTTAAGAGTGCAGATTCTAATCTGGGAGAACCAGGTTTGATTCCCCCCCTCTTCAACATGCAGCTGCTAGTGTGACCTTGGGTCAGTCATAAGTTCTTTCAGAGCTGTTCTCTCAAGGGCATTTCTTGAGAGAGCTCAACCCCACCTACCTCATCGGGTGTCTGTTGTGGGGAGGGGAAGGGAAAGTGATTGTAAGCCGCTCTGAGACTCCTTCGGGTAGTGAAGGGTGGGGTATAAATTCAATCTCTTCTCTTTTCTTCTTCTTTTGAAGGCCCTTTGTGAAGACCAAATAGTCAGCTTTATTAGATCCACAGCAGAATCTAAAATCTAGTACCACCCAGTAGAATCCATACATATAATTATTCTGTTCATAAGCTTATGAAAGTCTGAGGAGTTTTCAAGGATCTTCTGCTATTTCTTCTTGCTTGTTATTGATTTCATAAACACAGCAGCAACTTAAATGCCTGCCATTTAAGGAAACAAATAAATAAAATGAGTAATAACTTCATCAGGTATTATTACCTCATTTCCCCCTCTAAACAGTTATAACAACCATCACTAAAGAAGAAGCTGCTTCAGTGACTGTAAACATCTAGCACTGCTAATCTTGCACAGCAGGCTTATAAGCACTTGCTGAAATCATGGTTTTAATTATTGAAATACATGCTCCTATACTTATTTTAATAATCTGCATTCAATTGTATCTCATGGGGTGATTTTTAAAGCCCCAATTTACCAAAGCAGTCTAAGCCCATTCCTATTTTATAACCCCAAATCTCTTTGTTAAATATTGTATTAATTAAATCCAATGCATTTTCAAAGTTCTTGCTTCAAGCTCCCTTTCTCTAAGTACTTCTATACTCCCCCTTCACAGGCTCAAGAGTGTTTTAGTCTAGTTTTCAGAACAGAAGCAGCAAAAAACTACAAAGATCAGCAAAGATATTAATGAACTGACTATTTCAATCATTTTAGCTATTTTCTAACCGTTTGTCTTCGGTTCATGTTTAATACATGCAATGCAACGTGGTCCCGATATCATGACTCAATACACAGAGGGGCATGCTCAGTCTTGCTCTTTACAAACAGGTCCACATATTCAAGTTGTGATGGACAGTCTTGCTTCAGTGCAGCTTGTGGCACTTTGCATATCCAAGCAGACATCTAAGATGACATACCCAGATGAGTGGAGGACCACAAATGAAAATGAATACTCACCCATAGTTGTGTGTGCAAAGCCTTTTTAAAAAACCCTGATTTTTTTGGGAAAATGGGGAAAAGACCAAAGAAAATGGATTGGATTCTACTTGTACAGCATTTCTCACTGACTGGTTAGTTTTTGACCATTTTAAACCCATTTAGCGGGCACAAATCCAGTTGTTCTACATGCAATTTTTTCCCCATTGGTGCTCCTTGTTATGGGTGTATCTTCCACTAAACATTTATGAAAACCCTTCAATTGCCAATGTACATGCATATTCATATATTGTATTTACTAAAATATTTCTGAGATGTCTTTCTACCCAAATAGAGTCCCCAAGATCTCAAACATTAAAACATTTCAGCATTGAAATAACTTCAAATGGCATTTAAAATTTAACTATATATAAAATATATAAACAATTCAGTAAAACATATAAACACATAAACAAACATAATAACACACAAACATACAGAACAATGCAAGGCAACATCAAACAAAACAAACCAGTCTTCACCCGCTGATGGAAGACAATGAGAGAGGGAGACAATCTCCCTGGGGAGAGGTTTCCAAAGTTTTGGTGCCATGACTAAAAAGGCCTTTTATTGTGTTGCCACATATCTAGCCTTAGAAGGTGAGGGCAGCTGAAGCAATGCCTCTAAAGAGGACCAGAATGGGCAGGTAGGTTCATATGGGAGTAGGCAGTCATTCACATATGCTGGCCTCAAGCTGTATAGGGTTCTAAAGGTTAATACCAACACCTAGCATTGGACCTGGAATTGAAAGCCGGTGTAATGAAACAAGTTTGGAGTGATATGGTCCCTATGACTCATTCCAGTCAACATCCTGACTGCAGCATTCTGTACCAATAGTAGCTTCTGTACAGACTTCAAGGGCAACCACACATAGAGCACATGGCAGTAATGTAATGCAGGTGTTAACCACAGTTGAAAGACCTTTCCTACCCATGAAAGGCTCCAGACAGCTCACCAGCTGAATCTCGTAAAAGGCACCCCTGGCTACCACTACCATGTCTTTATCTAAAAAAAGTTTAGGTTGAGCAGTACCTCTAAGCTATGAACCTGCTACTTTCCCCCATCAATAGTACTTCCTTAGTTGTAGGGCTTAAGTTTCAGCTTGTTGACTCTCATCCATCTTAAAATTGCTCCTAGGCACCAGTACACCATTTCCATAGCTTCTCTGGGATCTACTGGGAGTGTGAGATAGAGCTGAGTCTCACCCATGTATTAGTGGCAATGCAGCCCAGATCTCCAGGTGACCTCTCCCAGTGCCATTACGCAAATGTTGAAAAGGATTGGGAACAAGATAAAACCTTGCAAGAACTTATACGCCAAAGGCCAAGGATTGGAGCAGTACTCCTCCAGCACCACACTCTGAAACCTAGCTTTGAAGTACAACTGAAACTATTGCAGGACTGATCTTTATACATCAGAATTGTTTGAAGAGTTAGGGAGACTTTTTTTGCAACTTTTTTCTGTTTACCTATACTGATGCTGTCAAATGAGCAATACATTACAGAATGTTTGAATAAAAGAAAGTTGCAAACTTGTAGTCAGTCATCTGTGCAAGAGGTAATTCATAGGTAGATTAAAATATATACAGATATCTGAGTCAGGTTGATAATGTTAATTATTTTACACCAATACGGTAAAATAAGATGGCTGCGATCATACGCACAATTAGACTTGACATAGGTGCAAATGCCGGGTGGATTTAAAGGGAGCGATCAGACAGCAGTATCTGGGAAGCATCCCGCAGCCTTCAGCAACCCATTCTGTTCCGCCGCAGAAGTGAAGTTAAAAAGACACTGGGGAAAATCTGGTAGTAAACGGGTTGTGAGAGTCCATGGATGGACTTTCCCCTGTCTGATCATTCCAGCACGCTCTCTTGGCATTGGGATGGTTCAGTCAGGCCATCCCGACTTCATGCCATTTTTTTCCCCCTTCTCAGTATGCACATCATCACAAACTACATAGGGAGCCCTCAGTGCAGAGGTGCAATTCATCGATTCCTCGTTTAAGCGCATTGGAAACAAATGGCAAAAAAAAGATGACTCACCTGCACTTGTGTCTGATCACACACTGATGGGCTGCACCCGCAGCTTCAAAGGGAGGTGTGATCTTGCAACTGCGGGTCACATTCCTCTGGAGGAAATAGCCTTGCTCCCCCCCCCCCCCCCCCCCGCTTATCTGGCAGGTGTGACCGCAACCAATGTTGTTTTTCCTGTACTACAAATTAAGCCAAGTTACAGTTACTTGCTTTAGGATATACATTCAGTGAGCCCAAGGGTAAGACAGAATATGAACACTGACTTTCAGCTGTTAATGCAAGCAATATTATCTGCAAGAGATTAGAGCATTCATCATGTTGACTATATCTTAATAATAATGTTATTATGGGGAGGGAATTTTTTTAGATATAGCCGAGGATTCTTCTTATTCTCTCTTTCTATTTTAAAAGAGGGATTTCTTTTTCATTTCTTTGAAGAGAAATCAGTGTCCCCTTTGGTAACTTCAGCCTTTGCAGTTGTTTTATGTTACACACTACAGGGTGGTGCTCTAATAGGAGGACAGGAAGGTATGGGAAGGCATTGCCTGCCTCTGAACATCTACAGAGTGAAATTCTAAAATGTTGCTCCTCCTCTCTTCAGATTTCTTGTTGATCAAAATGAAATTGATTGGAAACTGATTCCAAATTTCTTGTTTTAAAAAAGGAAAAGAAACAGTGTTGGATTTCAGAGAGAAACTGGGTTAACAGGCAATTAAGAGAATTTGTCTTAAAAGTCCTCTCAATGTGATACCCTCTCTCTGAGTTTTTTGACAGAAGTACCTGCCAGAAAGGAAACACATCCAAAGCAACAATTTGCAAAAACCTGGAGCATCCTGCACAGTAGTTCAGAAATTCATTAGAGCATTAGCATAATTTTATGTATGAAAGGAAAAAGCCAAAATTTAATATAGCATCAATAATACATTATAGCAATAAGGTCATCTAGGGAAGGAATGGTTAGGGATTATTTGTCAGCTTGGTAAATCACAAGCTGCTGGCTTTATCACAATTCTGTTCCCTGCCAGACAGAACTGAAATCCTCAGGAATGGCTTTTCTCTGGAATCTATCTGCTTCTGGGATTTACACAGTAACATAACTTGTCTCATTCACAAGCCAGTTAAGCTCAAGTTCTTGAATTTAAGTCAGTTCAGACTCTTTGAAATCAATAGTGTTTAATCATCTTAATCCAAGTACTTTGGCTGAACTGAGTTGAAGAATGGACTTCCCAGGTAGTGACCATCACTGCATGAAAACAGAACCATTTTTTTTTTTCTGGAAGGATCATATCATTTTGAAATATGCCATTTGAGAGTTTTCGGTATTGTGTCAGGATCAGCACTTTATCATGGTACTTTCCTTTTTGTGTGTTTGTCTTCCACATCTGCAATTCTTTAAAAAGATCAGTTATGGTGCCTCAAATTGAATTCCTTTGTTTTAGGCCTAATTATAACATCATGCAAAAAGAAACTCACAAAAGAATTTACTATTTGTAGTGATATTTTTGCATGATTTTTGCTGACAAATGTGCTCTGATTCAGATGGCAGTTGTTTAATAGATCAGGTAGTACAAATGTCTAGTGTACTATATGGCCCATTTTTGGATAGCTGTGGGTTGCTTTCTTTGTTTGATGTTGACAGGATTCTTGAGGCTGTGAAGGTCACCACTTGTATATTTGATTCTTACCCTTCCTGGCTGATTAAAGCTTGCCAGGAGAAAATCTGGGAGCCAATGCAGGAAATCATTAATGGTCAATGAAACCAGGGTATCTTCCCAAGAGTCAAGAAACAATTATTCTTTCTCTGTTGAAAAAAGAGTATTCACGTCTGCGTTCAGACGAGCAGTTTCATCTATTGCCATTGCTGTTCCCTTACGGATTTAAAATGCACGATCAGACAGCAACACCTGTCTCTCATGCTGTAGTCGTCTTGAGTCCTGTGTGTTTCTTTGGTCAAATCTACATCTGACTTTCCAGCTGAAATAATTCTAGTTTCAAAAAACCCCATCTATACCTGTTTTTAGTTTCAAACCATACTTGTTCTAGTTTAAAAATTACTGTTTACATTCATTAATTGCCCTCCTGTGGTCAACCTAGCATTATACTACTTTAAACAGATCCTGTTGCTTAGTACTCTTCAGACCCAGGGAGTGAAATTTGAAACCAGTGTGAAATGAGCGTAGGAAAAGACAGCAGTCAAACTACTTCAGAGGTAAGGTGTAAATTGGGCCTTAAATACCTGAGGAAGTCTGGTCTTGTTGATCTGAGATGGTTCCAAAACAGATTTCCTGCTATCTGATTGCTCTGTTGCGCACCCAAGCCATCAAGCAGGTCTGACTGGTACCTTGTTTTCCAGCTGCCATTTTGTTTTACTAGTTAGTGAGCAGCACTTAACTACATATACAAATCTCTCTCTCTCTCTCTTCCCCATAGGGACTGCTCAAAACTTTGTTTTCTTTTAAAAAAAACTCTCAAAGGAAGACAGCTTTTTTCTGTCCTTTGGGGAAGAGGTAAATTGAAAAGATTAGAGGGAGGATGGCAGTGAACTCCATATCCCAGCAGTCTCAGAAAGCTCTTGCGTGCATGTTCAGAAAGCAAACTTTTTTAAAATGGCCAACGGACTGAGTCCCTACCTTCTGCCATCTGATCATGTAAAAGCACTTTGAAGCGCGCTAAAAGGGGTGAGTCTGATCAGGATTCTCTGTCACAAAATAATTTGGCTCAATTAGAGGCAGGGCAACAGTGGATTGAAGTGCCCATTTGAACACAGCCCACAATAAAAAATGCACAGTGAACTATAGGCGAGTTTCTAACCTGTCATTTCTTGGGAAAGTGACTGAGAGAGTGGTGGCAAAGCAGCTCCAGGATTTTCTGGACAACACATCTGCCCTCAACACGTTTCAATCCACAAGGGACCTGGCAGCTCAAAGTTTGAATATTTCTTTAGCTGTGACTGAGTTTGTCTTTGACATAGTTGATTGATTTTACTGAGTGTTTAGAGCTGCAGGTAGGTATATGAGGTCTTTCTTAATTTGTCATGCATGTAGGGCCATCGTTGAAGGACTGTTTCAGCAACTTGGAATCTTTCTTGTGATGTTCCAGGACTGTGGCAAGATAGATTTATAGTTTTGGGGCAGGCCATCATCAATATGCAAATGATACTCAACTGTCTTCATCTGATCTACCTCAGGAGGACATCTCTGCCAGTATCTGAAAAGCATGGTCAGATGTCTAAGAGTGAACAAACTGAAGCTTACTCCTGACAAAACCAAGATGATGGTAGTAGAGAAGGCTGAGGTTTTAGAGTGTGACTCTTTCAACTCCTAATACAATCTTTGTTAGACTCATCATTGAGGAGTCCATTAGTAAGGCTGAATCCTTCTCTTTTGCTGAAGAACTTTTGAAATATAATGAAATAGGCAAAAATGGTATTTTTCACTTACACTGGGATCATGGTTTTTTACAAAAACATCCCTTGACTCAGCCAACCTGGACACACCATTTTACATCACAGTAACCTTTAGAGTCAACTACTGTAACACGCTTTACATGAGGCTACCCTTGAAGACTCCGCAAAAACTTCATCTGGTGCCAAATTCTGGAATGGCCTTTTTAGTTTGTTTTAAATCTAGTTTGCATGTCTCAAAATTATTGTCTATGTGGGTTTTTTAAAAAAATTATAACCAGTTGCAGGATCCTAAGGAGAGAGGCAAAAGAGAAATTACAACAAGCAAATATAGGGGTCATTTGGGGCTGGAGTAAGGCAGAGCGGTGCTCCACCAATCCAGGAGTGGGCACTAGGGCAGCCAGGGGCTGAATCAGATTCTCTGATCTGACTCAGCCCACTGCTGAATTGCTGCTGAAATTTGGCAGTGGCTTAAAAAGCAGCTGGAGGGGAAGGGGTTTGAGGAAGAGGCTCCAAACTTGCAGGGTAGCTGCTGGGCCCTCTCCCCAAAATACCCATCAAGTTTCAAGAAGATTGGACCAGGGGGTCCAATTCTATGGGCCCCCAAACAGGTTGCCCCCATTCCCTCCATTGTTCTCTATGGTGGGGGAAAAGTAACGTTTTTTCCCACCATAGAGAACAATGGAGGGAATGGGGCAACCTGTTTGGGGGCCTGTAGAATTGGATCCCGTGGTCCAATCTTATTTATTTATTTATTTATTTATTCCTTCCTTCCTTCCTTCCTTCCTTCCTTCCTTCCTTCCTTCCTTCCTTCCTTCCTTCCTTCACTTTATATCCCGCCCTCCCCACCTTCCGGCGGGCTCAGGGCAGCTGCCAACATACCATAAAATACAATATCATTTAAAACATATAAAACACGAAACCAACAATATAATACCCCAGTACAAGATGGCACATCTTCTTTATTGGGGTGGCATCTTGAAACTTGGTGGGTATTTGGGGGAGAGGCCCCAGCCCCTACCCTGAAAGTTTGGAGCCTCTCCTTCAAACTCCCTCTCCTCCAGCCCCTCATATACCCTATGAGTTTTTGCCATTGACTTCAATGGCCAATAAGGCATAATAGGGCTGAAACTGACATTCAGCTGGCCAAATCGGCTTGCATTGCCCAAAGTGACATGCGGGGGACATTTGGCAGCTGGAACAGATGCAGCCTGATTTGGCCTGATCTGAATCAGGCCAAAAAATTTATTTGGACACCCCTAGTGGGCACAAATGGCAGTGGTGGCAAGCCCCTCCCCCAGTTTCCAGCGGGCCTGTGGAGGAAGTGAAGTGAGAAGGGGTTTAAAGTTTAAACCAGTTCTGTTTAGAGTCATGTGGCAGCAGCAGCAGCACAATCTCTCCATTGTATTCTATGGTGCCTTTCTCGATTTGCTCCCCACCCCCTGCCTGCCTTGGCAAGCCAGCTGGGGAAGGGGAGGGGAAGGTTTTGGAGATCCCCCCCCCTTTTTGTTTCCCTTTCTGACACACTTCTGGTGATGTCAGGGGGCGTGGCATATGCTAATGAGCTATGCTAATAGGTATGCTAATGAGCTCTTGCCCCTCTTTTTCTACAAAATGACCCCTGAGCAAATACATAAACCTAAAAAATACATCCATGTAGTTGTTTTCATGTTCCTGGACTTAGGAATTCTGTTGGTTTTCTAGCAGTCTTTCTAAGCCCATCTAACACTGCAGTCCTTCTAAACTTATTCATTTTACCTCTGCTTAGGATAACACTGAAAGTCTATTAGTGAGACTCATCTGTTTAGAAAATATATGTGTATTTAGATATTTATAGCTTGCTTTTCTCCCTAATGGGGTCTCAGAATGGCTTACAACCTTGTTCTTCCCTACAGCTCAACTATTGCCACTCACACTATATTCCAGAACAATGTATGAGATTCATAGGGAAAGTGCAGCATGCCAGAAATCTTTGTCAGAATGTCAAAAGTTCACCGCGTACCCCCCCGCCCCCCAAAAAACCTTGTGAAACACTTTCATGTACCTTACTTTCTCAAAGTACTTCTGAGAGCTCAACTCTGTTCTCTTTTATTTTAGAAAACTGTTTTAAGGAAGTACTGCATAGAAGAGTATGGTGGGAAAAGTTGGTTGATGCTTGATATATACACCATCCAAATAAAATAAGGACAATCTCAAGGTCTATTGCCATAATGCCAAGTTCTGCAAGCACAACATTTGCATAAATAACTGTGAGTAAAGGGGCACCTAGTGAAATTGTGATTTGTAAACTGCCTTGAATCACAGGGCAAGGTAGGATAAAAATATTTTAAATAATGAAAGCAGTGTTTTTTCTCTTAAACACTACATCCACATACAATAGAGATTAAATAATGGGTTATCACGTTTACCACATCAGGGACACTTTTAGCCTTAAGTGCATTTCCTTTCATTCAGTTAAACTGAGGTCTAATTCATCATACTTATTTTAATAGCACCATCAATTTAAACATGGTGGTGGAACAAGCTGTTAAGCTGCAGTCAACTTAAGATGGGCAACCCCTAGGGTTGTCAGCGCAAGGGAGGAACAGAGGTGGTTGCCATTGCTTGGCTCTGCATAGCAATCTTGACTTCCATGAAGGTCTCCCATATAAGTAATGTAAGTAATGACCAGTGCTGACCCTGCTTAGCATCTGAGAAACGAACAAATCGGGCTAGCCTAGGCTTTCTGGGTTAGGGTAATTTATAGGGATGGGCATGAACCATTACACTGATGGGTTTAATGAGTCACAGCCATTTAAACCTAACAGCTGATGGGCAGCCCTGCCCCACTGGTAGGTTTAAATGGCTGCCAGCCATTTCACCAGTCAGTTTTGCTTTTCAGCCTAACAGCAGGATGCTTTTGCTTTTTTAGCCTAACAGTCAGTTTTGCATTCTAGCCTAACGGCGGGGTGGGTGTGCCATCAGCTGGCAGCCATTTAAACCTAACAGGCCAGATGCAGACCCAAACCAAACTGTATAAAAGTCTGGTATATGTTCACAGAAGGCACCTTCCCTGAACATCGGTTTGGAGGCTCCAAACTGGGCCAAATTCATGCCAAATTTTGGCTTGTGAACTGGTTCATGCCCATTCCTAGTAATTTAAATATGTGGTCATGGAACATGTTGTCAAGTCACAGGTGACTTATGGCAACCCCATGGGGTTTCCAAAGCAAAAGACACTCAGAGGTGGTCTTGACCCTGGTATTCCTTGGTGGTCTCCCATCCAAATACCAACCTGGGCTAATGCTGCTTAGCAGCTGAGATCTGACCTGGGCTATTCAGGTCAGGGCAATGTAAACATACACTGAGAAAAAAGGGGGTATAGATAACCAACAGAATGTTCAACCCCCTTTATTATATTATGTTGAATACATGGAGTATGAATTAGTACAAGTCTGAGGGAGTATCACTTTGTTACAATGTTAGCTTTAGATGGGTTAATAAAAGCAGCAATCAGCTATACACCAATGTTTAAACCAAATCTGCTGATTGACAGTGACTGCTTGGTTGGCTGACTTGGAGATTTATCAAATCAGGTGAACAGGTTATAACCGATCAAGGAAAAAAACCCAATTAATAATGTAATTCCTTTTATAACTATGTAAATCTGCCCTGATGCAAATAGTAATAGGGTATGCAGAAATTAAGCTTTTGGAAAGCAGCTTTCTCCCCCCCCCCAAAAAAAAAAACTCTTTAAAAGAGTCATTTTACCTAAAGCTCCAGTTAAGAAGTTTAGTGAATTGCATCTTCATAATTTGCTGAGGCTATCATATTTGGTGAATGACATTTTATAATGTGCTGATGAAACCAGGCATGATATGTTATATTGATAGTGCATGAAACTCAAGAACTCTTAAATGAAATGGTTTACTAAAAAGACATTCACGGACAGGCTTTTTTAAAAAAAATTAATATTGCTTTTCTTCAGTGTGGATCAGTCATGCATGTTTATAACTGTGAAAGCAAAGCCAATCCCATGAACTCTGAGCTAAGTGGCATTTCTTTTCCGTCTCATGCCTCATCATTTGAAGCATTCTACGTTCAGAATGTATTGATTCTAGTATCCATCCCAGTAGAGGACAAGCGGTCCTATGTTTTAAAAAAATATGTCTTGTAAGATTAAAAAAGAAAAGTAAATAGCTGGCAGTAGGAGAGATACTTAAATAGAAACAGTATAAAATCTGTGAATGCTTCTTTTGAGTTATTGGAGTTTAGACACACTCCTCACCAGCATATCTAAGGTGTTCTTGACTTTACAGCCACGTCAAATCTGTGGTGTCTGTTTTGCCATGCACCCCTTCAGCACAAATCAGTACAAACTTTAGGCGATTCCAGGCATTTAAAAAGATAAAGTATCCCAAACTACCACAGTGGACCTGAGGGTCTTAGCCACACATCTTCCCTGTTGGGATTTAAAGCTTGGCTTATGCTGCAGAAGGAGGCGGATGCATTAGGAATAAAGTTCACATGAGACTTGTTGCATTAGAAAAGAAATACTATATTGGATAGGAGTTGTACAGAAGAACATTTTATCTGTCTATCTAACCTAGCATGGAGAGACACTGCAGCTAGCACATCTTGCCCCCAGAGTGCTTAACCATCTTTGAAAACCAGGTGGCTGTGGTGGCTCGGAGTATTTTTGCCCAGCTTCAGCTGCTGCATCAGCTGTGCCCATTCCTGGTTCAGTCAGATGCAGCCACAGTGATACAAGCATTACTTACAACTAGACTGGAATGTTGCAGTGTACTCTACTTGGTGCTATTCTTGAAGAGTGTTCGGAAGCTGCAGCTAGCACAGAATGCTGCAGCTACACTGCTAGTTGAGGCCAGCTTCCAAGAGAATGTGACTCCAATACTACAGCAATTATACTGGCTACCAATCTGCTCCCAAGCCCAATTCAAGGTGTTGATTTTGTCCTTTAAAGCTCTACATGGTTGGGACCATAGTATCTGAATGACCGTCTTCTCCTATACATTCCTGCCCTGGAATTAAGATTGTAGGGAATGGGCCTCCTGACTGTCCCACCAATCAAAGAAGCTTGGCTTGTGGGCACACGTGAGAGGCCTTTTCAGTGGCAGCCCCACAATTCTGGAACTTCCTCCCCAGGATGATGTGCCAGGGCCCTTCACTTTCAGTCTTCAGGAGGCAGCTCAAGATAGTTTTATCTATTTTATTTAGGACTGCATGTGACTAATTTAGCTTTTATTTATTGGCAGTCATAACTGAGACTTTAAATCGCTGTCTGTTAGGTGTTTTATAGCTATTGTTTTATTTATATTGTAAGCCAGCTTGAGTTCTACAAGGTAGAAATGTGGCTAACAAATGTTTTAAATAAGTAAATAAAATAGACAAAGCAATTAGCTGGTCAGAAGCAGGAAGAAAAGGAGTAAGCTTGGAGGCCAGAACCCCTAAGAGTAGTCTTCTGGGTAAAAAGTCAACAGCAGGATGGACAAGGGGGAAGGATACAGGAACTGATCTGTCTAGCCTCGCTACCTCTACTGTCCCCTCTGGTGCACTGGTTTGCTGTACAAAGAAACCTTGCACAGTCCTTCACTTCTGACATTCCCTGCCCTGCTGCTAGAGATTCTTTCATTTGAAGATTCCAGTGACTCCAGTTGCAAAAACAGTAAAGACAATAAATAAATAGATTCCAGTGCCTGAATTTGAGAGCCTCTGCCTGCAAAAAAGATGCTCTTCCCCCAAAGTGTCCCTCTTAAATTGGAAAACTGTTATCTGAAGAAGTGGCCTGTAGTTTTGAATTCTTGCCACCCAAAATGCTGTTGATCTTTAAGGTGCCACTTTTATAATAAATTCTTTTGGACAGGAATTTAAACTAAACTTTGCACTGGCACTTTTAGATACAGAGTGATTCTAATAAGCTCAAATATGTGTACATTTTGGGGTATAAACAGATGTTTAAAAATTATGAATTGGCCCACATTTCCATAATGTGTGTGTGTCAGTTTATGAGACAGATATTGCCTCCACTGCGGGCTAACAATGCAGCTGTTCAGTACCCTCCAGAATTAATTTAACTAACCTGGACAGATCTCTCATACAATGTCTGCATCAGTCTAGGTTATGAGAGAGAGACTAGCTCAGCCTAGCCTATAGGACACTGATGAGGATAATATGGGCATTACCAAGAGATTCTGGGCAGAAAGTCATGATAAGTATGTAATAGTAAATACAATAATAATAAAAGAAGCTAAAGATATAGTCAAAAGAAGTCATTCTAGATGAAGTTCTTGTGGCTGCCCCTTTTTCATCCAGGTTCATTTTTTACCATTCTTTCCCACCACCTTTATCTTTTGATCACAAAATTTGTCCTCTCATGATATCTTTCAAAATATTCACCACATGCAGTCTCATCTCTGAAGATCCTTGCAGCCACCTAACCAAAATGTGTCTTATACTTTCAGGCGCCTCTCTCGTTTCTTGCATCTGAGTTGCCAGCCTCTGCCTACAGCTCACAGAGTCCAAACACAAGCATGGCATCTCAGTCAGGCCACTGATCAGCTTCTGTGGCTGTATTCTTATCAAGTCCTAATGACCTCCTTGTGTCAGCAGTATGTTCTGATGATATAATGGGTGGTTGATACAGAGGATAATTTCTAGGTTGGAAAGTGTGGCTTTCTCCCACTGGATGCTGTAGAGCTGGGGGCGTGAGATCCCGCACCCTTGACAGGAACCTGGTCACCCTACCTGAACCGTGGACTCCTTGGGTGAACCTTCATCTGGACAACAGGCTGGTTTGATTTGTTTTGATTGTTAGAAGTAACCAGCAGTGGGGGGAAGGGGAAGTTGCTTTGTTGTAATTAATGTACTGTTCTTATTTTTGTGTTGTTCAGTTGCAGGGAGGGGAATGCCATTTAGTTCGGTACAGCTGCACCAGAAATAATGTTTCCCATGTGGGGAAAAGGATGGCTAGGGGCACCTTCTTCAGGAGGCTGTAGAATTGGAGTCCTTTGACCAAGTCACCTGAAACTGGGCTGTATTTAGTGGAGAGGGAGGACTTGATTCACTAAAAGTTTGACACAGTTTGGTGAAAAAATGTCAAGCTCAGGCCTCGCTTGCCTGACAGAATGCTGTCTAGGCAAAGTCATGGTCTGTTGCAATAGGTGTTAACTACTTTCTGAGATGTGCTTATTCCACTGTTTTCATCTACGTGTATTCCGGGTCCAAATACTTCACTGCTGTTTATCTTCTCTGCTAGAATGGGGGGAGGGGGGAGAGAGGATGTATGTGTGAATGTCGGCTTGAACTTGCATAGCGCCACTTTGTAGCAGCCTAAAAGACCCTGGGAAGTGTATGATCTCAGTGTCCAGCATGACCTTGTAACACGGGGAGCTTCTAGATAATGTAACTGTTAGTTTGCAGGTGCTGGGAGTGGCCGTAAGAGCAGGCGTAGATCTTTGGAGGGCTGAATGAAAATATTGATTGGGTGGTTGGGGGGGGGGATGTCCTGCTTTTTGTATATGGTTGGACCTGACATCTAGAGGCCAGTTCCAACACAGAATCTGACTATGCTTGGAATCTCTCTACCTCTCAATAAACAAATCTTGCTGCTACAAGAGAGTTGTGGGAGTGATTGCATCTGCTCCAGAAAACTTGCCATTTCCCTGTAGACAAAATAATGGACAAATATCTGATCCTACCTTAATGAAAATGGAAATTTCCTCCAATGTGATTTTCTGATGTGATAAAAAGAGCTGATATAGACTGAAAATTATCATCCTGCCCTTTCTGAAAATAAAATATGGAACTAGACCAACAATTTTTTGAGTGTGCACCCCTAATAAGCACCACCCCCAAATGGCTGCTGTAGGAGGTAGAGCCAAATGGAATACCTCCCTCCTTGCTTTCGAAAAGAATTGCATCATCATCATTGTCATCTTCACCATCCTGATCTGCCAGTGGTTGCAGCTACTATTGCAGTTGTGGAAATCTGTTCCTTTAAATGAGAGTGGACAAATGAAGGTGACCTGCCTTACAGTGGCTCCACCCACTTTCTGAAAAGTCCAGATGAAAAGGGCAGGGGCTGTGACACCTATGGGCATCAAATTGGGGAACCCTGCCACAGAGCCTTTCTTCCAAAACTACCATCTCCTCCAAGAAACTGATCTCTGCAGTCTGGAGATGAGCTATAATTCTGGGAAAATGCCAGACCCCAACTCAAGGATGGAAACCATAGATCTAACAGAGCCAGGGACACGGTCAAGAAGAAATCCAAAGGTTCTGAGTAAGCAGAGACCCAGATCACAATGAATCATCAAGCTAGAACTGGAGTGACAGACATTCCCAGGTCAGAGTGCATGGGTAAAGCCTGTCTAGAGTTCCCTAATCCCTATAGCCCCTGGGAATAGCAATGTTTGCAGCCCTTGTGAATTACTACATGGGGCAGCAGAATTCATGATCTGAGGGTACACTGGTCCACCCAGAGCAGCCTGCCATGTCATTTGCTCCAAGAGCACAGGTCATACTACGGTCAAGAATCAGGAACTGAGACTGTAAAATAACTGAAGTGTGGATGTAAAAACTATACTAAAGGATTCACCTTCTGAAACCAGGGTATCTCATCTGTGACTGCTTCTTTGTAAAAAGATTATTTTCTCTCCTTTTTTTCCTCTTTATCTGTTTGTATAATGATTTTTAGTTTTTGTGGATGGCAGTAGATTTAGGTTTGCCTTTGAAGATTATCTTTGCTGCGAATCCCTTGAACTGACTTTAAGAAATCCATCTCCAAACAGCGACACAGGTTGCTTATCCAGCCCTTTTTATTAGTAGCCGTGATCTGCTGTGAGTGGGGACGTGACAGAAGCAAGCGGATTAATTCCAATGCCTTCTTGGGAATGGTGTCCTGCTTGTTATCCCTGGCAAGCAGTAGTCATAGTCATTTGAATTTAGAAAAAGAGATCCCCTCAAGTTATTTGGATATGAGAATGTAATTATATACAGGTGTGTAATCATTTTGACTCTGATGCTAACTGAGCAGATTTCCTGGCCTAAAAACCTCATTTCCTTATGTGAGAAATTCTTACCTGAGAGCTATGTAACAACTTGGAAAACATTTACCTCACTGGCAGTAGGGATTGAGGTGGGTAGCTGTGTTGGTCTGAAGCAATAGAACAAAGTTTGAGTCCAGCAGACTAAGTCCAACAAAGTTTAATTCTGGGCATAAGTTTTTGCATACATGCACACTTATTCAGAAGAAGCATGCTTGCGCACAACAGCTTATACCCAGAATTAAATTTTGTTGGTCTTAGAAATGCCACTGGACTCAAACTTTGTTCTATGGCATTCGGGATGTGACTAATCAAGATCCCACCCAAGACACTTGGATTCTTTATTATCATAGTCTGAAATAATTATTTAAGACATTTATAAACAGTTTGAGCATTTTTTAAACTCTGGTAACTCGCAGTCTGCACTGTTTCCTGTGCAGTGGAAAGTGGGAGAGGCAGTGAGAATACAAAGTGACTCAGCTGATACATGCCTGAGAGGAATATTAGTTTTGGACTCTCAAGTTTTGAAAAAGACAAAAAAACTAACCCTATTTTTTGCATACCCCTAACTACACTCTCTTTTTCTGCCTGAAGCCCAGAAGCCGGCACTGGAATGCTTCCCCAATTCAGGAGAATTTTCAAAGCGTTCCACTTCCCCTTTTAATCAATATATTTAATTCACAAAATGGCCAGATCTGTGAATACTTAAATTCAGAAACTGGAACCATTAACAGACAAAACACATCTTTCTAACAACATGAGAAATGCTCCAGGATTGCACAAAAACCTGAAATCTTAATCCACTCAGTCCACTAAAAGGATAGAAGAAGCAACTGTGGCTTTAAGAAACAAATGGCCTCAGTGGCCATTGCTAAGCAACCACAACAGTACTGCCACCCTTCAAGCCTTGATTTTTGTCAGTAAAAGGCAGGGGGAGAGCCCTTTCTGGGGCTATTTTGGCATCTGAGGGAGGACTCTTTTTGGACCATGTTACTGGGTCACTTTCTACCATGTAATTTGCAAGACCTCCCCCCACCAACCTGCTAATTGCCATGCCACAACAGCAGCCATGCCACAAAAGCCAGTGTGATGTAGTGGTTAGAGTTTCAGACTATGATCTGAGAGACTAGATGACCTTGGGCTATTTATGCTTTCTCAGCCTAAACCACTTCACAGGGTCGTTGTTTGGATGCAGTGGAGAAGAAGAAAATGATGTAACGTGATCTGAGTCACCATTGTGGAGAAGAGATGGTGGTATAAAGGAAGCTAAAAATAAATACAGCTGAAGGGGGAGCAGATTAAAAGTAGGTTGGTGGGTGGTAATGAGAGATGGAAGCTGTGGAAAGGTGAGGCTATGGAAGCTGCCAGGAGAAGGGGGAAAGGAAATAGTATGGGGAGGGGGTACAGGGGAAACTGAGGTGCTCCCCACAAGTCCTTGTGAGTTCCCCACCATGCAACTAGCCCAGCCTGGCAGCCAGTGCTGGACAACTGGACCCAGTCCAGTTGCTGGCACCACACAACCATCCCATAGTTTTCTCATGTAGAGGCTGCAAGGCCAAGGGAAGAAGGGAAAGCTGAATACAGATAAAAGTGTTTGCTGGTGGGTGTGAAGGAGAGAAGGAAAGCAGAAAAGGGAGGAAGATATGGATGTTTTCAGGGAAGGGAAAGAGGAAACACTGGGTGAGGGGAGGAGGGAAATGAGATGCCCCCTGCAAGTTCTTTCAGGTCTCCCGCTTGTGCCCCTTGTACATTCCTATTCTACTGATCCATGCTCAAAGCTTACCCACATGATGAAGCCACCTGGCAGGCTCACTGGCAGTGCTGCTTAATTAGCTGATCATCTGGGTGACTCTTCAGCAACCCACATAACAGCAGTGCCTAGCATCCCCAATGGTGGCATGAGAAATTCCTGGAAATATAGAGGCAGTGCCTGGGTGAGGGTAGAGTTTGAGCATGGGAGGGACCTCAAAAGGGATGTGGTGCTGCAGTCTACTCCAGGTGAACTGATCTCTGTAGTCTGGAGATCATATATAATTCGGGTTGATTTCCAGGCCCCATCTTGATGCTGGTAACCGTAGCAGTTTCCTAGAGAGTAGATTGCAGAAAGGAGACAAAGTTCTCCCTGCATAGAAGGGATATTCCCATACAAGGTATAGGAAAATAAGCACCTTTCTGCATGCAGAGCATGCCTAAAAACACAGGAGTCAGGAACAAGCATTTGGAAGAAGAAGAAGAAGAAGAAGAAGAAGAAGAGACTGGATTTATACCCCACCCTTCACTTGTAGTCTCAGAGCGGCTTACAAACTCCTTTCCCTTCCCCTCCCCACAACAGACACCCTGTGAGGTGGGTGAGGCTGAGAGAGCTCTGAGACAATTGTCCTTGAAAGAACAGCTGGTACAGAGCTATGGCTTGCCCAAGGTCATCCACCAGGTACAAGTGGAGGAGTGGGGAATCAAACCCGATTCTCCCAGATTAGAGTTCGCGCACTTAACCACTACACCAAACTGGCTTTTTACCTGTGTGCTTGTTATTCAAAATGGCCTCTTTCCACCTGGACATCCACATTTGCGAAGCTCTTTTGTTACTTGACAGGATACAGTAATAAGCCTCTCCCTTCTCCCTCCCTACCTTGTTTCAATCCAGTTACAGTATTTTTCTCTTTCAAGATAAAGTATAACAGCCTTGATTGCTAAGAAAACTTGCAATTCTTCTGTAAGACTGTGAAGACTACCAGGGAGGTGTTCATTGTATAGTGTGGTATAGTGGTTAAGAGTGACAGACTCTAATCTGGCGAACCAGGTTTGATTCCCCGCTCCTTCAAATGAAGCCAACTGGGTGATCTTGAGTCAGTCACAGCTCTTTCAGAGCCTTCTCAACCCCCAAAATAAGTCAAGTTCACCACCTAGAGGTGCATAATGCTAAAAGAGCTAGAGCTTCAGGCTGCCAGACAATCTTAGGATCTCCTGGCTATGCTACACACAATGCCATATGATAATTATTATTATTTGAAACATAAAGTTGGAACTATGAAGTAGCTTAAACTCTTATCATTGAGGGCAGAAATGTACCATGATTGGGTGTCATTCAGAGCTCCTATCATGTCCGACATCAGCAAAGCTCTGGGAAAGGTGAACTTGTAATCAAGGAAAGATATTTAAAGTGCTAGAAGATTCCATCACATCATCCTATGAAGTGTATCCATCTTCAACAAAAAGGGCTCTGCTATATCCTCAGCTTATGCTTCCTTTCCGTTATTGCTATTTAGGTTAGTGAACTAGTTCATTCCCTTCCCCCCACCACACACATGCACACATACTGTCTAAATGAAACTGACCTATTAAATTCTTTCCAGAAGCTGCCTGAGTATTCATCCACAAATTTAATTAAATTACAAATGTTGTTTAAAAAGAAAAGTGTGTGGGGGGGAGGCAGGTAAGCTCAGCTAAGGGTTTGTTCAATTAACCCTGTGTGCCTGGAGAGAAAGGAAAAGAGAGGTTAATTGTCACATACATATTTAACAATAAGCTTCTTTCTTCTTCTGTATCTGTTTGCCAAATCAATATTTGGAAAGCTGCATTTTTAACATGATGGGATCAGAAGTGCCATGTAGGTTTACTTTGTGCAAATTTTAGCTCTGGTCTGCCTCCATTAATTAATTAATGTTTATCCAAGGCTGAGTTATAGTGGCACCCTCGCACAAGTCAACATGACAGTTGCATTGCTACCGAATGAATTCATTATGATCTCTGATTGAATAACTAATGGGTTTGCATTGCAGCTGAGGAGCCCTTACTCTAAAACGCAGCCTGGAGGGAAACCCCAGGTAAAACCCTCTTGCAGTTTTATTCAGAATGACAATCATGTGTTAAGGGGGGGGGGGGAATCAGAGTGAACTAACAGACACATCGGTTCCTGAGAGATGAGATCAAATGCAAAGGAAAGTCCACTTCTGAAAAGCGAACAAGGACCACTAGATTATGAGCAGTATTCATTTTCTTCTGAAAGCTAGAAGGGAACAGATATATGATGCCACAGGGAGGTTAAAGAAAACATAGTCTTTTACATGGATTTGGAGACAAATGACCAGGGCTTTTTTCCTGGGGGCATGAACCAGAACAGAGTTCTGGAACCTCTCCGACAAAATTCTTTTAAATATGTTTAAAAGTACATGAGTTTTCAGTATATACATTAAAAACTTCATTTCCCTCTTGAGAGTTCCAGCATCTCTTCCCCCCCCCCCCCAAAAAAAAGCCCTGCATATGACTGTATAAATCTGCCTTAGATCACTGGCAAATCTAATGCCATATTGTCAATTGTATTGTGTCAGATGGAGAAATGTCATTTCCAATATGTGTTACCTGAGAATCTTCAATGAGCGACATCAGGGATTGTACCCGACACCTTCTACATGCAAAATGGATGATCTGAGAAAAAAACAAAAAGGCCCTGATAGGTCTTTAATCATGCACAACTGTGCAACAAGTAGTGGCCTAGCTGGGGAGGTATCCAGCCAATTGTAAGAAGAAGAAGAGCAGGAGGAGGAGGATGGATTTATACCCTACCCTTCACTACCCAAAGGAGTCTGGGGGTGCGATCACACGGGCATTTAAACCCGGGTACTCCCGCGCTGCTCTTTCAAGCGCGATAGGTACTTGTTTTTCCTGGTGGTTGGAAAAGCAGGCTCGAGTGCGGGGGGGGGGGGGCGGCTTCGAGACAGGAGACAGATGCGGCCCGTCTAGTCAGCCCCTTTAATTGCGATGGGGAACAGCCGCGAGGCCCGCAATAAACGTCTGTGTGATCGCAGCCTCAGAGTGGCTTACAATCCCTTTCCCTTCTCCTCCCCACAACAGACACCCTGTGAGGTAGGTGGGGCTGAGAGAGCTCTCTCAAGATCTGCCCTTGAGAGAACAGCTCGGAAAAAACTTATGACTGACCCAAGGTCAGCAGCGGCATGTGGAGGAGTGCGGAATCAAACCCTAGACAAGCGTGGAATGTGGGAGGGGGTGCAACTCCAGATGCTCACCTGCATCTCTACCAGCTGCCTGTTCACAAGCCTGCTTCTGTATATTGCAAAAGGATGAAAAACTGCTCAGGTAAATCCTATGTCGTTTCTTATGCTATGATTGACAAGATCTCAGCTTACGTTAGCAAACAAAACAGAAAAAACAAAGCACCTGCTTGAATCAGAATACTGGACTGAGAAGATAAAAAGTATAACTACATCACAGCATGTCACATAATGACATTATGTAATTCCCTTATTTTTCATCATTTGTTTATTTTAAATATTTATATACCCAACTTTTCTGCTGGGCATCCAGGGACCCAGGGCAGGCAACAGCAACGTAAAAACAATACAAAACAATTTAATTAAGCTTTCAAACACATTAAAAACAAAACTAAAACCAACTTATGCCACAACCAGCAGGGTATTTCCCTTTTGCAATATTTTTTCCAGACTCAGGCTGCCCCCAAAGCTCTCCAGAACAGCTCTGTTTTGCAGGTTTGCTGGAAAGCCAGTATAGCAGCAGTCCCCCTAATGTCCTCTAGGAGGCTGTTTCAGAGGCATGGGTGGCCAGTGAAAGTCTTGAGCCAGAGTAAGAGTGGCAGTCTTCAAACAGAAAAGCCTCCAGGGCTGAATGGGCATATAAGATTCTTATCCCACTGCAGATGCTAATCTTCTGCCACTAATAATTTCTCCCCTCCTCTAATCAAGCTGATTATGTTTTTCGTGTTTATCACTGCAACAGTCTGAGAGATCTGTGCTAGATTCAAATTCAGTAGCACCTTAGAGACCAACAAGATTTTCAGGGTGTAGGGTTTCAAAAGTCAAATCTCCCTTTGTCAGATACAAGTAGGAATGGAGATCCCTGAGTCCTTATTGTGTTCCATTCAGAAGGTGTTGCAGGGGTGTTGCATGGAAGGGTTGCAAAGAAGAGACTTAGGATGCAAAGGTGCAACGCAAAACATTATTAGGGGCAGAAAATTAGCATCTGCAGCGGGATAAGAATCCTGTATCCCCATTCAGTCCTGGAGGTCCATTGTTCTGAATTTGTGAATGAACTCAAGTTCAGCAATCTCACATTGCAATGTTCAAAGTTTTCAAGTGGCAGTTGTCAGGAAAGACCACTATTTGCCTGAGGTCCTGGAGAGCTGCTGCCAGTCAGAGTAAACAGTTCTGAGCTAGAAGGACTGATGGTCTGAGTCAACATGAGGAAGTTTCACATGTTCACATATTCTGTTGGTGGAGACTTACAAGTTCAATTGCACTCATGCTTATTCCCATCGCCCGTTCATGGGGAGGGCGGGGCAAAAGTGTGAAATAATAAATAAATATATAAATCTTTCCAGCCCTTGCCTTCACACTGAAAACCTGTCAATGATTCTTGGTATTATCTGTTGTTATTTTGGCACTGATGTGTGAAGCATTTGTTAAATAAGCATGATTTTTTCCCTAGATGTCACAAAAGAAAGGGGTGATACATCAGCACTGGCAGAGTGTACATGTGTAGTAAGCTAGAGGTTCTGCATGCCGAGTCTTCTACAGTCACAAGTCAATAGCCAAAGGAGGTTTAAAGATGGAGGTGGAGGTTGTCTTCAAGTTCCATAGGTGGAATTTCACTCACTGAAGTTAAAGGTCAGGTCTTTCCATCCTGGACTTGTAAAATGAGATGTTTCATTTGAACATGATAATAAAAAGCTACAAACTGTGAGCACTATGTTAGCCAGATCCCATACAAGTGGAAGTCTTTCAGATATCTTTGGAAAGAAAGGAATCATAGAAGTCAAGCAGGAGCAAGAAAGCTCCCACACTGAAGTCAAATTAAAAGGGGGAGAAATGAAACATCAAACAATCCCTGCTAAGACACAGTCAAGAGAGTATCAGACTTGAACTGTAAAGACCGGTGTTCAAGTTCTTACTCCTCCATGAAACTTACTGAATGACCATAAGTCAATCAGCATCTCTCAGTCTGACTTTATTCTCAGGGCTTCTGTAAACATAAAAACTGGAGAACCTCCAAGTTTATTGCCTGTTGTCCCTTGGACAAGAATGGGGTACAAATGTCGTAAAGACTGAAAAAGGAAATTAAACAGGGTACTTCTTATCTATGATGGACATATGCATTGGAATTTAATAATAAAGGAATAATAAATATTTGGGACTATATCTTTGACCTAAAGCCAATGACCAAACTATCAGGTGAAGTCTGTTTTGGATTTTAAAAAGACATAAAATTCTGTTAAACATTTAATTTAATTTGAGTAAGTATTGTGCAAGGCTGTCTACTAGTGGCCACCTTTGGGGGGGCAGGTCCACCTTCACTCCAAACTTGGCCTGCACTTTTGATGGCTCTGTTTATTGCCACCTGCAAATGCACTATTTGCCAAGAGGTGCCAAGCCTCATCCCTCTCCCCTGATGTGCCATAAGTCCCATACTGGGTTT
The DNA here is from genome assembly GCA_029233225.1 of Lepidodactylus listeri. Lineage (NCBI taxonomy): Eukaryota > Metazoa > Chordata > Lepidosauria > Squamata > Gekkonidae > Lepidodactylus > Lepidodactylus listeri. The sequence goes on from JARCFY010000012.1 coordinate 39,133,803, forward strand.
GAAATGATGTTCCTTAGCAGCAAGGGCACTCCTTCCTAGCACATGTGATGATCTGTTTCAGATAAGCCCTCCATCACATCTGATGCCTCAGGGTCTCTGCTGATTATCCATAGCTAGCATGAGCAACTCGCCATACCCCATCAACTAGTGGTGGCTTAACCAGTCAAAGACCAGGCCTAGTTAAACTAAACACTCCTTCTTCTAGGACACTGGAAAAGAGGGAGGGAAGGGTTTCCCCAAATGCCAGTTAGGGGAATCCCAAGAAATTCCTGCTTGGCCCTACCAAAGTGATGGGCTAATCCTGTGATATCCCATGGTAGGGTATGTAGATAGGTCAGCAGCTGTCAGCAAATGCCTGCCTGGGAAGGGTGTAGCTCTTTATCACCTGCTGCCCCCTCCCCATTGTCTGGAGCCTCTCCAGCCTTGACTAGTTCTGCTGCCTCATGCCTCCTTTGAAATAATGATCCCGGGCAAGTGAATCCACAGCACCAGTGCTGTGAATGGCCCTGTTTGTCATGCAGAGATAATTCTATTCTAACTACTGTTGTTACCAAGGAAACGAGTTACATGTGTAGGTAGGTAGGTAGGTGGAGTCTGGAGATCTCCTGGGATTACAACTGATCTCTAGGTGACAGAGATCAGTTCACCTGGAGAAGATGTCCACTTTGGAAGGTGGACTCTGTGGTATTATACCCTGCTGAGGTCCCTCCCCTCCCCAAACCCTCCCCTCCCCAAACCCTTTCTTAAACTGGAGCTGGTAACCTTATGTGTAGGCATCCCTTCACATTCACCTTTTCAACCCTGGTTTAGGCATCTTATGTCTTGCTATACACAGGGTTGTGGCTGGAGAAAGACTGAAGAATTGAGAGAGAGATACTTCTAAGTAACAAGATCAACTGAGCCTACTGTGCAGGGAGGGCGGGATACAAATCTAATAAATAAATAAACTTTATTGACTCTAAAAGTGAATAAAAAAGGCAAAAGAGAGAGGGGCAATAACAAATATTGCAACATGACATCTTCAAACAATACTAGTGGCAATAACCGAGGTGTCCTGGTGTTTCTCACCCATGGCAAAATAGAACCCACCTGTGAAGGTGTGTAGAGTGCCTACAAGAAGAACAGAGGAGAGTTGTCCATAGGAAGGGAGAGGAGGGGAGAAGAAGGCTGATTAGGGTTAATGAAACAGAGAGATGAGAAAAGTTAGGAAAACGGACCAGTGAGAATGAGGGAGGGGAGAAAAAACTTGAACTCAACGGGGGGTGGGGAGGTCAGACATCCAGACAGTGTGGGAAGGGCACGAGAAGCGGGAGTGCAGGTTAAGGAAGTGAGACCAGGATGAAATGCGGGGGTTGCAGAGTGGGGAGCCAGGTACCACAGAAAAAGAGGAACCAGGACTGAGACATGGATGAAAAAAAAAAGTCCCCAGAAGAGCAGGAGCTAGATTCAGATCATTGATTGCATGCTCCTAATGTTAGAGCAGTGTCAGTTGTTGTGGTGGCTGAGCAGGGTTTGGGCCTGGGAACTAAACCTATCTTGCCGGTCTAAATTGAATCTGCACCACTGGATCTCTTAGTTTAGTGACAGATGTGGTAGTTCAAAAATTCCTTCATTGGAAGTTACTTCTGGGGGTTTTGCTAGCTGTATTGGGAAATCTGTGTCTGGAAATCTTTGCTGATTAACTCAAGATCATAGCTTGATCACTCATCTTGTATTATTTCAGAAATCTGTTAGATATGCTGCAATGTTTTTAACATTTCTCAAGTGCTAACCGTCCTCTTAGTCTGGTTTTAGGGTGATTTCTTGAAGTCAAAATACAAGCCCTTAGTTTTGGGATTTCAGGTTACCACGTTTTGAGACAGTATTCTATCTGATATTATTTGTTTGCAAGGGTTGATTAAAATGGTTGATTGAAATTCCTCAACATCCCCAAGATGGATTCCCCTACAGTTTTGGCATATTATGGCTCTAGATTTGTAGGCGTTTGGGGAGTAACATGGCCATGGTTATTTATAAATGGCAGACATTTTGACAGCTATGTACAAATACTAACGCATCATAGACACAATTCCTCTGCAATGCTGAGTGTTGTATACTTCTACTGGTAAGTTTCTGGTAGTTTGGCTAGAAGCTCTTGTTTTCGTGGCATCATTTCCCCCCTTTTTGCTTCAGCCTGATTGCTTCTCAGCTCTCTCTGCTGCAGTTGCCAGTACAACCTCCATCTTGCAGCATTAGTGTTTGTTGCATGAGGAGCATTTTGACATCACAAATAGCAATTATATGATTGCAAATCAGATAAAACTGTGTAATAATTGCATTCTAATTATGTGATTAAATGTATTTACAATAAACAGGCAATTTGGGGGTAATTATACTGATGATATAAAGGTGTAAGAATGAACTCAAACCTTTTGTATAATGACAAATGAGCTGTATTTCAGGGCTATTCAAATGACACTTCTCACTACAGCAAAGCTGGTCTGTCCATTAAGGACCAAATTTGGCATCGTGATGTGATCACAGATACACCCTTTCAACTGTTCGATGCCGCTGAAAATATTTACAATGAACATGCAATCTTGGCATCCCTGGAAAACAAAACAAATTGCACAGAGGCAACAGAACTAATGCATCCAGAAATGTATCCAGAAATTCCTTATTTGTCTCGCTATGCCAGGGGTAGGACACCTTTCAGGGCTAAGTTCCAGAAAACATACAGCGTCTGCCTATGAAGACAGTGGTTTGCTGGCAAGCAAAAGCAGAGTCAGGGGTGGTGAAGGCCATACTTAGCCAGGCACAGTGGAGGAAGTGGAGTCCCTGCAGCATTCCCAGCACATGCGGAGCTCACCTTGCATCCCTGTGCATTGAGAAAAATGGTTTGGTATGTCCACTGTTTGGTACATAAGCTGGGAGTTGCCTACTTCGGCCCTATGGTGTCCATGAAAGGTTTCCAGGAAATGTACAAAGTACACACTTTGATCCCAAAACCTCTGCTAAAAATGGCAGGAAAGGAGAGAGTGTCAAGAGTCAGCTCAGAGTCCTACCCATTAAACCAAAGGAAGCCAACCCCTCTGATCTCAGCAATGTGGCTTACATGTATGAAAAGATGGCAGCCCACACTGAATTGAGGAGGAGCCAGGCTGACTCAGTGAACTTTGCTGCCCCAAGTGTCCTCCTCCTGTGCCATTCTTGCCTCCTTCGACAAGGGCTGCAGCCCATCCTGGCCTTGGGAAGGGGTGCCACAGGGGCAAACTCCTCCTCCCATGCTGGCCACACAATTGCATGGCAGGCTTCAGAGGCTCTCTGCAGCCCATTACTGAGCCTGGCAGTAGTTGGGTCTGGGGGGTAGTGACAAGCGCAAGACATCTGGCTGTCTTTTCCTTTATGCCACTCTCTGGTGATCTGGAACTCCAAAGGGCACCATTTGGGTCACTTCGATATGAGCCAGCCCTGTGGGAAGAACAAACAATAGGATCATTCTCCCTCCATAACGCAATACGGCAAGACTCCTGAGTTTTGGGTTTGGATGAGGAGTTTCCTATTTACCTAGTCATAAACCTCAGCAATTGAGTGCAATCTACAGAGCTCTGCACAAGCAGGGACTATACTAGTCACTTGGGTGAAGCAAAATGAATGGCCTGAAGGCCTGGCATGATGCTGCACTGTCAAAGCCATGCAGAGTGCTGTAAACTCATTGCCTGGTTGGGAGACTGCCAGGGAGACCAATGGAGCCCACACTCAATGTCTTGTTTTATTCACACAATAGATTGTGCTTATGGAGTAGGGATATTACTGAATTTTTAAGCACACTATTTGAGTTCAAAAATCACAGTTTCCTACACTGATTCTCTAAACTTGGAATAAAACCACGGTTGTCCTTTGTCTTTTGCTTCCACTTTTCTTGAAGTGGTAATTATTATTTTTTCTATCATTCTCTCATCATTTTAATTCTTGATCATAGTAATACTTCCTTGTTACTCGTCGAGGCAGAAACTTCTTTTTAGCAGGAACAAAGACAGTGTACGATGACTAAGATTCTTATTGAAATCACTCAAATTTGAGAATAATTCTCAGAGCAGGGATTATATTCATGGGTGAGAAAATGTTCAATAGCAAGAACGAATTACTATGAAAAGTATGGTATAAATGCCAGAAGTTGCCATTTTTAAAAGCAAACTTTCTTGTCGTTTAAATCTTAAAGTATTCAACTTGGAAGATATTTTTTTTGAATAAGATTCAACAAGATTATGAAAAAGAGTATTTGATGGGAAAATCACTAGTGCATGGAAGAGGAACGATTGTGGAGTAGTCTGTTTTGCTACACATGCCATTTCTCTATGGAGCTAGCGATGCTGAAAGAAATTGACAAGTCTGAAACTGAGACCTAAATAAAATAGACTAGACAGACACCCATTATTCATTCCACTATAACTTTTATTTATTTGTATCAAAGCTGGACAGAACAGTCTTCAGGCCTGATACATAACCTGCCCCAAAGGTATAACAATTAAACATTACAGCTGCAATCTCATGTGCACTTACCTGACAGTAAGCCCCAATGTACCCCTGAGCTTTAGGAAAGCATATAAAACAGTTTTATTCCAGAGAGCATTTGGATAAGGTAAAACTATTTTGGTAGATTTAGCTGCATTGTTTTAAATTGTTTGTTAGAATACTTTGTGCTTTTAATTATCACCTTTATTTAATTCTGACGTTTCTTTAATTATGTGTGTTTTTAGTTCTGTAAACTTTCTAATCTGTGATATAATCATTTTTTTAAAGTGTGTTTTTAATCTTTTCTTGCGATCTTGTTGTTGTTGTTTTGTGTCCTTGCTACCAAATTTTGCATTGTTAGCTACTTTGAGTCTGAGGAGATAGTGCAGGATAAAAATGTTTAAAATAAATTTTAAACATTAAATTTACATGCAAAGGATTACACTGCATACCTTCTTGTTCTGTTCTACAGAGAATTCAGCCTTGGTGACTGAAGTTGAAGGCCCCTTATATTACTTATGTTGTTTATACTAGTAAAAATGTTTACAGAGAGTGTGCAAATATCCTAGATATTTGTGGCTCAGTCCTGAAACGCTGCTGTGGTGGACAGAGTGATAGATAGCACTTTGATACTTAATGGTACATAATATTTTGAGTACTGTTAAATGCTGCCAACATTATCAATGGATTGGAGCACTTCCCTTTGATGGCATGGCTAAAAAATTGAGGCTTGCTTAGTTTAGAAGAAAAAGGATGGCTAAAAGCAGATGTGACTGAACTTCACAAAATTAGCTATTGTAATAGTGTTCTTTCTCCCTTTCCACATAAACAAACTACACTAGAAGGAGAGTCACAAACCAGTATTAGGGGTCTGCCAAACCAAAAAAAAAAAAAAATCTTCATTTGCTGGTGAAAGGCACTGATAGAGGGAGACAGAGGAATCTCACTAGGAAGGGAGTTCCAAAGTTTTGGTGCCATGACCGAGAAGGCCCTTTCTTGGGTTGCCATCTGTCTACCTTCTGATGATGGGGGCAACCAAAACAGGGCCTCCAAGGATGACCATAGTGACCAGCAGAGTTTCCTCTAAGCTGAGTTAGTGTGAGCTAGCTCACAGTCTTTTAGCCTCCAGTTCACACATTTTTGTCTTAGCTCAGGAAGGATGGCTCCAGAGCAAACTAATTTATGCAATAGCCAAATCACTTGCTCACAACTTTAGTGTCGGTAGCTCACAAAGTTGAATTTTTGCTCATGAGGTTCCACAGCTTAGAGGGAGTATTGGAGGGATCATTGGTGACCAGGTAGTTTGTATGGTGGAAGGCTTAAGATACATTGGTCCCACACAGGGCTTTAAAGCAGCGGTGTCAAACACATTTGTTATGAGGGCCGGATCTGACATAAATGTCATTTTGTCGGGCCGGGCTATGTGTGCCATAAAATGTAATGCAAGGAACCAGAGATACAAACTTTATAAAGATGATTTTAGATGCTGAATGGCAATAGCAGGTGTTATTGGATTAGGTGTGATATGCAGAGGGGTGGAGATATCAGCATTGGTGTGATATACAGAGTCATGGAGGTATCAGCATTGGTAATGCGACAGGAAACCTAGGGCCGAGGACAGACTGGCAGTCTGGCCCGCTCTGCCTCCGCTTTAAAAGCGGAGGCAGAGCGGTTGTTCAGACTGCCGTATCTGCCCGGAGGAGGCGGCCCGGACGCAACATGTCCAGCGCCGCGCTCCTCCCGCAGCAGCCGGGCACCACTTCAAAGTGGTGTCCCGGCTGCTGCGGCGTGCGTTCCACCCGCTTCCGGCGGGTGTGAACGAGCGCCGGGCCAGGGGAGCCGTGCGGCATTTGGACACCGCCACCGGAAGCCGCCCGCAGTCTGGACACTGTGGGCAGCTTCCTTGTGGCGGTGTGCGAATGCCACACGGTGGGGGCAATTCCTCCCGCCTTGTTCTGCTGCGCCGCGGAGGTGCGGCAGAACTCAAGTCTGTCCATGGCCTCAGTCTCAGTTTGGTACAGGAGGATCAAGTCCAGGAGGCTGCAAAGAATAAATGGAAATAAGTCTGAAGAAGTGAGCAGTGACTCACAAAAGCACATAACCTACCACAATTTTGTTAGTCTTTAAAGTTGCTACTGGGCTCTTACTCTTTCTACCACCATTAGAAACCACAATGTTCAAAAACCAGTGAGGGAACATTTTAACCTTCCAGGGCATTCAGTTGCTGACCTAAGAATAACAGTTTTTTTACAAAGACATTTCAAAGGAGATTAAAAAGAGAGACTGCTGAATTGCAACTGATCATGAAGCTCAAGACAATGCAGACTCCTGCACTGAATTGAGACCTAGGTTTCTTCTCTCATTACCAATGCCTGCTGTTGTCTTTTAGCATCTGAAATCACTTCACTCTCCAAGATATAAGACAGAGAGACTCACATTCCAGCTGTATCTGAAGAAGTGAGCGGTGCTTCATGAAAGCTCACAGGACCCCCCCCCTCATCTCATACTCGGAATAAAACATTTTTTGGTCTTAAACACAGGATTCTCTTTCTATTTTTCTCTGGCATGCTCCCTCTGGCTCCCTCCCTTTCTCTCTCAAGAAAATTGTGTGTATACCTGAAATAAAACATTGTTGGTCTTCTTAAAAGTCCCATGACTCCCCCCCCCCGGCTCTTTACCTCCCCCTCATTCCCCAGAGGAGGGGGAGGAGCCCTCAGCCAATCAAGGGAAGGCTTTCTTTCTCTCATCTGAAGCAGGAACTAGAAGATACTGGCCAGAAAAAGCTGCGATGTAAGGAACAGGAAGCAGCACATAGCCAGTTGCTCTCAGGCTGAACTGGGGCCTTGTAGGAGCTGAATCCAACCCATGGGCCATATGTTTGACACCCCTGCTTTAAAGGTCAATACCAGCACCTTAAACAAGCCTATAAGCAAATTGAAAGCCAGTGTGGGTCAAGACTGGAGTGATATGATCCCTACGACCCACTCCAGTCAACACTCTGGCCACAGTACTCTGTGCCAACTGCAGCTTCCAGGCAGTCTTCAAGGGCAGCCCCACACAGAACACATTGCTGTGATCTAATCTAGAAGTTACCAAAACATGCATCCCAGTGGCAAGATCTTTTTCTGTCCAGGAAGGGACACAGCTGGCTCAGCAGCCAAAACTGTTGAAAAGAGTCCCTGGACACCTCTACCACCTTGTTTATCCCCCTGACTATCTCCCCTCCTCTTGTCATCCACTAAGTGGGTGACCAAGGCTTTTTCAGTCTCATAACCAGGCTGAAAACAGATTGCAATGGATCTAAACAATCTGCTTCATTCAGGAATCTCTGAAGTTGGCCAGCCACCATTCATTCATTCAATAACCTTGCACAAGAGTGGAACATTTGAGACTGGTCAATAATTAGTGAGCTCAAGGGGAGGCCTCTTTTGAAATGGATACATCACTGCTCTCTTCAAGGCAGGAGCAACCACCCCATCTCTCAGGGAGACGTTTACTGCCTCCCAGACCCAGTGCACTAGCCCCCCCCCCCCAGATTTAGGCAGCCAGAAGGGGCTAGGGTCATACAAGAGGTTGATAGGTCTCAAACTTCCAAGAATCCAATCTACATCCTGTCCATCCATTGGTTTCAATACACATCTAAGTTGAATTTCCACCCTACCCAAATAGTACGAAGTTCTCAGGGATTGCACGCCTCACTGAAAGGACAGGTTTTAAAGAGATGGGAGGAAGAGTGCCCATTGTGTTGAAATTTCATCACCTGAACTGGAATAGAATGGGAGATACTTCTGCCATCCAGTATCTGGCCGTCAAATCATTAATCATGGCCACTCTGTAATTAATTAGTATTTCTTTAAGCTACCAAAGGAACCTGCCATGCTACCATCTGCTGAAAAGAGAATTTCCCCCATGTTGACATTTTTTTTTGAAGAAAAGTTTCCTACCTATCCCCCACTAACTGAATTAGCCAATGTTCACTGTTCTCATAAAACTGTTGTGGGTCAACCAGGGCTCAGTGAGAACTCAGGAGAAGAGGAACCCCGTGTAGCCAGCTCAGAGTCAGCAGAAGCCAGCAAGCAGGAAGATGAACTGCAGGTTTGTCAGGACTCACAGCCAACAGCTGGTGCAGAACTAAGTTAATCATTCTCAGCCCTCCAGTATCACCCACAACCTTTGAGTGCTGCAGACAGAGGCTACAAGCAGAACTACATGAGAGATGACAAAGTGCTTGCCTTCTGGCCTGATGGCAGCTGCTTAAGTAGTTGCAGGATCACTCCTGAGCAGCTGTCGGCAAAAATACTTATAGGCATGTGCCTATAAAAATGGACGGACGGATGGACGGACGGACGGGCGGGCGGGCGGGGGAGGAGGACCACCTGTTAGGTGTGGAAGGAAGAAGTCATCTTACTGCTGACTCTGTGACTGCTGTACTGACTCTTGACCTTGTGTCTCAGCTCTTTGATTTCTTCTTGTGAGTAGTTTTTGAACTGCCTGGCTATGGCTCTTGGGCAATCCTTTGGCAATGACTTTCTCAGCTTGGGACTCTGGGACTAGGGTTGCCAAATTACTTATGTGGCACAGTGGAAGATAGTTTATCCCAGGACATTCTATGGTACCATAGAGTTTTTAGGCTGATTGCTAGAGCGTTGGCTGGCAATGTACCCGGTGTGATGACATCATCTCCAGGAGATGTCATCGTGCTGGGCATGTCAGCCCAAACTGGGCATTTTGGGGGTGGAGTTCCCCCCCCCATCAGCCTGATCCAGACCAGTGGGTTGGGGGCCCTTTTGGTGGAAAAATCCTCACCCCCCTGGGGGACCTGGCAGCCCTATCTGGAACTGAATCCTTAACTTAGCTTCTCACTTTTGGAGTTATGCTAACTGCAAGGAATGCACACTGGCTCTGCTTGACCTACAACAAAGATCAAGATTGCCCTCAAGAATATACCCTTCCTTTCCCTTACCTTTTTGGAAGCTTTCATGGGACCCAGTTGAAACACTATTTCTTCCTCCTTTGAGCAATCATACTGCAATCTGATCATCCATCTTCATCCCTTCCTCCTTACATCTGGATAGAATTTTTTTAAAAAAAACCTTTTGGTTTGCATATGGCTGCTGGCATTATTAATTGGGGCCAGAAACTGTTCCCAAAGCAGTTTTGGACTGTCCAGGAGTATCTCTGTCTTGTGAGTTACAGAGTTTCCATTGATGTGCATTATATATTTTTGTTCCTCTTTGTCTTTTGGATTAACTTGAATAATTGACTGCCTAGATGCTTGTTTCCCTTGCCTTATGGATTAGACCTTTGCTCACTCGTGCATGACTAGGTAGCTATAATCATTTCTGCCTCCTCTCTCTCTCTCTCTCTCTCTCTGTGCACCTCCACCCTCTTTGGCCTCTTGCTTACCTCTCATGTGGAGTAAAACCAGTGTTGGGATACTTGCAATGACTAGCTGTTTACGTGGGCTTCTAGTATGGAGCACTACCATGAATGTGTGATATTATTTTGACTGCTTTTGTTTACTAATTTCTAACCAACATGTTTGTATTGTTCCCTTTAAACATTATGTCTGTTAGTTTGTAAAGGTACCTTGCTACTTTATCAAAGATCCTCTACTGTCAGATATGAGCTGTTCTTCAAGACTCGTACAGGACCTAAGTCAGCAATTCATTTAACAAGGAAGTACATTATTTATTTATTTACTAATGGGTACTTTTTGAATTAGATCTTGGTTAGTAAAGTTCCACCTGCATATCCCTAACATTTGTTTCATTAACTGTCTGATCCTATGCAAAGCTACTCCAGTCTAAGCCCATTGATTTCAAGTCCATTTCAAGTCCATTGATGGATTAATTCTGTACAGGACTGCATGGTAACAGTGCAATCCTGAACAGAGGTATACTCCTCTAATTCCATTGAAGTCAATGCACTCAGATGGGTGCAACTCTGTTTAAGGTTCAAATATAGTTTACACAATCAACAGGTTGTTTTCTTAGACTTTTCCATCCTTCATGCTGGTCTGCCAGATGTGGTGCATCCACTACTTCCCTATGTCCTCCTCTTGCTATAATATATTACTGTGTGGTGGGAAGAGCTATCTATCCATCCCTTACTGGGGATATCACTATCATTCCAGGTGGGTTTTCTTTCAACATATAAATTAAGAGGGTATTGGAATATTTTTGATAGGACACCAAACAAGGCAAAGCAGTGCTGTGTACTGATAAGGAGTTAGACATACATAAGGTTATGATACAATGCATAAGAATATATTCTGTTCGCCCAATAAGATCTGCCTCCCAAGCCCTGCTCTGTGTGCCCACTCCAAAGTGAGGTGGGTGGCAACCAAAGATAGGACTTATTCACTGTTGTCACTTCACCTTTGGCATGCTATCCCACTTGAGGCTCACCTACATTTACAATGCTATCTTTTAGGCATCAAACCAAAATATTTCTTTTAACCAAGGGTTTTTGGGGGGTTTTAGCTGTTGTCTGCGGTCTCTTTTTATGGATACTTTTTAAGGAGCTCAGTGCTTATTTTATGCTGTTTTTATGCTCTGGGCTTGTTTTTAATGGCTTGTTTATCAATAATTTATTGTGCTATGATTTAATGGTATTGTTTTTGCTTGAGGTCAGGACTCTGGAGAGGCAGCATATAAATTCCATAGACAGACAGACAGATGGAGAAAACAGTTTAGAAAAAGACTTAGCATTTCCTTGCAAAAACCAGAAATTCTTATGTAGTTCTCCTTAGGACTTCACTGTTAATGTTCAGATTTGCTTCCTTTTCACAAGGAAATGCATGTGTCTTAAAAATCACCAAAGCATATATCATTATATAATTTATGAATGGCTTCTTTGTGACACCATACCCCACTGAACTTTGCAATGACAGGATTTTATATGTGTCTAAGATTGTGAATAGAATGTGACAGACATGATGATTTGTAGAGAGCAAAATTTACATGAAATAAAAGAGCCCTTAATCTGGCATTCGCTGTGGCCGTGTTCCCCGTGACACCGGCGAAAGGAATGAGGTTACACGTGATAATAATAACACAGGCCAAGAATGCTCGTTGTGGTCAAATGATTCACTCATCATCATTAGATTCCATATGCAGAGCTTTTGGCCATTGTGTTCCCAGCTGGCAGCGACCAGCAACATCTGGGTTATTAACATTAGAATTGGCAATCTAGAGAATTGTTGTTTCTTCCATCACTTTCAGCTAATCCTGGACTGAAATTAGAGCTCTTTGGAGTCCACCTGCAATAAACCTTAACAGCGTCGAAGATTTAAATGGTACAGGCTGTGTAAGGTTGCATGAATAGGGTTTCTTTCTTTTTTTTAAAGTGAAATAGCTTTGAGCGTTCTGGAAGTACCCAGAGGCTGGCATTCTCCCCACAGGCACCTTACAGTACATTACGACATTCAGAGGAAGTGAATGTGAAGATGGTTTTGTAAAGGGACTGAGGAAAAGCAAGCACACAATAACACTATCAGTCACAAATTACAAAATCGTTGCATTCGGCAGATGAGGGTTTTTTCCCCTTTGCTTAAGAATCTCTTTGGCTGGGAGTCAAACAATGGCTGATTATGCTTTAAGCTGCAGAGTTTAATGCACATTTGCTTGGGATCATTACAAAGCATCCTTCTGCTGGGAACTTGGCAGGGTTAGTTCCGGATGGATCAGACCTGAGGCCCTGGTAATAGCGATTCTGTTTTACCTCAAATGAAATTGAGGAATTTCACACAGCCAATATGTTTTGTTTCAGAAACTCTACAGTAATAGTTTCTGTCTGGCATTTCACACAGAACCGTACAACTACCAGTTCCCTAATGGAACATATTGGCCCTTTCAGACAGAAACATGCCTCTCCCGTTGGGGAAGCGATTCTGAGCAGGTTTACCTTGAAACCTCCTCCCAAGCATTCTTCTGTTCTTCTCCCAGTCCTGAAGTGCTACGGGGGTGCTGTGTGAAATGCCCCCGAAGCGCTTCCTCCTCCAATGAGTGTTTTCATGCCTCTTTTCGCCCACACGGGCAGTCTCCATGAATTTTTTTTTAAGAGCTGGTTTAGAGCTCTATAGCACTATAGCAACCCCATTGGAATGCCTGGGCTCCACTGAGCCAACTGAGCCCAGGCATTCCAATGGGGTTGCTATAGCACTATAGCGCTCTAAACCGGGTCTTAAAAAAAATTCATGGAGCTTGCCCATGTGGGCGAAAAGAGGCACAAAAACATTCATTGGAGGAGGAAGTGCATTTCACATAGCACCCCCGTAGCACTTCAGGACTGGGAGAAGAACAGAAGAATGCTTGGGAGGAGGTTTCAAGGTAAACAGGTAAACTCTTTAAAAATCTCTTTTTAAAAAATTCACCAAGATCACCCGCTTGGGCAAAAAGAGGCACGAAAAGAAAGTGGCTGTCTGAAGTGACGAACCGCTTCGAAGACGGCTCAAAAAAGGTAGGGGAAGGGCTGTGTGAAACAGCCGTCACTGTACCGGTTTATTCCAAGCCAGTTCAGTACTGTTTTTAAAGGTGTAGTGTGAAATTCCCCAGCAAGAGCAGCCTGTGTGACCTCCAATTCTACTGGCATTTCCAACTTTGGCTTCCTCATTTCTCCTTTCCAGCAGGTGGAGGCAGGACGGAGCGGTGGCTGAGTACCTATGAGTTCCTATGCCATGAGTACACTATTCATGATCCACATAGACCCATGGGATAAAGAGTGGTTCCCCAGAGTTATTTCAGGTTGGTAAAATGGCACAAAAGGGAATGAAAGCACAGTCTGGGTGCCTTGGTCCCAGTATGCAATGGTCCTTATTCTATCCCAGGTCCCTGGGAATTAAGTTCCAAGTATGGAAATCCCAGCACACATCTGGCAAGCAGAACTTGAAGCAGACCTGGGGAAGGACACACAAGTATAATGTATACAGATAGGCCCTAAATGGACAATACTAAAGGTTAGTTGTCTTCATTGTCATTTCCCCCATTATCTTCAGGAAAAGGAGACTATAGGGTTAGGTCCCCTATATAAAAGGTCACATATTTTGTTCAAACTGTGGGCACTGTTAGATTTTTGGAAACAGTGGCTGCCACCACAAAATGGCTCACAGGTATTCTGTCAACTACAAAGGGGCAACAATTGGTTGCAGGGGGCAATGAAATAATATTGGGAGGCTCTTTGCTAAGCATTGCACTATGTTGGAGGTAGCTCTTTCTGAATGAGTGTTGTTCCCTGCATACACAAAGAAGTGCTTCCTGGGCTCTTCATCAACTGAGGTAGAGGCAGCTAGGATTAGCTCTGCTTTGAGAAAAAAAGGACATGGCCACCAAGAAACATGTCAGTAGTTGCTATGGACCCATGGCCATGATATTATAACAGGAAATGAATATAAGAACATAAGAGAAGCCAATGTTGGATCAGGCCAGTGGCCCATCCAGTCGAACACCCTGTCACACAGTGACCAAAAATACCAGGTGCCATCAGGAGGTCCATCAGTGGGGCCAGGACACTAGAAGCCCTCCCACTGTTCCCCCCCCCCCCCAAGCACCAAGAATACAGTGCACCACTTGCCCCAGACTGAGAGTTCTTATCTATAGCTTGTGGCTAATAGCCACTGATGGACCTCTGCTCCACATGTTTATGGATTTTTACAACAGGAAAGAGGTTTTTTATGGCAACAAAAGCTCTAAAGGACTGGGTGCATTTCCATTTTCTCCCATTCTGTTTCCATTCTTTTGATGTGAGCAGTGTTTGCATACCTTTCTGTGTGTATATGCTTATGCAAGTTTTTTTTAAAAATTCCTGTACTGTGGCAAATATCTAGTTATAGTTGTGACAGTCTGATGCTGAACAATTTGAATTTAGATCATTAGATTTTTCTAACAGGAAAAGGATTTTTTTTGCAAGGCAAAGAACACTGCAATCAATGGTCATTAAATTCATGTGGATTTGTTTTGATTGCTGTGGTAAAACTGTTATAATTGTATGATTCCAATGCACAGGGGAGACATGGTTAGCTGAAAACAATACAGATTACAATGACTCTGTGTTCAGCTATGAGAACTGTCCTTTGTAATTAAAGTTACTTAGGTTCTCTGGCAGCTGTCAAACAATTAAATAAGCAAAGTCTGTTCACAGGGGCAAAAAAGCAGGAAGTGAACTCAATACCATCTATCAACCTATGGTAAGAGTAGCACTCATCAGCAATCTACCTAATAGTTAACACTGAAACCCATTTGTCCAGCAAAGCTTTCACTGGGATTATTTATTACTAGCAGTAAAGCCCATTGTGAAAGAAACACAACAGGCTCTAGAAAGGTGGGGGTCTCCCCCCACCCTCCCAGGTCCTTCCTGGCTCATCTGCCTTGGCGGACAACCTAGGAAAGGCAGGAAGGGAGCTCTGCAAGGTGAACCGGAGAAGCCAGATGGAAACATTTAAATGCTTCCTTGCAGCCTCCTGGGTCCTTCCTCAGTGGGCGAGCTAGAAAAGGAGGGGGGCCTCTGCTGCCGGGCTTCCTCAGCTTGCCTGCTGTGGTGGATGGCCAGGGAAGGTGCCTGGGGGGGGGAGATGGGCCAGCAGCAGTGCCACCAAGGGAGAGGCCCCATGCCACCCGATCCTCCTGGACGCCTCCCAATGGCCTCAGAAGCCAGCTGGGGGGGGGGTTTGAAGACAGGTTGGCAACAGATGGTGTGCCACCAAGGGAAAGGCCCCATGCCATCCGGCCCGCCCAGCTGCTCCTCCACTGATCTTCTCCTGATGGCTGAAGAAGGCTGGTCAGGCAAATGGCCATGCAGTTGCTGAGGTAAAGTGTTCAGAATGGAGTTTTGGTGGGTGCTGCCTCTGTGGGCAGGACTCAGGCACACCTTCTGATGGGCAGTTCAGGCAGCCAACTGATTTTGGTGCACATAGAACGTTGCCACCCGAAAACAGGATTATATATAAAGACAGGATATGTATAGCCTCCCTGATAGAAATAAGATTCCTAAAATATCACACCTTCTTAACTTACTGAGGTTGATATACCACGTGTCTTCAGACCATGTGCTTGGACCCAGGGATTGGATTAGAGGCTCAGTCAAGCCAATTTACTATTAGATATGATTGTTTTAGGCAGGTTCACACATGTGCATGTAGCCATGTTGGTCTGCAGTAGAACAGTTAGATTCAAGTCCCATAGCACTTTTGAAACCAATAAGATTTTTGGAGTGTGAACTTTGAAGAATCAAAGCTCTCTTCATCAGAAAACATGAGTGTTGTGAGTCAGTGTAGTATATGAGTTAGGAGTCCTAGATTAGGAATCTGGAGTCCTAGTTCAAGTCCCACTGAGCCAAACTCACTCTGTGACTTGGGATGTGTCACCATATCACACAGCCTAACCTACCTTACAGCTATATTTGAGGGTAAAGTGGGAAAGGGAAAAATCATGTTTGCTCTTTGAAGAACGGTATAAAAACATTAAATACTGTTGGGACTTACTTTCTCTTTAGAGGCACACAGCCAAAGGGAATACTACTTTGCAGTAGCATGCTTCACATATCGTTCCAGACAACAATACCAGAGATCTTGCTTTTTTCCCCATTTGCTTCCGATAACTGCTAGTTGTTGTTTTTTTTTTGGGGGGGGGGGTCTAAGCCACTACTGGGATGATGCCAGAAATTGATTATTTGCAAGTCCAACATGTTTAGGAAAGCTTAAAGCATGTCATGGCTTTATCTCCCTTTGAGTTTCCAGGTTTCAACCAACAGCAACCACTGATGTCCAGTGATGACATCACCCACAAATACTGTATACAAGATCAGGCTCAGTGCTTCTGAAGAACTGAGCACTGACTCATAAAAGCTTATGTTGAAATAAATTTTCTTAGTCTTCAAAGTGCTACTTGACTCCTAATTTTGTAATCTGAAGACATTCATATCACAGAATAAGAGATTCAGCACATTGCAGAAGAAAGGGAAAGGATTCACCAGAAGGCTGACATTTTTAGCAGCACTTCTATGGTCTGCATGATATACTTGGCCTTTAGTGCAAGCATATAATGGCAGGCTGTTCAGTTTTGACATGACAAACACATGCTCAAATCTCTTCTTAATCATAAAATGTCTTCCACTACAGGTGCCATTCCTTAAACAAATGAAACATACGAAGCGGTTTCAAGCGCACAATAAGGGGATTCAGTCAGAAATATAAATTGCCAGACTCCTCATACATGCCAAGAATTTGTTTAGGAACTCAAATGGATCTCTTTGGCCAGAATTTTGAGATCATTACTATATGGGACAACTCCATTTGTCCCTTGACCACCATCCCCCTCCCCTGAACCAGAATTCCAGTTGGCTATAGTGGGTACTGGGAGGCTGCTCTGTCTATTGGTACTAATTATGATCCAACCCTATGTTATTCATCCCACTCTATAGATTGTAGAGGCTATTTATTGTACTTTAAACAATTCCCCTGACATAAAAGAACCATATGCTTTAACTCTGTGGAATTGTGTTGACTATTTCTATAGAGGTTAGCATGACTGCTGAATCTATCTTGTGATGCTTCGGTTCTACCAGGAAGCACTGCCTCCTTTGGAAGAATCAATGAAATTCTGCTAACAAGTTTATGAACAGAAATTTAGGGACTAAGCCTTCAGTTATGAGACAGAATTACTGAATTTCTGAATTACTGAATTTACTCCCACCAGTGCTGAAGCCAATTCTGCCTTGTCATGCCTGAATTTCAGCCAAGGCATATAGGCATTATTTTACTGCACATATAGTGCAAGCATATGGGGGAAGGACAATGTGAGGGAATACTGACATTTTGTTACAGCTCAAGTAACTCTGTATCTGATTCAGGACAAAGCTGGCATTCAAAAATTAATGTTCTCAACTGGGAACACTTCACATAAATTTCAATGTTTTTTGTAAATACATATCATGAATAGTTTCCTTTTTTTTTTTTTAGTAATAGTACTCTTTGTACCAGGAAACCAATTGGACAAGAAGATTCATTTTGTCAGAATAAAAGGGAAGTAGCATATTGGATATGGAGCACAGGCTGTTCTTGATGTTTAGAAACATAATGGTTATCTCTGTCTCCATAACTGTCTTATCTTCTCCTCCTCCATCATATGCACAAACGGCACATTTTAGAATATTAACTAAAAGAGATTTTTGTGATGGGACTTCAGGGACTAGTTGACCATAATGGGAGGAGTCCTCCTTATTACATCGATTTACAAGGACTAATATAAGTATCATTCATTTTTAGAGGCAAAGTACAAAATGTCCCCACAGAGAGTTATATAATTGACAAATTATTGATTTGCATTTGCATTATATTTCTAAGAAACTACCTCCCTACCTGTCTTTTGGTAATATCCTATAGATACTTAAGCACATGATTTGGTCAAGAGCTTACTCACATGTCACTTTGCACAGAACAGTCGGTTTGTAACAGTCGTTACAAAAAAATATGAGTGACTAGAAATTGTGGCATCTAAGTATAGTATACAAAGAAAGCAATTTTTGCTTGATTTCAGTTTTACCCCATATTTATGCAAACTGCCGTAAGTGTGATAGCACTAGAAAAGGAACGGGGGATAGCTTTTCAGGACACAGCATGGGAGCTCTCTATTGCAGGCTTCTGAGTAATATGATTTCACAGAATCATAGAACCATAGAATCACAGAGATGGAAGGGGCCATACAGGCCATCTAGTCCAACTCCCTGCTCGATGCAGGATCTGCCTAGAGCATCCCTGACAAGTGTTTGTCCAGCCGCTGCTTATAGACTGCCAGTGAGGGGGAGCTCACCACCTCCCTAAGCAGCTGATTCCACTGTTGAACAACTCTTGCTGTAAAAAGTTTTCCCAAATATCAAGCTGGTACCTTCCCACCCTTAGTTTAAACCCAATATTGTGAGTCCTATCCTCTGCTGCCAACAGGAAGAGCTCCCTGCCCTCCTCTAAGTGACAGCCCTTCAAATACTTAAAGAGAGCAATCTTGTCCCCCCTCAACTGCCTCTTCTCCAGACTAAGCATTCCCAAATCCCTCAGCCTTTCCTCATAGGGCTTTGTCCCCAGGTTTAATTCAGTAGTTCAGAGACAATCAGAATATGAATTTGCTCAGTTTATAATGTTCAACATCAAGTTTCATTTCCCTAAGACATTATCCTGGACCAAAAGGTTCTTTAAACCATAGGTGTCAACTTCAGGGGGGCTGGGGAGCTGGAGCCCCCCCCAAAAACTTTTCCAGGAAGTGCTGAGCCTCCCCCAGAGACAATGGCCTGTGAGGTCTCTGGCCCAGCCCCAGCCCCCCGCCCCCTGAAATTGGAAAGTCTACGCCCTTGCTTTAAACTCTCTTTGGTGATGGAAAGTGCTGTCAAATCACACCTGATGTATGGCAACCTCGCAAGGTTTTCAAATCAAGAGACATTTAGCTAGCTTATATTTGGATGGGAGACCACCAAGGAATACCAGGGTTGTGACCACCTCAGCATGTATCTTGCTTTGAAAACCCTTAGCTTCTGAGATCTGATTATATTGGCCAGGCTATCCAGGTAAGGGCAATTTATATATAGCACCATCCTAAGAATCCATACCTGGGAGTAAGCCCCCAATGAATAGATCTGAGTAGGATTCTAAGTAGATCAGTAATGATAGTCCATTAACTGTGCCCTAGACAGAAAGATGGCCAATCAGTGCTTGTCTTCCCAAAGCTGTTATACTGTTAACCATTTCCAACTTATTGTAAGACTGATTCCTCCTACCCCATCTCTTCCCTTCTAGGTTTAACGCCCCCCCTTTTTTTAGTCTTGTGGGGATAAATGGAATACAGGAGATATTTCCACATGCTGCTTCTTCATTCCTTCACTACTCCCAATGAGAATATAATTTCACCTTTATCACTTGAAGTGCATGAATCATTTTTCTCCTCTGAAGCAAAGAAGAAAGAATTAGAAAACACTAATTAACAGAAACTTGCCTTTGTTGCTGTATTTTCTGACAAATGAACAGATGATTCTTGTCACTTCAGAATATCAATTAGATTATTCAACTGAAAAAGACCCATGGCAAAAAAAGATGTAATGTTTTTTTCTCCCAGAGCGCATGTACCACATATGAAATAAAAATGCAGCATTCTGGGTTATTAGCAGAGCAACTGCTAATTGTTTAGTGTTCTTGAGGAAAACTGTAAAAGGGAAGCATCAGGAAATGTTCTGCACAATTTTCTTTTTTTACTTTAAACAGGGATGGCATTTGTGGGGAAGGTAGAGCATTTATGCAAGGGGCGTGCTGTTATCACTGGATACAAGCTTTTCTTAAAACCCAGGCTATACATCAGTGGTCGCCATTACTTCCACAAACACTTATTGTAATTCTTGCACCTGTTCAATAATAAGTCAATGATCTACAGCATCAATATTTACCCATCACATTCTAATATAAGGGAAGACAAACTCAAACAGATAAAAGGCTTGTTTCTCTCAAACAGGAATGGCAACTGGAAACAGATCACTTTCGATGTTTGGAATGCAGTTGTAGACAGTTTCATTTAGGCCTGCATTTAACTAATATAGTTTTTACTTATTGGCAGTCCTAATTGTGATTTAAATTGTGATCATTTATGTATTTTTTACAGTTGTTGTTTTATTTACATTGTGAACTGCCTTTCAGTTCTGCAAAGTAGAGAGGCAGCTAATCAATGCTATAAATAAATAAATAAATAAATAAAATGGATACATTTAAAGCAGCCACCAAAGGTTATCAAAAGAGAGCACTTTTTAATTATGTCAGAAATATCCTTGTGGCTTAGTTTTAAATTAAGATTTTACAACATTTGTAGAAGAGAGCAACAGAAATTTTGAAGATGGGGTGCGGATATAAAATAGTGTACTCTAATGTTGTCATGCAAAAGTCTGTTCTGGGTTCTACTGAATGCTGGAAACATGAGGGTGGAGCGTATGGATTTTTTCTGCTAATGGTAGCCCTTTCCTCCAGTACAAGGTGCCTTCCCAACTCAAGAGGCTCTTCCCTCAGCAGAAGACCCTCTTGCATTGGGGGAAGGCATTTTGAGGCTGAGGAAGGTGCTACCATTACTGAAAGAAATCTATAGGAGACCTGCTTCCAAGAAATGGGTGGGAATTATTATTATTATTACTATTATTATTATCATCATTACCATTACCACCACCACCACCTGGTGAGGGAAAAGATGATTAAAAAAAATAATGCAAAAGACTGAATTTAATCAGTCTCTAAGGCTGTATATTACTGTTCACATATCATGAAAATGGACAATATAGGCAAGGCTATAAAAAAGTGCAATAATTCAGACATTCATAAGTTTGATATTCAGGAAGAAAAGTTCTGCAACATTTGAGGAAAAAAATCCCTTCATTTTCTGGTTTAAGTAAAAAGGTCTTGGGAGAGAAAAAAACCAAGTTTAGTCATGTTTAAAACTTGACTTTTGGGGAATGAGATTGCAAAAAAATACCTGCATCCTTGAAATTGAAATTTAGCATGGACATGGTATTTAAAGTGGGGTCTATGATTTGCTAAGTTTTGTGAAATTTCAGTGTGAAATTATCAAGTTGTGTCACTCCAGAAAATCTTCTTCAACTTAGAGTGGAAAAGACTTCTATGCTGTGATGAGGATCCCCCTGGCAAAACTCTCATGCAAGCAAAGACAGCTAAAGTTTCTTGTAAGTCTAAATACCACTTACTTTGGAGAGTCTCTTCTCCTCACCATAACTCTTCTCCTACTCATTATTCAGTCATCAAAGTCTTTTTTTTCTTTTAAAAAGGAGCTGATGGAGTTCAACTTGTGTCACTGTATTATTGGCTGTCCATGTCAACAGACTCTGTACAGGTATGAATCATGTTTTTAAAGCTGAAGCAGCGGCGTAGACTTTTAAAATCCGGGGGGGGGGCGGGGGCTCTCTTGTGCGCGCGCGCTCGGGACCATGTCCCCGCCACTCTCCCCCCCCGCCCCAGGGAGCCGCCGCCGCCGCTTCCCTCCCCCGGGCTGTGCCTGCCCGCCGCGCTCCCCGCCCCCCTCCCTCCCTCTCCCCGCTCACCTCGGGCGCTGGCGGATTACTGCTGCTGCCTGCAGCCGGGGGCCGGCGCGTCGCCCTTGCGGGCCCCCGGCTCCCGATCCATCTCACGCTCTCTCCCCGCCTCTCTCCCCCCCCCGCCCCAGGGAGGCAGGAGGGCAGGCCGGGGGTGGGGGGAAAGGAGAGGCGGCGACGGCCACCGGGCGACCTGGGGGAAAGGAGGGGAAAGGAGAGGCGACACCGGGGGGAAAGGAGAGGCGGCGACTGGCCACCGGGCGCTCCATTTTGCCGGGGGGGGCTGAGCCCCCCCCCGGAAATTTCGGGGGGGGGCTCGAGCCCTTGAGCCCCCCCGTAGTTGATGCCCATGAGCTGAAGTATAGGATCAGAAGGATCACATGGCACATAATTTGCTGGTTTGTCAGGTAAGTGTTGTAGGGAATGCAAACTGTATCCCTCTCTTGTATAAAAACTCCCTTTACATACAAACCTAGCATGTCAGAAGGAGGCTTACCTATAATTCTTCTCCCTCACATACTAGCTTTGCATGTACAGGAAATTTATTTCATTGGGGCAGCATTCAAACACATTGTCCCCCTGCAACTGAAACAGTACATCCAGCAGAAGCTGTGCCTGGGTATTCTGTTTATGCCTTTAGGCTCTCAGACATTTGAACTGAGACATATCAATATAGAGTGGCATAGATGTCAACTATGGGGGGGGGCTCGGGGGCACAGGCCACCCCTGACATTTCCCCGGGGGGACTGAGCCCCCCCCCCCCGCAAAATGGGGCACCCACCTGCCCACCGCTGTGCCTCCCTGCCTCCCTTCCTAGGCCCGCCTCCCGGCTCCCCTGAACCCACTCACTCTCTCCCTCCCAGGGCCATCTGGGCAACTGCTGGGGTGATGCTCTAGCAATCGCCCCGAAACTCTATGGCACCATAGAGTTTTGGGGCGATTGCCAGAGTGTCACCCTGGCAAAGTGCCCGGCGTGATGATGTCACTTCCGGGTGACATCATCACACTGGGCAGTCGCCCAGATGGCCCCAGGAGGGGGGGGAGAGAGAGAGTGGGTTCAGGATAGTGGGTTCAGGGGAGCCGGGAACTGGGGGGAGGAGGCTCTGGCGGCGGCAGGGACATCATCCCGGCATGCGTGCGTGCAAGAGCCCCCCCCCCAGGAAATTAAAAAGTCTATGCCCCTATAGAGTGGGTCTGTGACCTAGCAGGCCACCAGCCACACATAATGAGATACCAACTGCTTGAAAACCTCTTTACAATATTCCCCCCACCAGACTACATTTTGTCTGTCCACCCCTTGTATGAAACACAACACTAGTTATGAGTTAAACTGGGAATTTTATTTATTCATAAGTTGATCTGCACCAACACATTAAAGCACAGGTTGCTTTATGCTTGCAATACAAGCCTCCTAACAGGGCAAACCCACCCCGGCTCAGAGCCAGGCCTGGGATCCTTCTAGACCTTACTCATCACAGCCTGCATGCCAGTGTGTAGAGGGAAGGGGAGGGTACATTCCAGTCCATGGTTCCAAAGCCTTTAGGCCCATCATATTCTCTCCCCCAAATAAGCCCCTCAACTCAGTCACCCTGATTGCAAAACCCATGGGCCTGCATTATGAGGACCCCCCCATCACTGATATCTCAGGGTGCTTGCCAATTCAAAATCCCCTCAACCCATGCTTTTCCCACCTTCCCAGTTAGGGCCTAACCTATTTAAACCTCACCCCCTCTGACTACATGAAGCAGGTGAAAAAAGGCCCCCCTCTTGGCCAATCTGAGTGAGGCCCAAAAAATTCCTGCTCAGCCCCACAAAAAAACAGTGACCAACCAAACCCCAATGGCCCAAAAGAGGGTAGATGGGTAGGGAGATTATGCTGGGCTGATCTGATCATGGCTGGCGAACTCACCCTTGATTGGCCAGCACTCCCACCCTGAACCATAATTGTGTCCTCCCACCTGTGCTTCATCCAAGAAGGTGTGGGGGGGCAGGCAAATGCCAGCACCTGCTCCATGGGCAGGCACCAGTCATCAGTCAGTTACCCTATAGGAGAGGGAGAGAACATGAGGTCCCTGAGAAGCAGAGACAGTAGAAAGCAGATGGGAAAACATGAAGACTGAGGAAAGAAAATTAAAGTATCACTGGCTCTCTGGTCTCATTGCTCTAACACTATTGCGAAGGACTGTCATCTGGCCTCAGAAGGGAAGTGCTATCTTCTGGAATGACCACAGCCAGCTGCTGGTCTACGCTTGCCAATTGCAGCTTGGGAAATTGCCTGTGGAGGGAATAGAAGGGCTCAGTAGGGATATGAGGCCACAGAGCTTTCCCTCCAAAGTTGCTGCTTCCTCCAGGATAACTAATCTCTGTAGTCTAGCAAGGGTGTAGACTTTCTAATTTCTGGGGGTGGGGCTGGGCCAGAGACATTACAGGCCATTGTCTCCAGGGGAGGGTCAGCATGTCCTGGAAAAGTTCAGGGAGGGGGGAGGCTCCAGCTCCCCAGCCCTCCTAAAGTTGACGCCTATGTAGTCTAGAGATCAATTTTAATTCCAGGAGAATGCCAGCCTCTACTTGGAGGTTGGTAACCCTATGGTGGGTACTATTCATGACCTATTTCTGGTATGGGGAAGAATTTCTCCCATGGGCTCTGTAGCCTTGGAAGAGCAGCAAAGTCCACAGCCACCAGAAGATATCTCCCATCCTGATCTTCCATTGCTTTGTTGCTATTGGGAAGCAGGCAAGGAGCTGCCAGATGTCATCTGGACTGAGGTTGTCCCCTTGAACAAAACAGCATGCAGCTGTTGAGGCTCAGTCTAGCAGCCTGTTTCTGGTAAAGGTATCTGAATGGGTGCTGCAGCTTCCAGAGAGAAGAGACAGGAACAAACTGCAGAGGATAACAAGAGGATTTGGACTGGTAAGAAAGAGGCCACCACCACCAGACCTGGCCAGCAAGCTCGCTTCCAATTGGCCAGTGTTCCCACGCTGAGCCTTAAATGGCTCTCCCCACTCCCGTGATTCAGTCTGAGGACATGGGGGGCAGGCAAACGCTGGTGCCTGCTCCAGTCGGCAGGCACCAGTCATTTGGTTAATTTTCTTATCTAGTTATGCTCATTCTGTAAGAGAAGTGCTAAAAGTTGGGGTATAAATGTTTTAGTGACTTACAGCAACATTGCTAGCAACATCCTGTGATTTGAGTCACTCAAATACGCTGTGCTATTCATATGCTGGTGCACAAGCCAGGCACAACAGTGCTGGGGTCATTCCATCAATCATCACACAGTGCCAGAACAGTGATTCCTGTCCCTCACCCATAAGTCAGTGTTCTAGCCCAGAGGTGCCCGACTTTTTGCAGCTTGTGGGCATTGTACAAATTCTGACCCAGCGTGGTGGGCAGAACTTTAAAGTGAGTGCTGCAAGAGGTGGAGCCAGCCAGCCACAGAACGTCATGGTGGGAGGTTCTGCATTATTCCAACAGTACAGTAACTCTTCAACATTTTGAGTGGACGCTCAGGAGGTTTTTAATCTGCACAGTCAATCAGAAACTGTGCTGCTCGTAAGCCCCACTTGGCCTCACTTACCCACTAAAATACCTTGCAAATGCCAAGAAAGTGTTGGTGTATACCATGGTGCCCGCAGGCGCCCACATTAGGGTCCCCTGTTGTAGCCCCTTTCTCATAAAGATAAATTAAACAGGAATGTTGTGTTGGTTGATTCTGAATAAGGTTTCCTTAGTGCTGATTTAAAAAGGGTTTCAATGACAACCAACATGAATCATTGGTTCTTTGAAAACCAGAAGCACCCTTTAAGGAATTATTGTTAACTGATGGTACAGCTTTGAAACTAATTCTAGAAGTGGGAAAGGGCAAGATATACCAGGTTCAAAGTGGGGTCCCCTGATGGAGCTGAGCCAATCGGAAGGTACCCTGCAGCGTGCCTAAACTAACAGGGTCACATTCCCAGGGGGAGAAGTGGAGCTAAGTACCAAGGTCACTAGCCTAGGCTAAAAGATAAGACACTGTGAAAGAAATGAAAGTTAACATTTCAGCATATTAAGTAGTTCACCCAGCAGCCTCCTGCCTCCCCCCCCCCCCCCCCAACTATGGCAGCATAGCTGACACACTGACCCGTGGAATGGAAAATAAACATTCCACCACCCTTTACTAAAGGTTTATGATCTTCAACAAAGCCCTGAGGAAACAAAACACAATTCATTCACATACATAGAGCTGAAAAATGGAACTGGTTTTCTTGGACCTTTTATGGCATGCTAGGTTTTTGTTCCATCTCAAGAGCTTTCATGCTAGTGCCACCAAGGAAAAAATCTTTATGTACTAGATATTGAAAACAAAAAGATATAAAAACAGTAACTAAAGACTTTTGTGTAGGTTAACAAAGCTTGCTCTTTAATCTTGCAAGTATTTCAATGACCCTAAAATTCATGCTTGTGCATGATAGCAAGCCACATTGTGAGTTATCAAAATCAAACAGTGTGTTTAACATATCCCGTGCAATTTATGTTCCTTGTTGCCCTCTTTACCATTGACAGTCTCTGTTTGGAGTCATCTAATTTAACTTTTGGGGAGACATTGGGGCAGCATTATTACAGTGCTGTTCAAATCAGACACACACTTTCTGTTTTGGTCTTTTTCTTGATTATTAGTAGTTAGTTTCTCTCCATGTCTGAATGGCATAGTGAAGTTAAACATTCTATTAAGAATAATTAAAGGGGTTTTTTTTCTTTTAAAGAAACCTGCTATGGTCCGTTTACTAATACAATTTACTTTGCAGTGCAGGATAGGCTATTGTGGACTTGCAGAGTAAATCTATACAAGCAGGTGGAGAAGAGCCTTCAGCAGTACATAATAGTGTATACAGGTATAGGACTGTGACTGTCATGCACCTATTTAATTCACTAGGAAAAAGACTTGATTCCATATTGGAAAGCATTATATGCAACCTGGCTGCTTGGTAAGCAGAATCAGTCAAAGGAAGCAAGGTCTTGCCCAAAGCAGCTGAGGATCTTAAAGGATTTAATTAATTCAATTTTTTTCCCAGTGAGAAGCAAACCCTTTTTCATCAGTCTAAGTTAAAACTGTCGATGAACGGACCACATACAGCCTTGAGCTGAAGCCAGCAATGACTCACTACCTGTCTGCATGAAGGATGCGATAGCAGAAGGGCCCATTGCAGGTCCTCCAGTCTGCATGACCAAGAATATAGTAACTACAGGAGGCATTTCCAGGTCATATAGTAGCTTTTGGTAACTCTTCCTACAAAATAAATTTTGCAATAGAACTAGGAATGTTCCCATACAGGTCACCCTAAGTGGCAACTCAATGGCAGGATTCATTTTTAAATAGTTTGATTTAGAGATTGTTTCAGTAGTTTGCCAGTACAATCCTAATGATGGTCACACTATTCTAAGCACATTGACTTCAGTGGATTTAGCAGAGTGTACTACTCTGACTAGCACTGCATTGTTAATACGGGATGGTGTGATACTAATGGTGCAGTCCTAAAAATGCTTTCCTGGGAGTAAGCCCTATGGAATAAAATGGGCCTTACATGTGGGTAGACCTGCTTTGGATTGATCCCTAAAGTCCTTCCAGTGCCTATAATGGAAGAATTTGGTTCATTCTCTGATTGTAAGAATTAGACAGTCACACTCATGGCTTGGTTACAATAATCAAATATAAATACCATTCTGTCACCAATGCTACATAAGAACTGTCCATCAGCCAAAAAGCTAAAACATATAATCTGTATCAAGCACCAATTTGCATAGATAAGTAGTGCTATTTAACTGTCATCTGTTGGGATTACGAATTCTGTAGAGATCTAACAGTGCAATTCTGTGCAGACTCACTCCAGTCTGAGGCAATTGATTTTAATGGTTTTAGACTGGATTAACTTTGCATAGGATTGTACTGTAAGGCCTTTGCCCAAGGATCAGTGAAATGTTAATTAGAACCACAGCCTCTATCCATGATACAGAAAAGCTAATTGAATATATATTAGGGATGCATGGATCTGTACATTTGGGTTCTTGTACAGTTCACTGATGTTTGAGAAGTAAATTTTCATTTTTTTAAAGTGTTTAGCTGTGAAAGAAGTATAAATTCTTCATGTCTAAATTCCTCTAAAAATAAGTTTGGATCTTTCATTGCCTTTTAGTCACTTCCATAGTCTACCTAAGAACATGAAGAGTTCTGCTAACCCATCTAGCCTAGCATCCTGTGTCACACAGTGCCAATCATTGTGGGGAATTGGATACACAGTAGAATGAGGTGCTCCTTGAAAGTCCCCGTGGGTTCCTCACTTCATAACTGGGTCTGGCCTGGCAATTAGCTCTGTGCAATTGGATCATAGTTTACCTGAGTAGAGATAGGGAAGGAGGGAAAGCTGAAGATGGGGCGCATGAAAGAGAGAAAGAAGCAGAAGACAGGAAAGAAGCTATGGGGGGTTCAGGGAAGGGCAAGAATATATAGTGGGAAGGGGGAAAGGGGAAATGAGTCCTTGTGGGTTCCCTGTTTTGTTTTGTTTTTAAAAAATCCTACTCACAATATGCTCTCAGCTTCTTAACCCTGTCTTTTGTAATGGAATAGGTACATTTGCTCTGTCAGGGGACACCATGGGAACTTTCTGCAGGCTCCTGTGACCTATCACATCTTTGAAACATTCCTTTTCTCGATCCAAATTGCTGAGTGGAGCAATCATTGACACTGAAGGAAAAAAGTTACTGAAATTCTTTTGAAAGCAGACTGGTCATAAATTATCATGACATGGTTGGTCTCCCAGACTTTTGAGTAGTCCAGTTTTGAACACTGCTTCATTTTCATTCATAAATGCCATGTATGGGAAAGGTAAACTTGAAAAGAGAAGGTTACAAAGAGAAATTGAGAACAGAATAATAATTCCACTCTAGATGTAGACTGCAATCCAGCGTACAAGTAAGACTGCCTGTGTCCATTGAAATCAACACTTGTGTCCTTTATTCTGCATTGGGCAGTGAGCAGATCCTTTAAGGGATGGGAGAGAAATAAGCATATGTTCACAAGCAACCAGTGCAATAATACTTCATTATTTGTTCAGTATCAGATGGTTTTGCCAATTTGTAAGTGGCCCTTAGATTCCAGCACTCTGAACCAAGGATAAGATATTAGTGTTTCATTTCTTTTTAATGTTTGTTTATATGTTTTCAGAGGTTTCAGCTCTCTGTGAGATTTGCAGATATGTATGTATCATGTTCCTATGTTGCACAGAATTTAAATGCTGTTTATACAATATTTATACATACAGTGTGTGTCATTTATACATAATGTAGTCAAGGATATGTATTTTGTATAATGCTGATTTATTGATGCCCAATTAAAGAGCAAAATACATACATTTTGCAGGTGGACTTGTTTCAATGAAACAGAAAATGGCAGCATAAAGAACTGTGGATCTGCTTCACACAAAGGCAGAGGAAAATCAAACCAGAAGTCTTTGACTTGAAATGGCAGTGATGAGAAATTCCGAATCCCCTGTACTCTGATACAGCAATGTTTATGGGGTACATGGTTCCAGTGCGCACACAGAGGATTTCTTCACCCCCATTCAAAGAGCTCTGCATCTGACCAGAAAACTTCACAGGGATGGAGCAAACTGGAATGCCTTATTATGCAACAAGCTCCGTATTCACAAAATAAGGTACATGAAGCTGTGAATCAGGATCTAGGTGTGCATGGGATTTTTAAGAGAAGATCTGGCAAGAGGCCTGTACTTTGACCAAAAATATAATATATAATATGGCTGAAAGTTTCTGCCTGAACCCTTTGATAAACACTTTAAAATGTAATTTATATTTATCTCTTGATAGTATTGAAATGAAAATTTGTGTTTAAATGCTTTAATCTAATTTATTTTATATCCTCAAATTATTTATTTCATTTATATATATATATATATATATATATATATATATATATATATATATGTCAATATCTATTCATTATGGAACTGCATGAAAAATGTCTACTATCAATAGGGCAAACTTAAGCAAATTCATTGGTTTTTAACCTTGGGAAATATGATGAGTGCTCATAGGAGCAGGATTGAGGCAGCTGGCAGGTGCATGATGCAATACTGGTGGTTAGCAGCATGTGGCTTAAAAGCAACAGAGAAGGGAGTAGCAACTTGTCCATTAGCCACTGACGTTGCTGCCTGTATTCCAGATAGATCTTTTTTTGCCTCTGACCTTGGCCTATATTGTAGAAACCTTGTTCTTGAATTCCCTTTCAGACTTAAAATCACAGAATTATAGAGTTGGAAGGGACCTCCAAGGTCATCAACCCTCTGCACAATGCAGAAAATTCACAAATACCCCCCCCTCCACACCACAGTGACTGCTGTTCCACGCCCAGAAGATGACAAAAAACCTTCAGGATCTCCAGCCAAAGTGGCCTGGAGAAAAAATGCTTCCTGACCCCCAAAGTGGCAATCAGCATTTCCCTGGGTGTGTAAGAAAGGGCCACAAGAACTAAGCACTGAGGCAATCCTTTGTGCCCTCCCTCTCATGATTTGTCTAAGGCTGAGGACAGACTGGCTTTAAAAGCGGAGGCAGAGCGGCCGTTCAGACTGCCACATCTGCCTGGAGGAGGCGGCCTGGACACAACGCGTCCGGCGCCGCGCTCCTCCTGTAGCAGCCGGGCACCACTTCAAAGTGGTGTCCCGGCTGCTGTGCACGCGTTCCACCCGCTTCCCGCAGAAATGAACGCGAGCCGGGCCAGGGGAGCTGCACGGTATTCGGACGCCACCACTGGAAGCCGCCCGCAGTCT
Source organism: Lepidodactylus listeri (assembly GCA_029233225.1). NCBI lineage: Eukaryota > Metazoa > Chordata > Lepidosauria > Squamata > Gekkonidae > Lepidodactylus > Lepidodactylus listeri. Next base: position 39,164,175 of record JARCFY010000012.1, read on the forward strand.
GGACACCGAGGGCGGCTTCCTTGCGGTGGCGTGCGAACGCCACACGGTGGGGGCAATTCCCCCCACCTTGTTCTGCCGCGCCTCCAGTCTGTCCACAGCCTAAGTTCACACAATCAGTATTGCTGTCAGATGGCCATCTATCCTCTGTTTGAAAACCTCCAGAGAAGGAGAGCTCACCACCTCCTGAGGAAGCCTGTTCCACCGAGGAACAACTCTAATAGTCAGGAATTTCTTCCTAATGTTTAGCCGAAAACTCTTCTGATTTAATTTCAACCCTATGGTTCTGGTCCGACCTTCTGGGGCAACAGAAAACAACTCTGCACCATCCTCTATATGACAGCCCTTCAAGTACTTGAAGATGGTGGTCATATCACCTCTCAGTCACCTCCTCTCCAGGATAAACATACCCAGCTCCTTCAACCTTTCCTCATAGGACTTGGTCTCCAGACCCTTCACCATCTCCATTGCCCTCCTCTGGAAACATTCCAGCTTGTCTATATCCTTCTTAAATTGTGGTGCTCCAAACTGAACACAATACTCTAGGTGAGGTCTAACCAGAGCAGAATAAAGTGGTACCATCACTTTGCATGACCTGAACACTATACTTCTGTTGATACAGCCCAAAATTGCATTTGCCTTTTTAGCAACCACATCACACTGTTGACTCATGTTCAGTGTATGGTCTTACAAAGACCCTTAGATTCTTTTCACACATACTACTGCCAAGACTAGCCATGAGCACTGTCTCAATGGTGCCTGAACCTCGAAGCTGTATTTCAACCAACCCTGACATTGAGAAATTAACTCTGTGTGCTACTTTGTGTCAGTAGTCAAGACAATTTCTTTGCTAAGGGTTTTTTCCCCTCATACAATTTTTCAGTAATATTAAATGTGTCCTTTATCACTATTGTGGCAGATATTTCAAATATTTCTTGTTTAAAACTCACTGAATATGTGTCAAATCTAATAAAAAGTAGCTCTAGCTATAACCCATAGCTTTGGAAGAAACTGCTTGAAGAAATTTTATTTTATTACCTCATTTCATTGGCCTTCTATGGTTTTACCAATGTTCAGGGGCTCATAAAATGGAATTTGCATTTGATAAAGGTTCCCCCCTCCCCCCAGACTTCTATTTCTTTTGTACCTGGGTCTATTCTAACAGTGTGACTAAATACCCATTTTCCCATGGTATTATCATGAATTGTTTATTTTGTATGCAAATGTTACCCTCTACCTTTTTAAACTGGTATGAGGACTTTGTAAGACTCCACATACTCTAAGAGTGCACCATCTTATGTGGGCTTTTTGTTTGCTTATTTTGTTTACATGTCTCTGAGGTAAACTGTTTACATGAGATTGCATTTGGGGGTGGATTGGAGGTGTTGTTCACACAGAGCCCATTAGAGTGGCCAATTATGGTCCATTACTCATTTTTAGCACACACATTTTCTGACTTCAGCACAGAGGGTTTGTAAAAAGAGAATGAAAGCCTTTTTTAATATGTTCCTTGGTGGTACATTATAAACTTCAGTTATTTGTTCTCAGAAACTTTTTTTTTAGTAGAATGAAATAAAAATCTCTCTTAAATGGAATATGATTCAGAAACCACTATTAGAAAGGTTTTAAACATTCCTCATTAATAACAGTAATCTAGGGTCCTAGAGTGCACTGTCACTTAAAAATGCAGATTTCTTGTTCCCACAGTCCTTCATTAAGTGAAAGCCATTTCTGCTCTGCAACATGCTATCAGCCACCTCTTCCTGAGAAGGAGGAGGACATCATGCTGTTAATGCAGAGCTGTCACTCACCAAACCTGGCTGAAAGGCAAGCGGGCATTAGGCTGTAATTCTCAAAATTTACATCCCATGTGGTTTTCCGTAGGGACTTTGCTCTTTTTGGCTTTCAAAACAGACCAGCCCATCACGGCCAGTTTCCATCATAGCCATGCAGCAGTGCCAGCCTAGACAGAGCTCCATTTCTCTCTAAAGATGAAGAGCTCCTTTGTCTTTCCTGTACACTTGCCCTTCTGGCAGGTCTTCATATGTGGCAGAATGAGATGAAAGGCACTTGGGGTAGCAGAAAAGACTTCACCACTTCAGAATCAGATGCAGGGTGCTTTTTTTAAAAAAAGGTTCCACCATGTTAAAAAAAGATTCCTCCAACTAAAAATAACCTAGCACAGTGGGGCAAAGAGTCTCGCCCAGCCCAATCCCTGTGGTGATAATATTCCATTTGCAGGATGTTTTTTACATAGGGAAAGCCTTCTGAGTTTGTACAATCCACTCTGCCATTGCACAAGGCTTCCATTTCATTTTCAATCTATTCTACTGTGTGTGTATATCATAATTCACACCTAAAGGGCAATTATCCTTGTACATGAAAATAAAATGGCCGATATTATAATTCCCTTGTGTAGATCTATGGTGCAGCTTCATTTGGAATACTATATACAATTCTGGGCACCATATCTCAAAAAAGTACATTGCAGAGCTGGGAAAAAAATACAAAGGAGGACAACTAAGATTATTTGGGGGCTGAAGCATCTTCCCTGTGTGGAAAGGCTGAAGAGTCTGTGACTTTTCAGTTCAAAAAGAGATAACCAAGGGGGGACATGATAGAGGTTTACAAAATTATGCATGGGGTGGAGACTGGAGAGAGGTGACAAAGAGAATTTTTTCTCCTTCTTCCAAGATACTAGAACTCAAGGGCATACAATGAAGCTGATGGACAGTAGATTCAGGACAGACAAAAAGAAATACTTATTTACACAGAGAATGAATAAATTTGGAATTTACTGCCAGAGGATGTAGTGATGGACACATTAATAAAGAGCTTTAAAGGAGGATTAGATAGAATTATGGAATCATTAGCGGCTACCAGCCATGGTGACTGAGGGGAACCACCAAATTCAGAGGCACTAATCCTCTGAATCCCAGAGCCAGGAAGCAACATCAGGGGAAAGTCTCCAGAAGAACTGGTTGGCCACTGTGTAAGACAGGATGCTGGACTAGGTGGACCACTGGTCTGATCCTGCAGGGCTCTTATTGAGCACACATATAACCTGTGCTCTATCAGCTACACTGGCTCCAGACTGAATACCGAATGAAGTTCAATGTTTTGGTACTTACCTTTAAAGCCCTAAATGGATTGGAACCACCATTTCTGCAGGACCGCCTCTTCCTAAATGCCTCTGAGATACCAACTTGATACCAACTTGCTGGTTCAACTGATACCAACTTGCTGGTGGTCCCTGTCCCCGAAATGATCCAGTTGTCCATCAACCTGGTGGAACTCTCTTCCTAGTGAGATCTGGTCCCTGCAGGACTTAGCTCAGTTCTGCAGGGCCTGTATGACTGAGATGTTCTCTCGGTCATATGGGTGAGGATAGCAACAGTTGGAGAGATCAGTGGTCTCCTGAGTTTCATCCCCCCTCCTTTACTCATTTTCTCTTGCCTAAGATTGCCCAAGAATGGAACATGGTTCCTACATCAACCAACCAGTTATCTGCAATGATGCTATCTTAATAGTAGATTGAATTTGGCAGTATCGGAGTGTACTGCACTGTATTTTATTATTATGTAATGTATATTTTTATGTATTTTATTTTATGTACTACATATACACATGTTGTACATCACCCTGAGTCCGACTTGTGGGAAGTGGAGCGGGAGAGAAAATTGTTGTTGTTGTTGTTGATGAGAGCCAGTTTGGTGTAGTGGTTAAGTGCATGGACTCTAATCTGGGAGAACTGGGTTTGATTCCCCACTCCTTCACTTGCACCTGCTGGATGACCTTGGGCAAGCCATAGCTCTGTACCAGCTGTTCTCTCAAGGACAGTTGTCTCAGAGCTCTCTCAGCCTCACCCACATCACAGGGTGTCTGTTGGGGGGAGGAAGGGAAAGGAGTTTGTAAGCCACTCTGAGACTCCAAGTTAGTGAAGGGTAGGATATAAATCCAGTCTCCTCTTCTTCTTCTTCTTCTTGTTCCTAATTCAATGGCATTTTCTAAAACTTACAACATGATTATTTTATCACCTAAGAAAGGATCTGAGTGTTTATGGGTAGTCACCTACCCCTTTGGCTTACCCTAGTTCACAAAGTATAATAACCTCTATGTCAAGTCTAAATTAGAAATCATGGAATATAGCCACCATTTTGAAATGGAGGCATTATTATTTTTTTGTCTATCAAGTTTGTATATATTTTCACAATTGGGTGAGCGTACGTTTTCCACTGAAACAGCCATCAGCTGCAAGCCTGACCTTTTCTTATGTGCCCGCAATGAAACTATTCATGGCTGAATGTCATTCTAGATCATCACAGACTTCCTTTCGTGAAAGAGCACATTGTTGATGAAAGACACACATGCACTTCTCGGTGCCCAAGTGCTCACAAAATTAACTCCCTACCCAAACCTTACAAAGCCCCTTCTGCGCTATCCCATTTTCTCTTTCCCACACGTGCTTCAATTTCTGGCTTCAGTGAAGACTGAGAGGCAGGGGGAGGGGGAGGAAGCCGGGGAGTAACAGAGGACTGGAACTTTCATTTAAAATGCAGACAAATCTGCCTTTTCTGCTTGATGGTCTGTAACATTTCCATGTAGTGCACTTTGCATGGCAGAATAGCTGCTAGTAATAGAATTCTCTCACAGCGGAGGTTAATTACTTCTCAGCTACAGCAAAATAAATTTCCTGTCAAGATCAGTGACAGGAATATGCCAGTGTCACTATTTTTACCTGTGGTTTTAATTCACTGTTAATATCTGACACTAGTGTGTATTTAGTGGGCTGGTGGTCTCCCGAACAGTCAGACTTCCCTCTATCTCACCCACTCCATATGGACACACAAAGGAGAGATGAGATAGGCAGGAATGCAAAATAAAGATATGTGTTGAAAGAACACACTGGCTTTGTACCTTTGAAAAGGAAACTGACTAATCTCTCCCTCCCCTTAAGGAACAAAGGAGACACTCCCAGCAGTATAATTTTTTAAAAAAAAATGGCACAGAGAGTGGACACGTCCTATCAGCTGTAACCTTCTGCTAAGCAATCCTGTACAACATTCCAAATCATGTTACTTTTTGATCATCAGAACCTCATAATATTTGTAAGGAAATAATAACTCCCCCAACTGGAGGCATGTTCTGGAGCTGAGGTGTATACTTGAAATGGAAAGACGTTAGCTAGCATGTGAAATGATATAATTTCCACCAGGGCTTTCTTTTCTGTTTTGGAAAAAGAGGTGCTGGGACTCTCAAGAGGGAAATGAAGTTTTCAGTCTGCATATTGAAAACTCATGAACTTTTTAAATATTTTTAAAATAATTTTGTCAAAGAGGTTCTGGAACTCTGTTCTAGCTCATTCTTCCAGGAAAAAAACCCCTGATATCCACAATGAGAAATAAAAGCACAGGCACCAGAGGTCTGAGAATGCATAGAACCAGTGTTAGGCTCATTAAAAAGTCATTGATATACAAGATCACCCAGCTAATTTACACTGTCTCATAAGGGACCTTTGTCACATACAAGAAGAGGAATTACATAAGAACATAAAAGAAGCCAATTTTGGATCAGGCCAATGGCTCATCCAGTCCAACACTCTGTCACACAGTGTCCAAAAACACCAGGTGCCATCAGGAGGTCCAGCAGTGGGGCCAGGACACTAGAAGACCTCCCACTGTTGCCCCCCCAAGCACCAAGAATACAGTGCATCACTTGCCCCAGACCGAGAGTTCCTATCTATACCTTGTGGCTAATAGCCACTGATGGACCTCTGCCCCATATGTTTATCTAAATTCCCTCTTGAAGCCTTCCATGCTTGTAGCCACCACCACCTCCTGTGGCAGTGAATTCCATGTGTTAATCACGCTTTGGGTGAAGAAGTACCGTATTTTTCGCTCCATAAGACACACCTGACCATAAGACGCACCTAGCTCTGCTCGGGAAAGGTGAGGGGGGTTTAAGACGCTCACACTTTTCCCCCACCTTTTTTTGGGAGAAAAAGTGAGTCTTATGGAGCAAAAAATACAGTACTTCCTTTTATCTGTTCTAACCTGACTGCTCAGCAATTTCATTGAGTGTCCGTGAGTTCTTGTACTGTGAGAAAGGGAGAAAAGTACTTCTTTCTCTACCCGCTCTATCCCATGCATAATCTTATAAACCTCGATCATGTCACCCCTCAGCTGTCATTTCTCCAAGCTAAAGAGCCCTAAGTGCTTCAACCTTTCTTCATAGGGAAAGTGTTCCAACCCTTTTATCATTCTAGTTGCCCTTTTCTTTCCTTCCTTCCTTCCCCATGTATTGGTATTCCTGCCACCTTTAACTATGATACTCCTGGGTTCTTTCCACTCCTCCCTTCTTTACATACTAGAAATTTGCTAAGTTACTTCTTTTCACAACCCCTACCCAACCTCAAATTGGTCCACAATCCTCTCAGGCATAGTAGCACAAAGATTCTTAAGTCCCTCTTTTCTTGTATTGTCCTGAACAGAAAACTCTAGAAAATGGAATGTGGCAATTGGAGAGAGGAGAATGTGGAGGTATGGGGGACAGAACCAGGAGCAGGGAGAAAAGAGAGATGGGAAAGACATAATGGCCTGCGAGACAGCAGGTAAAGAGAGCTGGTGGGACAGAGGAAAAAAGGCAACAGCAAAAGAACATGACAGGAAGTGGTAGGAAGAAAGAGGGTTGGATAGAGACTGAAGAAACATGGAAGCGCAGGGGGAAGTATCAAGGAGATGGAAGGAAAGAGAATCAAGATTTTCCTTGTCACCTTATGGGTGTCCATCTGTATGATTATAAATTTATTTTAAAATTACAGATTTGCCATTCACATTCCACAAATGAAAACAGGGGTATGCTTATAACACTAGACATTTCCCCTTCTCCAATATTAGCATATACTTGATGCATAGTACATTTGTTTATTCTGCCCTAGTTTGTCCTTAATGTATTTTAGAGCAACAGGGGTGATTGTTCTTTAGGGTAAACACAGAACAGCACAATTCTTCTATAATATATTATCAGTTGTTGAAAATACACCTTAGCAGCTACAGCATGAACTGGCAAGCTAGATAATGCTATCTTGTACATATATTTACATGGATGTGTACTAGAGCCCATATCCATCCATTGCATAGAGACAGTATAGAGACAGTAGTAAATGAGCTAAACCCTGAAGAAAGATAATGCGATCACTCACACTTGCATTCCCCAACAGGCAAAAATGAAGACAGTGGCTTACTAGAGACAGGGAACAGGAAACAAGGACAGTCCCTGATAAGGGTGTGCATTCAGCTAAATCCAATCCGAAAAAGTATCTGAAAAATACCTTGTTATTTTCCAGATATTCCTTCAGCTGGATATTTCTTTGGGCATTTTTTTGCTATCCAAAATGACCAAGCCTAAAAAAACCTGAAAATTTTTGGGATTTTTCCTAACTGTCAGATATTTGTAGTTGTAGCACGTTTAAAGGGATTACAGTCACTTTAAATTCCTGAACTCACCACTTGGAGAAGGTGTTTAAAGGGACTGCAAACCCTTTAAACATCTTTGGAGTTCGCTTGTGGAGTCGCACCACTCACACAGCTTGGAGAAGGTACTTAAAGGGACCATGATTGCTTTAAACACCCTTTCCCTCTTCTTTGAGGGCCCCCTGGTCCAATCCTTTTGAAACTTGGAGGGTTTTTTTAGGGAAGGCACCAGCAGCTATGCTGCAAATCTGGTACCTCTGCCTCAAAAAACAGCTCCCCCAGATACCCCTGGATCAATTCTCCATTATACCCTATGGGTATTGACTATAATGTTCCCCATAGAGTAAAATGGAGCCGAAAAATCGAGAATCCCAAATATTTACTGAATCCAAATACTGGGATTCAGGAATATTGGGAAATACTAATATTTTTGGGGTTCAATATGCCCCTAGTCTTTGATAAACAGGGCCAGTTGGAACACACAGTCCAACTTTGTGCTGTCTATCTAATTAACAACTAGTGAACCAAAAAGAATTTGATTTATGAAAATTAGGCCCAAAAAACTTTTAGTTTAAGTCAAGTTGAACTTTTGGCTTTGATGCAAAAAAGGCCCCAAAGAGTGCCATCATTTGAGTTTCTGATTCAGCATCATTTGAGTTTCTGATTCAGTTCCTGAACCATTTGAAAGTGGCTTTTGCATTTTGACTCATGTCATTAATCTCACTTAGACGTCTGTGCAAAGGAAATGCCAGCTCCTTTGTGATATTGTATGGGTTTTATGGTACCCAGTGTGGTATTCATAATAGATACTTAATATTAAAACAGACACTTAGCTCTCCAATACCAAAGCCAGACATAATTTCAGCTCTATACAGAAAAAAAAGTATAGGAAATAAGGTGCAATTCAGATCTATCAGATCACAACAATAATGTATATGCTGTACAATTTATAAACACCTTTGTGGAAGCATCAAAACAGTCCTTGCAAATTCATGGTCCTCAGTCCATACACAACAGGATATTCATGGGTCACAGTGGAGGTTAACCACACACATCACAGGCCACCCAATACAAGACTGGTATTCCATGCTGGGTAGAATCCAAGAATAAAAAACGCACTGCAGCTGGCCAAAACTGCAGGGATGAAATGTATCTCTTTACAATGAATAGTCTTATATAATGGAAAACTACCAAGATATAGAGCAAATAAACAAAGTGTATAATCATTTCATAATTAGATTCCAATTTGAAGTCAACATTAATTAACAAAAAAGCATTATTTCTCAAAAGATGGAATCTAAAACGGTACTATGGTAACTGAGTTGAAGCACTGCTCCAATAAACCATCTGTTTAGGCCAGCATATGTGACACATTCAAAAACAAAGGATAGGTATAAACAGACAATTCTCATGTTTGGGTGGAAATACACAGCAGAGTGACCTAAGGACTTTATTGCATTCAATATTTCTGTACTGCTTTTCTAGGGTGGGAAGAAGGCTACGAGGCAAACACTCCAGACAAACTATAAAGTAAACAATTATACATCACAATTAATAGTGGTATATCAGCAAGAAAAATAGAAACTAAAGTGACCTAATATCATTTAAAAAATCAGTTTAGGTTTAAAACTGTAGAAGAGCTCTGAAGCCATTTGAAACAAGAATGTCTTGGCCAACCTTCAAGAGTCATTGAGAATGGACCCCGCCTGGTCTTGATAGGGAAAGAGTTTCAGAGGGGCAGGTCTATAATGGAATAAAAACCCCTTTCCTATAAACAACATGGTATTTGGACATAACATACATATACATATAGGATCAAGCAAGGGAGAGAAAATAGGTATAGTTTATTGGGGCCAGGGGTCTGGAGAAACCTAGCCTGGGCTACAAGGCCAGTATCAAGATATGGTTCACTTATTTCAGAAATAAAATAGAAAATTATTTTTCATTACTCATACAGTGGTGAAAACTGATGGGAAGGCCAGTGTTACAAGTTCATAATCAGCCTGGAGAAAGAATGATTGGGCCCATTATAGATCCAGGTGGGCAGCCTTGTTGGTCTGAAGCAGCAGAACAATTTTTGAGTCAAGTGGCACCTTTAAGACCAGCAAAGCTTTATTCAAGGAATCAGCTTTCATGTGCATGCACACTTTTTCAAATACCATGCATGCACATGAAAGCTCATGCCTTGAATAAAGCTTTGTTGGTCTTAAAGGTGCCACTTGACTCAAAATTTGTTCTTCTGGACCCATTATATACACACACAGCAGATTGTGCACTCCTATAGGGAGGTATAGGAGTAATAGTAATAGTGTCTGGCTAATGCAAAACTTCAGGTTATGTTTGTAAGTGCCATCAAGTCCCAGTTGACATGGCATCCCCAGCAAGGGACTTTCAGGCAAGTGAGAGGCAGAAGTGGTTTGCCATTGCCTTACCCTGCAGAGTCTTTCCTGGTGGTCTCCTAGCCAAGTACTGACCCTGCTTAGCCCTAAGATCTGACAAGACTGGAATATACCATGCTGCCTTGCCTCCTAAAGCTTTAGGTTAGCAAATCCTAAAGAAGAGCATGAGTTACTCAGGCAATAAAAATAGTTGATAAAACTGTACATGACACTGAGTGGTGGTAAGTACAAAGCAATGCATTTTGGCATAGCATCATCACAAGCCTATGTATTGCTTTTGTTAGCTGTGATAAAAATAATTAAGACAGTAATTTACCAGTTTGTATGATTCTGAAGAGAAAATAAGCGCCACTTGCTGGTATGAGTCAATCCTAGAATTTGGGAAAGTGGAGAGGAAATGTTTTTTCACTGTTCTCACATATGCCACTGGACACTGAGGAAGCAAAATCCTGGTAAAAGTTGCCCACAAATGGACGTAAAGGACACAATAATGACCCAATACAAGACGCAGCCTGAGAAACAGAGGATTCATACGTTGATGAACCTTCCCACACAGTCCTTTGACCCTGATTTAGGGATCTGTACACAGACTTATGTTACATAAACTTAAAGTTGGTGTAATATTTTGGGGGGAAATCAGGAAGAGTCTTCACTAAATGATAAGTTCATGTTAATTGGCTACATAAGAAGACATAAAAAGTGAGATAAAAGAACTCAAGGCAAAAATGCAATTTCAAGCAAAAATACAGCAGATAATCCTAGGGATGAATTTGAGATATCCAGATGAGTCTTACCTGAAGCTAGTTCCAATCGAGTCTACCTATTAGTAGGCTTGCCCTTTGCCATCCCCTGCAGCAGGTAAACCCCCACCACAGGAACCAATCCCCACTCTCAATAAGTTGAGAAGATGGAGCAAAAATGGCTGGGAAATGGCCTCCATAGCAGTGCTCTAGGAATTTCCCCCTGTCCCAATGGTCTGTACCAGAGATTAATGGGAATTCCTAGAGTATCAACCAGAAGTGATGTCACATCCTCCACAAACTCTACCCTCCCCAGGCACTGTCCTCAAAATTAGCTGAGGCAGTGCTGGAAACCCTGCCTGTGACAGTGTGTGATGTCCCCTGGAGAGTAAGGAAGATGATGGGGACAGAGAAAATAGCTAGCTTCCCAGGTGTAAGAAAATGAGGAGACACATGGTAAGAGGAGTTAAGACTTGAACCTGCAGTTTATGAAGGGAAAAGGCTTTGTAGGGGGAGTGAGCATCAGTCAAGTTGGAGGGAAATAATACATGGAGAAAGGGCACAGAAGATGGAAGTGTGCTGAAGTTGAGAGAATAAGGAAAGGGATCAAGATGAGAGAGTAATGGTGAAGTTGAGAGAATAATGCCAAGACTACTTGTCTGGTGTGGGAAGAGGGACAGAAGATGAATCATTAAAAACAGAGTGGTGGGGATAGGATTCAAAATATGCATTGCCTGTTTCTGAAGTGTGAGGATGATCAGTGTCATGGCAATGGAGGCAGCTCCGGGGCAGGAACTGAAGCTAAAATGCCACTGTTAAAGTGGGTCTATTTAACCCTTGAATGTGTGTATTTTCTGGATCTTGTTGTGATTATAGAGGTCAAAAAATGCCCCATTGGGAGTTATTGGGGGGGCAATGTTATTTGTGTCCCATCTCTCCTGACTAGAGTTGCCTCCTTCTGATTATCTCTGTTGCCCACCACAGCTTTGAGCAGCTCTGGGAGGGAAAAAAAGCAGTCACCCTCTCCCCCAGTATGGCCCAATCTGCATCTGCTATGTAAAGCTGTTTTGTGCTGCTGTGGCATCGGCTTCCCATTTGGCTCAGTATAAAGCTCTCTTCTGTCTGCATCAGGACACAGTTTTTTAGAGAGAGTGGGAAGGGAAGAGCGGCCTCCAGGGGGTGCTGGCAGGGCACTGTGCTGCACTGCAGGGAGGAAACAGCTCCTGTGATCCCCCTGCAGAAAGTAAAGGGGGGTGACCTGGTAGAGGGGGTGGCAGAAGGGGGCAGAAAAGATGGAACGAGCTGGGTAAAAAACGCCAAAACACCTGGCGGTTGCCAGGCAGGGCATTCTGGGGACTGACCCAGGAAATAAATAGTTCAAGGGTGGGTGTGCTTCCAAACCCCCTCCCCCCAAATATGATTGCACAGAAATGTTCCCTGGCTACTTTTTGTTGGAGAAATGAGCATGTAATGCAAGGCCTGAGAAATTCAGTCATTATAGGGTTAACTATGCAACTTGTTTGTTTACCTATGTTAGCCTGGAAGTAATACCTGGCAGCTGGCCAATTGACTGTAGACCCGGGAAAACTAAAGGTGTATTGTCTTGCTAATTGGTCAATGATATCAGGTGTTTCCTTTCAGGGGTCAAGAAGAAGGAGAGATCCTCCATTGCAATCACTCACTCTCTATCAGTATGTCTTAGTGTGAAGACGGAGCACAATGCAGCTCCTTAGAAAGCATGTTTTGTTTATTTGTAGCTAATCCTGTTTACTTTTTCCCTTTAGTAATAAACTTCTTTTAAACTAAAAGAAGCAATCTCTTCTTTCCAGAAAAGCAAGATTCATTACTCTGAATTTTTCTGATTATTGGACAAAAGTCCTAACAAATGGTAGCAACAGAGGATGGTTCTTAAAACATGGTTCTTCTAAAAGCTTTCTGGATTGATTGAGAAAGAGAAATAGGGAATAAGAGCTAGAGGCTTGGATTTTTAAAACGACCACTTTTTTCCTTCCTGCTCTCAGAGCAATCTTGCAGCCAGAAAGGCCCAACCCTGTTTCCTTGCTGATCAGGGGAAAACCTATGCTGGATTGTAGTTTGCCAGGAGCAAAGGATCTTTTTTGACTGGATTAATTTTTGCCTGCTGTAAGTGGAGCTGAGCTGAGCACCGGAGCACCAGAGACGCTGCTGCCTGGAGAACAAAGGAAGGCGAGGCAAAGGAGCTTTTGAACTTCGCCCTGCTGCAGAGAGGGGAAAGATTAACCCTGCCAGCTCCTGGAGAAGTAGATGACTGAGCCAGAACCTGTGCTTCTACCTCAAATCCAAAGGGACGTGAGTAAAAAAAGAAAATGGCTTTTAATGCCCCATCCCAAGAAATGCCAAACCTCAGACTTACAAAGGCTAACTATCAGTGGTGGGAGGAGTATTTGAAGAGTCGCCTGCAGACTCACAATGCCCTTCAAGTATTAACAACTGAAAATCCTCCAGAAACTGACCCTGATAAGACACAATTCCTTATGATGGATGGTTTTGCTAAAGCCCTGATTTTAGGGAGTATTCCCTACACAGAGGTACCAGGATTAAGAGGGCTAGCCACGTCCAGATTGATGCTTCAAAAGTTAAAGGATAAATTTGATAAGCACAGCAAGAGTAAAATCTATTCCCTTAAGGGAAAGATTTTTGATTTCAGGATGAAGGAGGGAGACTGCCTTCCCAAAGAGATGGACAAATTAATGGGCATTTACACACAGCTTAAAGACCTGAATGAAGCACCCTCTGATACAGATATGATTTCTTCAATTCTTAAGGGTCTGCCTAGCTCCTATAAGTCTGTAACCAGTATGATTAGACTGAAAGATGATCTGACTTTAGAAGGTCTTTTGTCTGCACTAACTGAGGAATATGATTCTAGAAATTTGAAAGAAAGTTTGTCTGATGAGATGTCTGTTTTGAGTCTAAAGCATGGACAGAGATTTAAAAGGAAAATAGAGTGTTTTATATGTGGGAAAAATCATCTTGCAAAGTACTGCTCTTCTAAGAATGCACCTAATGATGAGCCACAGGAGCACATGGTTCCAGTAACAAAGAACCAGCCAGTGGAAGGGGAAGCCATTATGGGAGGAGCAGAGGTCACGTTTCACAGGCACAGCACAGAGGAAAGAAGTTTGCAGCACAGACACAGAGCAAAGGTCATAATTTTAGGATCACTGATGATTTTAACACAGATGATAAGAAAATATTTTTAATCGATTCTGGCGCTTGTACACATGTGTGTAGAGAAAAAGCCTGGTTTAGTAACATAGATGTTGAGAACAAACCAAGAATTTACCAAGCTAACAGGGAATTATTGAATGTACAAGGCGTTGGGACTGTAAAATTGCGATTGTCCACTACAGATAATCAATTAATTGAAGTTGAATTGCAAAATACAGCTTATGTGCCTGAAGCTGTTGAGAACTTAATTTCAACAAAAAGCCTTATGAATACTGGCCATATTGTACTGCTCAAACCAGAGCAAGGAAGCAAGGTCTCTACCAAGGATGGAGAGCTTGAATTTAAAGTGGAAGAGAAAAATGGCTTTCATTACTTTGTAGCTTGTGATGATGAGGAGACAGAAACTTTTGATGTTGATCCTGATGAGGAAATAGAGACTGTTGATGATAAGGAACAGATTTGCCAGACTAAGGATGCTTGTGATGATGCTTGTAAACATGAAAAATGTTTATTTTCGTGGCATATTAAAATGGGACATAGAAATTTGAAATCTGTTGAGCAGTTGTTAAAGCAATGTGGAATACCTGTTGTGCATTGTGAAAAGAGTGAAACTAGATGTGAGACATGCCTCAGAGCAAAGGGAGATGCCCCAAGTTATTCTGGGAAAACTCCAGCGCAAAATCAAGAATTTTTGGAAACTGTATACAGTGATCTTGTTGGGCCTTTACCTGCATCTCTAGGTGGGAACAAATATTTTGTGACTTTCACAGAGAATAAAACAAAATACACTTATGTGTATATGCTGAGAAGTAAGGATGAAACACTGCGTAGATTTAAAAATTATGTGGCTATTGTTAAAAATAAATTTGGCAAAGCACCTCAAAGCTTACTCACAGATGGAGGTGGTGAATATTGTAATGCTGAATTCAAACAATTTCTACAAGAGCAAGGAATTCAACATAAAGTATCCATTGCTTATTCACCCCAGCAAAATGGAGCTTCTGAGAGATTAAATAGAACACTGCAGGGGATGTGCAGAGCTATGCTGATGCATTCTGGACTGCCAAACGGTTTATGGGCAGAAGCCCTGAACACAGCAGTGTACTTACACAACAGATTACCCTCAAAGATTATTGGAACCTCCCCTTTTCAGGCTTGGTTTGGAAGACAGCCTGGTCTAAGGCATATCAAAGCTTTTGGCGCAAAAGGGTATGCACACATACCAAAGGAAAAGAGGGGAAAGCTTGATTCCAGATCTGAAACTGGACTTATTGTAGGCTATCCTGTTGGTGGGAAAGGGTACAGGATATACAATCCCCAAACCCACACAGTAGAAGAACGCAATGTTGTTTTTATTGATGAGACTGTATTGCCTAGTGTTTCCACTGCAGCTGATCCAAAGATGCCTGGGACTGCACCTGATAAGTTCGTTGCTTGGCTACCTGTAGTGACTGCTGGTGAACTGGCCGGGGAACTGGCAAGTGAAGCAGCAGGTCCATCTTCTGAGGAAACTACTGAAACAGAAGGGGAAGCAGGGGCCACACCAGAGGAAGCGGCTCAACCCACGGCAGAACCCACAGCAGAACCCACACCCGGTGTGAGGCGATCAGAAAGGAGCACTAAGGGACAACCTCCAATGAAGTATGGATTTTGTGAACTTGTGCAACCTGCAAAGGAACCCAAGAACTGGAAGGAAGTTTGCAACTTACCTGCGAGTGAAAGAGGCAGATGGCTTGAAGCAATGGAACAAGAGCTGCTATCCATTAGCGAAAAAGAGGCCTGGACTCTCACTCAACTACCTCAAGGCAGAAACCCTGTTGGATGTAAATGGGTCTTCAAAATAAAGCACAAGGAAGATGGAACTGTGGAGCTATACAAAGCATGCCTAGTAGCTAAAGGCTACTCACAGCAATATGGGACTGACTATTTTGAAACTTTTGCTCCAGTTACTGACCAAGCAACATTCAGAACACTTCTAAGTGTTGCAGCATCTAGGAACATGATAGTAGAGCATCTTGATGTAAAGACTGCTTTTCTCAATGGAGAACTATCTGAGGAGATCTACATGGAACAACCTGAAGGTTTCAAGGTCAAAGGTCAAGAAAACTACGTCTACAAACTCAATAAAGGACTCTATGGCCTAAAGCAAGGCGCAAAGGCCTGGTATGACAAACTTACTGAACTTTTAAAGAAGCAAGGCTTCAAGCAAGGGAAAGCTGAACCTTGTCTGTACACTAGAATCAGAAATGGACAATACCAGTATGTTCTTGTTTACGTTGACGACTTGATCGTGGCTTGTCAAAACAGAGGAGACATCAAAGCAATAGCTGATGGACTGAATAAGGAAGTGGAAGTCAAACAGCTAGGAGATGTTCAACAATACCTCGGAATGCAAATTGAGAGACTCGAGGATGGAACTTTTCTTTTATGCCAGAAAAGAAAGATTATGGACTTTATAGAATCTGTTGGCATGAAGAACTGCAAAGCTTCAACAATCCCACTTGAACCTGGATATCTGAAGGAGAAGGACGGCACACCACTAAAGGACATAGGAGGATACAGAGAGGCTGTTGGAAAGCTCTTGTACCTGAGCAAATCAACGCGTCCAGATATTACAGCAGCAGTTGGATTTCTAAGCAGAAAAGTAAGTTCGCCAAATCATCATGATTGGAGCGCAATAAAGAAGATGGCACGTTACCTAAGAGGAACAATGGACTTAAAACTAAAAATTGCACCAACTGAACAACCAAGACTAGTCGGCTACATAGATGCCAGTTGGGGAGAAGAGATGAACAACTACAAGTCTACCAGTGGATACCTATTCTTTTATGGAGATGGACTGATAGACTGGACTAGTAGAAAACAGACTGTTGTAGCGCAATCCACAGCAGAAGCTGAGTGCATTTCAGCAGCAAGTGCCTGCAGCAGACTTGAATGGATCTTTGAGATGTTGAAAGATTTTGGAATAATTGAACCTGTACCTATACTTATGTTAGAGGATAATCAAGCTTGTATAACTATATGTAAGGAAGAGAGCACGACTGCTAGAAGTAGATCTATTGGTATTAAATGTGCATTAGTTAAAGATTTGTACCAGAAAAAGCTGATAGAGATTAAGCATTGTCGTACAGAAGAGATGGTGGCTGATATTCTGACTAAGCCACTGACCAAAGACAAGTTTGAAAGACTTCGTGAAATGTTGAATATGCTTGATGCTAATGTTCAATAATGTTTTGTGTATGCATGTATAATGACTTGCATTTCAGGTCTTGAGAAGGGGTGTTGGAGAAATGAGCATGTAATGCAAGGCCTGAGAAATTCAGTCATTATAGGGTTAACTATGCAACTTGTTTGTTTACCTATGTTAGCCTGGAAGTAATACCTGGCAGCTGGCCAATTGACTGTAGACCCAGGAAAACTAAAGGTGTATTGTCTTGCTAATTGGTCAATGATATCAGGTGTAATGCAGCTCCTTAGAAAGCATGTTTTGTTTATTTGTAGCTAATCCCGTTTACCTTTTCCCTTTAGTAATAAACTTCTTTTAAACTAAAAGAAGCAATCTCTTCTTTCCAGAAAAGCAAGATTCATTACTCTGAATTTTTCTGATTATTGGACAAAAGTCCTAACACTTTTAAATGCAGATGACTGGATTTTCAGCTAACTTGCTTCCTTTGTGACAATTCACATATCTCCTTAGAAAAGATGGGGGGGGGGGGGAGAAATCAGCTCCAGTTGTCTGCTTTTTGCTCACAGTGACTCGAGGGTGGGGAGGAGCAACTGGACCACCTTAAAACCAAATCCAGATAATGCAGTGAGATGTCATAGTGACCTCAGTGTCTCCACTAAATGGCAATAAAATGATGCAGACAGCCAATGCTGAGACAAAACAATAGGACAGCAAATGTGGCATGAGATGCAGACAGAAATTTGTGAGACAGTGTAGAATCATTGGCACCGTGGTGGAAAATACCAATGCAGATTGGACCTATGTCACTTCCAGATACACCCCGAAAGTGACAGGGTCACAGGGGTAGCTGTAGAAATTGCTGAAAAATCTATGGTTTAACCTGGAGCCACTGGCCTGGCAATCCTCCTTCTGATTAACTCAGGTTGCTTAAGATAGGTGATGGTTCAGTGTTATTTTTGAAAGTCTGCTGGAATGTTTACTAATTGTTTTACAAGCACTAGTCATCAGGATTTGGTGTGATCTCATTGAGTTACAAGACAGTCCTTTGGATAGTGGGAGCAGCTTTATAGTTTCCCATGAGAACTTAGTAACCTCATTGTGAGATAGCAATTTACTGGGTTTATTTCCAGCTGTTGGGGGTCATGATTCCTTTGGACAAATTAAGAAGGATTGCTTTGGGCAAATTAAGAAGTGGTCATGGACTTGTTAGGGTTTGGGAGTAACAGAAGTGTTTGGCCTCAGCAGCTGAATTGTGCCCAATATTATCTGACTGGATATTTTCAGGCATGCAAATGTGCACAAGGAAGAGGTGCTGGACAGTTATTTTGATACTTGCTAAGGAACCAGAACGATGCAAAGCTAAGAAAAATAATGTGTCACTTGGAATTTGTCTCTCAGAATCCAGCAGGGCTTCTTTTATCATTCAGCATTGGTTCTGATTTTTCACAAAAATGCAGCATGTTACAAAACTATTAACAAGGATCTCCATCTTCTAATCTTGGCTGCCTTGAAAAATCAGCAGAGGGGGCCATTCATCACCATACTTCTTATTAAAGCTTGGAAGAAACAGCACTCAGCAGAGCACCTTGGAAGCTGGAGCTGAGGAGAAAAAGTACTTTCTGCCATTTTCTCGCTGATTGTGGCTAATGTTCAGATAATTACCAGTGGAGATGCTCTCTGCTGTTTGATGGCCAAATTCCAAAGATTTTGCTTTGCAGGTTTCCAGTCCTTCTCTGCGCTCAAATATCACTTGGTCTGTCTTTAAACAACCAGCCTTCATTTGTTTTGCTTTTTTTTTTTTTTGGTATCATTCTCTAGTATGTTAAGCTTTCTTTGTGGCAATCTAGGCAAAATCACACCCCTAATGAAGATGCATTGTAGGTAAGTTTATGCCCTGTAGTGAAAATGCACAACAGTAAGATGAGGTTAGCTCCAACTGAAAACACTGCAGAAAGTGGTTAAGTCCCTCTGTGGACTTTATTCATTGCTATATCATTGCAGCCATTCCCATTGTAGTTGCAACTGAAGGAACATGAGCACTTCAGCGAGGTCGCCAAGAGACCCTTTCTGGGAAATGCCTCTTCACTAAGAATGTTATCTACTGGTATCGTTTTCTATTGTTCATGGGTGGTGGAATGTGGAATGGTATAGTATAGCCTGATCTCATCAGAACTTGGAAGCTAAGCAGGGTCGATACTTGGATGGGAGCCCACCAAGGAATCCTTGCAAAGGAAGGCAGTGGCAAACCACCACTGTTTAATCACTTTCCTTGAAAACCTTATAGGGTTGTCATATGTCAGCTGTGACTTTTATCTGTTTATGTTATTTGTAGTCCAATTTTCTCACATGGACTCAAGGCAGATTACACATAGTGGGTCAGTACAATCAACAAGATTCAGTAATTAGGATATTAGAACACTAGAAACCACCAGAAAGAATAGTAGCATAGCATAAGTGTTAATATGACGTATTAAGTGGTACAGAAATTACCACAGAAATAATAGGATCCAGGTGAGCACCATATTGGTCTGAACAAAGTTTGAGGCCAGTGGCACCTTTAAGACCAACAAAGTTTTATTCAAAGTATGAGCTTTTATGCGCATGCATACTTCCTCAGATATAATTAAATAGAACTTTCCAGTCCATACATATAGGCAGAGGTTGAGCAGTAAATTAGCATACAACATTATGAAAATATTTATCAGAATCTGGAATAACAAGCTTGGTTTATATAGTTACCAATGAAGATGTTTTAACCAAACAGAGACAGGCCTGTAGCTACAAGGGGGCATCTCGGGGCTAGGCCCCCTGACTTACTGGCAAGGCCCCACAACTTCCCATTCAGCTCAGGGCCCCTGAGTGGCAGCAGGGAAGGAGCCAGGTATTCCTGCGCAGCTGTCTGGCGCAAGGGTCCAGGTTAAATTACCTTTATTTCTATTAGCCAGTGCCCTCTAAGAAATTTAAATTCCCCCCCGACTAAAAAAATCCTGGCTACAGGCCTGAATAGAGATAACAAGTTAAGTCCACATGGTCATCATTTGTTTTATACAGCAGAAAATGCCACAAATCCAGATCATTTATCCAAGTAGGTCTGTGAAACCATTTTGTGCTGTTCAGCCTTATTACTTGTGCAGAAAAACCCTCTTGAGTGGTTCAGTTTTGCATAGTTTGTGGAAGGCCAGGAGAGAAAGTGCTTTTCTGACCTCCTCGGGCAGGCCATCCCATGAGATGGGAACCACAGCAAGGAAAGCACAGGAATGGGCAGTTGTTGATTTTGCCCATTTGCTGGCTGGCACGTGCAGAAACCCCTGCTGACATGAACCGAGTTGTCATGGTGGAGCATAGAGAGATAGGCAGTCCTGTAAATAAGAGGGGCCAAGACCATGAAGGACTTTATATGTGATAGCCAGTACCTTAAACTGAGCTCAGTAACAAATGGGCAACCAATGGAAGGTTTGCAGAATGGGAGTCATATGCATGCTTCCTCTAGCTCCCGCTAATAGTTGAGCCATGGCTTGACTATTGACTTGACTGCACTTTACACACACATTGTTCTTAAATGTTTTCAATCCCATAATGTATCATTTGATAGTGATTTCCCCCCCCCCCCCCCCGGTAGTAACAATATAGAGGAAAGAAACTAGAATCATGCAGACACTGTCCTTTTTCAGGCAGCCTATCTATTTCATTTTAGTATCTGGTTACTAACAGAATTTTTCTGTCATTTTAGTTAGACCCATTTTAATAACCGGCTGTTAACGAAATTAATTTACCTGTTCATACAAACCCGCTTGTGTCCCACGAGCCTGAGCCATTGTTGATGTAAACTGCTTTCTTCCATTTTCAAACCCTTCCTTCCTCTTCTGAATCACTGTGATGTGCTGTGAAAAATGCCCCATAGCTCTTCTTGCAATGCCACTTTCTTTCCCCTCCCCTTTTCACTCCGCATGAGTGTTCTTCCTCAGAGATTTTTTGTTAATATTCTATGTTGATCTCTATGGCACTCAACCCTGATCGCAATTTAGTGAGGTAGTGGCACTATTGAGATGCCTGGACTCCGCTGAGATACACTGAGATATAATGAAACAAGAGGCAAGAAGTAGCTCATTGAGGAAGAAGGGGTGATTGTCAGAATCTGCTGATTCAGACAATGTATCTTGCTACTTACAGCCATGTTTCACTTTGTGTTTGCTGCTTTGCTTTTTTATAACACTGTATGTATGCCTTCATGAACACCTGTCCTGTACCCCTCATTCTGGCCAGTATGTATTAGCATGTATGTAGATTGTGTAACCCCAGGTTTATGACCCTGACCGGCCTGGTTTGTGTAACTGTCAAAGCGGGAGGATGTCAGCTTCAAAGCATGGGAACAAGGGGCCTCTCACACTCCTACCTCCGCATTCCATTCATCTCGGCTGAGACTCTAAGGGAGGACATGTCTCATCTCTTATCAATGTGCGAAAGCCTCGAGGCCATGGATTGTTATGTGAACTGGTAACATCTGAAGGGTCTGGATGGGAAGGGGAAATTTACAACTTGACACCTCACTTTCTTTCCTGTGGGAAGCAAACGGCCAGAGCCCCTTTTTGCCCGCCGTTTTTCCCTTGTAGTGATTGGCTACCTATGGGTAATTCAAACTGCTTAGAAAAGTATAATAGACCTGGTTTGGCCATCTGTGTCATCTCTGACAATAATACGAGAAGCTGTACCAATGTAGAGATTGGAAATAAAGAACTGTGTTTCATCAACAAAGATCTGATCCTTGACTACTTTGAGCAGAAGTCTCACAGTGATCAGGGCATCAGTGATCGGTCAGTGTGACAGAAGGTGTCTGTAGCAAACATCTTATTGTTAACCCATCTATGCCCAGATATATCTGGCTGTTAAGTGGCTTGTTGCCAAAAGTTTGCAGGACAGGAGAGGTGGTGTTGATGATTACTCTCTGGTTTTTCAGGGGGTTAAAGAAAGGTTGCTTGGATTTTTAAAATCCGCATTCACACACACACCCTTTCCCATTGCCTTTTCCAGCCCTACAGAATGTCTTGGGTCACATATTCAGCCCCAAATTTTAAGTAGAAGTAAGGCTGCTTGGATTTTAAAAAATGCCCCTTCCTCCCCCTCCCCTTCACCATCACATCTTCCAGCCCTGCAAACAGGTACCAGGTTTCCAGCTGTATCCAAGTCTCCCTGAATTATGGATACCAGCCTCCAGGTGGGACCTGGGGATTTTCTGGATTTACAGCTCATCTCTGGATTGCAGAGAGCAGTTCCCTTGGTATGGTTGGTTTCCATGATGATGTCACACTTCCTTCTCTGGCCACAAATGCCACTCACTTCCATACCCTTAGTTAAACTGGGGTATTATGAAGCAGCATATCTCTATTGAACCATAACACTTCAGAACATGCCATACTTCATCAGTCGTATGGTTGCCAAGGTCAATCTAAACAGGTTTCCATATCTAGGACGCTTATACTGTTGATTGTATGTGTCATCTCAACAGTGTTCTCTGCAATTTGGTACAAGGCCTTTGAAGACAATATTTTCAACCTGTCGCTGTTTTTAGGTAAAGCACCACCACCTGTAGAATGTAATCAGGATTTCTTGTTATAATGTAAAGTGGAAATATAAAGATGGGTTGATTATCTTGTGTTAGGACCAGCCATTCCATTCTATCACCTGTCCTTTTTCATCACTTTTACTGTGATATTCTGGAATGGAGTTGCTGACATGTAATAGAAAGCTATGGTGAAAACATTAATACGTTCTTTAGCTCAAGCAGTCCATGTTGTCTCAGAACTAAATGAAAAGTCTCCCGATCTTTCCATTTACTTTGGACACAACATGCTCTGAGAGGAGAGATTTTGCCAACTGTTTTAGTTTTAAATTACAGTGCCATGATTGGTTTCATTTCTGGGTCACCCATAGCAACCATAACTTGAAAGCAGCAGAGCAGGACTGCCTTCATTTAGGACTCTTCTGAGAAGGGTTCAAAAATTCTTTTTACTCCCTCCCCCCCAAAAAAGTTCTCATATGGTGCTATGTTCATTTTTTCCCTGTATATTGTGCAGTTTCTTTTCTCTTTCTTAAACAGCATGTTGGATAATAACAATAAATAAAACTGATCCTGATAAAAGCAACCAATTAGCAGCCTTTATACTTTTGGAAATTTTCCTTTGCTCCCTAATTTACTTGGGATCATAGGATTGGATCCTGTCTAAATTTTCCAGTGGCATAATGGAACTTTTGTGCCTCCTTCTTCTTCCTGCTGATCTCCATTAAATGCTGTTCCTGGGGGATAGGAGATCCTGAAGAATGGCATGAAGAGGTCCTGCAACAGGTTGGAGGAATCAGTGGAAACTGCTAATTTAGCCTGCATCAAACCCAACCCCGATGTGATACAGCAGGACTTCAGTGATCTAAACACATGGTATTTAAAACTCAGGTATTTGGTTTGAGTCCTTGTCATTGGTCAGTGCAACTTTATGTTTCAGTTTAACAACAATCTACCAGAAAGACTCTGGCAGAGATCAGCCCTAGATCAAGATGGGTCTAACTATTCATCTTCCTTTATCCATTCTAGATTTACCTATTTTACATAGATTCTTTGTTAGTAAATATCTTTAGTTAAGCACACAAGAATTTTCAATGACTTGTGTTTCTGATCATCCAAATGTTTTGAGCGCACACATACACATAATGACAAATAAGCCACCCTGAGCCTGCTCTGGCGGGGAGGGTGGGGTATAAATTGAATAAACAAACAGACAAACAAATCACTCTTTAGTCTGCAACCTCCTAGAATGCACCAGACTTAGTGAGCCTAGGTCAGATCGATTTCAGTCCTGGTGAGTCCCAGTGCAGTGCCATACATATCTGAGAGAATGGACCCATAGATTAACAAGTTTCAGCACATCCCTGATCATAATTATGGAAAATTGTTTTCAACCACAGTACTTGGAGTTGGCTATGACATCCTACCCCATGCAACAGAGTAGTCAACATGTCTAAAGTAGTTAACACAGATGCATGAAGACCAGCCAAACTGTGGTTTAGCTTTTTTGTAAAAGCATTTATGATCAAATTTATGATGTACAAGTGGAGGACTTGCAGAAAGCATCTTATTTTGCCGACCCCCCCCCCTATTTACTCTTTTCCTTCCCTGAAAGCCCCAATGGCCTCTTCCCTTTTCCTTTTAACCACCCTATCTTTATCTACCCTCCTGTCTTCAGCTTTTCCTCCTTTTCTTCACCTGACAGCATCTCCCAGGGAAACTCTGATAATGTTGGGCAGTGCTGCCTGAGCCTGCAACAGTTGCTGGGTGGGGAACCCATAAGGACTTGTAGGAGGCACCTCACTTTTCCCTGTGTACCCCTCCCCACACTATTTCCACTTTCTCACCTCCTGGCATGTCCTATATCTTCACCTTTCCCTACTTCTTTCTTTGCTTCCCACCCACCCACCCACCTTTTAACCTGCTACATTATTTTATTTATTTGAGTGACATCCTTTCCTCCTCCCCAACAGGGACACAAAGCAGCTTACATCATTCTTCTTCCTTCCATTTTATCCTCACAACAACCCTGTGAGGTAGGTTAAGCTGAGAGTGTGTAACTGGCCCAAAGTTGGCTTTAAAAGGGAATTAGCCAGAGGTGTTGAACTCATTTGCTACGAGGGCTGGATCTGACATAATTGTCACTTTGTCAGGCTGGGCCGTGTGTGCCATAAAATGTAATGCCTGGTACCAGAGATATTTCACCACTGACCATGACCCACACCCCTCCACAGCACCTAATGAACCACTCTTTGCTCAATATGCATGAGAAGTTTTGCACAGCAGAGAGCTATTGCCTGGCAATCAAGGTGCAACAACCAGAGACTCTCATGGCTCTTTAAGGACTAATACATTTCAGAAGCTTTTGATGAGCTGGAGCGTGAAGTGCTGCATTCCATTGCCATGGGTGCAGCAGACAAAGACAGTTGGCCAAGTAGCATCCACCAGGGGAACCCAACAAGCCCTGCTCTAAAGAAACTGCTACAGTCAACAGGCTTTGGGGAAGGGAGGGCGGTGGGCAGCTGCCCAATCCCACAACTCCCTCTGTCAAAGTCCCACATTCAGCAACAGGTTTCAACCACAAGGGGAACTGTGATGCTCCCCAGCACCACAAGCAATCTTCAAGTGCTGCCACTCTCCAAAGATACCAGCTCCACTTTAATTGCCTTTTGCAGACTTTTATTTCCTGCCAACTCCATGGAATTATCCAGCCACTCAAAATATTACTCCCCCATGTGCAAGTGCACAGATGCACATCCATCATCTGCCACTGCTATGTGCAAACCCAGCACACTTTTCTGAATGCCTGCTCCTGTTCCTGACCTTGGCCTAACCTCCTGTCCCCAACTTCCATTCAGACTATTACATAAGGCAGCGCTTGCTAGCAGGGACCCCAGGAAGCATACGTGTGTTTCACCTTTGCCTCTGCACTGTAGAGGGAGGAAGGCAAGAGAGGAGCTGCACACATTTGGGTCAATGGGTTAGCAGGGTCTGGCTCAACAGACTAGGAGGGCCTCCTCTGCCCCCAACCCTCATGTGTTGTGCTCCTTACATCAGTACTGGGCTTTTTTCCTGCCCGGGCCACAGTGTACCTGCCCCCAGACAATCATTCTGTTCACATCTTTACCTAAGTGGGCACATTTAACAGCTGGCTAGAGGCTTTCCACAGGTGCCTGTGCCTGCAGGTGCCCTTCCTGGGCTGCCTGCAATTTGGCTGGGCTCAGGGAGGTAGGGCCCAAAGAGATTCTGCCTACCATACATGAACAGCCAGCCATCTTTCTAGCAGCCCAGAGGCAGGAGCCCAATGCATTCTTGCTGGAGGAGGAGGCAAGTAGCACAGCCTGGCCCAGCGCCTTGGCCAAGGGCAGCAGGCAGGCCCCAAGGGGACTGGCTGCACAGAGCTTGAGGCCAAACCAGCTCTCCTTGCCCCTTATGGTTGCTGGTTCTGGGTTGGGCAATCACTGAAGATCTGGGGGAAGACCCTGGTGAGGCCCCGCATTTGGGGAAGGGAGGGACCTCAGCAGGAAATATAATGCCCTAATATTGGCCTCTCTTGCCAACATTCAGACTGGTTTCCCCCCAGTTGCATGCAGTTTGGATAAGAGCCCTGGATGGGTGGTTTCCAGCCCCCAGGTCAGATGTCTAACATTTCTAAATTAGACAGATGCATGAAGAATAGATCTATTAGCGGCTACTGGCCATAGTGACTAAAGGGAACCTCCACATTCAAAGACAGTAAACCTTTGAATCCCAGTGCCATGAGGCAACATCAGAGGAAGGCCTCAGCCTCTATGCTCAGTTGCTGGACCTCCAGAGGAACTGGTTGGCCACTGTGTGAGACAGGCTGCTGGACAAGATGAACCACTGTTCTGATCCAGCAAGGATCTTCTTATGTTCTTCAGTCATCCAGTGAGCTGCCACAGCAACCTGGGGATTCAAACCTTGGTTTTACTAATCCTAAACTAAAACTCTAACCACTACACTACACTGGCTGTCATAAGGTGGCTGATGCTGGATGAGCCATGCAAGTCACATAGCAGCAGGTCAGCCAGTGGCTGCTGCAAGGCCTAGCCCCAATAAGTCCTCCCTCTAGGGATGTCTGCTCAAACATAACCCAGCCATATCTATCTATCTATCTGTCTGTCTGTCTGTCTGTCTTGTCTGTCTGTATTTATATATAAACTAGGAATAAGGCCCATTGTGGAAATAAATACAATGTGCTCTAGAAAGAGGCTCTGGGCAGGTGGGCACTCAGTGTCAATTTGCTGTAGTGACCTCAGCAGGGTATAATGACACAGAGCTTACCATTTTCCCATTGTAGTGAGTGTCTGAACAAGATTTAGCCCACTCGCTTTGCTGAACAAACTGCAAGTATTGATGCCATTTTTTAATTATTATCTTTAATATAGACTGGTTTTCATTGGTATTGTTAGTAGGGTTTCTTGGGATTTTTTTAAAATTACTTTTTTTTAAACTATAAATTGCTTTGAGCATAGTTTAATAGGAACATTTGTGGGGGGGACGGGACTTTACAACCAATCCAAGAAAGCCATGGTGCAATGCAACATGTATTTCTATATTTCTTAGGATTTTTTGTTTATAAAAAAAATTGAACTATAAAATAATGTAAACACAAATATTAATCATTATGCTTTGCCCTAATTAACCAGTCATTATCCAACACTGTTTCAGAATATAAATTCCAAAAGAGTAGGTGGTTTTGCAGGTATAAATGTAGACATTTCCATTGTTATCTTCCGGCCTTCTCTGTTCCTTCTTAATGTTATTTTCCTAGTTTCTTTTAGAACACAATTGCATTGAAATTGCACACAAGACCCAATCTTAGCAAATTACTCTCTTAATGCTTTCCTTATTTCTAACAATGTGCATGAAATTCTGGGCATCGTCTTTGTTTTCCTTTCAGTATGTGTTTTGTGAATGCCATCAAGCAGTCCTGAATTTGTACAGTGTGACTGAACATGTCAAGGTCAGCGTCTGTCAAGTATAATTTGTTTCTTTATTGGAAACTTGAATGTGTGCTTCACCTTAATTGAGGATGTGCATTTCATGTAGGCTCCCCATGATGGGATGTAATCCTGCTGTCACTTTGAGCCAAAACACAAAAAAGGGCTTCACAATCACATAAAACCCCAACTGATCAACTGTCTTGGACATAATATTCACTATCACATCAGCCACTGTAATGATGTACCTGCACTAGAGAAATTCTGTGCTGGCAGTTATTGATGTGTTTCCAGAAGTAGTGCTTGTGTTCCTGAGTTCAGATTTGAATTCTTTGAGCAGCATTGTATAGTCCAGCTATGACAACTGCCTTTTTCAAGGCACAAGTATAAGAAAACCAGTATCTTGGTGCTGCTCAGTCACAGGGTTATACCAGCAGAGTAATAATGATTGCATGTTTCCCCATAGGGTTTAGAGAAGCTCTTTAATTCCTCCGTCCCATCATGGTTTTTAACCTGGCAGACTCAGTGTGGAATACACTGATAAGCTATTATTTGGAACACCAAGTATGTATACACCTCTGATGGAGGTACACATATATCTTTGTTGTGCATACATAATCTATTTCTGCTTCTGGACCATAGCCTGATGTTTGTCTCTTTGTGTCCATTCAGCTTCCAAATCTAAGACCTTTTCCTGATGCCTATAAGGAGGTCATTATGTTCATCAAATATGTGAACATTGTCTTTAAATCTAAGAAGCAAAAGCACTGGATTACTGCTATGTTGCAAAGAATGGCAATTCTAGGCTACAAGCCACATTCTTAGGAGTCTATGATGAGTAGGCATCATGATAGAGATTACTTTGAAGTTTTTTTCATAACAGTTCCAATCCCAAAATCTTCATTTTGATTTAACTTCCTTGTGTACACTGAATCCATGATACTTTATTTTCACAGCATTATCTATCTCTTCACACTGATTTCCTGCCTGTAAAATGGACACAGTGTTATTTAAGCAGCAATAAATCAGCATTCCATTCCATACAGATAAAATGACTGTATTTAAAGACTATATAAAGTGCACATCAAATCATGGGTTACATGAATAGGCAACTTTTCACATGCATGCTGGGTTCTTAATGCTAAGCATCAAAATGAAGAGGCAGCATAGTTTCAACCAGGAACACAGTTTAATAAGTCCTGTTCTTTCTTTGTGTGGAGCTGCAATAACAACTTCCTTTCTCCCTTTTCCTACCCACACCAAGTCCTGGAGTGGGCTAAATCACTGGCCTGGATTAAAGAAACAGAGTTATCAAAACACCACAATGCACATCCTCAACCCTGGTTTAAGGATTTTAAGCTTATGTATACCCAGAGGCATGGCTGCAGAAATATTTATGAAGTAAGAGATGCAAGAAATGAAGCAAGCTCAACTTTACTGACTATGAAAGGGTATAGAAAAGGCAGGAGGGAGAGAAAGCAATAACTAGAAAATTGCTATCTAAAACACAATACCTTTAAATATTCCTAGTGACAGTGAATACAGCATCTAGATGGTTCTCACCTTGGCTAGTACAAAAATAGAACCCACTCATGTATGCATATATACTGTCCTCGGGAAGAAAACACTGAAGGGGGGGGGAGGTGTGTGGATAAGGATGAGAAGCAATCTGACTGGACCCTAGAGGAAAAAATTGAGAGAAATTTGGATATTAGGAAAACAATTTGGCAAGAAAAGAGGAGGAGGCTTTGGTTCAGTGGAAAAAGAAAAAGGTGACGTGGCTGGGCAGGGTTGGAAAGACAGGAGAATGGATTAGTGTAGGATATTCTTCATAAAAATATAGTTAAGCAGAGATTAAATCTACAGAGCAATGAGTGAGAGACTGAATCCATGGGTATGTTTGCAAAATGTAAAACTTTACTAGAAAACTAAAATGAGGAAAAGGTAAACAGGATGCAAAATAACAAAGCACTAGATCCCTACATCTTTACTGCTAAGAAGATGCTACAGGAACGAGAATGGCATCTCTTTTTCTCCAACACATAAAAGCAGTAAAAAGGGACCTCAATATGCTAAATAGTCAATACATTGATTTCCAGTCACAGGGCTAAAGTTCAGCTCATTATGCTAAGACTGCTTACAAGATTCCCGGGCTTTTCTACTTAGTAAACAGATTGGGTACAATAAACATGTGACTTCCTGTTGACTAATACAAACAAAGTTAACTGTATAATTACTGAAGTGTTTTTAACATGTGAAACCCTTTTGCTTGCCTTTAAAGCCCTAAATGGCCTGGGTCCAACCTACCAGTGAGACTGCCTTTTCCTGTATGTACCCAGAGAGCACTACGGTCTGGGGCCCAACAGTGCCTGGTTATACCAGGCCCCAGAGAAGCCAGGCTCACTGCCACTAGGGGGAGAGCCTTCTCGGTGGTGGCCCCTTACTGGTGGAACGAGATCCTGGAGGACCTGATGCAGTTCCGCAGGGCCTGCAAGATGGAGCTCTTCCGCCAGGCTTATGAATAGGGGCCACCACCTTTCTTTCTCTACCCCCTACCTTGGATCATCAATGATCGGCCTGAGAGCCTACCATCTGGCTCCTGTGCTATTTGACATTGGTGCCTGAAAACACTGGGGTTATGATACACCATCTGATTTTACTGAGTTTTGAGCACTTTATTCAAATTGTTACTGTGAATTGGGAAGATTTTATAATTGTTTTAACTGTTTAATTTTAAGGTATTTATGAATCTTGGCTCGCCAAAACTTGTTAGCTGCTCTGGGCCTGCAAATAGTGGGGAGAGCAACCTATAAATCGAACAAATAAATAAATAAAAAATAAACCCAACAATTAGGGTTGCTAACCCCCAGGTGGAGCCT
The DNA here is from genome assembly GCA_029233225.1 of Lepidodactylus listeri. NCBI lineage: Eukaryota > Metazoa > Chordata > Lepidosauria > Squamata > Gekkonidae > Lepidodactylus > Lepidodactylus listeri. Next base: position 39,194,577 of record JARCFY010000012.1, read on the forward strand.
GGAGATCTCCCAGAATTATAACTGATCTCCAGACTACAGAGATCAGTTCCCCTGGAGAAAATGGCAGCTTTGGAGGGTGGAGTCTATGGCATTGTACCCCACTGAGGTCCCTCCTATCCCCAAACTCTGCCCTCCCCAGGTTCCACCCCCAGATCTACAGGAATTTCCCAACCCAGAAGTCAACCCAACTCAGAGTCCAAGGGTTCTGGGACCAGACCCTAGTCTGGTAATACTCACAACCCCCTTGATGTTCCTCTAGGATGGTCTCCATCTCCTCCCATTTAGCATAAGAGAAGTCTGTTTCCATGTCTGTTTCAAGCCCAGGAGGGATCCTGACAAGGGGTTGCCCCAGGTGCTTTCTTCACTGATTGACTTAGGAATGTGGCTTGATTACTTTATCCAGTGTTTTTATATTATTTGAGAAATGTGTTATGCTACTATCCCACAAGCACCATCTTCCTATTGACTGATCTATAGTCACAAGGGAAATCTTTGGGCAGAGGGTTTATACGTTTTCCTTAAGGGAACCTGGGTGCCTCATTATTATGATGAGGCATTTTATTGCTCTTATTTCTAACTGCTGTGGATCATGAATCCTTTGCTCAAATTAAAATGGATTCTTCCAACACCCTTGGAAATGTATGACACTGAATGTGAACTGGGGGGGGGCAGCATATACTATTACTGTGTTTATCTATTATTTAGAATGTTATATACCACATCTTTTTTTCTAACACAGGACCCAAGACAACTGATTATAGATATAACACAAAAATAATAATATATAATTAAATTCAATAATCAAAGCAATAAAGTGAGAATCCATTCAATCTGCTCCATAACTTTTTTTTAAAAAAAATGTTTTATAGTCTCATCCATAGCTACAGGGCAATACTAGAAAACCCTGGGCTTGGGCCATAGTAGTGTGCATCCTCAAAATTATTGCTTAGTCCTCAAGGGTATTGCTAGGAGACCCTGCTATGAGGAGCACAATTGCTGCATGGGTTCATGTCAAGGTAGATGGATCTACAAAATTAACAATAAAAAACAAAAAAAGCAAAACAGTTGTGGGGGGGAGGAAAAAATTTGAGAATATTTTTCTATTCTTTGTGCACTGCTGACAAAGAATGCTAAAAAACCCTGTTCCCCCAGGAAAAAGGTTCTTGAGATGAACATTTCCCAGAGTGACATCCACATTTCCTCGTGTAATCTGAGCCTAATCTTTGTTTACAAAATGCACAACTTTTCAGTTTTGCATACCCTTTACTTAGACACAGCCTGGCAAACAGTAAGACTCTTGGGGGGTGGGAACTTGAGAGGATCTGTCAGTGATGGAGTGATACCCAGAAGTGATATCAGACCTCTCCAGGAATCACTGGAAAGTGCATGGTAAAACCATAGAGCTCCCAGCAGTTCCCAGAGACAATATCACTTACAGATTTTCCACAGAAGTGACATCGCACCATCACCTGATGGTGCTTTTTTAACATTATTTTTCTCCCAACCAACCAACCACAGCAGCAGCAGTGGGAAATGGAAGCTGGGTGATGGTGTTAGCCGAATTGCTTTAATTTACGTTTAGCAATCAGCAAAATACACGGGTTCTTGCCAACTATACCAGGGTCCCACCCCTCCCGGGAGTTCTCAAGGAAAGAGGCACGTGAGGCAGATATCAAGTTCAATGTTGTTTACTGAATGATGTTGGTGAAGCACACCAAAAACGTAATCACACACACAATCACACAGGCCTAATGAAATAAAGGGAGAAAATAGCACATTCGCATGAGCAGGTTATCGTTGGTGGGGAAAAGCACAGTACCTTAGATGCGTTGTCCGATGTCAGGAAGAATTGGATGGGGAGAAAAATATAAAGGCTATGGGGACATGAGGCTTGAACCTGCAAGACCACGTGGTTCTCCTGGATCGCGAGCTCCAGAGAGAGAGGATTAAAGATGGAGGCAAGGGTTGGGTACAGAAAGCTGGACTGAAGGGGTAGTAAAGCTGATAGAGGGTGACGGCTCAAGAGGCCGAGTGTCTCTGGGTTTGGACTTTTATTGGGGGTCTTGGGGCGGGCTTTGCAGACCACATCCCACTAACACACCTACTAGGCGGTCCGTCCCTTCTGGACCCTCAGATAGGTGAAAGGTGGACAAAGGGAGGAGGTCCAGGGGTTGGGCAATGTTGCAAGAGTATGATCTCATCAGGAAACAGACACTGAGTCTGGGGTCCGATGACTCACCTGGCCACTTCTATTGTTAGTCAATTACTTTGGCCTGTTGGTTAATGTCTGGCACATTAGTTGCTAGGCAGCTTAGTTAGCATAACTATCCAGATGTGTAGGAGAGGGGGCAGGGGTTTGACCAGCGTGCTGAGACAGAGAGAGAAAAACCTCTTTGTCTCTGGCCCAGGTGAACTGTCTAGGGTGTCAGCCTCCTGGCATGGGCTGGAGCTGGCTCCTATCATGAAGAAAGCACATGGCCCTTCCATTAAAGGCAGCCCAAAGTTCAAGCTTATGAATCTCATAATTCATAAGAGCACTGAAAATGCCTTGCTGGCCAACAGTGGAGCTTGTTAGCCCTGCCTTTACTACAATCATTAAACTTACATCCTGTTGCAAAAAAAGGACCTTTCCAAGCCTCCTTCTCTTGTTTAAGATCCCACATACTGAGAGAATGATTCACTCTTTCACTTAAATTCAGCAAGGGACCATTTACCTCTTCCAAGAGACTGAAACATGCACCTAAAAACGAAAGTGATTGTCTAAATAAAATCATGGAAGGGTCAAAATGATGTCTATGGCTTATATGGCTGTTTAATATTTAGTAGTCACACCTGAACATTTGTCTGTTCTTCTCATTACTATAATCAGAATAGAAAGGAAAAGCTTTAGCATTTGAGATTCCACATAAAAGTGGCAAAATCGAAGTCAGAAATGTAGCTGACACAGCATTCCTCATTCACACAATTGTGCTTTTCTTTTTCTTCTCTTTTTTAAAAAATGACTTCTGAATGGCATAAGCTCTCTGGCTTTAATTCATTTCCTCTTGCCACTTTGTGTCACCACACTAAAGCCATTCCACTGTAGTTTTTCATGCACACAATGATTTTCCTGTAACTTTGCATACGAAAAAGTATAACAAACCTGACAGGACATTTTGAAGACAAATGGTTGCTTTGAACAGTAAAAAGAAAGTGAAAGAAGCTCATGCACGATAGATAGCTATTCATAGCAAGTAAAGTAGTAGAATTTAAACTACTACCAGCTATTGAATCATTATAATGATGGATTGTCTTTTCTGTCTGCAAATAATATTCCAGTCTTTTTATCCCAAATAACATTTTTGCTATATTTTGCTATATTTAGTCTACAGCTTTTAACAATGCCTATTATGACCTTAGTTTATATTAAAATTAATGACTGAAACCCACCTCTTGAAAGTTCTCACACTGGAAATATAACAGAATGTGATCTAAAAAGTTTAAACTCTGGAAAAATGTCTAGAAAACACAAAAGACTCCTTATCCATCTGGAAACATTAATTTTCATTGCTAAAGAAAATGTGGATTGACAAGACTGAATTCAAAAAGTGTGACTATTAGCAGATTTTAAAGCAGGAATGTCAGGAAAAGAATCAGTGTTTGGACAAAGCAATGCAATTGTTCACTACATTGTCAAAATAAGATCAAAACTATTTGGTGTCTTTTAGATTTATAAAATCACCTATTACAGTGATTCAGGGTGAATATTACTGTAAACAGAGGGCCCACAAAAAGAAGATTGTGAATCCCCAGTGCAAGAATGCTGAGTTCTGGGGCTAGAAAGATAATTTATTGCTTTTCTAGTCAAAAGCTCCAAAGCCAAATGGGTGGGGTTGCAGTTCAGGGGTACAGCATCTCCTTTGCATTCAGAAGGTCAGTCCTCAGCATCTTCAGTTTTAAAAGCTCAGGCAATAGGTAATGTGAAAGGCCCATGGTTACTAAGAGGTCTGTCATTAGCTACAAGATAGATAGGATCTCTCAGTGTGGGGCAAGTAATGCACTGTATTCTTGGTGCTTGTGGGGGGCAACAGTGGGAGGGCTTCTAGTGTCCTGGCCTCACTGGTGGACCTCCTGATGGCACCTGGTATTTTTGGCCACTGTGTGACAGAGCGTTGGACTGGATGGGCCATTGGCCTGATCCAACATTGGCTTCTCTTATGTTCTTATGTTCTAAGAATTACTCTTCACCTGTGAGTAAAGGTACACTCTTGGGGAACTGGGTAGGAAAGAGCCAAGGGAATCCTGAGAATTTACCACGGCAAAAGCTAGATCAAGATGGGTAGCCACATTAGAAGAAGAAGAAGAAGAAGAGAAGAGAGAGATTGGATTTATACCCTGCCCTTCACTCACTTGGAGTCTCAGAGTGGCTTACAAATTCCTTTCCCTTCCCCTCCCCACAACAGACACCCTGTGAGGTAGGTGGGGCTGAGAGAACTCTTTCCCAAGCTGTCCTTGAGGGAACAGCTGGTACAGAGCTATGGCTTGCCCAAGGTCATCCAGCCAGGTGCAAGTGGAGGAGTGGAGAATCAAACCCGGTTCTCCCAGATTAGAGTCCGCGCACTTAACCACTACAGCAAACTGGCTCTGGGGCAAGTAAAGTATTAGTCAATCTGCAGCACTGTTCTGAAGAAGTGAGCCATGACTCATGAAAGCTCATACCCTACCACAAATCTGGGAGTCTTTAAGGTGCTACTGGACTCTTTTCTACTACTACAGTGGCAAAAGTATTGGATCCTCAAATTAATATTGCATTGTCTGCCAGTTTTCCTAGGATATACATTACACAGAGCATACTCGTATACTCATGCTAAAAGGTAAAGGTAAAAGTTTCCCTTGCTCGAAAGCCAGTCAAATATGACTCTAGGGGGCGGTACTCATCTTTGTTTCCAAGCTGAAGAGCCAGTGCTGTCCAAAGACTTTTTCCATGATCATGGGGCCAGCATGACTAAACGCTGAGGTGAATGGAACGCTGTTACCTTCCCACCGCAGTGGTACTTATTTATCTACTTGCAATTTCTTGCTTTCGAACCATTAGGTTGGCAGGAGCTGGGGCCAGAGACAGGAACTCACTCCATCATGCAGCACTCGGGTCTTGAACTGCTGAGCTGCCAACCTTCCAGTCTGCATCGCAGCATCTTAATCTCTGAGCCACCGCAGCCCCATATTTGTGCTAGACAATTTAAACAGTGAGGAAAAGGAGATGAGTTGTTCACTGCCTTGCTGATGCATGAGCTTGAAAATCTAAAACAGGGGTGTTGTGTAGTGATTGGTGTGCCAGACTAGGATCTAGAAGACCCAGGTCTGAATTTTACTCTGCCAAGGCAACAAGATGGGTGACCATTGACCTTAAGAGAGTCACATTTGATCACCCTAACCTCCCTCCCAGAACAGGGTTGATGTTGTTGTAAGGAGAGGACAACAAAGTTATTATTATTATTATTTTAAAGTTTCTATACCACCTCTCCAGGGAACTTGACTGAGGGAACTTACAAAATAAAACACAATAAAAACATAAGCCACTTTGGGTACTCATTGGGGAGAAATGCAGGTTATAAATATCTAAATAAGGGAGTCATAGTAGTAAAGCGATATGATTAATTTTTTAAAAATGTTATCATTTTTGTTCCCTGTGACATTCTTAGCAATGAAATTAATAAACTATGCTGAATTGTGATCTGCCTTGCTTTTAGTTCCTGCCTCCGGTTACTATTCGCACTAGTGACAAACATTGCAGAAGATAGAGTGGCACACACAAACCGTGTCCATTTAAGTGTATAACCAGTTCCTATAAGTGGATATAGAAGAAGTGGATTTATACCCCGCTCTTCACTTGTAGTCTCAGAGTGTTTTACAAACTCTGTTCCCTTCCCCTCCCCACAACAGTCACCCTGTGAGGTAGGTCGGGCTGAGAGAGCTCTGAGACAGCTGTCCTTGAGAGAACAGCTGGTACAGAGCTATGGCTTGCCCAAGGTCATCCAGCAGGTGCAAGTGGAGGAGTGGGAAATCAAACCCAATTCTCCCAGATTAGAGTCCACGCACTTAACCACTACACCGAACTGGCTCTCTCATATAAATGTAAAAGGATCAATATGCCACTATGCCAACTTATATGTACGTGGTTATGTTGCAATGCCTCGTTTTGATGCACAGTACTGGTGCAAATTATTCCATTGCAAAATTTCAATCAACTCTGTTTGGAGACAACATTTGGGGGAAACAGATTGTGGGAGGTGGCAAGAGGCATCACTGAAGTGTTTTAAAATGGCTTAGCACAGAATGAAAATATTTTCTTTCTGTTGCCAGAATTGGTCTTTGCAGTGGATCTGAGAACAAAAATATGGCTAATTTCCTTTAAAAGTATATAAATGGGATTAACATTCTACTACATTATTTAGCAGCGATTTGAGACTTCCAGGTCCCATTGCAAGGTTTATTTACAAGGTGTGTGTGGGGGGGGGGGATTTTTAAAATTCTGTATATAGATTTTTTTTCCATTTGTCCACATGCTTCAGCAATTAGAACAATGATCATGTGAGCACAGCTCACACAAAAGATGCAGCTAAACTTTTATATATCAGATTTAGGCCACATGTTTTTGTTTAAAAGTATCATCTACTTTTGAGATTATCATAATGGCACTATTATTTAAAAATTGTTTTTCAAAATTATAAACAGTGGTAGTGGCACCCAAGGATGAGTCATGTGGCATAGTGGCCCTAGGAAAAAAAAAGACTGGAAGCATCTTTCTCATTGGCTCACCTAGAGTCATTTCTAGACTCAACATAGCCAGATGGCACAGGAAGACTATACTGCCTCCTATAAGGCCCCCTTCCAGGTTAATTAGGACAGACCAAGCTCTCTGCCACAATAGCTCTACAAGCTACCTGTGATTTCATGCCCACCCGTTACCAGTTTTTAGCAATTTTAAACTATGTTGAAAGGGTCCCATTATTTAATTCTGAGCAGATTCTGCCTTTTTAAAAGAGTTTTTTTGTATGCCGCAAACATACAATATTGATGTCAAGATCAGCTTAGGCACCCCAGAATCCAGGCTTTCTAGCATTTAGCACATCCAGTACCACCTCCACTGTAGCACCTTTGTTATCTTGCTTGGAAAAAACAGAACAGAAGAAAATGCAGGGGGATATGGTGGAGTGAGGATGCAAAACCCTGCTTTTGGTTCTGCCTTGAAAAAGATATAAGAACTGCTGATAAGCAGTCAAGAAAAATTTAGACTTGAACCTTCTCATGCAGGCTTCTCTGTAGTGGTCATACAAACTGTTAATCACATTCTTTCACTTTCTACTGTGGGATGTGAATTGTCTCATTATTTGAATATTATATGGTTACTGTGAGAAACTGCTGGAACTGTGTTGTTCACTTAATACTAAGCAAAACATCTCTTTGAAAAAGATTGACCATTATGGGGGGGGGAGCTCATTTGGATGCATTCAAAATTCATGCTACTAACCATGACTGTAACATATGAAGAAAGGAGCAACAGTGAACAATATTCCAATACTGGCCATTCCAGTCACTTGCTCCTTTAATTCATCCTCTGGTATCATGATTTTAGATTTCTGCAGTTATAAAACTGAATATTCTGCCTGCCTATAACACCATTAGGAAAAATTGTAGTTGTTAAGTCACAGCTGATTTATGGCAACCCAATAGGATTTTCAAAGCAAGAGACATTCAGAGGTGGTTTGCCACTGCCTGCCTCTGCATCACAAACCTGGTATTCCTTGGAGGTTTCCCATCCAAATACTGACTAGGGCCAGCCCTGCTTAGCTTCCAAGGCTAATCTGGGCTATCCAGGTCAGGGATTAGGAACATTACCTGACAGATTTTGTAGAATAATAAAGAACATGAAATTACCCATTGTTTATTTATTTTTTGGTTATGTTTTACCACTAAAATGTCTCAGGAGATCTCTGTACAAAAACTACAAATCCCATGATCCCCAACAGTAACTAACTACTTAGGATTTGTCTTAAGCAGATTTCTCCTTTGTCCAGTGAGACTTTCCTGCCACTGTACCAAGTCAGGTTCTTGTAACTGTTTGGTAAAAGGAAGAACTGGCGTGTTTCACAAGTTTGGGATTTTTTTAATGAGCACTCCTGTTTGGGTGTTTTAAAAAAGCCTTGGATTTTCTGAGTGTTTACGAAGAACACTCACAAAAATATAAAGGTTTTTAAAAGAGAGCTGTGGAGGGTGATGCATACTGTAAGTCCCCTGTAACGATCACCATCCTCTCTAGCAGTTATCACCAAATTTAATATCAATCATCGTTCATGTGGATACTTAGGGAAGATTTCATTAAGACAAGGCGTACATAGCTCCTTTACTGTCCTTAGTACCGAAACTGAATTTAAATGAGAAGTAAGGGGAATCGTTGAGAGTTTTCCATTCAATCCTCAAATGCTAAACGTATCTACATAAAAAAGACTTATTGGTTCCCTCCCATCAAACAAATTTATAACATATATTACGGAAGTGTAAATAAGCAAAGTATGCCTCATGGTCTCACTCTGAGAAAAACTGTGTGTTGAAATTCTCTGACATTATCTAGTATGTCACTAGAAAGAAGTTGCTGTAATAATTTCATTGGTTTGTAAATGAAAATATAGCATAGTGGGAATACAGGGGAAGCATTGCTAGCATTTTACTTGGGTGATTGCAAGGAACACACTCTTTAAATCTAGAAGGAAACCATAGCAGTGTGTGTATTCTTTACATGTTGACTTCAGGAATGTATATCATTTTATTTCTACTGTGATCACATATAAGTAGTTTCAGTGCTACTCAGATTTATTTATTTAATTATACACCACTTCTCTTCCCAATGAGGGTAGAAAGTGGCTTACAACATAATTATCTCCACTGTTTTATCCTAACAGCAACAATCTTGTGACATAGTTAAGGCTGACAGAGCATGAGTTGCGAGGGTTGCCATCCTCCAGGTGGAGCCTGGGGATCTCCCAGAATCATGACTAATCTCCAGACTACAGAGATCAGTTCCCCTGGAGAAAATGGTTGCTTTGAAGGATGGACTGTATGGCCTTATACCCAACAGAGGTCCCTCCCCTGCCCGGGCTCCACCACTCAAATCTCCAGGAATTTCCCAACCTGAGTTGGTAAGCCTATGACTGGCCCAAGGTCACCCAGTGAGCTTCCATGTCAGAATGTAGATCTGAATATCTGTCTACCAGATCCTAGTCTGAGTCTCAAACCACTATACCATGGTGGCTCACTGAAGTCTGTAACCTTAGATTTGATTAAATCTGCATAGCTATACACTGCAAATGCGGAAAATCTGTGCTTCCCTCATCAGGAGGGATACAGTAACCACTTTGAATAAAATTTTGTTGGTCTTAAAGGTGCCACTGGACTCAAACTTTGTTCTGCAGTAACCATGTGGTTAGCTTTCATGAACCTAGTGGGGATCTGTATTTCCGCAGTTAGCTTTTAAAAACATTTACATCCTATTTGGTGGTGGAAAGTGCTATCAAGTTGCAACCAACTTACAGCAACCATGTAGGCTTTCCAAGAGAAGAGACATTCAAAGGTGGTTTGCCATTGCCTGCCTCTGCATAGAAACCTTGGACTTCCTTGGTGGTCACCCATCCAAATACTAACCAGGGCCAACCCTGCTTAGCTTCCAAGATCTGGTCATTCACCCAGGTCATTCATATGCCAACTAATGCAGGGGTTGGCAAATCTTTTGGTTTGAGAGTCACATCTGGGTCTCCATACATTTTTGAAGTAGAATGCCAGTTTTTCCTATCAGCTACCCCACGGACTACATTTCTCAGGCTACTCTGAGTAAACCTAAAATGTACTTTAGTTGGTTGGTTTCATTTCCCCCCATGTAAATAAACATCAATACAAGCCTCACTTCATCAAAGGCTGGTAGTTTTGGTTCCTATTCTGTGGATGAAGGAGTGTCTCTTCCTGAGAATGAGAAGATGGTCTTTGGACCACCAGCAATCTCTAGCAATCTTCTCATTTCCCTCTTGCAATGGCAGCAAAATGCCAGCTGCAAAGGCTATTTTGAATCCAGTTGCAATTTCAGAATTAAATGCAGTGTAATTGGTTCCTTTTACTTGTCTGGTAATCCTGTTAAAACAGCTCATTAGGTGCCATGGCAATTGGAAATTAGTAGGTTTCAGAACATGTACACTTCCTTTGTTTACACCAATTATTTGCAAATGAGGCAGTTGTTCTTTAAAAGCAGGGGAGGCTTCTTAGAAGTTTTCCCCATGACTCAAAATACCCTGAAATTTTAAATGTATGACTCCCCTTTAGAAAGCAAATGAAAATATGAAGCTGATCTATATCAGTCTATTACTCCATTTATTCCAATACTGCTTATTCTGACTGGCAGTAGCTTTCACAAGAAACATGGGTTTGATCCAGACTAAATTTTCCATCTGTGAAACATAACTTCCCTGCCACAAAATGCTGCTTCTGGGGGATAGGAGACCCCAAAAATGAAATGAACGTGGTCTACAGTGGTAAGGGGGAATTGATGGAACTTATTTGGATATAACCCTTGTAATTCATCCCTGCCACCAGAAGTATTTTAATTGTAGTATCATGGGCTGACTCTGGAACCATGTCCATTCAGAACATTGTGCTCTGCTACTGAATCATAGCATAAGTATTTCTAGTGATACAGTGGCCATGCTGCTTAGTGGACTGGACCTCACAAGAAATTGCTGCTGACAAAAGGGGGAGCAATTTTTGCCAATTGTCATATGCTGATGCAAACCTTCAACTCACTCCATACCGTTCCTGGTGGTCCCCTGTGCCCCCAGGAGCTTTTGTTCTGAAAGTTCTCTCCATGCTGTATCCTGTTCCTTCTTAATTTTAATTTAGCTTGGAAGATTTCTGTTGTGTACTAGTCACAAAATGGCGACCGCCATGCGGTCAGAGCACATGGCCCGATTCTACCTGAGCTTCAGCCAGGTAGAACAATAGACAGTCAGATCCAAAACGACCACCAATAGCCAGCCTAGGTCTCCCGCGGGGGACCTATGAACTACAACTTAAGACTTAAGGCCCTATCAGGACTATGCGCACATGCTAAGCCCCTATCAGGTATTCTGGGTGCAGCCAGAGGTGTGGCTCCAGCCAGCATATAATGAGGGCCCTGGAGCCCTGGCTGCATGCTTGATCTGACCATCTCCTGAACATGCTGATTCACTTAATAAAGTCTTTGCTATGATCATTCTACAACTCGCCTCCCGACTCCAGTATTTTCCAATTTCGAAAATTAACACCAGAATTAATACCAGTTTCATTTCAATCTCCCCCTTTATGTAATAAAGTATGAATATATAATTATAAGGCACTGCAAAAAAACCCCAATCTTGCTGTTACTGTCCACATGAATGCACCAAGACTGTGGCCAAGTTCAGACTGGCAGTTTGGCCCAATATAGGCCCACTTTGCAAGCAGATTAAGAGCGTCCTTCATACAGCCACAGCTGCCTGGCATTGCCATGCTGCACTCACCCCATTCTGAAGCGCTTTCATCCTGCTTTAAAAAGGTACTGGTGAAACCGGTGTCAAGCCGTCTGGGTGTGCGTTCATCCCACTTCCTGGCAGTGTGAACGCAAATAAGCCACACATCAAGCGGCGCCGGTAATGTGAACCTGCTGATCCGGCTGCTGCGCCCATGTGCCTATGTGCCCATGCACCTACATGCAGGTCAGCAAAACAGACCAAAGCCCTGCACCATCGCAGTGGCACCACCAGGAGCTACCCCACAGTGCGAACACTCTGTTCTGCCTCCTCCCTGGTATGGTCCCACATCAGTCTCCACAGTGCAAACAGAAAGCCCTGCAACCAGGGGTCATTTCGAGCAGGAGCTCAGAGGAGCTCAGCTCCGAGAGTTGGTGCCAGCCCCTCCCCCCCGCAGGGGAATGCCTGCTTGTGTCATGGCTGCAGCAAAATGACCCCGTCCCCTGGAAAGATCCTTGTTCCTCCGATCAGCCTTTTGAAGGCTTCTGCCACCACTGAAGCTATCCTCCCAGAATAGTGGTATTTCTGAGGCTTGGATTTGTAACTGTCCCCTCTCTTTCTTTCTTTCTTTCTTTCTTTCTTTCTTTCTTTCTTTCTTTCTTTCTTTCTTTCTTTCTTTCTTTCTTTCTTTCTCTTCCTTCCTTCCTTCCTTCCTTCCCTCTCTCTCTCTCTCTCTCTCTCTCTCTCACCTTCTGACATACTTCCAGTGATGTCAGGTGGTTTAGCATATGCATATAAGATATGCTAATGGGTTATGCTAATGAGCTCCTGCACCTCTTTTTCTACAAAATGACCCCTGCCTGCAACAACTCGGCCCGGGTCTTTTTGCCCCGCTTCCCTTGCACTTCATTTTACCAGTCTGTCCTCAGCCAGTATTTGTGTAGTGTTTTATTGATGTGTGTGTGAATCCTTGCACATTAGCAAAACAAACACCACATAAAAACAATTCTGATAACCTCAGGTACAATCACATTTTTTACTCTGATGTTTTGTAAGTGCACATGCACAACAGGAAAGCACTGCATCAGAAGAATCCTGGTGGAAAATGGTCACACCAAGATTGAATTTTGCAGTTTTTTATATTGCACATGGGCGCATCAGTAATAAAGATGAAGGAAAATGCTGTGCCAAATAGCTCTTGCAAAACACTCTGTACAAACTTTGGAAATAAAAATAAACCAACTGAGGATTCTCAATGCATTGGTTCCACTTTGGAAACAAGATGATTTGACCCCCCCCCAACATCTGGATTGTGGAATAGGGCAGGGTATAAAATGAAGTAGTAGTAGTAAGTAAAGGTGCTGGGAATTTTGGAAGCACCCCTAATCCAGATTTTACATGGGATAAAACAGAAAAGAACGAGGATAAATAAGAGTTGAAAAGCTCTGTTTAGGTAATGAACAGAGTTTCCACTGAAAATAAGAATGAAATGGTGCGTGTATTTGTTTAGAGGAATGATAATGGAGTTGATGTCTCATGAAAAGTGTATACACAGTCTTTAATTGGTCCTCCAGGTATCTGTGCCTTAAGCATTTGTAATGTTATAGCTAGTGATTAACATCATTTGATCAGCTTCAAACCACATCAAGGGTTTAGTGCTCAAAAACTTTTCTTTCTTTTCAGTCCTGCAAAGCTGTTTTGGTTTGTGGTTGCAGAAATCGTTTGTTAATACTAAAAGTGTGAAGAATGCAGGGGAATGCTGGCCTACAGGGTCCTGCAAAGATTCCATGTTGTTTGCCTTGCTTTTCAACATTGATGTAAAGCTACATTATGTCACTTCCAGGAGGTGATATCACACCACTTCCAAGAAGAGAAGAAGAGATTGGATTTATACCCTGCCCTTCACTACCCAAAGGAGTCTCAGAGCAGTACACAATCCCTCCCCCCCCCACAACAGACACCCTGAGAGGTAGGTGGGGCTGAGAGAGCTCTTTTAAGGACTGCTCCCAAGAGAACAGCTCTGAAGGAACTTGTAAGGCCACACCAGCAGCTGTATGTGGAGGAGTGGGGAATCAAACCCAACTCCCAAATTAGTATCTGCGCTCCTAACCACTACACCAAACTGGCTCCAGCATCCTTTCCCAATCTCCTGCTGTTCACTAGACCACACCTACCTCCCCCCCTTTTTGAATGAGAAAAAATTATCCATCTACAGATAGCAGGAACTGATCCAGCATGGTGAAAGCTAATGTACTTTATGAGCTGTTCATCACTTTATTTAATTTACAATGAATGCAATCCTAAACAGAGTTTAGTGCATAATTAATGCCTGGGCAAAAACAATGATCATGACCGCAGGTTTGACTTCATAAGGCTGAGCTGCAGAAAAGTTTGAGGTATTTTGCAAGCCAGACAGAGCTGCAGGAGAGGAGGCCTTGAGTCCTTTCTTTACTATGTGCTGGACAGGCCACAGTGGCCATTTGTATATGACTTGTTGCAGCCAAGGTGAGTTGCCCCTGCAAGACCAGGGTGGGTCTAATGGCTGGACAGGCCAGGTTCGTTGCCATATGAGCTTACATTTCCATCACAACCTTCACCCATGCACCACAGGCACTGAAACATGCATATAACTTGGAGCGATCACACAGAAACATTCCAATATGACATACTTACTGGATGCCCCATCCTGCTGGTCTTATTAACTTACACTGCATAATCTGCCTTGAGTCTCTGTCAGAAAGGAGGACTGTAAATGGTGTAAGCAAATACATAAAATTGCCTCATACACACAAATCTCTTCCCCAATTTATGTACTATGCACCAGCTCCTTTTCTGTCATAATCCTTAGAGTCAAGCAGCAGGTGCAAATCTGCTCCTATATATGGATGTTCCATCTAAATAAGAATACAAGATTAATTTATGAATCTATTAAGCCATTGGGAGAAGCCACCAGTGTACAAAGATGGAAAGCAGTGAGTGGGTTAAAAATGCCTGATATTCTTAAAAAAATTAAAAAGAATGGAGACAACAATTAAATGGCCACTGGAAAGAGTGGCCACTTTTTTAACAGTTACCCTGGAAAGCTGCCTGGAAAAGGCTTGTTTGTATCAGTGACCCTTGTCAAAAAGTATTTAGAGTGTCAAAAAAAAAATACAGTACTTATTGACCTGTTACTAATTTTGGGAGAGAGGTAGTTGGTTAGGTAGATGAGCTGAGGAGACTTCAGTTGAGATTTTCAGTGAATAACTCACCCTGGTTTGGTTAAATGAATGTTATTCTTTACTTTAAGATGCAATCAGTGTACAGGGTCTTATATACATGTTCATCCTTTGATTGCTGTAATATCAAACAATGCCTTCCTTGCATGATGAGTTGTTACAAATCAAGTGCTACAGCTGGAGCATCAGTATTACTTCCCACCATCTCTGACACAATACTTTTCAATGGAGCCATTTTATATGTGCAACTGTGAGCCTTCAGGTTAAGTGATGGAAAACAGGGATGTGTGATGGTTTTCAGAAACAACATAATCCAATTAGTAACACATAATCCAGTTAGTTTCGAGTCCAGTAGCACTTTTGAGACCAACAAGATTTTCGGGGTATAAGCTTCTGAGAGTTAAAGCTCTCTTTGACAGGTAACTTTGACTCTCAAAAGCTGATACCCCAAAAATCTTGTTGGTCTCTAAGGTGTCACTGGACTTGAATCTAACTGTTCTGTGGCAAGATCAAGATGGGTAGCCGAGTTAGTCTGTCTGTAGTAGTTGAAAAGAGCAAGAGTCCAGTAGCACCTTAAAGACTAACAAAAATTGTGGCAGGGTATAAGCTTTCATGAGTCATGGCTTACTTCTTCAGATGCTACTGTAGACCAACACGGCTACCATCTGAAATAAACATAATCCAAATTCATTTTGCCCATATTTAGGTGGGATTAATTAATGAACCAAACAGCCATTAACACACGGTGAATCTGAATCAATCTTATTTAAGCCTTTAAAATAGCTATTTCAACTTATAAAAAACAAAATCAATGAAAACCCAAACCAACACCATTTAGCAAAACAAACACTTATTTGTGCAGAAATAAAACATACCTGCATAGAAACAGAAGCACAGCCATTTTAGAAGACACTAGGCCAAAGTACAAACTAGACCCAAGTAAAATGTTGCTGTGATCCACAGGACCGTATATCAATGGAACATACGCTCATAACATCCAGCACAAATTCAGTGCCTATCTGTAGAAATCAAAGATATTCAGTTCACTCAGCAAGTGGGCTTAAAGGCTATTGTGTTTTTAAATTCCTTAGATTTGGGTCAAAGCCATGCATTGCTTTCACAGAAAATGAGAAAAAAACATGGAACTGATGCAGCTTTTCTAGAAGGCTAATACATTGAAGATATTGATTGCCTTACTGATTTATTTAGTTGACAGAATATAGAATGAGATTCATCTATCATTATCCCCAAATCATCCATCAGCTGTATGCTTCTCTAGGCAATGAGGGGTGATGTTATCAACTATTTTATTTGCTTTGTAGGTATTCAGATTAGTGTATGAGCTGGATATGACCTATTGAGCTGGCACTTATGTAAGAAACTTGAAATGTCTGGAGAGAAAGAAAAACCCTCCATTTATGCTATTTCTTCTTAGATTCTTACCAGGGATGAATATATCCAGGTATATTTTTGTCAATCCATGCTCAGTTTTTCACTGTTAGTTTCATAGATTCTTTTCTATTGTCTATGCATGTTGTGCCATTTTTAAAAACACAATTGAGATTGTGTTTATACATACAGTACACATTTTAATAATATATGTAGAATGCAGATTGACTCACAAATAATTTTGGGGAATGCAGACACTGGATAGAGAAAATTCTCTGTCAGGAAACAAGAAATGGATGCCAAAAGAGAAAACCACAAATTCATAGATTTATCCAGGGGAGTTGATCTATGTAGTCTGAAGAGCAGTTTTAATTCCAAGAGTTCTCCAGGAGCCACCTGGAGGTTGGCAATGCTAATCTCTTTCCATCCTAGTTTAGATAGCTAGAATGCCTGTTTTCCCTTTACTTTCATAGTTTGGAGTTGCTTTTCAAAAGCAACAAGCCTTGCTTGACTTTTTTCTCCTTTCTGTTGTGCAAACCAGCCCTAAGGTAACAGGATGAAGATCTGGAGATCAAACTGCTGTTTCTCTATTAGGATTATACTTATTTCTGGATAGGACTGTCAGCCCTCTATCAGGGGTGGGGTTGCATTACCATCACTGGAGTGAAGCTGGCAGAACAGGACTTTCTGCACTCTCCAACTGTAGTTCAAGGCATGTCCTAAAATTCTGCCCTAAAGACAGGGGAATTTCTGAAACAGTAAGGGGGGAAGTGGGGGTTTCTGGTGAGAGGGGGACATTACAGTAGAAATCATTGCTCTCTCTGCTGCCTGTAGAAGTGCCAATGTAAATGCTATTATGTCTCTGGAGCAAGAACCTTGGCTCCAACTCACAATGTATGACACTGATTCATTGATGCCCCCTCCATTGAAAAAAGTGCATATTTTACTGGAAACATTCAGTGTAAGAAAACAAAATAGTACAGAAATAAAGAATCCTGAGTTTGATTTGCCTGAAGAAGAAGTGCAATCAAAATGGGAATTTTCAGGTCTAAACAGCAGGAGTGAGAAATCTGAAAGCATCTCACATGTGTATGTATTTCCGCCTTTCGGTTCAAGCAGTTAATGGTAATCTCTGGGCCTAAAGCCATAAGGAAATAGACACTGAGTTAGGGACCAATGAGTAAATATTTTTTTACCCTGCTTGAAGGCTGATGCTTACCTACCTTCTCATTTGTCTTATTAGTCTAAGAAGATGTCATGCAATAGGAGATGCTCTCTGATCACTACAACTTTCCATGATTTGTTTATGGTTGTTTTTATTTTAATTGTATTTATATATGCACTTTTATGTAAGCCGCCCTGAGCCAGCCTTGGTGGGGAATAAATTGAATAAATAAATAATAAATGAATGAATGAATGGTAGATTTTTTTTTTTTAAAAAAAAAATCCCACTTGTATAAAAGCTTGATTTTATCAGCAAAGGACTGGTTGCGAGGTAACATTTCTGCCACCCAGCCGAAGTAAAAAACATTTTCAGATTGGGACTTGCTTAACACTGTTACTGATTCCTAACTCAACCTTCCTAGTAGATGCTGAAGATATTTTGCACCCATATGCACCTGAATGCCATAAAATGCCAACCAATACATTTAATTCTTTTCAAATGTCTTTGCAAAGGAGAGCATGAAATATTTCAGTGCCCACAATAAAGGAATATGCATCATTGGCTGATTAAATTGCTGCACATTGGGGCGTCAGTTAAAAATAATGGCTCTGAAAATTAAAAACGAGTCTTGAATTTGCTGATAATTTGGGGGGAAACATCAGAAAACCAAAACAGAAGGGAAAACATCAGAAGCCAGCTTGTATGCGGCTTTATCCACCATGCTCCACTGATTTTTAATATGAACTGATTTTTCCTTTCCCCCAAACCCAGAAATTATCTTCTGTTACCTTCACTGAAACTGCCTGCTCAATATAGAAGCAGATTTAATGAAATAATAACCATGTTGCTTATAAACTGAGATGAACAAAGTGCAGACTAAACATGCTTAATATGTATCTTCTGGGCCTGTAGTAGAGACTTGAAATATCCATTGGTGGTATTAAATGAGCTTGTAAGGCTAAGCAATCTGTAATATAATTAATAAACATTTAATGGCATTGATTTTTATAGGCTGGCTTATTGAACCCCCTTATCAGTATGGAGCAGATGGGCATAACTATGAGAAATTATATTTTAAACATGATTACTGTACTTGAATTATATTTGAAAAATGCTGTTCAGTGAAGCATTTACAAATATAATTTAACTTGCAGGCCATCCTCTCCAATTTAAAGTATTTTTCTGTCTTCGATACAATAATAAAGCAAATTATGCAATGAAGTTTCTCAAAATTAATTGATATAAAACAAAACACTGCTCAGTATGCCATTTTGCAATGCAAATTGTGACTTGATCAATACCATATTCAGTATTTATTTAGTAAATCTATTTTCCAATACCAGACTTAAGAGGATTATAAGGACTGTTTTGGACTGAAATTTAGGATTGCATCAGCTTTTGTCTATTGAAATATGAGCACACAGTTGCGTGATATTCTAAAATGAAATATTTTGTGGGTTCTGTAAATCTGTGTGTGTGTGTGTGTTGAGGTAAGTTTTTCTAAATAATTTATAGCTGTCATAGATCTACTAGCCATGTATGGAGAATTCATGCAGATCAAAAGGGGAGGAGCCTAAAGATATATGATTCTACAAAACCAGGAGTCACCTCAGGTTTGCCACCAAATAGGGAAATTGTTTCAAAGTTAGGCTAAAAAACCCCTCAAAGACAGTGATATCTGGGCATGTACAGAAATCATGGGGGGGAACAGAACTTCAAAATGGCCCCCAACAGTAGAGAATGGGGAAGGTGGGCAAGCAAGAAAGAGGAGAGATAACATGGAGAGAATGTGGAGACAGTGAGGCAGAGAAAGGAGAGTATGGTCTGGCAAAGGTAGAGGACCTTGGTAAGGAGCAAAATGAAACAGGCGACTTTGGGGAGAAGATGGGGAAAAACTAATATGGGGCCCTAGTTGGGAGAAAAGTTGGCATATAAATGTTCTAAATAAATAAGGGACAAACTGGAGGGACTGCCAGGGGGAGAACACAGCTGGGAAGAGTGGGTGAGCGGACGGGTGAAGCAAAGACCTGGTGGGTAGTTGAGCAAGGGAACAGAGAGGGTAAATGATGGAGGGAATAGCACAAGGATGGTGAGCAAGCAGAAACAGCAAAAGGAAGGTGGGCTGGAATGGAATTTCCCCTGCTCCATGAGTCCTTCATTGCAGATTCCCCTCTTGTAAAAATCTATAAAACAAAAATAAGCCAGCGATGTGTGCTCAAATATATGTGAAGAAGCATATATAACTCAAGAGGAAAAAAACAATGATATTGTATTTTGTGTGATATTTATATGGAAAATTTTGCAGCTCTGCAATGTCCTTTTGCAGCTCGGCAATGTCCTTTAGGAGATACAGTAACCAGAACTGTATACAGTATTCCAAATGAAACCACACCATCGATCTATACAGGGGCATTAAAATATCAGCTGTTTTATTCTCAATCCCTTTCCTAAGAATCCCTAACATAGAGTTTGCCCTTTTCACTGCTGCAGCATACTGGGTTGACACTTTCATTGAGCTATCCACTACGACCCCAAGATCTTTTCCCTTCTCAATCTCAGCAAGTTCAGACCCCATTAGCCTATATTTGAAATTGGATTATTTTGTTCCAATGTGTATCACCTTACACTTACCAACACTGAACTATTAATTAATGAGTGTTATTGTCAACTGCTCCTGTCAGCTAGCTTAACAAGCAACACATTTTTTTCAGTAAGTAGACATGTCCTGAATATATGTTAAAAATCTGCATGATAAAATTGCCACATCCAGCATTCAGTGGCTGAGTAAGTAGACATGTCCTGAATATATGTTAAAAATCTGCATGATAAAATTGCCACATCCAGCATTCAGTGGCCGAGGACAGACTGGCAGTCTTGGCCGCTCTGCCTCCACTTCAAAAGCGGAGGCAGAGCATCCAAAAAATTTATAGAGTTTTATTGAATGATGAAATGTGTGATGAGACAGTTAAAAAGGTAATGGTTAATTGGATGAATGATTTTGGCTATACAATTGATATGGATGATTGGGCTAGGATGTGGAAGACATTAAAATTTACTACTGCAATATCATATAAAGAGAATTTATATAAGATGTTCCATAGATGGCACTGGACACCGGATAGAATATATAGATGCTATGGAAATACGTCTAATTTGTGCTGGAAATGTGGTAAGAATGTTGGGACATTCTACCACATGTGGTGGCGGTGTCATAAAATTCAGACCTATTGGAACAAAGTCAAAAACTTAATATTGGAAATCTTAAACATAGATCTACCATTCAAACCGGAATTGTACCTCCTTAACATGCTTCCGGAAGGCCTTAAAAGGGAAGAACAAAAATTAATAACTTACATCCTTACTGCGGCAAGGACTAGCTGGGCAAGACTCTGGAAAGAAAAAATGATATCATCCCCAGAAATGATAGTGGAAAAACTTATGGAGTTAGCAGAATTGGATAGACTGAGTTGCCAACTACATGGAAAGAATGAAGATCAATTCTTAAAAACATGGTCAAAATTCTATAAATGGATTGTAATTAATGTATGACTCCGAAAATTTATATGTTGTAAAATATGTCATGTCTTATGTTGTGGAAAAATTATTAAAATATTAAAAAAAAAAAAAAAAAAGCGGAGGCAGAACGGCCGTTCAGACAGCCGCATCTACCCCGAGGAGGTGGCCCAGATGCATCACGTCCGGCACCGCGCTTCTCCCACCACTTAAAAGTGGTGCCCCGGCTGCTGTGGGGCACGTTCCACCCGCCTCTGGTGGGTGTGAACAAGCGCTGGGAGGGGGAGCCATGCGGCGTTTGCACGCCGCCGTAGGAAGCCACCTGCAGTCTGAATGTGAACGCCATGTGGCAGGGGCAATTCCCCCCGCCTTAGTCTGCCGCGCCGCGGAGGCGCGGCAGACTACAAGTCTGTCCTTGGCCAGTTTCATAACATAGACTAAGTTTTAAATGCATTTCAGCCTGAAAGGTGTTCAACCATTTAAACAAGATTTTGAGTAATATTTGTTAATTTGAAGGAAACATTTAACTGGGTTGAAGAAATTCGACATCCATTTCAAATTTCAGTCTGGAAATATAACATACCCCCAACTTTTAAAAAATAACCTTAATAAAATTAATAGTAGCAAATGGTGGTGGAAAGTCCTGTCAAGTCACAGCTGACATGGTGATTCTGTACGATTTTCAAGGCAAGAGACATTCAGAGGTGGTTTGCCATTGTCTGGCTCTGCAGCAGAACTCCAGTATGCTTTGGAGGTCTCCCATCCAAATATCAACCCTGCTTAGCTTCTGAGGTGTGACAAATTCAGGCTTACCTGAGCTATCCAGGTCTGGGATAATGGTAGTAAACAGAGTGTGCTAGTTCCAGATTATATATGAAAAGTTCCAGTCAGGAGTTTGAATTCAGTTTTATTCTGGAGATAGTTTTATTATTGAACAAGAATATCCAGTATATCATCAGGAAGATCAGGGGTCTGATGCTGTTCCCTTTACTACTTTCTTGTGAAATGCAAACTATGATCGTCTTTCATGATGTGTTCAACCAAGGATAAGACCTCAATTATACCATGGAAGTTTCCAAATTACATTATTTGTAATCAAATACACATTTTGAATGTGCAGCCAAGTGTATGTTCTGTTGAAAACATTGCAGGCCACATAGATCATCCTCAGTTTGATAACCATTTGGATGCACATTTACACGGATTTTTAAAACTAGGAATGGGCATTTTCCATTTACAGTAGGATGTTTCTCAAAAGTAGTTGTATGCAACTCTTGAGGCCAATCCTGCCCCTAGCTTTGAGTGACCTGTCCCTCTCATAGTTTAAAGTATTAGTTGCTGACTGATGGATTTTACTTGCCCAGGAACTTCATGAAAATGGCAAACAAGAGGCTCCAGGTGGCAGCTTACCCTTGGAGCTTGAGCATGTCTCAAGTGTTCCATCCTTCAATGGCTCCTCTTGCTTGGTGCCCTCTGTTAGCCTCAACTAACATCTATTTCTCTTCATCCTCTAAATTTAGCAGCTCCCCATAAGGTTTGAAGGATGCTCTAAGTAGAATATGGACTCTGGGAGATGGGCCTAAGGCCATGTATACTCCATGGTTTACCTGCCAGGCCCCACTGGTCTTGGAAGGAGGGGCTACATAGGTCCTGCTACAGCATTTGTTGCCAAGCTCTCCATTCCTGATGTTGGGAGAGAATTTTCCACATCCAGTATGTCTTGGGGATACCTGTAATGTGCAAAACACTTTTCCTACCTATCCTATTCTCTGTTTCATACACAGCATACAGGCCACCTTATCTGAAAACAGGGGAAGTAGTTGCTGAGCTTAAATGAGTTTCAATTTATACTAAATAAATAGGTACACCAAAACAGAAGATATTGATTCTATTATTTCTTCTTTTCCTCTGATACCATACAATATTTTCTAGTCTACAGTTTAACATTTCTTGTTCTGCTTGGACACTGTTTGGTGTAGTGGTTAAGTGCGCAGACTCTAATCTGGGAGAGCTGGGTTTGATTCCCCACTCCTCCACTTGCCCCTGCTGGATGACCTTGGGCAAGCCATAGTTCTGGCACAGCTGTTCTTGAAAAAGAGCAGTTTCTCTCAGAGCTCTCTCAGCCCCACCAACTTCACAGGGTGTCTGTTGTGGGGAGGGGAAGGGAAAGGAGTCTGAGACTCCTTCGGGTAGTGAAGGGCAGGGTATAAATCCAATCTCTTCTCCTCCTCCTCCTCCTCTCTTCTTCTTATATGGTATAAACCTCAGTTTGCCAGCTTCCAGGTGGAGCCTGGAGATCTTTCAGAATAACAACTGATTTTGCGACTACAGAGATTAGTTCCCGGGGGGGGAGGGGGGATACGGCTGCTTTGGAGGGTGGCTTTATACTCTGCTGAGGTCCCTCCCCAAACCTTGTCCTCTCCAGGCTCCACCCTGAAATGTCCAGGAATTTCCCAACCCAGAGTTGGCAACTTTATATAAACCAATCATTCATAGTCTTAGTACCCAATAAGAAGCCCCTGATTTTGGGTAGCTCATTTTGCTTTATGTATGATGGAGCTAGAAAAGATTCTTCAGTGTAAGGATGGGTCACTGGCAATCAAAATCAAGTTAATTCATGCCATAGTATGCTGGCTAGGCGGGGTATAAATCCAAATAAATAAATAGTAGTCCCTGTTACTATGCATGGGTGTGAACATTGTACTGTGAAGAAAGGTGACAGGAAGACAATTGATTCATTAGAAATGTGGTGTTGGAATAGAGCTTTTCTGATACCGTGGACCTCTGAAAAGGACAAACCAGTAGATTCTAGATCAAATCAAGCCTGAACTCTCCCTAGAAGTTAAAATGAACAAACTGCAGTTGTCATACTTTGGTCAAATTATAAGATAAGAATCACTGGAAAAGACAATGATGTAGGAAAAGTTGAAGGCAGCAGGAAAAGAGGGAGACCAAACAAGAGATGAACTGACTCAACTCCTTCCTCTGAGGAGGAGAGTCCCTGCCTCCATTCTAAGCAAAGAGAGCATTCCATTTTCACAGTAGCCTGATGGATGTAAGAAGAGCTCAGATGCTGACATTGCAAAGGACTTGCAGACCCCCTGGAGTGCCCTTGCGGATCTCTGAAGGTCCCTGGGCCTCAGTTTGAGAAACACTGTTCAATATACACTGTTCAAAATGATGCAGCCTAACTATCCCCTGGATGGCAATAGAGGGTGTGTGACCTAATATCCACAGATATAGCTGTAACAGAGCATCAGCTTGGAATATTCTGTTGCAACTGTAGAAATTGCTTCAAGATTGCTGCAACTGTTGCAGCTAATACATTATGTATTCTCTGCAGTCCTGGGGATGCATGTGGTTGAGGGCAGCTCAAGCTATATTTCATGTAGGTAATTTAGACTGTTTAAACAGGTCCGCAAATTGGATTAGAATTATGTGAGAAGTCCACAGTGGAACAGACATTTTGACCAATCCAGAGACTTCATCAGAAAACCATCCTTCTTTTCCAAGCTTATTTCTTGCATTGCAGCATTTACTATTAACTGAGATTAAAATGTATTTTGTTATTGCCATAAAGCACTGATTATTGAATTGGAAAGAGGTTTCACAAACTGTAGCTATATTTCAATGAGCCACTAAATAACTCCTTTATGCTTTTGTCTCAGACAACTCTGCTTCAAGCCTAATGATTTGCCAAGCGTCACAGAATCAAAAGAGTATTTCAAACCAGCAGCTTTAAACTGAGCTCTAAAGCTGTAGTAATGAATGAATTTGGAAGAGATCTCATTTGCATACTGAAAGTTGGACTGCTGTGTATTTATCCAAGTAGGAGAATTAGCCCAGAATCACACAGTCATAATTTTTAGCAGGTTCAAGGCTATATATTTAAATCTCCACAAAATCCAGGTTGTGATGTCCTCAGTTTACCTGTTCTATGTGGAATGAAATATCATAGCAACTCTGAGCATTTTTTCTCATTATCTTTTGTTCCACATCTATATATCTAATAGCCAAGTGGCCCCCTCTGTGCGGATATCTAAATCTGTGCGGGGGGCACTTGGGGGCAGGAAGAGTTTTCTGCACACATGGGGGATTCCCTACATGTGCAGAAAAATTTTAAAAGTTAAAAATCCCCCCAAAAGTAAAAGTGTTCCCTGTGCATGCACAGAGAACACTTTGGCTACTGTTGGGGAGGGTGTGGGAGATGGCTCGGTGTTAGGGCTGCCAAGTCCAACTTGGGAAATATCTGGGGACTTTGGGGGTGGAGCCAGGAGACTTTGGGGGTGGAGCCAGGAGAAAGGAAGTGACATCATTTTGTGAAGTCACATCCTGTGATGTTGCTTCCACATGCTTCCACATGAACTCATGAAGTTTCCTAATACTGAATCAGGCCATTGGTCCATCAAGGTCAGTACTGACTACTCAGACTGGTAGTGGCTCTCCAGGGTCTCAGGCTGAGATCTTTAATATCACCTATTACCTGATCCTTTTTTAGCTGAAGAGGCTGATACCTCCTGCATGTCAAGCAGATGCTCTATCACTGAGCAACGGCCCTACTGAATCCTTCCTCATCTCAGCAGAATATGAATTTCATATCATAAGAACAGGAGAGAAGCCACAGTGGATCGGCCCATCCAGTACAGCCCATCCAGTACAACACTCTGTGTCACAACAGTGGCCAAAAATACCAGGTGCCCTCAGGAGGTCCAGCAGCGGGGCCAGAACTCCAGAAGCCCTCCCACTGTTGCCCCCCCAAGCACCAAGAATGCAGAGCATCACTGCCCCAGACAAAGTGTTCCATTTAGACCTTGTGGCTAATAATAGCCACTGACAGACCTCTGCTGGATGGGGACAGAGAGAGAGAGACAGACAGACAGACAGAAAAAAGAAAGAAGGAGAGAGAGAGAAGGAAAAGAGCTGGCACAGGCACTTACTTCCATTTAGACCTTGTGGCTAATAATAGCCACTGATAGACCTCTGCTGGATGGGGACAGAGAGAGAGAGAGAGACAGAAAAAAGAAAGAAAGGGGGAGGGGGAGAGAGAGAGAAGGAAAAGAGCTGGCAGATGGACTTACCCCAGGCCCAGCAGCAGCAACCTTTCAATCTTACACCAGCCGCATGCAAAAGCAGGCCCTTCAGTAAGAGCTTAGTCCCTCGTTAATCTCTGGGTGGGGCTCTCTTGCTAACTCTTAAAGGGGAAATGTCTGGTGAGGCTTTTCACTGCAGGCTCTTCAGACATTTCCCTTTAAGAGGCCTGGAAGGGAGAGGGCCCGGCAGGCTCCAACGTTCCCCTCCTGTTGGCAGCCATTGCCTCCCCCCAGTGGCCAGTTTTGAAAAAGCGGGGGGGAAGCATGAAAAATCGGTGTTTCCCCTGCCCTACCGGGGGACTTGGCAGCCCTACTCGGTGTGCCTTGGGCCTTGCCGCTACCACCTCTGGTGGGAGGTGGCTTGGCGGGCCTTGGGCCTTGCTGCTGCCAGTTGAATGGGGGAGGAGGAAGGTGGCTCAGCAGGCCTCGCCACTGCCACCACTGGTTGAACAGGGGAGGGGATGGGAGGCAGCTCGGTGGGCCTCAGGCCTTGCTGCTGGTGGTTGAACAGGGAAAGGTAAGAGGTGACTTGGCGGGCCTCGGGCCTCACCACTGTCACCATCCGTTGAATGGGGGAGGGGGTGCGAGGCATCTCGGTGGGCCAGTGGCTGTGAGCAGCTCAGCCTCGCCAGTGCCGGGGGGAGGAGGAGGAGGGAGAAGGCTTACCTGCTGCTGTTTCCTCCTCCTGTGGAGCTCCTCCTGCTTCTGCAGGCCAGGAGCTGTGGGGAATATTCCCTCCGCGAGTACTGCAGGTCTGCCTCTTGTCTATATATCTAATAGCCAAGTGCCCCTGTGTGTGTGGATGTCTAAATCCACACACCAGGGGCACTTGGGGGACAGAGAGATTTTCCTGCACACTTGGGGGACTCCCCAGGTGTGCAGAAAAATCCTAAAAGTTAAAAAAAAATATTCGGGGGATATTTAAATCCCCCAAAACTAAAAGAGTGTTCCCTGTGCATGCACAGTGAATACCGAACGATGCCCCACCTCCACTGTGGAAGGAAGGGAGAGGGCTTGGCAGGCCTGGTGGCTGGGAGCCACGTGGAACTTACTGTTGCTGGGTGGGGAGCTTGGCGGGCCCAGCAGCTGGGAGCCGCGCAGGACTTGCCATCACTGTGGGGAGAGCTTGGCGGGCCCAGTGTCTGAAAGGCACGTGGGACTTACTGTCACTGGGGGGGAGAACTTGGCAGGCCTGGCAGCGTTGCTGGCAGGGGCATAGGGGGAAGAGCAGGGCAGGGGAGAAGGCTCACCTGTGGTGACTTCCTCTTCTGTGTGGAGCTCCCCCCCCCCCACGAGTATCACGGGTCCCCCCTTCTTGTCTAGTCTATATTCTATACATGAACTGAATCCAAGTTGAAAAGAAAAAATCCTTCTTGAGTGAATGAAAAAGACATCTGCTTGAACATGTCATCTTGTTCATTTGGAACTCAACATTTCACCTGTATTTACATAAATGATATGAAGTACTTAGCAATGGTATTGTGTATTCCACTGTTCACACGTGTTATTTCGTATTCCTTATAACAACCTTTTAAAGTGTGCATGTAAAGTTACGTCATGTCACAATCCAGCAGGGGGCCCTCAAGGTCAGTGAGAAGCAGAGGTGGTTTGCCATTGCCTTTCTCTGCAGAGTTGTACTTGATGGTCTCCCATCCAAGTACCAGCCCTGCTTAGCTTCCAAGATCTGATGAGATCGGGCTACACCATGCTGCCTTCCCTCCTCTTTGTACAGTAAGTCAATATTATCTCCATAGAGAGCCAGTTTGGTGTAGTGGTTAAGTGCGCGGTCTCTAATCTGGGAGAACCAGGTTTGATTCCCCACTCCTCCACTTGCACCTGCTGGATGACCTTGGGCAAGCCATAGCTCTGTACTAGCTGTTCTCTCAAGGACAGTTGTCTCAGAGCTCTCTCAGCCCCACCTACCTCACAGGGTGTCTGTTGTGGGGAGGGGAAGGGAAAGGAGTTTGTAAGCCGCTCTGAGACTCCAAGTGAGTGAAGGGTGGGATATAAATCCAGTCTCTTCTCTCTTCTTCTTCCATACTGAACTTCCAGCAATGGCCAAATACCTGTGTACTTGCTTAGAAACAAAACATAGAGGCCAACTGGTCCTAGAAGCAAGCTGGAGAGGTCCTGAACCAAATGGAGCTGGCCCACAAAACATGGAGGTTCTGAGGCTAATAGAGCTGTATAAGACCATCTCAGGAACTCATGGCAGAGGCAAGATATAAGCAACACAAAAGAAGGGGCAAAAACCAACCCCAAAATGAAATTGGATACCTAAATGGTTGCCGTTGCAAGCATACATTAAAAATTTAAACAAAGTATATTTTTAATATTACAGTGCATTTAAATAGTTCATTAAAAATAAAATAGGCTTTTAGGCCATACAGTTCACACTGTTCAGTACACATTACATACAATACAGTATACTCTTAGCAGCACAGTTTGCAGTACACACAACATACAAAGCAGTATATGCTTAGTAGCACTAATTGGAACCAAAAAAGCAATGAAGTCAGACCAGACACATTTTGGGTACAGAGGCCATCTTCAGTGGTCCTAATTTAATACCACATACACACTATATTAAAGAATCTGTATTGTAGTTAGCCGTGTAAGGTACTGTGGGGGCCTAAAAAATTAATAATGAATCAAACTAATACTATTGATAATTTTTCAAGTTAAAATAAATCACTAAAAAAATCAAATTAAGAATAAAAAATAAATTTACATTCCAAAACATATACTGAGGGACAGATACACTCTGTGGGATAGTATTACATCTGGGTCCTGGAATGAGAGATGGTATAACTATGCTGTAAAAAGAAATTAACACAAAGAATTACTTCTGTGATAAGGATACTAATAAACTGAAAAAATAAACCCATGAATATTGCCCTGTGGAGTTCATAGACAAATTTACTGACCTGAAAACAGCACAGGCTAGATTAATCCAAAGATTTCCTGATTTGTAGCTTTTAGCCTCTATGCTATACCAACTGTGACATCTGTTTTATCAGCCTTGTGTATTTATACTGTCCTTCTTAATATAGCAAGCTTCGTGTTTCAGTGGGAATTCAACACAGGTCTCCAGATCGTATCAAAATTGGGAATCCTATTGAGGAGGAGAGAGTGCTCTTCTGCTCCTCAGTGGCACACCTCCACTTTAAAGTGTAAAGTATGGATGTCGTACCATACAGCTGAGTGTGCGTCCTTCATTCCACTCCCTCCCTCCCTCCCCCATTTTAACTCCGCATGGGAAAGTTGAGAAGAGCATGATTATAATTTTAATTAAATATTGGGAGTATTATTTCGATCTTTCTGAAATGACTTCCCAGAACAATAGCAACAATCTCTATACTTGATAATGATAACCATGCCCTCCCCAGCTTCCTAATATGGAATTAAAATGATAATAATTGTGCTAGTGCGCACCAATGCTCCCTCTAAGCTGTAGAGTCTTGTGCGCAAAAATTCTACTTTGTGAGCTACTGGCATTAAAGCAATTAGTGAGCGATTTGGCTACTGCATAAATTAGTTTACTCTGGAGCTGTCCTTCTTGAGCTAAGACAAAAATCTGTGAGCCAGAGGCTAAAAAACTGTGAGCTAGCTCACACTAACTCAGCTTAGAGGGAACACTGGTGCACACCCCCAGTGAGCTTCTTGCCTGAGTGAGGATTTGAACCTATAGTATGACACTAACCAGTATTCCACATTGGCTTTAGCATTTTGATTTTACATATAAAACATTTTTCACACTATTTTTTCAACAGTCCTACTGGTTGGTAAATCCCCAAAGCCCGTCATGAGCAGAGATTTTCTTCTAGTAAACAAAATGTGCAGTGTGTGCATGTGTGTGTACACACACATTTATACTTGATTTTCTATGGTAACATAGAATTATATTAGTCTTGTGTACTGTAAAATGGAGGTGGATTCTATTTATGGACTTTTTCATTCACCTTTACTGGCTGGCATAACTGCCTGCAGAATACGTTTAGCACACTGTCAACATTTAATAAGATTTGTCTCAGAAGATAGCATGATACTTAACATATTATCTTTTATTGTTTTAAAGAGCTAATTTAAATATATTGTTCCCTGTCTAGAGTTCTCAGCAGCATAACTTTCTATTGTATAGTATCTGTCATTGTTGTAATTAGTAAAAACCCTGCAGCTTTTCTATAGAATTGCTTTGTAACACATCTTATGCTCTAACAAGACACATTTGATGTGTTTCAGTGATAACTTATAAAACATCATCTTAATTAAAAAACACAGAGATTCACATTGTAATGTTATTAAGAGTGATGGTTTAAAACCCTGCTTTTGGAAGATCTGCCCTGGAGGCCATGCACTTAAACAAAATGCTTTGTTATATTATGGGGTGGAGTACATAATCCTTGCCTAAGCAGAAAAATCTGCTTTATGGTAAGAGAAACCATACATTACAGTCTGAGGCCATGTTAATCATTTCTTATCTTCTGTTCTTTAAAGTTATCCTTTTAAAAGTATTCATGGCTTACCTGTTTTATAAGGTAAAATTGCAGGCATTGGCACCTGTAGACATGAGTCCTTTCTCTTCCATTGGCTGATGTCTCCAAGGACTTGAAATGTATGTCTTTGTAGAAATTTGAGGGACACCACACAGGAAAAAAAGGTGTGGGTTGCAAGGTTTGGGCTTTTTCATACTCCTGACATGCTCACGATTCTCTTGGGAATTGAGCGCTAAGCGCCGGAGTCAGTTTGGACACCTTCTGCACGTCTGCCCTCCCCATGCATTTTCACAGTTGGGGAGTCAGTTTATTTTCTTCTGCACCTGCTTTAAATAATGAGGATTTTCTAGGGAGCGTGCTGTTATCATCATCGGTGGTGTCATTGATGGTATCACAGCACTTTCCCGCCCCTTTTCTGAAAGGCACTAAAATACTGATATATCACTGGAGCATTGTAACAATCGCTTTAGGAAGTTCTGTGAATTCCCAGCTTTCATTTTTAAAAAGTCTCTTCCCTCACAGGGACATAATTTTTTCCTTATTTTAGTGTTTTTTAAAAGAAATCAGTCATCTTCAGAGTGTGGGGGGGAGAGGGTGTGGTTTGACTACAGCAGTCCAATCATCGAAAGTGGGCTGGAGGTGGGCAGGAGTGAGTAGGACAAAGAAAACCAACAGAAACATTATGCAGAAGGGAAAAGCCAACTCAAAATTGGCTTCCAGAAAAACATTGGGGTAAAGGGGGGGGGGGGGGTAGGACACCCTGGAATTGAAAACTAAAGTCACAAAAATATGTGTGGAAATCAGGAGACAAACTGAAGCAGTATGGGGCCAACCCCCCCCCCTTAAAATGCAGAAAAGCCCATTGACATTAAGTGTCACTCAGTGAAGGTAGGGACACTACCAGAACAGGAATTGGGGGCAGATTTAGGTGTTCTATTTTGATAAAATTGCTTGCAATATTTCAGTATTACACAATAATCTTGTAGCATAGAGATGTATATGACCAGCAAGATCTTCAACAAAACAGTGCTTCCTGTGTAAACTAATCCTAGTGCTGCACAGAAGTTTACTGTGCATTATGAACAGTGAATTGAAATCATGGCCCAGTAGTCTTGTTCATTTGCCATATCCAGAATGTGCTTAGAGGAAGAGCAGGAGCATGATGGCTACACACTAGAGTTGTCAGGTTGCTGGCAGGGAACTCCAAGGTCCATTCCGGGATCCTCTGGCATGCATGTGATGTCATCATGCTGCTGATATTGGGGTGATGCTCTAATTTTGGGGCAAAACTCTATGGTTTGAGCCCAAATTTACCATAGAGTTTTCCCCAAAAACTAAAGCATCACCCCACCCCCCTGACATCAGCAATGTGATGACGTCACTTCTGGGTGATGTTGTTATGTCACGTTCGGGGGCATTTGTGGGTGGGGTTCCCCCTGCTGGCCAGCTGGCTGGTGGCAGAAAGGGGCCTGCAAAAATGAGGGAACCCCAGCCCAGACTGGGGGCCTGGCAACCATACTACACACGAACAGCCATATATGTGTAGATGCCCTTTTAATGGCCAGCAATCATGATTAGCTGGGAATAGCAAAGCCAGTACATTTATTCCTGTTTCTCTGCTGTGAGTTTTCAACCCAGTATAGGTCAACTGAATTGCATGACAAACCTGAGGCATCTATGCATTTATGGACCTAGTGAAAACATTGTAACTTAGATCTGGGACCTGAATTATCCACCAACCCCAGATCACAAAATTTGTTTCTTCCAAAAATAGAGGAAAGTGGATCTGCCCCTCTTCATATGGCAAGAATGTCAATTCATGCCAATAAGCTGCTCCAATTCCAATTCAATTTTTTTAAAGCTCAGGCAAAGAAAGAATAACTTGTATTTTATCTCAAAATTGGTCACCAACAAGAAGTTAGAATGTAGGATCATGGAGGCAAAGATGAGTTTGCATTTTTGCCCCATGCACACCCCAAAATAAGGACATGAGACCACAGTATGGATTTAACTAGTTTATTTAAATAGCTGATCTAACATTTTTAAAAGGAGCAGGCTGTGTTGGCAATTTCTGCCAGCCTTGTTTATCCTTGCCTGCACATAACATGCTGAGAGGTGCCCGGCCCAAGGCCCCTCCTCTGATGCACCACAAGGCCACAGTTGGGTTTGGAAAGCTGACGCTCAGCACCAAGGGCACTCCTTCCCAAGCTCCAACTCACTGCAAGGCTAGTGGTGGGCTGTTCCGGACGTGCCCTCCATCACTCCCGATGCCTCATGGTGCTCGCTGATCGTCCCTGCCTGTCATGAGCAACTTGACCTACCCTTGCCAAAACTAATTATGGCCTAAACAGTCAAAGATCAAGCCTATTTAATCTAAACCTCCCTTTATGAAGCAGGTGAAAAAAAGACTCCCTCAAAGCCTAGCTGAGGACACCCCCCAAAAATCCTGCTTGACCCTGAAAACTGTGACCAGCTAATCCTGTGATATCTACAGGGAGGCTGGATGGGTCAGCAGCAGGCAGCAAAATCCAGGAGATGAATGGCCAGCATATGTGCCATCAGCGGCATGACATCATTGGGTGGCTCCCATTCAGTTGCCAAGCAAGCCTCATGCCTCATTTGAGAAAAGGGACCAGGGCAAAAAATATTCCCGGCTTTAATGCCACAAATGCCTCCTGTGCCTACCCAGTGAAGTCAAAGTGCTAGTTAAATAGTTCCCCAAGGTAGACAAAGCACTGCTACTGGCAAGGCTCATGACTTGTGGACAGTGCATCTTTGTCTAAGTGGAAGAAAGAATATTCTTTTTGCTTTGCTGTGTTCATTAATTTAGTTTTCTAATCTTCCACATCTCAGTGCATGATTTAAGTCAATCCACCTTGGCGTACTTAAGAAACAAATCCTTCCTTGCCTAGGAAAGGTCCATGGAAAGCTGCTTATGGTTAATTTTGTCCTAACTGACCTTTTTTTTCTTGGTTAAGTGTACAGGGTAGCTGGGTGTCATATGGCTCGTGGCATGCCTGGACTCATGCCATTTATTCTAAACTTCTTTTCATCTACTTTAGGTTGTGCATAAAAAGATCAATAGTGCATGACTTGTGGTCAGTTATCTAAGCCTAGACATTCAGAGGGCAAATTATACATGATTGATCACAGTAGATCTTTCAGTTAGTATTGGCAATCTTAATCATTTATGTTGCTCAGATGTTTATAAGGCCAGACTGGTATTTTAGAAAGAAAAAAATTCTTTTTTTATTTTTAACTGTCCAGACATTTTGGCAGATTGGGTATATGATGAGGATGTGCAGCTGAACATTTAGTAATCAATATCCAACTAGAACAACATGCATTTTTGAACATTTCAGATCTACATACAATTATTTCCAATGTTTGAGAATGGGCAGAACCTGAAACTGCATGTTCCGGAGATCAAAGGGCAGCATACATTCCCAATGTGCATGGTAGGTCCCCGATATACAGTTTTAAGGTCTGAAAGCCCTGTTCTTGATTTGAGAATTCTTGGATATCTTCCCTGGATTTAAAAGCACCACAGCTGATTGAAGACCCAATAGACACTAGTCCATTCATTCATGTGTAAAGCTGGAGGAGAGGTATTATTAGATAAAATGGGATTGTGTAGCCCATACTTCCTCCCACACTACCATGCTTTATCACGCTTTAGAAGTCAATTCAGCACTGGGAGGAGGAAAGGCAATAAAATAGTAAATGGCATTGTTTCATTCTAGCATTGTTGAGAGAAACTGTCTGAATTCCTCTTTATCTAGTTTCTTACTGAAATCCATAATACATTTCTAGCCAGGAATTTGAAATCTCTAATCAATTCTGTTTTGAACAAAGAAAAAGAGGGGCAGAAAGAGAGTTTGTGCAAAATTTCACTCTGTAAATTACCAGAGGTGGGCAATGTCTTCTCACATCTACCATCCTGGCAGAGTACCACCCTGTGGTGTGTAAAATAAATTGGCTCCAAGGGTTGAAGTTACAAAAGGGTGCACTGGTTTCTCTTCAAAGAGAAATAAAAGAGAAATCCCTCTTTTTAATTTTTAAAAAAAGAGAATAAGAAGAATCAATAGATAATCTACAAAAGTGAATTCTGGAAATGAGAAATTCACTTCCCATAACATTGCTACTTCGTTCATTGTTTTCTTCATAAATTTATATTGCCTGTATACATGAAACAAACTGAGCTATGGGTTCTTTTCTTTTTTTTTGCATTTGCTTGGTAACAAATGTACATCCGTAAGAGACAGGAAATGGGAAGGAGAGACAGAGGTGAAGGAATGTAGGAGGGAGGTGAAATTTGGGAAAGAAGGAAAGAAAAAAGAATGGCCCTTTCTGCAGTCTCCTAATCCATGTTCACCATGGTATCCTCCAAACAATTTTGCACTAAAATCAAATTCAACCTTCTTTTTAATCCGGGTTTTTTCCCATTCTGCACTAAAATTGAATTTAACCTTCTTTTTATTCCAGGTTTTTTCCCCCATTCTGCATTACATTATCTTCCTTCAGTGGTCAGCCCATTTTCTGCCTGCTTTTGTCCCAGGTTATTTGGATGCGGTTTTGCCATGGACTTAGATTGCCTCAACTTGAACACATAGAAAATCCAGAGTGGCAGGCAAATGCGGAAAGGACCAGTGAGGCTGTTTGGATAGATATAGGCCGAAGTCTTTACAGACCTCCTGGATCATCAACATTGTAGTTATACTTGGTACATATATTTGAATGATTTTCTATTTCTGTTGACTGTGTTTCTAGTATATTCATTATCATTCTGACTAGACTGGATGGTGTTTTCACTCAGTGTTTCCTAAGGGTAACTGTAAAGAAAAATGGTTTCTTGCTTCTGCTCTACGCAATAAAACCTTTGGTTCAGGCTGCAAGAGGCCTACAGAAACCTTGCCAGAGACAGTTGGAGACAGATATATGACCTTTCCAGCAAAGTACCTTGCAGCTGTGGGTGCTAGGGAGTACCACTTTACTTTGGTCTTCTATGGACCTTACACCGGTTGTCTACTATGGACCTTACACCTGTGGGAAAGAGGCGAAGCTTAACTGCTGTATAGTTTTGTTTCTCTCCCACTCTGGTCCATCACTCTATACATCATGTGGCTAGCAACACAGAGAATTACATCACCTCTCAGGTTTCTGATTAGCTTAACAGGCCTGAGGTCAATCAGAGACCCTCTCCATAAATTTAGTTAGCATTTATCATAAGACATCGTAGTAACCTCTTGCCATTGAAGTATGTCAGTGGTTACCTAGCTCTGCTTGTGCTCACAGCATCCATCTTGAGGGCTTGCTTGAGAGGGCTATGTCCTTGGAACTAACTGTCTGAGATGAACCAACACTGGGTAACTTGGAACTTTGCTCTATGTATTAGCTATGCTGGATATGCTTAGATTTATTTGTTTTATTCCTTTACAGTCTTTAATCTATTTTTACCTTGTTGTGGATTTTGCCTTCACTTACCTCAAAGCCTTATTCCAGAAGCTTTAGCCTTTGACCACCTACCAGATAATTATTTTGTGTTTGGAAACTCAGACTGCAGCCCAACTCTGCAGGGCTGACTTTTCTTAATTCCGAGAAGCTAGGAGACTTGTCCTTTCACTCTTGGGACAGACTGAAAGGACTGGTGGCACCTACCAAGACTAGGGTAAGATTTAGTCTCTCTCTGATATTTTTGTAACTTTGATTTGCAGCAACCCTTTGTACCAAAAGTCCTTAGCTTGGGTTGGGACAGGGACTTTTGACAGTAACACAGCAACCTAAACTGGAATGCTAAAAATATCCTGTGTGAAAGAGCTAGCATAGATCTTTGTGTGGTAGTTTCCACATGGTTTCTTTTAAGTATTGACAGTCAGGAGATGATGTATCATAACAGGCTTTTATTCAAGACATGACTCAGACAAACTCTCAAGAGTGGCACCCAAACTTATACCGTTCCACAGCAGAACTATATACAATGTAGCCACAAACAAGAGGTCTCATTGGACCTAAGCGGAGCCCAGCGATAGGTTACCTCAGATGGTTTATGGGCCAATGGAAAACCTTTATTGAACAACCAATCATAAGAACAGAACTATGATACCAGAGGGTGTGCTGCCCCAGTCAGCGTTAACGGTAGGTAATAGTAGTTTAGTAAAACTGCTGTGTATCTTTAAGTGCAGTTGCCCCTGGGAATTGTAGTCCTGAGCTAGGTATCCCAAAAGCATCCACCTTACTGGCTCATCAAGAGTAATTTCCTGAGCTCAGAGGTGCAAAGATAGGAATTTTTATAGTCCTTTTCCATTTCTTTGTCTATCCTTACCGCAAGGAGAAGGGGAAACCCATCTTTTTCTCACCACACAATAGAATCGACCTGAATCATAAAGATGTAACTTTTCTACCCAGCTATCAGCTAAGGTCATGAGTAAATGATCTACTGAATGCTTGTGAAGTTAAATAAAGATGGTTTAAGTCTATTCAGTGGCTGGGCATTGATCACATCCTAGAAGGCATTCAGCTCAAATGGAGCTAAGTGCCAGACAGGAACAGAGGGCAATCTTAGCTAACACAACATAGAATAAACCCAAACACAACACTCCTCCCCCCTTAGTTTAAACAAAATAATCACTCAAATATGTGCGGCCACGCCTCATTCAGCTGGACCATCGTGGCAGCGGCAGACCACATGGAGAACACCCGTCCTGAGAGTTGTCTTGTGAAAACTCATAGTCCTGGGGCTGATCTGCCCTGGCACCCTTCTGGCCAGATTCAGAGTCTGATGAGCCTGGTGCTGGCTCATCTAGCAGTCCTGCAGCCACAACGTCCCAAGCAGGAGACAGTCTGCTGCGAGGGGGAAGGGCCGAAGGTGAGGGAAGTCGCACAGACTTGACTGGTACGCTGGGATGTCGTTGTTCTGCAGAACCAGCAGTCTCCCGGGCAGAAGGTGGCATTTGCAGGTCCTCTGTGGGACTCATCTCCTGAGCGCCGACATTGCACTGTGATAGAAGATCTCTTGGACAAGGCACTGGAACTGAGGGGCACTGCATACAGTGGTCAGGAGCTGTAGTGTGCTGCAATAGCTCGTTTCTGGCCGGCCAGTGATGTTGGAGTTGGGCCAGATGACGGCAGCAGACCTGCCCTGCATTGTCCTGCACCTCATATGAAATGGGCCCTGTGACACGTACAATGGTAGCCGGGACCCAATGCGGACTTTCGCTATAGTTCCAGGCATAAACAGCATCACCCAGAGTGAATGACTTCATGCTTCCAGAAACGATGGGGTCACAGCTTACATCTGGTGCTATGTCCAAGTGGATGTGGCTCAAGTGGGTGGCCAGCGGACATCCCATGAGGAGTTCCGCTGGAAACCTTCCAGTGGCTGCATGCGGCATAGAGTGTTGATGGAACAGGAAACTCACAAGGCTTGGAGAAAGTTCCTTCTGCTGAGCCAGCAGAGCGAATCCTTCAGAGTCCTCACCATGAGCTCCGCCTGTCCATTCGTCTCCGGGTGGAAAGGAGCTGAGATTATTTGCCTGGTGCCTCGCTCATCTAGGAACCTCTGGAACTCGGTGGAGATGAATTGTGCCCCATTGTCTGAGACAACGAGTTCCAGCAGACCAACGGTGGCAAACAGGTGGTCCAGACAGTGGACAACAACAGCCGATGTAACAGGAGAAACCTCCAGCCACTTAGAGTATGTGTCCATGATGAGCAGAAGCATTCTGCCCTGGAAGGGGCCAGCGAAATCCACATGGATGAGGGACCAGGGACCCCATGGCTTCTCCCACGGATGCACCAGGATGTCCGGCCTTGACTCCTGGCAAAGCTGGCACATTCAGATCCATCAGTTGGTCAAGCCCTGGCCACCAAACATAGCTCCTTGCGAGTGCCTTCATCTTCACAATGCCATGGTGCCCAGCATGTAGGGTGTCTAGCACCCGTTGACGAAGTGGGAAAGGAACCACAACCAATTCCCCCACAAGAGGCAGCCTTTGCTCACTGACAGTTCTGTGGATCATGACTGGAATGGCTGGAACTCAGCCTCAAGCTTCCCAAATGGCCAGCCTTTCCACACAAAGTGCAAAATGTGGCTGAGCGTTCAGTCCCAGGCAGTGTGGAACACGACGTCGGCAACTGTGAGTGGTGACTGAGGAACTTCCTCAATAAGGAGTGTTTTGTGGACTGGGGCCTTGTGCTGTTCTTGCAATGGTAGTTGGCTAAGGGCACCGGTATGCCTGATGGCTTTCCTAGGCCTGTGGGCGAGGTTGAAGGTATAACAGGAGAGGAGGACGGCCCAACGCATCATCCGCGGGGATAAAATCTGTGGCGTTTGGTGATCCCTCATGAAGATGTCAAAAAGTGGTTTGTGGTCGGTGATGAGCCCAGCGATAGGTTACCTCAGATGGTTTATGGGCCAATGGAAAACCTTTATTGAACAAACAATCATAAGAATGGAAATACAATACCAGAGGGCAATCTTGACACAGAATAAACCCAAACACAACAATTTCCGTATTGCACTACTGATATCGCATTGTCCTGCCAAAAGAGCTCACAGTGATCTGAAAGACAGCCATTCCCACCTTCCTGATCTCTGCCTAGTGATTTATTGAATGGGCACTACTTCCTTTGACCCGATTCTTCCAATATTTGGCTAATCTGGTTCTGCAACAACAAAGTTCATGGTATTAACCATGCTTAACATAAACAGGTATAGACACTCTAGTCATAAAAATCAGTTGTGTAAAGCACTGAACAGAGAGGGGGTTCTTTTCTTGTATAATAACATTTTCTCCAAAAAGCAATATTTCCAAAATAAAGTGATGGTTGTTTAAAAAATCGAATTAATGTTCAGGATTTTATAATCACATCATATTGGAAGATGGTTAGTACAGGATACTTTTAATGAAAGGGCCAATCCAAGAACAGTTCTGGGAATTACATATCTTAGAAGTCATTTTCTACTGGCAGTAATTGATGTTTAAAACAGGGATTTCTTTACCTGCCAAGATGGATTTTTTTTAATCGTTACCTTGTAGTGATAATTGTCTCATATGAGGTCTTGATACTAGGACAGGATGAAATAGAGTTTAAATCCTGTTGATTAAAAAACAATGTCTTCCAGACAACCTTAGTAGAATATCTCTCAAGTTATTAGTTTTGCCAGAAAAGATACAAGTGACACTGTTAAAAACTGATAAGCCTGTGATTTGAGGTTTTTCAGAGTTTCTTCACTGAACTGTCTTCCTTACCTTGCCTTTCTGAAGTTATTAACCAGTTATCCTCGGGGATCTGAAGACCGAACAACCCAATTTCCAAAAATGAGCTGTAATCACTAATGATTTCCTTCTCTCTCTCTCTCTTTCTCTCTCTCTCTCTTTCTCTCTCTCTCTCTGTCTTCCAGAAGAACTAAGGATTGAGTCTGAGATCTTGGCAGAAAGGGG
This sequence comes from Lepidodactylus listeri, assembly GCA_029233225.1. Lineage (NCBI taxonomy): Eukaryota > Metazoa > Chordata > Lepidosauria > Squamata > Gekkonidae > Lepidodactylus > Lepidodactylus listeri. The sequence goes on from JARCFY010000012.1 coordinate 39,234,398, forward strand.
GAGGGGGCTGGTAGGTCATCAGCCTCAAGGAGGAAGACTCTGAAACATGTCCCCTGACAAAGATAAATGAGGTGTGTAGCAGTATGCATCATTTGGCTCTATTGAGCTGATACCTTCCAGGCAAAATGGCTTTTATCACTAACTGAAGGGTTTCACATTCTCAGTTGCATCTACTTGATATATGTGGTAAGGATTTCTGAAATGTAAAATGGGTTTCAGGTCTCCTCCTATGTCTTAAAGGTCAGGAAGTATGTTGAAAATACTTATTTTACAGATTATGATAAAAAGGAGGGGTTTTGCTAATTCTTGGGAAAGGACTTAAAAGAAAGTTTTCTGAAATGGAAGCTTTGCTATCATTAGTGTGAATGGTGTAACAGAACTATCTGTACAGAACAACTCCAGAGGGGTAGCCACGTTACCCTGTTGCAGCTAAAATAAGCTGGGCTTTAGCAGTACCTAAAAGACTAACAATATTTTATTCCAGTATAAGATTTCATGGACTAGAACACACTTTGTCAGGTGCAGTGCAGTGCCTAAAACTTTTTGCTGAAATCAAATTGTGTTAGGGCGTTTTCGCACATGCCATTAGCCTCTCATTTCCTCCTCATTTCCCCCTGTGAGACTCCTCCTGAGCAACTGTCTCCAATTTTCCACTACAGCAGTCAGCTCCTCTTTCCCCCCCGCAGTTTTCTGTTCACAGTAGTGGTTGCTGCGAGGTTTTCTGCTGCTGCCCCGTCCATTTCCCCTCCCCTTCCCTCCCCTTCCCTCCCCTCTGCTCCTCCCTCGTTCCCCGCTTTTCCTTTTTTTTAAAAAAATGCATGCGTGGTAACGTTATAACGTCATAGTGGAATGACAACAGTGCATCACCCACCTTCCTCTTCCCAGAATTCATCAAGTCCCTCCTCAGTATTCAAATTTTCCCACTGGTCTGGGTTGGTGCAAAACGATTGGCGGGCTACACGGACTTCCAATGTCACTGGAGGACCCCCCCCCATGGATGGATTCTCCGATGTGAACTGAAATCTCGTGTGCTTAACCCAATCAAGGCAACAAAATGGAGGATGGGCAACATGGCTTCAGCTGGTTCGTGTAAAGTAAAAAAAAAAAATACATAAATGGTGGTGGTGGTGGTGGCAGCTGAGGAGGAGCAGCATGACACGCAGACCAGTCTCCCCGCTCCGCAGGAATAGTTATAGCCCCTAGAAAACAGTTCAACCCATTTCTGCGACTTTTCTGCAAAGAAGCGCGCCCAGCCTGCTCCGCAGGGGCTGCTGCTGGGGCCCAATGGCACCCGGCTCCCAAATGGCCAATGGAAGTCTACCAATAAATGGCAAATTAACCCCCCCCCATAATAGATGTGAACGTGTGTGTATTATATAAAAACAACAATTGTGCCATCTTCCCTTGCTGCATCAAAATTTCATTATGATGTTATAACGTTATAAGGGCCTTTTAAAAAAAAAAAAAAAAAGGAAGGGGGGAAATGTTGCTTTAGGATCGTGGGATCACACACAGGGAGCGGAAAGGAAGGCAAGCGTCCCCGGCCGGCCCGCCCGCTTGCTTGCTGCGGCTTCTATGCGGGTTTCTGGAGGAAAGCACTCACCGCCAGCTCTGCAGGGGCTGTTGCTGGAGGAGCCCAAACACAGGGCAGCGCTCATCTGCAAGCACAGGGAGCTCTTGGGCCAATGGCGCCCGGCTCCTGCTACCAAGAAATGGCAAATCCATTCCCCCCCCATAATAGATGTGAACGTGTGTGTATTATAGAAAGACAACAATTGTGCTGTCTTCCCTTGCTGCATCAAAATTTCAGTATGATGTTATAATGTTATAAGGGCCTTTAAAAAAAAAAAAAGAGGCAGGGAAGTTATGCTTCAGGATCGTAGGACCGCACACAGGGAGCGGGAAGGAAGACTCGCGTCCCCAGCCCGCCCGCCCGCTTGCTTGCCGCAGCTTCTCCACGGGTTTCTAGAGGAAAGCACCCACTGCCAGCTCTGCACAGGCTGTTGCCGGGGAAGCCCAAACAAAGGGCAGCAGTTACCTGGGAGCAAGCACAGGGAGCTCTCGGGCCAATGGCGCCCGGCTCCTGCTACCAAGAAACGGCAAATCCACCTTGCCAACGCAGTCCCTGTGGTGGGATCTTGCCTCCCTGACTCCTTATTTTGATATAACGTTAGGAGGGCTTGTTTCAAAAAAAAAATTCAAGAAACGCCCACCGCGGGGCGGGCCAGATGGAGGGCGGGCGAGTGGGTGTGTTCTCATCAAGGCTTCTCCACCGGAGTAAACAGGAAACACTGCTAGGAACAGGATTTTCTTGCTCCAGGGAAGCTCCGGAGCAGTGCAGTGATACTCTGGAGGAAATAGTGAGCACGGAGCAAATGGTGGGAAACTGACCAGAAGCTCCGGTGCTAGCTTCGATGTAAACTGCGGGGGAAAGCTAGTGAGAAAACGCCCTTAGTGTTTTAGGTGCCCTACGACTCCGGTTTGTTTATCTATCAATCTTTTTCCTTTATAAAATAGTTCATTTCAGCTGAGACAGAAAAACTACCTGCAGAGGTTAACCAAAAATGAGATACATTTTGTTGCTGTAAATTTGGAAAAATGCATGTCATCATTTTTTAATGCTTGTTCTTAAAGTTTTAATACTATGACAAAGGTTGGGGTACTTCCATGTTTGAAAAATGTGTACAGCATTTTATTGACACAATGCTGATTTAATTGACTGGATCTGGAATGGACTCCATTGTTTTCTTCTAACACATAACTTCTTTGGCAAAATAGAAGGCTGTGTTATCTAGGATGGGACTGTCTAACTTTCTGCTACAAATGTAAAGAAAGGGTTTCAATAACTTCATGCCACTTTCTGTTCACAGTATAAACATTTTGTAAGTCAATGTGCCATGTGTCATCAGGACATGAAAGTGGCCAAACACAGAAATTGCTTTCTTCAAAGAAGTCACTTATATACCTTTCACATTTGGTAAACTGTGCGTTCTGAACACAGCACCAGCAAATAGATTTAGGCACAAATGACACAGCTGAACCAGTATCTAGCAGCTCATTGAAGTGTGGCTGCCCTCCAGGGTGCATGTGTCAACAATGCAGAGCAGCTCATGAACAGGGTGAATTACCTGCACTATGGACATTACCATCAGAGACAATGACTTACATATATATGATTTCTCGAGTACGCGCTTGCTGTTGCAGTTTTCACTGAAAATTTCAAAAAAAATTGTTTACGTACTGATGATACAGGGCATCAGATTTTTTTTGGTGGGGGGAGGAAGTTGTTAGAAGGTTTAGATTTTGTTTTGGGACATATTTTATAGGATTTTATAGGATTTCCTTGTGTATGTGAAGTTCTGTCAAGTTGCAGCTGATTTATGGCAACCCCATAGATTTTTCAAGGCAAGAAACATTCAGAGGTGGTCTGCCACTGCCTGGCTCTGCATAGCAACCCTAGACTTCCTTGGTGGTCTCCTTTCTAAGCACAGTTACCTCTTAGCAGCACTAGGGGGTGCTGGCACACAGCATTTCAGAGACCAGCTCAAAGGATTTCTGCTCTGCTCACAACCAAGCTTCCACAGGAAACAATGGAGGATGGGGTCACCTCCTTCTGGGGCCCATAGAATTGGACCCCCTAGTCCAATATTTTTGAAACTTAGGGGTTTTTTTGAGGAGAGGCACCAGCAGGTATGTGGAAAATTTAGTGCCTCTACCTCAAAAAAAGCCCCCCCCCCAGTCCCAGATACCCCTGGATCAATTCTTCATTATAGCCTATGGGTCCCATTGACTATAATGGTCCCCATAGGCTATTATTGAGCCAGGAAGAAAAAAAATTGCACACACCTGCTATGCTTTTCAGTATGATTTGTAAGCTGCCTTGAGTTACAGGGAAAAGTGGTACAAAAAAATCTGAATAAATAAGTAGTTTGGGCAGGTTGATAATATTTAAGCAACTTCCTGTTTGTTAGGTTAGGCAGCATTCTGACAGTGATTGTTCCTCCTCTGATAGGTTTCACTAAAAAAACCAAAGTAGACTACAAGAATCACCCACCCTCCCACCAGTGTTGGTATGTTTTCTAAGGGTCAGGGCAGGGCAACAGTCGAAGGCCAGGTCTATCAATATAGTGGACTGGGGCAGGTAGACGTGGCCTCTGGAGGCCAGGTGTACAAATATAGTGGACTGGGTGGGTAGACATGGCTTCTGGAGGCCAGGTGTACCAATATAGTGGAAAGGGGCAAGTAGACCTGTTCTCTGGAGGCTTGGTCTATCCCTACAAAGGACATTTTGTGCAATGAAATTTGACTTGATTCTGTTTTCTCTTATAATGTGTAAATTATTCTTAAAATATAGTTTAAATATAGTTTAAAAGAATTCATTCTGAGATTTTTACAAGGTTATGGAAATAGTTTTCTTAAACATAATTTATGCATTAGTCAAAGGTAGACTTCCTCACAATTTTAATGCTACTAGCTTTTTTTCACTCACAAGGTAGAATTTTTTTCACTCACAAGGACAAGATGTGAACAAGATGGCACCGAGTGTTGAGCTCTGAAATTGAGCTCCGACGAAATTAAACAATTTTTTACCTCCTAAGAGGGCTAGGAAGGGTTTTATCCAGCAGTGGAGACAGCAGAGGAGGGAGCCAGTTGACGACCCGTGGGGGGTCCACGGCCGACTTACCGGGTGCAGGTGGCGGCTCTGTATGCCCCTGGAAGGTTGGAGCATGCAGAGCCGGAGCGCGGAGTCGGAGCTGGAGCATGCAGAGGCTCGGGGCACTAGGAGCTGCGAGCTGGAGCGAGGCGAGAGGGGCGAGGCTCGGAGTGACTCGGCAGGGCTCGGAGCGACTCGGGGAGGCTCGGAGCGACTTGGGGGGCTTGGAACGATTTGGAGCTGCGAGCTGGAGCGAGGTGGAGAGGCAAGGCTCGGAGTGACTCGGCAGGGCTCGGAGCAACTCGGGGAGGCTTGGAGCGACTCGGGGAGGCTTGGAGCGATTTGGAAGACCTCGGAAGGACTCGGGGGTGTTCGGAGTGCCTGCAGGGCGTCTGGAGTGCTTTCAGGGTGCACGAAACAACTAGAGGGTCTCGGACAGCTCCAGAACTGTTGGGGGTGCCTGGGGGGCGCATGTAGCATCCCGGAAGTATAACGGGCACACCCATTGTTACCGCGCTGGTGCGCTGAGCTCGAAAGCCGAGGGCCAAGCACGGGAAGAACTGGGACTGGGTCACGAGGTGTCTGGTGGCAGGAGGCGCTGCGAGGCCCAAGTACGAGTGCTTGAAACCGGGAAACCCCAGAGGTCGCTAGACCATCATTGCCTTCGCCGGAAGACGGGAACCTGGGGACTCCAGTTTAACAACGTCAGGTCAGGGGACGGCCGAGACAGTTTGGGACCGGCTCTGACTATGACGGGGCCCAGGGCGGCTTGGGACGAGCGTGTTAAGGACTGGACGAGTGATGGCAGCCTGGTTGGGAAATCTGCTCTCGGTGGAGACAAGGGGGAGTTGAAGAGTGAGAAGCATCGTGCCCACCAAGGCTTTGTAACTTTGGGTGACAGTAATGAGTCGAGACCCCTCACGGGGAAAAGACTGGCCCCCTCCATCTAGTAGTGTCTCTTTGATGATTTTAGGTTAGATTAGGTGTAGGTAAGAGGATTTAGTGTTAGGCCATACTCTATATTTAGGTTAGTCTTAAGTTAGGTTAGTTATTTATTCTTGCTGCCAGAAACTTATTGGGGCAGCAATGAAGGGAGGTCAGGGTGGGTCTTAGCAGTATTAGTAGGCTACACAATACTAACCTGCTGGAATTGGGATTAGTAGTTTTTAGGAGGGAGTGGTTCTGGTGGGGCGTAGGTGGCATTGGGGAGTGAGACCTCTTCTGGGCAGCTGTTGGCGCTGTCTGGCCTGTGACCAGTATTGTGCTGTGTGAAGGCCTTCAGCGTCAATGACATCTGGACTGGGGATTCCAGTGCTTCTGCGGCAGGGGAAATATAGCGGTGGGAGCAGGCGGGTGGTGCGGAGAAGGAGGCAGAGAAATAGAGAAGCTCGGCCTCCTTCCAGCCTGTGTCCCATCCCGAGAGTGACCGGCAGGAAGGCTGGGAAGGACCGTCCTCCGTCATTGGTGCTGTGTAACGCCAGGTCTATTAACAACAAAACCACAACCTTGCAGGAATATCTTGTAGAGCAAGGTGCTGACCTGGCGTGCGTGACCAAGACCTGGGTGTGAGAGGGGGAGACAGTAGCTCTCTCACAGTTAGCCCCACCCGGGTTCTCGGTCCTCCACCAATCGCGGACTGAGGGCCGGGGAGGAGGCGTGGCACTGCTCATTCGGGAGGCTTACTCCTACAGGGCACTCCCGCCATTGAAGCTTGCGGGCATAGAATGCTCGGGCCTGGTGTGGGAAGCTGGGGAGAGGTTGGCTATTTGGCTGGTGTACCGGTCTCCCAACACACCAGCCGATAGCCTGTCCTCGCTGGTCGAGGCTGTGTCGGGCTTGGCCTTGGAGCACCCAAGGCTTGTAGTCTTGGGTGACTTCAATGTCCATGCCGACGATGCGGCCTCTACTCCGGCGAGGGATCTGGTGTCTTCCATGGCGGCACTAGGGCTCACCCAATTTGTACAGGTTCCTACGCACCAGGCCGGGCATACGCTCGACTTGATCTTCGCAGCGGGGGTTACGGTGGGCCAGTTGACTGCCACGGCAGTGCCATGGTCTGACCACTATGCCCTGAAGGCTCGTCTGATGGCGTCTCCCCACTCCGTTTGGGTAGCGAGCGTATTTTAGCTCGCCCGCGGAGCCTGATGGACCCTCAGCGGTTTCTGGCTGCTCTGCCTTCCCAGGCCTTCCAGTTACTCATTAGATGGATTAGTCGAGGACTGGAATGTTCGGCTCTCAACGGCCATCAATGAGATCGCTCCCCGACGCCCTCTGCGCCCCCTCTCTAAGCTGGCTCCCTGGTTTACCGGGGAGTTGAGACTGATGAAGCGGGAACTCAGACGGCTAGAGAGACGGTGGCGGCGATCTCGCGACGAAGTATCAAGAGCATCTTATAGGACGTTTATGAGATCCTATGAGATGGCAATCAAGGCCGCTAAGAGACAGTTCTATGCGGCTGAGGTTGCATCTGCTAGCTCTCGCCCGGCCCAATTATTTAGAACTATCAGGACTTTAACTGAAGTGCCTCAGAGCACACAAAATGATAGGGAATTGGAAATTGGCTGTGAGGCATTTGTGAGCTATTTCGCAGATAAAATCTTGCTGCTCCGCCGTGATCTCCCGGCCACAGTTGAAACAGTGTGTGAACTTGAGGCCCCATGCACGTCTTCTGGTTCTATCTTGGAACATTTCAGTCCCCTCAGTCTTGAGGAAGTCGACAGGTTGCTCTTGACTGTACGCCCAACCTCGTGCAGCCTTGATCTGTGCCCCTCGTGGCTTATAAAAGCTTGCCACGAGGGGTTGCATGGTGCGCTTCGGGAGATTATCAACAAGTCCTTCTCAGAAGGGCTGTTCCCGGAGGCACTCAAGGTTGCGATGGTCCGTCCCCTCCTTAAAAAACCATCTCTGGACCCGGCTGTATTGGCAACTATCGGCCGGTGTCTAACCTACCCTATTTGGGCAAGGTATTAGAGAGGGCGGTGGCGGTCCAGTTGCAGAGCTTCATGGATGACACCTCCATGCTAGACCCGTTTCAGTCTGGCTTCCGACCGGGTCATGGGACGGAATCGGTTCTGGTTGCCCTCACGGATGACCTCCGACGACATCTGGATCGAGGCGGTACGGCGGCACTGGTACTGTTAGATCTGTCAGCGGCTTTTGATGTGGTCGACCACCAGTTGCTGATCCACTGCCTCATCGATGCGGGGATATGGGGGCTCGCCTTACAGTGGCTTGCCTCCTTTCTCCAAGATCGGGGACAGAGGGTTGCGCTCGGGGAACAGACCTCCCAGAGGCACCCACTGGTGTGTGGTGTTCCTCAAGGGGCGGTTCTGTCCCCGATGTTATTTAACATCTATATGCGCCCCCTCGCCCAGATTGTCCAGAGGTATGGGCTAGGGTGTCATCAATGTGCGGATGACACCCAGCTCTATCTGTTGTTGGGTGGCCGGTCCGGCTCTACCCCAGATGACCTGGAGCGGGCGCTGCAGGAGGTTGCGGGCTGGCTTAGACTGAGTCGACTGAAATTGAACCCTTCGAAGACGGAGGTCCTGTGCTTGAGTCGGACCGGGTCGGGGTTGGGGCATCCACTTCCGCCCTTCGGTGGGGCGCCATTGGTGCCAGCTCTGAGGGTCAGGAGCTTGGGTGTGCTCCTGGACTCCTCTTTGTCAATGGAGGTCCAGGTAGCAGCCACTGCCAAAGCAGCCTTTTTCCACCTACGGCTGATTAGGCAGTTGGCCCCCTTCCTCGAACGCGAAGACCTAGCTACAGTGATCCACGCTATGGTCACCTCTCGTCTTGACCACTGTAACGCTCTCTACTTAGGGCTGTTCTTGTGCCAGATCCGGAAGCTGCAGCTGGTGCAGAATGTGGCGGCCAGGCTGCTGACGGGTCTCTCTTTGCGGGAACACGTCCGGCCTGTGCTGCAGTTGCTGCACTGGCTGCCTATTGCGTACCGGATCAGGTTCAAGGTGCTGGTGTTAACCTTTAAAGCTCTTTATGGTCGGGGGCCTGTCTATTTGAGGGACCGCCTTTCCCCATACCGGCCCCAGAGGTCACTGAGGTCGGGCACTCAAAACCGCCTGACTTGCCCCGGTCCAAAAGAAGCCCGGCTGACTTGCACTAGGGCCAGGGCTTTCTCGGTGGCAGCTCCTTACTGGTGGAACGAGCTCCCGGATGACATCAGGGCCCTGCGGGACTTAATGTAGTTCCGCAGGGCCTGTAAGACGGAGCTCTTCCGCCAGGCTTTCAAATAGGGGCCGCCATCGGGTGGAGAACTGATTAATAACATCGCCCTGGTCCGGCTGTTTGCACCCCTGTCGCCTCGGTCTGCTGGAAAAATCTCTGAAGTCGCCATATTTTATAACTTTTATAACTTTTGTAACTTTTGCAATTTTGGTAATTTTGTAATGTTGTAATTTTAACCTGGGTTTTATGGTTTTATTGTGAACCTTTATGGTATCTTGTATTGTCAGCCGCCTTGAGCCAGCCCTGCTGGCAAGGCGGGATTTAAAATAAATAAATAAATAAATAAATAAATAAATAAATTTCTGCTCACAACACTGTGGAGCTTAAAAGGAACATTGCTTTCAAGTACTAACCACGGCTGACCCTGCTCAGCTTCCACGATCTGACAAGGAATGGCACAATCATCCAGTAAGATCAAAACGTGCAACATTTTTTCAGCTACAGGGAGGCTTTCTGAAGCTACTATTTTCTCCAGGGAACTGATCTCTGTAGTTTGGTCAGTAGTAATTCCAGGAGAACTCCAGCTCCCCCTGAAGGGTGGTAACCCTGGGAGAAAATATAGAGGACAGGGGAAATTAAGTTATATTGACGTAACACCCCCAGTCCTGAAGTGAACATGCTCCAGTGCACGGCAATCAATGCAAAAGGGGGGGGGGGGGGTTTGAATAAAAAAGAATGGTTCATCCATTCTATAGTATGTTTTTGTTAGACAGACAGACAGACAGATATATAGATATAGATATAGATATACACAGAGAAGTGCTTAAATTAGGACCTGAAGTGAAGATTTTATGTAACCTGATTCATTTTTCCTATCTCCATGCATTCTTATATGCTAGGACTGAGAGCTCTGTTGATTTAACCCTTTAAAATATTCATGAATTTAAGGGATTCCTGCCAGTTTTCTATGTAGGAAAACTAAGAGGGGAATCAGAGGCAGAAATTCAAGAGGTGCAACTTTGTCCATTTTATTTCTCACTAATGGAACACACTATCTGATTCCTTCTCATCTAGAAGGACCTTTTTGTTTTTCTGGTAGGGTTTCTGTGTTCAGTGGGGAAAAGTTTCAGCTGGTGAATTTTCTCACCTCACTGTATCACCTCTACTGTTAAGAGTGTAGAAACACACTCCTCCAGCTTCCTGTATTTAGCCAGAAATCAGCCATGGAGAAGGGGCTTGTTTCAGCCTTGTATGTTATCAGTTTTTAGACCTTTTAAGTAAACTAGGAGTTCTGTTTTAAAATGGATTTCACATTGTGGTAAGTAAGTGAGAACATAAAGGAAACCTGGGTTGTTTAAAAGATGTAAGCATCTGGGTTACATCTTCACTAGACAATGAGGAAAAGGGACATTTTCTAGACTTTTCCTTTAAAAACTTCGTCACCTATGACTTTGAATGAAGACTAAGATTAGGTGGCTATATTGTGATATATTTGTTCTGGGTTTAACATTCAGTCAATATTTGCCCCTAAGGAGTATTCCATTCTAATGATGTTCTACAACTTGTATTTTGAGTTTATATTTGTAGTGTTTCTTACCATTAAGAAATGAAGAGGGCTCTTTGGTATGTACAACTGGTATATTAATGTTGGTATAAAGAGTTTGACCTTCTTCTCTTCTATAAGAACCAGGACTTTTTCATTCTTATATTCTATATTGGGATCTTGCAGTGATGGTGTCTTGTCTGACTTGGTTAATATAATCTTTTATTAGCAAAATATTGGCTTTCCAATGGCTATTTTTTCACCTAGAGAAACTCTTGTGTCTTATAATTCTGAGGGTACATTAAATATACCCATTCTGCATCTCATAAAGAACTTGGGGAAGAAGAAGGTTAAATCCAAGAGGGAGCATGAGTCTCTGTCATACCATTTTATTTCTTGTGGAAAAAAGAAAGGCAATGTGCTCCAAACCCTTATTGGGCTTGGGTTATTGTTGCTAATGTGGGATCTAAAATGACAGTGGAGAATCAGAGGTCCAAAGGTTGGGAAACCCCACCCACTGCAGAGTTGGATGGGTTTACTGCAGACTGGTAGGCTAAAGGGCAAATGACCACATTCCCATAGGAACATAAGAAGAGCCCTGCTGGATCAGACCAGCAGTCCATTTAGTCCAGCATCCTGTCTCACACAGAGGCCAACCAGTTCCTCTGGAGAGCCAACAACAGGGTAGAGAGGCTGAGGATTTCTCTGATGTGGCCTCCTGGTGCTGGGATTCAGAGGCTGACTGCCTTTGAACATGGAGGTTCCCTTTACTCACCATGGCTAGTAGCCACTGATAGACTTACCTTCCATGAATTTAATTCCCTGTCAAAGCTGTCTATGCCTGTGGCCATCACAACATCCTCTGGCAGTGAATTCCACATTTTAATCACTCACTGTGTAAAGAACTATTCCCTTTGGTCTGTCCTGAATCAACTGCTAATCAGCTTCATTGGATTCCCTCGTGCTAGTATTTTGGGAGAAGGGGGGGAAAGTCAAGCTCTGCCAATATAGAAGCACCACTGGCTTAGCTCGAATCAAATCTCATCAGGAAAAGAAAATAGGATAAAATATCACCTAATATCATACAGCTTTACACCTGCCTAAAAGAAGTCAAAACAAGACCAAAGAGACTTCTATGGGGCAACTACATAAAAGGTCACAAGATGGAAATAGAGTAGGATCCTCAAATGTCTTTCTCCTAGACCTAAATCACTTTCAATCCCCATTTCAGTTGATTCTGGCCTCATCGTTCCTTTTCTTTCCCACACATCAGTGAGAGAAACATTCAAACAGCATTTGTGCGCAAGTGCTTCCCTCATATCATTAATACGTATCTGTATTCATTTAGTTATCACATCAGGAGTCTCCTGGGTGACATATGCTGAAGTTCTTTCTTTCCTGCTGTCCCAATAAGAGTGTTTTAGTTCACAATGAAAATTGAGCAAATGGGCTGCATTACAGCAGGCTTGGCTCAGCTTGTTGGCAGTCCTAAAGAACAATTCATTGGTGCTACGGAAGAGAGGAAAGCAAAAGTACAGTCTATTAAACTATATACTGCCGTTGGGGGCTATAAGTCTTTTCTACAAATGACACCTTTGTATTCTCTTAAACGGGTTCATCAATGTATAGCATTGAAATGCCTTAAATCACAGAGGTACTTAAAAACAAATAAACAGATGGACAAACAACACTTTTCTTTTCTGGTTCCCCCTTCCCCTTTAAATGTCTTCCTTCCTCCCCTGCTACAAAGGGGACTTGATCAGAGTAAACAAAATCATAGTATTTCACACTGGTGATTCTTCTCAGCATTGTTTTGTGCTGCTCCAATTTATCGCTATTGTTTGATAATTGTATATTATAGCATTATTCTGCAGCTCATCTTTCCTTTTCACCCACCCATCTGCAGATTTTAAAAGTACACATTTCCTCTAGCATTCCTTCCTCTGGTTTTTAAAATACTGTGTTGTTTTCCCCCAGCAAAATGCCTGCTAATCATATTCTTAAGCTTCAAGCAAAACAAAAATATCTGAATTTCCAGCACTCTGCAAGAGATTTGTTTTTTAGCATTCCATAATCATTAGTTTCAAATGTTCACCTTTAAGGTCAAAACACTGGACTAGTCCCTGCCTGACACTAATAAAAATTAACCCAGCTGAATTTCAGTTGGTGGCAGGGGCATTTCTCACCTCTAGTGTGGTTACCCCAACCCTGTGGTTGGCCATACGCTCCGCCATTCACATAATGGGCTTGCTAGGTAATTTGGCCTTGTTCTTACTGGGATATTAATATAGCAGAGTTTTGCCCAGTCATAGAAGTGTGATACTGAGTGCAGTAAATACATTTCCCAAGAAATATTTTGCAAAAAAGGTACACTTACATTTATTTAAGTAGATCCAGTTCACATTCAGGTTGCTATCAAAAGGAGAGACAGAAGCCTAATCTAAAGAGTACTTTCCCTATCACAAATGGCCAATTTGTTCAGCATCAGGTGTGTGGGAGTATGAGGGCATTGCATCTACAGGTATCTCCATGGAAGGCCACGGAAAAGAGGGAGGACAAGAGGAGAGGGCAGAGGGCAGCTCCCAGGTTAAGACAAAGGGAGGCATTCCATTCAAGGAGATACCACAGAGTGATGTAGTGCCCCCCCCCCAATGTCCAGGCATGCTGAGTTGCTCACTCCGACAGTTCTTTGTTCATCAGCCCATTTTCTATTGCTCTTCCAATGCTGCTGACCTGTTCTTTTTCCCCATAGGTAATTTTCCAGCATCAGTTACACCAATAAATCTTAACTAATGTACATTTAATAGAATATATTGCATGAAGGATGGTGAAGGAAAGAAGGCACTTTAGGGGATTCTTTGCTTTAATTAAAGACCTTTTAAAGAATTAATTGAGGAGCTAATTTAGGGAGGAATGTTCAGATGAAAAGGGTCTTGAATCTGTAATTTTGGATGCAGCATTATGCTTGAGTGGTACTATCAGTGAACTGGGAACAGCACTGACTCTGTTAATTTCCCATGCAGTATGTATCCCTGTTCTTGAATCAGTCTAGTAATGACATTCAGTGCATAAGACTAAAAAAAAAATGCCATCGGTGCATTTTAGACATTTGGGGAGACTTTTGCAAGTGACCTTTCAGCACCAACTGAACAATATCCCATCTGAACAGAATAGATGAGATGACAGCCTTCCTGAATGTGTCAAATAGGGACAGTAGCAAATTTTGAAATTGGCCTAATTTGGTCCTCATTTTGATTTTGTTTCTAGGTATCTAGTACATTTTTAATGCCATGCTTCTTCCAAGATGCTCAGGCCAGAATACGTAGTTCTCCCTTCCTCATTTCTGGCTGTATCCAAGCAGCTTGTCTTTGGCTAAGCTGACAATTATATGATCTGCATGACCATCAACTTCATGGGGTACCCCTAGGGATGTCAGTCCCCAGGTGGGGATGGGGGATCCCCTGATTTCAAGGGCTCCTGCTCGCTGCTAGCTGGCTGGCCAGTGGGGGGAAGCCCTGCCCTAAAGATCAGCCACCAGAGGCCACCCCTCTTGAAAAATTTAAAGGGCCCTCCAACTGATCAACTGGAACACATGGCCCACCAATCAGCTGGAGGGCCCTTTGAAACCTGCAGGAGAGGAATGAATGGGGCAGCCACCAGAACCCTTTAAATGCTTTTTACAAGTGGGGGCCATCAGCGCCTGAACTCCAAGTGGCAAATTTGCCACTTGCAGTTCAGGTTGCCTCCCTAACGCAATGATGTCACTTCTGTGTGATGTCATCATGTTGGGGACATCCCCTCTACCTCCAGGGATGCCCCTCAAATTCCCCCACCAGTGGGTGGACAGGACTTGGCAACCCTAGGTACCCCAATGCACTCGCTCCATTGCAAACAAAAACAAAACAATATGGCTAGATGTGTGGCTCTCCCATGCAGCAGTCATGCAGCAGAGGAACAAATGTGAAGAAAAAAATCAAGGCAGAACACATACAAAATGATGTGGGCGTTGCTTCAAATGTGCATGAACTTCACAGCAGGAGAATGTGCAGCCTGCAATAAATGAGAATAAATGCATGTTTTGTGAAATAAGAAAATGTTTATAACATTGCAAAGGAATAAGAGGAAGAGGAGTAGTGCTGTTTTTGCTAATTATATCACAAATAATATCAAAGCAGAGCTATCAAAGGAGTCGCTGCTAGAAAAAGAGCCCTGACACTAATATCTTTTTGTTCTCAGTGAAAATGTGCTATTATACTAACCAATGTACCACAGCAAGGCCAAAAATGGACCTTCACCAAACATCCCTGCATTTTATTCTTTGCACGTGTTGGATACCATGTCACTAACTCATGTTGTCAGGATCAACATGTCTTTGAAACAGATAAACATTGCTGAAAGCTGATGACCAATAAAGGATCCATGTTGCTTTGACAGAACAAAGAAAATTAGAATGCCACTATTTTACGCACAGTGCTCATACATTCTCATGTATGGTTTCTTCATATTATTATAAATAATCATAATCATCATTATTATTTAGTACATGTTTACTCCAAGTCTCTTCTAGGGGGTTCTAGGTGACATGCACTCTTCTCTGGGTTACTTTATTTTATCCTCACAAAAATCATGTGCGGTAAGGGTAGTCTGAAAGTGTGAAACTTGCCCAAGGTTACCTAGCAAGCTTTCATGGAGCAGCAGAAATTCCAACATGGGTCTCCCAGAACTGACACTCCAACCACTATACCACATTGATCCCCAATCTGCCTAGCCAGTTTAGTGCATCCCACATTATGCACCATGTCCAGCTTTCTACATTCTACCACAGGTTCCTGAAAGTACGGTTATCAAGTCCCTCCTGGGGACAGACTGATGTCACTCCCCATGCTCCTGGATCAACACATTGCTGAGGGATGTAGGCATGCTGTGGCATTTAGGCAAAGGTGGCTGCAGGTGGCAAGGGTTCTCCTGAAAGCCCATGTCCATAGGTTTGGACCTGGAAAGATCTGTCCACTAACAGTTCCTACAAGCAGATGTCCAACATATTCACAAATTCCAATACCCATGAGTGATCCCATTATACAGATCAAAAAGTTAATATAATGAGACCACCTAGGGCTTTAGGAAGCCCACAGGTTCATAGATAAGTCTGACAAATGGAATAGCAAAATCTGGACATGTGCAGACATCATAGGAGAAAGGAATGGGTGGGATGGAGCAGTAGTAAGGAGAGGGGAAAGGAGAGCTGATGGAGGGACAGTAAGTGGGGCTGGTGATTGAGCAAAGTGAAGGGGAAAAAAGACCAGAAGGGTGTTTGATAGGAGAGTCTAATGGGGAAGGAGGAAAGACCGGGTGGGTAGCTAATCAATAAAAGATCAAGTAGGTGAGCATGTGGGATAGTTGAAAAGATGTTCAGTTGATATCTTAGACCTTTGAATGAGATCATCTGGAACTTGAAGATTCTATTATTCTTTGAACAAGCTACCAGAAATTCAGTCTGGGCCTTAATGCTGCAGACAAGGATGAAGAATGAATAGTTTCCGGCAAGACTTGCGACTATGGCGGACGCGCTCCTCCGCACTAGCGGGGAGCGCGATCCGTACCCGGCGGGAAGAAGGGGCTTCGGACCGGTGCCGAGCCCCCAGAGACCCTAGTGAAGGGGCTCTGCCTGGGGTGGCACGAAGGGGATCTCTCCCTACGGTGGCGATCGAGGGATTGAGGTCCCCTTTCATCACCCCCATAGGTTCCCCCGTCCGTGGGAGCCGTATGGCTAAAAGCGCAAAACCGAGAAGCAGCAGAGAGTGTGAAGCAATGAGGCTGGAACTGACAGTCACGCTTGGAGAAACAGTGAGTCCGAAGTAAAAAGAAACAGAATATAGCGGGAAAGGCGGGTGGAGTAAACCCCCCCCCTCGAGACTGGCGTACTTACGGGACTCTTTACGTGGCGTTACTGCATGAAAAAACGTATGTCCGGCTTGCTTGATGGCAGCATCGCGCTTTAGAGGATATGAACTTTAAAAAGATATAAGCGCAGTCGTGGAATTTGCTCCTTTCGTCCATCTTATCTAACTATCAATAAAGAAGCACAGTCTCAACAATGGCGGGGAAACCGAAACCTTCCCCCAAACTAGGAAGTACAGCTCCGAGTTCAAAGGTTGATACTACGGAGATTAGCACGGTGTTCTCCTCGTTATTGCGACCTCTAGTGGACCAAATGACAGCTCTCAACGTTAAGATGGACAAGATGCAATTGGACCTGAAGGAGTCGAATAAAACTACAGAGAAGCTGCAGCGAGAACTTCTGGAAGTTAAGACTTCAGTTAAAAATCATGATTCAAGACTACAAAAAGCGGAGAAAGAAAAGGCCTTCCATTCTGATCAGCTTTTGAAACTACAGATGGAAAGATCGAATTTTTTCCTAAGACTTCAGAATGTACCAGAGGAAAAAGGAGAAGACCTTAAAAATCTGTTAAGCGAAGCGCTTGAACCAGTGACGGGCTTAAAAGCAGCGGAAATAAAAAGCGATATGGATATGGTTTACAGAACCTATCCAGATTATACTAAAAAGAAAAGCCTGCCTGGTGAGATTCAGATAAGGTTCTCCAAAAAGTCAACAAGAGATGTGGTGCTTAGGACCACAAATAAAGCAGTTCTGAAGATCAAAGGAAAAGAAGTGAAAGTGATGAAAGATATTCCATTTGAAATAAGGAAAAGAAGGAAAGCCTATGGAAAATTGACATCTTGGCTACAGTCTGAATCTATTATCTATAGGTGGAATGTTCCGGAAGGACTGAGCTTCAGCATCAAGAACAAGAAATATAAGATTGACTCTGTCCAACAGGCGAAAAGTTTTTTGGAAAAAAGCAAAGAAAAGAAAAAAGGGAGAGACTCAGATGGTTCACTGGCATCGCAAGAAAGTATGTATGGATTTGATAGCTCAAAGAGCGAAGAAGAAACGTCTGACTCGGAAAAGGGAGCAGCAGCTCCCAAAGTACAAGAAGAGACTGTTAAGACAAGAAGAGGACGAAAGAAGAAATAAAGGATAAAATGTTTTTTGAAACTGCACTTATATATAATAGATAATTTGTATAATTAAGCATTCCTTCAAAAGAGCATGTCTGTCAAACAGCTTTTTTTTATTTTTCATGTATCATCAGTAACAATGTTATCTGAATATTAGCCAAGGTTTAAAACGCTTCATATGTATTAATGGCATAGCAATATTAAGCAAACGATAAAGCACACTCTGTATAAGGTAAACATAGCTTAGAAAAGTAGCATTGTAGAATTAGATATAGAGAAAACTAATAAAAATTTTATAAAAAAAAAAAAAAAGAATGAATCCAGATAAGTTAGAAGTAATGTTGATTGGTAAGGCCAAGCTTTGGACTGAATTCCTTTACCTACCCTAGGTGGAGTGGCGCTGATGCTGACAAATTCAATGAAGATTAGATCAGATCTCATTTTATTGTTGAACGGTCAGGTTACTGTAGTTGAGAAGTGTGTATAGTGTAAAAAGCTGTGTGTAGTGTAAAAAGTGGATCCTTACCCAGACTCTTCTGAGTTGGCTCTGCCTCCACAACCAACACCAGACTACTGTAATATGCCTTTTATTTTATATTGTCTTTACAAAATTTCTTTGTTAATTATGTTTTAATATGTTTGTGATGTTGTTCTCACCTGCATTTGCAGCCACGCTGAACCACCATTTCATGTAAAATATTTAAATCAATTAAAAGGAATCTGAGCTGGAGGAAGAGGAGGAGAAATGGGGGCCAGCAACACATGAGGAAAGAAGATTTCCCCTCCACATAAGTCACACTTTTGCTGGTGTTGTGGGGGTCCTCGAAGGGCCAATTCAGATGTTATGAAGTCCTCATGTTCTGTACATAGCTGCCATAAGAACTTTTAATCACAGGAGTTTGGAGGACTGCCCTACAATGTTTTTACTTGGGATCAGAGGGTGGTGCTTAGTGAGAGGGTCTCCCCATGATACCAACAAGAATGTGGGATGCCACAGGGGGTGATCCTCTCACCAGTGTTCTTTAGCATCTACCTGTGACCCTTGCCCAGTTGATTCAGAGGGTTGGGCTGGGTTGCCACCAGTGTGCTGATGACACACAGCTCTATCTGTTGCTGGATGGCTGCCCAGATTCTGCCCCCAAGAGGCAGGGCTTTTGAGGCCATGGCTGGGTGTTTATGGCAGAGTTGGTTGAAGTTAAATCTTATGAACATGGAGGTCCTGTACGTGGGCTGGGGAGGTGGACTCAGGAATCAGGCTCCCCTACCCTGGATGGGGCACCATTGGTGCCAGCCCAGAAGGTTAGGAGCCTATGGGTGACTTTGGATGCCTTACTTTTTATGGAGGCCCAGATCGCCACAGTTGCCAAGTCTGCCTTTTATCATCTCCAGCAGATCGGGCAGCTGATTCCCTCTCTCCCCCCAGGACCTGGTTACAGTGATCCATGCAATAGTCACTTCCAAGCTTGATTACTATAACTTGCTCTGCCTGGGCTTACCCTTGAGGCTGGTCCAGAAACTCAAGCTGGTGCAAAATGTAGGGCAACATCTGTGTGGGTGCACATCCAGCTGGTGCTTTGCCAGTTGCACTGGCCACCAATTGAGTACCAGATCTGTTTCTAGGTCCTGGGGTTGACCTTTAAAGCTTTATGTGGCCTGGAACCAACATACCTAAGGAGCCACCTCTCCCCATATGAGCCCCAGAGAGACTTGCACTCTGTGGACAACCATCTGCTGCTTGTCCCCAGCCTGAAGGATGTTTACCTAGCCTCAACCAGGGCCAGGGCTTTTTCTGCACTGGCCCCGGCCTGGTGGAACTGTAGGAACTGTAATCTGAAATCTGTTGCAATGCCCACTTTTAACTGGTTTTTTAACTGTTTTAATGTTAGATATTTATTTATTCTGAACTATTAAACACTGTAATTTATTGTAATTTATTGTTGTGTCTCACCCTGAGCCCACTTGCGGGCTTAGATTAAATCTAATTAATTAATTAAATAAATAAAATGTGCTGGGACTCTTAACAGCATCCCCCAAACCTTTGCTGAGCCTCAAGAGGTACATCTCCCTGGTGAATGGGCACTTTCATTCTTGCTTAATCTACTTCAGTGTAAAATCCAGTTCCACCATGCATTGAAAGTGGAATGGAAGTATATTATTTAGTGTGTGTGTGAAAGCACCCAACATCAGTTTGAAGGAAGCTGACCAATACCCAGTACTAATGTTTTTCTTCTAAACATCTGGTTCTGAGAAAATGGTTGGAAGCTTTTTTTTAAGTACACAAATACAATTGTCTTTGTATGATCTTACTATATACATGTTCTAACAGCTTCACTCCCCCCCCCCAAGTGATCATTTTAATAATCTAATTGGTTTGGGGGGGTTGGCTTTGGCTTAAAAAGAAAACGCTGACTTAGTATGGTTGTGAGTTTATAAGACAAAGTTTGAAACTAACATAGACACCAAGAGATATTATTACTAATTTCGAGGGATCATTTCGTAGAAAAAGAGGTGCAGGAGCTCATTAGCATAACTCATTAGCACAACTTATTTTCATATGCTAAACCACCTGACATCACTGGAAGTATGTCAGAAGGCAAAAGAGAAAGAGAGAGGGAGAGAGAGAGAGAGAGAGAGGAAGAAAGAGCTGGCAGAGAGGGGACAGTTACTATTCCAAGCCTCAGAAATACCACTATTCTGGGAGGATAGCTTCAGTGGTGGCTGAACCTTCAGAAGGCTGGTTGGAGGAACATGGACCTTTCCAAGGGATGGAGTCATTTTGCTGCAGCCATGACACAAGCAGGCATTCTCCCGTGAAGAGGGGGGCTGGCACCAGTTCCCGGAGCTGAGCTCCCCTGAGCTCCTGCTCAAAATGACCCCTGCTAATTTCCAAAAGGCACTGAATGGAAGTACTTTCCAGTATATTTCCTGACCGTGCATGTGCCCGAAAACATTTTTTAAAATGGTAGGTGGGACGAAGGGCCAATGGGAGGATAACACTATAGTGATCATCACAGAACAGTCTGCAAGGAGTAATGGTAGTGAGAATGGTTTTTTACATATCACTGATTTTCTGAGATTCTTAATTGCCTCTGTGGCTGCTAATTCAGTGTAGAGGCAATGGGACTTCCACATGGTGGGTCTCCCTGCACTCCCTGCCCCAGCCCTGCATGGCTGGAGTTAACCCCCAGAGGGTTAACCAGCAAAAGGCTTTGGGGTTATTTTTAAATTAGTATTTTAAGATGCTCAGCAGAAAGGTGAGAGTATAAATATTTTAATAATTAATAAAAGAAATATTTTGATGTCATTACAGCATTATAAGACTCTAGCAATATGTTAATTACTTTTTTAAAAAGCCCTCCAGTGGCATGGGGGAGAGAATGGCTGCTACAGGCAGGCTGGGGCAGGGGAAATGGTGTCAGTGCGGGTGGTACAGGGAAAGATCTGTCCAGATAGCATCTACCCCAGCTTTGCTACTATCTTTCCAAAAAGATGATACTAGAGAGGCTTCCTGCTAATACCTTTAGTTGCCCACTACCCCTCCAAGCAGCAATGGGGGGATTAAATGGCGACATCATCTGTGCCACCATGTCACTTCCAGGGAAAAGCCTTAAATGATTCTAGGGTAGTTCTAGGAATTGCCAGAAACTCTGTGGTTTTACCATAAAGCTTCCAGTGATTCCTAGAGCTATCCTACATCACTTCTGGGTTTTCCCCAGAAGGGGCATAGCAACAATGATGGTGTTTTTTCCACTCATGTACCCATGCCCAACCCTTCTGCCAGTTGCCATCCTACATCATACTTAAAGTAGGCTTAGGGGAAATTGCAGAAAAGTCAGAGGAAAGCTAGAAGGTGCAATAATGTAGCATGGCATTGTGAGGAAGCATGAAGAAAAAATAACTTCACATTGGCACTAGGGATGGGCATGAACCACCTCATGAACCAAAGTTACTGATGAATTTTGGGCATTTCATGGTTCACGAATTTAAGTTTATGGCAGGTCAGCTAGCAGTTCATGGTGTTTTGTGAATGGATGCATACTGTCTCTGCTCAATCAAAATGTTTACTAAACTTCAAAGCAGCATAACTTAGAGGGCATGCAGAGGAGAATCCAAGGGAGGTCCCTGTGAGTTTGACATCTGTAGCTTGCACAGGGTCTGTTCTATACAATACCAAACATCCTGAACCTGCACCTATCATTTCCTCAGAAAGCACTTTTCTGGGAGCACCTTATTAGGGTGGACATAACTTGGAACCTATAAGTCCAAACCTACCCAAACTTGGAGGGCAGATAGAGGAGAGTCAGCCAGAGACCCCCCTGTGAGTTTGGTGTCTCTATCATGTGGAGGGGGAGTTCATCTATGCCACAAATGTCACAAACAGAACCAATTCATTTGGTGCCTAGAAGTTTGTGACAGTTTGTGGCTCATGAACTGGGCATACCACGAACCATGAACTGAAATGAACTGGATGTCCTGGTTCATGCCCATCCCTAATTGGCACCCAAGCCAGACCAAAAAACCAAATTGAAAGGCACCTTAATGAGGTGGCACTGGAAATGAACGTTACATCATCATCGTTTTCATATGCTGGCAGGTATGTTAAGATAAGTCATTTACAATTATGCACTCGAGCATTAGCTAAATGCTAATAAACATACAAGTATTACAAGAAACTGTTACAGAACGATCATCTGCAGGCAACAGCCATCTCCTAGTAACTACCTCTTTGCTGTTTTCTAGATATTGGCAGTTATGTTTAACCCTTTAGATGAGAATACATCACAGCAAAACTGAATGGTATATGTAAAGACTACCCAAAATGCAAGAAGACTCTCAGATGCCATCACCTTCTGACAATTATCTGGAGCACTTGCAAAAGACAATGGAACAACCATCCCTCATCTGTGTTGGCTTTGACAAAGAGTTATTCATTTACAAGAAGTCAATGAGAGCTACAGTTAAAGGTCAGTGTCTCCTTTACTCGAGATTTAGAGTACTGGCTACACTTCACTGAATGTTACTGAATGGAGCAGGTAAAGATGGGAGAGACGCATCTTAGTATGCATGAACCATTTTAGATCAGCTATTTTTCCAAGACATTTGGCAATTAGCAATTTGAATCCGAGTTTTGCAAAATTATTTTTATCCTGAGAGATAAAACTCAAGAAAATGGTAGTGTATCAGAACACATTCAGTGCTCCGGCTGGACATGTAATCAGAGGCAGTGAACTCCTCTCCCTCCCCTTTGGTTATTCTGAATGAAAAATTTGAATGAGCATTTCCATTTATATCCCATAAGTAATGTTTCATACAGCAAGCATTTTCCTGGGCTTTGCAGCTCACCCACATCTAAACTAAAAATACCCTGAAGTCACACTGCTCTTTTAAATCATACTGCGAAGCTGTATGACCTCCCATGGCTATTTCTCTTTAACACAAGTAATTATAGTGTTCCAGCTGCCCTTTGACTCTCTGTGGACCAAGGGCAGTCTTTCTTGGAAATGAGCTTAATTAATTCTATGCATTTGGAATACATTCTTTCAACCATGAGGTGGCAGCTTGTTTCCATAGGAATTTATTCCTTAGCAGTATGTGCTTTTAGTGGATCTGCTTCTGTGGCCCTAGGTGCCTTCGGTTTAGGAATTTTTGGCCCACATATTGGCAATTTGCAGTAATTATCCATTGGATGAACGTAAACTGCCAAATCACAGGCACACTGAATACAGCCAGCCCTTGTCAAAATGCTTGGAAATTGACTTCAATGGGCTCAGAAGCATATTGTTGTTTAGGACTGCACTTTAAAGTTTGGTGTAACACTTTTGCTTGAGTGAGATATTAAGACCTTTCACAGAGCATCAGTGAGGGCCAGTTTCCACAACCAGCCTTATCATGAGCTGTCTTATGAACCATCACACCATAAGCTATTGATGGGTTAAATCTGAATGCTTCAACTCACACACGAAGGAACGAAAGGCCTAAGTTGGATCTTTTTCTCTGTCATGCTAATTGTCAAGGGGAAAGCTGGACTATAAATAGTTTAATAAATATCTAGCATTAGCAGTCAGACCCCTCCTCTCACAAAGGGGCAGTTTATAGCTTAGAAAGGCAGAAACAGCTTTCTTAATATATTACCCCAAAAATCATAAGTACAGGACACTGCTTGGTCCAAAATGACACAAAATGGATGCCAGTCAGGAACAAGCCTGGGCAAGTATTTTGGAAGTGTGAGTTAGAGCACCTGACCGACTACTGTCCCCTTTATACCCCAGAGAATTGCATAACTATGGGACAATGGGTCTATTGACTCACCTTGGACTAATCGCATCAAATCCAACCTTACTTACTCTGCACCCACTTAAACTCCACTTAATCAACTCTTAATTCTATTCACCAAACCCGATTTCTGTCCAGTACTTGTAGGGTCATCAAGCCTCTCCCAAATCATTGTCCACCTCAGAAAAGCCCATCAAGTTATTGTTTTTCGGACAAATACATCAGCTTGCCCCAGGGTGCATTTTGCATTATATCAAGAGCACCCAGCCACCAGTACAGTGTGTATGTGAGACTTGGATCCCTTCTTACACACACACACCACTTTGTTGGGTCTCCTCTATCCACAAAATGCTAGTCATTTTGGTGCTCAACTTGCTGCTTCTGCAGACCTATTTCTTTGGGACTGGTAATTATCACCCTCCCTGAAATTGTTTTTCCCCCTTTCCTCCCTCTGTTTCTCTTAGTTAGCTCTTGTATGCGTGTTTATTGTGCGTATTTTGTTATATTCTTTCACTTTTTAATAAAAAAAACCCTTTCCGGTTGATCAGCTGCCTATTTATTTGAAGAGTTCTTTTAAGGGAAAAATCCCCATATACATAGGTAGAGAATCCCAGTTACCCACTCTTGCTATGTCTTCTTTTAAGATAATTCGCCCAACAAATTAGGAGACCTCATGTTTGGGTAACACTAGAAACCAGGGGTCCATTGGAGGGGGAGTGCACAGGAGCGCAGCTCTGGGAGTGAAAAGCCCAGGGGGCGGGCACATAACCAAGCCCCGCCCCCTCCTCAGCTTCCCCAAGCAGTGCAGAGGCGCAGCGCCCCGGGGAAAGCCCTGCTAGGGTCTTTATTATTTTTAATGTTTTGTTTTAATATTGATAATTTTATCATTGTTCCTTTTATGACTGTGTGCTGCTTTTCCAGAGACTTGCTCAAGGTAGCATAAAATTTTTCTAAGTATACCATGTTTTATCTGGGCACATGGCACATAAGTACTGGAGAAATTTCACCAACCTTTCAGCAGCTTCCACCCCATCAGTTTGGTGTAGTGGTCAGGAGTTGGACTCTAATCTGGGAGAACCGGGTTTGATTCCCCACTCCTCCACATGCAGCTGCTGGTGTGACCTTGGGCCAGTCACAAGTTCTCTCAGAGCTGTTCTCTCATGAGCAGTTCTCAAAAGACCTCTCTCAGCCCCACCTACCTCACAGGGTGTCTTGTTGTGGGGAGGGGAAGGGAAAGGGATGGGTGGTGCACATGTCCTGGGTATCTCAAGTCTACTTGAAACCCGGTGGTTTCAAGGGAGCAGGAAGAGAATGAGGGTGTGTTCTTTACGCTTATTTTTATTGCACAAAGTATTGGATGGGGAAGGGAAGGGAGGAAGAGCAGGTAAGTTTCACTCACCTGTGGAGTGGAGCCTGAGGGGTGGGTGTTGCCTTTTGACACACTTCCGGTATGTTAGGGGGGTGTGGCATATGCAAATGAGTTATGCAAATGAGTTATGCTAATGAGCTCCTGCACCTCTTTTTCTACAAAATGACCCCTGCTAGGAACCCACCTCCCAAAAACAAACCAACAGATAAAGGCCTTTGTATTCTTGTCTGTGAAAGGATATTGTAGAGAGGAAGTAAAGGCATTGTAGAGCAGTAGCCAAATATTGCCTGTTTGGGAACTACTGTCTCTTTGTTTACTTCTAGGGATGGGCACTAACCAGCTCATGAACTAAAGTTCATTCATGACGAATTTTGCCAAGTTCATGGGTCATAAACTCATATTCGTGGCGGATCAACTGGCATGAACTATCCATGAAAGTTCAAACAGTTCATGAATGGATACCAGAACCAGGGCCAGGGCCTTCTCGGTGGCGGCTCCTACCTGGTGGAATGAGCTCCCGGAGGAGATCAGGGCCCTGCGGGACTTAATGCAGTTCCGCATGACCTGTAAGACGGAGCTCTTCCGCCAGGCCTTCAGCTAGGAGCCACCACCGGCGGTACCATCTTACTATGAATAACATCTGAGATGAAGGCCCCTGGACACCTGAATACCTGAACATCTGAATACTGGACCATCTGAATTCCAGCCCAGATTGGGTGGTCAGGGGAGACCGGACCCCAACCCTGACAGGAACGCCATCTGATGATTCCAACTGACGGAAGCACTTTATTGTAAATTAGTGTAATGTAATGTATGTCATTCGCATTTTTTAGCATTGTGATGTATTTTAACTGTTTTATGATATATTGGATTGGCACTGAGTGCCCTTGTAAGCTGCCCTGAGCCCACTTGCAGGGAGGGCGGGGTATAAAAATGAAGAATAAATAAATAAATAAATTTTCAGAAAGACTGTCTCCACTTAATCTAAATGCTTACCCAACTTCAAAGCAACGGGGTGGAGAGACCATGTACAGAAGCATATGGGGGAAGTCCCCTGCAACTTTGATGTCTCTAGCTTGCACAGAATCTGTTTAATACACTCCTAAACCTCCTGAACCTGTGCCTGTCAAAATTACTTCCTGTCATATCCACAGAAAGCACTTTCCTGAGGGCACCTTCTTGGGGGGGGGGAGCGTAACTTGGACCCTGTAAATCCAATCCTCACCAAACTTGGACAGCAGGTAGAGGAGTGTCAGCCAAAGATCCCCTGTAAGTTTGGTGTCTTTAGCTTTCAGGAGGGAGGCTTTTCTGCTACATCACAAACCTCACAAGCTGAACCGATTTGTTTGGTGGCTAAAAGTTCGTGACAGCTCATGGTTCGCAGACCAGGCATGCCACAAATCACAAACCAAACTGCATTTTCCCAGCTCATGCCCATCCCTATTTACTGCTGTAATATGTACTGGCAGTCTTTACTTCATCAAGTGGTACATTGTTCTGCCAATACACCCACAACCGTCAGGGTTCCAACAGTGGCATAGTCAGTGTCTGTGATATGGAACTAGGGAAATGGAAATACTAGTAATATTAGTAATCATGCAGACTGTTTTCAAGTACATAAACAGGATAAAATTAAAGTAAGTAGAGAATACAATACAGATAAAATTTCATTTGTAATGTAGATTACAAAGCCCCATTTCTGAACCGTTCATCAAATTAATATTACCAGAGGACAAGCCACATCCCTCTTGTGCATAACCTTGGTCCACCACTGAGGGCCAAACTACACAGGATGGCATCCCTGGGTCTGACCTGTGGACACTGCCACAATTTTTAAGCCTAATGAGGCAATTTACCAGTGCTGCAAGGGCCCAATTCTGATCGGGGCCACAGTGTGGCTGGATAAGGCTCTCTTGTCTCCACCATGCCTTTTCAAGTACTGAAATGGCTGTATACCTCCCCCATGCAGTTGTTTTGTTAAAAGGCACTGGGGGAAAACAAGAGTGCCTCATCCCTCCAGAGGTTCTTCAGTGGCTATTAGCCACAACATATAGATGGAATACTATGTCTTGGGCAGTGATGCTCTATATTCTTGGGGGCAACAGTGGGAGGGCTTCTGGAGTTCTGACCCTGCTGGTGGACCTCCTGATAGCACCTAGGTTCTGGCCACTGTGTGACACAGAGTGTTGGACTGGGTGGGTCATTGGCCTGATCCAACATGTCTTTTCCTATGTTCTTATGTACCCCACTGTCAGTCCAATTATACCCTTGCAGCATTTTTATATTGCCTCAATAGGCTTTAAAATGGTGGTGGCATTGATGTGGTTGGACCTAAGGATTCTGCCATGACTAGTTTGGCCCTGAGAGAACTACTTTCTCAGTCTCAAAGCTGACCTGAGAAGAATTTCCAATGTCCTCATATAAAACTGACTGAAAACTAGCTTTCTTTATGAGAAATAGACATTAACATTTATTTAAAAAATGTGACATTTACAGAAGTAGGTCCCATTCAGGAGTACTTGACGCTGTTTGACTTTGTTCATATGAGTGTAGGCTTACACTTTATCAGAAGGGGGAAAGAAAGTCTCAGCTGTGTGCATTAATAATGACAAAGCAGCCTTCAATCTACTCCCCATCTGATTTGACTTCTTGCTGCCAACCTTCCTTCTGGATTAACTCAGAACTGCAAACTGCCTGTGTCCAGCTGTGTGGTTACCTGTTCTCATGAAGGCTAACAAACCACTGTGTGCATCAGTTCTCTTTTGCTAAAGTGGGAATGTGTGTTCCTACCTTAACCTTCATCTAATGCTGCATGAGCCATTCCCAGGGTGGATGTACATGAGTATCTGTGTTGAAGCTACTGCCTTACCTTTTTGCTCTTGCAAACTTACTTTGATGTTTATGCATACAAACTCACTTTTCACATTGCGGTTCTGAATGAATTTATAGTGGTGTCTCCTGAATCTCCTATCCACGATGAGAAAGGCACCTTAAGATCTGTTAATCTATTATGTTAGAGGACAAGGCTGGTTCTTTTTTATGTTGAACGCTGCTCATCTAGACATCTGTAATACGTTGGCTTAAGTGGCCTCACATGTTCTGCAATTCAGTATTTTTTAATAACATGGAAATAGCATCTAAGGTTGCTGTATTATGGGAGCTGAATGACCCCCAGTTTTGTGGCTGCTGTAATCAGGCTGCTGTTCTCATGCAGAATAATTAACGTTAACAGAAAGCCAAAAAAAGAAGTCCCCCAGTCCTACTAAATTTCCACTGAATTAGACTCTCAGAAAGGAAGCTGTCTTGCAAAATAACTGCCTTTTGCAGATTTTTTTTAAAAAAAAAAAAACCCAAAACCTAAGGGGCTGGCTATCTCAAGGACAGTGGAAAGCAAGCAGGATCCGGTAACAAGAATTCCAACTCAAAGGGGTTGCCTTGTGCCACTTCTCTGACAGAGAATTATCCATGCAAAGGTCAGGCACTCATTAAACCTTATCTGATGCTAAAGTTATATGTTATGGTTTATTGCCTCAAGTACCAATTAATAAAGAATTAAAGAAATGAGGAAACCAGTGATTCATACCTTTTGCAGTGAGAAGGCTCATACTTCAGCATAATACTAAAATATTAATAGTAATTTTAGTCATGTAATATTTTATTAGGCACTTAACACTGTAGGTTTTATCAAAAGATATATGGCATTCATTTTTAACAAAATGTTGAATTGATTTGGGAGTGGGGGAGGACGTTTATTTGAAATCTAAGACAAGAGATTCCAGAGATGTTTGAAGAGGGGAGAGAGAGGAAAGTTTAAACACTGGAATCCATTTTTAATGAGCTGCGTAATAACAGTGAGCTTGTGAAGCGACCACAAAGAGAGGCTGGAATATCGCAGTGATCTGCCTATATATTTTTAGGTGCACCCTTCCCTTCAAGGAGCTCAGGGTGGTATTCATAGTTTCCTCCCTCCACACCCATGATATTAATGACAACAATATTCTTAGGACAGAATTCACAGATCCCTGGAAAAAAAATATGCTGCTGCACTTTTCAGTACCACAGATTTGCAGGCTACAGTTGTATGCATCTAACATGTATACAGTTGTATGCATCTAATCACCACCCAAATACTTACCAAGAATCATGAGCACATCACTGAATTGGTAGCATCTGAACTTGCTTACCTTGAAAGGTACTGAGTTCTAGGATTGTATGAGCAGAAGATACTTGCACAAAAGGATACCCCCTGCCTCCCCCTTTCCCAGCAGCGTCCGCATTGTCTCAGACCTTTGCAGACAAATTGCTATGAGATGCTGCACCTCAGTGAAGAGGGGTCATTGAGTAAAGTTGTCTTTCCTACCCTTGCATGAATGCAGTTGACTTAGGGTCAAACTATATGTTTAGGTTTTAAAGAACACTCAGAACATTGCTGTGGGGGGGAGGAAGGACTCCTGCCTCCCCCACCAAGCCATTTTACTGGGTGAAAACAGAGCTGAGGGGAGCTATTTCCCCTTTTTTGCCGCTCCACTGGAGTATTCTGTGCACATGGAGCAGCAAAAATTGGGGAATAACTCCCCTCCGATGCTGTTTGGGTGCAGGTAAATAGTGGGGGGAGGCAGGAGCCTGTCTCCCTCCCGCAGCAGTGTTCTGAGTCCATTTGGGCTCTCCTTTATTTTTTTAAAAGCTGTTTTCCACAGCTGCTGTGTGGCTGTCAGGAACTTGAGCTTTTTTTTTCTTTTTTCTTTTTGCAATGAACAATCTTTTTTATTATTATTGCAACAAGTCTTGAGCTAAGGACCAAACTACATGTTCGGGTTTTAAATGAGTTGGGACTGGAGGGTCAGGGAAGGTCCCATGTCTGGAGGAGGGTTAGGGAAGATCCTTTCTTTTCACTCAACAACAGGATTCAGTCCATTGCATCTGAAAATGACACCAGTTAAGCTGAAAACATCTACTGTTCATCTACCAGTATTCTGTGTCCAACTTTTAGGCTGCTGCTTTTATTTATTTTATTTTATTTATTTAAAATATTAGTTGTCTTTCTACCTTGCAGAACTCAGGGCAGCTTATAATTTAAATAAGACAACAATTATTTTTTAAAAAAATACTTAAAAAGACCACAATTTAAATTTTTATTTATTTACTTCATTTATACCCCACCTTTGTTCAAAATGGGGACCCAACATAGGTTACATCTTTGTCCTCCATTGTAACTTCACATCATCTCTGTCAATTAGGTTAGGCTGAAAGACAGCAACTAGCTGAAGGTCACCTATTTAGCTTCTATGGCAGAGTGAGGATTTGAACCTGGGTCTCTCAGATCCTAGTCTAACACTCCAACAACTAGACCACACTGGGTCTCTTATCATTGCTATTTGTTGTTGCTGCCTTATTTCTAATTTTTATTATGAGGTTTTACATGTCTTTCATTTTACACTGGAAGCCACCTTCTAGGATAAGTAATGTGGTGTATACATTTTTAAGTAAAGAAAGAAATCGATCTGATATTTCAGCCATTAGGTGATAAACATGAGGGTCTGAACTGAACCAGCCTTCAGAAATGCCTGTATGCTTTTCTCATGTTCAATAATGTGTCCTGCAAGCCACCAGGTCCCCTGCATAAAAATAGTGAAGTACTCTTAAGAGCCAGTGTTTTGTTCTAATCTTTGTTGTGAAGTGGTTTTCACTGACTGACTTATTTTTAATTGGTGTTCTGCTTTGTGATCAATGTTATCCAGTGATACTTTATTTAATGATGCCTTATGAATGTTATTTATTTTATTATTACTCTTGTGCATTATTTCAAATGCTTCTGCTGCAGAACAGGTCATGGATTATGGGGAGAGAGGGAGGAAACACTACATTGCTCAATGCCAAAAATGTCACATCTTTCAGAGTCATTTCAGAATGCATTTATTTGAAATTAAAACATATATTAAATTTCAGAACGTGTTCTCTGTTTGTCCTGTTTCAGTTTGATCAATGGAGAACATCCCTACATATGTGAAAAATTGTAGGTGCTAATCCATTGGGGGGGGAACAACCATTAAAAGGGTAATATATTACAAAATAATAAGCAAATGTTAGCAATTTACTTCAGGCAAGTGCCATGGAAGAGCAAGAAGAAGAGAGTCTATGGCTGAGCAGAACATCT
Source organism: Lepidodactylus listeri (assembly GCA_029233225.1). NCBI lineage: Eukaryota > Metazoa > Chordata > Lepidosauria > Squamata > Gekkonidae > Lepidodactylus > Lepidodactylus listeri. The sequence goes on from JARCFY010000012.1 coordinate 39,265,596, forward strand.
TCTTTGCATGCAGAAGAACTCAAGTTCAGGTAGTAGGTGATGTGAAAGACCTTTGCTTGAGATCCAGGAGAGGCACTACCAGTCAGAGTAGACAATACTGATCTTGATAGATCAAAAGTTCTGACTCAGTGCAAGGCAGTTTTATGTGTTCAACAAACAAAAGGAAGGGAGAAGATGTTGCGGGACATGATGTGGGAAAAAACTGTTTGCAGTTTGTAAGAGTCTTAAGATAGACTTGAGAAAATGCTTTTTATAAATTTAGGCTAGGCCATGCAAAAAAAATATCCCAAGGTGCACCAAAAGTACTGGTATGGCCATGCTTGGCTGTTCCTTTGCTCTCAGGTTAGCAAAATGAGACAGATGGGCTGTTGAGCAGGGCTATTTTGGGGGCAGGAACGCACAGGAATGGAGTTCTGGCTGGCTTCTGAGTTGGCCACGCCTACAGCCTCCCCCCCTTGGGTCCCCAGGTGCCTTGCAAGCTGTGGGGCACCTGAGGAAGCCAAGCTGATCCAGGGAGGGAAGGCAGTTTAAACTGCCTCCTCTCCTCGGGTTCCTCAGGTGCCCTGCAGCTGCGGGGCGCCTGGGGAACCCAATCCAGAAACTGCCTTCCTTCCCTTGAGTTCCTCATGAGCCTCTCAAGCCGCAGGGCACCTGGGGAAGCCGATCCTGGAAGGGAGCTGCACTGTCGGGGTGTGGCCTAATATGTTAATACATTCCTGCTGTTGGGTGCGGTCTATTATGTTAATGAGTTCTTGGTGGGCTTTTTCTACAAAAAAAGCCCTCCTGTTGAGCAAGCCAGCCTGGGCAATTTGTACTCTTCCTCCACCCCAGAATCTCTGTTTTCTTCCTTTTGGTGAGGTAGAGCCTCAGTCTCTTTGACAGTTGTTGCAAAGCTTTCCTGCCCATTGAGCATCTATTGGATGCTCATAATAGGGTTGCCAAGTCTGGTGAACTTACCGGCGGGGGGGGGGAGTCCTCTGTCAGCCAAGAGCTTCACCGGAAGTGATGTCAGCACGTTGGGGGTGTTGCCACAGCGTCGCCCTGGCAATGCCCCCAACGTGATGGCATCACTTCCGAGTGACGTCATTACATGTCGGAAGTCATCCAGGTTGGATGACTTCGGGGGTGGGGTTTCCCCCGCCGGCCAAATGCTGGCCGGCAGATCGGGAACCCCTGTAGCGGGGGATCCCCTGCCCCCCGGGCTGACTTGGCAGCCCTAGCTCATAAGTAAGTCTCTTTTAGCTGTATATGCATCTGCAATACAGATTTGGGGTGGGCATGAACTAGGAAAATGGAGATTTGTTGGAGGTTTGTGGTTTGGGGAGTTCAGGCATTTGGCCCACCCGGAAGCGGGCTCTGAATGCATTAAATGTCTTCAGAGCCCATCTCTGGGTCAAACCAGACCAAACCAGCTCTGAAGGCTTCTATGGGCCTCATATGCCCTTATATGGGCAGGCCCTAATATGGGCAGGCCCCACCCAAAAGTGGACTCAGAAGGCCTATAAAAGCCTTCAGAGCTCACTCTGGGAGCTCAGTCAAGTTGGGCTGCCCGACTCAACTGAGCTCCAAGAGTGAGCTCCAAAGGCCTATAAAGGCCTTCTGAGTTTATTCTTGGAGCTGAGTTGGGCTGGCCCAACCTGGAGGTGGGCTCCAAAGGCATTTAAATGCCTTTGGAGCTCACTTGGATAGGGCATTTAAATGCCTTCAGAGCCCAAGAATGTGTCTCCCATGAACCTCACAAACCTCCATGAAAATCAAATATCATGGAGGTTCATGGGTGGATCGTGGGTGACAAGTTCTCCCAAACCCCTGGTTCATGAACCATGAACTGGCCTGGTTCGTGCTTGAACCGGGGTTCATTTGTGGGTTTGTGCCCATCCCTATTATAGATACATTTTGGTAATAATCCAATTTTCTTCCTAGCATATGCATTAGTGGGTGCATCAGTATTTCCCTTTTCTTTCTTTTTTAACAACTGTAGCTCCTCACACTATTTGACAGCAGTTTCTTCATGTTTTTTCAGAGTTTCCTCAAGTTTTCTCAGATTCAAACAGATAAGAGACTGCTTTGGGGTGATTTCAGTTTATCAGTTGTCAATACAGTAGCTCTGTTTGCAAGTTACAGTGAACACATCTACAATTTGCATACAATGTGCAGTTTTTTTAAAAAAATGTGTTGAGTAATTCTCATGTTATGTCCAATGCTGAATGTGTGATTTAAACCACATATTTATTCAGGTACTGGATCCTGGTTTCATTTGTAAAGTGAATGTACCTTGGCTCTGACAAATACATGCAGGATATATTTTCTCACTGTAAATTATGAACAAACTACCTTTGCTCTCAGCCAATAAGAGATTTCAGAGCCTTGCCTTATGATTAAGACACAAGAAAAATTGCTGGCCTTTGTAATTTCAGGGGAAAAACAGGTTTTATTACCTTGTTATTGAAAGTAGGGTATAACATGATACCATATCACTTTACAGGATATCACTTTACAGGAATGTATAATATTTTATAGGTAATTATGGAATTTTCTTCCACCTGATGTGGTGATGGCCACTAGCTTAGGTTGCTTTGGAAGAGGATTAAACAAATCCGTGGAGGGTATCCATCAGTGGCCATATGCATCAATGACCATGATAGCTACATGGAACCTTACTAAGAAGCAGTGTGCCACTGAATATCAGTTACTGGGCAGAAACAGCATGAAGGGTTACTTTCTCTGCTTGCAGTCTTTGAAACAGGACACAAGGTATGAGCTAGCATGGTACAATTTATGTTCTTAATGGGCAGATTGTAGAGGCTGTTTAAGTCGTAATAAGCCTCATGATATGTGAACAACAAATATCAGTCTGGGATCAAAGATTCCTACACAATATTCCTGATGGAAACCATAGCGTTGGATCATTTCTCAAATGACATTGAGGACAAAAGCCCGGCCACTAGTCTGTTAAAAGGGGTCAAACTGGTACAATTGTGTCCTTTCTTACCACTAACACTTGACTTGAGAGCCGGCATAGGGTAGTGGTGGACTCTAATCTGGAGAACTGGGTTTGATTTCCTACTCTTCCACATGAAGCCTGCTGGGTTACCTCAGGCCAGTCACAGTTCTCTCAAAACTCTCTCAGCCCCACCTACCTCACAAGGTGCCTCTTGTGGGGAGAGAAAAGGAAGGCAATTGTAAGTCACTTTGAGACTCCTCAGGATAGAGAAAAATACTTCTTCTTGACTTGAAAGACAGTTACTCAGAAGCCATCTCCATCCATGCCAATGGAAACTGGGTCTGACTCAAACACTTCACTCTAACATTGAAACTGAAGAATGCTTTACTTGCTCAGTTGTAAATCAGGTATATATTTAATTTATCATTTGCATCTACGTGCGCGCATCATTTTTTTGATGTGGTTCACAGAAAATAACCTGAAAAAATACTATCTACCAACAAATACATTCCTTAGTCAAATCTTCTCACACAAACTTTTAAGTTTATGTCTCAATAAGTGTATTAATCTAGGGGTTGTTTGTTGCTTTTACAGGAAACAATTGTATTTTAAAGGTAATAACTAATTATTAAACATTAGCCTCTGGAAAAGGTGAAAAGCCATCCGCTTTGAGAGTGCTATTTAATGAGGTCTAGCAGGCTGCCTACCACTTTCTCCATCTGTAGAAGGAAAAATCTACAGAAGCATCTGCCAAGGTTTATCCTCCTTCCAATGCAAAAGCAAACCAACATCACATCAAATCTCTCACACAAACAGAAACATAGCTGGGGGTGGCATGTTTGGCAGAACCCTTCTGCTACTGATCCTTTTTGTTTCTGCATCCCTATGTTCAATTGGCATGCTCGGAAATAATTAGCAGCCCTTCTTTCAGTGACAGATTGTGTGGGCATGTGTGTTCGTGTATGTTTGTATTTGCCATTTAGGTATTGCATTAGAGCATCTGTGTGTTGTGATCGCTCTCATTATGAGTCTTTGGATGGGGGAAAGAGCAAAAAAATACAACATTTTACTTCAGATTTGTCTCCTTTATTTGCTTTTAAGAATTGCAAAAATGGTTCAGTGATGATTTGGAAAGGAACCAGGCTGAGAGCTTATCACTAAAAATGGCTTGTATTTTCCCCCACATGCTTAAAATCCTTCCCTGGGTATGAAAGTTTGTCTTCCACTAGGCTACGTCTTGGAGTTTTCTTCCCTCCACTGTTACCAACTGACTAGATTTTATTCCCACATTGTTTAAAGAATTCAATCCAATAAATGTCACCACAGCCACCACATCCTTCTAAAGCCTTCACCTAATCTATAAAGTGAGGTGCTTTATCTTCCTTACTAAACCAAAACCCGTGGAGCTGAAAACAGCTAAGTCCAGATCAGTTTACTTTCTGGACTTCAGAGATTAAGCTCTGAGAGGAGGGGGGTGGAAAATGCTGGGTGGTTTCAGGTTCTCTTTTGGAAGACAAAACAAGCATCCACTGGCAGCAGAGTCTAACCTGGGTGTTCGGCCCCATGCATTTGCTAAAGCAACAACAGGATTTTTGTTCTTGTTCCTCATTCGGATATAATTCCCTGCACATTCAGAGGATTACATACTGTTTATGCATCATGCAATCTCGCTGAGTCCTGTTTCTTTACAGTACTTACTCCTGCTGCTAAAAGGAAAATAGGCTCTAACAATCCTCTTTTGGTGCCAAAGCCGCTGCACTGAATGAACACATCCTGCCCACAGTCGTCTGATTGATCCTGTGATCCCACTATCCAACAGGAGTTCAAAAGAATTCTATAGCTCAAAGGGCTAAAAATTGGTATTCATTTACGATTTACTGGCAAACCAGAGCTTCCTTATGTGTCAGCAGATGCTATCGTATCTAACACAGAAGTAACTCAAACTTTGAATCACTTTAAAAGGAATACAGTAACTTGAAATGAATGTGATTTTTTCCCACAAAACTCTTCTTTTTTGTTACATTTAGCTCATAAGTGAGAAAGACAGAATTATATATATATGATCTTTTATTCAATTAAAAAAAATGGAAGTTAGCCTTCGTTCATCGGACTTTGGCATTCTGATCACAACTGAGAAACAAGACCGCCAGAAAAAAAGATGCTGTGGACACAGGTTCCTTGTTACTCAGCAGAAAGAAAAGTAGATGACAGGGGGTGTTAACAGGATTACTAAAATGTGAACTTGCTGGAAGAATCAGGTTTACATAAAACCTCAATGACAAAGCAGTAGAAAGTTTCAGCAAGCTGCAGCAAAAGGGGGTGGGGAGAGAAAGAAAGAAGTCAAGTTATATATGAACGCACTAAAATGTAAACTATTTATGTGTTTTTAGTGCCACAAGCTGCAGTAAGGATTTATTTCCTCTAATTTCCTTTAATTTGTTGCATCATAAGAGCATAATAAGACATGACTATCTAAACCCATTCTTAAGTTTGCCACAATGCAGATTTGATTATTCTTTCCTAACAGGCAACAAGAATTATCAGACTGTATAGAAGTGATAAAAAACACGGTTTCAGGGAAAAAAATAATGAAATAGAACAAGTTTGGGAGGAAGGTGGGGAAAAAATGATTTCTAAAATGTATAAAGTCTTGCTAAAATGGTTTAATGCTGATGAAATGGTAAAAGAACAAATGGTAAAATGGGCGATAAACTTTAACAAAGACATTGAAATGGAATCTTGGGAATTTTTATGGAAAAATGCTATGAGTATATCTACGTGTTATAACTTAAAAGAAAATTGTTTTAAAATGATGTATAGATGGTATATGACACCAAAAAAAATTGCAAATATTGGTCAAAATATGTCTAACAAATGTTGGAAGTGTAAAAAGAAAGAAGGGTCTTTTTATCATATGTGGTGGACTTGTGATAAAGCAAAGACTTATTGGTCAAAAATACATGCAGAAATGGAAAAAATCTTGAAATGTACATTTAAGAAGTTGCCTGAAATGTTATTGCTAGGACTTAAACTAGAAGAGATAAATGTAAAGAAAAGGACAATAATATGGTATATGATTACAACAGCAAGAATGGTGTATGCACAAAACTGGAAAAATGAAAAAATACCAGAGGTGTGGGAATGGTTGAAAAAACTGTTATATATGGCTGAAATGGATAAGTGGACTAGAAAATTGAATAATCTTTACTCAGAGACCTTTCTGGAAGACTGGAAAGATTTGAAAGAATATGTTGAAAAGTATTGGGATATGAAAAACTATATATATACATGGTTATAATAGCATAAAGGAATAGAAATATATTATATGAATGTTTTAGTTAAAATTAGACAATGAAACTGTTTTTATTTAGAAATACATAAGAGTATAGAAAATAAGAATTGGTGTATAAGTATAAGTATTTTAAAGCTATATAACCGTTACCAGAAACGAAACATAGATATAAGTATTACTATTTTGAATAAAATGGAAAATGTGTTATGCTTCAGATGTGGTGGGAAACCACCAAAACAAGATAAAAATAGAATGTACAAATAGAACAAAATGTTATTTAATATGGAAAAAGGGATTTGTATAAGGTTAAATGTATTATTTTCGATGTGTTTTTTTTGAAAAATAAAAATTTCTTTACAAAAAAAAAAAGAATTATCAGACTGTGATTCCAAGGCTTTCTAAACATCTAGGGACAAGTATTCAACTGAATGAGCAGTTCACAGAGCTTAAAATATGGGAGGCAATGGACTCATTGTCTATTGATCCTTTTGGAAAAGAAACAGTAATTATTTTAGAAATCTTCTTCCACTTAGGGGGACATGCACTTAGAAGCACATAGCTAGGTAAGAAACCAAGAACACAAATGGATGCTGTGTGCATAGTTCCTACTCTAATTTAAGTAACATGACCATGTGCATGTTGCTTTGGTTTACATAAACTGTCTGTAGCAATGGTTATCTGTACCAGAAGAAAAAGCAAGCTACTGGCTTTATTCCTTGTTGTTATCACCAATTACCTGATATTTACATGTGCATATAGCTGGATAGGGAGACTACCATCTGCTTACCATTGTTATTGTATTAATATGAGTCTGTTAGCCCTGCCATACATAGCTACCTTTCTTAAGGTAAACAACAAAGTTTCTGTTTGCAAAAAGAAGCTGGCCAAGTGAAAGGCATCAATCAGCTAGATGGATGTCCTAATCTGGGCAAGGCAAGTTGACTTTTCAGTGGTTTACCTTACTGTCCTGACCATTTGGATCAGCATAACAAAAAAGAACTACTAAAAATGCAACACAGAATGTGTGTGTATAAAAGGCTCTATCTGTGAAGCTGGCAGTGTCATCCTAAGCACATTACACCCTTCTAAGTCCTTTAAAGCTAATGGGCTCAGAAAGGTGTAACTCAGCTTTGGACAGTACTGTCAAATGAGCAGGTTATAAGGGAAAGGCAGTACCTTGATTACATAGGCAACTGTGTTCACTTTCTCACTTGTTCATACATCCAGCCTTGGTAATCACCACTAATACAGTATCATCTGAAAGTCAGAATGTTAGTCTGTTTTGAACTACAGAGTTCCTTAAATTCTGAAGGGTGCCTGTGGCTCAGGAATTAGGCCTTGTCTGAGATAGTAAAATCCCTTTTTTGTAATTTTAGGGGTTTCCTGCTTCATTTACTAGGTGAAAGGTTGGACCCCCCAAACTGAAGTGTAACACTTAGAGCACTGAGGGTATTTCCCCCCAGGACTGATATAGACTACCTTGATAAGTTTAACAAGCAATGTGTTCCATCTCATTTCTCCGTTTCCCAAGTCTGGCACTATCAGCTGCAGCAACCATTGTATTTCCCATTCTTTGGAACCAATGCAGCAATATCTCTTTATGTAAATTGTTTAAATAGTGCACAACAGGTTAGGGTTGAACAGCGGAGTCAGCTTTCTATCTATCAATATCCAGTTCTCTGGATGAAGCACAAATCCCCAGTGATTGAAACAAGGCAACCACTTGGTTTACTTCATTTACAGCTAATTTTTGCATAATAGGCATGCGGGGGCACATCTCTTGTTCTATTATGATGGTTCACAGATGCACCTTTTGGTGATGTTAAGTTATACAAATAGAGTGTGCTTTCCCCTTGCCTGGTTAGGCATAATATTCTGAAATGCTACCACCTTGTGGTCAGTGGGGTTACAAGTAGAACAACCATGACATTTTACTGTATAGTCCTTCCATTTCTCAGTTTCAAACTAGTGTGCTCACTTTTGTTCCTGAACTTCATGTAGCAAGCAAGCCAAGAATTTACAAACAACATTTAATTCTAAATATATCATATGACAATATGTTTCACTGCAATGAACTAAGATTTCTTTGACAAATGACTGAGAGAAGCAGAGACTCCCGTACGCCCTGCTTTGGCTATATGTTTATGTACCAAATGAATGGCATAAAATCTAACAACTGCATCAAATAGATGCCATAAAATTGCCATTAAAATAATCAAAAACATCAGCAACAAAATGTTTGAAAGGAAAGGCTCAAAATGACAACATAAGGAAACAAAGGGAAATGAAAAGGTATATAGTGATACATTTGTACTAGAAAGAGGGAACTCAAGAGAGATGCATATAAGAAGAAACACACAAGTGTCAAAGGTCAGTCTGGGAGGGATAGTGGCTCATGCATAATTCTTCCTATGTCATCCTACCCACCCCACATAGGTCTTCTGTTCCTGTGTATGATGTGGGGAGTAGTTCACACCAGGGCTATTTTGGGGCAGGAACTCACAGGAACGGAGTTCTGGCAGGCTCCTGAGTTGAAAGATCCCAGGCATTTCAGCACCACATTTCCTCGATTGTCTGGTTCGGGGTGGGTGGGTAGGACACTAGAAAGGCAATGCTGAAGTAGCCGAATATGCTAATGAGTTTCTGCTGTTGGGTGTGGCCGAATATGCTAATGAGTTCCTGCTGGGCTTTTTCTACAAAAAAAAGCCCTGGTTCACACACTGATACAAATATGAATTTCACTTCCACCCACCACATCATTTGCTAAATACTTAGGAACAGGGCTTTTTTTGTAGAAAAAGCCCAGCAGGAACTCATTAGCATAACAGGCCACACCCAACAGCAGAAACTCATTAGCATAACAGGCCACACCCTTGACAGCGCAGCTCCCTCCCAGGATTGGCTTCCCCAGGCGCCCTGCAGCTGTGGAGCACCTGGGGAATCTGAGGAGGCAGTTTAAACTGCCTTCCCTCACTGGATTGGCTTGGCTTCCCCAGGCACCCTGCAGCTTGCAAGGTGCCTGGGAGCCCGGGGGGGGGGGGAGGCTGTAGGCATAGCCAACTCGGAAGCTAGCCGGAATTCTGTTCCTGTGCGTTCCTGCCCAAAAATAGCCCTGCTTACGAGGCACTTTCTTGCTGCTATAGCCGGGGAAAATTCTACGACCAACATCTGTTGTATCACTAGGGTCTCCCTGATGCACAAGGCCTAGCCAATACTTCTTACTCAACTGGCTTTTAGCTCTGAGTTTACAAACTGGTTAGAGCTGCTGTTTGCCTTGAAATTTCATGCGCATATATGAAGACTGGTGTATTTTATGAGCATACGTATTCAGGAAAAGAACATGGTTCAGTCCTTCCCTGACTCCTCTGCATTTTAGACTACAAATAGATGAATGTCATATTAGAATGCTTCCTCATGTCACAGGGAATGTCTGCAGGGAGAATGGTTCTAGCCTAGCCTTAGCACACATTGGAACTTTTATATATGATTGGCCACCTGCAAGCTGGAAGCAGTGCAGTCATAGGAAAACTAAACCATTTACTATTTCTGAATATTTGACACAAATCCTGAGCTTCCTGTGCATTTTTTTAGGTCTAAAAGAACAAGATTGGCTACTCTTAAACCTAGCCAATGGTTTTAGGAGTCAACCCAAGTTGGTTCAGTAAATAATATTACTTCACTTTGGGTCTTTGTTTATCCTTTTGAATCAAAACAGCAACCACTGTCTATATGTTAAAGATAACATTTATTTTTTTATGCCTTGTAACAACCTTCAGCCTTACTTTCAAGGTATACAAAAGTTGTCCCTTTCCTTCCTGTTGCTCCTATTTCAGTTTTAGGAACAGAATCTTTTGGAGGGCTAAGAATTTATGGCGTATCAGCATTTTGGATTAGTATTTCCTATATTACCATTTCTTTACTCAGTCTAGCAGATCATTGATTTCTATATAGGGATCACTGGAGGAAAAAAAATCCAATATTCCATTAGACAAAGAAGAGGAGCAGCAAGTCCAATTCCCAGATGAATTTGTGTGGCTGTGCATTAAAAAAAAAGGCATTGGTGTTTACTATAAACTTAGTTCTTGAAATATAAGTGTTGTCTCCTGATTCTGGGTTATGACTTGCTTCCTTCCCATAACTCCTCACATAAACCTTGATAGTTAAAAACTTCCATTTTCTTTGAATATCGTAGCTTGACATTATGTCTGAACCACAAACTATGGCTTGCTTGCTTTCCAAAGCAAACTTTGGTTTAATCGTGGTTTGTATAGCCAATGTAAAAACTAGGTTATTGTTCAGACAGCATGATGAAAATGGTTTTCTGTGAAAGCAAAATTCTTGAATTATTTAATTGTGCGTGAGGGAAAAGGAGTACATGTAAACCCAAGGATCTCTCAAGCTCTTAATCTAATTGCAAAATACGAATTGTCATTATGTTTGACACATGTCTTAGATAAGTCCCATGTGGCTCAGGACTTATTCCTGGGCAAACAGGATCAGACTTTGGCTTAGATCATATGCCACACAAGCACAACAGTATTCTAAGAAAGTAATTTTGCATCCTGACCTCTCCTCCTACCACCTGCCATGTCCCCAAAATCCCATTTCCAGGAATTGGTTAAATCCAAGGAACACCATGGGAGTCAGGTTCCACAATGGGAGAAGGGAATCAGTGAAAATAACTTCACCTATCTTCTGCTGGTAGGTATGCCTCTGTCATTGGGGGAAAGCGCTTAGGAGCCAAGCCTGTAACTTTTCCTGATTTTTAACTACAGTGTAGGATACAGTGGTTTTCAATCTCTATTTCCTCAAGAGTTTATACTGTGAGTGAAAGAGGTTTTCTTTAAAAAAATTATTGTGGGTCAACTTTGAAAGAATCCCCCACATTTTCTCTGTGATGTAATTTCTAGCAAGTGGCCTTTTCCAACAGCTGTAAGCTCTTAATGCAAAATGAACTCGTTTGCTCCTACCTAATCCTTAGCAAACTGTGGGATAGCTGTGTCACTTATCAAATTTACATTAGAGGTGGATAAATTGTTTTGAAAGTGCATCACAGCGTGAAGCCCTCTCTAGCTCTGCTTAGAATTCAGAAATGCCAAACACAGTGTATAAAAATTGTATGCATTGGGCAACAATTGGTAAGATTCATACACCTACACAAACAAAGAATAAGAGGGAGTAATCCCATTCCAACTGGACACTTTCCAATTAATCAAAAATCAATCTAGATATTCTGATGGTTTGTACTGTATTATATAAATTTACAACTATATACTTTAAGGGGTACTGGTATTTTTAAAATGTATATTTCCAAAATTCAAATAGTAACAGGTCTCTTGGACAAACGTATAAGATTCTAATACATTTTTTGCCAATTTGTCTTGGAGCTTTTTGGAAAGGCAGGCAATACACAAAGCTATCTGACTGAAATTCTATGGATTCAAAAATTCTAGAATCAAGCAATAGTCAATTAACACTATCAACACATCAGTAGATAAACAGAAAGATATAGCTCTACTGCAGAATAGCATCTGTGGCTATAGTGCTAATAACGCCATCGGTAAAAAAAGAACATGTGTGGTGTAGCGTTTCCAGCCAGTGACTGGCACCCAATGAGAGATGGGGGGGCAGAGACATGGAGGCACCAGCAGTACAATAGCATTATGTTACTTCTGGGAGAAACCTGGAAGTGACGTCAAGCTGCTCTGGAACTGGGAGAAACACTACATTTTCACTGATTCCTGGAGATGACGTTACTTCCAGGTTTTCCCTGGAAGTGACATAATGCAGACAGTCACACTGTCAGTGGTATTTTTGGTTCATTTTTCTCCTGCCAGACTACCAAGCAGCAGCAGGGGTCGGGGCTGAAATAAAGGGATCCCTCTTTAGAAGTAGTAACATGGTGACCCTAGCGTTGTTGATATAGTCATGGTTCCAGCAAGGAGAGAGTCCTGAGCAGGAACAGCACACAAACTCTATTCAGACAATCCTCCAAACCATTATTTGAGAACTGAAATATGCTGGGAGCTTGCACACTCCTTTCTTTCATCTTGAACCAATCCCCTCCTCTCCTTATGGGTTTTGCAATCATAGTTTACCATGATGTCCAACTCAAGCCACTGTAGTAAGCAGCAACCTCTGAGCAAAAAACTCCAAAACCAACCTTGTACACAATGCTACAACTCATTTATTATTTAGAGCATTTATATTATACCTGTTCTGCTGTTGCTGCACTGGTTACCTGTTAGAGTCTGGGTTCATTTCAAGGGGATCGTTATGGCCCCATTTTTACTGGACCACCTCTGGACCACCTCTCTTAAAATGTTCCACTGAAACACATTTGCTTACCTGAGCAAAGCTTCCTAAAGGTGTCACCCTGCAAAGGGGTCAAAACAACAACTGCCCATACCCAAGCCCTCTCTATTGTGAACCCCACCAAGGTCAGCAAGGCTCACACTTCTGTCATTTCACAAAATATGGATAATGGATCTGTTCAAGAGGGTATACATTAATAAATGAAATAGTGATGTGAAAAATGGATTTTGTAGAAATGGCACTTAAGGTAACAGGGCTGTAATTTAAATTGCTTGTGGAATCTTTAGGGAATTCTCCTTCCATTATTTATTGAACATATTATACTATTTTTTTTCACTGTTCGTTAATTATGAGATCCAGTTTTATTGCACTTATCAAACTGGTCTTTATTGTACTGCATTAATAAAAAAAATCTCAACAAGAATGGTAGATGATGAATGAAATAAATAATTTAAAGATTAGTTGTAACACTAGTTCATCTACTTTAGACTTCACAGAAAAAGTACAATTAGAGGTATGTCAAGAAAAGTGGGAAGTGAAAATATATTCAAGAGCAGAATAGAGAATGTATAAGAGTATGGCCCATGCCCATTCCCTAAAAATATATCTAGGAGGACCACAATTGGGCCACAATCTAATAAATTCACAGACTGGAGCATCTGCATTGCAAGCCCCAACCCTCGCCGAGCCTGTGCTGGCAATGGAGGGCTGATTTGCCTCCCCGAAAGAATGGGAGATAGAACAAGCACTGTGCTTACAGTGCCAGGCAGGGGAAAGAGCTAGACTTTTAAGCTCGGAGCTCGCCCCCTGCCTGCTCAGTCCTCAGCGAATTTGGCCCACCCTCCCACCACACTTTAGTGCAGGCTTTGCTGGTTGCCGTTTAGGAGCCAGGTAGGAATTTTTCGCCCCTTCAGGATTTGGCATTCACTGAGCGGGTGTTTTCACCTGCCTTGCACTGAAGTGGAGGTTTTTGGGAAATTGGCTGTGGTGGATCATATGTTCTAAATAGGTTGGTCACTTTTAGTTGGGCGGGGGAGCACAATAAGTACGTTGGAAATGGTGAACACCTTGGCAGTGAGATTAAGATTTTAGGTCCTTCACGAATGGCTTTTGGGCCTTTGTAGCTCAAGGCCAGGTAATGGGGATCTTCATTTGGAACAATCTGGCTGGGTCTGTCCTAGAGGGCTTTGCAGCTTCTAGGATAGTGAGGCCAGGCTGCTGGTCAGGAGCTAGTTTGGAAGGCTCATGACCAGGGCAGGTGCATCACCCAAAAGAACTGAAGGTGGCCAGGTGTTCTGGCACCTGTCATGTTCCTATGTTTTAGTTAGTACCCTCGCCGCTGGTTATTTAAATAGTTAATAAAGTGGCCTTTGTTAATCCCAACTTTGTGTCTGTCTTTTTATTCTGCATGGGGGGTAATGCTAAAATCACTTAGAAGATGGTATGTTGAAGAAATAATTAGAATTGCCTCTTCATTGCTCAGGCTGTGAGACATGGGGATGTAGAGGAATATCCCAGCCAGTGGTGTACCGGGGAGGGTACACCTAAAGGAAGGCCTTTGAAGGGAACCCTCGAAGCCACTGTCATCCTAATGCCTCCAGCCAAATGTCTTCCCTTCTATTTTAAAATGCAGTTCTGACTGCAGCCACTAGGAATGCAGGAAAGTCAGAGGGCTTTTTCCCACTCACATTGTGCCGGCGTTCTGCCTCCGTTTGTCCCGGCGCTGGGTGTCAATTTCACACCCTTTGCTGCGGGGCGTGTGTTAATACGGCGCTTCGTGTCATTTTCTCCGCGCCTTCGGTAAAACTTTTTTTTTAGGTTTACCGAAGGTGCGGAGAAAATGGCGCGAAGTCCCGTATTAACACACGCGCCGCAGCAAAGGGTGTGAAATTGACACCCAGCGCCAGGACAAACGGAGGCAGAACGCCGGCATGATGTGAGTGGGAAAAAGCCCTGAGTATAGCAAAAAGCTCTAGGATCAGCTTAGCTTCCCTTTTCTCCAAGACTTAAGCACACTTCCTTAACAGATCGTGCTGATAGCTGCTACAGTAATTGCCAGCCTGCAGGTCATTTTCTCCAACAGTCTAGCCTTTCTCTCTCCCTTTTTTTGCACCCAGCTCAGCCAGATCTTGCAAAACAGTAGTTATGGTGTTGTGGTAAGATAAAACAACCTTTCCTTCTCTCAGTTTCTCTCCCTCTTTCTCACACATTTCTCATTCATTTCTGTTTCCTTTCACCTAATTTTTCTGTGGCCTCCCCCCCCCCCCCATTATTTTTACTTCTTGCTCTCAAGACCTTCTCATCCCTATCCTGCTTGGTGACAGAATGTATTTAAGAGTAGTATAGTAGCAAATCTTTGTTAACATTATACTACATACTCGGTACATTGCACTGGTTCTGCTGATGTGCAAAGACGTCCCCCCTTCAGTTTCTACTACAGAGATTCTCAGGTTTGACTTTAGTCCTTTGGAAACAATGGAGGGTGGGGACACCTTCTTTGGGGGGCAGTGTGTTTCTTAGCATCCAGCCTGATGAAGCTTGTGATAACTGTTTTGTGATGCTTTGGTTAGTTTAGTTAGTAAAAACTAGTGCAAAGGTAGACTTCTAGCTCTCAGAAATGCTTTGTAGATGTTTGTGATGGTCACCTCTTGGGCTTCAAAATGGAGTACAGAAGCCCTCCCATGTGCCTCCTCAGAACACAAGTGGTGTGTTGGATTTCTCCCTCATCAAGTCACAGCTAACTAATGGCAACCCTGTAGACTTTTCAAGGCAAGATACATTTGGAGGTGGTTTGCCTGCCTCCCCACCAGTCCTGCTTAGCTTCTGAGATCTGATGAGATCAGACTGTCCTTGGGTTATCCAGGTCAGGGCTAGGCTGAGAGTAATGTGACTGGCCAAAGGTCACCCAGCAAGCTTCCATGGCACAAGTGAGGATTCGAACCTGGATTTCCCAGATCCTAGTACAACACTTTAAGCACTACACCACACTGGCTCTCATAATGGAACAGTGTGTTGGAATTTGACTTTTTTTTCCTGGCATGATTATATATACAAAGTTAAATACAAGAAGATTTTCGCTGTCTGCATTTCTTTCCTGGGTTTGGATCCAGTGGTGCCTTTAAGACCAAACTTTGTTCTGCTGCTTCAGACCAACATGGCTATCCACCTGAATCTATTTTCTGACCATTATTATTATACATTTTTATTTCATGATTAATGAAAATAATTTTGTTATATAGAGGAGGGGCTGTGACTTGGATATGCCCAGCCTTGTCTGATCTTGTCAGATTTCAGAAGTTAAGCAGGGCCAATGTGGAGGTAGGCCATGGCAAACCACCTCCAAACATTTTGCCTGAAAACCCTATGGGGCTGCCATAAGTCAGCTGTGACTTGATGGCAAAAAACTGAGGGGGGTGTTAAAAAATTATATGTCAAGGCACCAAATAGGCTATGTACACCACTGGTCCCATCAGCTCAACGATGGTAATCAGGAACAGTTTGAGTGAAGGGCAGCTCTCCATGAAGATGTTCAAGATGAGCCCAGCCAAAACTCACAGGAAGCACTGTTGTGAAAGTCACAGATAGTACAACAGGCCCAGTTCAGCTGCTATGATCTGGCCTGTCCTTTAAGTAAGAGAACTGACACATACTCTTTAATTTCAGAGTAGTGATGAAACTCTCAGGGATTATACTCCTTACTCAAGGGGTGCTACCTTCCAAGTTTCAGGCAAATAGTAGAAAGGTTAAAGGCAAAACAAGGAAAAGAAATCAGATAAATGGCATCCTTTGCTTTGTTGTTATTTCCATTTCTTTTCATTACCACAACAAATTTAACAGATGGGGCTTTGGGGAGTTCCTTTGTCATTAGTTTGGGAATGAAAGTACATCCCTAGAACAGACTCCATTATTCCTTGAAGGTGAAGGAATCCTGATGGACGTTTGGAGCTTTTCAATCTTCAACAGTTTCATTGGGATGGAAGGTCAGCTAAACGCAAGAGTGGGTGAAAAAGAACTAGCACCTTCCCTGAAGGCAATAGGGTGGCCTGCCTATGAAGTGGTACAGTTTTCACATTGTGCAGGGTGAGCTTTGCAGCAGAGATACATGATGCCTTCTTTTTTCCTTTTACAATTTGGTGGGAAACTCTGAGCAGCACCCTTGAATGTGCAAAATTATGTTTGCTTTTACTAAGACTGATTTTACATCTGACTTTCCCGCTGGAATCATTCTAGTTCCAAAAAAACCTGCCCACACCTCTGTGCGGTGTGAAACCGTGCTGCTACTGAAATGTCCATATCTACTAATTGCCCTCCTGTGGTCAAGCTACTATTTTACCACTTTATTCTGCTTTAAACAATTGTGGTTTCTTAGTGCACTTAGACCCCCTGGAGTGAAATTTCACACCACTGTGAAATTAGCACAGGAAAAGACAGCAGTCAAACTACTTTAGAGGGGAGGTGTAAAATCAGCCTAAGTCTCAACATTGTCCTAAACAGTACCACAAGTGCTTTTGCACTGCATGTTCTTTCATTGTTTTCTCACAGCTATTCCTCTGCCCGCCCCCCCCCCCATCTTCTGTTTGTCCAAGCCACCTGACAGAAAGCAATATTAACTTACAAAGAGGGGTGGTCTTTGGTTCACTTGATCCTGATTGGCTTGTCTCTTTAGTATTTTTGCTTTAGTCATTTTGCCTGCCTGAGTCCCCAAAGTTGATCACGTTGATTGAGCAACCTTTGTATCAACTGTGTTCAACTGAATCATAAAAATCATGCATTTCTTGCACTGTCACATGTTATGAATGGGGAAGTCACTGTGATGCTAAAGTACTAAAACTTTATTTGCTGTGATGGGACATCAGATCCTCAACTGTACTAAAGGAGGAGAGTATCAGTGTTAGAATGATGCATGAACTTGGGAAAAACCGGAGCAGACTGCAAAACATCCTCTAGCTGTCACTTCTCTTCTGATGCAAGATACTGTTTTCTCCTCTAAGGCACCAAAAGCTCCAACACCACAGTGGGAACATGGAACGTAATTGGTGAATTGGTTTGTTGCAGGAATTGGAGAGTAAACCCCCTAGTCTTCATTGGTCCAAACAAGGGGACAGCCCCGGTCTGCAATCCAAAGTATGTATGAGCATGCAGCTGTGGGTCCTTTATCTCATCTGTCTAGCCAAGTAAGGTCTAGTCTTGGACAATCTACTCATATCTGGGAAGTCTACTCAAACAAATCCAGACACTGGTGTCCAGGCCTAAGGTACATTGACTAAAATATCTGAGAACCAAAATGCATACAAAACCTGATCAGATGCCTGTTGTTTTTAACTGAACTAATATGAAACAAATAGACACAAAATCACAGCCCGTATGAGAGCAGCTCATGAAAAACAGCCAAAACACTTTCATAAGCATTCCCTCCTGAAAGCTTCAAATACCAATAAAACATGCATTTTTCTGCCATAAACATAAGAAGTGCAAAGTTAACCTCATTAAATGGAGTTCAGGTTATCAGATTCTTTGTCCTTTCACTTTCAGAAAGCTGGCTACTTAATCCTCCCCCCTGTCCCAACAATTTCCAAATACAATGACAGCACATTTAGTAACAATTGGGCATACTGTTTATTCAGACATTTTAAAGACCCTAAACATCTTGCTCAGCTTTTATTTTCACCACCATTTCTCATTTAAGCTCTTAAAAGCCTGCCCTCTTTTACTGCATAAATCAATATACATTCCCTCCCCACCACCAATTGTTCAAAGTCTATGTAACCTTTAGAGCAATGTAGTGTTGGTGTTCATGGATTGTTAAACAGGCACTCCATATGCTGTTGTTTAAAAAAAAAAAAACACCTGGTACATCATAATGGTATCCTAAAAGCGAGAGAAGAGGGGGAAAAATAAGCCAGTGTTTCACAGTATCTTAAATGCAATTTCAGGCAACATAAGCATACAGATCGAGCATGAACCGGCACATTGTACAGCTCTCCTTCTAAATACCTAATCCCTGTCTCCAGATGAATTCCTGCAATCCTTTTCTAAATCCAGCTGTATGCCCCCCCCTCCCCCACGGCCATTTATTTTCCCTACTAAGGGCCACATAGCAGCCACACATCATGTGAGTAGGATAGTTCTTTCTCTGTTGCAAAGATGGTGTTTTGCAGTGGGGAAGGGGGAAAGAGTGATAAATCCTCCAGCTATTATATCCCAGAATGCCCCCCCATGGAAGCAGTAGGGGCTTTCCCCCATACAATGGTTAATCCCTAGTAGGAAATGGGGAGATATGGGCATGCAGGGCACCAGTGTTGCACATGACAGGACATCACTTCTGGGGGGAAACTGGAAGTGATGTCACTTAAGGGCTTCCAGTGATTCCTAGAGTGAAGTGACATCACTTCCAAATGGCTCCTTTGGAGGGTGGAATCTATGGCATTGTACCCCCCTGAGGTCCCTCCTTTCCCCAAACCCCACTCTCCCCAAGCATTCCCCCCCCCCAAATCTCCAGGAATTTCCCAACCAGGGTTGGCCACTCTGCTTTCCATGGTCCACTGCCTTCCTTAACATCACTTTACCTCCTCCCCCCATGAGGTAAATTTGGGGAAAGGAAGGGGGAGGGAACTAGACACAGAAAAGGATGGAAATAGTGTCGCATCACCACCACAGCTGCCATTCTGGTCTGAGGCCAGAACTTTTTGAGCATGTGAAGTACTGTGAAGTCAAAGCTTTTTTTTGGAGAATTCTCTGAGAAAATTTAGAAAGACCATGCTAATTCCAAATTGAAATGTAGGGTTGCCATTTAATGGGCTGCTGTAATAATTTAATAATGTTCAATAATATCCTATATCAAATATTTAGTACAAGATTTCACTAATTATTTTAATGTTCAATTATATCAGTAATGAAGTCACAGTATTTTGCAAAGCAAAAGTTACCTTATAAAGAAAATGTGGGCTCTTTTTTTAAAAAACAAAATTACATTATAGTAATATATGGTTACAAGTAATCCTCCATAATTTATAGTGGAACCATCAGCTATGTTTTGTGAAGCAACAGGATTGCTTGCTCCAGTGAAATCTTAGCAGCAGAACTCTGATGGCTTTTTAAAAAACAGTTACCATGCTTGGCTTCTTAAGCATGTACTGAACTTTATACAGGAAATGGCTGAATGAGAATTAATTAATTAATTTACTTCATTTATAACCCACCTTTTTGCCCATGCTCTGGGTTGCCGAGGAAGTGTGAGAAAGGGGGAAATGCATCAGGACCTCGGCAATGCTTTAGGAATCCTCCAAAACTCTATGGTAGAACCCATAAAAATTGGGGAGAGTTCCTAGAGTTGCTCATTGCTTCAGGGGCGTAGGGTTTTCAACTTACCGGGGGGGGGGGGTTCTTGCGCATGCACGAAGTGTGTGTGCCCACTGGGATGATTTCCCCACTGCCGCTGACACCACCACAAGAGCCTCCCCCCTGGCCCGGCCAGCCAGCCAGCCAGCTGGCTCCCCTGAACCCACTGGCTCCCTCCCGGGTGCCATAGAGTTTCGGGGCGATTGCTAGAGCGTCGCCCCGGCAATGTGCCCGGCATGACGATGTCACTTCCAGGTGACATCATCACGCTGGGATGGTTCTGGGAGGGAGCCAGTGGGTTCAGGGGAGGGGAGCCAGGGGCAAGCAGGCAGGCAGGCCTGCCTGCCTAACAAGGGAGGCGAGGAGGTGCAGCAGCCACAAGGGTGGTGGCAGGTGGGCGGATGGGCACCCCATTTCGCCGGGGAGCTCAATCCCCCCGGGAAACTTCAGGAGTGGCCTGAGCCCCCAAGACCCCCGTAGTTGACGCAAGTGCATTGCTTCTAGGTTCGGATGCAATTCTCCCCCCCCTTTCCTGCCACAACAGAATTGGCAGGCAAATGAATAGATAGTGAGCAAACACACTATGGGGAGAGACAGATGGCCACTCGACCAATAGGAAACCAAAGTGCTGTGAAGCAAAACAGTGGTGAAGCAAGCTATTGTGAGGTTCTATTTTTTATTTTTTATTTATTATTTATTACATTACATTTATTAATTG
Source organism: Lepidodactylus listeri (assembly GCA_029233225.1). Classification (NCBI taxonomy): domain Eukaryota; kingdom Metazoa; phylum Chordata; class Lepidosauria; order Squamata; family Gekkonidae; genus Lepidodactylus; species Lepidodactylus listeri. The sequence continues at coordinate 39,286,203 of JARCFY010000012.1, forward strand.
CCTAATCGCCATGATTGTGGGGCTTTAAGCAATGTACAAATTTTAAAATCATAAAAACATAAAACCATATCCAGCATATTACTGTATTTTTTGCTCCATAAGACTCACTTTTTCTCCCAAAAAAAGTGGGGGGGAAAGTGTGTGCGTCTTAAACCCCCCTCACCTTTCCCAAGCCATGGCACCGAGCGGAGCTAGGTGCGTCTTATGGTCAGGTGCGTCTTATGGAGCGAAAAGTATGGTGTATATAATAATTAAAAGCAAGTGGTGAGAAATTTTTTCGCAGGTCCCTCCCATATCTGGTCTGTGAGTACTTTGTATCCATGGGGAAGGAGTAAACTCCACAATGAATAGGGATCCAAGTAGGGCGGCAGCCATAATGTAAACTTTCACTGTCCTCAACTGAATGCCTGGAGGAACATCTCTGCCTTACAGGCCCTGCAGAACTGCGTAAGATCCTAAAGGGCCCTGATGATATTTGGCAGAGAGTTCCACCAGGTTGGGGCCAGGGCTGAAAAAGGCTCTGGCCCTGATTGAGGACAGCCAGATATCTCTAGGCCTGGGGACCCCCAGCATAGGATTGCCAGGTCTGGGTTGGAAAATACCTGGAGACTTTGGAGGTGAATCCTGGAGAGGGTGGGGTTTGGGGAGGGGAGGGGCCTCAGCATGGTACAATGCCATGGAGTCCACCCTTCAAAGCAGCCATTTTCTCCTGGGGGCTGATCTCTGTCAGCTGGAGATCAGATGTAAAAGTGGGAGATCTCCAAGCCCCACCTGGAGGCTGGCAACCCTACACCAGCAAGTTGTTCTTTGAAGACCATAATGCTATCCCGGAGGTGTAACGGAGGAGGCAGTCCCACAGATACATTGGTCCCAGACTGCTCAAGGCCTTAAAGGTCAGAAACAGAGCCTTGAACTTGACTCGGTGGTCCACTGGGAGCCAGTGCAGCTGGTTGAATATGTACAGTCCATAACATTCCTGTTTCTGATTGTTAGATAGATGAAAGAATGCTGTGGAATGAGTAACCGATGATAGAGATAGATCAAGATGGCTAGCTGTGTTAGTCTGTCTGTAGCAATAGAGAAGAGCAAGAGTCCAGTAGCATCTTAAGGACTAACAAAATATGTGGCAGGGGATGAGCTTTCATAAGTCACTTCTCACTTCTGCAGAAGTGAGCAGTGACTCACGAAAGCTCATACCCTGCCGCATATTTTGTTAGTCTTTAAGGTGCTACTGGACTCTTGTTCTTTTCTACTGCTACAGATGATAGTAATGGTTGAGAAAGGGCTGAATGGGAAGTTGGGTAAAAGAATTAATTCAATTCGATTTGATTCCATTTATTATGATCAAAGGCTGTGGTCACGCATACTAAATAATCCATTTTCAATCCACTTTGAATCCACTTTCCAACTGGATTTTGCCAGTTCACACAGTAAAAAGCCATTTGGAAAGTGCATTGAAAGTGGATTATTTAGTGTGTGTGACTGCAGCCATTGATCAGCAAATACCTTAAAATGTCACATACAGGGTAAAAGAGCCGTTAGCGCAGGCAATCAGGTCCAATCCCCTTATTAAAGGGATACAGGTTAATAAAGTAGAACATAAAATCACGTTGTTCGCTGATGACATGTTACTTTATTTGACACAGCCAACTGCATCCATACCAGCTCTACTTAAAACTCTACATGAGTTTGGTAACATCTCAGGACTACATATTAACAGGGCAAAATCTCAACTACTTCCAGTGAACATCAAACCAGAAAAATGTATATCTCTTCAGAAAAACTATAATTTTGAATGGATCACAACACATATGACATACTTAGGAATCCGTCTTAGTGCTGATACTGCCAAACTTTTGCAACTAAATCATAATGTAATTCATTCAGAAGTCTGCAAATTAATTTTAAAATGATCCAAATTGAATCCCTCTTGAGACTTCCGGCAAGACTTGCGACCATGGCGGACGCGCTCCTCCGCATCTGCGGGGAGCGTGATCCGTACCCGGCGGGAAGAAGGGGCTTCGGACTGGTGCCGAGCCCCCAGAGACCCTAGTGAAGGGGCTCTGCCTGGGGTGGCACGAAGGGGATCTCTCCCTATGGTGGCGATCGAGGGATCGAGGTCCCCTTTCATCACCCCCATAGGTTCCTTCGTCCGTGGGAGCCGTATGGCTAAAAGCGCAAAACCGAGAAGCAGCAGAGAGTGCGAAGCTTTGAAGCTGGAACTTTTAGTTACGCACGGAGAAAACGTGAGTCTGAAGTAAAAATAAACAGAACACAGCGGGAAAGGCGGGTGGAGCAAACCCCCCCCCCTCTCGAGACTGGCGTACTTACGGGACTCTTTACGTGGCGTTACTGCATGAAAAAACGCACATTCGGATTGCTAGATGGCGGCATCGCTCTTTAGAGGATATGAACTTTAAAAAGATATAAGCGCAGTCGTAGAATTTGCTTCTTTCGTCCATCTTATCTAACTATCAACAAAGAAGCGCAGCCTCAACAATGGCGGGGAAACCGAAACCTTCCCCCAAACTAGGAAGTACAGCTCCGAGTTCAAAGGTTGATACCACAGAGATGAGCACTGTGTTCTCCTTGTTATTGCGACCTCTAGTGGACCAAATGACAGCTCTCAACGTCAAGATTGACAAGATGCAGCTGGACCTGAAGGAGTCGAATAAAACTACAGAGAAGCTGCAGCGAGAACTTCTGGAAGTTAAGACTTCAGTAAAAAATCATGATTCAAGGCTACAAAAAGCGGAGAAAGAAAAGGCCTTCCACTCTGATCAGCTTTTGAAACTACAGATGGAAAGGTCGAATTTTTTCCTAAGACTTCAGAATGTACCAGAGGATAAAGGAGAAGACCTTAAAAATCTGTTAAGTGAAGCGCTTGAACCAGTGACGGGCTTAAAAGCAGCGGAAATAAAAAGCGATATGGATATGGTTTACAGAACCTATCCAGACTATACTAAAAAGAAAAGCCTGCCTGGTGAGATTCAGATAAGGTTCTCCAAAAAGTCAACAAGAGATGTGGTGCTTAGGACCACAAATAAAGCAGTTCTGAAGATCAAAGGAAAAGAAGTTAAAGTGATGAAAGATATCCCATTTGAAATAAGGAAAAGAAGGAAAGCCTATGGAAAACTGACATCTTGGCTACAGTCTGAATCTATTATCTACAGGTGGAATGTTCCGGAAGGACTGAGCTTCAGCATCAAAGACAAAAAATACAAGATTGACTCTGTTCAACAGGCAAAAAGTTTTTTGGAAAAAAGCAAAGAAAAGAGAAAAGAGAGAGACTCAGATGGTTCGCTGGCATCGCAAGAAAGTATGTATGGATTTGATAGCTCAAAGAGCGAAGAAGAAATTTCTGACTCGGAAAAAGGAGCAGCAGCTCCAAAGGTACAAGAAGAGACTGTTAAGACAAGAAGAGGACGAAAGAAGAAATAAGGGCTGAAATGTTTTTTGAAATCGCACTTATATATTATATATAATTTGTATAATTAAGCATTCCTTCAAAAGAACATGTCTGTCAAACAGCTTTTTTATTTTTCATATATCATCAGTAACAATCTTAATTGAATATTAACCAAGGTTTAAAATGCTTCATATGTATTAATGGTAAGGTAATATTAAGCAAATGTTAAAGCACACTCTGTATAAGGTAAATATAGCTTAGAAAAGTAGCGATGTAGTAGTAGAAATAGATAAAATCAATAAAAATCTTTTTAAAAAAAACAAATTGAATCCCTCTTGGTTGGAGCGTTTCCACCTTATAAAATCCTTCCTCTTACTAAAATATCTTTTTATATTCCGTACAATTCCCATTTCAATACCATCTACTTACTTGAAAAAATGTCAATCTACCCTATGGAATTTCTTATGGAAAGAGAGCCAGGATCAATATGCAGGTGCTCAGGAGACCAAGATCAAAAGGAGGTTTTGGTTTCCCTGACCTAACCACTTACCACAAGGCTGCCCTTTTGGCAAACGCTATCAAAATGACGAGAAATAACAACCCCCCGGACTGGATTTTGTTAGGACAAGACATGCTTATGCCATGTTCTTTAGACTCACTAATTTGGGACTCTAAACCCATCTCTCATCTCACACAGGACTATAATCCTTTTTTATTTCCAATATTACAGTGTTGAAGAACAATACACAAACAGTTCATGCCAGAGATTTCTAGACTTTCAGTATACACCTTTCAACCTTGATTTCTTCAATCGACAAATACACTATTTAGAAATGCTTGGAAAACAGCTAATCTCTTTAGGATATGTGACATTTCAAACAAACATGGTATACTTACCAAAGCAGACTTAGAACACAAATTTCAACAATCTATACCATGGTTTTTATATTTTTCTCTGCAACATTTTTGTAGTCAGATCAAACTGCCCTCGATACTAAAACAAAAACAAACAGACCTTGAAGTCATCTTACAATTATATGAAAACAATAATAAAGGACTAATCTTGGCAATTTACAGCATTTTACTTTTAGACAAACATAACAAACCTCTCATCAGAAAGCTTGGCAAAAAGATTGCACGTTAGTATTAGAAGATCAGCACTGGCTAGATATCTGGACAGCCAAACCATATTTCCCAATATCTTTACAATATGAACTCCAAAAACTTAAAATCCTAACTAGATAGAATCTCACCCCTCAGAAATTGTCACATATGCAAACTGCTTACTCCCCAAGGTTCTGGAAAGGATGCCAACAACCCGGTACATTTGCTCATTGCTGGTGGCAATGCAGTAAAATACAATCTTTTTGGCATCAAATTAAACACATAGTCAAAGCAATCACATCTACTGATATCACAATCTGCTCTGAAACTTTATTTTTGGATATATGACCTCAACATATTAACACTCATAAGCTGAAAAGGACTTTGGATACTATGGTCTTTGCTGCTCGAACAGCAATTGCTGCTTATTGGAAGAATCCTGAACCTCCATCAATACAAATTTGGTACACAAAACTTTGAGGTCAGTTTTTGATGGAATGTGTCACAGATAAATTGAATACTTTCTCAATAAACCCTGTCAAATCTTTCTTTATGGCAAAATGGGAACCAATTCTAGAGTTCCTATCAGCAGCTGATACAATACCGCAGAGCTGGGCTACCCCTAAGAGATGGTTGTAAGCACTCGTCACCTCACCCTTCATTCTTAATGCTTTCTCTTTGAATTATGTTCTGTCACTATTATATCGCCTAATTATAAGATTTTTACATGTTGCTATCAGATTAAATATATGTTGTTTATACCAGTTAAGTGGAATTAACTTTTGAGATGTCGGCATTTGTTGGTGATGAAAAGTTATAAGAAGTATAACTCAACAAGAAAGAATATACACAGTTGACTTACATTGTTGAACAGTTGGTATCATCTATTCAAATGATTAATTTTTCTGTTTGTTACAAAAATGAAGCGGTCTTATTGGAAGTTTAACGACATTGTAATGATCAAAAATGTTCTTGATTTCTGTAATGCTTTTATACTTATTCTAATTTAAATAAAAATATTGAATTAAAAAAAACATATAGGGTAAAAGAATTAATGCTGCAGGTGAGAGGGAACCCCACAAATGAACTGTGAAGAGACTGAAAAGCTATCACATCTAGGATAGGGTTGCCAACTCCTGCTTGGGAAATATCTGGAGATTTGGGGGGGTGGAGCCTGGGGAAGGTTGGGTTTGGAGAGAGGAGAGACCTCAGCAGAGTATATTGCCACAGAGTAGTCCACCCTCCAAGGCAACCGTTTTCTCCAGGGGAACAAACCTCTGTTGTTCAGAGATCAGGTTTAATGCTGGGAGATCTCCAGCCCCCACCTGGAGGTTGGCAGCCCTACCTAGCTGTGCCAGCTACACTGGTAGGGGTGGGGGATCCCCTGCCCCAAATGGCTGTCAGGTTGACAACATGATGTCACTTCCAAGGGTAACATGGAAGCAATGCCAGTCCCTTCTGGGAATTGCTAGAAACTTATTTCCAGGTTTTCCCAGGACTGATGTTACACCCTGGCTGCCCCCATACCTCCCACTGGTTACCAGTCCACCACTACCCTCTGGCAGGGGACTAAGCAGCAAAGACCTGCAGCCTTGTGAGCTGAACGCTTAGGAGTACGAAAGCTGAGAGACTGAGCCAGCGGGGACCAGCTGATCAAACAAAAAGTATTAATAAGAAAATCTGAACAATGCCAGAAGATGCACCTGTAAGTGAAGGCTCACTAAGAATAAGCAACTTCCTGCGTAGGTGTGTGCAGGAGAGATTGTTGATAGGAAGTCATTATATGATTGTTTATGGTTACATAGGTAATTAAAATGTTATCCATGCTGAACTGAGAGTTTACACAGTCAGGATTTGTTTACCCAGTCTTTTAATAATTCTTCTGCTACTGCTAAATAAATAAACTCTTACCTTTCCCCCCCTTAATACAATGGTATAAATGTATTTAGCTCTAATACCCAGCTGACAGGGTTTGAATACCCACCCATGAAACCGGAGAAATCACAATATATATTCTCTTGCTGTCGTAGTCATACAGTGATTCACTTCAAAAATACATTTTCAGAGTCAAGTTATAGCCTACCAATTGTGCAAGGGCATGGGGGGGGGGGGGCATAACTAGTTTACATCTGCCTGAAACAACATTTCTATTGTAAGTGAAGCTCCAACATAGGGAACCTTCATTCTGTCTCTGATAGGATTAAGAATGCTGTCAACCCCATTACCTCCAAAGCCACTCCTAATGGTACTTGAAAGTGGTTAGGGTGTTAAACTGTGGAGTCCTAGCTTCAAATTCCCACTCAACTGTGAGCCTCAGTGGGTGACTTACAGTGCCATCCTAAGCAGGGTTCCCTCTAAGCTGAGTTAGTGTGAGCTAGCTCACGGTTTTTTAGCCTCCAGCTCACACATTTTTGTCTTCACTCAGGAAGGATGGCTCCAGAGCAAACTAATGTATGCAGCAGCCAAATCACTCACTCACAATTTGAATGCCAGCAGCTCACACAGTAGAATTTTTGCTCACAAGGCTCCACAGCTTAGAGGGAGCATTGATAAGTAGGGCTGCTCAAATCTTACTCAGGTCTAGTCAGTGGGGCTTACTCAGAGGAAAGTGTTCCTAGGATTGCGCTCCTCTGGTCATTCTCTTTCACACTAAACTACCTCATGGAATCACTGTGAGAATAAAATGGAGGAAGGGGAAAGCGTTTTTCCTACCCTGAGCTCCTTAGAGGAAGGACACAATAACTATGTAATAATAAATTATTAGTAAGTGGAGTGATTGCCTACCAGAACAAGCAAATTGGGTGGAACAATGCTGTCGTGACCATAGTCTGAATACAGATACACTCTGTATAGGATATTAAGGTAGAGAGCCTTAATGAAAAATAAAATAGATGAGACAACTAAAACAGTAGAGTAGATTGTACTCAATGATTATCCCTACTTTTCTGATCGCTGCAAACTATGTTGCTATGGTACAGACATATCCTATATAGCACCTATACTGTTAGGGTGATGTTAGGAGGCTAAGCTCAACGTGGTCCCTAGAGTACAAAAGCTGAGCCTAGACACTGACCTTTTGGAAAGTGAAAAGACATTTGGAAATGATCATATCCTAGCTGAGTTCCTGAACTTTGCCATCTGTTAAAAATGAGTTCCTAGACTGCCTCTATACTCAGTTCTGTGGAACCTTACTGCATAGAAACATACATAAAAGCATTTTTTGTCTCACTGGAGTCAAGAATGGTTTGTATTCCTCTTTCACCCAGTATCTTTGAACTCTCCACCTGGGGCACCAGAAACTACAACAGAAGAAAAAAAAAGAGCCCACGTTCAGCACCCTGATTCACTCAGTGGTCAACTAGATGACATGGAATGCTCACCGGGGGGGGGGGGGGGGGTGTCAAAGCTACTCCTGTTGCTGTTCCTCAGGAATTGCTGTTTTTCCCTGAACACAGTAGTTCCATTGAGCCATCATAGCTCATATCTATTGATGAATTTAGCCTCATAGAAAACAGGATACATAAAAGCAGGATATTTATTAGAATGTTAGATGTGGGGGACTTGACCCCCCCACCCCAAAAATCAGGGTCTTCCTTCATATTTGGTGTAGTAGTTAAGAGTGGCAGACTCTAATCTGGAGAACCAAGTTTGATTCCCCACTTCTTCACAAGCAGCCAGCTGGGTGACTTTGATCTAGGGTTGCCTGCCTCCAGGTGGGGCCTGGGGATTCCCCGCTTTTACAACTGATCTCCAGCTGACAGAGATCAGCTCCCCTGGAGAAAATGGCTGCTTTGAAGGGTGGACTCTATGGCATTGTACCATGCTGAGGCCCCTCCCCTCCCCAAACCCCACCTTCTCCTGGCTCCACCCCCAAAGTCCCTAGGTATTTTCCAACCCGGACTTGGCAACCCTACTTTGATCAGTCACAGTTTTCTCAGAGCTATTGTCTCAAGAGCAGTTCTGTCACTCAGCCCCACCTACTTCACAGGGTGTTTGTTGTGGGGAGAGGAAGGGAAGGAGATTGTAAACCGCTCTTAGACTCCAAGTGAAGGGCGGGATATAAATCTTCTTTTCCTTCTCTTTCTCCTTCCCATTCAAAGCTACTTACACACCAACCACTTTGATGTAGTGATGTTCTTATATCCACATACAGAGCTCAGTTACATGGATTTCATGAGTTGCAGTGCAATCCTAAACAGAGATGTACCCTTTAAAGTCAAATGGGATTAAAAGGGTGTCATTCTTTTTAGGATTGGATTGTTAATACCTTGGAGGCTGGCACTGGAAGTTCCTGTCCTAGTATGACTGATATGAACTTGAACAGTTCTAGCCTGAGTTGTCTTTAGTTTTACCAGCTGGATTTTACAGTCATTGTGATGATCCAGAGGCCTAAATCACACTGTACTCCTTTGTTTCTCAGAGTTAGCCCAATTACACATTTTAATTCCAAGCACATCTTTTCTTAGGTACACGTTTCCTTTTAAGGCAAGGACAGGGAGATCAGAAATGGAATGGTAATTTTTTGAATGGAATGGGCTCCACAGGTTAAGCTGGTGGTAAACAAGCATCATTATGAGATAAAGGTTTTGTGATTTAGATGCTTTCTTACCGGAGGTCAATGGGACTTATGTCTAAGTAAAGGTATTTGCATTAATTAAAAGAAACCTTGCTCTGTATGTTGATGAGAATTATCCATCTCATTATGCTTGAAGAAGAATGCAGGATTACAACACCTTGAATTCTCGGGCTTAGCTCATACATTCCATATGTGGTGTGGCTACCATTTAACCAGTGGGTGTAGCATGTGGCCAGAATATTTTGTTGCATACTCCCCCTGACCCTAGCCCAACCAATGAAAGGCCAGGAAGCAACACTGTGGGCATAGTTTATTTTGGGTGAAAGAGTGCTGAAGATTAGAGTTTCTTTGCTATATTCCCACCACTACAGAATATTGGTTTCAGATCCTTCTCAGGCAGGTAAATTGCATATGTGGGTAAACAGTTCCACTCATTATCTCCCCCTGAGGGAATCATCCAATCATCCCTGACCATTAACAAACAATCATCTGAACAACAAAAAAAGGTGATGGCCCAGCACTTGTCCAATCTGTGGGATGATTGCTAATTGAAAGCACAGAGTGGGCAAAGGCCCATATGGCAAGCCATGCTGATTGAACACTCTCTCCCTCAAGGCTGTGACAATGCCACGAGCACAGGGTGGGGCCCCCAAACCAAGCTGATGCGTAATATTAAACAAATATTTGGCTGACTGATCTTCACAAACCAGTGCTTGCTCCCAGTTACATTCCAAAAGCACTAGACAACTCAGGCCATCAGCCGCTCTGAGCCATGAGGGAAGGTGGAATATCGCTATTTCAATAAATAATAATAAATTGCCAATATATGTCCATGCATCAGCATCCCAAATATTGTGGAACTGTATGATCTTGGTTATATAGAATCACCTGGATGCTTCCATGTAGACCTTGAGCTATGAGGATGCTGTATTTTGTGATGACAAATATGTATAGCTTTAATATAGCAAACATAGCATTGTAAGAGCACTTCTTCATACCCTGTGGTGACACTCCAATACTGAATTAATAGCTCTTAAGCCCATTGATTGCACAATGCAAGGGCATAAGTTCTGGCCTGGCAGGAGAGACAGGCAGAAGCCGAGACAGGCTGGAGGGAAAGTGTAGAAACTCATTTCTCTCCTTTCAAGTTACATTCTCCCAAACTGTGAACAGCACAGCAATGAAGAACTTTACTGTAGTTCTTCGGGGGGTGGGGGGGGGGACGGGACTTCCTCTTCTTCCACTGAAGGTCAAAGTCCTTGATTCTGTATATTCCAAGAAGAGCTGCATATCGTAATAATACAGCAAATCATGATGGCTAAGCTTCTCTCAGCTTCTCCTTGAGCTGAGCAATGGTTGTCTGTCTAGTCTTTTAGTATGGTAAAAGTTTCCCTTACTTACAAGGTGCACAGAACGCTGTCACCTTCCCACCAAAGTGGTACCTATTTATCTACCTGCAATTTCTTGCTTTCGAACTGCTAGGCTGGCAGGAGCTGGGGCCAGAGATGGGAGCTCACTCCGTCATGAGGCACTCGGGTCTCAAGCTGCCAAACTACCGACCTTCCAGTCTGCAGCTCAGTGTCTTAACCTCTGAGCCATTGTTTTTAGTACATTTGTTTATATTGTAGTCAGAGGTTGCAGCCCTCCCCTTTTTGTTGTTGGCTTTGTAGCTTCATCTGTATTGTGTTTGCATGCTGCACTGTATTTATATGCAAATGATATGGTATTTATATTGCAATATATATCTTTTGTATGTTTAATATATACATTACATATAATGCCAATTTATAAATGCACAAGTACTGCACTGAAAAATATGTACATTTTTAACAGGAAAAATCAGTTCAGAAAATAGTGCTAAAACAATCATAGATTTGGTTTGCACACAAAATGGAGATTTTTCAAGTCAAAACAGCAGAGATGATAAATTGGAAACCATCTCTCATAGTTCCACATTAGGGTTGCCAACTTGCAGGCAGGGCCCAGAGATCTCCGAGATGACAGAGATTGGTTCTCCTGGAGAAAACAGTGGCTTTGGTGGACAGAGTATAGGGCTTTATTCCCCACTGAGGTCCCTCCTCTCTGCAAACCCTGTACTCCCCAGACTTCACCCCCAAATCGTCCCAATCCACAGCTGGCAACCCTGTGCTACTTACATCTAAAGTGAGGATTGATGTCTTCTACCCATATCAGAAAGAGACATTCAGGAGTTTCACCTTCTGAAACAAATGGCATGCATAAATCCAGGATTCACATGAGCTTTCTGCACTCATGTATAACAGTGGAGAACAAATCACCTTTAGCTGTATTATTCTCTAATGTGGACTGTTTTACTAACAGTACAGTCCTGTGCACTTTCTGTGGGCTAAGACTGGAGTAACTTTGCACAGCATGGCACGTTCAGAATGTTAAGAATCTGCTTAAAGCACCATCACAAAAACAGAGATTTTTAAGGATTCTTCCTGAATAGCAGAAAAATAGTTGTAATATTAAGGTTTTGATCAAAACAGGTTAGCAAAACTTATTCTTTGCTTATTCGATTAACTCCTATATACAGGAATGTGTGGACATTTGGCCTTAAGGATGAGAGTGGAAATATCTTCTTGCTTTTTGATGGGGGTTCTTTGGGGAGAACAAAGGCTTTCACATCTTTTTAAGCTGCCATTCAGCTGCATGTAATGAAAGTTCCAGCTTGTGCAAGTGCCAATTAGAGCTAATTAGAAGCTGACTGCCCTGGCTTGGCACAACAATCCTCCGCAGAGTTCACTTTGATTTTTGTCAGAGGAAAATGAAGGTTGCAATTCTCACTTGACTTACTCCAGTGCAGAACTGGAATATGTTCAGCTGAATTCAGTTGATTTGGAACTTCTCCTAAAGCAGTGAGCTTCTTTGAATCCATTTTCTGTGGAGCAAGCTGCATCGAGGTAATGAATTTCATTCATTAGTGTTTATTAATAGTCCACATTTATCAGATCAGCCCCTAATCCTCCTTTATTTCCCTCTTCCTCCCCCATTTCTTTAACAGGGTGTTCTTGAACCACTGGAGTCCCAATTGACTTGCTCTTTTCATTGCAGTCTGATTTCTCATGGGTATCATCAGATGCAGAAGGCTCCTTGAGTTTTTGTATGAGAGTAGAAGAGGGAATGTCAAGTATCGTGGCTTTCCTTATTTCTGCATGACAAGCCACAAAAAAATGCCCTGTCTGTAGTCACCACCCACCTCACTTCTGAAGGAAGGAACACAGAGGACAAGACCTGAGAGGCTGATTTTGTCTTCAGCACAACAATGTAAGGTGTAGGAGCCTTGGATTCCTTTGCACCTTGTCATTCTGCTTGCACCGAACTGTCCTTACTGGTCCTGGGGAAACCTGACACTCTCCATCATACCCCTTTTCTATTTTGATTCAGCCAACATTTATGAGAATTAGCCTAGTATCTAATCTAGGGGTCCCCAAATGGTGCCCACCAACCCCATACCTGGCAAATGTTTCTAGAAAATGCAAAGAGAAGAGGGGGTTGCCTACAAGGCTTCTGATTGGTCATTGGATATCTGATTGGCTATTAATAATGTATACTATTTTTGGTAGTAGCTGCAACCACAGCACATTTTCTTTGCATGATTGAAGGTAAACTGTGTGTATGCAAGAAAATATTTTTAAACAATATGTTCAGTTTCAGAGGCAACCTGTTAAGCAGAGGTTCTGACCAAAATGTTAAGGTGTTACTATAACAGTTATGCATAACCACACTTTCTGAAATATTGTGGTTAGCTCCGCCTTCTGTAGCAGCCATTTCGTGATTGGCTCAGCCTCCTGCTACAGACATTTTGTGATTGCATCTGCCATCCTATGTCAGAATTCCAAACATGCCCCCAGGCTCCAAAAGGTTGGAGACCCCTGATCTAGGCAAGTATAATGGAGGACATTAACTCATTCAAGTTTTTTCTTGCCATGATAGGCTGGAATGCCTACCCTTGTGTAAATGTACATATAAATAGGCATACAAGTAGCCATACCAACCAGTCACCTGTAAGATACAAATGTGCAAGCAATATATGTTGTGATTCAGATTTTTATTGATTTGTTTAGGATATTGCCTATATTTAAAACAAGGCCAAAATATAAAAACAAGCCATTAGAAACAAACTATTAAAAACAAGCAATTGGACATACACAACATAAAAACTAGCCATTAAACAGAAGCAGACAATTAAAAGATGGTAAAATAAAACCCCAACCAATTTCCCACTAGTGCTGCCCCGGCGTTGGGTCCTCCGTTTGCCCCCATTGCCTGCTTGAATTTCCCACTATTTGCTGCAGGGCGCGTTTCGACCTGGGGCTTTGCGCAATTTCTCCATGGCTTTGGTGAGCCTCAAAAAACAGGATCACCGAAGCCATGGAGGAAATGGGAGGAAATCGCATAAAGCCCCGGGTCAAAATGCACCCCACGGCAAATAGTGGGAAATTCAAGCAGACAATCGGGGCAAATGGAGGACCCGATGCCGGGGCAGCGCTAGTGGGAAATTGGCCCCCTAATAAAAAGCCGGGGTTAAAATATGTGTTTTGGCCTGGTACCTAAAAGAAAGTAAAGTGGGTATGTTTAGCCTGCAGAGGAGATGACTGAGAGGTGATATGATAACCATGTTCAAGTACTTGAACAGCTGTCATATAGAGGATGGTGTGGAGTTGTTTTCTGTCAGACCAGAACCAATGGGTTGAAATTAAATCAAAAGAGTTTTTGGCTAAACTTTAGGAAGAACTTTCTAACAGAGTGGTTCCTCAGTGAAACAGGCTTCCTCAGGAGGTGGTGGGCTCTCCTTCTTTGGAGGTTTTTAAGCAGAGGATAGATGACAGAAATGCTATTTCTGTGAACTTTAGGCAGATCAGAAGAGGGAGGGCAGGAAGGGTTGCATCAGTGCTTCGTTACTGTGGCCCTTTCTTACATGCCCAGGAAATTCCGATCACCACTTTCGGGTTAGGAAGCAATTTTTCTCCAAGCCCGTTTGACCAGGGATCCTGGAGGTTTTTTGCCATCTTCTGGGCATTGAGCAAGAGTCACTGAGGGAGTGTGTGGGGGGGAGGTATTTGTGAATTTCCTGCACTGTGCAGGCGGTTGGACTAGATGACCCTGGAGGCCCCCTCCAACTCTATGATTCTATGATTCTAGGTGCCAGACAAGCCTTCAGGAAGAGGATGTTCCAGATATGAAGTGCCACCACAGAAAATGCTGTCTGTAGTCACCATTTACCTTACTTCTTAAGGTAGGGACACAGAGAACAAGACCTGAGAGGTAGATCTTAACTGGTGAGCTGGATATGATGGGAGGAGATGGTCCTTGGGGTTGCCAGGTCCCCTCAGCACTCCTGTGAGGGAATTTGGGGGTGTTTTGGGATGTCCCAAATGAGAAGGACATCCCATATATGCCTCTTCCCATATACGCCTCGAAGAGCACTATGCTCTGACAGTCAACACCTCCTGGCCCAAAGGATGTCTGCTTAGCCTCGACCAGGGCCAGGGCTTTTTCTGCCCTAGCCCCCACCTAGTGGAACATGCTCCCTGTTGAGATCAGGGCCCTGTGGGATCTTATTCAATTCCGCAGGGCCTGCAAGATAGAACTGTTCCACCAGGCTTTTGGCTGAGGCATCCACACATGGCCTCCCCGAGGCTGCTAACTCCCACCCACTGTTAACTGGCCATATCTATCTACATCAATGGGCGGGATTCTCCCTACTGCAGGCTATAACTATTTATTTTATATGTTTATAATGTGTTTTAAATTTTGTTGTATTTATTGAAATGTTGTAATGCAGTTCTGAGATTGCCAGTTTGGTGTAGTGGTTAAGTGCGCAGACTCTAATCTGGGAGAACTAGGTTTGATTCCCCACTCCTCCACTTGCACCTGCTGGATGACCTTCGGCAAGCCATAGCTCTGTACCAGCTGTTCTCTCAAGGACAGTTGTCTCAGAGCTCTCTCAGCCCCACCCACCTCACAGGGTGTCTGTTGTGGGAGGAGAAGAGAAAGGAGTTTGTAAGCCACTCTGAGACTCACTTGGGTAGTGAAGGGTGGGGTATAAATCCAATCTCTTCTTCTTCTTTTTCTCTTATACCAAAGGAGCCTCAATTATTCCAGCAGCCTTAAAGTTATACAATGCCAAAACCATCTCTGTAATGCTGTATGGTTCCTTCTTAGGTGCATCTGCCACAGATCTTTCAAAGATAGAAAGAATACAATCAAAATTTCTCCGAGCCCTTTTACAAGTGCCAAAATGTGTTCCAATAGCCTTTATTCAACTCATGCTTGGTGTAGTGAAAATGGAAACTAGGATTGGTTTAGCATCCATAAAATTCTGGCTTAAACTAAACTTGCACCCCGAGGAGGTAACCTATGGCATTATAGCAGACAGCTTTCACTCTAGATGGCTGAAAGCCATTCATCAAAAATTACAATCAGTGGGACTTTCTTCTCAGGATCTCCTATTTATAAACAAGGATCAGGCATTCCTAATGATAAGGCAGAAACTTTTTGATCAGGACAGACAGGATGACTTGGCCAAACTTTCCCCATTTATATGAATTAGTCCCTTTAGAGATAATCCAGCCCCAGCGTCATATTTATTCCATACTGACAATCCCAAGCAAAGAAGGGTTTTTTTCCTTAGCGAGGAGAGCGTCCCTACTGTCTATGATTTTGGAAGGTAGATTTAATAAAATCCCCTTCTCGCAGCATTTTTGCCCATGCGGTGCACTTGAAGTAGAGACTTAACAACATGTTCTACTATAGTGTATCTGGTATGAGGAGCCGTGCATGAAACTTTTCTTTGATATCCAGAGTAAAATGTATGTATCTAGTCTGGGAAGGATACAACATTTTATTCTCTCAGATGTGGACTTTTTCAGGCTGCTGCTAGATTTTTTGCAGCCTGTCTTGCAATACGTAGAGAGAAGATGATCATTTCCCCATGATTCAAATATCTTAATGTTGGATGATTTTATTATATATTATACCATTTTAACTCATATCTCATATTTTATTCTGTGTATTCAGTTTTACTTTCTGTATTATAAGCTGGCAAAAGCTGTTAAATAAACTTTGAAATGCTGTAACTCACCCTGAGCCCATTTACAGGATGGGTGGGATATAAATGCGAAAAATAAATAAAATAAATAATGTGTCACCCAGAAGTGATGTCATCATACCGGAGATATCACTCAGGGACGTTCTGGTTTAAGGGCAAAATTTCATGGTAAAACTGGCTTAAAACCATAGAGTTTTGCCCTTTAACCAGAGCATCCCCACGTGACATCCCTGGTATAATGATGTCACTTTGGGGTGATGTCATCACATTGGGAAATCACGTAGGGACATGGCTATTTGGGGGTAGGGAGAAGCCCCCAAACCATGGGAACCACCACCACAGGGACTGGCAAGCCTAATGGTCTTACAGGTATCCTGGTCCCAAGCTGTTTAGGGTCCAAAAGATAAGAACCAGTACTTTGAATTATGCCCCAGATGTATCACCAGTGCAGGTCTTTCAGCATAGGAAATATGATCCCTGCAACCAACTCCTGATAACAGCCTGGTTGCTGCATTTTGGACTAAGTGAAGTTTCTGGACAGTTCTCAAAGGCAGCCCCACATACAGTGCATCAGTAATCTTACTTGGATGGGAACCAGAGCATGAATCATTGTGGCCAGATCACACTGTCTGAGGAACAGTCATAGCTGATGAACCAGCCAAATCTGTGTTCTATGGGGGCGATTCCGCACCAGCGCCTTCTCCAACGTTACCACTCAATATATTTCGGCGCAAGCAAGCGTTTCCGCATAGTTTGCATCGGAATCAGTTAAAACCCGATTTTTCTGCGAAAATTCCCCGCATTTTCCCGATTCTTGATTTTCAGTGTTTTTTTCTCTGCTGCGATTTGGAGCACGAATTGTTCCTGTGCGGAACACAAGCCGGGGGATTGTCCTTACTCCTCCCCTCTTTGTAAGGCCGCCCCTCTCTCCGCAGCCCACCAACCTCTACTCGCAAGTGGGTCCCTCCATTTTGTTTTATCTTTTCCCTTTCAAGACTTCATCGTGTCCTACCAAAGAGTTTTTTTATTTCTAACACTGTGCTACGTTGCAACGCACCATCTATGGACGGTGCTACTTGGGGGGGGGGGTTCCGTGGGCAGAGCTACGTTGTAACGCAACCCCGCCCATTAGAGAAAAAAATTTTTCCCCGAAGACTAAGTTCAGAGTACATTTGCGGAAATGCAGACCCAGACTTATCGAGGCTCAAAACTTTATCATGCGGAAACAGAATAATTACTTCGGGACAACAAAATCCGGGAATACAGGGCAGCAACCAGCTGGTGCAGAATCGCCCTGGAAGAGACATAAGCCTCCAACTGTAAGCCAGGATTGAGTAGCATCCTCAAGCTACAAGCCTGCTCCTTCAGGGGGAGTACTACCTCCTTCAGGGCAAACTGACTCCACAGCTTCTCCAACAGCACCTCTGTTTTGTCTAAACTGAGCTTTATTTTATTGGCCCTCATCCAACCTACTACCTTCTCCAAGCACCGTTCAGAACTTCCACAGACCCAATTGGCTTAGCTATTAAGGAGAAGTAGAGTTGGGCATCATCTGCATATTGGTGAAACCTCACTCCCCAGATGACCCCTCCCGGTGGTTTCATGTAGATGTTAAACAGCATGGGGACAAGATGAAACCCAGCAGGACTCTGTAGTAAAAATGTCATGGAGTTGAGCTGCAGCCTCCAGCCCCACCCTCTGCAATCAGTTGGTCAAGCAGGTAAGAGCAGAACCACCAAAGCACGGTGCCTGCCCTGTTCTCAAGCCAGTCAGCCTCTCCAGAACAATACTGTGGTTGATATTATAGAAAACCTCTGAGAGGCCCAAATGAATCAACAGGGACAGACTCCCCTGTCACTCTCCCAGTGAAGGTCATCAGCCAGGGTGACCAAAGCCATTTCTGAACCAAAGCCAAGCCTGAATCCAGACTAAAATAGGTCTAGATAAATTGGTGTAAAATATTATTGTGTACACCATATGCAATCAAACTGCCTTAGTACCTCTTATTTTTGTGAACTGAAACTGACTCAAGTGCTCAAAGACCAACTGAAAATATTTGTGCTTTACAGTGATGGTGATCTACATATGTCTTAATCTGACAGGAATCTAAATATCCATCACTTATTTATACACTATTAAGTGTCTTTGAAACTGGGGCTCAACTGTATTCTCATAGCCCTTGAATTCCTTGCCTTTGCACATGTTTCACAGCATTCCCTAGACCTTCCCCAAACACATCATAGTTTGAAGCCTTTACCTGTACAGAAGGTAATCTTTTCCCCCCAATCAGAGATCTCCTGTGTTCTCTGCCATTCCTAATTTCAGATAGTTCATTTAGTACATCTCTGCTTGAAGCCCAAAGGACGGTTTTGTCATTATAAATTAAAAATGATTCAACTTCTAATTAGGTAGGCTATAGATCCCTTTGCACAGTCATTGCTGTAAATTACTTGGTTGAATTACTTACTTCAGAGGAAGGCGACTTGCTTCGGGGGGAATGAAAGGGATGAAGGACAAAAGTCAATAAGGGATGTCAACCAGGGGTGCCATTTGAGACAGTTCCCAAATAGGCTACACGTGATCAGGTCTCAGGGATATTTTCCGGTCAAGTTGCTGGTTTTATACAATTGAATATCTCTTGGTTAATCAGCTCATCCTGTTGTCTGCTTAAACGGAGTTAGACCAAGCAAGTTTTAGAATTTGCTGCTTTTGGTGGAGGGGGACCAGTCTAGATATTATCACTCCAATATGAAATCTAACTGGAACGGTAGTGTGGCAGCTATTCTGCAAGGTTACTGTAATGTATATATGTGGTGAGCCATGCACACTTTCTTTGGGACTACTTTGGGTGAATCTCCAAAGCCACCCCATGTTTTCCCAACCTATATGGGCAATATAAATCCAGTCCTAGAATTCATTTTTCAGATGTTCCCTGGTCTTTTGAGGAACTGTGTCTTGTATCTTACTAATAGAAGAGATCAACACAACTGCTACATGAAGCTTTGTAATTTCCCTTACAAATGGAACTATCTGTGAATAAATAATTGATCAGATATTTACACAGAAGCTTTCTAAGACAATAGATCCAAGTCTGGTTGCTACCAATTCATGAGAAATGGTAATTTCTCAGAATCTTCAGAAATGAGCTTTATTCTGATGCATTGCTGTCTGCTGTTCACAAAGGCATGAGGATAACAGGATAAGCTAAGAGAATGGACCATGAAGAAGAAAGTAACTCAGATAATCTGACAGGGATGGTCCCAAACAGAAGCGAGTTGATATTCCCATTGAAGAAAATCATCTGAATAGTTATTTCTATGCACAGTGTATCGATGTTCTCTCACTATATCCATTGCCCTGGGGCTTTCTTAATTCTATATAATCAAAAGTGGGTTCTGTTTTCTTGCTCTTCCATTCTTTGCTCTGCTCTGATGTTTCACCTGCCTGCCAGCCAGAAGCACTTTGCCTGATTTCAGGTACTGCTGCGGAGGTTATATGCCCCATTATGTCTTTTGCTTGTATCCTCTAGAAGACATGGGGGAAGGTTAGGGCAGAGTAAACAAGGTAGGGATAGAGCTAAATGTCACCTCCCTGCTATCCTAGGGACACTTTCCTAGGGATAATCCCCATTTAATAGACTTGAAGAGGGTTCTGAGTAGACCTGCTTAGAATTGCTCTCTGGAGTACTATCAAAAGGTAACTGTAAAATGTTTGGAGCTACTTTCTAACTAGGGCCATAGTTCTAAGCACACAAGTTTAAAAGCCCATCAAAGTCAAGTCAATGGGAATTGCTCCTCAGTTAATTTTAGCATTGTAGTCCTTAAAATAGGTTTCAGTATATAGGTTCAATGAATAACGTTTCTCTCACATACACTACAAACAGGTGTATGTGTATGTTCAAAACAGCAGGTTATGTAATCATCAGTTTAGTGTCACCATTTCAGATCCAATGAAATATGCTGTTTTGCTTTTCTCTCACAAGTTTGTTTCTAAGACAGTGATTTGATACTGAGCCTCCTCCCAAACACAAACACACATACACACTTCTCTACATGCTGTTCAAGCTGTCCCTCGAGAAATAAAGTAGCTGTTTTGCACATTTCTCATTATGGGAATCTAATGAGAACTCTAATTAGCATCATGAATTTTTCCTGTAGTTCTCAAACTTTACAGTTGTCTGAGCACTTCTCAGTCATGGTTCTGCGACTCTCTGCCTCATTCATACTGTTATTCTCAGAAGTGATTTATAAATGGCTGTCTCAATTTGGCTTTTATCCTATTTATTCCAGCAGCAGTCTACATGAGACTATGCACTTACACTTAACAATAGCCTCCGTGCAAATACCTCTGGTATACTGGCATGGAGTCATCAGCAGTCACATCACGACTGGTGTAGAGTTCCCGTGGAGGTGCTCTTTGTGTGATCAAGTTCCTCTAGGTAGGGGTCTTTATGAGTTCCTGCTGGAATCTGATCATAACAGGTCAGAATGCTGGATTATGATGGGGGAGACCTAGATTTAACTCCTCCCTTGTCATAAATCTCACCTGGGGACCTTGGGCCAACTAGTCTCAGCCTTACCATTCTCAAGGGACAGTTGTGGATATAAAATGAAGGCAAGGAGAACCATCTACCATCTGCTCTGAGCTCCTTGGATAAAATGCAGGATAAACATGTAATACATGATTAAAAGTATTGCCATGTTTGTAGCAACCAGGGCAGCCATATGCATGACCCCATGTGAGATGCCAGTTCACACAAGTCGCAGGGAGCTAAGTTCCTCCTCAACACATACACACACTATACAATGGAAGACCTAAACTGGTTTCTGTTTAGTGGCAACCCAGTCCTTCTTTAACCACCTCTGCCTCTCTGGCTTTTATCACAGAGAAACAGCATCGCAGAGTGGCCTTGTCTTGTACTGCTCAGATGATCAGCAAAGCTTTCAGTAAGCTGACCAGTGGGTCAAGAAGTTCAATTACCCCAGGCTACAGCAGACTTCTTAGAAACATAGGAAATGATTTAAAGACTTCCAAATCAGAGGAAACCCACTATAGCCCCAGGTAAGTTGTTTCAATGGCTAATCACACTCACTTTTTAAAAGGTTAACCTTATTTCTATTCCTATTTTGTCAGCTGCTAAACAGTTTTTGAATATTTATGCATGCCAAATCTCTGAACATTATCTGAGATAACCTTCACTCGATGTTGATAATAGTTAGCTTCAGCAGATCGGGGTCCATGGATGGGGAACCTTGCTTAGCAGCTATAGAGAAGAGGAACTGATAGAAAGAAACAACAGTGAATGCAGCTGACCTCACCTGTGATTGGTTTCTGCTGACCCCTGATAGTTATAAATGGTTTTGCCACAGGCATGGGATAGCAGCTTTCTTGAGCAACAGGCACATTGCTTGTTCTTCCTCCTTGCTGGCTTGTCTACTTTTTAAGTACATTTTAAATTATGTATTTTAAAGCATTTGTTTAAAACTTTTCTCTACCATTTCATGCAATGTTTAAAAACAAGTCAAATCAAAATAGCATTATTAAAATTATTTTCAGCTATTACACCACTCACCTTTCAAAACAAGCCAAGGAACAGTTAGAAGTTTTTAAAGCTTAAAAGCATTCCTAATTAAGTGTGCTTTGCACAGTCACCTAAAACAAATCCAAGAAAGGTTTTATTGGTTTGGCATTTATTTAGAGTAGACAAATCCAGGCTGGGGAAATTCCTAGAGATTTGGGAATGGAGCCTTGGGAAGGCACAGTAGGGTATAATGCTGTAGATAGCAGTGAGTCATCTGGAGATCAGTTGTGATTCCAGGAGAACTCTGAGAGCCACCTGGAGGTTGGCAACCCTTTATTCTATTTATTCATACAGCCAATGTGCCTGATGCTAAGGGCTGGTTCACATTTAGTAAAGAGGACCTTTTCATCTCTTGAAGGAAATTATTCTTCAGCTGTGGGGCCACCACTGAAAAGACTCTTCCTCTTTCTGTATATAAATTTCACCCATCAGAGTGAAAGCTCCTTAAAAATTATCTTAACAGGCATCTATCTATACATTCTTCTGTTGCCCTTCCTTTGAGGGGCTCAATGTATATGACTCTTTGCCCCCCCCCTTTCATTTTATGCCCGCCACAGTTCTACAAGGTAGGCCAAGCTGAGTGAAAATGACTGGCCAGCAATCATCTAGTGAGCTGCTTGGCAGAGTTCAGTTTTGAACCTAGGTTTCCCAAGTCCTAGTTCAACACTCTAACCACTGCACCCCATTGGCTTTCCATGAGCATATTCATATATAGAAAGGCTACCAAAGATTTGTAAAGCCCAGTTAATGATGGGATTTAAAGGATAATCCAGCTCATTGGATTGTGTTACACTGCTACTATTCCCACCACTTGTCTTCCTTTCTTTCCATGCTTCCATTCCCACCACCCACTGTCACTGTCTCACCTCACCATACCTCTGTAGTACCCCCTCCTGTTGATATCAGTTTAAACACTAATTATATAGTTTAACCTCCTTAACTATCAGCCGTTCCCCCCACTGCTGCCCTCTTTTCATGTATTTGTCTGTGGTAGAACCTAGTTGGAGATGGTCACAATATTCCTTATGGCATCTTCTTGAAAAGCTCGCATATAATTTCAAATTCTTGAAAGTACCAAAAGCATTACTGTGTAGTCTCCATCCATCCCTAAACTTCATTTGATACATGGAAGTCTGCACTAGAACACAGAAGTATGAAATGTACAAGAATGTGATGAAAGTTTTAATACAGCCAGAAACAACAATTTTGCCAACAAACTGCAGAAAGCTTACCGGTTGCACATGACATTCTCCTTACTTCTGCAATGGGAGGGAAATAAATTCTCCCTTTCCAAGAAGGGGGGGTTTGCACACAAGGATCTCTCTTTGCTTCTGGTGACTAGAGGTCAGTTAATTCATCACTCCTTGTAGTAAACTCGATAGTTCTAGACTTATCTTGTACAGCAGTAAAATGATAGGAATTCCTATCTAAGCAGTTAATATATGAGTTTGGGAGAAAAACTTCCCCCCACATATATTCTGTGGACCCCCACTGCTTCTGATCAGTTTTACTAACAAGCCATAATCCGTCCTGTAGAGGATAAAGTAGGAGAACTTGGGAAGAAGTTTCTTAATTGATCTTGCAAATTATCTAGATTAATGGCAGTAACCGGACTAATTGAACTTTTGGACTGTAAAATCATTTACTATAGCTGTTCAATAAATCCCCCGATAACCAGGCAGAATAAGAGGATATATAAAGCTCTGAAAGAAGCTTTTGAAATAGTTGTGTTAAAAGTGGGAGAGAGTCCTTTATAGGAAGCTGGGCAGATGATTAACAGAACAAAAGGGACTATCTTACACAGAGAGCTATATTTTAGCAATGTGGGGGAAACTGGCACATCACATTTGTATGACAAAAGCCAAGCTTTATCAGTATTTAAAAATGACTTACATGCAGCAAATACCAGTGCATGGTGAAACTATAGTGATTACCAAAAACTAAAAAAATAAACTCAAAGTATGAAAAGACTAAAGAATTATGAAGTTCAAGCACAAGATTAAAAAGAACATTCCAAAGAAAGAGGTAAAAGATCAATCAAAATAATGAAGCAGCACTTAATATGTTCTTTGGGCATGGCTGGCAGGAGGCAGCAGTCCAGTCATGGAGGTTTTTCAAAGTTATTTCAACAAAAACAAGCTCCCTTCCTCACAAATATGCACTTTAAAAAAAAAGGATAGTTACTCAATTTAGCCTACAGACAGTGCATTTTACTTAAGTCACACTCCAGTTACCAATTAAAGAGCATATCTTATGGTTTAGAGTCTAGACTTAACACACCTTTGCCTCTTGCCCTTATAAAGTTGCCAGATGGTTTCGGCAAAAGCACTCCGCACACTTCCTTCCTCACCCCCTCCAAGGCTACCAACTCTGATTCACAACATTCCTGGAGATTTTGAAGGCAATGCCTGGGAAGGACAGAGTATGGGGTAGGGATGGGCATGAACCAGCTCATAAACTAAAGTTCGTGATAAACTTTTAGCACTGTTCATGGCAGTTCATGGTGGTTCGTGAATGGAGATAGACTGGTGCCAATCCATTCAACTGTTTACAAAACTCCAAGACAACACAGGTGGTGGAATTTTCCAGCCTTGGAAACACCAGTAGAAGCCTTCCAAACCTTAACAGGCACTGCCAGTCACAGAATTCCCATTCTGCTGGATGGGCTCCAAAAGCTATATATTCATTGGCTCTGCTCTCTCCCTCTTGTTTGTTTGCTGGTGAATTGAGAGAGAGGCATGGAGCAAGCAGAGCAGATTCATTGCTTTGCTTTCTGATTGTGATCTACTCTCTGTTGCTGGGATTCATTGCTTCCTGTTTGTGATCTGATCTCTGCTGCTGGTGCCTGGGTGTGGAGTGGAGTGGATTCAGAGATCTGGGTCACAGTCTCTATGTTCAAGCTGAGTGATAAGTATTGGAGTCGGGAGTCCATGGAATAGTGAAACAGCTAGATCTTTATTGCTGGTCCGGATGAAGCATACAACCCAGGGCTCCAAGCCCTCCTTTTATGCTGGTCAGGGACAATCCCCTGACCTCACCCAACTGGCCTGATAGGCTATTAGAAGTCTATTTACATTACATAGGTTCCCTGGGAGAAACCTAGGTACAGGATTGGTGGCCGGTTTGAATCCACCTGGCCTTTGTTCTACCTGGCTGAAGCTCAGGAAGTTTCTTGGCCATGTGCTCTGGCCATGCTCTGGCCATGTGCTCTGGCCATGCGGTCGCAATGAAGAGAGCACATGGCGACCGCATGGTCAGTACATAACACCCCTCCCCCCATAGTCCAGAACCCCTCTGCACACATAGTCTTTGAGATAGTCCGGGCGTCTGCGCTCACGTCCAGAGCGCCGGGGGGTTGTAAGGCGGGGTGTGTTGCTAGTGTCGGCAGGTTGCGGTGTGGGTAGTTGTTCTGCTGGCGGGGCCTGTCTGCTCGGGGGTTGTTCAGGTGTGGATGGTGCGACTGCTTAGTCCGCGGGCAGGAGCGGCATCTCCGCAGTCTCCGGATCAGGGTCTGGCGCTGCTTCTGGAGTCGTGTCGATGTCACGGTCTGTTGGTGCAGGGAGTTCGGGACTATGGGTATCATCGTGGTTCTGGGTACGGCGTCGAATCTGGTCAATGTGCCGTTTCCAGACTACGCCATCTTCCGTAAGGACCTCATAGGAATAAGGCCCTGTGACTCGGACGATCCTCGCGGGGAGCCATGTTGGACCCTGCGCGAAGTTCTTTGCGTATACGGGGTCTTCGGGAGCAAATCCTCGGGCAGCTGGCCGGTCCTCCATTGTCGGGTTCCCCTCGATTGCTCGGTCGGGATGTAGGCAGTCCAAGACGGTTCCCAGTCGTCTTCCCATCAGAAGTTCGGCTGGCCGGCGCCCGGTCCCTGAGTGGGGTGTGTTCCGTTGGCAGAACAGGAACTTGTACAGCTGCTCTTCCCAGTCGCCATGCTCCATCTTCTTTAACGCGTCCTTCGTTGTCCTCACCATGCGCTCGGCCTGGCCATTGGTTGCGGGGTGGAACGGAGCAGAGCGGATGTGGCGCAGACCGCAGGCTTCCACAAACCGTTGAAACTCGCCGGAGGTGAAGGCGGTCCCGTTGTCAGTCACGAGAGTTTCTGGCATTCCGTGTGTCGCGAAGATCGGCCAGAGACTTCTTAAGGCAGCGTTGGTGGAGGTCGAAGCTACCGGCACTACCTCAAGCCACTTGCTGTAGCTGTCAACAACGATAAGAAACAACCGGCCCTGGACCGGTCCCGCGAAGTCTAGGTGCAGGCGGGACCAGGGCTTGTTAGTAGATTCCCAGGATCGGACAGGAGCGTGTGGCGGATCTGGCCGTGACTCCTGGCATTTGGTACACTTCTGGACCCGCCCCTCAATGTCTTTGTCCAGGCCTGGCCACCATACATAACTCCGGGCCAGAGCTTTCATGCGCACAATTCCCGGGTGAGCCTCGTGGAGGGCCTCTAGCACTCGGGGCCGCAGGGGCCCGGGGATCACCACTCGAGATCCCCATAGCAGGCATCCCTTGTGGGCCGATAGTTCGTGCCTGCGTGCCGTGAAAGCGGCAAAATCTGGTCCCGGTTTTTCCGGCCACCCCCTTCCCACCCAGTCCGAGACACGGGAAAGGATGCGGTCCCGCCGCGTGCGACGGGCCACATCTGATACCTGTACGGGGCGCTCCGGTAGATCCTCTAGGAGCGCGACGTGGAAAGCGGGAGCCGGATCAGGGTCGCAGGACGGGAGGGGAAGACGGCTGAGGGCGTCTGCATGACCCATCGCCTTCCCCGGGCGATGTACCAATTCGTAGGAGTAGCCTGACAAAAAAATTGACCACCGCAGGACCCGTGGGGACAGCATGTGAGGGGTCTGCCTGTGGGGGGCAAGGAGACCCAGCAGCGGCTTGTGATCTGTGGCCACGGTGAACGACCGTCCGTAGAGATAGTCGTGAAATTTCCTGACGCCAGCTACGATTGCTAGGGCCTCCTTGTCGATCTGGGCGTAGTTCCGTTCTGCCGACGACAGGGTCCTGGAGTAGTAGGCAACCGGTACCTCCTTTCCGTTGGGTAGCCGGTGTCCCAAGACCGCCCCAACACCGTAGGGGGATGCGTCGCAGGCCAGGATGACAGGGAGCCTCTCATCGAAATGCGCTAAGACCGCATTTGAAATTAATAAGTCTTTGACGGCCCGGAAGGCTGCATCATGCTTGGGACCCCAGGCCCAAGCCGCTCCCTTGTCCAGGAGACGATGCAGGGGTTCAGCGACCGCCACCTTGTGCGGAAGGAAGGCGTGGTAGAAGTTCACAAGTCCCAAGAACGCCTGGAGTTCCGCCTTTGAGGACGGGCGGGGTGCACCTGTAATTGCCACTACCTTCTCCTTTGTAGGGTGAATGCCGTCTGCGGTGACTTGGAACCCCAAGAAGGTCACCGAGGAGACTCCCAGGGTGCACTTGTCTTTTCGAACCTTGAGACCCGCGTCCTGGAACCTTTGCAGCACCATCCGGAGGCGAGCTGCGAACGTGTCGGCGTCCGGGGCGGCGATGAGGACGTCGTCGAAGAACGGCTTCACTCCTGGAACATCTTTTAGGAGAGAATCCATTAGATTTTGAAAGATTCCGGGTGCTACGCTGACCCCAAATTGGAGGCGTTTTACCTTGAACGCTCCCTTGTGAGTCACAATCGTTTGTGCCTCGGCCGTTGCTTCGTCTACGGGAAGCTGCTGATAGGCTTGGGCCAAGTCTAATTTTCCAAATATTTTGGCACCCGCGAGGGAGGCCAGAACATGGCTGACCACCGGTACCGGGTACGCGTGGTCCTGTAATGCCTTATTAATTGTACATTTGTAATCCGCGCAGTACATAACACTGAGGATGGGGGTTTAGCTACTTGGGGGCCTTTCCAGAGAACCCACATCTATATACCCCACCCTTTATGCTTATGGTCTGTTTTCTGCTGCTGGGGTTGGGGTATGGAATAGACTCAGGGATCTGAGCCACATAGTCTCTGCTCACACTGAGCACTGGGGCTTAGCTACTGGGTGCTTCCCCAGAGGACCCTCATTTATATACTCCACCCCTCCTGCTTATGAACACCATAAGGGAGAAAGTGGGTGGAAGGGGTGCTCGTCATGGGGGGAAGAAGCCCTCCCTTTCTGTGCCAGTGATCCCTGTTGCAGGGCTCCAAATCCAGCCTGCCACCCCCTAGAGTCCCACCCTGACAGGGAATCACCAGGGGTCTTGGAGCCTTCTCCCCTTGCTCTTGCTTGGGGCTCTCCCAAGAGGAAACAGGGTAGCAGGAGGCCCCTCCAAGAAATGCTCCCCATGCTCTGAGTGCCATATTTGGGACCCCAAGTCAGGCCACCCTCCAAGAGGTCCTGCTCCCAGGGATGCTAACAGTGCCACAAAAAGGGCAAGGGGGAGGACCCAGTAAGCACTCACTCACCTCATCGGTTTGGGGGTTTGTTGTCAGGGTTGGACTCAGAGCTTCGAGCCACCACATCTATATATGTCATTGCATGCTGGCTTGGGTCTCAGGTGGTTTCAGAGGACATTGCACTGGTCCTGTTGGATGGGGAAAATGCCCCCTACCTACAATTTCTGCAGCAGAGATTCTCAGGGACTTTGATTTTGTTCTGCTGGGCTTCTATTGCCCCCCATCCTTTGCTGTTTTCTTTTCCTCTATTGGAAAGAGTTTGGTGTCTTTACCGTGCCAGGAGGGGGGCATTCTACAGATCACAAACTTCATGAACAGGTTTGGTTTGTATGAAGCCATTTTAATTTGTGATGGTCCATGGTTTGGTTCGGGGGTTCATCACGAACTGCATTTTCCTAGTTCATGCCCATCCCTAGTGTGGGGAGGGTAGAACTCAGCAAGGATGTGATATGAATTCTAGGTCAAAGGTCAAGTAATGGCACATCAGAGTCAAAGGGTGAGGCCTCAAACTTGTCCCCATCCTGTAAGGTCATTTCCTCCTTTCAGAATTCAAATTTACTGCTTTATAGTGAAAGTTCTTTCTACTCTCCCTACCCCATGTGTAATTTTATAAATCTCTATAATGTCCCCTTTTAATAGCCTCTTTTCTAAGCTGAAAAGTCTCACACTATTCACTTTCCTAACAGCAATGTACTCCAACCCCTTTGTCATCTTGGTTGCCCACTTCTGTACTTTTTCCAGCTTTGCAATGTCCTTTTTGAGATACAGTAATCAGAACTGCACATAGTATTCCAAATAAGTCCACACTATAAATATATACAGGGGTATTATAACATTGCTTGTCTTATTTTCAGCCCATTTCCTAATAATCTGCAGTCTTTTTCACCAGTGCAGGACACTGGGTTGAGATTTTCCTTGAGCTATCCACTGCATCCCCAAAGCCTGTTTCTCTCTGGGACCATTTCTGCAGCAGTGAAATTCCCCACATTGACATTTTAAAAACTGGTTATTATGTGAAATTTTCTGCAGTAGATTTTTCCTCACCAGGTGCAAACCCAAGTTTTCTCTTACCCCATGTTTTTGGAACTCACTAAAACTGGGGATTCAAAAAATGTGGGGTAAGAAGGAAAAAACTTTGAGTTTGTACCTGGTGAGGAAAAATCTACTGTGGAAAATGTCACATAATGCACAGTTTTAAAATGGACAATGTGGGGAATTTCACTACTATGGAAATTGTCTCAGTCTCAATAAGTCCATACTCCATTAGCATGTCCTTAAAGTTAGGGGGGGGGGGTTGTTCATTTGCCACATTGTTGCTCACTCACCCAATTTGTGGAGATCCTCCTGGAGCTCTTCACAGTCAGCCTCATTTTTCACAATCCTGAATAATGTTGTGTCATCTGCAAACTGCTCTTCCCCAGTTCAAAACAAATAAAATACCAGCCCCAATACTAGATGAATCACTGACTGGAAAACATACGTAAACTGGTCTGAGCTAATTGTTAATAATAATCAGGGCTCTTTTTCAGCCAGAACGCACTGGAACGACGTTCTGGCTGCCATCTGAGCCCGCCCCACCCCGTGGGAGGGGACCAAGCCCCGCCCCCTGCTCCCAGGAGACCTCAGTGGGCCAGGAACAGGAAGAAGCAGGCAAGTAAGTTGCCTGCAATGGCTGCCCCCCCCCCTGCCTCTCACTCCTCCTCGCTTCTTCCCCTCCCAACCCCCCCTCGCTTCTCCTGGCTGGCGCTTGGCTGCCAGCCAGGAGAAAAGCCGGCCCAACCCCCTCCTCACTTCTCCTGGCTGGCACTTGGATGCCAGCCGGGAGAAAAGCCTCCCAAACCCCCCCCCCCCCCCCATGGGACCACCTGTTCACAGGATAGTTTTACCAGTGGGACAAAATCTGCATGGTAACCACTCCACTGGTACATAATTGCTTGTAAAAAATATTATAGTGTAATAATTCAGGTAGGTAGTCGTGTTGGTCTGAAGCAGCAGAACAAAGTTGGAGTCCAAAGTTTCATCCAAGGCATAAGCTTTTGTGTGCATGCACACGTCTTCCATCAGAAGAAGTGTGGGTGGCACATGAAATCTTATATCTTCAATAAAATTGTGTACCTTGAATAAAATAGTCCACAAACTACTGCTGTCCAGTGCATCCACAAACCTAGAAGAAGAGATTGGATTTATACCCCGCCCTTCACTACCCAAGGGAGTCTCAGAGCAGCTTACAAACTCCTGTCCCTTCCCCTCCCCACAACAGACACCCTGAGAGGTAGGTGGGGCTGAGAGAGCTTTTGAGACAACTGTCCTTGAGAGAACAGCTGGTACAGAGCTATGGCTTGCCCAAGGTCATCTAGCAGCTGCAAGGGGGGGGGGAGTGGGGAATCAAACCCGGTTCTCCCAGATTAGAGTCTGCACACTTAACCACTACACCAAACTGGCTCCTAGGGTTGTTCTGCCAGTGAACTAGGGTTGCCAACTCCAGGTTGAGGAAATCCCTGGAGATTTGGAAGTGGAGCCTGATGTGGGTGGGGTTTGGGGGAAGGAGGGACCTAAGCAAGGCATAATACCATGGTCTCCACTTTCCAAAGCAGCCATTGACCTGATCTCTGTAGTTTGGAGCTCAGTTGTAATTCCAGGAGATCTCCAGACCCCACCTGTAGGTTGGCAACCCTTAAAATCATATTCAGTGTACTAGTTCTGTAGGAAGGCAAGCTGATTTCCATGGGAACCTAACCTTTAGGAATTGATTCCAATCCAGTGTGGGAATAATTGTTGGACATAAGATATTGATTGGTTCACACAAGATTTTGTTAGATGGGGCAGAAATTTTTTTTATTGGTTTTGTAGAAAACCGTTTTGACAACAAGGTAAACAGAATAAGAAGCAAAAGGTGAATGTGGCTGGATGACCACGCTTCTGGTAACATCGGGTGTGGCCTAATATGTTAATGAGCTGCACCAGCAGGGGTGTGGCCTAATATGCTAATGAGTTCCTGCTGGGCTTTTTCTACAAAAAGAGCCCTGATAATAATAATAAAACCTCCCCATAGGAATTTTAATATTTTTGCAGCACAAGGATTTTAGCCACTTTGTGGTTCAGGAAGGGCTCCATGTGTTTCAGCCGTAGCATGGTTCCTGCCAGGCTGCAGCTATTTCTGGGGCCTCCAGGCTGCTGGGCAGACTCCAGGGCTGCAGGCCAATTGCTGGCTCCTCCCCCTGGGCTGGGCTGGGGCTGGGCAAGTGTCAGGCCCCACACCTCCCTTTTTAAAGCCCAGCAGCTGGTCTATTCTGTTTCTTTGAACACTGCCTCCCTCCCTTTACTTTTGGTTCTCTCAAGTGTAATTTCATTTAAATTGTTTTTTGACACAGTTTTATGGCAGTTTTTAGGCACTGGGCTGGATCCATTTGTAGGGAGGCTGTGCCTGCATGCCTGCCTCCCTGGGTCTTTGGGGTTGAGCTATTTTAGTGGCATGCCCAGCTCAGGGGCAGTTGCCTGGCTTCACTCCCAAGTTGCAAGGGTTCCACACAAAGGCTTGTGCTTTTGTGGAACCACCTGCTTGCCACTCCTGGTTCCTGCAGCATGTGGGCTGGGATGGGGTTCATTAGCCAACAGTCAGGTCGCCTGATGCTTGGATCCTGCCCTGTGCTCTGCCAAATGCTGTAATCAATAAAGCTGTGGCCTGTTTTGCTCCAATTTTTGTCAGTGTGTTTTACTTCAGCCAGTTTGGTGTAGTGGTTAAGTGTGTGGATTCTAATCTGGAGAACTGGATTTGAATCCCCACTTGCTGGGGATTGCACCTGCTGGATGACCTTGGGCAAGCCATAGTTCTGGCACAGCTGTTCTTGAAAAAGAGCAATTTCTGTCAGAGCTCTCTCAGCCCCACCTACCTCACAGGGTGTCTGTTAATGGGGAGGAGAAGGGAAAGGAGTTCATAAGCCACTCTGAGACTCCTTTGGGTATAGAAAGGCGGGGTATCAATCTAATCTCTTCTCTTCTCTCTTCTCTTCATTGTGTTTTCTGTTTCCTTCCTCACTTGGTGCCCCACACTGCCCTTAGGAATGCAAATATGAGATGCTGGTAAAGATTACCAGCCCCACAGTCTGAGTAACCTTTCCAAGCAGTCTTTTAATCAGAGGCCTTATAAGCCGCTCACATAATATCTCCACTGGACTACTATTTCATCCAACTGCATTGATGAGTTGTCAAAAGTCTCGAAGCTTCCTCTCCACTTGTTATATGCTAGAAACTCAACACATTCATGTCAGGTACCTAGAAAACATTTGCACATCCCATGTGGAACCGTGAAATTAATTCTCATGATTTCAGGTGATTTTCCCCCGCTCAGTTGAATGGTAGCCCCCTCTCCCTGTAAGACCTTGGAACAAAGAGCATTTTATAGCTAATGTGACTGGTCCCAAACCAGCACTTTATCTCCAAAAAGTGTTTCTGTGAGAATAAGGCAATTCACTGCCACAGAGCAAACTTAATGCCTTCTGCTGGCGTCCTGTGGCATTTGAAGGCAGCCAAACTACTGTGGCTGATTGATTGCCATCATTTTATTGGGATGTGGTTTAAATCATCAGCAGTTTACTGATAAAGAAAGAAACATGGGAATTGGTTATGTTTTGGGAAAGTCAGTGTACTTGTCAGAATCTGTATAGTATAGTCTATGGTATCACAGTCCTATTACCCCCGATTACCTCCAATTACCCCCAATGGTCATAGCTACACATATGATTGACTGTGTTGTTGTTGTTGTTGTTTTAAAAAAACCTTCAAGTATATATGCTTTACACAAAGTGACCCCCAAACCTAAGAAAATAGGCTCAGAAAGATGCCTTTCTTTCTCAAATAACCTACAAGTGAAAGGAAAAAAAGTCTGACAATTTAAGGCGCTGCATTTTATAGTGTCGGGGGGAAAGAATATAGAGGAATGGTATGTATTTTCTGATTAATACGGATGGAGCTTGGGAAAGGTTACTTAAGAAACATTAAACATTAGACTGAAAAGCTGTTGCTAATTCCCTGCAGAAACTCTTGCTATAGCAACCAAGAGAGATAAAGATGAAAAAGAATTACCTGTCCCTTGCTTTCTGCACTCCCAGCGTATAACCAACTACTTTTAACCACTTCCAATTAAAGAGCCCTGACAGATATTTCACAATGGAGGCAGGTGCATTTGTTTAAACAGGGGGCTGTCCTAATCATGCAGGAAGTGGGAGAAGGGGCCAGTTTGAAGAACAGACTTGGAATGTTGGTAAGGAAAGCTGTGACCGTCTCCCTTCTCATGGCTTTCTTCCCTACAAGTATTTATCTTTCCCATCCCGTGAGCTCGTATAGGTGCCTGGTGGAAGGAGAAATGAGTTCTGGGAACAGAGAATAGGGTTCAGCTTTGCTCACCTCAAAAGTCCTTTTGCTCTTAAAGTTTGGGATGGTTTTATATGAGAGGGGGGCAGACCCATATTTAAACAAACAAGGGGAGATTGCCATCATTTATAATGTGAACTTTAGAGCAGGTGGCAGAAAAGCCAGCCATTTTTCAAAAGAAATCACTCTCTGTGGTTGTGAAAGGACATTTTGCACTGTTTCTGCCATCACCTTTCTCCCCTTCTTTTGCACACATTCGTATTTGGGTGTTTAGCAGGTTGGTTACAGTGGCTAAGTGTTAACTGGTTGCTTGGCATGCCAAGATGGAACCTGATTAATTAGAAAAGGAAGTGCCAATCCCAGAGCAGCACAGGGAGCACTTCAATGTTGATGCCTTCAGCTCCGGTATATAATGAGACTTCTTGCTGCAGGCAAAGGGGGAGACCACATGCCACCTCGTCTCTGGCATGGAGCAGAATTAAGCCTGAACCATGTAGTAGACCCCTGCTTATCAGCAACCTTGCTATTACTCCGCCGACCCTGATGTGCATAAGCAATATTTTCATCCACTTCCCAGGAGAATTATCTAGCTGTTGAAGTAGAAAATGAATATTTTACAGTTCACTTGTCTGATCAATTACCTACAAGCTGCTGCAGTATTTTATAGCCAGTGGGAGAGCTGTGTAGGTGATGATAGGGAAATCTGGAGGGAATCTCGGGCAGCTTTTTTTTTAAGGAATAAAACTGTGAATGAGCCACCACTAACATGCCTTTGTTCGTAACGGTTTAGCCAGAAATTACAGTGTAACCAATTAAATCATGTAAATGACAATCAGACAAATGTGAATTCCAGAGGTGAGGAAATTTGATTGCTTGATTGGAGGATAATGAAGTGCAGAATGGTTCAAAGCTAACTTCTTCTCAATAAAACATTTCCCAGGGTACTTCTATTTGCAAATTCTGTAATAATTGGGAAATAATCTTTTCGTTAGGCACTTAGGAAGTTAAAGGAAACTGTAGTAAGTTAAATTGTGCATGCTTGATGTATATATTTTTTACAACCAAGCTAGACATGATGACGGCAGGCCGGCGAATGGATTCCCTGTTTTTAAAACTAGCTTTCCCAATTTGGCTCCCTAGCACCACTTTCACTATAAGAATCCCACCCACACATGCTAGTGCTGTAATTTTCCTGTAGGGATATGGGACTTTCATGTTACTCCTGCCTTGTCCACACAAATCCAGTGGATAACAGATGCTAAGACATGCGTGGGAGAGTTAAACCCTCATTCCACCCATACCATTACTCCTATTCAAATTAGTTCCCCAATATGGCTGCAAATTCAGTTAAAACACACGAAGCTGCTTTATACTGACCAAAGATCATTGGTCCATCAAGGTCAGTAATGTCTACTCTGACTGGCAGTGGCTCACCAGGGTCTCACCTT
Organism: Lepidodactylus listeri; assembly: GCA_029233225.1. Lineage (NCBI taxonomy): Eukaryota > Metazoa > Chordata > Lepidosauria > Squamata > Gekkonidae > Lepidodactylus > Lepidodactylus listeri. The sequence goes on from JARCFY010000012.1 coordinate 39,321,187, forward strand.
GCCTACTGTTAGATTTTTTTATGGAGATACCAGGGATTGCACCCAGATCTTCTGCATGCAAAGCAACTGCTCTCCTGTGCCACACTCCCTCCTTTTGTGTTTTTATCTGATACAATGAGTTCTACTGAACTTAAAAGTTTACTTACTGAGCCATAGCCCTTCCCAAACAGGATAGCCATCCACAAATCTCCCATTACCATGCCTACTTTGAGCATTACACACTGTAGGGAAACTTGATAGGCTCAAATTATTCAGCTCCATATGACAAAAGTCCTTATACTTTAAAAATTATTATGTGCTTCATCTTAATTAGAGAGAAGCCAATCAGGCCTGTAGCTACAGTGGGGCATTTCAGGGCCCTGCCCCCTTAATTAAAAGCCCTGCCCCACAAATAGCTGGGCCAGAAATCTTATTTTTGATCCTGACCTAGGTGGTATTGGGCTACCAGAAAGGGGGGCTGGTGATGTATTGAAGGTGCCATTCTAAGCTTTCTTTATGAAGGCAATTAAATGCTCTCTGAGCTCTTTTTTCCTGGGAACCGATACACTCACTGCCCTGTCTTTTGAAAGGAAGGGCTAAAAACAGGCCCAGAGCCTCCCCTCTTAACAACAGGCATTCAGATTAATTAACTGTAACTGAACTATCCCCTTAAAAATTTAAATGCTTCCCAAGCAAAAGCAACAAACCTGAAAACAATATGTTCTGTTTCATTTTTTTTTAATTGCTTGGCCATCATTTTCCTTGTTGTTGTTGGTTATTCTTTTGTTTCCTTTATGCCATTTGTATGTTATCTGTATGCATTTTATGCTCTTATAGCGTTATTTTATGTTGCATGCCACTTTAATGCATAAATGATTGGAAAACAATAAAAGAGCGACTGGCACAAATATTAGGATCCATGTGCCTGTTTCTCATAAAGAAGAAATAAAATCAAAATAGGGATCCCGAAATGAAATGTCTTACCCCTAATCTTGATGAAACTTCACATAACTGATTTATAACTGAAACCTCGCATAACTCATTTAATACTCTCCCCCCCCACACACACTCATTCTTTTAACAGCTAAATGAAGTATAAAGTTTTGGAACATGAAAATTAAGATGGAAAATAATGCAACAATATATATTACTGAATAACATTCACCATATACCCAAATAGCTTAGAAAATGTTACTTGGTATACATGTTCATTGCTCTTCTTTCCAAAGAGACCCTACGTGGCTTACAACATTAATAAATGCAATAGGAAAAAATACAATTTAAATATAACAAAGTTACCAACTATAACTAATTCAAAGGCATGAGCCATGGGCTATAAAAGCCAAGGCTCAAGAGCCCTTTGACTCTTGCCTTCAGCTAGTGCCCAAGGACTCACATCTGTCATCATGCCCAAGTTTATATTTGGAGACAGGAAAAACACAGTTAAGGTGTTGCAACTGGCAGCAGTGATTTTCCTCCCACTCTGCCAATCCTGCTCCAGATCCTTTCTAATTAAAATCTTGCTTGCTCTGAAAAGATTAACATCTTGGCTAAACACAATCTCAACTCAATCTCAGGCTGTATGTAGCAACCAGTGGGAGGGTTGTGTGTGAAGACATGGGAGGCCACGAGGCTGCAGCACTACATCCCTTCCAATAAAAACCTGGAAGTGACATGGGATAGCCCCAGGAATTTCCAGAAACTTTATGGTGAATTGATAGTTTCTGGTGGTCTCTAGGGCTATCCTGAGTTGCGTCCAGGTTTTTATCAGAAGAGACACAGCTCTGCATGTGATGCTGCCATTTTTAAATTTTTCTCCCACCACTGGCAACAAAACTTGCCACTCCCGCCAAAGAATGGGAACCCTAGCTGAATAACAAAGAGGGGCATTTCTCATTGACTTCATTGCAGATGCCTACAGCTCTGCATGAGGCATAGCAGGTTTCCCAGACAATTTGGCTGGAGTGATAAACATGGCTCCAGATAATCTAATTCCAGTTATGCCGTCTATCTCCTCACCATTTACTTTCTTACCACTCCCCAGAGTCTCATCTCCTCAGTAGAAAGCATTGCATGAAGGCTGTAATAATTATCTTTACACTTCTGGCATTCAGACAATGGAGGATGAGGAAAACAGTGGAAAAAACAAATCCCCTTTATCTATTCCCTTAGGAGAGAAGGGCAACTGTACACCCTCATCTTTGCTTCCAGCAATAATAGCATATTGCAATTTAGGATACTCTTTGGTGGGTAAAGAAAGTAGGGAAATATTTTTATGTGTGACAAAGTCCAATGTCATTTAAAAAAAAAAAACAATATTCAGGTAGTGAAATAAAGCAGAAGGTCAGTGTTCTCTTAGGCCCGAATCATGTGTTACACAGCCCAAGTCTCCCCAGCCCATGTCTGTCAAGGGAACGTCGTTACCCCACAAGTTGCTCCACAGAATGTGTAGGGATCTATGGGAGCTCAGGTATAGAAATCAATTCCCAAGCATGGGGATGGGCCTTAAGCTTCCCCCTGCATTATTTTCCTGACCTGAAATGGCCCTGGGTGCTCCCTATTTCTCCTACTGAGCCGCACATAAATTACCCCAGCAGAACATATAGCCACACCATGGGGGGGGGGGGGTCTTCCATGTCAGGAAAATGATGGGAAGTGATTTCAGACTTTTTTGGGTTTTTTTTTTAATTTTTGAAGTGAGTGGTTGGGGATAAAAGAGGAGAAGCCAAGATTCTGTGGGGACTGCTGGGAGGGAAGGAGAGATTGAATGGGATAGGAGCGGAGCGGTAACCTAAAATAGTGAGAAAAAAGCAGAGAATGATTATGGGAGGGAATGAAGTAGAGTTGGAACCAAAAAAGTTTGAGAGGAAAGTTTATTGGGTTCTGCTCGGGCTGTGCTTTTCCATTCAGTAAAGATTTTCAAAAGATGTCAGCTCCTGAATCAGAGGTGATCTGGTCCTTGATCAGGACTGATCTCCATCAAGTGTGTAGGTCTGTGTAATCGTTACTGGGGGTGGGGCTGTTTCTGTTTCTCCCTCTCCCACAGTGTACAAGGCTAGCAGGCCATGGGCGTCAACTACGGGGGGCTCGAGGGCTCGAGCCCCCCCCCCCCCCGAAATTTCCCAGGGGGGGCTCAGCCACCCCCGGCAAAATGGAGCACCCGGTGGCCAGTCAGCCGGCCGTCGCCGCCTCTCCTTCCCCCCCCACCCCCGGCCTGCCCTCCTGCCTCCCTGGGGTGGGGGGGGGAAGGAGAGGCGGCGACGGCCAGCTGACTGGCCACCAGGCGCTCCATCTGCGCCACCCCCGCACACCACGAGCACGAGGCAGAGCGGGAGCCGGGGGGCCGCAAGGCCGCCGGCGCCCGAGGTGAGCGGGGAGAGGGAGGGAGGGGGCAGGGAGCACGGCGGGCGGGCGGGCATGGCCCGGGGGAGGGAAGCGGCGGCGGCAGCTCCCTGGGGCAGGGGGGGAGAGCGGCGGGGACATGGTCCCGAGCGCGTACGCACGCGCACGAGAGAGCCCCCCCGGGGATTTAAAAAGTCTACGCCCCTGTAGCAGGCTACTGTTGGAGGGCAAAGACTGGGCCTTTCTTTTTATGCCTCCTCTCATCTCTGCACTAGTCATCTCTGCCTTCCACCATCAAAGCCTTTTCCTGTTTCTTCTGCTACAGTGGCTGAGCTCAGGCCACCATTTTTACTACCACTCTACCTTACAATCAGTATGCCCAATCAAAACCTTTGCTTTGGGTTCGCAGGTGGCAGTCACAGTTCCGGCAAATGAAACAGCTTGTGCAAATAGGGCCTTTACTTATATAGAATCAGAAAGCCTGCCAAACCTAGTGAGATTGTGCAATAACTGAAAGAAAGCAGAAGTATGGATGCTCCTGCATGGCAAGAAAGATGGATTAACTGTTCTGACTGGGCACCATACCTGCTGACTCACTCTTTCCCATTGTTTCCTACCTGTCTCTCACCGACTGGGAAAATGAAACCAAACATCAAACCAAATATCAGACCATAAAATTTCCAACCACTCCTGAATGTTAGAAAGGATTCTGTTTAGATTCAGAGCATGTGTTTAATAGATATTGTGTGGATCAGATCTTGAAACTAAATTTCCAACTCTCATTGCTAATAATTGTAAGTGGAAGTGAATCATTCAGGCCATTGTCACATAAATTGCCAGACAAGCCACACTTGGAGAGAGTTTCTTTGTAATTCCCGACAGTCATATATTTTGCAGTAGAAGTGAGGCTGTAAAAAGATCTTTAGTAGGAATGAGCAGATGTCCCCCTTTCAATTTCTTTATTGTTCTACTGTGCTTGGATTTGTCCCTCATTCTGCTCCACCTGCTTCCTGATTTAACTTGGTGAATTTCTAAAATTGCTGGTGCATGGGCACTTTGGTATTCACAGTTTTCCCTCTGTGAAGGTTACCAGAGAACCATTTTGAATGATTTTATTCATAGCACTTTTAAAACAGATAAAACCAAAGTAGGTTAAACAAGAAAACTAATGCAATTATAAAAATATAAAATAATAAAATGTAACATGCAGATATGAAGACATGGCAATTATGATGGACATACAAAGTGGTTAAAAGCCTACCTAACATTTACCTGGCTGATTCTTAAGGCAAGCCAACCAAATTTGGCTAATTTAAGTATAACCTCAGGGTGCCTTATTTTCCAGAAAGTTTTTTAGGAGTTGTGTTTTTTGACTGGAAGTGAGAGGAATAGTTCTGGAAAACAGAAGGGTATCACAATACTTGTTATATGCCTTGCAATCATATATGACATGCAATAAGGTTACCAAAGCACAACAATATGTATTGATTGAAGCACCACACTCAACAAAAATCTCTATGCCATCATGCAATGATATCAGAATTTTATCATGTGGTGCTTTAGTTAATACACATGTGTTCATACATAGTGGAAACTTTGTCAAGAAAAAGGCATGAACTGAAAACTGACAAACTGCATATGCACAGTGGATATAACATACATGAACATATGAATCTGCCTCAAACCATAGGCATAATCTTCACAGGGGCTGGGAAGCTTGTGCCCCCCAGAAGGTACTGAGCCCCCCCCCCGGAGGCAATTGGTGCCAGCTACAGCCTTGCTACATGCCTTCCCCATCTCCCACCCCATTTTGAAAGCTGAAGGTTTTTTCCTCCGCTTTCCAGTACCACATTTGACTGGGTTGGGAGTGGGACAGAAGTCAGGGTGGTGGGGGCTTGCTTCCTCCTGGAAGCTAAGCCCCAACCCCATCTCCCAGCAGCCCTCAGTTCAGCCTGGAGAGGAGCTGGAGGGGCTGCACATGGAGACTGGCTTTGTTGCTTTCCCCCACGCATGCACAGAGAAAGCAAGGTAGGAAGTATGCTTGCCCAGGAAAGCTTACACCCAGAAGAAAACGGTGTCTGTGGGTCTCCATGCTCTGGAGCTGTTGGGGTGGCTGTGGGCCCCTCTCTGGGAAGGCTGGAGGTGGGGATGTGTGGCAGAGCTGACCAAGTAAGCTGACCCCAAAAAGGGGAAGCTTTGCCAGCCTGAGGATTCTCTTGCATGCCCCCTCCCTCTACTCCCATTGGGAGTTTCAGAATCCCTTACTTTCCTCTGTGGGACAGACTGGAAAAGAGAGAAACCCTGAGAGAGAGAGAACAGCAACAACAAAAACAAAGCATGTCAGAAAACCAAACCTCTTATTTGGAAATAAAGCCAGGGGTAATTAAGAGCAGGAGCTCGGGGGAGCTCAGCTCTGGTAGTTGGTGCCCCCCCACGGGAGAATGCCTGCTTGTGTCATGGCTGCAGCAAAATGACCCCGTCCCCTGGAAAGGTCCTTGTTCCTCCGACCAGCCTTCTGAAGGCTTCAGCCACCACTGAAGCTATTCTCCCAGAATAGTGGTATTTCTGAGGGTTTACTGACAGATTAGTAGCTGTCCCCTCTCTGCCAGCTTTTTCTTTCTCTCTCTCTCCTTTATTTCTTGCCTTCTGACATACTTCTGGTGATGTCAGGTGGTGTAGCATATGCAAATAAATTATGCTAATGAGTTATGCTAATGAGCTCCTGCACCTCTTTTTCTACAAAATGACCCCTGAATAAAGCAGTGATATTTTCTCCTCCTTTGCTCCCGGCAGTGGGGCTTCTGAGCTCTGGAAGGCTTTAAAAACAAGCCTCTCTCTGGATCTCTGTTTGCAAAAAGCAAAAAACTTGAAAAAGAAAAAAATCCACCCCTCTCTTTCCCCTCCTCTGCTCCGGGCTACTGAAGGGAGGGTGTGGAAAGAAAGTGAACGTTTTCTCTTTTCCCTCCATTGAAGGCAGGGTTTGGAAACAGAGCAAAACAAACTTCTCTCCCTCTCAGCTCCAGAAAAAAGTTAGAGTCCAGTGGCACCTTTAAGACCAACAAAGTTTTACTCAAGGTGTGAGCTTTTGTGTGCACTCTTCGTCAGACAATGAAATGGAATTCCAGATCATAGTTGTATCTAGAGGAAGCATTTTTAAACTTATGTATGTTATGTATGACTGTTAGTGCCTTCCACTGATGAACTACTGGATCTAACGGGGTCTTCAGATGCTTGTGTAGGTGTACAATGACCAACCATCTGGTTTGAGCTGCTTTGGGCAAGTTGGAGCAAATGATAAGTATTGTTATTGAATTTATATACAGACAATGAGTGCTACTATTTGCTTTGTAATCTCTTAGTGAAATGTATCAGTGCTTAGCATTTGCTTATGGTGCCCTTTCAAAGTTTTGTTTATCCCTTTACTGCTGCAGAAAGATCTTTCTTGGTCATGCAGTGTTCCCTCTAAGCTGAGTTAGTGTGAGTTAGCTCACAGGTTTTTAGCCTCTGGCTCACACGTTTCTCTTCACTCAGCAAACTAATTTATGCATTAGCTTAAACACTTGCTCACAACTTTAATGCCAGTAGCTCACAAAGTAGAATTTTTGCTCACAAGACTCCACAGCTTAGAGGGAACACTGGTCATGGGGCCAATTTCCTGGCATGGCCTTCTGGAGGAGGCTCAGAAGATATCCTCCTGACCTAGTTTTAGGATGATGTGCAAGACCATCTTCTTTCCATGGGCTTTTTGACTGTTCTTTGTGTCTGATGTTGAGGGCCACATTATAAAGAAAATGAACTTATCATTGGCTTGCTATACCTGTATTGATGTTGGTTATGTTTTTTATTATATTCTTTCTGCCACAATGTTAATTACTTTGCCTCTCTGGAGAAGAAGGAGATACAAATATTTTAATAGATTTGATAGGTGCTTCATAAAAATAGGATATTAATATCCAGATAAATAAATAGGAAATATAAATACCAAGTGCCGTTATTCCATTACAGAAAAATGGCCAGCTTAAGTGCAGATGTCCTTAATCAGATGTGTAACAGACAAATAGCTTATTGAGTTCCAACGGGATGCCAGGACTACTTGCTACTGAATGAAAGGTTCTTGGATTAAAAATATTTTTATAAGTAGGTGTTCAGTCACACTCATATGTTAAAAGCAAAGTTGGGTCCTCCCTATGATGTCACTGGGCCTCGGTTGTTTTAAGGACCTAGCATAGCAATGCCTCGCCCCCCCCCCCCCAAATTGGAAAGTCTATACCCTTGTCTCAAACTATGGGTCCTTCTAGGTCAACACTGTCTACCCTGTCTGGCAGTAGCTCTACAAGGGTTCAAGCAGATAAGAGTGTGTCCCAACACCTGCTACCTGATATCCTTCCCCTGGACATGCCAGGGATTGAACCTGGGACTGTCTACATATGAAGTATGTACTCTTAATACTGTGCTATGGTCTCTCCCCATCTGAAGAAATCAAAACTGAAAGAATGATATTGAATTTGGTCCACAAATAAGATGAGATAATTTTGAGCTCTCAAATCCTTGAACAACTTTAGGCAGGAAGAATTTCATAGCCATCTCCATTCTTTACTATTCATAGCCATCTCCATTCTTTACTATTACTAAAGCTATTTCATTTTAACTTAGAAAGTCTATAAAAAACCTGCAATTCTTGATCAATATTTGCCGGTGAGGTTTTTTTGGAAGATAACATTTACTTAGTAACAGTAGAGACTTTATACTGTATGCTTTCTCTATTGAAAGTACTTGTAACTGTGCAATAATGTTTGCCCTTAGGGGGAAAAAATTCAATGGAATGTTGACTGTGGAAAATGAGAAAAGCAAGTAGAGTTGATAGTCATACAGTCATAATTCTGAGGTAGATTCCACTCAGAGCAGGAATGTTAAAACAGTCATAGTTATATTCTTCATAATACCTTCTGTGTTTGCACTCTGTTCTCCCAAGTTGCAGTGGTTTTGTTCTTCAGCAGTTTGATTCTTTGTGAGCTGTATATCTCCATCAGCCATGTGCTAGTTTTGACTCCTGTCAAAGTTAATAGGAATTACAGATTACAGAGAAAACAGTGGATGCAGCTTTTTCTTCTTTTGCTTTTTAAGATGCTCTAATCCATATAGAGCCTAAAGGAATAGGACAGAGTATAGAATTAATGTGGATTTGCTGACCCAGCAGACACACACACACACAGAGGACAGAAGGGTGTAGCCATCATGGGGCGTCCTGATTGCTATGCAATGTTACCCTCTGTTCTTGTCTTGGGTCCAATCCCTTAGTACTGTAAGCATTTTTTTAAGATCAGATGTAAATAATACGAGAAAATATATAGGGAAATAAATAGTACCTCTTTCATTATGGTTCCCCATCTCCTTTGGTGGCCAATTCAAGGGCACTGTGACCAACATGTGGTCAGTACAATGGGATAGTATGCTAACATTGTTCTTTTAAGGTTAACTCACAGAGTGGCTCTAGCAATTGGAGGATAAACTTCCTATATCTTCCCTTCTGTGGTGAAAAGAGTTTCCACTAAGAAGCCCACAGGGAGAACCCTCTTTGAAATCTGTTTTTTATTGATTTAATGTAAAACATTTCTTTTATGGATTCATTTGCTCAGACATACACAGAAATGATGACAGCAGGCAAGGATAACAATATTCTAGGACCCATCTCTCTATGGGGACCCCCAGAAGCCAGACAAAGTACCACTGGAGAACAGGAACAGCATATATTTTTTCTAACCCAGCAGGGGGGCTCAAATGAGGTATGAGAGGAGTCCAAGAGGGAATCTTTGTTTAGGGACTCTTGGTATTTCAGATATAGGCTTGGATGGTTTCATGCCATTAGTTTTTCCTCACAGTCAAAGACTCCATGAGTGTGACTAGTTTTAGTAATGAAACTTAAAATAGAGAAAAACAAAGATTCAAAGAGCAGACGAGGTAGCATGATGTAAAAGACATATGATGCAAAAACACAACTATGATAGAAACTATGATAGTTTATTGACCTGACATCAAATCTAAGAGTGAACTCTTATGGTAGTATTCATGCAGGTCATCAAAATTTCCCACAATAAGCTCTCTCATCTCAGGGCAGTTTTGTTAACATTAAGGTGAATTTTACCAGGCATTGACTTCAATCCACTGGAGAATGTACATGTGTGCAAAGTGAGGGATTTTTGCTAGCTCCATTCTCCTAGGATCCACTGTCCTCCATCAGCAGGATTGGGGGGGGGGGAGCATTTAGGGCTACTGTGAGAGGAGGAGCATCTCCATCTTTGGGAAACAGGGAGGTCATAATCCACAAAAGGAAATCCCTTCAATCTACACAAAACCTGTGGTATATCCCAGCCATCAGATGACAGCCATTTGGCAAAATAGGTGGCTAAAACACATTGGCCGATAACCACCTGTAGAATAAATCCATCAAAAGCAATGTGGAATGGAGTGGTTATATTTGGGATTGTGGAAAACATTCCAACTTTGCAGTAGTGCCCCAAATTTTTCTCTATATTCCACTGTAGATGAAATTCTGTTAAAATTCCCCTTAACATCACTGTGTGCCATTACAGCAGCAAAGTTCATTATAGGTATGGCTACCAGACTACTTCAGTCTGAATACACAAAACTTCTACTTCACTCTGAATTCATAAAACTTCCTCTGTAGCCCCATGACCAATATGGCTTGATCCTCTAAACCCTGCTACATTATCACAGGCACCTTTTTGTCTTCCTTGTAATCAAATGGCTGCTTATATGGATGGTGACACTGATGCCATTTTAAAGAATGAATGAGGTTATGAGCTGCATTTACCAAACACTTCTAAAAGCATGCTCTCCCCAACAAGCAAATTAATTCTGCTGATGGCTTTTTCTTACTTATGTCTTTCCTAGCTGCCTTTAGCTATAATTAGTCACTGAAAATGGTTTCTCCTTGCTTCAACAATGCTGTATACTCCAGTCATAGTTCTTTTTCCTTATTAGGGAAACTTCCCTGGTAGATACAATCTCAGTAACCTAATGACCATAGACCCATTGAGGAGCATCTTTGAATACTGTCCTTCATAACAAGGCCATAACAAAGGCGGAGGTGCTAAATTATTGGCTGTTTGATGCTTAACAATATCTGTTCAACTAAGTCATGTGAAAATATGCATCCACGGAATTTTGCTTTAACTGCTTGCAATGCCATAAAGATGACATAATATTTTATTTTAATAAGCCCATGCTTTTCTGAGCCAGTTATAAAACTAATAAGCTATGAAGCAAGATGAAAATCAAAACCAGCCTTTCCAAAGTCCCTTTGTGTAATATTTGAGTAATATTTTTAATCTACATTGCTCAGCAGTTTTGTGGGATCTGTTAATTAAGGATGTTTCTGATATTGTCCACTTCTGATTTTTTTTCCTCTGAATTTTAGAGTTCAGAATAATTGGTGTGTCAGAGCAAACACCAGACATGTCCCATGTTATTCACTGGGGCTTGGTCCACAGACAGTGCTCTTAGGATTACAGCCTTTGTTTCCAAATAGAACCCATACTTTAGGAATTATCCGTTGTTCAATTTTTTAATTAAAGAATTTTATACAGAACATTTTGCATGTATTGCTTTTTTTGCCACAGCTTTCATCTCCTTCAGTTCATTCCTTTCTTTTTATTTCCTCTATATTAACAATGTACATGGACACACTGATAAATACTGCAAGAAGAAAATCCTGACACATTCATATGTATTGTATGCTGGTTTCCCAAAGCACAGGAGTGTAGAGAAACATTGGTAAAACAGTGAAGAATCATAGCACAATCTTACTTATGTTGACACCAAGTTCCCTTTTTAGATTTTTTTTTTAACTTGTACATCTGTCACAGAGAAGAGTGGAAAAGGAACAAAATGAATAGAAACGGCAGACTCCAGTTCTGGAATTCATATTAGGAAATATTCCTAGTTAAACAGGTTAACACCAATTTCTTGAGGAGTGAAAAGCCACGCAGAGCAAACCTCCAAATTAAAAAGTAAAAAGGGGGGGGGGGGTCCACTTCTTCATATTTGAAAGTGCCCTATCTTATATTAACAGATTTTAGAGATATTTGTTACAGCATTGTTTGCTGTGTGGTATATTTAATAAGTACCACATTTGGTGTTGTTTTATTATATTTAGGACTAGGCAGATTCAGAGCCTGATTATATATTGTCTTAAGAACTTGGGTCTGGTATAGAAAATCAATCATTTCCATTGCTTTAAATGGAAACCATATTTCAGGGTGTAGCATCCCTTTCACATCCAAATGGAATGAAATTCTTAGGGACTGAATTCCTCAACCAAGAGATCCTCTCTGCCAAACTTCAGCCAGGTAGGAAAAAGCAGCCCCGTTCTATTGGCCACCGAAATTCTCACTTGCCGGGGGAAAAAACGTGGGCAGCCTTGAGTTAGCATGGACGTAAGTGTTCCTTCCTTTTCTAGGAGCTGTGAGTGGTGGGTGGGAACCCTTTTTATGTTAGAAAACTAGAGCATGCAGTTGAAAACAATTTTAACTTGCCCTCCCCCCTTACTGTGTTACAGTCTATTCATTTCAGCATTTTTCTCCCAGCCTGGCTGGGAGAAAATATGCTTCAAACATTAGAGTATGAAATAGAATGTGGTAAGGTTTGCCACTGCCACCACCCCAACCCACAGTTTTATTTTAAAATGGGCAACCTCCACATCATTCATCGCAGATAAATGTGAGCGGTTGCCAGTATTTCCCAACAAAGCCTATATCAGCTGGGAGGGGGCTGTTGTATCAAGGAAAATGTATTTTGATGACAGTAGCCTAGGGAGACTGCAGATTTAAATAGAAGTATGGCTGCTTCACTCTTTATCTGGCCATTTTCCTGTTCAGAAATGTTTCCCCACAGCTGCTTTGTCCCACATAGAAAAATGATATGGGTAAAGTGTGTAGCTTTACAGTCTTCCTTTAGGTTTGAAAGGCCAGGGGCCCTCATTCCTTTAGAACTGCATCTCCCACTGTACTCCAGTGCATCAGTTTTGCTTCTTGCCCCCTTCACCTTATGATACCCTCCATTTGGCAAAAAGTTAGGGCAGGCTTTCTCTGTGGTAGGCTCATTCCTCTGGAATGCTTTGCAAGTGTTCTAAGCTGTAGCTAAAACTGATGCCTCCACATATTGCCTGAAGGACCAGAGGAGAGTAGGCATGAGTGCAGAGCTTGGGGGGGGGGGCATCTCCACATGATCACTGGCTTGTAGGTTTGTGCCAAAAATTTCCTTAAAAAAATACTTTATTGGTATTTTGGAGCATATTTTGGCATGCCAAAGATACCTGGGATTTTTGAGAAAGCTTAAACAAAATCCCAGATATATTTTTGGGATTTTCTGGGAAGATTGGGATTGCAGGCTCCAGGGGACTTTTTGTTTGTTTGTTTGTTTCTGTGTCTCAGGTTTCTATAGGCTTCCCCACTGCTCTTGTCAGTTTCAAGAGGGTTTTTCCCCCTTTGCTGGTGTTCCTTTTTGTTCCCCTCCCATTTTCTTGCATAGAGTTTGCAAAATTGCTTCAATTTGCTGTGACTTTTTGCTTTGAGATCAGTCTTTTTAAGCTTGCAATGCCAGTGGCACTGGGTTCTGCTGAGCATTTTGGGATTGCTTAGGTCCCTCCTTCCCCTAAACCCCACCCTCCAAGCCCAAATCTCCAGGGATTTCCTCAACCTGGAGTTGGCTACCCTAGTTCACTGGCAGAACAACACTAGGAGCCAGTTTGGTGTAGTAGTTAAGTGTGCGGACTCTATAATCTGGGAGAACTGGGTTTTATTCCCCACTCCCCCCCCCTTGTACCTGCTGGATGACTTTTGGCAAGCCATAGCTTTGTACCAGCTGTTGTCTCAGAGCTCTCTCAGCCCCACCTACCTCACAGGGTGTCTGTTGTGGGAAGGGGGAGGGAAAGGAGTTTGTAAGCCGCTCTGAGACTCCCTTGGGTAGTGAAGGGCAGGGTATAAATCCAATCTCTTATTCTAGGTTTGTGGATGCACTGGATGTAGTTTGTGGACTATTTTATTCAAGTTACAAAATTTTATTCATGGTATAAGATTTCATGTGCCACCCACACTTCTTCTGATGGAAGAAGTGTGCATGCACACAAAAGCTTATACCTTGGATGAAACTTTGGACTCCAACTTTGTTCTGCTGCTTCAGACCAACACAGCTAGCCACCTGAATTATTACACAATAATACTTTTTACAAGCAATTATGTACCAGTGGAGAGGTTACCATGCAGAGTCTGTCCCACAGGTAAAATTATCCTGTGAACAGGTGGTCTTTACCACATAAAAGTATCACTACCATCACAAGATCACCAATCGTTGGAAGTCAACTCCTCAGAAGCAGAAATCTCTCTTATTAGGAGGTTTAAAAACATCAACTTTGCTGGCCCATTAAAGGCAGATGTCAGCCCAGTGGCAGGAGAAGAGGGACAACCATCTTCATCAGAAACTCTGTCCACTTTTTAAATTTCACAAAACAGGCAATCTCCAAAGTGCACCTGACCATGCTCATTTTTAGTTACAACTCTGTTTTTCTGCAGATGTCCCCCAAAGTCCCCCATGCAACAGTCAAGTGTTCTGCCAACACACACAACAATGAAGCTACTTTTTCAGATGTTTTCTCTTGCATGGCAGTAAGCACCAAACCACTTTAATACAGACTTTAGACACACATATATTTGCAAGCCATTCCCAACAAGACACAACAATGAACTCAGGCTTCAAACTTACTTTTCTTAAGCAGAAGATGCCATGAGAAAACTAAAAAGATTCTCAAAAATTAAAGATATTGTCAAAACCAGCATTTCCTGGGGTCTCTGCTTTTTTACATTCCCCCCTTTTCAATATTTTTTTATAAAAACACAAAGAAAAGAAAAGAAAAGAAAGAGGTAGGTGGGGGGGAAGAGGGAGACAAAGAAAGAAAGAGGTAGGTGTGGGAGAGAGAGAGAAAGGAAGGAAGGAAGGTGGAGGAGAGAGAAAGGAAAGGGGAGGGAGAGAGAGAAAGGAAGAAAGAAAGGTGGGGACAGAGAGAGAGAGAGAGAGAAAGACAGAAAGAAAGGTGGGAGGGAGAAAGAGAGAAGGAAAAGAGATAGGGGAGGCACTTACCAGAGCAGGGACAGCAATGGGACATCAGCAAGCCAAATGCAGAGTGCAAAGAGCCTAGCCCTTGTGTTTAATCTCTGGGTGGGGCTTCCTCCTGCTGGCTCTCTGCACTTAAAGGGAAAGCGCCCAGTGGGTTTTTTTCCTGCCGGCTCTCTGCAGGAACTTTCCCTTTAAGTGTAAACAGCTCAGGCCTGGCAGGGAGGGGGTGAGGCAGGCTCGGACGCCAGCCGGAATGGCGTTCCGGTGCGTTTCTGCTGAAAAAGAGCCCTGCTTTTAAGTACAGATCCCCGATGGGGATCGGTGGGCTAACAACAAAAGTGGCACAATTCCCAGATGTTGAGGTCTGGATGTGCCCTTTAAATGCACCAGGCACTCATGCCTGGCGTGGCTCAAAAAAGCTGCTTGAATGAATCCTATATTGGTTTTTTAGCTGTATGTTTTAATTGTGTATTGGTTTTAACTTGTTGCTAGATGCTTACGATCTTTGTGTCCTTGCTGCTTTTGCTGTTTTGATAGCTTCCTTGGGTCTGTGCAGATGGTGGGTGGGATGTGAATATTGTAAATAAATAAATGGGAAACAAGACATTGGAAGAAAATAACATAACTGATTATGGGAAAAAATCATATAACTGATTATGGCATCTACCATGACTCTCACACATCCAGATAGATCCTTAAATATCAGTTTTAAAAGTTCAGATATGTAGGTTGGCTTGGTTAATAGGTACTGCCTTTCCAAAAATCTCTTTAAGGAGTATGACTATAATGGAAGGTGAGAAGGAGCACAAGAGACATCACACCACATATTTCAATGATCAGCCTGATGAAAAGACACGATATAGCTCATGTCAGAAATGCCCTACAGTCTTCAATCTACAGAGTACAGTACAATAAAAAATACAAGTGGGATGTTTCTTTTGTGTATTGCTAGAGGAAGAAGGGAAATCGTAAGTCAAAGGAGGTAAACCAATATCCATGAAGACAGTAAACTGGACAGTACCTAAAGTGCTGTATGTAGACCTGTATTTAAGGCTGGCTCTAATTGCATCCAAGGAGATGTAATGTTATAGGGAAGACTTAATTATCTGGGGGAAAAGATGCATGATTTCAGTTCCTTATTGTCAGCTTTCTTTTTCTTACATTTTCAAACCTTGTCTCCATAGTATCATTTTGTTGGAAACATGCTGAGCTCACACTAATACATTTCTAGAGGGTCAAAGGGGCACCGTGAGATTGCATCCAACCTCCCACCTTTCAGGAATAAGCATAGCAACTGGCCACTGCTCTCAGAGTCACTGTGGCCCTCTAGGTTTTCATGGAATATTTCGGGGGGAAATAATAAAATACTAATAAAAATTGAAACAAGCCATTCCAAGCCTAAAGGGTGGAGCAAAAGGTAAAGTGAATGAATGAAAAGAAATATCAAAATACCCAAGAAACCATAATTACATTACCATGCAAAAAATTCCAGTAATATCCTGAGTTGCATTGAGATGGAACCTTAGCTACCCCTGGAAAACTAAACTATGTTGAAACAAGGGTTGTAAGGTCTAGAAGTATGTGGCAACCTATCTGTCAATGACCTGCCTGGTGGACACACCCCTAAGCCAGCAGCAGGACTCACCTGGATGGACCAGGGTGGGAGCAAGGGCAGGAGGATGCAACCTTGATAGCCTCTGCAATAGGTCAGCTTTGACACTTGGTAGTCCATCCTAGGGAAACTCAAAAGGTCTGCAGTGTGTAAGCCTAGGTGGGAGAACATTGGTTCTCTGAGCCCAGGTGTTTTAAGGCAGAGCATGGCTATGTAGAGTAGGGAACAGAAGAGAGGAGGATGGAGCTTAGCTCAAGGGCCAGGTGTGGAACTGGGGCTGTAAAAAGAGATGAAAGGGAAATGGGAGGAGGCGTCTGGCTGGAAAGAGAAGGCACAGGAACAGAAAGGAAAGCCAAGCCAGTTAGGGGGAAGAAGGGGAATGTAGCAACCGCTGCCACCACCACCACCAGAAAGAGAGAAGAATCCTCTCACAGAGGTTCCTAGGCAAAAAGGCAGGTTACAGTATTGTGGCTCTTCTCCTTTGTAATGTATTTTAATCCTTAGATGGGTGGAGATAACCACACCTTCAGGTACCTGGAGCTGTCAATTGAAAATAAAAACCACCTGTGAAAATAAAAACCACCTGTGCAAGGAAACAATGATTAGACTGGTACTTTCAAGACCCCATGGACACCAGGTATGATGTTCCCTTGCCCCCAGAGGGCATTACAGCATGGCATCAACATTTGTATTCCTGGGCCTAGAATAATATCCTCTACAGCTTCAAAGGACATCTTTAGTGCAAAGCTGCTGCTACAGCCCCCAGTTCTTCTCTAGCTCAGCTTGTATATCCAAGCCGCCAAAGCGCTCCTCTCCTTCCTTCCTTCCTTCCTTCCTTCCTTCCTTCCTTCCTTCCTTCCTTCCTTCCTTCCTTCCCCTTGCCCTTCTCCCCTAGCATTTACTTTGCTGTAATGCTTGCAAGTCTCCCCTCTACTAATACTCCTTCATCTCCTTCTCCCTTCCCACCCCCCAACTTGCCTTTCGGCAACAGCAGTAACATCTGGGGTTAGTGGCACAGGAGCTGGCAGGAGTCCTTTGGACTTCCTCCATCTCTCTCTCCTTACCCAGCATGCAAAATATACTCCAAACTGGGTATCTACCATGTGTGCCCTCCAGAATGGGGTGGGGGGCATTTGAGTGGGAGACAGAAAGGTTGTTTAGAGAGACTGTCTCCTTGCCTTCCTGCCTATCAGACCAGCTAGCCAACCAATCACCACTGCCTTCAGAGCCTGGGCTACCCCATTAGAGCTGCACAGGCTAACAATGAGCCACATTACCTATTAATTACCAGTGAATGGAACTCTGTTTAGTGCAATCAAAATAAAGGAACAAATCAGTTGTATCTATTCAATGCATATAGCCAAGGATTAGATGAGGTGGTTTCCTCCTTCCTTCCAGACAGTAGAAGCATCCAATTGTCTGAGCTGTTCCCATTTCTTCCCTCAAAGTTGCAAAGTTGCTTCAAACTTTGTCTTGATGCTCTTGCTTTCCAATGTGCTCACACTGACCTGCTTTTGCTAGCTGCTACTCAAACCCCATTCAGTGTCATGCTGTATCCTGATATGCACACAGAAGAAACCACAATGAAGAATTTTTGCATAACGTACTTGGAGAGTGTATCTGTGATAACACAGAAGCATTGTTACAAATATAATCAGTAACACAGGTTTTTATTGAACATCTGACAAAATGCTGCCTTACAAGTGCAGAAAAGGCAGCATGTACATTTCTAAAAAATATATTAAATTAATAGGATTACACACCTAGAGGAACATGAGCTTTCGACCTTCCTTTTTAATGTGTGTCCATGGTCAGTCTCATCATTCAAAAAGGCTGTACACATTTCGTCAGGAAAATCTGTGGTGCTTTCCACACAGGGAGGGGCTTGTGTGCTCTCCCCGTTGCTGGTGCGGTTGCAGATAAAGCACAGAAGGACTGGGGTTTCCACATGGCAGTTTTCCCTACCGTTTCCCTGCCCTAGTCCCCCAGCAGTGGCCATTCCCCCCCACCCCAACCACTGAGGCTTCTGCAATACCATTGTATCAATATACTATTGTAACAATAGGTGTAACATATTCTGTGGGTTCCAAAATTTTCATTTTTAAAAAAGTAAGTCTCTATCTCCTTCCCTTGCAAATATACACCATCCCCCTATTATCTCTGCAAGGGGAAGAGAAGGCTGAGAATTCAGATAATGGTTGCACCCATTGTTACAATAGTACATTGACATAACAAGATTCTGTTGCTGGTTGTTCAAAAAATGTGGTGGGGAGGAAATGGCTGCTGCACAAACAGGATCTGGGAACACTGCTACCATGTGGATGGAAATTTTTGAATTTTCCCACCTACACACCAGCCATCCAGGCTTTACTACAATCTTTCCCAAAATGTTGGTGAAAAGTGGGTTTGAGAAAGTTCAGAGAAAAGCCAGAGAAAACCTGGGAGATACACAAATGCACCACAATGTTGTGGGAAGGAAGAAAAAAGACTCACTTCCCAGGAGCATTGAACCCAGGGCAGATAACCTGTGCAGAACTGACCTATTACAGAGCAATTGTTCCAGATGGGCCAGTTTAGCCACATGATAAGATTTATGCCATGCTGCTTGTGCACAAACATCAACTCTTGGCTCTGTACTGGAGCATGATATGAAGAAGCAGATTATAAATCTACATTTGAAATAGATTCACCAGCACCACCACTTCAAATGTTGTTAAAGCATTTTTGGCGCTTGCCTTGATGTTCTCCTATGTGGTAATTCTATTAAATTCGAGCCCCATCATTGCTGCTTTCATTTGACATAAAATCCATACTCCTGTAAAATCTGCAACCTCCACATTATATCTCTAAGATTCTTTCCTATGGCAGAGTCTCCTAAAATATGTGTACAAAATTATATCTGGCACTCCAAGGACTTCCTACAGCGTCCCAAAGGACATTGATCTGGCAGGCAGCTCTCAAAGTGATAGTTTTAGATGAATGAAAAAAAAAATCATGTTGTATACCATTCTGAAAGGTCCTATAACAAGTACCATGCCATAGTTTGATGATAAAGTATTTTCTATTGGCTATTGCTACAGGTTTCATTTCTACATGAAACTGGACATCAGGCTTCAAAGAAGTCAAATTAAAAACAGCACACACCTCTCTAAAGACTGGATTTAGTGGCAATGGCTTCAGCAGTGGTTCTCAGCACTAGGGATGGGCACGAACCTCGCCACAAACTTAATTTTGTTAGGAGCTTGGCTGGTTCATGATTCATGAGGCCTCGGTTCATGAGATCGCTTCTCTCATGAACTGCCCATGAACTGCCCTGTTTTCCAAGAAGGTTTGTGAATTTCGTGGCTGCAGTTTGTGAGACATACATACTGGTGCCAATGAATTGCCAAGGCAATGGGGGGATGGACTGCTGCAGCCATTCTGCAGCCCTGGAACCACATATAGTGGCTCTCCAAAGCTTGACAGGCAGCTCTGGCTGCCAACAGGAGAGCTCCCATTCTGCTCTATGGGAGCAGAATATATATATACACACCCCCAGCTAAAACACAGCTCTTTTTACTTGACAGCAGGCTGTTAGGCAGAGTGGAAAGCAAAGGAAACTGTTTGGTGCCTGCTTACTCAGGGCTCTGAGCCACACCTGTCCCTCTTCTACAGCCAGGAAGAGGGGCACAGCCACTGGGCTCCTTAGCTGAGGGCCCACACAATCCTTCTCAGTGAATTTGATGCCTCTTGCTTGCAGTTTGATGCCTTTTGCTTGCAGTTTGATGCCTCTAGCTAATTTGACACACTCCTGAACCTGCAGCTATGATTTCTCCAGAGAGCACTTTCCTGGGATCACCTGCTGGGGGGCTGTAACTCAGCCTCCCAAATACAATCTTCACCAAACTTGGAGGGCAGGTAGAGGAGAGTCAGCTGGAGTTCAGCGTCTCTAGCCGATGGGGAGTGTTCTACCATGCCAGAACCTCACAAACCATGAACTGGTTCATTAAATGGGAAGGTTCGTGAAGTTTTATGGTTCGTGAGACTCCACAGATCATGGACTGGGACGAACCTCAGTTTTTCTTGGTTTGTGTCCATCCCTACTCAGCACTATAGCTAAGATCCATTCTCAAGGCAGGCTACAACATAAGATGCAACATAAGGGGAAACTGGATATTTCTAACCTTGTGCTGCCCTGCCAGAGGAGTGTAATTAAACTTGCTTTTCTCTTGCTTGCAAGTGATCTGGGTTATGACACAGGAATACCATGACATACAAGACCCAGAAGCACTGCTTTTCTTTTAAGATTTCTTTAAAAAAAATTCAACTGTGCATTTTCTCATTTTTGAGTGTCTCTTTTAAAGATGCCCTTTTTACTGCCTTGTCAATTATATGTATGGACCTTCAGTCCTCATTACCCCATTTTATGGTACAGAATCAAATCTAAACAAGCATTTAAGATTAAAAGGCAATTGGGAGGTTATTACTGAATTGTTCCCATTTCTTTGTCACCCAATTATCGTAATTCAAACATCTGAGTTTTTCTTGGCCCAAATTGGACAAGGCAATGCTACAGATTTATTGATGTACTTCTGAAGTGCTTGACATTCGGGGGCGGGCTCTTCTCCAAAATGCTGACATTGGAAGCTGCAGGACTTCCATGGATGGAGAATCATGCAGCCTGGGGATAGCAGCAAGCGACCCACAAAATCACCATCTCTTCCCTTTTCCATCAGCCATGCTTCTGCAGTTGTAAATACAAGAAATTATGCTGGTTAAGGAGCAATGCAAATCTCCCCCTCACACACATTGCTTCTCCCAGGCCACATGGTTTTTCATCCATGTCTATACTGCAACCAGGGCTCATTTCATAGCAGGGGCTCCTCTGCATATTAGGCCACACACCCCTGATGTAGCCAATCCTCCAAGAGCTTACAGTAGCCCCTGTAAGAAGAGCTCTGTAAGCTCTTGGAGGATTGGCTAAATTAGGGGGGGGTGGCCTAATATGCAAGGGAGCTCCTGCTATGAAATGAGCCCCGACTGCAACCATCAGCATCATAATTTGAAGGTCTCAGCAGATGACAGAGGAAGAGGGTAAATAACTATATTGTGAGCATCCTTATGTGAACACTCAATAGGATCTGCAATGCTTCCTCTAAGCTGTGAAGTCTTGCGAGCAAAAATTCTACTTTGTGCTGACATTAAAGTTGTGAGCGAGCAATTTGGCTACTGTATAAATTAGTTTGCTCTGGAGCCATCCTTCCTGAGCAAAGACAAAAATGTGTGAGCCAGAGGCTAAAAAATGGTGAGCTAGCTCACACTAACTCAGCTTAGAGGGAACACTGGATCCAAGCCCACAAGTCCTGGGTCATTTCTCTTCCAGGGGAAACCATGCCTGGGTAGCATTGCCTCTGAGACATCTAACTATTGAGAAAAGTGGGAATCTGTAATGATGTCAACATCACATAATCATTCAGGATTCTGAAGCACTTTTAAATGGGAGCCTAATGAAGAATTGAAGTATCTGAAATAATTATGTACAGAACTGGTCACAAGTAACTGAAGAACTGTGACCCAGCAGGTGCTTTAAAGTTTGTTTGTTTGGCACATAGAGAAATTACCTGGGAAGAATGAACATGTTGTATTCTTTCATCATCATTTTCCTGCAGAACACGATGGAGCAAAGAGATAAAGAAACATAAAGACAGGAGATGAAAGGAGAGCTCTGAGTACAGATCTCTAAGCTTCACTCTGATCTCCTCTTTTCTCCACCTCCCCCCATCTAGTTAATGGGAATCCTTCCCAGCTAGCTGTTATGTCCTGGTTAAATAAAAGAAATTTGACATTTTCTAAAGCTACCAATGGCTGACACGTGGTAACATTATGAAGGTAAGAGATGGCGCACACACACACCACTGCTTTATCCTGGAATCAGATTTTACATTAACAAGAACAAAAAAGGGGTTGTTTGATCCTTAGCATGTTGTCTTAAGCCCATGGGTCTCAAAGGCATGGATTTTTTAAAATCCCATTGGGGATATCTCTTGGGGTTTGTTGCTGTCATGTTTGGCAAAGGCACAAATATTGTCGATGGAGATAGTAGCATGGAACTGTAACATCTGCCATTGTGTCTGCCACCAGGAGGCAACAGAGTCGTTGCTGCGGTGAGCTTGTCAGTATGGAACTTGTTCTCTTTAGATAACTATCTTTAATCCAATCATCTCTCACAGGATATTTTTATCTCCATGTAGTTTTAGAGGTATGACTGCTGTTCCTATTAGTATATTTCTCACATGCTGCTGCTATTTTTTGAAAAATATTTTTTACATAAGTTTTATAAATCTTTGCTGGTGTTTTTAAAGTACAAACTGGCAGTAGGTATCTTCTAATAATTTTTTTGTGTTAAGTGTGTATGTCTGTCAATAACCAGTCAGACGAGATTTTGTGGACCCAGGTACAAATCTACACTCTGCCGCGTAAGCTTGCTGAATGACCTTGGACCAGTCCCTCTGTGTCAGCCTAACCTAAGTTTGTTGTTGTGAAAATAAAATTGAGGAAGGGACAATGATGTTGTAAGCTACTTCAGGTCCCAACGGGGGGCGGGGGGAGTGGGGTATAAATTAACACATAAATAAATATCTGGGTTTTTTTTTTCCTGAATAGCTTTGCTGAAATCAGAAGCGGTGCCCCTTGAAATCTGAGAAGTAGGCAAAGGTAACACATTATTGGGGGAACTGAAGACCTTTATTCTGGGAGAGACTCCTCTCCTAAAGATCCTTCCCATTAGAAACAGCAATGAAGAAAATATCAGCAATGACATCTTGTGCCAAACTTAATGTCTTTGTGATATCAATAACCAGCACACTAATCTCCTTTCCCTGCTCTATTTTCATATTTAGAAATTCTAATGTTAGCATTTGGGACCATGTTGTCAGTCAGTTGTCATAGAACCATAGGTCTATGAAGGATCTATTCAAAGGGTTAATAAACATTGAAGTAGAAATGGAATAAACCCTGACCTGGATGGCCCAAGCTAGCCTGATCTCATCAGATCACAGAAGCTAAGCAGGATTGGCCCTGATTAGCATTTGGATGGGAGACCACCAAGGAATTCCAGGGTCTCTATGCAGAAGAAGGCAATGGCAAACCACCTCTGTTAGTTTGTTGCTTTGGAAACCCTATGGGGTTACCATAAGTCAGCTGTGACTCGACAACAATTTACACACACACAGAGAAACCTGATATGGCCTGTAATGCATTTCTCCCTTCTAGAGTCTATTTTTCAAACTTTGGTTCAGACCAGTGTTTGAGGCCTGCTGCAAAAGGCCTCTCCAGCTAAGAAATCTTCTCATGAGACTGTAAGTGTTTTCCCTGAGTCAGAATTGAATAACAAGATAAAGGGAGGCCATACTGACCTTGCCTCCCTAACGCTCACTGCTACTTATCAGTGAAGCTCAATTATTGCATTCCGACCCAATTAACATGAGTTGCACCTGGATGGGGGGAGCAAGCTTGTTAACTGCAGTAACGAGCCTTGTTCCCATGACCAAAGAACGTGGTTGCCCTAGCAACTGAACAGTGAGTTACATCATGCATATGACTTCTGATTGGTTACTGGCCATGACCAGCTCAGAAGCCATACTTTCTATAAAAGTTCCCTGGACTTAGAATCAGGGCTAGCGTTTTCTACTTGGACCTGGTAGGTCAAGTGGGACTCTGTTAGTCACAATGACATCGTGACCAGAGGCCGGGATGGCCTACCTGACTCTATGGATTACAAACTGTCTCTTGTCTTGTCAAGACCTTGTAAGTAACTGAACCTGATTTAGCTAGGCTGGTTAAGCTTAAGAGTTTATTTGTTTTACCCTCTCCTTTCAAGTCTTGTCTTGTTTTTACAATATTCTTGCACTTATTACTTAATAAATAATCATTACATTTTACCTGACCTGTGCCTTGATTTCTTGCAACCGTAGATAGGCTTTCTCCAAGTGCCTTAGACCTGAGACCACATTGCTACCCTGATAACTGTTTGACTTTGGGTGCCCTGAGAGGCTGGGAAGTTTGATTCTCTATTCTCAGCTGGTAGGGTGTAGACTGAGAGAATCTGGTGGCAGCATACCAATAACCTGTGAAGGCTGTAGGCTTTCTTGGTTGTTTGTTAAGTTGTTTGTTTGACCCTGAAACCTGCCCCTGCTTACCTGGTCTAGGTGAGTTGGAGGTGGTGACATGGCCAGAAAGTGCACATGAATTTATTAGGCAACTAGGCAGTGTAGGAAAGCCAATGTGAAAATGCGGTAGTCAAGGTAGTGGGCAGTGGCAGCCAGAGATCACTAATAAAGGAGGGGGATGCAGGAGGAAGGGAAAGGACCTGGAGGCAGCGGAGACCTGATGGAAAAGTGCAGAGGAAGCACTAACATAATTAAAAGAGACTAGGAAGATAATGGGATGAGAAAAGAGTGGATGAACCTGAGGAAGAAGGGACCAAGCTGGAGCAAAACAACTAGCAAATGAGAAAGAGAAGCTGAGACTGACACTGAGAGGTAAAATACATTGTCAGGACATGGTTCTCAACCTAACCCACGGTTATACATTCAAGAGAGACTCATCTTTTAAAAGCTCTGTGTTTCTCCATTTGGCTGCCAATTACAAAGGCTCACAGTGGGTGTTGACTAGGGGTGTGCACTCGGCTTGGGAGAGCCAGAAAGGCCTGTATAATGTCCATATGGTATTATTCAGGCTCCCCAGAAACCGAATCAGATTCTCTAATCTGACACTAATCTCTAATCTGATTCTCTAATCTGATTCGACTTCCCGAATAGATCTCACCATATAGAATTTTATTTATTTATTTATTACTTGTATTTCTACCCCGCCTTACTGGACAAGCTGGCTCAAGGCGGCTTCCAACAATTAAAATACCATAAAACAATAATTTACAGAATTTAAAACACAGCATAATTTACAAATAGAACCAAACAGATGGATGATGGCGGCATTCAGAGTCACAACGGTGAAGGGGGCAGCATCCGATCAAGCCGCCTCCAGCAGGGTCTCAACCAGCAAGTTCCAGAGGCATATCTGTCCTCAGTCCCTGGTGGCGGCTCCTAATCAAAAGCCTGGTGGAAATCTTACTATTCCAGTTAACTGTGTTCCCTGCTGTCTTCCCCCTTCGATTCCATGTAAAAACTGGACTTTTGCCCAGTAAAGGGGCTAAACAGCCCACATCATTGTAGTAAATAGGTCTTTTAAAATCCTTGGAGATTAGCACGCTGACCCAACTGGTAACCCAGAGCGCTTGAGGCTTGCCTTGTGCTCTTCTCTTTAAAAGGGAGGACAGAAAGTGCTTGTCAGCAATTAGGGTAGTCCTCATTTAAAGAGTATGCCTTACTTACTGGGCCAGTAAAGGGATCTCCATACCAAATATGTTTCAGCCTACACAATGTCTTTGCTGACAGGAAGGAATCTGGAGGTCCCAGCCATCTTGAAGAGGGTCAAGTTTAAAATCTATCCAGTATAGTTCATTGGGATTTCTTTGGATTTGACCGAAAGGTTTCTGCTCAAGTGAACTACATCCTGGTTAAGATGGTAGATGGGTTTTGAGATTTTGAACAAGTGTCCCCAATGTTAGTGATACAGTAAAGGTGGGTTCTGGAAGGTTTTTTGGAGTTGAGGACTTAAGGAGCCTCCTCCTGATGTTTGATTAGTTGGACTTAGAAATGTTTATTGTTTTGTCTGGCATTTAGAAAGTTATGTCCTCACCCTATGGTACCGGGTTTTAAGCTTTTATGTGCTATTAAAGGTTTTGATGAATGGGCATTTTCTTCTGCCGTAACAAAATTTATAAATAATTGTTGCAACAAGCCCAATACAGAGGGAACTTGTAATATTATACCCCAATATTACACAGTTGACTCTGGTACAAAACACCATGGCATGTATTGTCAGTGTATATGATTGGTCCTTAAATGTAGATGGACAGCCTATCGGTGTCTGATCAGCAACTATTAACTCAAAAAAGAGAGGACATCTTGGGATCCTGGTGTAAAAAATAGCTAAATCCCTTGTCATCTAACTAGTGACATGCCTGAATGGATGGATGTTTCTACCCACTATCTAGTAAAACCATAGCCAAGAGAATGGGTTTGGAGAATCAGCGTGGAAAGAAGACCGTGTTGTGCTTGACTCTAGTTTGGCACTATGAAAAGACATGAGAGGTTTGGCTGCAAATGAGATGCAGGGAAGGGAGACGCTTTGGGCTTCCCTCCTGGGGCATTTTCACCACCAGAAACAGCCTGGTTGTAGTGTAGAGTTTCTGATGATTCTTAGAGTGGACTGATGTCACTTCCAGGTTCCCCCCAGAAGTGGTTAAACACCGTCGCACCAACAGCAATTGGGGGGGGGGGGGGAATCTCCTACTGTCCCATGATGGAGCAGCAGGAGGAAATGGGAGCTGGTGGGGGGCAGGAGATACTTCAACCCGTCTGATGAGCTGGCATTCCTACCCTGAAGTGACTGGAGACACAGCAATATCCTTTAACATCCCTATGGAATTCTAAACACACTCTGACTCAAATAACAGTCAAACTGCTTTTTTCCCCTCTGCTCTTCCCCTCCATTCTCCCTGCAATGTTTCCAAGGGTCCTGCTTGTCCTTTGTTTGCTTTCTCTGTCAGATCACCAGGGTAGAAAGGGGACTGGCAGATAGAAAAAGGGAAAGGACTTGGCTCTGTCCATCACTGTTTCTTTTACTCATTTTGCCCATACACATGTGACAGCCTGTTCCCTCTAAGCTGAGTTAGTATGAGCTAGCTCACAGTTTTTTAGCTTCCGGCTCACACATTTTTGTCTTAGCTCAGGAAGGATGGTTCCAGAGCAAACTAGTTTATGCAGTAGCCAAATCGCTTGCTCACAACTTTAATGCCAGTAGCTCACAAAGCAAAATTTTTGCTCACAGGACTCCATAGCTTAGAGGGAGCATTGGTGACAGGTACAATGTAATGCTTGAAATCCTAGCAGCACTTTCCTAGGAGTAATCCCCACTGAATAAAATGGGTCTTTCTTCTCAGAAGATCTGCATAGAAGAGCTCCAAAAATTTGGGATGGCGGTAAAGGGGCTTTTAAGTAACTGACATTGTTCTCCTAAGGCACCATTGTGGGAAGGCTGTCAATAGTGCCATCCTAAGCAGAATCCTACTATTCTAAGTCCACTGAAGTCCAAGTACATAGAAGGGTATAATTCTGCTTAGGACAACACTATAAGTCATTCTTTTCCCTACTCCTATGCAAAGCAAGAAGCTGCTGAATTTAGGTGCTGTGATGCAGATGTCCAATTGACTATTTTGTATGTACATGCTCACATCAAATAGACCACAGTGCATGCAAATGATGTGCAGGGCTGGAGACTTGGTGAATAAAAACGGGTGCTTTGATTAAACAAGTATGCCTTATTCTTGCAGTCTCATCAGTGCAGTCATTACAGTTGGAAGGATTGTAAATCTTCTTTCAGTCCATCAGCATTAGCATTAGGTTGTACTCATTTAAGACAGAATTTAAGTAAATCTCCAGTCTTTGTAGTCTGGAAACCACTTTTTAAGAATCTGCCTGTGATGTCTATTCAGATCTCGCCTCACATGGTGTCAGCATAAGTTTCAAAACGGAATTAACTAAAATAAGAAAGTTTTTGGAAGAAAGGACTGACTCAGAGCCTACTCCCTAATCCTCTTTTACATTCTGCATGTTACAGCATGCACTCGGCAGCCTACTAAAGCCTCTGCTCTTCCTTTATGGTAATAATAATAACAATAACAACAACAACTTTATAAGGTAACAACCAATAACAGGATCTTATGTGGTAGCACTCTGACTGGGGAATTCCCTCCCCACAAAAGTTTGCCTGGCACCTAGCATTTTTAGTTTTCAGCACCAGGCTTAGGCTCTTTCGGTCACTCAGGCTTTCAGTTAATATTCATCCTTCCTCCTGTCCCTCTGTATAATATACAGTAGTTTTATTGATGATGGATGGATAACATCTTGATAGAGTAATTGTTGGCCCTAGGCCTTGAAAAGAAGCTGTCAGAAACAATGTATATGTGAAACTAGTATTTATTAATCAACTCTGAATTTAGCAACTTTTTTGTGTGTTCTCTGTCCAACTGAGTTTTCCAGCATTTGGGTAATCCCACCCTGGGTGTGCCTCAGCATCTGATTGTTTTGATGCACAAGCTATACTCCAATCATGAGACCATCATTGGGACAGAATATGAAGAAACAGAATGGTTTCCGATTGGCAAAGGTGCTAGTCAAGGACACATTTTATCTTCCTGTCTCTTCAATCAAGAAAATTGGATTAGGTTTAGATGAAGGTAGAATGAAAACTGGTGAAAAGAACATTACCAATATATGATACACAGATGACATCACATTATTGGCAGAAAACAGTGAAGAATTGAAACAACTGCTGATGAAGGTTAAAGCAGAAAGTGCCAAAGCAGGATTACACCTGAACATCAAGAAGACAAAAGTAATGACTACTGGGGGATTATAAGGCTAAGGGTGAAGGAACTGACATTCTTAAAGATTTTCTATTCCTTGGTTTCATCATCAACCAGAAGGGAGATTGCACCCAAGAAATCAGAAGGACATTGAGACTGAGGAGGGCAGCCACAGAGGAAGCAGAAAAGATCCTTAAGTGTGAACACCATGGCTTCCTTGATTGAGTCAGTTCATTTCATCTCTTTTCCTTCTGGCATCAACTGCTTCCCAGACGTGCAGAGACATAACTGCCCATCAACAGCATCACCACAATCCCTTCACTGTCAAAGTTCAAGGGATAATATCCATCACTAAGGGATTTACTCTACTTTATGAGCTACTGGCATTAAAGTTGTGAGTGAGTGATTTGGCTGCTGCATGAATCAGTTTGTTTTGGAGCCATCCTTCCTGAGCCAAGACAAAAATGTGTGAACTGGAGGGTAAAAAACTGTGAGCTAGCTCACACTAACTCAGCTTAGAGGGAACACTGCTCACCAGTGACATAACGACATTGCCAGTGATGCTCTGATATCATTTCCAGCATTACCTGAAATGATGTCACAGCAGCACCAGTGATGCTGTAATATTCAACCAAAATTCTATGGTTTTCCCATAGAGTTTTGATTGAACACTAGATTATTGCTGGGGCTGTACTGACATCACTGCTGGTTGAGCCAGAAGTGACATCTGCACATCAGGACCCTGGTGATCCCTCCCCCCATTTCCCTCCCACTGACTAGCTAATCAGCAGTGGGAACAATCCACTGGCAAACCTATTAATTAATCATACCCCCAAACAACATTGTGAAGCAGGAAAACCAGATTCCCCAACCAACCAATCAGAGTGGAGCCCAAAAAAATCCTGGCTGGCTCTGAAGCAGCTAGCTACTCCTACACTTCTGTGCAGGGAGGGATGGGTGGGTAATTCTGAGCAAAAGACATAGTTAATAATATAAGATGCTCTTAAATAATCCCCCTTAATTCACTCCTCTAGTGGGTATGCTGCATGAGATGGCCATTTTCCCCACCCCTTGTGTCTGTTGCCTTCAACTGTGGGGGGTGGGGGGTGGCAAAAGCATCCCTTACACCTATTTCGGTTGGGAAACAGGCTTCTTGATATTTAATGTTTTCCTTATTTATTCTTATTCCTTATTCTTTATTCCTTATTCATCTGAATTTGTGACTTCGTGTTGATTTTATTTGGAAATTACCACAGGTCTTTGGCTGGAGGGCAAGGTAGAAATCTTTTATAAATGACTGCCTATTTCCATCTGTTTTCATTCAAATGTCATTGGTGAGACCCAACTCTGTGAACATGTAAAGCTATCCTGTATCAGGTAAAGCCTAGTGAAATCAATGGAAAGGCTCTCAGCTAAATCACAGCAGTGGACAAGTTTTTGCTAAATTGCATCAGGATCAGACTTTTTAAAAAGAGATCTATATTGCTAATGTAGCTTTCAAAAATAAAATCACTTAATTCAACACCCTTTATCAGTTTTGAGCATTACCTCCTATTCAAATGTTAAAGTTTGGGCTCCCTTTCTATATTCATATTAAAATGTACATAAATTTTCCCTCTAGTGCCATATGCACACATTTCCCATTTTCCATCAA
Source organism: Lepidodactylus listeri (assembly GCA_029233225.1). Lineage (NCBI taxonomy): Eukaryota > Metazoa > Chordata > Lepidosauria > Squamata > Gekkonidae > Lepidodactylus > Lepidodactylus listeri. The sequence continues at coordinate 39,351,373 of JARCFY010000012.1, forward strand.
GGACTGATGTAGATATTAATTAAACCTGTGGAGAACAAGAAGCTGCTAGCTGAAGAGCAGATTTTCTTTAAGGAAATAGCATACTGTGAGAGTGAGACTGTGGACTTAACTCATTGGTCAGAAGTTGAAATGAGCTGGGAAACAATAAAACCACTTTCATTCACCTACTTGTGTCAGCTAATTCAGAAGTAGGTTGATTCCACTGGAATTGGGAAGATTCCATTTACTCACTGTGGAATAACAGGACTCCAAAGAACTGTGCAAACTTTTTAATTTTTTGGCTTATTTTTGTGGACTGCTGCCAAACCAATGCTGTGGCTTATTTATGAGGACTGCTGCCAAACCAATGATGTGGTTTGAAAGCCAGGGTGTTGGTTTTTTTTCAGACGTTGATATTATTTGTAAATAGGCACTCCTAAAACTATCGGCAAAACTGTTCACTGGATAAATTCATTATGCAAAGATTTTATCCTATAAATCTTGGCAATTCTCTTTCAGAAAACTGCAGACAGACAGAGGAAATAAATGCAGCATCCAAGAAACAGTAAGAGTTCCAGTACTTGGGGAGGTATGCTGGTGTAACTTCATGCATGAATTTATCTGATGGCCTTGGGCCAATCCATTTCTCTCAGCCTTAGTCTCCTATCTTCAATATGGCAGTAATATTGGCCTGCCATACACAGGTGTTGTAAGGATTACAACCAAATAATAATGGTGCCAGCCCTGTTTCAGCACAACTTTGGACAACTGATTAGATATTTCATGTTATTTCATATTCATTTACATAAGAAATGACTTTTATTTTAACAAAAAAAGAGCAAAATAAAATTTCAATGATAAAGAGACCAGTGATGAATCTATGTTTATATACGTCTCTACTTCGTTGTGATCTTGGCTTATGCTTTAAAAAGATAAAACTTTTTCTCCTTTAGCATTCAAATATAACTTGATAACCAGAAACTACAAGCAAGGGAACTGCAACAACTTGCAACTCATTTCCCCCTCTCCCACTATTGCCTTTTTTTCTTCTCTGAAAGCTTCTATAGCCTGTCCCCTTTTTCTACTTCCTTCTCTCATTCCCACCCACCAGCCAGTCTAGTTTTATCTGCCCCTATCTTCAGCTTTCCTCCTTCATGCTTCTTGGCAGCCACTCCCTGGGAAAACTCTGTACAGTTTCAGCCATTAGAAATGGCTGGGCCTAGTTGCATGGGGCTATATACTGGGCTTGGCTCAGTTGCACAGTTGGGGACCCACAAGCACTTGCAGGGAGCACATTACTTTCCCCAGTATCCCACTCCCCACATGATTTCCTCTTTTCCTCCTCCTGGCAATCCCTATATTCTCACCTTTCCATGCTTTCTCCTCTCTATACACATCTTCAACTGTATTTATTATCTCTTTACTTTACTTTACTTTACTTTATTTATATTCCACCTTTCTCCACAATGGAGACCCAGTGCAGCTTACATCATGTTCCTCTCCTCCACTTTATCTTCATGAAAACATGAAGGGGGGATTTTGTTAGACTAAGAGTGCAAGACTAGCCCAAGGTCACCAAATGAGTTTCCACAGCACAGTGAGGAATTAAACCTGGGTCTCCTGTATCCTAGTATGAAACTAACTAGACTGGCCTTTGTAGGGTTGCTGCCAAAAGTAATTTTTTAAAAAAATCTGCCCTGGGAGTCGGATCTCCAATAGCCAATCAGAAGCTTTGTGGCACAAAAGCCTCACTGGGCCCTGCCCAATATCTATAAAACACTTGGTTGGCATCAGGAAAGGGCTGGCAGTTGCCATGGCATCCACATGTTGGGGACCCCTGCTATAGATTATCTGTATGAATGGATGTCTGCTTTGAATTACTGAAAGAGGTTGGTTGACTTTATAATAAAGACATTTGGTTTGGTATTCCATTTGGTATTTACCTAGTTAACACATTGTAGCAGTATTAGCACAAAGACCTTCTTCCCTCTCACAAAGATAAGATTGACAACAGGGAGGAAGGAGATGCTTTAACAGCACTCCTGCTCCAAACAAAGGGAAACTTGGAAAAATCTAATGATATGGTGCATTGTTAGACTTGTTCTAAACCTGATTATGAATGTATGGAGGGGATCAGATCCCCATAACATCATAATGATATCACAAGGAACCCAGGCTGCCAGACATGGCCTGGAAACCAGCAGGACTCTGTAGGGGGCACTATCATGTGATAGAGTGACATCACTTCCAGAAAAAACCCAGAAGTGATGTCACATCTCTCTTGGAATCACTAGAAACTCGATGGTAAAGCCGGTAAGTTTCCAGTGGTTAGCAGACTGACATCAGTGACAGGTTGGGGTTTGTTTGGTTGTTTTTTGTTTGGTTTGGTTATTTTGCTCCTGCCAGCCACAGAACTGGCACCAGTAAACAGAATTCAGAAGCAGGGGATCCTTCACACAACCAGGATCCTGGGAGCCTTGTGAGGAGTACTTTTGAGGTTTATGAAGCCAACCATCTAATTCATTTGCTGCTCTGCTGCTGCAGCAGTTTTAGTAATGAATAGGTTTTCTAACCACTAGCTCACTGGGAGGAAAGACGAATCCTTCTCCTCTCCTCCCTTCCCTAATGTCTGTCCTGTTTCTGTTTGGTGCTCACTGAGAAACATAGTTTCTCTTCTTCATCTATTGTGCACTGGGCATGTTATTCACTGATAAACTGAGTTACAATGGAAGGAAGAGGGGGAGAAGATTCTTCCTGACTAACCAGTTACCTAGCTTGTCACTGATATCATAAGCATGAGAAGGAGGGGGAGGGGGAGATCTTCTCTGATTCGGATACACAATCCTTCCAAGATGTCTGTTGTGTACACCTAGCATTAAATGTCATAGTCCAAGCCCAGAGAATGCAAACTTAGGCCACATCACTAGAAATGATATGCAATGAGATGAATACATTCCTGGGTTGAAGGCCATTCCATACAGTTTCTGGATGGTAGAGAATTTCTTGCATCTTCCATGTGGTAAGGCATTGTTGCTCATAGATTACTTCACGGGCCTCTAATACATGCTAAGTTTGGGGTTTATAGACAGAAAAGTTTAAAGACCACTTTGCCTTATATTTGGTTTAGCAAAGGAAATGATTTATTTATAGCAGTAAACACCTAGCAAAAGTAACTTCCTGGTCTTCGGAGAAAATAATTCATCCTCAGTTATCATGGAGTGGCACATAGAGTATGATATATAGTTTGTATTATTTACCAACTAAAATACATAGTATTCCTCACAAATGAGTAACTCCAAGCGTGGTTCTGCTGCAGGTACTTCTATATTTTACATTCTTCACTTAGGGCTACATTTTTTATCTCAGTAGCTGATAAACTCCTTCTGCCATAGGAGGAATGGAGGGATAAATATTGCCACGCTCTCTTCTATAGTCTTCCCTTTAAAAAAAAGTACAGATGTTAAGATAACAGCATCAACTCTTTCAGTTATTCAGAAAGTCATATTTACTGAAAAATTATATTTTTAATGCAGAGAATCCTGATACCATGTTTAATACATTGCCTCGGGCATCTGACTACTCCCCTCCAGCATGTTGATAGAACTGCAGTTTCCAGAAAAGATAAGCCTATGAAAATTCCACCCGCTTGAGAACCACTAACATAACCATACACCTAGAAGGGCATTTTCCTTTTGGCATTTTGTAAAGGCTGGCACAATATCCAGCTCTACAATGAGGGAAGGAAGGAGAGGTGGGCCTTGGGGAGAATATTTGGGGGGAGTAGCCACCACCACTGCCTCTGTCTTGTCATAACCACCACAGATACAAACCCCATCCAGGAGCCAGTGCTCCTTCCCTTGTTGTTCCTCAGGTGTTTTAAAACACAGCGCAGCAAGCCATGAATGCCTGCTAGGAACACAATACAGAAAAGTTCAGGAAGCCCTACGAGACTCACTCTCTATGCTGTGTATAAATATGCCTAGGGCAAAAGCAGGGAAGGAGTACTATCTATGCCAGCTCCTGGGTGCTATGGTGGGGAAAGCAGGATGGGTGCAATGGAGAGGGGTTGGTTATGGTCTCAGGAAGCACCCTGTGTTTCACCGCCACTGATAGAATTACTATACAATATGCATTGAACCACAGAACAGGAGAACAGTATGTTCAGTTACTGCATGGCTGATACCACTTCCATGGTTAGGAGTTTGTGTGACTTTAGTGACACTTTCCAGTTGGGCCAGGTTTTAGCAATCTGGCACACCATTGTGATAACATCTGTAGATGTTTGCATTGTCCCCAGGAACACACTGGCAGTTATGGTACCACTTCTGGTCATGAATAAACAATGCTGAGAGGAAACCATTTTGCTGATGCGTTTTACGTACTTCAATAGTATTTTGAGGGCACTAACACTTTTAATTTTTTTGGTTCTCTATATTTAACATCCTTCTTGTATAGAATTTACCCCCACACACAAACACAAACAATCTTTCTGTTAAAAAGGGCCTTCTTTTTCTTCCTTGCTGCTCATCATCAGCCAAGTTCTGTTCATCAAGGTTAACTCCTCTTCCCAAATTTAGCCTTTATAAACAAACTCTGGTCACTTTCTCAACTGAGTCTTGTTCCATTAAATCTTTTGATTTAACCCCATAAGATGTCTTTCTAGAAGCCACAAATTTTCCAGGCCATATCTACTCCCTAAAGGCATCTATGGACCCTCAACAACTTCACCCTGCATGTGCAGTGCTTCGAATGCTGAAAGCTCTATATAAATATTGTTCTTATTATTGATCTATCAAAGCCCCAACACTGATAAGTGTAAGAATCACAGGCTGATAGTGAATAGAGTCATTTGGCTTGATTCTGACATGCATCCATGGTCACCCCAAAAAATCCCAAGAGACAAACAAGAAAGATGAATTATTCAGATTTGTTTGCTTAATATGAATAGTCCCCAATAGAAAGGAGAACAGTTGTCTCCTTCTCTGTCCCAGCAAAACAGGGATGACTGACAAGAGTCTAGAAACAGCAGTGATGAAAGAATGAGAATCCAGGACCTTGGAGCCCTGGGGGCGGGGGGATCCAGTTTCATTTCACAAGAAACTACAGGAAGTACTAACAGGGAGATGGATCAAATGAAAAGTGATGATAAGGAGGAATTACAAAAAAGAGGGCAGAGGGAGAAGCAGCAGCCACTCTTCAGATAGGGAACTCAGCACATGAGAGGCAAGCTAATTTGACAGAGCTTTTTCTTAACGCTTTTATTGACCTCTCTGAAAAATATCTCGGCAACAATGATGGAGCTCTTGGCATTTCCCAAAGCATTTTTTGAAATGTAACACAAAACAAGACTACAACTGGCAATGCCGCACTAGTGCCTTACCTCGCAAAAGGTCAACCCTCTTTGCAAGCGTCTAATCTATCTTGTGTCAATTTAGATTGGTACTGTGGACTGATTGCTTAAAGATATCCAATCCCTCAACAGATTCACCTAGACCAGAATAATTTTTCACTCAGAAAAAAGAAAAAGAAAAATCAGAGCAAACAGCAATACTGGCCAGAAGGATAGTTCTGTAAGGGCGATTCAAGAATTCATATTCTGCATTTCTACATGTAAACAAATATATGCCTTTGTATATGTCTGTCAGATAAATTACAAAAAGAAACAAATTTCTGAGTATAAGCAATTAACATAAGACCTACATGTCATCTTAGACAGAGAGACCTTGAATCAAACTATATATCCACAAGAGGCAATGAGTCTATCTCAGTCTCTTACAAAAATAATGCCAGGTCATAACAGTGTGAACCATACAGATGTGAACATGCAGAAACAACAAAATTTCAGCATACTTAAATCTTCTTCAAAAGATTTAAGCATTTAACTGTACAATAGGTTCGATCCAGCCAGCTTTTCTGCTGTTAATAAAGGAAAGAGTGATTCCTTTTGACCATCAAAAAAGGCTTTGCTACCATGCTGGAGGTCTTGGGGCCTGCATGTGCAAAACCCAAGCAGGATAAGCACTATAGAAGAGAGGGGAATTGGGTAAGACTCAGTTTTTGAAAATTGGTTAAATCCCTCCCAGTGTAACTAGCTTACTTAAGTATATAATCCACCCTTTTATTGGTTCTGCTGTGACTGTAAAAGAAAAAAATTCATAGAGTTCAGTGGAGAGGTCTTCTGTCCTCTCAGATGGCCCTGGGGCATGCTTTAGTTTGTACTGATCACAGCATACTAGGCATAACTAAACTGAGGTTATTGTACTTTGGTCACATTATGAGAAGATAAAAAAACATCATGGAAAAGACAATAATGCTAGGAAAAGTTGAAGGCAGCAGGAAAAGAGGAAGACCCAAGATAAAGTGGATTGATTCAGTAAAGGAAGCCACAGCCCTCAATTTGCAAGACTTCAAGGAAGCAACTTGACTGCACTTAACACATACTCAGGCTCTGTGTGTTGTAATTCTAAGCAGGCATTTGGGACATATATTCCCTGAGAAAAAGCAACTGGTCTAATGTTGTTCCACAGAAAATGTAAACCCAATTAAAATCACCCAAAGAGACTTATACAGTTAATGTTGGAAAGAAACTGGAAAGTCCTTCTCTCTAGTTTAGTTTCCAGCAGCGGAAACAGTTAAACAAGCAGACTTGTAATATGTCAGACAAGCAGACTTGGAATATTTCTCATTAGGAAAGGTCACTGTTCTGCTAGTTCATCACCATTTTTGAAGCTAGCCGTGGAAGAGTTTGGAAGAAAGAGTGAAAATATTGCAATGGGCAAGAAGTAAAAATTGCACAGCATGTGAAAAGGAGAGAAAATTAATTTGGTGTTGCAGAAAACTGCTCAAGCTCACCAAATATATTTTAAGAAGAGCTTGTAACACAGAAAAGCGAGTTTTGATCTTATTTTCTTTGTTGTAAATCTAGACTAACTCAGATCAATAACTGAAGAAGTTGGCAGAGTAATTAACACAGCAATGGTGTGCAACCTGATTAAAGAGAAGATAAAGGTTTATTTAGGAATTAACATACTTGATAGGAAAGAGGAGAGGCAAAGATAGGTTCCTGACTGGATCTCTAGCTGAGAGAGAGGGTAAGACTGAGGCTGTGGTCACACGCGGGTTTAAATCCGGGAGCCCTCCCAGATTCAAAGGAACTGGGTTTTTTATTTCAGGTTGGGATGATTACACATCGCAACCTCAGAGGTGGTGGCAGGTGGCGGAGGAGGTGGTGGCCGGGGGAGGCACCCTCCCCCTAGCCCCACTAGGGAAGTCTTACCGGTGGAGGTGGAGGCTGCTGGTAGCAGTGGTGGCCGGGGGAGGCACCCTTCCCCGAGCCCTGTCAGGGAAGTCTTACCAGTGGCAGTGGCAGCGGAGGTGGGTGGCGGCTGGCAGCAGCCAGGGGAGGCACTCTTCCCCAGCCCCACCAGCCGCCTGGTAATTTTGGGGAGAACGGGGTGCCAGGCAGTGGTGGCAGGCGGGGCTTGGTGCGGAGTGGGGTTTTTTTTCACCTTTTTGCACTTGGGCACTTGAGTGCCCAAGCACCCAAGTGCAAAAGGGGGGGGGGAAACCGGAGGGTCGATCAGACAGCCCCCTCTCTCATTGTGAGAGAGGGCTGTCCAGATCGGCCCAATCGCAGGTTTCTTGCGCGACCACTGGGAAAATACTTGATTTTCCCGGGGTCAGAAAATGTGGGAGGAACCCGCGATTGAGCCCGCTTTGGCATGGGAGTTGTCCCGACCGTTCTGAATGGTCCCTTTAAATGCAGGAGGAAACAGCAGTTCCTCCCGCTTTAAAGGGCCATGTGACCGTGGCCTCAGTGTGACATTCCAAGAAGGAGGGGGGAATTGCCCTAAGAGAAGCAATCTGGAGACAGCCAAGGAATGACACTTAACAGGAGGGAAGGTGCTGACCTCACTATCCTGTCTCACTTTTTTGCTGCCCCCTGCAGGGTCATCTTCTCTTCTTCTTTGTATACCAGACCTTGGTTTTTTAACAGAAGTCAATAAAGATAATGCAGACTTAAACCAGTGTAAGCAAGTACAAATCTGGTCTGAAGTTATTTCTTCCATCTTCTGTGTAATAAGTCTCTACTCAGCAATTCTGTCTTTTTGCTTATCCTTTGTTTTAAGCTCCCCAAGAAAATCATATTAATTAGTTCTGTGGATTTACACGGATGAAATTGAGGCTAGGCTTGCTTCCAAATTCTGTGTCTTGATTCCGAAGGGTAACTTCATCCCATAATTCAAAGAAGTGATTCAGACTGTGGTGGAACATTCCTGCTCTGGCCTGCAGGCCCTGTCCCATCCCTCCCCTCCCCATTTCACTAATTTTTGCCACATAATCAGAATACGTTTTGCACTGCCCCAAAATGGCTTCCAAAAGTGATCAGCCCCCAGTTTGAACTGTTTCCAAACTGTGGCTTTGAAATCTTTAGAAGTTACCCCCCCCCCCCCGCACGCGTGTATGCTACTGTAGATAGCAACTAGCTCCCCAGTTAGAATGCTACAGAGGCAGGGCATGTAGTCTGCCTCTGCAATCCCCCACTGCATAGCTGCTTTCTCAAAAGTTGAAAGATATACTGAGGGGTCTTCCCCCTCCTTGTATGGAACAAAATCTTTGGGGGTAACTTTTATTTTCCTGCTTTGTTCAGTCTGCAGGCACATCATCTCAAGGTCATGTTTCTGCTGCACCTCCTGCATCTTCTCCCTTCTCTCCTGCAGCTTTTCCTCCCCCCTCAAGCCTGTGGGCTTCCCTCCCCCTCTTTCCAATGCTCCTCCTGCATCTTCAGTTTCTGGATCTCTATCTCCTGGTCCCTCTTCTCCCTCTCCACCTGCAAACGCAACTTCTCCAGCTCTAGCAACTTGAGTCATCTTGCTGGCTTGGGTGCTCAGCTGCAGCCACCCCTACTGACTTGCCACAGCTTATCAGGAGAGTCTTCATCTCATCAGCAGTCCTATCCTCACAACCTATTTGCTGCTTCTGGCATTCTTCCAGCAGCTCTTGCTTTGTTAGCGTCAGTATTCTCACCTGCTTTGCTAATTCCATCCTAGCTAGTCTTGCTTTGTTAGCGTCAGTATTCTCACCTGCTTTGCTAATTCCATCCTAGGTTTACTCCCATCATCCCGGGGGGGGGGGGACTTCTGTTACTTTCTCTGTGCATGTGTGCCAAATCCAAAATGCTCAGCAAATCAAGTTCTTTGTTTACTCTTATAGTGGAACAGTCCTGCCCTGGCCTGCAGGCCCTGTTCCACCCTGCCATCCTGGGTCTTCGCAACACCTGTAGGGGGTTTTCTGTCTTTCAGTTCAACCACTGCCACCACCTGACTTTTGTAGGAATTGCCCACTGGGAGGGTCAGGACTCCCAGCTTCCCTTCCACATTCTGAGGGTTTGCTTCTGTGTCTCCCGCTATCCAGGGTCTGGTTACCATGGGACAGTTTGCTGCCTTGTGTACTGCTAGGAGAGTAACCACTTGCCAACTGACTGCCCTCCCCTTCCTCCTGCTGCTTCTTTTAAAATAGCATGTCCAAGATGGTGGAGGTCTATGTTGCACAGAGCACCACTACCCGGATCAAAATTTATAAAGCATTTATTAAAAAGAAAATGTTCACAGGGATACTTTTAGCACAGTGCCAGATTGAGAAAAGGATTCAGAAGAAAAGGGTAAAACAGAATTCCTCTGTCCCTCCCTCTATACATGCCCTGGATGTTGTTAAATATAAGGAAGGTTCCTTAACTTAGAAAGTTACCAGATGTTTACAGGAGTCACATTACTGTTAGGCCTCCTTCAGGCCAGCACATGGCAATAGCCTCCTCCTCCAGATCTCAGTTAAGAGCTCTGTCTGCTTCGATGGAATAGCACCAAAAAAAGAACTTCCTCCCTGCTCCCAGGGTTTTATCCTCCTCTTCTCTCCCCCCCCCTCCGACCAGGTCAGGCTGGGTCAAGTTTCTTCCTGAAATCCTTTTAGTACTTAATACCTCCAAATCTATTTCCTGCTTGGGGGTGGGGGGAAAGACTGGACCATCCTATTGTCTCTAGCTGGAACTGTTAGCATTTCTTAAGAGGTAGCTGAAGTGAGGCCATTAGACTGACTTCCCCTTCCCTGCCTGTTCTTTGCCTAGAGAGAAAAAAAAACTTTTAAAACTCAGAGTGAAGGTTTTGCTCATTTCAAACCACCAAAGGAAAAAAATACATTTCTTCACACCAACATTAGCAAATCTACTTTCTCCTTCATATATTGGAACAGGAATGCATGAAGAAATGCTTGCCCAAAGTACTTATTTATTTACTACATTTTTATTCTTCTCAAGCAGTGCAAGCTGATATACATTATTCTTATCTTATCTCTTTCATTTTGTTCTAACAACAGCCCTGAGAAGAAGAAGAAGAGATTAGATTTATACCCCACCCTTCACTCACTTGGAGTCTCAGAGCAGCTTACAAACTCCTTTTCCCTTCCCCTCCCCACAACAGACCCCCTGTGAGGTAGGTGGGGCTGAGAAAGCTTTTTTCCAAGCTGTCCTTGAGAGAACAGCTGGTACAAAGCTATGGCTTGCCCAAGGTCATCCAGCCAGGTGCAAGTGGAGGAGTGGGGAATCAAACCCGGTTCTCCCAGATTAGAGTCTGTGCACTTAACGACTACACCAAACTGGCACCAAACCACTACACCAAACTGTGAGGCAGGTTAGGCTAAAAGAGTGTCATGAGCGTCATGATAAACTATGAGTTTGAATCTGGGTCTCCCAGATCTTAGCCCAGAATTGTAACCGATAAGTATCAACAAGGTTATTCACAGTTCACAGCTACAATCCAGTGTGTCTCAGTAGACATTTCTTTGCTCATTCAAAACTGAATTATAGAATCATAGAATGTTAGAGTTGGAAGGGATCCTGCAAGTCATCTAGTCCAACCCCCTGCACTCTGCAGGAGCATAGTCGAAAGATAGCCCATAACTGGTGTGAATGATAATCTCTTGTGGATCAATTTTTTGTGTTTAACATAGTATAATATTCTCTTGGATTAATCTATGTTCTCAACTCTAGTTCCAAGTATGAACAATGGACAATCCTGTATTCAGCATTACATCATACACATGACATGTTGTGGGGAACATCACCATGTAAGCCTGATGTCCCACTATATAGACATGGGGTTGGATCAAGCCTACATTTTCAACTAATGAAAAATGTGAGGGAGTTTACACCAGTTCTCCTTTCCTGCTGTAGCTCCCCATTTTGCCTGTTATTCTGTTTCTGAGGGTTCCCTGTGCCCTGGAAGTGGCATTACAGAGAAAGAGCGAGAGGGGGGAAAGCAGGAATCTTCTGTTCCACTGTTGGAAGTTCCTAGAGTGAGCAGAAAATTTGGTTATGTGAGCCACTACTGGTTATGTGAGCCAGCCCCATTCTTCAGGGGTGAAGAGTAAATTATATCTGTTATTAATCTTCATCTAACTTTTGAATGGGAGAATTTAGGTTACCCCTGTCTGATCTTAGATATATATTTAAAATAGAGGGAATTCTTAAGCGTTTCCCTATATACTCCAAGAGTGTCATTTTTATTCCAGCAGTTACAATGCAAGATAGCTATAATTTAAATCTCTGTCCAGCTTCCTATTTAACATACCTATTTCAATTCTAATGAAGTAAAGCTTTAAAATGTACTTTAGAAAAAAACTTTTATTAAAAGTAATATCCTTTAGCATGTAGAACTGCATATTAAAGACTTCAGGTCTTGTTAGTGACGTATGGAAATCACACTGCTAGAGACTAGCCCACTGAAAAGTCTTTGATTTGCAGGCAAGAATGGGGGTATTCAATAATCTGAGTCATGAAGATCAACTGGACAAATAGAAAATAATAATAGGGATCATAAGATGGGAGAATAAACAAATTTTCAAATGAGGGGAAATAATACAATGGAATTAAAATGGTATAATTGTAAGGGGAATGATCATATCTAGCAATTTTCTACCATGTGAGGCGGAGCCATTGTCTATGCTGGGCACAAAGCCACACAAGATACCATTGCATGTGACAAACAGGCAAACACACTGGTCTGACTTTTGCATGCTAAGAAGATAGATTCTTGCTCTAGACAGAAAACCAGAGGATTCTACCCAGATGGTCAGAATGGCATACCCAAGATCATGTGGACATAAGTACATCTCAGGCAAACTAATGATCTCTGATGCTCCCTCAGATCTCTCTCTTCTGTCCACTGACAGGAATGCCCTTTTATCCATTCTCCCATAGTTTCCATGGTGCTCTTTTTACAGCACTTTCAGATACCTGGCTATTTTTATCTCACATTACATCATGCATATGTTGTAAGGAACACTGTGTCATGTCCTACCACATAGTCAGGGTTTCCCGCCACTGGTCATATGGACCAGCTGCTAGTCTTCATGGTGAAGGCGAGTTGTGTCTGTTTCTAATCTACAGATAGTGGGTTGGATGCAGATTTACTTAGTAATTTCCACTGGTTTCCCCTTCCCGTTTAGAATAATAAGAAGAGATTGGATTTATACCCTGCCCTTCACTTGGAGTCTCAGAGCGGCTTACAAACGGCTTTCCCTTTCCCTCCCCACAACAGACACCCTGTGAAGTAGGTGGGGCTGAGAGAGCTCTGAGACAATTGTCCTTGAGAGAACAGCTGGTACAGAGCTATGGCTTGCCCAAGGTCATCTAGCAGGTGCAAGTGGAGGAGTGAGGAATCAAACCCAGTTCTCCCAGATTAGAGTCCGCGCACTCAACCACTACATCAAACTGGCTCATGTTTACTGACCCTTCTCATGCCATTCCTCCAGGAACAGCAGTGCATGGGCTTCATTAGGCTTCAGTGGGAGGGGGGAGCCAGGGAAAGTTCCATTCTGCAAATGGAACATTTAGTCTAGCTCCAACCCAATGCTTGGGGCGGGCAGGTTAGGTTGCCTCTGCTGCAAATCTCAGACAAACTGGTCCCAGCTGTGTATGAATGAGCATACTCAGATGCAAATTGCCCTAACTTCTGAGCACTGATGTGAATGGCCTCTCATATGCTCTCACATATCCCACAGATTCCTTGCTGCTGTCTGACAGTACTTTTTGATACCCGCATATCTCTGGATCAGGACCTCAGTGCAGAGATAGCAGAGAAAAGGCTGGTAGGATCTGGTTTCAGATCCAAGGTACTGAAACAGACGCAAGCACGGCTGCTTGCGACAACTTTTTAATGAGTCTTCTCCAAACAATGTTTACTCAATAAGCAATGTATAGTAGTCTAAAAGAGGAAAGTGCAGACTTTTTTTTAAACAAAGCCTTTTGTACAAAGAGAGTGAGAGAGAAATGTTATACCAGTAAGCTTTGTCTGAATTGTCCTACTTCTGTTCACAGTAAAGGTCCCTGAATGTTATGCTGTTCCAATTGGATTCGATGGCAAAATGCCCATTGACTTCAATAGAAACTGGAAGCACTACCAGCCAGCTGACTCCCATTACCTTTTCCCAGAAATAAAAAGATGATAAGACATTCAGAACAGCTGCTAAAAGAAGAAGTCTGAAATGGCTAAATGGACAGAGTTTTATGAGCGTAATTAAAATATGAATCTCCGCACTGCAGAAAGCAGGAATACAGTTGGATTTTTAAAGGTTAGCTTACTCATTTATGCATAAGTATATCATACTGATATTGACTATAGACTACAATACCAAATACCAAAGCCGGTCAGCTGAGGCTGAGGGATAAACTAGGCTTTGAGGCAAGTTGTTCCACTGGCTGTCCACTAGAGGGAACAGAATTATCTTTCATCATCAAATCAAATGCCCTTCACATTCTTTTCCAGTTCTCTGGCTTTCTCTGGCTTTCTCCAGTTCTCTGGCTTTCTCCAGTTCTCTGGCTTTCCTTTCCTGTTGGTCCAATAGAAACACAGGGAATGGAATAAAAGTCAACTGTTGGGTAACAGCTGATGTTAAATAATACCCATATTTATTTAACAAAAGGTAGTAGATCAGTATGGCAATCTCTCCCTCTTCCCTCCCTGATGCACAGGATTTTCCCTTTCTTCTTCTTCTTTCTTGTTGAGCAGGCCCTATATCTATTTTCTTCTTATTTGTTTGTCTATGGCTGTCCCACCCAAATATGTATTGATGCTGGCCCAGCCCAGGGAACTGAGGGAAGAGAGACACAATCACCTTTATTCTGAAATGGCACACAAGAAGCTTTTGAAAGTTCAAAATAAGCAAAATGCATTATTTAACTTAGAGGAGAAAAAGGTCAGGTGGAATCAGGGGTAGGATGTATGATGTGATGATAAAACTGAGGTAACTTTGTAATCACACTAACTCCTGATGATTTTTTGCCAAAAAGAAAGTGTTTCGGCTATTCTAAAAGGTCTTTTAAAGCTTTGAGGAGAGAGGCTTTCTTTTCAGTTTCTGCTTAAACACTCCAGCATAGGTTTCTGAGTTTCACTGACTCTTTAAGTTTAGAAGGCAGGAACATAAAACCAAGTTCCCAGAATCCTTATATATACACAGATCAGGGATCAGTCCTCTTTTAAGAGCCAGTTTGGTGAAGTGGTTAAGAGTGTGGACTCTAATCTGGGAGAATGGGGTTTGATTCCATACTCCTCTACATGCAGCTGCTGGTGTGACCTTGGGCCAGTTCTCTCAACGGCAGTTCTTGAGAGAGCTCTCTCAGCTCCACCTACCTACCTGTCTGTTGTGGGGAGGGGAAGGGAAAGGCATTATAAGCCACTCTGAGACTCCTTCAGGTAGTGAAGGGCTGGTTATATATCCAATCTCTTCTTGTCTTCTTCTTCTCATTGGGCAGGAATTATTTCTCTTGACTAGAAGCAATTTCCCTTTTTGGCTTGAATAGGGATCCTCTTACTTCTTGTGCCTTCTTCCCAGTCCTTAGTCAGGCTTAACTGACTCATTTTCAACTATCAGCTCCCAGCTGTCATTTTTTTACTTACTGTCTCCACAGAATTTCATTTGAATAGCCTGTCACTCAAAGGTTCTCAAACTGTCAGGCATTAACCCTTGACAGTATGTCACAATCAGAAATAAAATTCTTAGTGAAATCAGTATTGATCCCTGAGTTTTCAGTTATCACAAGAGGAAATGCTAAACAGATTGAACACTTCAGGAACATCACATTATTATGTTGTATTTACCTACTTAATACTTGTTTTGGCCATTTTTCTGGCCAGTTATGATGCATCAATCATATTTTTGCAATGTTTTTCACTATGGATTGAGCAATGGTACTCTTCTACTAAGGGAAGGAGCAGGTCCTTCTTTCAGAAGAATGAATGGTACAATAAAAATATTTCTTTCTAAGTGGAAGAGAACCTCCGAATACAACCTTATATGCCTGGGCATGACTTCGAAAGGATTTCCTAATACTCTTTTTTTTCTTAGCTAAGTAGCATTTGCCCAATGGATTGAATCCAACCAGAATTTCTGTGAGTGAAAACAGGAAGGGTACTCTGTGAACACCTTTCTCCCAAAAAACCCCCTCTGTGCTGAGAATGATGGGACCAGCTTGTACAAAAGCCCTGTGGGATGGCAGCTGTAGTATGGAGGGGAATAGGATGATGCTGAGTGAAAAAGCTGGCTGGATCCAAGCCACCATTTGCATGCCATATTATTTGAATATGATGTGTAACTAAAGCTGTGGTCTTAAGCACACTTGGTTGGTCAAGAGTCCCACTGAACTCAGGCAAATTTCTAAGTAGCCATGCACAGGGATAACATGGAGTAGCTCACACACCATTTCAAATATCCTGATATTATTACTTGATGATAGTAAACTGAGTTTGGGGTGCATGGGAAACATTTATATGAATGTTTTTCAAAATACCCAAATCCAGGGGTCATTTTGAGCAGGAGCTTGGGGGAGCTCAGCTCCGGGAGTTGGTGCCAGCCCCCCCCCCCACGGGAGAATTCCTGCTTGTGTCATGGCTGCAGCAAAACGACCCCGTCCCCTGGAAAGGTCCCTGTTCCTCTGACCAGCCTTCTGAAGGCTTCAGCCACCACTAAAGCTATCCTCCCAGAATAGCAGTATTTCTGAGGCTTGGATTAGTAACTGTCCCCTCTCTGCCAGCTCTTTCTTCCTCTCTCTCTCTCTCTTCTTTCTTTCTTGCCTTCTGACATACTTCCGGAGATGTCAGGTGGTGTAGCATATGCAAATAAGTTATGCTAATGAGTTGTGCTAATGAGCTCCTGCTCCTCTTTTTCTATGAAATGACCCCTGCCCAAATCCTTATTTTAACTTCCCCCCCTCCCCCAAAAAATCACTGTAATTCCATTTACTCCCCCTGAACAAGTCTAAGATTTTTTGCAGCAGCAGTACAGAATGAAAACCCAGTGTTTGGTAGGAAAATCAAGCATCTGCTTTAAAATGCACTCATTAAAACAGCCCTGCTGGATCAGATCAGTGGCACATTTAGTGCAGCATCCTGTTCTCACAGAGGCCAACCAGATGTCTTGAAAACTGCAAGAAGGAGCCCAGAGGCTAAAACCTCCCCGCCACCACCCACAGTAGCTCTCAGCAACTAGCTCTTAGAGCAAGGATAAAAAATAGCCAGTACAGACCAGTACACAATACCAGTAAAAAAGTGACCAAAGTGGTACCCCCCCATCTTATGTATCAACCACCCCCCAATAGTAATAGTAACAAAAGTTATGCTCACCCTGATTCAGAAATATGGTGACTCTGAACATAGACGTTCCATTTAACCTTCATCAATAATATTGTGAGTCTTAGCCTTCATTAATTGGTCTAATCCCCCTTTAGAACCATCCAAAATAGTGCTAATCTCCTTGTGGCAGTGAGTTCTACAAATTAGTTAATGCATTGTGTGAAGAACTATTTTTATAATCCCTATTCTGGTCAATTGTCAGACTTAACCCATGTCCAAACAACCCGCATATCAATGTGCTTCTAAAGTGCATATGAATCAGCTCCAAAGCAGAGAGTTAATATCCCAGTGCTGTGCTAATGGAATGAACATTGCCTTTTACAGAAATCTTTATTTTGACTGAATCAGTTTTGGGGATATTGACAGGCTCACATTTTGATAGGTTTCTGTTAAAGCGAAGCTTCTGATTACTCATGTATCCAATCTATCGAGTCTATGCAAGCTAAATGCTCAAAAGTAGCCTTTTTAGTTGTGGGTCAATTTTTTTAAAAGTTTAAATGCTTGCTTCCATCAACAATGGCTTTGTGCATATACAGGTATGTTTGTGTGTGTGTTTAGCTGCAGAAGGTAGAAAGGCCCAGAATCTTGTCTGCCCACTATTCAAGCAAGTAGTTGGCTTTGATTTTTAAAAAAGTGGTTCAAATCTATATACCAATAATGATTTTGTGAGTGACAGTAGATCAGGATTGCAGAAGCTCATGCCTGAAGATCAAATCCTTCTTCCATCTGGCCCTTTACAACTCCCTCAAGGCCCCATTAAGTTGGCAAAACTTGCTTTAGGTCTAGCCCTAGACCTTCCTCCATAGATTATGTTGGCTAAGCATTCATTTAGTGATATCAACAGGACCTGAAGAGGCCCACAGTATCAATAGTTCTTTTAGCAACTGTTGAGAGCATTTGCAAAAACAGCTCCATCTGTCATGGTGCATATGCATAAATATGAAGGGTGTAAGGAATGGAAAGGATGTAGATGGATATCTGTATGTGTTCTGCAGTTCTGGTTCACCCTGATGCCTTGCAAGGTTAGACCTAGAGAACTGGGTAATCATGAGACAAGTATCCAGGAATGCAGGCCCATGGGGCTTTGTATGACCAAAAAGGAAGGTCAAACAGGACAACTGATCTGGTGAGTTCTAAAGTGGCTTCAGCAAGCAAAAGTCAAAAGCAGATCTATCAGGGTCACTGATGAATTGTTCAGATAATCAGTTCTCAGGCAGAAAACACTGTGTACTGTTAAGTCTGTGTAAGGGTCAAGGTGACGACAGCTCCAACATTGTACTTAGAAGGAAAGGAGCTACTGCATTTCCCTGATCTTTCCTCAAAGAGCAGTGGATTATTTCTGGTATTCTTGCCAACACAGGTGACACAATAAGGGAATGGGCCTCTCCAGTAAACATGGTTCAAAACCATGAAAAGAGTGACTCCATTTAACCTTCCTGGTTAGCAGCTATAGGTAGAGAGACTGAGAGTCATTTACCATTTTATTTAGTGAATGTATACCTTGCAAACTATATAGCCCATTGGCTTCCAAGAAATAAGAACAGAAGAATGTAAGAAGAACCTTGATAATCAGACCAATGGTCATCTAGTCCAGCATTCTGTCTTGCACGGTGGCCACTCACACAGTTAATGTTCCAAATGAAACCCTGCAATTAAAAATCAAACATTCATACAAAAGAGCAGCATAAGATTATATAGAATCATTAAAATGAGGCAGAAATGATAGAGTAACAAAAATGAAAAATGATATTAACAGAGTGGGGGGGAGACCACATATTCAAATCAACCAAATGCCAGGGTGAACAAAGAAATTATCACCTGATAGTTACAACCACTTCACCTAGGGGAGAGTTCCAGAAGGAAGGTGCCACCACAGAAAAGACCCTCCTGTCTCTGATGTCTCCCCACACAATATGTAAAGATGAGGCTCATAAATCAGGGCCTCTGCATGTAAGGAGACAACTAGATATGCACATTTCTGGGTTTGCCAAACACTTTCAGTTGTAACATAGGAATAAAATTCAGATGGATGATTTTCCTCTGGCTCTGTCCCTGAAAGAGTATTTAATATTTCACTGTAAGAAAAGCTTTCTCCCAAGCTGTAGTTTTATATTAAACCCAGGGAGAAAGGACCATGTGATTGTGCCAGGGTCCCAAATCTTTAGGCAGGACCAGTGAATAAATATGCTGTGCTAGGAAAACAGACAAAACTGAGCATTGCATTCATACTATGACAGCAAGGTTTATTTATAGAAGCTTTTGGGGGGGGGGGGGATGGCACTAGAGTGGCTACACCATGCACTGAAGCATTCTCTGGGTGTGAGATAAAAGGAACCTGAAAACTCTCTCCTCTTTTCCCCCCATCTTACTCTAAAGAAGCAATCCATATGAAAAAAAAAATCAAAGACTCATTCCTAGGACAAAGCAAGTGTGGACAGAAAGACAGAAGGATCTGTTTCAACCAGTACAGGAAGTGAAGGGGGACTAGCAAGGAAGATGAAGGGGGGGTGAGCAATGTACTAAAGCAATTAAAATGCAACAGAAATACAAAACACATAAATGCACATTGTCTAGACATTTTTTTTTGATGTCTGAGTTTATTTTCATAGCTTAGTTAAACATAAATGTTATGGTTCTTCTGTTGTTTTGACAAAAGTCTCATCATACTTTTTCTTAGGACCAACCAAAATAACACAAAACAGCTTTTGAGTTCTCCAGAACTCTTCATCAGGCTGGATGTGTAAAGGGGGCGTGTGGAGAAAATACATTTCAAACCCTGATCCTTTTGCCTGGAAATTGCGTAGAATGCCAGAAGATTTGAACTGAGCATGGTGCTGGGTGGAGCTGGTCAGTATCAGGCTGTACCTTTAACCTTCTAGGAATGAGAAGGGAAAAATGTAGCCTCCAACTGAAACTATAGGAAGAATATTTGGGTGTGTGTGTGTGTGCGCGTGTGTGTGTGTGTGTGTGTGTGTGTGTGTGTGTGGTGCATTCAAGTCACAGCTGATTTATGTCCCAGCAAAGGACTTTCAAGGCAAGCAAAAAACAAAGGTGATTTGCCATTGCCTTCTTCTGCAGAGTCTTCCTTGGCAGTATCCTATCCAAGTACTGACCCTGCTTATCTTCTAAGATCTGACAAGACTAGGCTAGACCATGCCACCTTCTCTCCCATATTTTTATTAACACCACCTAATTTGTTCAAATCTACCCCAGCAGCCCACTTATGTCAACCCCATAGGGTTCTCAAGGCAAGAGACACCGAGGTGGTTTGACATTGCCTGCCTCTGTGAAGCAACCCAAGACTTCCTTGGTAGCCTCCCATCCAACTATTAACCAGGGACTGACCTTGCTCAGCTTCTGAGATTGGATGGGTTCAGGGTAGCCTGGTCTATCTTTTGGCCCAGCACAGCCACCTACAACCTCTGCTTTTTGTTTAGACACCTTTATAGCCACTGTGTGACCAGAGATCCAGGTGACCATTTTTACTAAGTGGTGACTAATATTTTAATATATTACTGGATAGTTATTATTTAGTAGAATATGGCAATATTTTTCACTTGTTTCCAAAAGGGAAGCTGACCTGGAGATACCTAAACTGGGCTTATGGAAAGGTGATTCACTACTATAGGAAGATTACCAGCACATACATTAGCTTTGGAAACCTTGTTTGGTATCTCAGGCAAATGTGGACAGTGTGACAATAATCCTGTATTCTGCCTTCCAAGAGCTCTTTTTTGTAAACGACCTCCACTTACCAACTAGGCCCACTGAAACTGGCCTGCCGCACTGTAATTTGGCAAAACGCCACGTTAGCAGATGGAAGTGAAACTGGGCATGCCAAAGAACCAATGTATGCACTGAGTCCTAGTATTATGGTCCAAATTCTATTATGCCCAAGAATATTGACGTCTAAGGCTGCACTCAGAATTTCTGCCCTTGGAAACAAGGGCATGCCATTTGTAAATATGCCATCCGAGAGTGTGAGATGAATATTCTCAGTCACTGCAGCCATTATAAAATGTTCTTATCTTCCCCAAATGGAAAAAAAAATGCAAATAACAGAACAAATCAAAGGCGATTCGCTTTAACAGAGTCCTAACTTGAAGACAGATCAAAGACAAACACATGCAACAGCCCACTGTGGCTCTCAGTTATCCAGAGTATTCAGAGAAAGAGAATCCTTAGAACAGGAACCAGTAGTAGTCACCCTGCTGCCAAATGTGTTCCTTATCATGCTGAACCAATTACAGAAATAATTCATAACCATTTCATTAACATAGCCTCAGGTTCTGGCAAACCTTGTGGGCTCTTTACATGATGCCACACAGAAATGTTCTTTCCATCCATATTTTTCAATTGTCTCATAGGGTGTCTTTCAAGATTTAACTTAGCATAAGCTTCACTTCATAATTTATGGACCAGGCCCCTTTCTACTCTGATAAATTTTGATTGACCACACATGACACAAAACCAGGAGTCCAGTGTCTTCTTAAAAAACTTTAAAGAAAAGGGGCTAGTTGGCAGTATTTTTTTATTAACACTAAAAATAATCTTTTGAACTTCCATATTTGATGTTATTTTGCTTGCTTGCTTGCTTGCTTGCTTGCTTGCTTATTTATTTATTTATTTATTTATTTATTTATTTATTTATTTATTTATTTATTTATTTCAATTTCTAGGCTGCTCTCCCCGCACAGCAGGCTCATTATGGAAGTTTCTACCAAACCCTTCTGCCAAAATGACACTTAGGGCAGCTGACAGAGTTAAAGAAAGACGAAACCCCAGATTTCAAGCTAAAAAATATAGTAATAAAAGTGGCATAAGACAGAAAGAGTTGAAAGCAGGAGGCAGCATAAGAGAACCAGCAACAAAAGCCCAGTCATGCAAAATAGTAAAACAAGCCACTCAAAGCATTGAAACCAGTATAATTAAACCAGAGGAAAAACTAGATGTAAAACCAGCAGCCAGCAATTGAATGATCAACAGGGCACAGCTGGATTCAACTTCCACCAAAGGCTCTTTAGATATAAATAAGTCTTTACCAATCTTTGAGGGCCATGAGTGTTGAACAGGCTTCCTGGGGTATGTTATATCCTGTGTTTCTGGCTGTTGAAAGACATGGGGAAGCATTTCATTGTATGCACCTATGATGGCCCCATCTACTTCCATCCCTCAGAGACAAGATTTCCCTTTGGTATTCTTTCCCTTTACTGACTGAGCTGTCCTAGTAATGTGTTTTCTTCTTTGCTGGCTATCCCACCCTGTAATATGATATTTTGGCTGTTAGCTCAGCCCAGAAACTTGAGGGAAGGACCAGAAGCCCACTTTAACTTAAACAACATAAATGGCACTCAAGGCATTTTGAAATTCAAAAATAACAAAATATTGGGAAAAGGTCAGGTGAAATCAGGGGTTGGAAATTTCTGAGGTAAAACCAGTATGTGCACAGACTTTAGTTCTTATGTTTCAGGCTAATGAGTGTTTCTTAAGCTTTTCACAGTGACTTAAATCTTTAGGTTGAGAGGCTTTTGTTCTGGTGTTTTCCCCAAACACCTCAGCACACTTTCTTTGAGTATTCTCTAACTCTTTTGGTTTCCAGAAGGCTGGTACACTCTTTCCAGTAACCAAACCCCTTCTTTTGTCTGACTCTTAAGGTCTCTAAAGGCAGTTTCTAACCACACCAGACCAGGGATCTCTCCATCCTTCAGAGCTAACTCCCTGTTTGACTGGGTAGGGAAATTTTCCTCTCACTAGAAGATCTATCTTTCTTTGGGCAAAATGGAAGTCTTCACCTACTTCCCAGACTTCCTTGCCAACTTTCCCTTAGTTCTTCTGTCTGTATTAAATTGCTCTCAGTCAGGGCTGAATTCCGAAACTGCCAGTACTCGACTCTTCTCAGCTGCAGCTAAAATCAGACTGAATACTCCTCATCATCCAGTTCTGAAGTCTTTCTCTGCTCAGCTGATGCCAACCAATCAGACCTCTTGGAACAGCCTGTCACTCAAGGGTCTCTGGCTCTGTGAAGAAGTAACCCTTCACATTCTTTTAGCTGCTTACACAGCACTTCTAAGCTTTTAAAAGTGCAGCCCGTCACAGCACCCTAATGAGAGTGGAAATCATTCATTGAACAGTTCACCTTAGTGAATCTCTATTGACTGTGTACTTGAGTCAGAATCAATTGCACCCAGGCCAATGGTAGTTTAATCTCTCAAACATGCTCATACACATGGATGGACACAACTAGCCTGACCTAGTATCAGACCTGCAAGCAGCACCAGATTGATGTAGTGATTAGTGTCAGACTAGCGGAGGGACAAGTGGACATATAGGAACTGTTGTTTCTGATATCTCATGTATCGATGAATAAATAATAAACTCAACTATCATTATGTAAAACTTTTTAGCACTCAAAAATTATCTTTCCTTCTTAAAACCCAGCAAAAACAAATACACACTTCCTGCCTATCTAATCTTCAAGACAAATTTTATTCAAATATACTTGGGATGAAGCTCCAATGACATCCAGTAGGACTAATGTTCAAGAAAATTCTCATAGAATCAGATTGCTGGTGTAATTTTCAGCAATGGGGATTTTCAAAATGAATTGTGCCTTAATTTTGCTTTCAGTGAATTATGGATTCCTTTTCTGTAACCATGGGACTGGATTGGTTAACAGATGAGTCAGATTCTCTAATATATCAAGAAATGCCTTTCTTGGGATTCATATGTCTATGGTCCATGAATCTTTTAAAAGGTTATATACTACATCTACACAGAGGTGTTTCTTTCAAAATGTCTTCGTCAAATATCAAATATCTTCTTGGTGAGTAGATTCATTACTGGACCCTGATGCTAGCAACCCTAAAACCCATCTGCAAAAAATTAAGAAAGGCAATGGGAATTTGTTGTTGTTGTTGCTGCTGCTGTTGTAGATAGTAAGTAATTACAAACTTTGCCCCCCTGGACCAAAAAGAAAAGAAAAAGGGAAATGTTTTCCTCCATCTTTAAAATTTCTCATATTCCAAGCCTTTCATCTAGCTTATTACAAAGAAACAACAATTTTAAATCTTTCACAAAGGTCCCAAATTCATACTGATTTTATTGTTTCTAACATGGCAGATTATTTTTTTTTACTATCTGGAATCCATCACTCCATCTACCCTTCTTTTGGCCATTCTATTTAAAAGGAAATATGTTTCAGCATATAAAAACATTTTCTAATTAACGTTTCCCCTCTATAACTCATTAACTGAGAAACTTGTTATTTATTGAAGCAATTTCTAGGCCAGTTTCTCAGCCAAAGGCACTTGACAAAAATTTTAATAACACAGTTATAGGCCCATTTAAAATTATAAAATCATCAGCATCAAAATTAAGAAAATGGCAACAGAGAATATATAAAATAGAAAAAGGCAGCTGTGCCAATTAGTCCTACATTGCTTTCTACTTTTGTAATTGTGTTTTCTGCATTGTTTGTATGTCCTATCTGATACCTTTTTCTTTTTGCATTATTTTTCTAACTTCTGTAATCCTAGTCCTATTGCACTGTGTATTGGATATCTTAAACTGTTTGATTACATTGTATTATATTGTGTGACTCATCTTGAGAAAGGTGGGCTATAAGTAAAGTGCGAGGCTCTGCCTGCTCTGTAGGAAATGGCCTTTGCTCCGCCATCTTGCAACAGCCTTGAAGGGAGGCCTCCCCAAGCTTCATGATGGGAGGGGAGGGGGTTATTTCACCTGGTTTCTCTGCCTCCCTGTCAGACACAACCCCTGCACAACATCTGGGTGGCCAACTGCTTCTTCCCCGGCCTGTTCCTGGAGCCTCCTTTTTATTTCCTTCTTTCTCCCCTACTTCCCAGCTTCCACCTATCCCTGTCAGCCCCAAAAGACACCCCCAGATGCCTTCCAGCTATTCCTTGCCCCACCAACACCCACCTCCTGCCACAACCCTTTATTCTCCTCACTCTGACTCCTGACAACCGAGGCTTTAGCTAAGTGCTGGGGGGGGGGGGGGGTTGCCAGTGTTCCCTTTCACAACTGTGGCATCAGGCATAACTGCAGTCAGCCCCAACTCTGTGGTCCTTCTCCCGACCAGCATTGTGTCCTGGTCACTAGCCAATGATGCCTCTCAATATTCCTGGTTGTGCCAAGGCCACAGCTACCTCAGCACCAGCTCCTGTGACCCAGCCACACCTGCCTTCTCTTTCCCTCCCTGCTCCAGAGCCCACAGTCCCTGACGGTGAGTTTCTGTGCTCACCCCCTCCATCAACTGCCGGGGGGGGGGGGCTGAGGGTAACTCCCTGTGCAGGCAGCAAGTCTAGGCTTGGAGTGGCTGTGGGAGTGGTGAGGAGTGGCTGTGCCACACCAGCCCTGGACATAAAGTAAATAAATAAATAAAAGTTTGATTTAAAAGATCAAGGTAAGAAATAACAGTTTCAAGATAAAGCAGCAAAAGTGTCGTCTAGCACAGAACAACAGCTATCTAAAGAGGAAAAAAAGCAAAAGATAGTAAAAAAAACCCATCTTAATTAAAATTTAAAAAGTTTTGACAATCTAAAAAGATGTTTAAAAGAAGAAGAGCTGGTTTTTACACCCCACTTTTCTCTGCCCTAAGGAGTCTCTAAGTGGCTTACAATCGCCTTCCCTTCCTCTCCCTACAACAGGCACCTTGTGGGGCAGGTGGAGCTGAGTGAAATCTGAGAGAACTGTGACTGGCCCAAGGTCACCCAGAATGCTTCATGTGGAAGAGTGGGGAATCAAACTCAGTTCTCCAGATTAGAGTCCACCACTGTTAACCCCTGCAATACTCTATAGTGATACAGAAAGATTTTTTTAATGCTGTCCAAGCAAACTCTGTAAATAATGTGATTAAACAGCTAGATAATTTTTTAAAAAGTTAAAAAAACTGGTACCAAAAATCTAGCAGATATCACCAACTGGATAGCTGGATGAACTGTATTTCACAACTGAGACACCATCACGGGGGGGGGGGGGGGGAGGGGACAACCTGTGTATTTTGGACACTCATATCACACTGTTGAGGCACACAGAATTAAAAGACAGCGTAATACACCAATTAGGGCTTTTCCACTTTTTTTGGTCAGTTCTGGCTCCATAATGCTTCAGTTTATCCCCTGATTTATGCACACATTTTTGTGCCTTTAGTTTTTGCTTCAAGTTTTTTCCCCTCATTGTTTTTCCAGTTCTTTTGAGACCACATTTACCACAGTGTTTTTCTGGAAGCCAGTTCTGAGTCAGCTTTTTCCTCGTATGTAATGTTTCTATTAATTTATTTATCCCACCCCCTCCCACCCACCCACCCCAGCCTACTGTTCAATTATTGGACTGTCATGGTCAAACCACTCTCTCTCCTCACTCCCCGAAAACAAGATATAAGGAAAAAGCCATATCTCCATGAGGGCAGGAGCTAGACCAGAGATGTCGAACTCATTTGTTATGAGGGCCAGATTTAACATAAATTGGACTTTGTCAGGCTGGGCCATGTGTGTCATAAAATGTAATGCCAGGTAGCAGAGATATAAACTTTATTTAGACAAACAGATTTTGTCTAAACTTTATTTAGACATAGACAAACACAATTAAAGATATTATAGTAATTATTCCATTGCAACCCCACATTAGAAGGGTATGTGTGTTTTAACTCTAATATTTCTCTGCAAAACAGAAGTTCCTTGAGTTTGTTGAACTCTATATTTTAACCCTGACTGGTCCCAAACCTCCTCCCCCCCTTAAAAATATAAACTAGAAATATAAATGGTCGGCGCCTAGGACCCAAGGGAAGAACATGAAATGGATGAGCACTGCAAGCTTCTCTCTCTCCCAGGTCTATTCAGAGTGGCAGTGGCTCTCCAGGGTCTCAGGGGTTGTTTTACAGGGTGGTTCGAGATAATAATTTTGGGTATCCTTTTCAGCACTTGTTCTGCTATTCTTCCACTGGAGCTCCACCTTAGGAGGGTGTTAAAACTAATGTTTCTCTACAAAACTGGAGTCACTTGAGTTTGCAGAACTCTATATTTTAACCCCAGCTGGGCCCAAACCTCCCCCCTACACACACACACACCCTTAAAACATGCCTGTCTAAATTGGAAAACCTTGTAAATTCTCGTAATTTTTTAAATAACTTTTTGAACATATAAAGGATAAACATAACAGGGTACTATTGAGTCCAGTAGAGCTTGCCCTGTATGATTGAATGTTAAGATATGTGACTTCTTTCAGTCAATAAATACCAGCAGTTGACCAGATTAACCACTTTACAAGCATGTTATCAGAAAGGACCGGTGATTAAATTGTGGGGTGATTAAATTTTAACATGAGAACAGTGAGGTAACGCCTTTCAAGCCAATATTTTACTCTCATTTATACATATCTGAAACTTGCAGGGAAGGGGGAGGCAGCTTGGGTAGTGGGGCAATTTTGAGTGAATAATCTGGCAAGGAAAAGGATTAAGTGCTCCTCTTCCCTTCTGCTCTGCTCAAAATCATCCCCTCCTGAAGATCAGGTTGCCAGCTCTGGGTTGGGAAACTTCTTGAGATTTGGGGGTCAAGCAATGAGAGGGAAAGGTCTGGGGAGCAGAGGGAATTGATTTCACTTTCCAAAGCAACAATTTTCCACAGGGAAACTAATCTCTGTAGTCTAGAGATATATTATAATTCCAGGTGATCTCTAGGCCCCACCTGGAAGTTGGCAACCCTGTCTAAAACTAATTTTTATGTTAAAAATAAAATTTGCTCATAAGCTGCAGCAGCCATAGGAAAAAAGACATCATCTTTTAGTTTTGCATCAGTGTTAAGTTAAAGGCTGAAAAGATGTTTGCCCTTCACATGCAACTTTCTGAATGAGTTCCCAGTCTGTACTACTTTTAAGGAGAGTGCAAACACAATAAGCTATCCTCCTGGAAAGTAGCACAAAATACATTTGGTGAGGAACCATTCACTAACAATATTAGTATTGATCACAGTGGGTTAGTTGGACTCCTGCTGATGTTGGGATGTGAACAAGCAACCTGCAGGAACATTGGAGGCTGAAGTAATAAATAACAGTAAAACACTAGGAAGTGTTAAGACTCATGTTTAAATGTGGGAACACTTTAAAGTGTTCCTAGGAGATGCAATACAATTTTATTTGACATTTATTTAAAGATCAGCTCCTCTAAATGACCGATCATTTCCAGTCACTGGGCTTGTTACTTGTAACAGGTTTCATGTTGCCATTTCTGGAGTTTTAAATAGCCTATATGACTTGAAAATAAATCCTCTTTAGTTACAGGTATCCTTGTCGTGCATGGAATGATCCACAAGACAATTCTTTTTGACTAGATGCATATTGAAATCCATTTATCCCAAGTCAATTGTTTAATGTGTGTGCATACCCAGAACCTGTGCTTCCCATTAAATTCAACATTATATACCACTTCTCTTTAAATACACTGACACTGACATAGATGAAGGAACCCTGTTATCATGGAGAGCTTCACTTGTGCATAGTGCCCTGTAGAGTTTCAAGTTGTTCCAGAGCTCCTCAGATAGAGATCAAGTCATAACATTTCTTTGATGGCCTAAGATTTATCTGCCTCTCCATGATGAAGAATCATTCCTGTGATGAGCAGGATGTCTATAAAGGTTTAAAATAAACTGTAAGAAAGTTCAGTTGTCTGGCCTTTCTGATTTTGCCTAGTCCTGTGGTCAAGACAAGCAGTGACAACGTAGAGGCAGAATACAGAAGAAAAAACTGGTTATGAGAGCATAGTGGATGATTTTCACCACATGGATGAAATCTGAGGGCAACCGCTTCTCAAAAGGTCTTGGAAGTCTTAGTCTAGGTAAATAAGGCTCATTCCCTTAGAAATTATGTCCATCCTTTTGGCCAAAATATGCAGATGTTAAAGAAAGAGAAGCATGGCTGAGTC
This sequence comes from Lepidodactylus listeri, assembly GCA_029233225.1. Lineage (NCBI taxonomy): Eukaryota > Metazoa > Chordata > Lepidosauria > Squamata > Gekkonidae > Lepidodactylus > Lepidodactylus listeri. The sequence goes on from JARCFY010000012.1 coordinate 39,379,963, forward strand.
TCAAACAGATTTTATCATTTTCATCATTCCTTACCAACTCCCTAGCAGTTGTAACTCTCTCTTCTCTTGTATCTAATGCCAAAAGGGAGGGGAGACAGAAACCATTCCAATGTCAACAGCACCTCTTGGAGCACAAGGCATAGATTTGACGTGTTGCTGTGTACTTCCCATGACAATCATGTTATGCATATTAGCAGAAGGTCTGGCAGGCTGCAAAATGGCTAGCAATAGAAACAGAAAGTGTTCCAAATTCAATTTGGAAAGAGTACAAGCCCAAGTTTACTCATGCTTAACACAGCCCCAGACAGTTAGCTTTATCTTTAGAAACCAAAGCAAACAGACAGACAAATAATCTTATCCATTACAGAGGGCACTCTTTTTAAAAACAATAATGTTATTGGGCACTTTCACATGCTAAATAATGCAGTTTCAATCCACTTCAGCGACCATTTGCAAGTGGATTTTGCCATTTCACACAATAAAATCCACTTGCAAACTGCACTGAAAGTGGATTGAAAGTGTGTCATTTAGTGTATGAAAGTGCCCTTATTTCAGAGTTGGGTAGGCCCCTTGCAGGGAAAGGGATGGAGATTACTGTGTTTGGATTACAGGCTGTAACTTTTATTGAATGTTCAAGAAAATAATGTATAGAAAGCTTGAAATTATTGTTTTCAAATCCATACAGGCCAACTAAACAGACAAAAACACTGAGCAGAAAACAAAGAGAAGGAGGAAGAGTCCTCAAAACCGCCTACATGCAAACCCTTATGTGCTGGAATATCCTTTTTCCTCTTATGGGAATTAACAGTTAATGAAGGGTTATTTAAGAACATAAGAACCTAAGAGAAGCCAATGTTGGATCAAGCCAATGGCCCATCCAGTCCAACACTCTGTCACACAGTGGCCAAAAGTACTAGGTGACATCAGGAGGTCCACCAGTGGGGCCAGGACACTAGAAGCCCTCCCACTGTTGCCCCCCCCCCCCAAGCACCACTTGCCCCAGATCGAGAGTTCCTATCAATACCTTGTGTCTAATAACCACTGGAGTGACAATTCTTTGAAATCTTGGACATGCAATTGTTTATTACATGGTCACTACCCCTCTTAACTACTGACTCCGGAGATGTAGGACGAATGAGCAATTTGCCTTCTTCAGTTGTTGGATTAGATTTAAAGGCATATTCTGCTCTATTCCCCCTTCTCTGAGGTGGACCCTCATAATTCCTTAAAAGAGAGTTCTTCCCTTTCTGATAATATGACTGCACAGAAAACACTTGGTATTTTTTAAGGAGCTCCTGCATGGAGAACATCAGTGTTGGTATCCTGAGAGAATAAAAATGTAGTCTAATTCTATCACCTCTTAAAAAACCTGAAATACATTCCACAGATTCTAAATCAATAGAAGATGGGTGCTTATGTACCAGATAGGAAAGGAGATGTCTAGTAGCACATTTACTCATCCAGTTTATTATTTGCTCATGATAAGGGAGGATATTTAGCACTACTTTATTGCATTCAAATATCAGGGGTTGTTAAAGGGGATCCACATTAGTTACAGGTTTCAAGTTTTCATCCTTTTGCTTTTCTATACTGGACACCCCACTTTTCCCTTCCTTGTCCTTAATTTGTTGCAGCATCCCATCTCTTTGTTTACATGATTTTTGCATTCTCATTCCTAAAGTAGATAGTACGACTGCCTTCACTACCTTTGCTTCTATACTATTACTATTACTTCCCTTGTTTCCTTTATTACCATTTCCCAAAAGTTCTTCAGTATATTTTGTCAATATGTCTAATTTTTTCAAAAAATTTCCTCAGTGCATCAGAAATTAAAAGTGTCTGAGTTGCCAACATTTCTATATCTATTTGTTGTCTTTTCCATTTCTTTTTTTCCCCAGCAGATCATCTAAAACAGCTATATGAGATGGCAAACTCTGAGGGGGGTCTGATGAGATATTTAAGGGACTTGGGGGATCATATCTCTATTCACAAGAGGTGTGAATCCATTTGAAGTTTCTATAATTAAAAAAATCCTGTTTAGAGCGGACTGAGTTTTCATCCAGAACCTGTTCTCTTTTCCTTCACATTATCATACCTATCATCTAATCTTGTCTAATCCAATAAGACTTTATCAGGTGAATAGCTAAAAAATCAGTTAAAATCAGTTAAAAGAGGTCCTTATTCCCTCATCTATAATTAATTCATTAATTCCTATTTAATTTATTATATTAAAACACAATTAATTTGCAAATAAATACCAATAGATACAGCATCAAAACATATATAAAATTACTTTTCACTTTAATGTGTATACCATTAAAAATCTTTGGGTATAAAACCTCTATAATTTTGGGACTTCTAACCAGCCTTTAAAGGGTTATAAGGGTCAGAAGTCCTACAAACCTCAAGAAGAGGTAAAATAAATTAGAGGCAAAAGATTATCACACAACCATACAGTAACATATGAGCCAAACTCTGCCACACCCTACCAAGAACACTGTCAGACACTGCCACACCCTGCCAAAATAAAAAACATTCAGCTTCACATTCTAAATTGAATGCTTAGCTCATAAGTGAGCTCATAGATGAGCAACTTTTCCCTCCCACCACTGGCTCTTTAACTGTCGCTTTACAAGCAGAAGTTTCAGCTTCAAACTTGCTCTGACTCTATGGAGTTTTTTAGAGAGTCATCCAAGCACTTTCCTATTCCTATTCCTACCTCCCTTAATAATAAGGACACCAGCCAACTAGCAGGACAAGCCAACTAAGCTAACAAGCAGAGATAAGAGATAAAAATACTGAAAATAAAGCCCTCCTCAAAGCACAGCGCAGCACACAGAATTGTTCTCAGCTCAGCCGGAACCGGAAAGGTTCTTATGGAAAAGTCAGTATTGGTCTATTATTAGTGTGTCAGGCTAGGTCTGGGGAGACCTAGGTTTAAATCCCCATTCACCCACAAAGTTCCCTGGATGACCTTAAGTAACAGTACAATGCTAAACAGTTACATCCTTTTAAGTTTCACATTTCATTCATGTATTGTTCTGGAAGCTCATTTAAGAGAACTTCTAGATTTAATTCTGGAATTGGGACATATGAAGTTTGCCACAATTTTCAGAGCCTTCCATTCCTTTGTACACACACATGCATATATATAGACATATATATATATTGCTTCCGTACACTACTAAATGTGCACGTGCACATTGATAAAACACAGCAAAAAGCAGTATTTTGTGCTAAGTACATTTAGAGAATCTTAATATTTCTTTGCAATGTTTTATCAATACACATGAGTAATGGAGATGAGAGAAAAGGATAAGTATGAATGGAAGACTGGCAAGCCACAGAGTACTATGTACAAAATTCAGAAATAAAAAATGGAACAATGAATGTTTCATAATGCCTTGAATCTATCTGGAGAAAGTACTAGGTAACTCAGAACTACCAGATCTGCAGAGAAATTTGGATGGGGAGGATTTCAGAATCTTTCCTACTCCAATTTATATCAGCTGACATAAGTGTAGATCTTTGGGTGAAGTACTTTAGTCCAGATCCTCTTTATACAGAAGGGAATTACTTTGGAATCTATAAATTGTGGAAAGTACTGGAGTCGGGAGGCCGGTAACAGTGAAATCAGCATGGTAGTTTTTTGCAGGTCAAGATGGAACATGAGAAACCTCGGGCCCAGAGCCCTCTTTTATGCTGGTTGGAGATAATCCTCCGACCTCGCCCAAATGTCCTGATAGGACCTTAAGTCAGTGGTTGCAGTTCATAGGTCCCAAGCGGAAGCCCTAGGCTCGTGATTGGTGGTCATTTAGGATCTGACCGGCTATTGTTCTACCTGGCCGAAGCTCAGGTAGATTCTGGTCGTATGTGATGACCACATGGCGGTTGCCATTACAAAAGTCCCTGGTGACCGTGGTCTTGATACACAACACCCCTCCCCCCATAGTCCAGTTCCCCCCTTCAGACATAGTCTTTCAAGTACTCCGGCTGGCAATGCTCACATTCCAAATGCCGGGGAGTTGCCGGCCGCAGGCCACTGTTCAGCTTGGGGAGCAGGGTAACTGGCGGCTGCCTGGGACTCCTTGTGGGAATGTCCAGTAGCAGTTCGGGTGGCATAGACTCACTGGGATGGTCTAGAGGCAAGGGTCCCGCAGGCTCCATGTCTGGGTCGGATTCCTGGAGTGGGGTCAGGATCGGCTCAGCAGGAGCAAGAGTCTCGGGTACGTTGGGTGAGTTGCTTGGGAGGTGCTGCCAGAACTGGCCAATATGGCACTGCCACACCACTCTGCCTTCTGTGAAGACCTCATAGGAGAGTGGCCCGTTTGCACAGACGATCCTTGTGGGGACCCACACCGGACCTCTGGCATAGTTCCAGGTGTAGATGGGGTCCTTGGGGGAGAAACCTTGTGCAGCTGGCCAGGACTTGGGCTTGGCATTGCCGCTGATGGCATGGTCTGAGTGGAGGCGATCCAGCAGGGAGCCAAGGCACTGACCCATCAGTAGCTCCTCCAGTCGACGCCCTGTCCAGGTGTGTGGGGTGTTCCGCTGGCCGAATAAAAACTTTATCAGCTGGAGCTCCCAGTCCCCTTGTTCCATCCACTGTAGAGCATCTTTGGTGGTCCTTACAATCCATTCTGCCTAGCCATTGGTTGCGGGATGGAAGGGCGCCAAGCAGATGTGCTGAATACAGAAGGAGTCCACGAAGCGCTGGAACTCCTCGAACATGAAGGCTATCCCATTGTTCATTACAAGGGTGTTGGGCAACCCACGGGTGGCGAAGATGTGCCACAGAGCTCGGACGGCTGCTTCGGTTGAGGTAGGTCGCACCGGGACTACCTCCAGCCACTTGCTGTAGCTGTCTACAACAATAAAAAACAGCTGGCCGTGGACCAGCCCTGTGAAGTCCAGTTGGAGTTGAGATCAGGTCTTGTTGGTCGACTCCCAGGGCCGGACAGGGGTGTGAGGAGGATCGGGGCACGACTCTTGGCATTTGCTACACCAGTGCACCTTATATTCAATTTCCTTGTCCATGCCTGGCCACCACACATAGCTGTGGACCAGGGCTTTCATCTGGACAATTCTGGGATGGGACTCATGGAGGGCTGCTAGGACCCTAGAGCAGAGCGGCCCTGGGATGACCACCCTCGTGCCCCATAGCAGGCACCCCTTGTGGGTGGACAGTTCGTACTGCCTTGCTGTGTAAGCAGCGAAATCAGGCCCCAGATGGTTGGGCCACCCCCTCCCCACCCAGTCCGAGATCCGGGAGAGGACTCAGTCCCGGGCCGTGCGGCGGGCCATGTCGAATACCTGGACAGGCCGGTCTGGGAGGTCCTCGATGAGCACAATGTGGAATGTGGGAGCCGGGTCTGGGTCGCAAGATGGCAGTGGGAGGTGGCTAAGGGCATCGGCATGGCCCATGGCCTTTCCAGGGTGGGGCACCAGCTCATACTGGTAACCTGCAAGGAAAATTGACCACCGCAGGACCTGCAGGGACAGCATGTGTGGGGTCTGGCGGTGGGGAGCGAGGAGGCTCAGGAGCAGTTTGTGGTCTGTGGCCACAGTAAACGCCCTACCGCAAAGGTAGTCATGAAATTTTTTACCCCTGCAATGATGGCCAGGGCTTCTTTGTCAATCTGGGCATAGTTTCACTCCACCAATGACAATGTTCTGGAGTAGTATGCCACCGGCACCTCCCGCTCATTGGGAAGCTGGTGGCCCAGGACCACCCCCACTCTGTATGGAGACGCATCACACACCAGAATGACTGGCAAAGACTCATCAAAGTGGGCCAGGACAGCGTTTGAAAGTAACAAGTCCTTCACTGCTTGGAACACTGCCGCGTGTTGTGGCCCCCAAACCCATTTGCCCCCCTTGTCCAGTAACCTATGTAGGGGCTCAGCGACCGCCACCTTGTGGGGAAGGAAGTTCAGGAGACCCAAGTTCAGGAGGCCCAAGTTCAGGAGGCCCAAGAATGCCTGTAGCTCCGCCTTCGATGTGGGTTGGGGTGCCTCTGTGATGGCCACTACCTTCTCCTGGGTCAGGTGAATGCCCTGGGCATCAATGGTGAAGCTCAGGAATGTCACAGATGGGATGCCCAAGGTGAATTTGTCCTTGCACACCTTTAGGCCGGCATCCTGGAATCGCTGGAGGATGGCCCGCAGCCGGGTCTTGAAAGTGGCGACGTCCGGGGCCGCGATCAGGACATCGTCAAAGAATGGCTTCACACCTGGAATGCCTTTTAAAACAGAGTCCATTAGTTGTTGGAAAAGACCGGGGCAACGCTGATCACAAACTGGAGCTGTTTTACCTTGACCACTCCCTTGTGTGTGACGATGGTCTGCACTGCTGCCGTGGCGTTGTCCATGGGAAGCTGCTGGTAGGCCTGTGCCAGGTCCAGCTTCCTGAATACCTTGGCCCCTGCTAGGGAGGCCAAGACATGGCTTACTATGGGCACCAGGTACGCGTGGTCTTGCAGAGCCAAGTTCAAAGTACATTTGTAATCCATGCAAATGTGGATCTCCCTATTTGCCTTCATGGGGGTTACTATTGGAGTCTCCCACCTAGTGTGGGAGACTGGCTCGAGCATGCCTTGCACCATGAGCTTGTCCAGCTCTGCCTCTACTTTCGGCTGGATGGCCAGGGGAGGCCGCTGAGCCACCATGCGGATGGGGCGGACTGCGGGATCTAAGTCCAGGGAGACTGGGGGTCCCCTGTAGGAGCCAAGTGTGCCATCGAAAATGGCCGGGAATTCCACGCAGACCAATGCGTAGTCTGTGGAACCCAAATGGTACACCCCTGTGATTTCCAAACCCAGGGGTTTGAACCATGCACATCCCAGGAGACTGATGAGGTCTTGTTCTACCACAAGGAGGTCGAGGATGCCATTGAATTCATGGTACTGGACTTTGACCTTGGCCAGCCCCTTGATTGCGACCGGGTTCTTTTGGAAATCCCAGAGAACTAGACCCATTGGCCGGTGTAGCTGGGATCCCCCCCCATGGGCAGAGCTGTTTAAAGGTTGCCGTGGAGACTATGGTGTACGTGGACCTGGAGTCCAACTCCATGGAACAGGGGGTACCCTTGATCTGTAGGTCAACTGTAATCACTCCGGGAAGGGGCTGGGGTAAGTTCAGTACCAGTACTGCTGTCATGAGGCTATCCACCACCTCATAGTTTGCGGCGGTTGATCAGCGCCTCGTCCGGGTGTAACAGGCCTTTGCAATGTGCCCCGTTTTCCCACAGGATCGGCAGACGGCATCCCGGAAATGGCAGGAGCATCGCTCGTGGGGGTCCCTGCAGCTAGCGCACGTTGGGGGTGGCCTGTGTTTAGAAGAAGAGAGAAAAATGGCAGCAGATGCCGGGTGCTGGGAGCGGGCCCAGGAGGAGCTGGACTCACCCTTCTGCGAGTGCTGCTGGAGCCAGTGGACGTCCTCGGATGATTTGGACCCAGAGGTTGTGGTGCGATGGACCTTGGTGGCCAGCTTGTCCTTTAGGGTTGTCTCGAAGGCCACGGCTGTTTGTAGCATCTTCTTGAGGGTTGGCTCAGGAAGCGCTATCAGCTGGTGCCGTAGTTTGGCTTCTCTCACTCCCCCCATGAACCCTGTCTCCACGTGGTTGTCCACATGGTGGAATTTGCAGCCCACAGCCATGCAGCGGAGTTTAGCTAGGAAGGTTGCAGCTGACTCTCCTGTCTGTTGTTGGCGCTGGCTGAAATCCAGGTGCAGGGCCATTTTTGAGGGTTTTGGGGCAAAGTAGCCCCTGAGGGCCTTGGTGAGGATGTCATACAGCGCCTCAAGGGGATCTTGAGGGGCGAGTAGGCTCTGGACGACTCGCATCGTGTCCACCCCGCAAGAACTCAAGAGCCAGGCCCACTTCATGTCTGCATCCGTGATGCCCCCAGATGATAAAGGCACAGCCCAGCTGCTTGATCCATGCCTCCCAGGTCTCTGGACGAGATGAATCAAAAGGGTCTATTGGTCCCGGAGCGTCAGCCATATTTACCGGTGCAGGAACAGCGTGGTGAGTTGTGTCCACGGGGGCTTGTGGCAGTGCTTCAGAGCTCTAGAGCTCGGCAGTGCCTGATGCCAGCGGATCGGTGCTCGGTGCGGGGCTGCTCGGTTCGGCTGATGAGTTGCTCATCGGGATCCCATCCTCATTGCCAGTGGAAATTACTGGAGTCGGGAGGCCGGTAACAGTGAAATCAGCATGGTAGTTTATTGCGGGTCAAAATGGAACACGAGAAACCGCAGGCCCAGAGCCCTCTTTTATGCTGGTCGGAGATAATCCCCTGACCTCGCCCAAATGTCCTGATAGGACCTTAAGTCAGTGGTTGCAGTTCATAGGTCCCCAGCGGGAGCCCTAGGCTCATGATTGGTGGTCATTTAGGATCCGACCGGCTATTGTTCTACCTGACCGAAGCTCAGGTAGATTCTGGTCATGTGCGATAACCACATGGCAGTCACCATTACAAAAGTCCCTGGCGACCGTGGTCTTGATACACAACAAATTGTAAATAAATTTATATAAGGTTGGGAATGTAAGTGCCCCTCAGATATCAAAAATGCATTTGCACTGTGATCAAATATATATTTACCAGTGACAACTCTTGAGAAACGGAAGTCAGAACCATGCTTAAAAAAGAAAGACCATTGTTTTACATCAATAGAAGATTAAGTACAAATTCAGAGATTTTTCACTTCATAATATTTTGGAAGAAAAGTTATTATTTCCTCATTGGCCACTGAAAGATATGTTGCAAGCATATTAATAATAACCTTGAGCATTACAGTACTGAATTGCTGATTATCCAATTAAATTCCTCACAGTAGTTTTAATACTCTGTACAATAATCTTGGAAGTTTACCACTGGATTACAGTGGCATTTAGAGAGAAAGAGTCTTTGAATCTGATACTTACTAATACTAATTCATCGGCAACTATTAAAGAAGAAATATGGCTTGAGTAAAATGTCTGTCTTATCATTTTTGAATGACATAAGCATTTCTCTTTACATATAAGGTTAATCTGTTGAATTCTGACAGATTTGTAGGTGAAGTGTCTTTAAGCAGTAGATAAAGGAAATTAAACTAATCTATGTGTAAACGAGAAAGATGCGCTAAGAAGCCATGAGATACAGCTGGTCCAATAGCTGTCTTCAGTGATACGTCAATGGGAATTTCCTCTGTGTTTCTGCTGCTTGGCTTGTAGAAACTCAGATTTCCTTCACAGACTTCTAAACATTTTTATAATGAGTAATCAGTGTATTCAGTGAAATACTTAACATGCCACAGCCACAATGGTACTGCATCTTCGCGAAATAAAAGGGCAGGATCCACAGGTTCTCACTTATGGAGGCATCTTATATTCATAGAAAAACCTCTTGTGGGAGTGGACTGTGGTTACCAACTTCCAGGTGAAACCTGAAATTCTAGAGGAATTACAGTTGATTTCCAGATTCAATCCCCTGGGGCAAATAGCAGTATGGAGGGTGGCCTTGGGTCAATACCACAGAGTCTATGGAAAATGGAAGTCATAAGGATACAAGAAGAGCTCTGCTGGATCAAACCGTTGGTCCATCTAGTCCAGCATCCTGTCTCACACCATGGCCAACCAATTCCTCTGGAGGGCCAACAACAGGGCATCTTCCCCTGATGTTGCCTCCTGGCTGTGGGATTCAAAGGATTAGTGCCTCTGACTGTGGAGGTTCCCCTCAGTCACCATAGCTAGTAACCATTGACAGGCTTATCCTCCATGAAACTATCTAATCCCCCCTTTGAAGTTGTTTATTCCTGTGGCCATCACTATGTCCTCTGGCAGTGAATTCCACATTTTAATCACTCTCTGCGTAAAGAAGGGTTTCCTTTTGTCCATCCTAAAGTTAGCTTTATTGGATGCCCTTGAGTTCTAGTATTTTGAGTTCTAGTATTTTGGGAGAGGGAGAAAAAGTTCTCTTTGTCAATTCTTTCCACCCCATGCATAATTTTATAAACCTCTATCATATCTCCCCTTAGTCATCTCTTTTCTAAACTGAAAAGTCCCAGACTCTTCAGCCTTCTTTCATAAAGAAGGTGCTCCAACCCCATCATCATTGTGGTTTCCCGACTCTGTGCTTTTTCCAGCTCTGAAATGTTTTTTTGAGATACAGTGACCAGAACAGCCACTAGTTATTTGTTTCAGGAGCATGTGACTTAGGTATGTGGGTATGGCTTCCACTCATGTGAACCAAAACTAAAACCATGAGAAAAATCCACAGGTAGCCTAATTTATAAGTACTGAGGGGCGGGGGGTGCTTTCAATACGCACAACTGATGGGCTCTCACAATGCATATAGAAGAAGGAGGAGAGATTGGATTTATATCCCATTCAAAGGAATCTCAGAGCGGTTTACAATCCCTTTCCTTTCCCCTTGCCACAACAGACACTCTGTGAGGTAGGTGGGCCTGAGAGAGCTCTCCTGAGAACTGTCCTTGAAAGCTCTGAAAAAAATTATGACTGACCCAAGGTCATACCAGATCACATGTGGAAGAGTGGAGAATCAAACCCAGTTCTCCCAGATTAGAGTCCACACTTCTAACCACTACAAACTGAAGAGAACACCACCATGACATCTGCAAGGGGAGCAAGTCTTGAAAATGTTCTCAGCCTCGTGAATGGCATTAAAGTGCCATACAGCATAGCAATGCCTACTGATCCTCTGGACAGAACAGAGAAGGCCATACTGGCTGAAACCAACCACTTCCTATCTCAGCCCTTCCACGCTGGCCATCATTAAACTCTTGGTTATGCTTTTTTAGATTCTCAAAGGCTGGTCAGTCACCTTTGCCACACCCAGTTCTGTCCTCTGCAAACTGCTTAGACCTGCAAGGGTAACCCTTGCTTCAAAATCAGATTTCATGGGGGGAGGGGAAGTGTCTAACTTTTAACAGCTATACCTTCCTCAACTGTCTTGTGTTTCGAAGCCTCTTTCATGCATCCTACATATGAACATAAGAGAAGCCAATATTGGATCAGGCCAGTGGCCCATCCAGTCCAACACTCTGTCACACAGTGGCCAGAAACACCAGGTGCCCTCAGGAGGTCCACCAGTGCAGCCAGGACACTAGAAGCCCTCCCATTGTTCCCTCCCCCCCAAGCACCAAGAACACAGAGCATCACTTGCCCCAGACTGAGAGCTCCTATCTATACTTTGTGGCTAATAGCCACTGATGGACCTCTTCTCCATATGTTTATCTAATTCCTGCTTGAAGCCATCCATGCTTGTATCCTGTGCACTGAAACTGAGAGATCATTATTTTCTGAATTTTCAAGGACCAACAGTACAATGCAATAATTTCACAGGTCCACACATGTAATTTAATGTTTTCAATTTGCATTCTGAGAGTGAACAAAAGGCCATGTGTTCATTACTGTGGCATTATTGTCAATAACTGGGCAGAGGCCTTATTAGCAAATAAAACAAATAAGTAACAGAGTTTAAACACAAAACAAAACCTCGAACCATTCTCTGACTGAGATGTTACCAGTATTCATTGTTCAGCAAGAGTGCACTATAATCTGAGTTTAATAGATGGAATTTTTAGTCAATGTGATTTGCAGGCATTGATCAATACAAATCCTTGCTGCAGTTCACATTTGCCAGAAATATATTATCTAAAAGGCTGTAATTTGCAAGAAACCCTTGTACTGAATACCACAAAACAAAAGCTAACAAGGGCAGGCACATTTAAAAGACGACGGCATATGATGCCTATAGAAACAAAACAAAGCCCTGAGTGTAAAAGGGGGGGGGGAGGTTTGTTGTGTTGGAACAAAGTGAAATAAACCTCCCTCAACTGATACTTTAAAGGAGGCAATTTACAGTGTGATACCCAGCATGATCTCTCCCCCTTAGTTGGCAACTGTTTTGCCTAGAGAAAAGAAGGGATCAGGATCTTGTAGCAAAATAGGAATCCCCCCCCACTCCAAGGGCAGCACTGTTATTTGTATTCCCCTCACCCCAACAATCTTTTCTAATAACAAACAGGCTCCAAAAATGTTAAACAGCACAATTCCCCACAAAATGTGTGTGCAAATAATTCCAGTGTGTCTCTGGACACTAGGATTAGAGATTCCAGGACAGAGAGAGAACATTTTTTGATACAGAAATCAAGGTATCTGGACCAAAATTCAAGTATCACTCACAGTGTGGCTGATACCTCTTTAGAATGTATTCAAGGCTGACAACTCCAAGTTGGGAAAAATTCCCGGAAATGTGGAGTTAGAACCTTGAGAGGGCAGGCTTTGGGGAGGGGAAGGACTTAAGTGGGGTATGATGTCTTTGATTTCACTCTCCAAATAAGCCATTTTCTCTGGGGGATTTAATCTAGGGATGGGCATGAAGTAAAGTTTATCACAAATTTTGGTTCTCAAAGTGATGTTCGTGTACAAACTTTCACAAATTTTAAGGCAGTTTGTGGCAGTTCATAAAGAACAGAAAGCAGGGCATTAAATGTCCCAGAGCCATTTAAACAACTATTTTTTGCTCTTCTTGAAAAACAGCTGAGCTGTGGGGAGCACAAAGCAGGGGTTTAACTTGCTTCCTACTCCCCACAAAAAGTGGTGGGGACCAGAAAGCAGGGGTCATGAACCGATATGAACTGGTTTGGTTCGCAAACCAACATAGCAGTTCGTGATTCAGCCACAAACCCCAAATTAAACCACAAAATGCAATTCATGTCCATCCCTAATCTAATCTCTGTAGTTTGGCAATCAAGTCCTGGAGCACAGCAATCCTAAACATTTAAAGTGACTAAACATAAGAATGCAATCCCTAGGACCAAGCCAAACAGTGAAAAATATTGCAATCCACTCTTTGTCTTCAGAGCAATGCCCATGGAGTGGTCATGTACCCTTGTCCCCCCAACCCACCACAAGTAGGGCTACCAACCTGCAGGGGAAGCCTGGTGTTCTCCCAAAATTGCAACTAATCTCCAGATGACAGTCCCCTTGGAGAAAATGGAAGCTTTGGGGGGAATCACAATGTCATCACATCCCCACTGAGATTCTTCCCTTTCCCAAATTCTGCCCTTCACAGTCACAGCCCCCAAACCTCTAGGAATTGTCCAGGTCAGATTTGGCAACCCTAAAAACAAGGAAGGATAGCAAGACTCCAAACACACACCTTTTTGTTCTATCACCATATCAATTAAAGGATGAGGAAAGCCATTTTTCTTCTATCTGTTTCTCATTCCTGGAAACTTTCCTATTTATCTTCCTTTGTCTGACCTGGAGAAGGAAGTAGCCAGTATTAAGTGTATCTAATTAACACTAAACCTTAGTGGAGGGAAGTTCTGCTATGTATCATGAAGAGGAAAGCCACACAAAAGGTACATACACAACAGGTTTAAGAGGGAAATGTGGGACTGAACTGACTGCTAGCAAGAACCAAATTAATTGGAAAGTACACCTCCTCTTGTTAACAGGTTTAATTCTTGCACTTAGAGCTGCAATTTTCCTGCAGAAAAAGTGTCTGTCCCTTTAATTTAGGGTTAATAGATGTCATTTACCAGGTGACTTTATTTACCTCTGGCATGAAAAGTTTCAGCTGCCCAATTTCCACACCATAAGCTCCTATTAAAGGAGCATGCCATTTTTCTCTAGGCCTATTGACAACATTATCTGTGGTATTTTTGAAACCAATCACCTCTTAATGACTGTATAAAACTAATATCACCATAATTGCTCCCCTGTTAGCCGAATTGCTTTAATTTACGTTTAGCAATCAGCGAAATACACGGGTTCTTGCCAACTATACCAGGGTCCCACCCCTCCCGGGAGATCTCAAGGAAAGAGACACGTGAGGCGGGTTCCAAGTTCAATGTTGTTTACTGGATCATGTAATCAAGCATACAAAAATCGTAATCACACACACAATCTTACAGGTCTAATAAAATAAAGAGAGAAAATAGCACTTTTGCATGAGCAGGTTTCGTTGGTGGGGAAAGCACGTTACCTTATATGCGTTGTCCGATGTCAAGATGAATTGGATGGAGGGGAAGAAAGGTATAAAGCTATGGGGCCACGAGGCTTGAACCGGCAAGACCACGTGGTTCTCCTGGATCGCGAGTCCAGAGAGAGAAAAAGGGGTTCAAAGATGGAGGCAAGGATTGGGGACAGAAAGCTGGACTGAAGGGTCAATAGGTAAGATAGAGGGCGACGGCTCAAGAGACCGAGTGACTCTCGGTTTGGACTTTTATTGGGGGTCTTGGGGCGGGTTTTGCAGACCACAACCCACTAACACTCCTACTAGGCGGTCCATCCCTGTTGGACCTTGCTATAGGTTAAAGGTGAACAAAGGGAGGAGGTCCAGGGGTTTGGTCAGTGTGGCAAGAGTATGACCTCACCAGGAAACAGACACTGAGTCTGGGGTCTGATGACTCACCTGGCTATACCTATTGTTAGTTGATGGTTTTAGCCAAGTATCTGATGGCTGGCACATTAGTTGCTAGGCAGTCTAGTTAGCATAACTATCCAGATGTATAATGGGGAAGTGGGGGTTAGCCAGCGGATGTCTGACATAAGGAAACCTCATGGCAAGAGGGATCCCTTATCTTTGTCTTGGGTGAACTGTTTGGGGTGTCAGCCTCCTGGCTTGGGCTGGAGCTGGCTCCTATTTGAAGAAGAAAGTGCAAGACCCTACCACTGCTGGCAACACAGAGTTCAAACTTATGGATATAAAAATCCATAAGAGCACAGAAAAGTGCCTTGCTGGCTAACACCCCTACGAGGAAAAGAAAATGCATGTATACACACATAACCAGGTGATTATTTTAATTTTCCAATTGTTAATTTTCCAACTGTGAGAAGTGACTAGGGTTGCCAGCCTCCAGGTGGGGCCTGGAGACCTCCCAGAATTACAACTGATCTCGAGACTGCAGAGATTGACTCTCTTGTGAACAAATGAGGGGGTGCTTTAGAATTGGGACATTAGAAAGATAGAATTTTCATAGGACACAATTCTGAAAAATTGGGTTGTATTCCTCCAACATGGCAATATTTTTTTCATTTATTTCATTATAAATTTATTTCATTTCTAGCAACCTATAATATACATATTCATAAAATCCATAAAAGCTACAGCAGCAACTCTGGTTGTTCTAACCACTGACTGATGACTGATACTGAAATCTAGGATTTAAGAAACACCTCTGTAAAACAGATTTAGATTATTCAGAACTGAGTTTCAGTTTTTGCATTACTTAGCTCAGTCTGGATACACAGAGTCTCTAAAATATTTTCAGAGTTCCGAATCTGAATGTGTTTCAACTTGAAATGTCTTAAAAACCTGAATTAAAATGAGGGGAAATCATTTGTACATTACAGGGTTGCCCCTGCATAAACAAAACATTTTCAAAATATGATTCCAAACAATTATATTTTGCCACATCAGGGCTGTGATCATATGCAAAATTAGACCAGACATAGGCGCGAATGCTGGGCAGATTTAAAGGGAGCAATCAGACACCAATCAGGAAGCATCCCGCAGCTATCAGCAATCCGTTCTGCTCCGCCGCAGAAGCAGAGTTAAAAGACGCCAGGGAAAATCTGGCAGTAAATGGGTTGCGACGGGCCACAAACAGACTTTCCCCTGTCTGATCGTTCCAGCACACTCTCATGCCGCCAGGATGGTCAGATCAGGCTATCCCAACTCCGTGCCGTTGTTCCCCCCCTTCTCCGTATGCGCATCATTGCAAACTCCATAGGGAGCCCTCAGTGCGGAGGTGCAATTCATTGATTCCTCGGTTAAGCAAATGGGAAACAAACAGCAAAAAAACCCCACCAATGACTCACCCGCAGTTGTGTCTTATCACATACTGACAGGCTGCACCTGCAACTTCAAAGGGAGGTGTGATGTTGCAACTGCAGGTCAAATTCCTCCAGAGGAAATAGCCTCACTCCCCCCCCCCCCCCCCGCTTTATCTGGCATGTGTGACTGCACCCTAGGATTCTCAAATATATGTTTGAACTGCTACCTAGCAATGTGCTTTCTTTCTCCCCATAACTTCCATTCCTGCTGAACAACCTGTGATTCATAAGTGTCTGGAAGGCAGATTTATTTGGCAAGCAGACAGAGCTATTTGATTACCTGCCATAGGAACAGGTGAGGAGCAGCAACCTTTATATATGGAGCCATGATAGATGGTAATACACTGCTGCTTTTTCCTATGTGGAGGTGGGAAGTAGGATCAAACACACTGTCCTCACTCCCAACCTCCATGTACTGATTTGAGAGCCCAGATAGAAACTGCATGCATGCCAGGGTACTTGTGTGGCTTCTCAAATAACTGGCAGCTGTTATTGTCTGGAGTTCCCTCTTACAGTTGTACATACATAAACTCTCAATTGACTTTCAGATTAATGGTTGGTGATCTGGAGTGTTCCTTCCCACATCATGGAGAAAACATCAATAAAGAGCTAAGATTTTGTTTTTTGTTTTTTCAAAGGATATAAAACTGGCGTCCCATTGAGAATATCCAAAACATGAGGAGTGAAAGCAAGCATGGAAAAAGAAAGATATTGGAAGCCCCCTCCCCCCCAAAAAACTTTGTTTTTGTGAGCACTGACAACGTATAATCTTTCCAGAGATCATATATATTGGATATTATTAGAAGTAATAAAAACAGGTCCTAAGGATGGCTTATGTTCTGTCTGCACTGTATAAAATAAAGCTTGCAAAACATGACAGGGCATTAAATATGACTATATTTCTAACCTTACTACAGGACTTGGGACATTTGTCAGGTCTGACAAAAGCTAGTAAATCGACAGGTCTTGCCATAATCAGGTAAAGAGCAATGTCAATGTTACAGCATTTTTCTCAAGAGCAATATACTCAAGGGAAATTGAATGGGCAGCAAAACCCACCCAGATGCTCTCTCTCTCTTTTCAAAAATTATTGCCTATTCATGGAATTTTTAACAGATGCAATGATTCAGAGTATAAATATTTAAAAGTTTCAGACTTACTGCATAGATGCCACAAAATTGTGCAGTGTTTGGCATCATGGATAAAACCAACACCACTTCCCATATCATTTCCATACAAAATTCTGCACAATTAATATGACAACCCCATCGTTCAACCAGACCACACCCTATCCAGTCCTACTTAGTAGTTAGTGCTCAGTGGGTATCCTGCAGCAAAAATCCCCCCAGAGCTTTATCTCATATGCCTGCTATATTTTGCTCTAACTTCTAAAGGTTTGAAAATAATGGATACACATTTTCCAGTGTTGTAGTATTGGGAATGTCTGACTTTCTTTCAGTATTCTGTCCCCCACATTGCCATTCTATTTGTGGCTAAGAGTCCCAAACCTCCTTTGCACACACGTTTTTTCTCACATACAGTCCAGGAGATTCAGACAAGTACTCCTAATGGATGCATCCTCCACTGAGAATGGGACAATCCACTAACACTCAGTCACCCAAGCCAGCTCTGGCTGGCCCAATTTAGTACCCTTGTACACCTTCCCGAAATGAGGTCTGGGCTTTTGTCATCATGTAAAGAGTATCAAGCACAAGCTGAGAAAGCACAAGGGAGGGGAAGAAAACTTTGGTCTCTACCACCAGTCAAAGATTCATGGGCCACTAGGAAGTTGCACCACTTCTCTATGAAGAAGACTACTATGGCAAGAGGAGAACCAGCTGCCATGTCCTCAGCCATCAGTTAGAGGATGATCAGCTTCACTGAGGTTATTTTCCCTTTTTCTACTAGAAGAACTTAAGAACATAAGAGAAACCAATGTTGGATCAGGCCAATGGTCCATCCAGTTCAACACTCTGTCACACAGTAGCCAAAAACACCAGGTGCCATCAGGAGGTCCACCAGTGGAACCAGGAAACTAGAAGCCCTCCCACTGTTGCCCCCCCAGCACCCCAGCATCACTTGCCCCAGACTGAGAGACCTTATCTATACCTTGTGGCTAATAGCCACTGATGGACCTCTGCTCCACATGTTTATTCAATTCCCTCTTGAAGCCATCCATGCTTGTAGCTGCCACCACCTCATGTGGCAGTGAATTCCATGTGTTCATCACTCTTTGGGTGAAGAAGTACTTCCTTGTATCTGTTCTAACCCGACTGCTCAGCAATTTCATTGAGTACCCATAAGTTATTGTATTGTTGTCAGCTGTGCTGCCATAAAGGGGAGGGGGATTGCTCAGCCTCTGGTATTCTTCAATAGACTCCCAATTTCCTGGATGGAGCTCCAACCCCCGAACCTCACCATGAGTGTTGGGAACGGTGGAGACCCACCAGTTACTTCAGTGGAGGGGATCCCCATCATGATGGTGGAGGCTCCAGTGATGGTGGTAACTATCCCTGGTCCGGGCATGGAGCCGATTGGGGGTGCACGACCCTGTGGAAGGGACCAGTATTCCTGGGCACATTTTTCCACCACCCCAAGGGAGTCATGGATGCTGACTCCTCAGGTGACTATGACAAGCTACTATGATCAAGTGGCCCCTCGACAGCCAGAGCCTGCACCCCATGGGGGAAGTGGTGAGGTCAAGGTGCTGGTTGAGCGCATGGGAGAATGCTTGTGGGAACAAGTGCAACAAGAGGTTTTTGAGCTGACGATCGGGCTGCCCCAGATGATAGCTACTGTGGTGTGGGATGAACTGAGGCAGCAGGTACCTCCCGGGCCAGGAGTGCCCACGGCTCCGGCGGGGGCCCTGGCAGTGCCACCCGCAGGTCCACCAGTGGTTCCGGCTGGCCCAGGAGTGCCTGTGGCACCAGCTGGCCCGGGGCAGCCCATACAATCCCAGGGACCAGTGGTCCCGGGACTGCAACAGCCCAAGGAGCTACTTGAGGCCACATTTGATGGGACCCCCAAGAAATTGGCCTTTTTCCTGGTGCAAGTACAGAGGTTTCTACGGGATTGGAGCCACCTGTTCCCTGATGATGAGCACCAAGTTGACTACATCAGCGGCAAGCAGCGAGCAGCAGATTGGTATGTGGGTCTACACGAGATCCAGAGGCCTGTAGTGAGAGATGTGCAAGCTTTCATATGGGTGCTGCAGCAGCAGTACAAAGACCCACTGGCGGGAGAAAAGATGAGAGAACGCCTCCACACTCTGAAGCAAGGCAACTGTACAGTGCATGAGTACTCAGAAGAGTTCAAAATGATAGCGGCAAAGATCCAGGGGTGGCCAGAACCCATGCTGGTGAAACAGTTCCAGGTGGGGCTCAGTCACCAGACCCTGGACATGGTCCTGCGTAATGTGCAACCAATCTCTCTCGCCGCTTGGATGCAGGAGGTGGGAGATGCAGAAAATCTTTTGCAGACGATTAAGATGTTTGCCCCGTGGGTGTACCCTAAAACCCCAGGGTCTACCCAGAAGACGCCCAAACCCAGAGGAAAAGACCCCATCAAGGAGCAGCGAATGCATCAAGGGCTCTGCCTTCAGTGTGGTGAAGCTGGCCATTTTGCTGCTGCCTGCCTGACAACCCCAGCCCCAGCCACGCAAAAGGCCAGCAAGAAGAAAGCCACAGAGACCCCATTGCAATCGAGCAGTGGAAGAGGAAAGCTTCCAAGGGCACTGCAGTTGGGAGCTCGAGTGGAAACCACCTTTTCTAGCGGTGAGGGGAACCATGAGCCAGTGGGAAAAGGAGCAAAACAGCAGGTCCGAGAGCAGTCGGCGCCTCCTATGGTGAGCAGCTTTGATCCCATCTTTTTTGTGACTGTGATAATTTTAAATAGAGACTTGGGCATGCAAATCCGAGTCTGGGCCTTAATTGACTCAGGCTATGCAAAAAACTTAATCAGCCTGTCTCTGATTACAGGGTTGGGGGCCTTAGTTCAGAGACTACCTGAACTTTTAGTTTTCATCCAGATGGATGGATCCACCATGCTAGAACCACGTAAATACCAGACAGTCCCACTACTGATAGGGGAGGGAACCCATTGGGAACATTGATCATTCATGATCAACCCCATGGCCTGATTTCCAATGGTGCTGGGGACCCCCTGGTTACGAAGTCATGATCCATACATCCAGTGGAGTAAAGGGGTGGTGTGTTTTGTTGATCAGGAGTGCGAAACCCACATCTGGGCACCCGAATGGGGTGAGTCACCTCCAGCAGAACTGGTGCCAGCATGCCTAGTGGGGGAGGAGTTAAGTGGAATACCCCATGAATATAAAGACTTGGCAGAGGTTTTGGGGAAAGTGTAAATGGATGAACCTTCCCCCCATCGAAGCACAGACTGTGCTATTGAAATTTTACCGGACACAAGTTGTCTAAAAGAAAGTTGTATTCCATAAGCCCAGCAGAGAAGGAGGAGCTACGAAAGTTCATTGGCAATAATTTAGCATGGGGTTTTATCTGCCCTGCCTCCTCCCCTTATGCAGCCCCTATGCTCTTTCCTAAAAAGAAAGATGGAGGGCTTAGACTATGCACAGACTATTGGGGCCTCAATGCCATGTTGACTACCAATGCATACCCCCTCCCATTAATTAAAGACTTGTTAGCTGAGGCATCCAAGGGTAAAATCTTCACCAAATTGGATCTGAGAGATGCGTACTTCCAGGTGTGCATTCGGGAGGGGGATGAACCTAAAACTTTCAACTTTCAACTTTCAACACATCCCTGGGCCAATTTGAGTACCTCATGATGCCATTCAGCCTCCAAGGAGTGTTGGGAGTTTTTATGAACTTGATCGATGAAGTATTGCACAAGCACCTATTTCAGGGGGGCCCTTGTTTACTTGGATGACATTCTTTTGTACTCCCCCGACAAAGCATCCCATGTCAAATTGGTGCGGGAGGTCCTCCAGACCCTGCTCAAGCACAGACTGTTTGCAAAGTTGGCCAAATGCAAATTCCATAAGCAGGAAGTAGATTTCCTAAGTTACCACATCTCCCAGTCTCCCCAGGCTAAATTGGAATGGACTGTGGAGTGCCAGGTGGCATTTGACACACTTAAAAACTGTTTACTTCGGAGCCTGTGTTAGCTCACCCCAATGAGAATAAAAAAATCATTATCCAAGTGGATGCCTCAGATGTAGCCATAGGAGGGGATATCTTACAGGAGGGGTCGGATGGATGGTTCCACCCCCTTGCTTACATCTCTAAGAAATTCAATACCACCAAGCAAAACTGGGTGGTGTGGGACAAGGAGGCTGCAGCTATCAAGATAGCATTATCAATATGGCATCATTGGCTTGAGGGGGCGAGGGTGGCTTTTGAGGTTTGGACTGATCATAAGAACCTGGAGGCATTGCGCACCCCGAGAAGTCTTGACACCAAACAACTGCGCTGGGCTGAGCTTTTCTCTACATTTTGATTCACCCTCCACCCCACCTCACCCGGGAAAGCAAACTCTTTGGCTGACACTTTGTCCTGCCTACCCCAACATGCTAGTCAGTGGGAGGAGGTGATTGACTCTATTTTCATGCCCTCACAACTGGGAGGGGTAATCACCACTCACAGCCGGGCGAAGGCAACAGGGGAAAAGAAGGGGGACCCATGGGCTGCCAAATTTCGTGCAGGGGTTTCAGAAGCAGTCGAGGAAGAAATCGCTCCTATTCAAGGGCTTGGAACAAAATGAAAATGGCTGTTGTTATAAGGGGTTAAAGGTTTTTGTGCCTAAATCAATGCGGGGGGAAGTGATGCAACTTCCCACAGCAAAGGTGTTGGCTAAGATGTTTATGCACCCAGAGATCGATGGCCAAACAGAGAGAGTCAATCAAGTCTTAGAACAGTTTCTCAGATGCTTTACTAATTACCAACAAGATGACTGGGTGGACTTACTGCCCTATGCGGAGTATAGGTACAATAACTCTATGCATTCCTCAATGGGAGTGTCCCCTTTCATGGCTCCTCTCCCAACGATGTCATCCCCTACCCCTGGATTTGGAGGGGACCTACAGGGTTGGTGGCAGGGATTGCAGAACCAATGACCTGAGGTTCAAAAAGCATTGACCAAGGCTAAGGCCACCTACTAAGCTCAAGCCAACAAACACAGGGCTGAGCCTTGGGACATTCAACCTGGTGATTCTGTATATCTATCCACGAAAAACTTGAGGGGACTGCAGCCTAGCAGAAAGCTGGGTTGGAGATACGTGGGGCCATTTCCCATGGAGTGCAAAATCAACGAGGTGACTGTTGAACTGGCCATACCCTCATCCAATTTTTCATTTCAGCCTCCTGAAATGAGATCCTGGGCCAAATGCATGGCACCCTCGTCCTCCTGCTCCCCCACCTCTGATTCTGAATGATGAACTGCACCATGAGGTGGAGCAGATCTTGGACTCTAAAATGCGGCATGGCTACCTTTTTTATTTGGTTAAATGGAAGGACTTCGGTCCCGAGGAAAACAAATTGGTTCAAGATTGTCATGTCAATGTTCCCAAATTGTTTTGTGCTTTCCATGCTCTGCTCCCTTTGAAACCTGGGGGGGGGAGGGCCCCTTTAGGGGGGCAGAATGTTAGCTATGCTGCCATAAAGGGGGGGGGATTGCTCAGCCTCAGCCTCTGATATTCTAAGTTTCGATTCTCCTGGACTCTTTATCTGCTACACTGACAAGGCTTGACCTTGGAGACTCTAGAGACGCTCACTGCTTTCCCACTGGGAACTAAAAGCTGTTAGTTTTAGCACAAATGTAACCTGTTGCTTTATTGGCTTGTATCCACCAGGTGACCCTTGTTTGAACCTGGTATATCTAACCCTTCCCTCCTTTGTATTGGCAGTCATAACACAAGAAGTGTTTGGAGCAATACAGAATACTGTAATCAATAAACTGATCCTGCTTAAGGAACATTGTTGGTTTCTGATATCTGGGGACTCTGACAATTATAAGAAAGGGAGAAAAATACTTCTTTCTCTACTTGCTCTATCCCATGTATAATCTTGTAAACCTCGATCATGTAACCCCGCAGTCATTGTTTCTCCAAGCTACAGAGCCCCAAGCGCTTCAACCTTTCTTCATAGGGAAAGTGTTCCAACCCTTTTATTATTCTAGTTGCCCTTTTCTGCACTTTTTCCAATGCTATAATATCATTTTTGAGGTGTGGTGACCAGAACTGTATACAGTATTCCAAATGAGGTGGCACCATCGATTTATAGAGAGGCATTACAATACTGGCTGATTTGTTTTCAGTTCCTTTCCTAATAATCCCCAGCATAGCGTTGGCCTTTTTTATTACAGTCACACACTGTCACAAAATTTTCAGTGAGTTATCTACTACAACTCCAAGCTCTCTCTCTTGGTCAGTCTCCGCCAGTTCGGACCCCATCAGCGTGTATTTATAGTTAGGAATTTTTGGCTCCAATGGGCATCACTTTGCACTTGGCCACACTAAATCCCATTTGCCACGTTGATGCCCACTTGCCCATCCTTGACAGATCTCTTTGGAGTTCCTCACAATCCTTCCTGGTTTTCACCACCTAGAACAATTTTGTGTCACCCGCAAACTTCACTGCTTACTCCCAACTCCAAATCATTAATAAACAAGTTAAAAAGCATCAGACTCAGGACTGATCCCTGCAGTACCCCACTGCTTACCTCCCTCCACTGAAAAAATTGCCCATTTATATCACTCTCTCTTTTCTTTTAAGTAGCCAGTTTTTGATCCACAAAAGGACTTGTCCTTTTATCCCATGACTATTGAGCTTACTTAGGAGCCTTTGTTGAGGAACTTTATCAAAAGCTTTCTGGAAGTCAAGGTAAACCACATCTATTGGGTCCCCCTTGTCCACATGTTTGTTTGCTCCTCAAAGAACACTAACATGTTAGTGAGACAAGATCTTCCCTTACAGAACCCATGCTGAGTCTGCCTCAGTGTGCCTCAATGTACCTAATTCTTTCCTTAATAACAGTTTCCACCAACTTACCTGATATTGACTTCAGACTGACTGTCCTGTAATTTCCCGGATCTCCTCTGGAACCATTTTTAAAGATGGGAGTGACATTTGCTACCTTCCAGTCCTCAGGAAGGGAGTCAGATTCTAATGAAAGATTATATATCTTTGTCGGGAGATCCACAAGTTCACATTTGACTTCTTTTGGAACTCTTGGATGTATGCCATCTGGGTCTGGTGATTTATCAGTTTTTAAGTTGTCTATCAGTTGTAGGACCTCCTATCTCATCACCTCAATCTGACTCAGGTCTTTCAACACCCTCCCAAAATCAGCGGTTCTGGAGTGGGCAAGCACTTCTCATCTTCCTCAGTGAAGACAGAGGCAAAAAATGCATTCAGCTTCTCAGCCATTTCTCTATCATCCTGCAGTACTCCTTTTAGCCCTTGGTCATCCAAATTTGATCTATCTGCCAGTTGCCTTGAGTTTGCTGAAGAAAGGAGGATACTCTGGCTGGCTATCATGGAGGAGAGCCAAGGAACAGAGGACAGTTACACTCCTTGATCCAGGATTGAAAATACAGCCAGGAAAGATCAACTTGGCCCTGATTAATATGAATCCTATCAATGTCATCTTCCTATCCTTTTTTTTCCTCCACTCCCTTTACTACGTGCATTCTGTGTTTTAGTTTTATAAGTCTATGGACAGGGCCTCTCTCTTGCTGATGTGAGTCACTTTATGAGAAAATGGTTTGGAAAAAATACAAAGTAATCACCAAACAAGCATTCTTGGCCCTAGGGAAAATGTTATCAATGGCTTTGACTCTCCAATGTCGGGAATGTTGTATTCATTGTGATCAAGCTTCTCTTCCTCCTGTCTTCTGAAAGTATCAGCACATTGAATTATAGATAGTAACTTGTCAGCAGTCAGGTACCAAACAGCTTGTCCTCAACCTGTCTCCAAGGAGGAGGAGGAGGAGATTGAATTTATACCCCACCTTTCACTCAGAGTCTCACAGTGGTTTACAAGCTCCTTTCCCTTCCCCTCCCCACAACAGACACTTTGTGAGGTAGGTGCGGCTGCAAGCCCTTTCAAGAACTGCTCTTTCAAGGACAGCTCTGACAGAACTATGGCTTGCCCAAGGTCATCTAGCAGCTGTATGTGGAAGATTGGGGAATCAATCCTAGTTCTTTCAGATTAGAGGCCACACACTTAACTACTACACCAAACTAGAGAGGACTTAGTTATCGTTTTCCCCTTTACCATTCGTCCTCACAAAAAGAAGTCTGGAAAGTTAGGCTGAGAGATAACAATCCAGTAGGGCTGCCAACTCCAGCCTGGTAAATTCTTGGTGGTTTAGGGTGGTGCTTGTGGAGGGGAGAGTTTGAGGGGAGATTGTGCCTGGATTGTAAAATATGCCACAGAGTTTGCCCTCTGCTCTCTGCCATTTCCTACAGGGGAACTGATCTCCACAGTCTGGAGACTTTATTATTCTCTAAAACCAGACTAAGCACTCACCTCATAAGTCTGAATTGTTTGGTTTTACACTGCTGTAACACAAGATTATGAAGAGATGAGAAAGAGCTTATCTTGCCAAGACAGGAACGCATGCTAGATTCCCTGTCTGGAAAATTCACCCCACCCCATACATTCCTTCCTTTTTTTCCCCTTCTTGGATGCAAGCCAGCTTCTAGTCATCATTCAGTAAAAAGAGAGTTAGAAGTGATAGCTACTACCAAAGTAAAAAACCAGTGTGTTAATGTCCATTCCTCAAAGTTTCTCCTTCTTTCGCTCCAATTACATATAAGTGAATTTAAAGTAACACCATTCATGCACATATTTCCACATTGTTTTTTGCAATGTGGGAACAATTCATTTGACCTTGACACCCTTATTTATATTACATGAATTTATATTTTATCTGGAACATTGTTTAGCAGTCTAGACATTGGACTGGCCCATGATAAAGCAACAATATCCATTTGTTCAATATTTTAGTGACTCAGCACTGGGATAATTATGCATATGGTTAGCCATATGGTCTTACCCCTCTGATGATGCTGGGAGAGAAAGGTTTCCCCCTCCCCCATGGGAGAGCTATAGAAGGGGGCTGACTAAGGCTGCCAACCTCTAAATGGTGACTGGCGATATCCCGCTATTACAACTGATTTCCAGGTGACAGAGAAAACTTCACCTGAAGAAAGTGGCTGCTTTGGAAGGTAGATTCAATGGCATTATACCCCATTGAAGTTCTTCCCAAACACTGCCTTCCTCTGGCTCCACCCCCAAAATCTCCAAGCTTTTCACAACCCATAGCTGGCAACCCTAGGGCTGAGGAGTGATTTCTGAGGTAAAGAGGGAGAAAGGAGATTTCTGAGAAGAAGTGTCCTGTGGAGGATGGGGAGCCTAAAGTAGAACTGTAGCCTCTAGAGATCTACAGCAGCGCCAAGAGCAGCAGAAGCAGAACACAGAACCAGCCCAGCAGCAGTCAAGAGTAAGCGTGAGAGACTTTCACAAGGCCTCAGAGAGAGAAAGAGAGATTTTATATCCTCTGTCATACCAAGTTTAAAGTGTGTTGCCTAAGTCTGAGTTATATATGTGTCTATGTGTGTGTGTATCCTGCCTTAATTAGCCATCTGTCTTCATGGAATAACCCTGTTTGTATTTTGAGTTCTACTAGTGAAAATGTAAAGCATCTTGGTAATTGCTTTGAAACTGTATTTTTCTTTATTTTGCCTACTGTTAATACCTCCTTTGGTTAGGAGCAATGGAAGCCAGTCCACTGAAGACACAACTACTTTCTCTTTTACACCCTCCCTTCCATTCATCATTCTAAGTCCCAGACTTCCTCCCCTCAACTGGGTTGTTGTATGGTTGGAAACCCTGGAAATTTTGAGGGGGATAGGCACTTCTGGTCATGAAAGCCACCCTGAGCTTGCTTTGGTGGGAGAGTGGGGTACAAATCAAATAAATAAATAAATAAAAGTGGTCATAACATTGCTGTGATACTCTAAATCTCTATAGGTTTTTCACATAGAGATTTGGAGGATTGCTAAAGTGTTATGGCAATGTGTGAGGTCACTTCCACTTCCACAACTAGAAATGATGATGCAGGAGGGTCACCAGCATAAGGCTGGCAACTGGCAGGAGACTCACAGGGGGAGGCGCCTCATCAGTGATGTAATGACATTGCCAGTGATGCAGCCAAACTCTATGGTTTAACCACGGAGTTTTGCCTGGCTGCTAAAGCATCATCAGCAACACACTGATTATTTATTATTTATTCATTTATTATTTCAAATTTATACCCACCTTCCCCACAAGCGGGCTCAGGAAGTGCTCTGGAAGTGGGATCAGTGATTCAGAGTGCTAATGATTGCCCCTCTCATTTTCTCCCCCATTTTTCTCCCACTGCTCAACTGAGCAGCAGCTGGAAGGGACTGCTGGGGGCAGGAGATCCCCCCACCTTCAGCAAGGAATTGCCAATCCTGTTTTGCAGTGTTGCCATGACATTACTTCCCCCTCCCCATTTTGGTCCCACTGCTGCCCCAGGCAGCAGTAGGAGCCAGTATGCTAAAGGCAGGAGGTCTCCCACTATAGCAAGAGACCTGGGATCCTCAAGCTGGTGGGAGAAATGGGTTTCATACAAACAGCCATAATGTACTACATTTGCCTTGGCAGTCTAATGTATACATAATTCTGTGCCAGTGTTGCTCAGATTCCTTCCCTTAACTTTCTAAGCAGGGGAGGGGATAATGACAAATACTTCCTTGTTAAGCTGCCAAGAGTGCACTAGGGCTGATCAAAATGTCATCGTCCTGCTGTCTACTTACCCCGGAGACTATTTAATGTGGCAAGGAGGGGAGAGTAATAGAATGTTGCATTAATCATCCTTGCTGTAACTCAACCATGAGGAGATCTGAAACACCTGAAAAGAAATGACTGGTCCCAGCTGAGCAGTACTGCCGTTTAACCAGCACCAGTAAAGGCAAGAATCCAAAGCAGACAGAACTGAACATAGAAATAGGACTGAGGGGAAGGTTGGCAGTCAAACATTTGCTCAGTCTGGCAGAAAAATCTTTGCAGTCCTCCCAGAATTTTGATATGTTTTGTAGAAAGGCAAGAGATCTTTTCCTTCTCATTCTCTGCTTGCCTTTGTAAACTGATCGGTGGGAGAGTATTACGCTGGGATATCATGAAATCTTATTTCCATCCATATCAAGGACCCAACACTCTCCTCTGAAACAGTGAATGTCACACTATGCTCTCCCCACAGGGAGGGGCTTCCATGGTTTCCTCATTGTGGGTGTGGTAGGTCACTCACAGTTTCCTTGCACTAGTCCCCCAGCAGCTGCCACATCCACTCCCCAGACCCCGGGAGTTTTTGCACTTTTAAAAATCAGCACTGCACTAGAATATTGTTATGTTGATACACCACTGTAACAACCGGTGTAACAGGTTCTGTGAATTCCAAACTTTCATTTAAACAAGCCCTTTCCATTGCGGAGATATATCTTTCTGCCTAAAAATGAAAGCTGGGAATTCAGGACCTGATAACACATATTGGTATATCCAGCTGGCCTCAACCAGGGCCGGGGCTTTTTCTGCCCTAGCCTCAGCCTCTCTCTGCTGAATGACATCTGTGCCCTGCCCGAGTTATTAAAGTTTCTCAGGGCATGTAAGGCAGAGATGTTCCACCAGGCCTTTGGTTGAGGCCAGCGACAGTTCCTTACATCTGCCTGGCACACTCCCTTCTGCCCCATGACTGAATGCTGGCACTGCCATCTTGTTTTAAAATGCTTTCAGTGTTTAAATGTTTCTGAATATTTTAATATTGGGATTTTATAGCTTTAATTGATTTTATAATGTACTAAATTAACTGTTGTAAACCATCCTGAGCCCCACATAAGCTGGGAAGAAAGGTTAAGAAATCAAATTTAATTAATTAATTAAATAAGAATATTCTAGTGCTGATTTTAAAAATAAATAAAAATAAAATCCCCCTCGGGAGGCAGGGAGGAAGAACTGGCTGCTGTGAGCGCAGGTGGAGGAAAAATAGCTATCATGTGGGCTGTAATATCTGGATTTTCTCACCACTCAGTAGCCATCCAAGCTTTACTGCAGTCTTTACAAAACTTCAGACTAAACCAGGTTTGCAAAAGATCAGAGAAAAGCCAGAGAAACTCCATGATGTGCACAAATATTCCATGATGCTGTGGTGAAGCCTGGGGGGCGGGGATCTTTCCAGAAGCTTTGAAACCAGGGCAGATAAACAGGATGAAAATGGCCTTGATCTGCCACACAGGAACCAACATCCACAAATATAGCTAACTGACCAATGATTGAAGTGCGGGAAATTATTTTTTTTATCTACAGATCAGTGACAAGAAGAGTGCTGTGAACAGTTCTGTATTGCAAAGAAAATCTACATATAAATATTTTAATATAAACTCAGCCACAACCAAAACAAAAGGACATACACTAAGCTATATGTAACTATCTCTGCTGTGTGATTATTTTCCAGCCACAGCTATACTAGAAGATCCTATTTGATGCACTGGCCTATAACATTTGACCACACTTACAGCATGAGTGTAAAATCAATTTTCTGTACTCCCATTTATCTCAGTGCTGAAGTTTTCTGGCTCTCTAATGTAATGACTTCTCTAGAGAGGTAGTCATTTTACTTCAGAGTGGCATTTCAGAAACGCTAAAGGGTCTGAAGAGATGGCATGTGACCTTTAGGAATATTTTAGTTCTGCTCTCTTCTGACGAAGGGCTCCCACCTCGGGATGATTTTGAATGTCTTATCCCTGCTGTTTCAACCCCCATATTACCTTGTGTAAATCAGATGGGTGTTTCTTTATCATTGTAACTCATATCATTTTTTCTATAGAATGTATGCATTTGTCAATGTTATTTATGCCTTAATACTTTATATGTATAAATAATGTATATTATTAATATGATGTAGTTTGCATATTCAAACTGTACAAAATGCATTCACAAAATATGTCTACAATATATACACACACAAAATGTGTCTACAAAATGCATACACAAAATGGGCCTACAAACAATGAAAACTAGAAAACTGTCCTGACCTGGATAGCTCAGGCAAGCCCAATCTCATCAGATCTCTGAAGCTAAGCAGGATCAACCATGGCAAGTAATTGGAAGGGAAACCTCCAAGGAATACCAGGGCTTGGAACGCAGAGGTAGGCTATCAAGCCACCTCTCTGAAAAATGTCCAAGCCCTCAGCAGGGATCGCCGGAAGTCACCATGACTTCCAGGCATGCAAGTACATACAAACACAAACATGTATGCATGCACACAGACAAAAAAATACCCACAGAACAGTAGAAAACCTTGTATTATAATGACTAATGAATATAAATATAAAAAGAAACAACATTTCCTTATTCCTATCCCTCCTTCTGTGGCAGCTGCTTATTGGGGGGGATGTTGCCTAGATGGCATTAAGGGAGCAACCTTAAACAGGTCTACTCTGATGTAATTCCCATTCTGTTCCCTGGGACTTATTCCCAGGAAAGCATTTTTAGGATTAGAGCCTAAACCTACCACTTGGTCTAGATCACTTAAACTCACTAGCCCTGAATCTTAGCTCTGAACCTGCCAAGCTGGCCATCAAAAGATGGAACCAAAGCTTATTTAAACCTAGTTCCCACTTTCGATAAGTATCAGTATGCCAACACTGTAGAAGTTGCATGGCCTGGAAGAAAATAATAATCTGCAATACAGTGGGTAGGTTTTAGAGCTTTCTGTAGAGAAGTCCCAAAATACTGTTGCGCTTGAGGCAAAAATCCAAATAGCATTTCCCATGATGACAAAAAAATTGCAATATACTAAACAAATAACCATTTGCTAAACCTTGATGTCATTATAAAATCCTCTGCCAGAACCTAAGGGAAGGGCTGGACCAGGCTTGGCAATAGTAAATCTAGATAAAATATATATTGGATGCCATTGCACGCCGTGGCTGGTTGGCTTAGACTGAGTTGGCTAAGGCTAAATCTGGTGAAGACAGAGGTCCTATGCGTGAGCTGCAGTGGTCTGGGGATGGGGATCCCGCTCCCGACCTTCGACGGAACATCACTAGTGCCCGCGCCGGAGGTTAGGAGTTTGGGAGTGCTCCTGGATTCCTCCTTAACAGTGGAGGCCCAGGTAGCAGCTACTGCCAAGTCAGCCTTTTACCATCTTCGGCTGATTCGGCAGTTGGTTCCCTTCCTCGACCGCAACGACCTGGCTACAGTGATCCATGCGATGGTCACTTTGAGATTGGACTACTGTAAAGGTCTCTACATGGGGCTGCCCTTGTTGCAAATCCAGAAGCTGCAGCTAGGACAGAATGCCGCGACCAGGCTTTTGATGTGTCTCCCTAGATGGGAGCACATCCAGCCTGTGGTGGAGGCACTGGCTGCCAATAGCATACCGAATTCACTTCAAGGTGCTGGTACTTACCTTTAAAGCCCTATATGGCCAGGGTCTGGCTTACCGGAGGGACTGCCTTTCCCCATGTAGTCCCCAGAGAGCACTATGGTCGAGATCACAACACCAATTAAGGATCCCTGGTCCCAGGTTCTGGCTTACCGGAGGGACTGCTTTTCCCCATGTAGTCCCCAGAGAGCACTATGGTCAAGATCACAACACCAATTAAGGATCCCTGGTCCCAGGGACATCAGGCTCACGGCCACCAGGGCCAGGGTCTTTTCAGTAGCAGCTCCCTACTGGTGGAATGAGTTCCTGGAGGAGATCAGGGCCCTGCAGGACCTTTTGCAGTTCCACAGGGCCTGCAAGACAAAGCTCTTCCACCAGGCCTTCAACTAGGAGCCAACAACTGTTACCAACTGTTACCATCTACTACATTATTGAACATCCGTAGTAGAGGACTGGCCCTGGTGTGTGGAGATAGAGCCTTGGTGTGTGGAGACAGAGCCATGTCTCCGCTGAAATATCACCAAAGATTGCTGAAGTGTGTACTCTGTTGGCAGTCTTTAGAGTGTGCCATCTCTTATAATGAATGAACTGTACAGAGCACTTTAATTATATGACTGTTTTGTTTTAAATTGTTTAAATGTCAAATGTTTTATGCAGACTAGATACTTTGTACCAATCTTTGTAAACTGCCCTGAGCCCGCTTGCGGGGAGGGTGAGGTATAAATATAATAAAATAAATAAATATAAATAAATTCCAGAAAGTTAGGTCTGGCTAAGGCCAATTGAATCTTTGATTGTCATTCATCTGAGCAACAGACTGCTAGTTGGCTAGCAGTAGCTCAGTGAATTCTGGCTTTGCCTCTTTTCTGCACACAAGTACTTAAGGTCTTGGGGCATAACCAGAGTTATTGGCTGAAGGGCTATTTTCCTTCAGCTCTTAGCCTGAGGGTTGTAACCCTAGAGCGGGGTGGCAGATCTTTTAGCAGAGAGACAAACCTGTTCTATATTCAGAAATCTTCACTCCCCTTCTCCAGTTTGTGGTTTCTATTGTAATTTTTGTGTTGTGGCTGTTTGGGGTCCCCACTGGGGAGACCAGTGGGATAGAAGTAGATAAAATAAATAATGATTGATAATTGAGAGGAATGGCATTTAATATACTCCCTACCTCCTTTGGATTCTATCACTTGCAGGGCTCTTTTTCAGCAGGAACGCACCCGAACACTTAATTTTATCTTAATTTTTGAGCATCTCTTTGGTTTTCTCATAGCATCTTCTGCTTAAGAAAAGTACATTTGAAGCCTGAGTTCATTGTTGTGTCTTGTTGGGAATGGCTTGCAAATACATGTGTGTGTAAAGTCTGTATTAAAGTGGTTTCGTGCTATCTGCCATGCAAGAGAAAACATCTGAAAAAGTAGCTTCATTGTTGTGTGTGTTGGCAGAATACTTGACTGTTGCATGGGAGACTTTGGGGGACATCTGCAGAGAAACAGTTGTAACTAAAAATGAGCATGGTCAGCAGCACTTTGGAGATTGCCTGTTTTGTGAAATTTAAAAAGTGGGCAGAGTTTCTGATGAAGATGATTGTCCCTCTTCTCCTGCCACTGGGCTGACATCTGCCTTTAATGGGCCAGCAAAGTTGATGTTCTTAAACCTCCTAATAAGAGAGATTTCTGCTTCTGAGGAGTTGACTTCCAACAATTGGTGATCTTGTGATGGTAGTGATACTTTGATGTGGTAAAGACCACCTGTTCACAGGATAATTTTACCTGTGGGACAGACTCTGCATGGTAACCACTCCACTGGTACATAATTGCTTGTAAAAAGTATTATAGTGTAATAATTCAGGTGGGTAGCCATGTTGGTCTGAAGCAGCAGAACAAAGTTGGAGTCCAAAGTTTCACCCAAGGTATAAGCTTTTGTGTGCATGCACACGTCTTCCATCTGAAGAAGTGTGGGTGGCACATGAAATCTTATACCTTGAATAAAATTTTGTACCTTGAATAAAATAGTCCACAAACTACTCCCGTCCAGTGCATCCACAAACCTAGAAGAAGAGGAGATTGGATTTATACCCCGCCCTTCACTACCCAAGGGAGTCTTAGAGCATCTTACAAACTCCTTTCCCTTCCCCTCCCCACAACAGACACCCTGTGAGGTAGGTGGGGCTGAGAGAGCTCTGAGACAACAGATGGCACAGAGCTATGGCTTGCCCAAGGTCATCCAGCAGGTGCAAGGGGGGGACTGAGGAATCAAACCCGGTTCTCCCAGATTAGAGTCTGTGCACTTAACCACTACACCAAACTGGCTCCTAGTGTTGTTCTGCCAGTGAACTAGGGTTGCCAACTCCAGGTTGAGGAAATCCCTGAAGATTTAGGAGTGGAGGGTGGGGTTTAGGGGAAGGAAGAAGAAGAAGAAGAGATTGGATTTATATCCCGCCCTTCACTCACTTAAGAGTCTCAGAGCGGCTTACAAACTCCTTTCCCCTCCCCTCCCCACAACAGACACCCTGTGAGGTAGGTGGGGCTGAGAGAACTCTTTCCCAAACTGTCCTTGTGGGAACAGCTGGTACAGAGCTATGGCTTGCCCAAGGTCATCCAGCCAGGTGCAAGTGGAGGAGTGGGGAATCAAACCCGGTTCTCCCAGATTAGAGTCCGCGCACTTAACCACTATACCAGACTGGCTCAGGAGGGATCTAAGCAAGGCATAATGCCATGGTCTCCACTTTCCAAAGTAGCCATTGACCTGATCTCTGTAGTTTGGAGCTCAGTTGTAATTCCAGGAGATCTCCAGACCCCACCTGTAAGTTGGCAACCATAAAAAATCATATTCAGTGTACTAGTTCTGCAGGAAGGCAAGCTGATTTCCATGGGAACCTAACCTTTAGGAATTGATTCCAATCCAGTGTGGGAATAATTGTTGGACATAAAATATTGGTTCAGGCAAGATTTTGTATAGATGGGACAGAAAATAATGTTTTAATTGGTTTTGGCAAAACTGTTTTGACAACAAGGTAAACAGAATAAGAAGCAAAAGATGGATTTGGCTGGATGACCACACTTCTGGTAACATCGGGTGTAGCCTAATTTGTTAATGAGCTGTGCTGTCAGGGTGTGGCCTAATATGCTAATGAGTTCCTGCTGGGCTTTTTCTACAAAAAGAGCCCTGATCACTTGCCATAACATATCCCTAATGTTTACTTCACACACAAGAGAGAATATGAGTTCACAACTGCTAAGTTGCCTGCTCCTCAAAAATCAGGTAAATTTCATCAGGTGAATCCAGACTCTTTCACCAAGGTATGAATCAAATTTTTGTCACAGCTATGCTGTAACACCTGTCTGCCTGTCCTCTGTTCAGCTATTCATCCATGCTGGATCAATAATTGATCTACAACTTAGCAGAGTTCCAATATGGTGCCTGCATGTGTACCCTGGATGAGCTGCTGACATGCTATAGACCAGGAATGTCAAACATAAGGCTGAGAGCCAGAATTGCCCTGTCCAGGGCTGTTATTTGGCCCATGAGCAACTGGTTCAAGGGAGGGAATAGAAGACTACTTGGAGGTGGAGGGGTGAGCCACTCCAATTTGTGTCTTCACCATGGCAGAACAAACTCATCTTCAGCAGTCAAGCAGAAGCCTTTCACTTCAGGGACAGCCTCACTGGTAAGTTGGAAGCCACTGCAGCCACATTCATACTTCTCCCCTTGACCTGAAGCTCCGGGGATGCTGTCCCGGATCACCACAGAGATCAGCATTTGCACATTGGGGGGGGGGGGGGTAACAGATGATCCTCTGTTAGGGTATGGGAGCATTTGCCCAGTGCTGTACTGCTGGCTCTCCAGTCTGCCCATTCAGGTTTTCCTCAGCACCTCCCCCAGCCCATGAGGCCTTGCAGAGGAGAAACCAGTTGCTGACTTTTATAAAGTTTATATCTCTGGTATCTGGCATTACATTTTATGGCACACATGGCCTGGCCCAACGAAGTGACATTTATGTGAAATCCAGCCCTCATAAAAAATGAGTTTGACAGCTCTGCTATAGACATTATAGGGGTGACTCAGAGTATTAGTATTGTGGTGTTGATAGAGTGTATCACAGTGCAGGAACTTTTACCATACAAGTTGTTAAGAACACTAGAGGCCTTCTGCATTGAAATATAGGAACTCAGGATGGGCACAAACCAGGAAAATGAGGTTTAGT
This sequence comes from Lepidodactylus listeri, assembly GCA_029233225.1. NCBI lineage: Eukaryota > Metazoa > Chordata > Lepidosauria > Squamata > Gekkonidae > Lepidodactylus > Lepidodactylus listeri. The sequence continues at coordinate 39,415,463 of JARCFY010000012.1, forward strand.
TCAGTCTGTGGCATGACCAGTTCACAAACCATCATTAACTTTTAAGAGCCAAACATGTTGCTGTAGAATCCCCCCCCCAAGACATCAAACTCCAGCTGACTCTCATCTACTTGCCATCCAAGTTTGATAAGGATTGGATTTACAGGGTCTGAGTTACACCCAGCCCCCCAAAAGAAGGTGCCCCCATCCTCCATTATTTCCAATGGAGGGGAGAACCAAAAATGCAAGGGCAATAGAAGGCCAGCAGAACAGAATCAAAGTCCCAGAGAATCTCTGCAGTAGAAACTGAAGGTGGAAGTTATCATGCAAACCCAGCAGAACCAGTGAAATGTGCCCAGTAGAGCCAGTACCACTGAGGCAGTGCAAACCCAATGGGACTAAGGTTAATCCAGAGAATCTCTGCAGCAGTAGAAACTGAAGAGGGGGAAATTTTGCCAGCCCAGCAGAACCCAGTACCACTGTGGATGTCTAATACAGAATCATACTCCAAGCAGGGGGTGCACTCGCAAGCCCAGCAGAACCAGTGCAATGTACCAGTGCTCAGCAAAACCCAGTGCCAATGTGGCAATGCCAGCTCAGTCACAATTCAAACAGGGGGCATTTTTGCAAGCCCAGCAGAACCAGTAAACTGTACAGAGTGCCCAGCAGTATGACTGCAATCACAGAGTGCCCAGCAGAGCCCAGAGCCACTGACATTGCAAGTTTAAAAGGACTGATCTCAAAACATACAGTCACAACTCCAAGCAAAAACAATGGGATTTTAGGAGCTCTGTGCAAGAAAGGAATGCCTCTTGAAACTAACATGACTAGTTTGAAACTGACAACAGTATTTTCAAGGCTTGAGAATTTCTCTTCTCATGTTGCTTTGAAGTTTGGTAAACATTTTGTTTGAGTGGAGACATTCTGTCTGGAGATGTATTCATTCATGAACTGGTACAAACCTCCACAAACAGCTTGAAAGTTCATAGAAAGTTCATGCTGGTTTACCTGCCATGAACTTTGCTTTGTGAACTACAAACTTTGTGTGCTGGTTTGTGCCCAACCCTAAGTGAACTTTATCTGGTGTGAATATGGAATTCTCAGTCAAAATGGTATTTACAAATGTAGAAATTTTAGTTTGATTTTCTCTCACTTTGATGAAATCAATGTTTGAATGGCAAGATATTTCAGAAGTAGTGATCAGTGACAACACTGTCATTTTTAAAAACACAAATTCCCAACTCATACTAGTCTATGAACATTTACTCTGACAGTGGAAAAGCTAAAAAAAATAAAGTATCACCATGAAGGTTACTGAGACAATGAAAAATGTCTTAATGAAAAACAACTGAGGCTGTTCAGATTTAGATCTAAGCCTTTTAGACACCAGGAAGAAGAATTGGCTGCCTCGGTGTACATGACAGTAAGAAGATCAATAAAGACTTATTTACCAACAAAAATCCTACTATCTAAGTTGATATCAGAATTACAAGCCTATCTAAATAATGCAAAAGGAGCAAAGTATTACATTGACATACCATAGAATACCAATGCCAGGGAAGGATGAGTGGAGCCAAGATTTTCCACTTCACTGTTCTGGTGCAGAGCAAACTGGATCTGTTTAACTCCACAAGCAGTGCTTTCCAAAGCACTCTGGGGTGCATGAGAAAAGTGTCCTGGGAGGAGACTTTTAGTGGCTGGCACAGTAAGCAGATAGTGTTTTCACAGCTCATTAACCAAGCCAGACATAATCGTGGCAGGCTATGACATTCTTACCAAACAAGACATTTTAGGAGGACACCTTGCATGTACTAGTGAGAACACTGCCTGCTTCCTGCACCAGACATGGTGAGCATTTTTGTAGCAGTCAAGGTCTGCCTTAAAGTGGACATCCTGGTCCCATTCTAAGAACTTGTCTGCCTTACTGGGCACCCTGGAAAGCTGGGTTTCAGAAGCACCCATACTAGGGGTGTACAAATATTCCTTTTTTTATTCCATTTTCATTTTACCCTGTTTCATTGCTAATGTTCCCAATCCATCTCTTACTTTTAGAATATTTTAAATTGATTAAGCCAGGCCTTGACAAGTTTTCTTTGGCACTAGGAGCCAGCTCAAAAACTCAGAAGCCACGCTCATTTTTCGACCTTCTGCATTTTGTATTTTAATGACCATATTCTCTTTATCGCTACCACAAAACACAATCTTAAATTCTTCACAGTTTCTCATAGTTCTATTAAATCTATTAAAAATTATTGTAGTATATAGTAGTATATATTTTTAAAATGGGGTAACCCTGTTTGTCGTCACCACAGTAAAAAGTGAAACTCTAATCCTAACCTAATTTTGCCCCAGTTTCTCATAACTTCCAATACTGGTTTTTAAAGACTTTGTTTAATTAAATATTGGAGCCAATATAGAAAAACACAGGTTTAGAAATGAATTCATTTGCCACGGCTGAATGGTGTAAAGGTAATATACAAACAAGCAATGACAAGAACTTTGTGCACATTTTTATGTCATAACAAGTTAGCATAACAGATTCTGATATGAAATTATAAATATGTTTGTACTTCTACTGAAGATTGCTGAGGGACACTGTAATAAATTCATTTCCAAAAATACTAGACATCACAATTAAATTTCTAGGTGTCATTGCACCCTGGCACCTGAGAGAAGCCCTCGAATAGAAATCAGTTTTATTGGCAATCACTTTATCCAATCCCATTAGTATGGTTAGGGACCCCAATGAAACAGCATGAAGGAGGAATCAAGGATCTGCGGTGTGAGGGGGAAATTAGCAAAAATTGCCCCCTCTTCCGCTGATGGAAATCCTCTGCAGGATCCAACCCACAATGTATCACCCCTTTATGGTGAGCTATGGAAATTTCTGCAGCTGTATTAGCCTCAAGTCAATCCCACAGCCTAATGAAAGACATCACGATGATGATTTCCAAGACTTTACACTTGAGAGACTCCTTTACAAATAATCATTATGTCTTCAAATATTATTACCCTTATTGTCTTCAAATACCAAATTGATCCTAAAAGAACAGTCCATCTGTGTTGTTAAATGACTCCTAAGGAGAATCATTCTTTCATAAATCCTGTAAAATGTCTTTCACTGAGTCTAGTAGTTATCCACCATAACAATTTGTGTCACTCATATTCTTATTTTGTGCTAATTCATTTCAAATACAAAGGCGTTGACTCATTGGTGTGTCAAGATTTTTTCCCCCTCAGCATCACCCTAAATGATGTCAAAATGTCACTTAGCCAAAGTTGCCCCCCCTTTAATTTCTTCTTTCATATCCATATAGAACAGCCCCTGCAAAGCAAATGAGCATAGTTCACTAAATTAGAAAACTGTTATCAGTTTAAGTAAGGCCCCAAGTTGTTATCTATTAGTGTAAGAGACACATTTCTGTTTACTGGGAGAGAACAGAGGAGCATGAAATTTAACATAATCTGCCAGTAGAGTCTTTGCCAGTACGGTCACTAACCTTCTCAAAGGCTGGTTTCAGTGACCTTCTTCCATATATGTTGCATTTGGGATCATTAGAGTAAACATGCTTACTACATCAAAGTCTTTCATTCCCCTTCTTTGTTTTTGCACTTTGGTCTCTCTTGAACTCCGAACGAAATGAAAATCTAAAGTACAAGATGCTTGCAAGATGCCGGCTGGGCTGTAGGATTGTAGGAAATTAAAAGGGGGGTGGTCTCCGGTGCCAAGAATTAGTGCTTTGAGATGACAATCCAGGCAAGACTAAGGATGCTCATTTCAGACTTCCTAGGGCAAAAAAATCAATCACCCTTTTTTCCCCTTTTTAGAATTATCAGCTGGAAAAGGAGGGTAAGAAATCTTGAATGTGGCTACAAGTCCCTGGGAAATAATTGTTGTAATGCTGATGCCATCTAATATCTGCCGAGAGTTTCTTGAACTCTAATACATGTGGAACTCACTTTACTAGCCCAATGGTACAGCCTGATTGTGTCAGATCTTGGAAGCTAAGCAGGGTCAGCCCTGGTCAGTACTTGGAAGGGAGACTCCAAGGACAACCCTACAGAGGAAGGCAATGGCAAACCACCTTTGCTTCTCACTTGCTTTGAAAGCCCCTTGATAGGGTCGCCAAAAGTTGGCTGTGACTTCACAGCACTTTACACACACATTAAAGCGAGCTTCCAATTTCAGTATTGTAAAGTTTTACAAAGTTTCCTGCTGAGCTTATCAGCACTGGACAGAGTTTATTTTATATCCTTCAACTATACAAAGGGGTTTTTTTTGTTCTTGGGTTTTTTTTGTTCTTTATATCTAATTTAATATTTTGACTGTTACTTTGTTGGAAGGACAGAGTAGCAGAGTTGCTTAGTGGTCTGAAATGACAGCATTCCCACCTTGAAAGGATGCTTCCAAAAGATTTGAAAATATCTGCAGGTATCTGTCAGACTCCCCGGATGGTGGGTTGGTGTTTGGGGCAGCAGTACCCTCCAGCATGCCTTTTTCCTAAACCATGTAAGCCTGAGCAACATTCTTTTGGACTTTTCTGGTGATCTATGAGAGCAGTGAATGGACTATGCTGCCAGTTATGTGAGTTAAAATAGTGCATGTGGTGACCAGTGGGAAGATGGTGGCACATGCTTCCAACGAAGGTTTAAAACACCATTGTCTGAGGTTACCACCTCCAGCCTGGAGATTGTCACAGAGCACAAAGACACACACACACACACACACACAAAGCCATGTGCTAGAGACATGTACCACTAACTCCATGAGAGAACAAACTCCATACACGTACACAGGCTTGAACCCCCTCCTACAAGTCCTCCCTACATCAAAGGACTTCACACGAGGGTGCGAAAACAGTCGGATGCTTCCTGATGGACCAGTTCTGCTGCCCGGGACCTGCTTTCATCTAGGAGATCACGCCAGATGCAGCTGACATCAACATCCTGTCCCGACCATCAGGTAGATCTAAATATTGACCATGTCCATAGGACCCTCTTAGTGGCTAGGGACAGAGAACGGACCATCTATAGGCGTTTCTGGGAAGGTCTTATACCTTGCCAACCTCCCAGGAACTCCCCCCAATAAATACTACTCCCCAAGAGTCACAAGTCAGATTTAGATTCTTCCTCCCCGCTCCTGCTTGTTCTTCCTCCCTCCCTCACGGATCCTTGGTTCACCACTTGGATTCGCCATGTGGCCTCTGCTGGTCCAGAACCATGATCCTTTGTCCTTTGTCCAAAGATACTTTCCCCGCTTTTTCCAGACGGACTCCACTAGATTCCTATATAGGTAAATATCACCCCTGACGGACACCAATTCTCCTGCTCATGCAAATGTCTCTGTAATTCTACCTAATTTCTTAGATCTGTGTAAATGTGTGTATAATTGTGTAATATTGTAAAACTTTAGCAAGAATGATCAAGTGCTTAATTATCCAAACTGCCTTTACAATACCACTCTCCTCACTTTACTAGCCCAGGCTAATATACTATTAAATTTATCAAGGTTTGCAGATGCCATGAATGCATGGGTGTTGGTACTTTCCATAGAACAGTCTTTCAAAACACAGTAAATTTGTCACCTAGGTGGACTGCTTTTCGACTAGAAATGACTTTGAATTTCTTATCCGTGCTACTTCAACCTGAAAATTCCTTTTTCACCTCTCCTTTGCATGAATCAAACTCAAGATTCTTTATTTTCACAATGTCTTCTGTTTCACCATGCCAAATATTCCCCATAAATTGTAGGGGGTTTTAACATTATTTGCAGTTCTATAGACCAATACTATACAATATGTATAGTGTTATATGTATCAACTTATAACACTGTACATATAAATATTGTATATATTCAGGGGTCCTTTGGAGCCGGAGCGAGGCGGAGCAAAGCTCCCCCAGCTCAGGAGTGGCCACTAGGGCAGCCACGGGCCAAATCAGATTCTCTGATCTGATTCAGCCTGCCGCCAAATTGCCGCCAAAATTCGGTGGCAACTTTAAAAGCAACTGGAGGGGAGGGGGGTTGAGGGAGAGGCTCCAGACTTACAGGGTAGCTGCTGGGGCCTCTCCTCGAAATGCCCACCAAGTTTTAAGAAGATTGGACCAGGGGGTCCAATTCTACGGGCCCCCAAACAGGTTGCCCCCATTCCCTCCATTGTTCTCTATGGTGGGAAAAAAGTAACATTTTTTTCCACCATAGAGAACAATGGAGGGGATAAGACAACCTGTTTGGGGGCCCATAGAATTGGACCCCATGGTCCAATCTTTTTGAAACTTGGTGGGTATTTCGAGGAGAGGCCCCAGCAGCTACCCTGCAAGTTTGGAGCCCCTCCCTCAAACCCCCTTTCCTCCAGCCCCTCATATACCCTATGAGTTTTTGCCATTGATTTCAATGGCCCATAGGGTATAATGGGGCTGAAACTGACATTCCCTTTCTGACACACTTCTGGTGATGACAGGGGACTTGGCATATGCTAATGAGTTATGCTAATGAGTTATGCTAATGAGCTCCTGCACCTCTTTTTCTACGAAAGGACCCCTGTATATATTGTACATAGAACATATATAGACTACAAACAAATCTACAAATACAGCAGTGAAAATCAGAAAACTGACACCACTGACCAAAATATAAATGAAAAGAAAGAAAATAAACTAAGGAATATTTGCTCATTCCTATTTCCCACCTTTCTAATGAAAATACATTTCACTTTTAAAACCAAATAGGACATATGAATGTTAGCTGTACTGATCCCAATGAGCTCATATGTGTCTTTCCATAGAACAAAGCATATGCCACCTACACTTTATATGTTCTACAATAATTTTGCAAGAACTGATTCAGCAATAATAATGTAGCATCCTTAATCTCTATTACAGGTTTGATGTATGCTTCTTTTTCATTTCTACTTGGCCAGCTAAGCAGTCCACTGCAGAAGTGCCTAACATCTAAAGAGTTTTAGTTAATATTTGCTCACGAAATGTATACCCCATGGTTTGGTCTGTAGACCCAAGGCTGTAGACTCAGTAAATTATGAAAACCAAATAAACCACTCCAGCAGTGTGGCAGGTGTAAGTACTTTTCTTAGGCAACCATCTATGACTGTGAACTTCACCATGAATCAGACAAAGATCTGAATTTACATGTGGGACATGTGGGTTCAGCTGCTGCTGTGTGAAGCAATCCTATGAACCCTTACTTGCAAGAAAGTATAATTAGGGTTTGTTCATATATTTATAAAAATTATATCACACACTTCTACAGAATTACTCAGGGCAACTTACACCAGAAATTAAAATGACACATAGCAAAAATAACTGAAATTAACAAGCAGGAACCTGTGACAGATTCTGTAATGGTTAGTTCTCATTAGTACTGTAATTTTGGGGAGGTTGGGATACATGGTATCCTCTTTTCCATTCTGTTTTTTGTCATTGTTATGTTCAGAGTCTTATTTAATTTTTCAGAGGACTTTATACAGGTTTTACAAAGGGTAATTCCTGGTTTTAGTATTTTACTGTTGCCACTAATCCAGTTGGATGGAAGGGGAGGATGGAGACAGATTCTGTCTTTAATCTTTCCCCAGCTGTGGTGGCTGGAGGAAGGCAGCCCTGGGAGAGCCTTATGAGTGAAGGGCAAGGGTAAGCAGTAAAGCTTGAGCTGACCTTTACATTTTCCCATTTATTGTGGCTTGCTTGTTTCCCTTGGACACTGTCAGGGTGGGATCACAGTCACTGTGTTTATCTGAGATGAGAAGTAAGTGTTTGAAGTGTGCATCACTCACAGCTACAGCCAGAGGATTTGGACTGAATACATGCTTTTACCACGGCCTTATCATTGTCATCCTCCCCAGGGCAGCAAGCTACAACTCCTGTCCCTGTCCACCACCACCACCCCCGCCGCAACAGTGAGGGCAAGCCACAATTCCTTTTCTCTTCCCAGACACCCTTCTCTCCTGTTCAGGCACTTGCACTGGGCAAACAAAACAAAAAGTAGCAATGCCATCTCCTCCCTCTCCTCCCAGCCACTGCCGTTTGTCTGCCTTTTTTCCCTCTCGTGGGAAGGAGGAAGCCATTCTGCCTCTTCCTCAGTCTGCTGACTGCCAGCACTTGTTCAGCTTCATTTCTGCTGGGCAGCAGCACTAGCAATCCAACTCCTCTTTTCCTGACATCTAGCTCTGTTTGCTCGCTTGCCTGCCCTCTCTTCTCCTGTTTGACAGCTGCCATTCCCTCAGTCTGCCACAGCTTCCAGAGAGCTGTCTCCTTTGTTATCTGTGGCTGCAGCAGACAATGGCTCCCATGTTTGGGTTGTTTTGGGTTTTTTTAATCCCCATCTCCATTTTCCCATTTAATGATGTATATGCAAGCCGGGGGGGGGGGGGGTTCCCCCAAGTTTATTGAAAAATCTTACTTCTGCGTAAATAGCCCTAATCTGTGGATTTAATTATCTGAAGATTGGGGAACAGGAGTCTATTAGAGTATATTGTAATAATAAATGAAATCAACAAAAAAGCCATAACAACTCAAAAATGATGACCCACCAGAAGCCTAAAAGTTAAAAGCTTAAGACCACAATATCCATTGTATTTAGGAATCTCAATAGTGCTAAACATTAAAATCTGGTAAAACTACACAAAATCTGGGATAAAGCAATTCACTTGGGAGGAAGAGTTTATTTCCCCCTCATATGCCTCCTGGAAGAGAATATAAATTTCACATATCTTCAGAAGTCTACCAGTGAAGCAGCCAGTCCAGGACTGATTCTGCACAATCGCTTGCTCCAGTGTCATCCACCGATAATATCCTAGGAAATTGAGCATTTCCCTCTTTTTTAATAAAAAAGTTTTATTCTTCAGAAAGAATAAAGAAACAAACAAAGAATAACAACAAAGAGAAATCAACATACAACATTTTCCCACATGTTGCAGGGTCAGCAATTGACCCAAATCTAATGGAGTTTTCCCCTGGGTTTTCCCTCTTCGCCATCTTTGGGATCTTTTTCTTGACAACGGGGTTGGAGTCAAGGCATTCTAGTGGGGAACTCTCAAATCGACACTGTCCTCTCTTGACCCTTTTAATGCCCTTCCGCTTCTTTCCCTCTCTTCCCACCTTCCCACCTCTGTTCAATTGTTCTGCTACTGCATCCCCCCCTCCTTGGCGCATGTATATTCCCCCCCCCAGTGTTGCATTGCAATGCAATAATGAGCCAGCATCAACTGGCATTTAAATATTCTTTTACTGCCCCCCCCCCCCGGCATGCGTGTTTTTTTGTTTTTCCCCTTGTGTTGCATTGCAACGCAATAATGAGCCAGCATTAACTGGCCTTTATATGTCCTTTTGCACACACACCCCTCCTTGGTGTGCATGTATTTTGCTCACATTCATTGTTTTGTTTTGTTTTAATTGTGTTTTCTGGAACATGAAAGAAATGTTTTACTGCTACTGATGCAGCTGTGGGATGCAGTATAACTTCATGCAGACCATTACTGCATCCGAAAGTAAAGTTAAAACTCCTGACAAGTAATGAGTGAGGGTGTGCAAACTACAGCTGTTTTGGTGGGTTTCCTCTTTTTGCAGGCATTGAATTCAAAAATTTAAGGGACCAATCACGGATGAGTTTCATTACAATGCAACCATGCATTCGCAAACCATGCATGCATAATCCACAGCTGTTTTGCTGGGTGAATGCATTACAATGCAACTACACATGTGTGAAGCACGGCTGTTTTCCTAAGTGGATGGCTGTGTTGCAACGCAACCACGCCTCTAATCAAAAAAGGGGGGAGGGGAGGGGCAATAGATTCAAAATGTGGAAATGCAGGCCTGGGACAAACCTGGGCCAGACTTCCGTAATGCAGAAATTCCCCAGCATAATTGGCCCAATTAGACCCTGGGATAATGGAAAGCAAATCATTTGTGCGGAATCAGCCCAGTTTCCATGGGGAGAGACTGGGGTCAAAGCAGAAAAGAACTGTTCCAGCATGCCCACCAATCTGACCTCATGCATGGTCAGCAAGTGAAGAAAACCAAATCCTGGAAGATCTCAAGCTCATATGAGCACAGGTGTTCTCTTAGATATCCCTTGACGCTTTAAAGTTCAACATCCACTCCCTAAATTTGGTGTGGGAACAATCTAGGGGACAATGCCATAGCTACAATGTGAGAGAAATATGATAATGGCTGCAAGCAGGGCTCATTTCATAGCAGGAGCTCCTTTGCATATTAGGCCACACACCCCCTAATGTAGCCAATCCTCCAAGAGCTTACAGAGCTCTTCTTGCAGGGGCTACTGTAAGCTCTTGGAGGATTGGTTACATCAGGGGTGTGGGGCCTAATATGCAGAGGAGCTCCTACTACAAAATGAACCCTGGCTGCAAGTCCTAATCAATACCCTGGCTGCCACATTCTTCACTAGATGAAGTTTCTGAACCACTGAAAGGCAACCCCATCTACTTCCAGGGAGTCCCAGGGAGAAAGATGGACTATAAATGAAAATAATAAGTAAAAACAAATAAAAAATGTACAACACATTACAGTCTAGTCTTGATGTTATTACAGCATATGTGACTGAAGTGAATTCTTCACTTTCAGGAAGGAGCTCAGATAGTAAACCAGCTTAAGCTGGATAAAGATATTCCTGGCTACCTCCATTACCTGTTTCCAAACAGCAGTGCATGCCCAACTTGTAAAGTCCCTCAAAGGGTGTGCTATGTCATCCGTAAAAGTTGCAATGCTCCTTCTAGTTGGGTTTTACCCCAACCAGTAGCATTTCTTTCTTGTCTGTATTAAGCCACAGTTTATTTACATACATTGATTCAGATGAAAAAATCACAAGGCCTCAGGGAAAGAAGGCGGATAGGATGGTCCGGTAGAGTGATCATGACAGCCTAGGTCACCCTCCTATTCAACAGAACTGCTAGCTGGGGCCCACAAAGCCTAAACCTCACCAAGTGACAATCTGTTCACAATAAAGCTGTTAGTAAGAACTCCTCCACCTTCAGGTCACCATTTTTCTGTCTCAAATAGAAAACCAAGTCAAGAACATGCTAAGCTGTTGCACCCAAGGTTAAACTGAGACAGTCCCAGGGCTGTGAAATCCAGTTAGAAAAATCCCAGTACGGATGTTGAAATCCTCCAGAACAAGCCACCTGCAGCATTCCAACTCAGTCAAGAGCAGTAAGGAAACTACTGGACTGTGGGTTGGATGGAATGCCAACAGAATCCCCTGTGTCTCATGAACTCGGTGCCAAGCACATACCTCTCCCAATGCATAGGACTGCTCTGTAAAATTACATTACTATCAATTTGCACTGATGTTGTAAAGAATGATAAAGTAAGACAACATGAAGCATATTTAAATACTGAAAAGAGATATGGGGAGAGAGAATAATCCCAGGGATTGAAACTGGTAAGTTATCAACTTGTGAAAACAAAGTAGTATTGATTACTTAATTGCAATGAAAGAAATAGTAGGAGGGATCCAGCGATGCCTTCCTCCATCTTCAGTGGCTCTTCTTCCAACTTAAGTGGTTCTTAACTGGTTCTTTAGTGGTTCTTCCTCCAAAGGAGGAAGTTGGAGGGATACAGCCTAGAGTGGAAAAAGACCACAAACGTGAGCCAAAATGAAAGGAGGGGGTATGAACATTTTAATACATGGATGAATAAATATATAAACATTACTCAGGAGAGTGGTAGGATCAGGGAGGATCCACCCCAGTAAAACAAGGCAGAAAGCAGATGTACTGAAGAGATTGTAGATTCTTTTTTTATTTATGAAAAGGTTCAAGAAGTTGATGCTAGTGTGCTTGTAGTCTAAACCATCTTGCTTTTCCTCTTTGTCTCCTTCTGGATGTATGGAAATAATTAGTAAGCTTGTGTGCATTTTTTATTTTGTAGCTGGGCATGATATGTACACTTGTTACTTAAGTTTGTTGCTACTCACTTCAGCCGTTAACTTTTTAAATCACTCCCACAACAAATGGCCTTCATATTCCAGGTACAGCATGAAGAGGACAATTGCTCACACAGAGATAAACAGCTGCAGAAAACAGCCAGGGCAGACTCCAGAGGCTGCTGCCATCTGCCGGTTCCTTTATAACAATGTAGATTTTGGGGGGGGGGGGGGGGAGGAACAATAACTAGAAAGCACTGGACCTAGGAGTTTTAAGAAAGATTTCTCCCCTTTTTGTATTTCCCTGTAGTGTGTCTCTTTCTCTCTCTCTCTAGGAATATATATAGAAGAGGTCAGATTTTGTTCTCTTTCAGACTTCCTCGACCATTGCTCAGTATGACAGGCTGGTCACTTGTGACTCTCTGATATATATATATATATATTAATGAATTGAGAAACTAGCAACTCCAGCAAGAATACAGGTACCAATGTTAGCAGGATGGTTACATTGAGAATATTTACCCAGCGCCTTTCTGTACCCGGTTAGTTTTATGCTAATTAGAGTGTGATGGTTTTCACACCATCCAGGATCTATAAGTCATTGCACTGATAATTCACTATAAGAATAAAATTAATTTTGGTAATGTGATAATTAATCTATTAAATGTTTAGCAAATTGCCATCAACACAACAGTATTCAGTACTGCAGCAAAACTTGTGTGTAGTAACAAATTACATGAGGTGGTGTAGGTGCTCTTGGTCATGCAGTTACGATGGGTATGAAAGACCGGTATTCAGGATTATTATTATGCTTGCAAAAATCATATGTATCTGCTGGGGTGGGGGGCTCTTTCAGGCACCCGGGGTTTTGTGTGCCTCTAATGCACACACATAACTGCTCCTTTATTCACTTGGACAGCAACTCCATGAGTGGATATTTGTTTTCCTGGGAATTTTACTACCCCACTACAATGGAATTTGCCCTTGGGATATGAATATACCCCAGAAGACAACTTATGTAAGTTTTTGTTTTGTTTTACAGAATGATTAGGGATGTATAAAAGAGAGCAGGAGATTTATTCCCACAGTTTCCACTCCATCCTCAACTTGTGGAAGTTCTAATTCCTTTAATGAAACAACTGACATTTGTCCTGCAACTCTGTCTGTTCAATATTTTACTTTCATCTTCCATGTTTTCATATAGCGTGTTGATACTGAATAATTATATTTAAGATGATCATTTCCCAGCTGTCTTATAACAGTGTAAACTTTCCTACTCTTTCACATTTTGATATACCATGCCCAGATTTTTTTTAACCTCTTGAGATTCCCATGCATTAATTATGAGTTCTCTCTGGTGTTTGCAACACCTCCAAATTTAATATCATCTGTGAACTTAATTAATGTGCTGTTTATGTCTTCTTCCAGATCATTAACAGAGATTTATTATAATTAAGATTTTATGAAAGTAAAGTCTGAGAGAAAATCTCCCTCCTTTGTCAATGCATATAAATGCCTTAAGTGGTTACAATTAATCTTTGATAAATAAGAGCAGAGAAGAGTTTCTATCATAGCTCATAAAATATAAATTCAACTGCTAATCTAGCAACCTTCATTCTTGTAGGCCACTGTCAGATAGGACCCACACACTGTTGGTTATTGTGCTCTTATAATCATTACTCCCTAGATTTTCCTGTCCAGAGGAATGAAAATCCAGGAGATGAATATCATAGGTCAAAACCCAGCAACATGTGAATCCCCCTCAGAGTATGCATTCTATGTTATGATCCATGACATCTCACTGAGAAAAAATGAGGCTGGATCCTCATGTCATTGGATATTTTATTACTCTAATTACTCATTTACTGGATTTCAGGAAAATCCAAGAGTATGTGGTTATAATAGCATAATATCCAACAATAGATACGACCCTCTGAAAACTAGTTCAATCCAAAAACTAGTTCAATCCTAACTAGTTCAATACATTCAGTGTGCAGAGGCAATTAGATATGTGATATACAGTGCTCAGCTAACAGCAAGCACATTCAACTTCCTGTCATCTACATTAACTCTTGTTATGTTAAATTTTAGCAGGTATTGATTGAATGGATGAAACTGTTTACCAGAAATAATTTCCCATCCTTTTGGGTACTAGGAGATCCATTTAGTGGTTGGGGTGGTTTTTTGCTTCCTCAATTTGTCACATATATTAGATGTGCAAGTGCTTTGAAAGTTATTGGCTAGTTGAAATGGGCTGAATAATGACACTATCAATACTATAAATTGAATAATTTTCTGTTTAATGCATACATCTAATTATTCACTTCAATCAATACATTTTTCCATAGAATGTACATTTTTCTTCTAGAAGCAATTGAAGAGACTCAAAAGAAGGGGTTTGAGCATAAATAGGGAGCTCATTCACAGTATCTGTCCCATTTTATCCCATTCTTCATCTAAGGAGCTCATGGTTTTCCCCTGCTCCATGTTCTCCTTACAACAACCTAGTGAGCTAAGTTAAGTTGAGAGAGGGAATGACTGACTAAAATCACCCAATGAGCTTCAAGGCTGAGTGAAAATTTCAACCTCTTACAAGTCCTAGAGCAACACTCTACACTAGTGGATCTTAATGTTTTGTATCGTATGTCCCACCAATCACTCCATAAAAGAACCTGGATAGAAACAAAAAATCTGACTTTCCCCAAGAAGAACATTTATATGTTAAAAGGCATTATGTTATTATTACTAGCATGCCAAAGGTTCACGGGTGGATTATTTTTGATGACAGATTGGGTCAGCAGGAGATGGCACATCACATTTGGAGATAGACATGGAGATTGAGGTAGAATTAATTCTTAGTTAGTTTTAGTAAAACCCTGTATCCCACCAGTGGTACACATATCACCAGTTAAGAATCACCAGTCTACACAACCCTGTGTGAGGGCTGCAGTTGTGACAAACTGTCAAGGGATAAGGCCTGACTGAATCTGAGAACCTTTGAGTGACAGGCTGTTCAAAGGGAATTCTGTTGAAAGAGTCAGTTAAAGAATGACAGTTGGGAACTGACCGTTGATGAAGTGACAGTTAAGCACTGACTGTGGACTGGGAAGGAAGCTTAGAGAGTGAGTGGATTAAGGAGGATCCTCATTCAAGCAAAACAAGAAGGGGAATAGCTTCTAGTAAAGAGAAGTGATCCCTGCTCAGTTAAGAAGTGAAATAGGTTCTAGAAAAGAGTTATCCCTGGTTTGTGTATAAAGAAGGATTTGGGGAACTTGATTTGTTCCTGCTGTCTAAACTTTATGTGTCAATGAAACTCAGAAACCTTTGCTTGAGTGTTTAAGCAGAAACTGAAAAGAAAATGTCTCTCCTGAAAATTTTAAAGGCCTTGTTGAATAGAAGACACACTTACTTGATGGTGACAAATTATCTGGTGTTTGTGTGAATACAAAGCTACTTGCCCCTGATAAATCTCTGTTTCTATTTTGTCTAATGGGAAAATTTTGAAGCTGTCTTATAAAAATTTTGTGTGCATACACCTAAGTCTATTACATTTTAATCCCACCCTTCCTGGAAGGAATTTGAAGCAATTTACACGCTCCCACCTTCCAACTTTATCTTCACAAAAACCCAGAGAGGTGGGTTAGGATCAAAAAGAATGGCTTACCCTGACAGCATCATGGAAGAGCAGGGACTTAAACTTGGGTCATCTCAGTTGCAACCCAATACTCTAACCACTACATCACAATCATGCAAATGTAGCATGGGTACATTCTCACAGGCTACTTTCAGACAGCTTGATAAATCACTGTTTGTTTAAACTGTGGTGTGTATCAAACTGGTTCAACTTCTTGATGTAAGTAACAAATCCCGCAGTGTGTATGTGTGTCATTGTATAAACCCTGGTCTGTTTTCTTCTTACCTTTTGTCTTGCCACCCAGCAGAGAAGCCATCTGGCATCTTTAAAGACAAGTGACCACACAAATAACATTACTCATCAAACTGTGGATTGCAAAGTCAGATATCACAACATATAACAGTTAGTAGATATTGTGCTTATTGAAATTGCAATTTGATGCCAACCAGTATATCCAGTTTGTTGGATCAACTGCATTCAGACTTTACAGGGTTTGATCAAACCATAGTTTTATAAGACATACTTTATTCTGACATCTAAATGCAACAAGAGTGTTAGCCCTTTCTCTGAGTATCTAGAAATAAAATCTCTGTAGATGTCTATTTGGTTGTATTCAAACAACATAAGCAGAGCTCTGCTCATGTAATTGAACTTTCCTGCCCTGGATGGCCCAGGAACAGTGCTTGATGTGGTGGGGCTCTGCAGTGGGAGAGGGAATTGAAAAAAATTACATCTTTCCCTCACCATCTTCCATGTGCTAGGAGAATATGACAACTTGACTCAGCCCTGTGACTCTACTGCACATACATGTAGCATACATGAGCACTAATGAACTATATCTTGAATAGCACCCATTTCACATGCAGCAGCAAGTCAGGTTCATCTTGAAATGTTACTTGCTAGAGGGCAATTTATATGCTTTGCAGCATGTATGTTTCAGTGCATTATTGCAGCCACCGTATTTTGATAGGACTCTTCAAAAGAGATGGCTAGCATCTTTATGGCTCTGTAGGATAGATGGCAAAGAGACGGGTGGCACATCTGGTACAGGACAAAGACAATATTATGGAAAGAAGGAGGCTGAATGGGAAAAAAAGAAAAAAATATGTAAAATAAGATTTTCATAAATGATTTCCTGATAAATTGATGGCACATTGCAGCACTAAGAGAGCCTCTGGAAAGAACCCATTTGATTAAAGGACAGACTTCCCAGTGTAGCCATTCTTACAGATCTGGTGAATGCCTCTGTTTTTAAAGAATGTCATTCTTTGTGCCCTGTTATTGGTGTCAAAGAAACTACATAATTAGCAATGTATAGAGTAACTACAGCACAGAATAGGACTGATAAAACCTTGCACTTTTTTTCTTGGACTCCTGAGTAGCTCATCTTCCCAATGAGCTGGATTTTGGTCACTTTTTAAGGCTTATGAAACCTAGCAGACCTTGAATGTTTTCTAACAGATTGGACCCAGGGCTCCCCACCCCACCCCCCATCTGACCTGAGAGTAATATGTTTATTATTGTTATTATCTGAGTTCCCAACAAAATCGTTCTGAATGTCCAAAAACAACAGCAACCCTCAAGGGCTTAATTCACAAACCACAGTTTGGTTGACATGAAAATGTAAGCAGTGGTGTTCACAAACCTAAGAGGATATTTCCACTGCCAGCCTGAAATTTTCCCACACAAATAAACTATCCATCTTTTCCTTAATTTGTATGCAGCAGAATTCCTGTCGGAACCCTTCAGGTTATGACCATGACACTTAGATACATTTGGATTTTTTTCTCCCTAATTGAAAATCACAAGGTAACAATAGCTAAGTTCTGTGTAGTATAATCTCTTCATCTCTCTGGAAAATCAATGAGTCCAAGGCAGCCCCTTGCAAATAAAATACAAGACAATTCAAATTGCTTCAGGTATATCACACTTTCTGTCTTTCCCCCTTTCACAATCCCCCAAATGGTAAATTTCCTTTCTTCACCAGAGTATAAGAACTAGAAGTTCCAAGATAACTAAAATAACTCAGTAGCTCTGTGGGGTCAGCTTTCAAGCTGAGGGAACACATGTGCTTTTGAGATACAGGGAACATCTGGACCACACTGGTGGTCTCCTAAATGATGTCGCTTCAGCAGCTATACATCTGTATTCATTTGGAGAAACAGTCTGGGCTCAAAATGAAGATCAATACTCATTTAGACTTATCGTAGAACCCAAATAGACTTATCACAGAAGTGATATCCACAGGTTCTCAACTCATATACCATGTACTTACAGATCCACTAGTATCTGTGAAACAGTTTCTCATCATCCTATGATGGTCCAAGAAATGTCACATAGAGAATCACTGCATAAATGATGCAAAAACAAACACTTGCTGATTAAAGGAATATAATTCAAAAATTATGAGTAGTACACATAATACACTGTATGACACTACTCCACTTTTTGAATTTGTGTGTGCTTCTTTGTTATTTTTGTAATACTTTTCATAATTTTGGAAGTGTATTCCTTTAATCGGCACACATTTGTTGTTGCATCATTTATGCAGTGATTCTCTACGTGGTCCAAGAAATGGTTCATAAATACCTAAAGTCCTTGCAGACAATGCCCTAGCATTTCTTCCCTACTCGAAGCAAATGTGAGCTGCTCATTACCTGCTTTTCAGTGACAGAAAGGAACATTTCCATTTCTTTTGTATACTAGTCTATTAGGCTCTTCCTTCCAACAACTTATAAACAATTAATACATAAAGGGTGGTTTAGTTAGATATTTAATAGTGGTAAGAGAAAGTATTAGTTGCCATCCATCTATATTATGTGGCCCATGGAAAGACAGCAGGCCTGGACTTTAGAAAGTTGAACCAAAATAATGCTTAGCCATGGACAAATAATATGATCTTTCATGAGTTTACCACCTTCTCGGATTGCTCCTAAGCAAGGCTATTCAGAATCCAACTCAGGTCTATTCAATTGGGCTTACTTTCAGGAAAGCGTTTGTAGAATTTCACTGTCAGCTTACTGCAAAGTACTGGGTTTTGAAAGGTGTTGAGTGATTAAAGCTCACAGTTTATTGAAAGGTCGAGATAAGGATACAGAGCTGGACCCGAAGGTCCGCTTATACTCCCATCCCGAACCACACCCATGTCACACCCCACTCCTATGATAGGCTATTTACAGTAGGAACCTTTTCCATAGGTCCCTTTCAGGATCCAGTCCCCTCGATTGGTCCCGGTCTGGATCCGCACCATCTGTTGTTCATGTGCATGAAGCTCGGGTGCTTTGCCTGGCTACGTGTCTGTTTCGACTGTGTGGTTGACTTCCCAGTAGGAACTCAACACTTACCATCTGTAAAATGGGAATAATAGCTACCTACTCAAATGGTGGTATATGTAAGGACCCTATGACTTTAAGTGGGTGGCGCTTAACATGATATGAATCCAGGAAGGTTGGGGGAGAAGTAGAGTCATGGCTGCAGCAGCAAGTCAGTTCTGCCCCCTCTAATCCTGATTTCTAAATTATGAAACTAGTTCATAGAGTTCATCTTATGTTGTACTGCATCCTGGATCCTGAAAGTTATTTATAAAGAATGTGACAGGATACATCAAGCAAGATGCAGCCTGTGAATCTATGAGCCAACTGGAATTCCCATGCAAGTAACTATTGATAAAACTGCCAACACTTTTGTACATCCCAAATTCAAGTTATGAAAGGTGTTGCTTTTTGTTCAGTGTTAAAATGCTAAAAGTCTAACCCCAAACCACAATGGCTTTTGTGGGTTGGCTGCTGTTAAACAGTAAGGAAAAAAATAGCTGGACCTGTATGAGTCATGCCAGTCAGGTGGTATCAAATTGCCTGGTGGTTCCTGGTGGACTTGGCCTGGAAGAGTTCTTCCTCAAAGGCCAAAGCAGCCCTAAGGGGCTGTGCCCCCTCCCCCTGCCTTTCACTGATAGAAACCAAGCTTTGAAGCCCAGCAATACTGTTGTAGTTGCCTAGCAATGGCTACATAGGGCATTGAAGCTACAGGTGCTGCTTCTATGATTGGGTGGGGGGGTTATAACCCCAAATGTATTTTATTATACTTTTGTTTTAGATTTCAGATTTTTCTGCAACCTGGAGCTTTTTTAGGTTTGTTGAAAGATCTACTTGTCTCTTCATCACTCCACCATTACAAAATTATGCATGGGATAGAAAAGGTGTAGACAGAGGTTCTTTTTTCACTTTCTCACAATACAAGAATTAACGGGCACTCAACAAAATTAATGAGCAGTAGGCTTAGAAAAGATGACAGGAAGTACTTTGTCACCCAAAGAGTAATTAACATGTGGAATTCAGGAAGTGGTGCAGGAAGTGGTGGCAGCTACAAGCATAGGTAGCTTCAAAAGCAGATTGGATAAACATATGAAGCAGAGGTCCATCGGTGGCTATTAGCCACAGCTTGCATTCTTTATTAGTGAAAGGGAGTAAGTCCAGTAGCACCTTAACAGCTAACAAAATTTGTGGCAGGCCAGGCAGGGCATGAGCTTTCATGAGTCACCATTCACTTCAGTACAGCTAGAATGTGAGTCCATCTGTCCTTATATCTTTGAGAGTGAAGTGATTTCAGACACCAAATGACAATAGCAGGCACTGGTAATGAGGGAAGAAACCCAGGTCTCAAGTCAGTCCAGGAGAATGCATTGTCCTGAGCTTCATTATCAGTTGCAATTCAGCAGTCTCTCTTTCTAATCTCCCTTTGAAATTCCTTTGTAAGTGAACTGCCATTCTTAGGTCAACAACTGAATGTTTTGGAAAGTTAAAAATGTCCCCCCATTGGTTTTTGAATGTTGTGGTTTCTAATAGCAGTAGAAAGAGCAAGAGTCCTGTAGCACCCGAAAGACTAACTTAATTTGTGTTAGAGTATGTGCTTTCGTGAGTCACTGCTCACTTTTTCAGACTTATTTCCATTTATTCTTTGCATCCTCCTGTACTGTATCCTTCTGTACCAAACTGAGACCTAGTTTCCTGTCTCATTACCAATGTTGATATCTCCAGCCTACTACCACTCTGCATATCACACCTAATCCAATCACTCCTGCTGTTGCCATTTGGCATCTGAAATCATCTTTATAAAGTTTATATCTCTGGTACCTCGTGTTACATTTTATGGCATTCATGGCCTGGCCTGACAAATGAGTCCGGCACTCCTAACAAATGAGTTTGACACCTCTGGTCTAGCCAGTCATTTTATTTCAAGACCTTCCTTAAAGACTTCTCCTCATCAGTCAGCACCAACAGGCCTGCCTAACCATTTGGGTGAGTGTGAGTACATATGAGGGGCATGAATCTGTGGATGTGACACGTGCTTGTTGCTAGGGCAAACTTTGTAAACTTAGAAGCTGAAGCTTTGTTTTCAAAGAGCAAATTTTGAAGAAATTTTGAAAATTTGAGAAAATTTGATCACTTCTCCCCTGAGGGGCTATGGTTCAGTAGCAGAGCATCTGCTTGGCATGCAGAAGGTACCAAGTTCAGTCCCTGGCTTCTCCAGTTAAAAGGATCAAGGAAAGACCTCTGCCTGAGACCTTGGAAAGCTGCTTCCAGTCTGAGTAGACAACACTGACTGTGATGAACTGATGGTCTGATTCAATATAAAGCAGCTTCATATGTTCATATGTCTCTCTGCTCCCTTAGAATTTACTTTTAACCATGGGCGTCAACTACGGGGGGGGGCTCGAGGGCTCGAGCCCCCCCCCCAAATTTCCCGGGGGGGGGCTCAGCCACCCCTGGGAAAATGGAGCGCCCGGTGGCCAGTCAGCCGGCCGTCGCCGCCTCTCCTTCCCCCCCACCCCCGGCCTGCCCTCCTGCCTCCCTAGGGTGGGGGGGAGGCATCTGCGCCACCCCCGCACACCCCGAGCATGAGGCAGAGCGGGAGCTGGGGGCCTGCAAGGGCGACGCGCCAGCCACCGGCGCCCGAGGTGAGCGGGGAGATGGAGGGAGGGGGGCGGGGAGTGCAGCGGGCAGGCGGGCAGGCGGTCACGGCCCGGGGGAGGGAAGCGGCGGTGGCGGCTCCCTGGGGGGGAGCAGCGGGGACATGGCGAAGCGCGCGCGCACGCACGAGGGAGCCCCCGCCCCCCCAGGGATTTAAAAAGTCTATGCCCCTGCTTTTAACACTGTACTATCAGTAAGAGTTTAGAATTAAACAAGACTCCTAAGACATAACTAAGATGGCACGTTTAGTGTGGGCTCATTGTTGTGTTAATTAGATTGGCAAGCACCCTACAGGGATTGATAACCGAAAATTTGTGTTGTCCTATCCCAGTGCCTGGGCAGAAAACTCTCCGTATGCTGCTAGACAGTGCCTGAATCTTCATGCTGAACAATATAGAGGAATAGACTTTTCTGGCAGCATCTCTCAGTACTATTTTGATGTGTAGGCAAGGACAAGCAAAGAGTAGCCATGTTAGCACTCTGAGCTTGGAGCTAGGGTAGGATTTCCCCAGTGCTGGTGAATCTGTTGGGTAACCTCTTGATGTTCAGCCTTTAAATTATCAATGAAACCTTAGTCCAATCCAGACTTGGCGACTGTGTCCTCCTTTTCCAGTGGGGGCAAAATGCAGTCTCCCTTCATGTCTAGTTTGGCCTTTGTGCTGTTTAGAGAAGGGGCTGAGATAGCAAGACAAATAATTTTATGGAGACATTCCAGTTTCCCAAGCTAGAGATGTCTTCTGGCCCATTAAGAGTAAACCATTAAAAATTGCCCTGCCAGTTCATAGCAAAGGCCTACCAAAACCCACATTCTGTATCCTGTTCAACTGTGGTCAGTCAGGTGGCACTGAGAACCTCACATGCAAGACATTAGGATGACCACTGTCTTCTGTTGTGTCTGCTGTGTTACAAATGTTCTGCTGTGTTCTGTTGTGTCATTTCCATCCCATCTTCTGTCATGGAACTCAGCTTACATGGTGCTCTGAGACTCTCTCCCACCCAGGCCTGCTTAATTTCATCACCAAACCATTTGCCTTCCAACCATAGCCTAAGCCTATATGAATTTTGATTTCCTGAGTAGTTTCCTCTGAGAGATATCAGCAAACCATGATGTTGCCAGTCTTGGCAAAAGTAGGATCAGCAAGCTGGTAATAAGCCTCTTTAAACTCATGGTCTACCAGGCGATCAAACATAAGCTGACAGGCGAATCCACAATCCATACCCAGGCAGTGTTCAGTTCTGAAGTGGGAGACAGATAAGAAGAAACAAGAGTAGAAGAAAAGGCTAGAAATTTGCCAAGACTCAAGGAATCAGAGAATGAAACAGAAGCACGCAAAACAGGCAGAAAGAAATGGAGGGTGAGTATCCTTGGAAAGAAATATTTTTAAAAGGGGTTGTATTGAAAACAAATCTTTATGGGATGGTCATTTGTGCAGGGGTGTAGACTAATAAGCAGCCTTCTGTCCAGCCTCTGCATGACATTCCCTCTGCTGAAAAGTGGGAAGGGGACTATAAACTATGGCCAGGGAAAGGAAATATGTTTCACCTGGGTACCATTTTCCAACTAATGAACAGTGCTGAACTGCAGCAGACATCAGTTCCCCCACGGCTACCATCCCAGACTGCTAGCATCTTTATTTCTGATGCTATAGAAAGTAGCAAGTTTTATAAGGCATACAGTATGGACTGCCTTCACAATACCCTCCTTTTGAGCTCTTCCATCAAGGCATACTATTAAAAGAAATTCAGAGATTCACTGTGATTGACTCAATGACTCCATGTCTACACAATTCAAGCTGATGAAATTTTCTGAATGCACATAAGTTGTAGTGCCATCCTAAGCAGAGCTTTACCCTTCTAAGTCCAGTGAAGTCAGTGGGTTCAGAAGAATGCAATCTGCCCAGGACTGCACTGTTGGATTGGCATGGTCTCAGGCTTCAATGAGATAGATAGCACTGGGTATGTAGTTTGTTACTGGAGAGAAACATCCCCCAAAAGTACCTAGGAAAGCAAAAGGCGCTCAGATCAAGACTATAAAATGGAAGAGAGGAAAGGTATAAAGATTCCTTGAACGCAATGACCTGGCTACAGTGATTCACGCAATGGTCACCTCAAGACTTGACTACTACAACGCTCTCTATATGGGGCTGCCCTTGTCCCAGCTCTGGCGGCTGCAGCTAGTGCAGAATGCCGCGGCCAGGCTGTTGATGGGCCTCTCTGTGAGGGACCATGTCCGGCCTGTGCTGAGGGCACTGCACTGGCTGCCTATAGCATACCGGATCCGGTTCAAGGTGCTGGTTTTAACCTTTAAAGCCCTTTATGGCCAGGGGCCTGCCTACCTAAGGGACCGCCTTTTCCCATACATACCCCAGAGAGCACTATGGTCAGGCACGCGAGAGAGGCCAGGCTGTCTACCACCCGGAATAGAGCCTTCTCAGTGGCGGCCCCCTACTGGTGGAATGAGCTCCCAGAAGACATCAGGGCCCTGCGGGACCTTTTGCAGTTCTGCAGGGCCTGCAAGACGGAGCTCTTCCGCCAGGCTTTTGGGGCCGCCGCTGGGGGAAATGGCCATCGATAGGTGGCCAGAGAAGTACACAGGCCCGGGATAACAGATGGTGGTAGCCTCCTGGCTGGGGGGAGTTGTTGTTGCCCTGGTGTTGGTATTTTAAATTGCCACCAATTATATTTGTAATTTGCCGCCAATTGAAATTGAAATTGTACTGTATTTTATGCCACCAATTGAAATTGAAATTGTACTGTATTTTAGTGTACTAATTTATATTGTTTGTACTGATTTTAATGTTGTGAGCCACCTAGAGCCGCTTATGTTGGTCAGGCGGGATATAAATCTAAATACATATACATATACATATACATATACATATACATATATATATATAAATAAGATTCCAAAACCCAAAGGGTAATCATTTTAATACCATCCATGTTTAGCGCTGCCCAGGCTAGCCCAATTTCATCAGATCTCAGAAGCTAAGCAGGGTTGGTCCTGGCTAGTATTTGGATGGGAGACCACCAAGGAATGCCAGGGTCATAAAGCAGAGGCAGACAATGGCAAACCACCTCTAAACGTCTCTTGCCTCGAAAACCCTGCAGGGTCACCATAAGTCAGCTGTCACTTGATGGCAAAAAAAAAAAAAGCTAGCTCCCCACTGCTGCCAATGCAGCCCTGCTTAGCATTTCCTATGGCTGAACTTTCCTTATGCTCTCCCTGCATATTTCAAATATGGGACGCAAAGCTTGAGTCATTTCCATGTCCCTTGTTTTGTTTAATATGTTCATATCCACTTTCCCAGCTTCCCTTAATAAAGTACAAAATAAAGAGATACAGGGAGGGTGGGGGAGAGGCTATGAAAAAGGCACGGGGAAAGGGGGCATGGGAAAAACAAGTTGTTAGTAAGTATACAAATCAAAGCTTATTTGTGCATTAAAAATAAGAAAGCCTATAAATGGTTATATTTTGGTGTGCAGAAATTGGTCAAATGTTTTAGAAACAGTGTAAGCTGGCTGCTTCTGTTCCCCTGCATGTCAAATGCATATATCGTAATTCTTCCCTCGCTCACAAGGGTGTTGTGAGACTTAATTAATTAATGTCTGTAAAGCATGGTGGGATCTTTGTGTTATTAAGTGCACTGCTTGTCCAGTTCCCCAAGTGACTCCACATTGCCAGAAGCAGTATCTCCTGTCTATTATCAACAGGCAGACAGCCAACAGAATAATGGCAGGAGCAGAATCTGCACTATGAGAATTGTAAATAAAGTGCCGTTAAATGTAAGAAGGCCCAAGGAAGCTGAAAAGAGCATTACAGGGGGAGGTCAAATCCTAAAACAGAGCCCTTTCCCTCTCTCTCTCTGCTCAATGTGGGTAGATGCACACAAACGTAGTTCCTCCATGTACATATGTCCAACAGGTTAGAACAAATTTTATATTGTCTTATCCAGGAGTCCTTTTGTAGAAAAAGAGGTGCAGGAGCTCATTAGCATAACTCATTAGCATACCTCATTAGCATCTGCCATGTCCCCTGACATCACCAGAAGTGTGTCAGAAAGGGAATGTCAGTTTCAGCCCCATTATACCCTATGGGCTATTGAAATCAATGGCAAAAACTCATATGGTATATGAGGGGCTGGAGGAAAGGGGGTTTGAGGGAGGGGCTCCAAACTTGCAGGGTAGCTGCTGGGGCCTCTCCTCGAAATACCCACCAAGTTTCAAAAAGATTGGACCACAGGGTCCAATTCTATGGGCCCCCAAACAGGTTGTCTCATCCCCTCCATTGTTCTCTATGGTGGGAAAAAATGTTAACTTTTTTCCTCCCATAGAGAACAATGGAGGGAATGGGGGCAACCTGTTTGGGGGCCCGTAGAATTGGACCCCCTGGTCCAATCTTCTTGAAACTTGGTGGGTATTTCGAGAAGAGGCCCCAGCAGCTACCCTGCAAGTCTGGAGCCTCTCCCTCAAACCCCCTCCCCTCCAGTTGCTTTTAATTCAGCAGCAATTCAGCAGCAGGCTGAATCAGATTAGAGAATCTGATTCGGCCCGTGGCTGCCCTAGTGGCCACTCCCGAGCTGGCAGAGCTTCGCTCCGCCTTGCTCCGGCCCCAATGGACCCCTGGTCTTATCTAAGGAATGACAAAAGTAGAGATTAATTGAGAGAAGAATAGAAGACACGTGGGCTGAATTCAGAAAGCACAATGAGCCAACTTTAAAAAAAAAAAAATTGATTGAAGCCCATTCAGTTGCAGAAGGTACAGCAAACTAAGCACCACTGGTTGAAAGCAACCTGAGATTTCAAACTGGGGGAAGGGGTATAGTTAGTCAGTTAACCACAGTTTGTACGCATTAAGGTTTGTGTGAATCCCACTTTGTTGAGGAGCACCTGACCACAGAAATAGCGATAAAATGAAGATGTCCTCCCTGTTGGGAGGCAGGCACAGAGGCAAACCATGGTTTATGTACAAACCAGGATTTATTACTGACATCTGGTACGCAAACTAGAGTTTAAACAAGCCATGGGTTGTCGTAATGTCTGGATGGAGCTTTATTATTTGCAGGCAACAATTCATTGCAATACTGTTTATTCTATACAGATATGTTCCAGGTTACTCCAGAACCAGACAAAATTTCTTTACCTATCATAATCTTCCACAGTTCTGTGCTGACACAATTCAATGTGCAGTCTCCAGTTAGGCGTAGAATTCAGATCCCTATGGAACTGGTTCATATCCATCTCTTGATGTATGCTACTCAAACTCAATATATTAACCTTTCAGATCATACCTCTTCAAGCACAAAACTTTTGAGAAGAGTCAGTTCACACACTCATCTGCAGTTTATCAGGTGGAAAGCTAGTAAATGATGAGAAATCTTAAGCAGCCCTCAGTTGTTTTTTTAAAGGCTCTAGACATCACGTGTGGTGAGATGTTTGCAAACGTGTGGGCATTTCCTTCCAAAAATGTCCAAAGATGCATGACTCCCTTTCCCCTCCTGTGGTTGTTTCTGGCACAATATGATTCCTTCTTAAGCAAAAGTTACAGCTCCCAATTTGAAAACTGCCCTTTAAAAGTATGAGCTGGTTCAGGGAGACCTGGTTCAAAGCTGGTTCAGGGAGGGGGATTAAAGAATATTTGCGCAAGTCTTATTCACTTGACCAACTGAAGCCCAAAATTTGATTTTGTATAATGCAAAATGACTTTTCCTCGTGTGCACAGTAGGACAAATCCTGATCATAGCAGACATACACTTTAAACACAATGGCAAAGATTGTTTTGCTGCTGCACACTTAAAAAATCCACATGCCATCTTTCCAAAGCAGCTTTTTTTTCCTCCTCCACATGCCAAGCCTTGTTGCTGTTTTGTAATGATCTGCTTCCATCAGAGTGCACAATTTCTCCTCCCGCCTGACTCTGCTGATCATTCTGGTAATTAAGTCTCTTTTGATTCTCTTTGGCAGCACCCCATCTGCACAAGAAGGCACACCTGGAAACTGGCTTGCCTCTGGTTTGGCTGTCCTTGATTAAACTCTGTTTAAATCCAAAAGCCTTAATCAAAAGAACTGCCTCGCAGGAGGAAGCTGTGCTGAAATTCATTTTTTTCCTTCAAAGATTCCCTTAAAATGTTGCAGTAGCTGGATCTGGATTTTAGACGACCCAAGAACAATTCTTTCTATGGACCATGGACAGTTCCAGTTTTCTGCTATATGTCCTGGTCAATTACTGTCCAAAAGAACAAACACATTTTTTTTTGTATGGCAGGGAATTATCAAATTAAGCCTTCAGCAATCCTGGAAGTAAAAACGGAGTTACACAGTAATATTTTGGTGTTCTTAAAGATGATGTCCAATTGTTCCTATTTTCATCTGTATAATATTAAGAGATATGGCTATGTTGTCATCTCATGAACTCATGAAGCTGTCTTACACTGACTCAGACCATCAGTCCATCAAGGTCTGTCTGCTCTACTTAGACTGGCAGTGTCTTTCCAGGATCTCAGGAAGAGGTCTTTCACCTCATCTACTACCTGCTACTTTTAACTCGAGATGCCAGGGATTGAACTTGGGACCTTCTGCAGGCCAAGAGATGCTCTACCTCTAAGCTATAACCTCTATACCACAGCCTCTGCCCATATCTCCCATTGGTCACAATGAAAAATTATGTTTCCAGCACCTGAGGGCCATTCTGGCTTCTGTGATCCACTTGAAAATTTTTGACATAATATAGGAATGAGCTAGAAAGCCAAAATATTTACTGTCTTTTATTAATTTAACTTTCTCTCCAAAGTGGCTTACACTGTCCTCTCCTCCATTTGATCTTCACAACAACAGGTAAGTTTAGGCTGAAAGTTTGTGAGGTCACCCAATGTCAACCAGTGAGCATCCATGGCAGAGTGGAAATCTAAATTTTAGTCTCCCAGATCCTATACCATGCTAGCTCTCAAAGGCTGTGGTCACACACAGCAGCTGAAGTGGAGGGAAAGACAGACTGTTTCCTCCAGAGGAATTTGACATGCAGTTGCAAGATCACACATCCCTTTGTAGCGGCAGGCTCAGCCTGTCACTGTGTGATCAGATGCAACTGCGGGTGAGTCAGGTGTGGGGTTTTTTGGCCATTTGGCCATTTATGTACATTTATGTACATAAATGAGGAATCTCACCTCCACACTGAGAGCTCCCTATGGCATAAGCAATGGTGTGCATACTGCGAAGGGGGAAAATGGTACTGAGCTGGGATGGCATGATCAAACCATCCCAACGACATGAGAGCATGCTTGTGTGATCAGACAAAGAAAAGTCGTCCATGGCCTATCAGAACCCATTAGAGCTGGACTTTCCCTGGTGTCTTTTAACTCCGCTTCTGTGGCAGAGCAGCACAGGTTGCTGACAACTGCGGAATGCTTCCCAGATGTTGCTGTCTGATTGTGCCCTTTAGATCTGTCAGGCATTCGCAGCTATGTTGGATCTAAAGGTGCATGTGATCATAGCCAAAATGTAGTGTAGCTGGTGGAGTAATGGACTAGGCTGGGGAGGCCAGGGTTCAGATCTACACTCTGCTATGATACCCACCTTGAACCATTTTAACCTACCTTACAAAAGTTTGTGAGGATAACGCACCCTGAACTCCTTGGGAGGAAGATGGGATAAAACATAGTAGACCAAACTTTGCAGAGCAGAATCAATTGATTCCAGTCAACCTAGCTGCAGTTCTCTTTCTCTGAAGTTTAACCCAAACCTGAGTGAGTTCGGGTCATGGGAAACAACCCACCTTCTTCAAACATTCAAGAAAGGAATCAATATCTTCCAGGCAAGAGGATATTCAATTCCAAAACCTGGTTAGCAGATCAAGGTCAAAAATAAAGTACTTCTGTCCCTAGAGAATCATTCTGGAGCAATCTCCTCTCCTGCCCACCTGTGGAGAGGAATAAAAACTGCATCCCTGATGCAGAAACATGTGACATCAGAATGCTTCTTGAACCCATACAAATGCATGTTTACAGTGATTAACCTCATTTCTTAATTTGCTACACTAAACAAATGTAATTCACCAATAGTTCCCCTCTCCTTCTATTTCGAAACCAGTATTTAGATCCTATCTGGTTGCTTCCCAGCTAGATGCTCAAGGGCAAATGGAATACTTTTTGAAGAAAGCAAAAAGGAAATAACTGGGAGTTTCTATGCTGTGCTTCCCAAGAGGCCTACTGTAGAAGAAGAAAGGTGACTTTTGTCTGCCTTTGTACCATATAGATTTTGGAACTAGTCCAAGGGCTGAAACAATCCATTTTCTCAATTAGAAGAACTAGTCTGTTGGCTCTTTTGAATTTCAGGCCGCTTCCTTTCCCTTGCTCATGACTGTAAGGTTAAAGGGCAGGGGCACCCACATGCTGCACTGTCTTCAAGATCACTCTTTGCTCTCAGTGGTTCATTTCCGAAGAGCAATTTGATGAGCTCAATAAGTCTGCCAGAACACATGATATCCTGTGACCTTCATATACAGCCTGTTAGCCCTGAAACTTCAGGATTATTTGGTAGGAAAGAAAATAACTCTCTGTGCATGATTTAGAATTACCATCATCATCACCATCTCCCTCCTCATCAACAAACAGTTACCCAAACTGGACCCAGAGAAGGGGAAATTAGTCTGGAGAGGTCCTGGGCAGACACCACAGAGGTCCAAGGAGCAGAGGAGGGAGGAAAAAAGGAATAAAAAGCCTGCAGAGTGTAGTAGGAGTTCTCAGAAGGAAACCAGAGTGCTGACCAGCAGAAATCTGGGCCAGAGATCTGAGAAACAATTTGCTAGCACCTGGGGTCATTCTTTTATGAACAGAAGATCTCCAGATTAGGTGGGGTTTTGCCATCCTGTCTTTGGATTGGGTCAAGATTTAAAAAATTGAATATCACCAGCTGGTTTAAAGTTAACTGCTGTTGAACGGTGGCAGGGGAAAATACCTTGATGAGGCTACTGTGGGCCAAATCCGCATGGGCACAAAGAGCCTGGGTGAGGCAACATGATTAACATACTTTAATGAGGTTGAAGTGAGCCAGACACAAAGGTTTGGGTGAGTCAAGATAGCTCCTGAAACAGGATGGAGGGCAAATTAATGCCTGGAGTACCTTTCTTGATTGAAGAAAAAAAGGAAAAGAGGAACCAGGAGTTTAATGAAATAGCAACTTCCTTGGGCTGGGCAGACACCTTTGGGGTATGTCAGGATACTGGGTGATGCTTGTGGTGTTGAAAGTCTTTTGTTGTTGAGAGCAATATGTCACTGAGCTGGGGGAGATTGCACTTCATCAGTTTCTAATTCCCGCACACCCATTTTCTTCTTTCCTGGGATTTTCCAATGTCATGGCTGTACCCAGGTGCTTTTATGAGACTCCCCAAGTTTTAGATCCCCTGGCACTTAGGCTGTAAAAGTGGTTGCTTATTAAAACAACTGTCCAAAATTGGGGGGGCTACTATCCAAGGTGGTCTTGGCTGGAGGAAGGGGTGGGGTCCTCACAAAACATGTTCCAAAACCAAATGCTGGCTCAAATTCAACATTCCATAAGTGTAAGGTTGAAGAAATAGGGCAATCGACTTTTTTTCTGAAAAGACTCCTATGCTTTTACTCCTGCCACCTAATAACATTAATGAATCATTTTTACATTCAGCAGGAATGATGAATACGCCACCGACGAACATGCCCTTGAAACATCTTCTGGCCTGAGACTTTGTTGGATGCTGCCTTTACCATCGGATCTGATTCTGAATGCTGCCATCACTTGTTTGTTTTTATCTGTAACTGACTTCGTTTTAACTTGTATTTATTGTTTTATGATATTTTAATTCCTGTAAACTGCCTTAAGCCAGCTTGTCCAGCAAGGCGGGACACAAACAGAAATAATAAATAGATAAATAGATAAATAAATAAATAAAAGAAGTATGTCATGGTTCTACCAGAACAAAGTTTGAGTCCAATGACATCTTTAAGACCAACAAAGTTTTATGTAAGGAGTAAGCTTTCATGAGCAAGCCCACTTCCTCAGACAAATTGAAACAAAATTTCTTCAAGCTTTACATACAGGAAGATTGGGGGCGGGGATGGAAGTGTCAGGAAGCACCAGTCAGAGTTAAGATGCATACGTGAAGCTGAGATTGGATCAGGGCCACAAGAGGAATGAATGGCAGCAAGTTAGCATACAAATGCAAGCACTAACAGACAGATGTGAGAACAAAGCCTGAGTCCAGCAGCACCCCCAGATTAGGAGATCTGCTGAACCTTTTTTGCCACATTGCCTTGTATTGTGAGAGGACAAATAAACACACTCTCGTGCTTTGGTATTCATTATTGCTTATATGAAATGTCTCTAGTTCCAGGTCAAAATTAGACTGGTGCAATCAAAAGAACAAATACTTCATATCAGTTTGTCATTTGGGTGTATCTAATTCCTTTGTTCCTGAGGTGATGTTGAAGCACATGATTGCTGCCTGGAAGCAGTATTTATATTGCAATCCAAGCCCTCAAAAAAATCCAGGGAAACTACTTGTACTGAGCAGTACTGACATTAAGGATGCCATTGGCCCACTATGGGTGGGCAAAATCCTATCAATACTCCCCCATCCCCAATGGTGCTGAACTGAGGGGGGCGGAATAAATGTCAATGCACCAACTTCCAGCTGGAACCTGGACACGATGTCAATAACTCTCTAGAAATCTTCCCAAACTTTATGGTTTTTACCATAGAGAACAGGCAAAAACTTAAGAGTTTTTTCAGAAATATCATGGATGCATTGCTAAAGTCCTTTTCCTCATAAGGTATAAGTTTCTCTTGCTTGAAAGCCAGTCGAATACGACTCTAGGGGGCAGTGCTCATCTCCGTTTCCAAGCCGAAGAGCCAGCACTGTCCAAAGATGTTTCCATGGTCATGTGGACAGCATGACTAGATGCCAAGGCACACAGAACTCTGTTACCTTTCCACCAAAGCGGTACTTATTTATCTACTTGCAATTTCTTGCTTTTGAACTACTAGGCTGGCAGGAGCTGGGACCAGAGATGGGAGGTCACTCCATCAGGTGGCACTCGGGTCTTGAACTGCTGAACTACCGATCTTCCGGTCTGCAGTTCAGCATCTTAACCACTTGAGCCACTGCAGCCCCCAAACTTTTTCCTCATGCCCCACCCCAAAAAGTCTCCCAGGGGTTCCAGGCATGCAACCCTAGCTGATATTTTGCCATAAGGTGTTAGTACTCAAAATGCAATAGAACACAACCCATAAAACGCTGCAGACACTACTGTGTTAAGACCAAGCAAGGTATTATACTTAACTTGTGAGTAAATTAATTATCTCATTGTATTTATGTTCATTTGTAATGTTTCTCATGTGCAGTGCTTGTTCTGTCTTCAGCTTTCCACCTTATGAAATCACTTGCCAGTTTCAAAGATATTTAAAGGTTACCATAGAGTTTTGCCCAGAATACCAGAGCTTAATTGCATGGTGTCTCCGATGTGATGATGTCACCTCTGCATGATGTCATCACACTGGGGATGTCACGCTGGCTCGTTGGGGGCAAGACAGCCAGTTTATAATAGAAAACAAAAGTATTATGCTTTTATACAATAACTCTTTTTAAAGGAAAGCAGCTTTAAGCTTACAATTATCATATCTTCTTTGGTCCTTTTATAGCAATTTTAGGTTTTAGTGTTAGGTATGTAGTGTTTGTAGTGTAGTTTGTGTAGTTTTTGTAGTTTGTTTAAGGTTTAAAATCAATAAAATTCATTTTTAAAAAATAATTTTGACATGGTGTGGCGGGTGCAGCAACAAAATAGCTGCTGCAAAAGGCGGACCCAGCCACAAAATTATTGCTGCAGCTTAACTTCAATCACACAGTAAAGTTCCTTGTGCTGTGGTGGCAGCTGCTAACAAAGCAACATTTTTAAAAGACCTGCACAGGGAATCAACTCCCCAGTAGCCATTCAAAAGCCTTGCTGGACAAAAGCCCCACCCTGTGCCACCCACTTCCTGAAAACACTTGGCAGCCACCAGAAAAGGTGTCAGCAGGTGCCATAGTGCCCATGGGCATCATTTTGGGGACCCCTGTGCTAGAGGAAAGGCTTTCCCAGACAAATAGATATCAAGGGGAGCTAACTCATTATGCTAATTTTGAATCTGCTGCAATAAACTACAGGCCACAGGACAAAAAGTGTCCCAATGGAGGGAAGCAACATGTAGCATCTTGAAAAGGTGTGTCAAAAATCCAAATGTGCATTGCAAGTTCTCTGTTTGTTGCCAATGAATGACTAGCATAAGAATTTACAGAGCAGTTTTAACTAACACTGATCTACAACAAACCTTTTTGGAACTAAAGTATCCACTGGAAGAAGTGAAGAAACGGTTTAACAGAGCCAGAGTGATATCCAGCGAAAACCTTTGCAAGACAAACCCAAAAGAGACAATAACAGGACACCATTAGTGGTAGTGTTGCCAACTCTGGGTTGGGAAATACCTGGAGATTTGGGAGATGGAGCCAGAGGAGGGTGTGGTTTGGGGAGGGGAGGGGAGGGACCTCAGTGGGGTACAATGCCATAGAGTCTGCCTTCCAAGGCAGTCATTTCTCCAGGTGAACTGATCTCTGTCACCTGGAGATCAGTTGTAATAGTGGGAGATCACCTAGAGGTTGGCAGCCCTAAATAGTGGTCACAAACAGCTCTCAGCTCAAAACAGTTCAACACATCATCAGTGACTTACAACCTTTGCTGGACAATAACAGGTCTCTTTCACAAGCACTGGGGGCAAACCTTTTCTTGTGCACAAACAGCCTCCCAATCTCAGACCTCACCCACAATAATGCAACATAGACATTGATACCAGAGCTTGCAATAAACTTAGATGCCAACTTTGCTGCCACATACACCCAGACAACATGATCACTGGACCTAATAATGTCAACTAGGCCATCTCAGGCTCATTCACTTGCTCATCTTCTAACATTGTTATAGACCATTAAATGCCAACAATGCCCTTCAGTCCTTTCCATAAGGCAAATAGGACAAACCCTATGCCAAAGGATAAATGGACACAAATCTATCAGGAATCCCAAGACTGAGAAACCTGTAAAAGAATACTTCAGTCTTCCAAGACATCCAATGGGTGACCTCAAAGTAGCTGTTTTATTGCAAAGGAACTTCAGGAACAGAATAGAAAGGGAAACTGCTGAATTACATGTTATTACTACACTTGGAACAACCCCCCAGGACTCAACAGGGATATTGGTTTTTTATTTCACTACATATGCTAAACTCATTCAGTACTTATATATGTATTCTCACCAAGAAGCACTATACATCCTTTGTATTTTAATGTATTTTTTTAATAGTATATTGGAATACTGATTGTAATATAATACAATGAATAATGAAATGTATATCTCTGACATAACACTGTACCTCACCTCTAAGAAAAGGATTCTGTTAGTTATCTGCATGCTAGAGAGGAGAAGAATGGAATGTAGCAACAGAGACTCAGTTTACTACTCTTAACAATTAAGAATGTAATTAAGTATGTAATTTGGAATGGTAGATTTAAATGTATCTCTCTAGTCTGGGGACAAGGAACTAACTCTAAACAGCCAGTTGCCCCACTTCAAAGAAAAAGTTGCTACAAGGTCACCTCCATGCTTGACAGGAGACAGAGACTCTCACCATTCCACAACTAAGGATACATCAGTCTCCAATTCTGACACCTGTATTACCTATGCTATGTTCGTCGCCCCAGCTGAACCCAAACAGATGATCGCCATATATACTAAGCTTACTATTCTTTAATCTGTTAAAAACACCTTCATTACTCTGTATGCTAATTTACTACCCACCTGCTATATGTATGACTGTTATTTCCATTTCCATTTCATTGTATCTGAAGAAGTGTGCGTGCACACAAAAGCTCATACCTTGAATAAAACGTTGTTGATCTTAAAGGTGCCACTGGACTCCAACTTTGTTCCACTGCTTCAGACCCACATGGCTACCCACCTGGAACTGATCCCAATAGTTTGTTTCCGACTTAATCCTTCACAGAGCCTTTTCTGAAACAGTTGTCTTTGGTGCCAGTAACAAGCCTGCCTCTTATCAAAGATTCTGCTGATGTCCTCCAAGATTGCAGTACTGGCTCAACAACTTCAAATCAGCTATAAACTCGACAACAGTTTCACCTTCTTTGTGAACTCTTTGATTGAAATCTTTCTCTTCCCCCTCCCCCACCCTTTTGATGAGTGCTACAGAATCCTTCAAAATTTTGCCACACGTCTTTGTAATCAGCCTGCTCCTTCTGCATTAGCTGGGAGCTGTTCAACGCAAGGAGTGCTCCAAGACCAACGCTTGCCTGGAAATAAAGCTACCACTGGCCTGACTCTTTATCACTAGCACTCAGTGCAAACCATTTCAGAGCAAAACGTCACTTGAATATTTTCTGGGTTTTATTCACAGTTCTTGAAAGGCTCAGTCTAGGAAAGAGGCGCTTTACTGGCTGCATCTTTGCCATCTGATACCATGTTCAGTCTGTACAAAGAGCATCAGTCTGTACAAAGAGCATCAATGATACTCTATCGAGTGCTGGTGCAGGTATACTTCAGCATGGAGTTAAGCCAGAGTACTGCTCTTTTCAAACCTTATCCCACCTGTAAGCTCACCAATGAGCCATTTTAAGCAAGCCATTGGCTCAGTTCAGACTTCACATGAAGCCATGGGTTAATGAAATAAACTTACCATCTAAACATGTTGTCATCTAAACATGGGCCACTCCACTAACTATGGACC
This sequence comes from Lepidodactylus listeri, assembly GCA_029233225.1. Taxonomy (NCBI): domain Eukaryota; kingdom Metazoa; phylum Chordata; class Lepidosauria; order Squamata; family Gekkonidae; genus Lepidodactylus; species Lepidodactylus listeri. Next base: position 39,451,727 of record JARCFY010000012.1, read on the forward strand.
AGGATCTGAATGGTTTGGAGTTAATTTATTAACCACAGTTAGAATTAAGCATAGTTTCATGTGATGTACAAATAAGGACATCTCAGTTTAAACCTGACTGACTGCCTGGCATAACACCATCCTGACGATGCAGGCCACAATACTTGCCAGATCTCTGTGGGGAAGATGAAGGAAAGAGTGATGAGATGCAGTCACTGTTTGCCAAGGCAAACACAGCTTTGAATGATCATCTGCAAGTCAAATAGTGATTTCACAAATAGACATAGTTGAAATTAGGGCCGAGGACAGACTGGCAATGTGGAGCGGGACAGCCCCGCTTTGGAAGTGGAAGAAGGGAGCCCGTTCAGACATGCGCATCTGTCCATCGGCTCCATTTCACACTTACCCGTCTCCAAGCCATTTCCCAACCGCTTTAACAGGACACCGGGAGAAACCGGTGTCCAGGGGGCGTCTTCCGCATGCCTCCCGCTTCCAAGCAGTCTGAACCGGAAGAAGCGGGAGGCATCTGGAGGCGGCAGTGTGAACGTGCCGGAACTGAGTTTTGCGCATGTGCGCATATACGAAACACAGATGAAAGGGAACAAATAGAAAAAAAGGAGAGGGGGGAGGGAAAGAGAGAGATAGTGAATGAACCTTGAGTGCACTTTCGAAATAGACTGTAGGAAGTTAGAAAGTGCATTGAAAGTGCATGGAAAGAGGGAAACCTACTCTGTGTATCTACATCGCCACCACCAGGTCCAACTACTCTGGATCCATAGCCAGTAACCAGTGCTGCACTGTGCCTACAGAACGCTGACTTTTCCTTGTGAGCTGTGCTGGCAGCTCCCTCACTGCAGGTGTCCTGCTCTGCCAGAGGGTGCTGTCCAGCCCATTGTCCCCATCTGTTGCCATTTCGCATATGTGCATATGTGCCACCAGTGCAACGGAGGCGGCAGTGTGAACGTGCCGGAACTGAGTTTTGCACATGTGCGCATATACAAAACACAGATGTCGGCTCCGCAACAGTCTGAACACTCCGTATCAGCACCGCTGCGCACTACGCTGGCTAGTGTGAACGGCCAGCCCCGGGGAGTTTTTCCCCCGCAGCAGTTCCTTCCGCATTTCTCCCGCTCCACATTGCCAGTCTGTCCTCGGCCTAGCTATGGTTTTTATATTATATCTAAACCAAGTTCTAGCATCTCACTCTAACTTCCCATCTTCAGTATGGGGATAGCAGTAATGACATGTATGACAGTGCAAAACGTGCCCAGGGTTCAAATGATTTTTAAAAAATTATTATTATTGCTGAATTTCAGGGGATCTTTGGGAGAAATTATTTGGGGCTTTCCTGAAGAATTAGCAAACAGTTTATAACACTAAGAACAGTTGTAAAGAGCAAGTGTTTAAATCTTTTTTAATTGACAGGAAGTTTTTCCTAACTAGAAGTAACAGGTGTTATTATGTCATCTTTTAACTGGACTAAGACCTGCCAAAAGTGGAGTTTTATGAGTACTTCTCAACTTCAAGAGAATGCAGTCAGAAGTTCATTTCAGCAAAGAGAAAATTCTAGTGTTATTCTTTCTCTCATGTTTTAACATATCAATATTGAACTATTAGTAGTTTTGAGTAAGCTTAAACATATCAGTAAGCAATACCTATATGTTACCTTTGGCTTTTTGCAGATTATTCTAAATAGAAAAGACTCTGCTAGTTTGTATAGACATTTACATGGTGTAATGCCAGTAATTCTAATTGGAAAGCACAACATTAGAATTTATGATTAAGATGCCTGCCAAGATTCATAGAGTTGAATAAAAGTTCAGTTGTAGTTTGAATTTAAAAAATGAATTATTACAGGAGATAAAATTCTGGCTTGGGCCTACAACCAACCAGATTTACAAACGACTCACAGTGCCATCTTAAACAGACTTGCATCCTTCTAAGCCAGGAGTGGGCAATTGCTTTGGCTCGGGGGCCACTTTGTGGGAGTGGAGGTTAGCGGAGGGCCGCACCTTTTAAAATGATTGCATTCATTAGTTAACTTTGCATTTCAGAAAAGGTATAAATTGTATCATAAAAATCAATAAATATAAATTAAATAAAATAGTGGTAGTTTTCTTCAATTTATTTATTGTGCTAATTTCATATCATCTATAGCTGCAAGCACATTTAATTTTAGAATCAGTTTAATGAGACAAATGTACCCTATCACACTTTTCTACAATTTTTTTGAAATCAGGAGTGAGATTGCTTGTTGAGATTCTCATCACAGCCTGCAAGGTAATGTCTGTCAAAGAGTATCTATATTTACTCTTGTTGATCTTCATGCAAGAAAAACTTTGCTCACAAATATATGTAGACCCAAATATAGAGAAAATTTTCCCAGCAAATTTCTTCATACAAGGAAATTTTTTCAGCAGACAAAGATTTGTAAAAGTCAACTAATGTCACAGGATGAAACATTTCTTTCACAGTGTGATCTGACTGCATGTCAATAAGTTCAAGCTGCAGCTCCTCAGGTGCTGTATCAATATCAGCAGTGATGGGATAAGAGAGCAAATTGAATTTAGGCTCAATTTTCTTGAAGTCCTGAAATCTTCTTGGCGGGCCGCAAAAAACTCTGTGGCGGGCCACATGTGGCCCCCAGGCCGCAATTTGCCCACCCCTGTTCTAAGCCCATTGACTTCACTGGACTCTGTGTAATACTAAGCAGAGTTACAACCTTCCTTCCTTCCTTCTGAGTCAGTACAATTTAGGCTAAGATGCGCAAAATCATTTCCTTAGAAATATGTGGCACTTACTATGTCACAGTTTCTTTCACAACAGACACTATGAATACAGTCTTGCATTTATGCAGCAATCAGACATGAACTCTTGTAAACTATCAATATGACTATCCAGAAGACCAAGAAATATTAAAGGGTTATTATTAGTTATATTTTTCAGTTGATATGCCAGCTTTACAGAATCCTGTTCACAGGGGCTCACAGTAATATCATTTAAAAATAAAATTTTAAATATGTTTAAAAAGACATAAAAACAAGTAATTAAAAGAACATTCAGTAACCTAAATTGATATCCATAAATCAGCCCTTAGTTAAGAAGTGGACCATCTCTTATATGAATCTTCTGGGCAAAGACAAATGTTTTGCCTAAAAACAGTTAAGAAGATGCCAAGCTTACTCAAAAGTCTGAACTTTTAAGGATTTCCCACAGTTAGGGCAATTAAAAATTATTTATCAGCCCAAAGTTGAACAAGTTGTGATATACATTACAGAAGAATTGCTAGTTTGGCCATTATATAGGCCGCCTTTCTATTTCCAGAAACAGAATAAAAACATATATATACATAAAATACATTACCAATAAACAAATTAAAATCACAATTTATCATGAATTGAAAAAACTAAAACTAATCAAATGCCATCCTGAATAAAACAGTCTTCAGCTGCCTTCTAAAGATTGAGAGTGAGAGATCTAGGGGCAATTATTCCATAATTGTGGGGCTACCCCTGAAAAGGCCCTCTATCCACCAAAAGGACTGCTAGGACAGTCAGGAAAGCCTCACCCCATGATTTTAAGTCCTGGGCAGGAATGTATAGTAGTGGAAGACATTTCTTCAGATACCTCAGTGCCAAGTCATGTAGGGCTTTAAGGGCCAGTCTGTTGCCAGACATATTCACATGACCAATAAGCCATAGCTAACCTTTTTCACTATAAAGCTTAGAAAACTTCTCAGTATAATGGCTCACTGCAGCTTTGGTGCTGTTCCCAAAGCCAAGTGGGCAAGAAAAAAAACAAGAGGAGTCTTGAGGCACCCAGAAGACTAGCAAATGTTTATCCTAGCACAAGCTTTTGTGGACTAGAGCCCATTTCATCAGATGCACTATACATTCATAGGCTCTGGAATAAAAAGTTATCTGATACAAGACTGCTGTTAGTTGTTGTAACAGTCTTATGATACATCCCAGCTACCACTCTGGAATTGGTCAAGAATGATTTTCCCCCAATGCTATATTAAGCATGTCGAGAAAAGAAATGCTTGAGGAAAAAGACTAACAGCTTAATGACTCATGAGAGAATGAACGTTGACTTAGGGCAGGAAGTTGAGGGGAGCTGGGAAGTAAAACAGGAAGGGAGAAGAAGGTTGCTCAAAATGTCACGAGCACTTTAAACCCATACAATATGTGTCGGCTCCTTTTTTCCTTGGAGTGAAGAGAATGGCAAAGGGAATTAAAGCTTCCTCGGTGTTATATGTGGAAACAAAGATATGAAAGAAAGCCATGATGCATGGTTTCACTTCAAAAAGAGTATTCATGCCTCAGCTAATCCAAATATAAATGAACAGAAGCCTCCATACACTTCTGCTGTTTCTTGACCTGTTTGTCATCAGTAAACGTCAGTAAGACTTAATTTGTGTCAGGGTTCATTGAGGTCCAACCTGACATCTGTTTTCAGTGTCTAGGTCTAGCCCTGAAATATTTGAATTAAAAATAGATGACAGTGTCCTTGAACAGAATACATGTCCATCCCGGTTGTTGTAAGCAGAAAGAGAGGGGCATTCTGCAGTTCTACAAGGGACCAATATCCCTCTCCCCCCTCCTGAAGATAGTTTAATAAAACAACTGTGTCGTCCAGTCGCTTCTGACTTGTGGCAACCCTATGAATAAACGGCCTGTAAAATGTCTTATCATTGACAGCCTTGCTCAGGTCTTGCAGACTGAGGGCTGTTGGTTCCTTGATTGAGTCAGTCCATCTCATGATGGGTCTTCCTCTTTTCTTGCCAACTTCAACTTTTCCTAGCATCATTGACTTTTCAGTGTTTCTCCATTGACTCTTCTGGTTGAAAGCTGAGGGCAATGTCCCTCTTTCTGACGCTCCCTCTTAATGTCAAAGTATCAGGAAATGCAAAAGTCAGTTCTGAATTCAAAATTGCATGGGCTGGGGCTAAATCTGACATTTTGATACAGATTCTGGGGTCCCCAAAAAACAGAGGCCCGGGACTGGTTCTGATGTTAGTATTGGCTGCTTGTCAATAATGTGGTTTCAGGTGGACAGTAGGGATGGGTATGAATCAGCTCATGTTTGTGATGAGTTTTGGCCGGTTCATGGTTTGCAAAGCAACAGTTGTGGCAGGTTGACTGGCATGAAATTCCATAAACTTTCAAGCTCGTTTGTGAATGGATACATTTCCAGATGGACCATCTCTGCTCAATTAAAATATTTACCAAACTTCAAAACAACAGTAGGGGGCAGAATTCTCCAACCAATAGGGCCCTCCAAAGCTTAACAGGCGCTGCTGGCTGCTGATAACAGAGTTCCCATTCTGCTCTATGGGATCATAATGCTATATATACCTTCAGCTCAGTTCCACAGCCTCTCCTCTGACTGATAGTTGACAGAGAGGCAGGGAACTTGTTAAAAGCAGAGCATATTCATCATTTATTCCTGATTGTGAACACCTCTCCCCTATTGGGGTTTGGGTGCTGGGTGACTCAGGGCTCTGAGCCACCACATCTCTCTGTTCACGCCAAACAGAGGGGCTTAGCTACTGGATGCCTCGGCTGAAGACCCACATTTTATACCCTACTGATTATGAACTCCTATCCCCTGCTGGGGTTTACATGTTAGGTGGACTAAGGACTCTGAGCCCCCTGCTTGTCTGCTCACACTGAGCAAAAGGGCTTAGCAACTGGGTACATCAGCTGAGGACCCATATTTATATCCTCCCACCCCTCCTGATTGTGAACACCTCTACCATGCTTGGGTTTGGGTGTTAGGTTGACTCAGTGCTCTGAGCCATCCTGTCTCACTCTGCTCATGCCTTATTGGTGATATAATTGCTGTGGATGACCAACCCTTCTCCCTCATGGAGAATGTAGCCTTTCACTGGCTGCTGCAACACCTGGCTCCTCAATATTCCATCCCCTCACAGAGGACCATGAGCCAATGAATCTTGCATGCCATGCACCACTCCACAGTGGTGATGGTCAAGACTCAGCTTGGTCCATATCCTCAGGCTCTTCCAGAAAACCACCAATGTGCTCTGCACCCATTGGACCAGCCTGGGGTAAGTCATACCCCTGAGCTGGATCGGGCACTGGCCTCTGCACTGGAAGTGGGCCCCAAGGGGATGAGTGTTCTGAGGATCAGGGCCTTAGCAGAGAGTTTGTGGGTGGGTATCACTACCAGGTTGCATCCTCTCTGTAAGGAAGGGAGTACAAGCTGGCCAGTAACTGTGACCCCCAGATAAAAGGCAGCATTTATTTCCATAATATAGAGCTCATACAATGAAAGTGTGAACTCTGCAAAGAAGTGCAAAAGCTATAGGCCAATAGATGTGGCCAGAGGGAACAGCAGGTGGAAGAGGCTGGGGCGGAGGAAGAGGAGGAGTCATCACAGCCAAGCAACTCTGCCTCAAAGAACCCAGCCAGAAAGAAGCCCTGCTGCTGGTTGTCAATGGTGAACTGGGAGGTTAGCAGGGGTGGGGGCACCAGATGTGCAATAGCAGAGTATTTGACAGAGGTGATTGTGTGGGAATACGTCGCTGAATCGCCTGAGCCTGCCAATGCCAATCCCCTGGAATACTGGTCACACAAGGCTGTCTTCTGGTCTGACCTCTCTCACATGGCCATGAGTCTCCTCTCCTGCCCTCCCACTATTGCCCAGAGTGAGTGTATGTTCTTCCATTCTCAGCCTCACCCCACCCCACCTGGACTCAACCAGGGTGGACGTTGGCCTTCCTTATAGTCAGACTCCCGCTACTGGGCTACCCATCTCTGGACCTCATAGATCCAGGCCTCTTATTTTTCCCCAGCATGTCTCACCATTCCTCCTCCTCTCTGGGTCATCCAGCATGCAGTCTGTGGGTTGCTCCTTCGATGCTTGGGTGGGAGTATGGCCACCTCTGCCCAAGAGGGGGTGAGCTGGCCCCATACCCAACCCTTTCTCACTGAAATTCCTCCACTGAGAAAGCCCCTGGATGCCCCACTTTACTTTTACCCTCCAAAGAAAATCTCCCTCACCCAACACCTACCTTATAATACAACACCTACCTCATGAAACAATTTCTACCTCATAGCACAATGCCTACCCCTTGGAACAACATCCCCCTCAGCAAACATCTACCTCAACAAACATCTGCCTGTACAAGCGAGCCCCCAAATGACTACCGTTTTCCATTGCATTTGTACAATTCTCAACAGGTGATCTCTTACCTGTACAATGTGTTCTCCTAATGGTGAATAACAAGAAATTTCACCTGGGGTGGGCTGTGACCAGATGATCCAAGTTTGAGGCCTGAAGGGGCCTGGGAGCATTGTGCGCATGCTTCTCTTGAGTGGTTAGGGTGCCTGCCAAGCTGTCATGGGGTTACTTTGGGGAGCCAGTGAGGGTTTCAGAGACAGCATAGCAGAGAAATTCTGTTGAACGGTTAGCCCCTAATACTTAAAACTCTGAACAGCCAATCCATGCTAGAATTATTAGCACTCATGAGAGAAGGTGTTGATCTTCTGCACTTCTAGTCTTGGCCTGAACAGGCAATGTTCTTTTGAGGTTCATATACAAAGGCAAATACAGTGAGAATGATGGGTGACTTCTGTAAGCACAGGTTCGTGGTTTCAAGCAAGATTCTAATCTGCATGCCTGTAAACAGAGCTCCATTGGGGCCGGGGCACGCCGTGGTGCCGCTCCGGGAGAGAGGAGGCCAGGGGGCAGGCACATAACCAAGCCCCACCCCCCAGCTCATTTCCCCGGTCCGCACTTTGGCGCGGAGCTGGAGGAAAGCCTCCCCTCCGCAGCTCACTCTCCCCAGCCTGCGCTTCAGTGCGGAGCCGGAGGGAAGCCTTCCCACTGCTCACCCTTCCCGGGCCGCGGCAGGCTGCTGGCCCAGGGAGAAGCCCCCATCGCTCCCCCTCTCGCTCAGCCCCCATCCCTCCCCCCTTTTGCTCTTCCTGGGCCATGGCAGGCTGCTGGCCTGGGGAGAAGCCCCCATCCCTCCCCGCTCACCATTCCTGGGTGGGAGGGAGGGAAAAGCTGGGCCCCCGTGCCCAAGCAAGAGGGGGGAAGGGAGGGAAAGACCGGGCCAAGTGGCTGACAGCCACTCAGCCTGAGGGGGGGAGAGAAGCGCCTTGTCTTTCTGTCTCTTTCTTTCTTTCTCTTTCTTCTCTCTCTCCCCCCCACCCACCTACCTATCTTCCTTCCTGTTCCTTTCCTTCCTTCCTTCCCCCCTCCCTCCCTCCCTCCCTCTCTCTCTCTTTCTTTCTTTTCTTCTCTCTCTCTCCCCCACCTACCTACCTACCTTCCTGTTCCTTCCTTCCTTCCTGTTCCTTCCTTCCTTCCTTTCTTTGTTTCTTTTCTTCTCTCTCTCCCCCCCCACCTACCTACCTACCTACCTGTTCCTTCCTTCCTTCCTTCCTTCCTTCCTTCCTTCCTTCCTTCCTTCCTTCCTTTCTTTCTTTCTTTCTTCTCTCTCTCCCCCACCTACCTACCTATCTTCCTTCCTGTTCCTTTCCTTCCTTCCTTCCCCCTCCCTCCCTCCCTCTCTCCTCTTTCTTTCTTTTCTTCTCTCTCTCTCCCCCACCTACCTACCTACCTTCCTGTTCCTTCCTTCCTTCCTTCCTTTTCTTCTCTCTCTCTCCCCCACCTACCTACCTACCTACCTTCCTTCCTTCCTGTTCCTTTACTTCCTTCCCCTCTCCCTCCCTCCCTCCCTCCCTTTCTTTCTTCTGACACACTTCCGGTGACGTCAGGGGTGTGTGGCCTTCTGACACTTCCGGTGATGTCAGGGGGTGTGGCATATGCAAATAAGTTATGCTAATGAGCTCCTGCACCTCTTTTTTTACAAAAGGACCCCTGCCTGTAAATATGCTTGCTAAAACCTCAGAAGTCAGAGAAGAGCCTTAATAAGATTTCCAGCGGGGCTCCAGTGTTCTTAATAGCTCCTGGACTGCCACATGACTAGCAGAGGCATTTTATATTATACAAGATGGCAAAAATTGCAGCATAATGTATGCAAAGTAAGTTGAACGGCATGAATTTGTTTCATTTGCATTACATATACAGGCTACAAAATTGAACTTTCTGTGGTATACATTTTTCAGGGTTTTTAAAGTCTGGATTGCATGCTCAATCCCAGCTACATCCCCGACAGGCCAGCACTGATGTCAAGCAGCTTGTGAAAATGCACTCATGTTCAGATAACTGCACAAGTTTAGCAGCTGCTGTGAACAGAAGTGACAACACCAGTCACCACTGTGATATAGGATCAGGTGCAAAGCACAAGCCATGTTATACCCATGTCATGCTGTTGAGCCACACAGCTAAGCAGGCTGACCCCGATGGTAGTGTGTAGTCAGCACAGGAGATGGACACATGATAGGAAGACCCCCATGGTGCAATCTTTAAACCAGGATTCCTTCCTGTCCTCCTGAATTGTTGGAGTATGGAAAGCTGCTATGCTGACTTGGCCTAACTCTGCCTTTGCACGGCAGTCCTGAATATTAAGCGTCAAAGCAATACAACGGATGCTGATCTCATTTTGGGTCAACATTCATACCCTTTAAGATAATGATTCAAGAGACCTGTGCTAGGTTGGTTTTATGTCAGCACCTAAGATGCAGCCACATTTCTGTTGTCTTCAGCCTTAGAAAAGGACACAAGACTGTTATTTCCCTTGAGTTTCATCCATATACACAGCATGTCAATGAGCTTGAATCTGCAACTTCAGATCTGTCTGGGCTTAAGACACACATACATTAAAGTAAAGAAATCCTCTAGTCTCTTTTCCAACAGTGATTAATTACAGCATGTACCATTAATCTCAGTATCTTCTCACTGGGGTTGATTTTTTAGGCTACACTCCCCGTCCTCCATTTCCAGCCTCTTACTGTGGTAGTTTTTATTGTTTTTCTAGATCCTCTCTTCCCGTTTCAGTTCATTGCTGTAATATTGCTATTTCATCCTGGTAAATATCATTTTTGCTATCTCTCACATTGTTCACAGTCACAGCATGATTTTAAAGGTTGTCTAAAGCATTTTCTTGTAGGAGTTAGGCCATTATCCTAACTTTTCTGTGATTTTTTTTTAACATGCCAAATTTCATGGGGAAGGTGGGATGATATCCTGCTGCCTTTCCCAAATGGATGTTCAGAGGCATCCAGCAGTCAATGCAAATCTCTGATTGGGAAGAGGCAGCAAGGAATTGCACCAGCAAACAGATAGGCAGTGCTTTTCATTTTTTGGAGGACTGAGAAATGGATTCCAACAAGCACTCTACTTCTCCAATACATGAAAACTTGTTTCAAATCTGATGACATTAAAATTTGACTTCCTGATTCAACCCATTTCTGCATCCAAAGATCTCTAGATGTAAGGGAGTAGGTGGTCCTTCAGGGATGCCAACCCCAAGCCACATATGGCTTTAAACATCAACACTAGCACAGTAAATTATGCCCAGAAACAAATTGGAAGCTAGTGCAGATGGGCCAAAACTAGGCTTGCCAAGTTCCCAGTTGGGGCAGGGGATCCCCCACTTTTGTAAGCTCTGGCCCACCACCAGCCAACTGGCTGGTGGGGGAACCCTACCCCCAAACAGATGTTTCAGCATGATGTTGGCGATACACTGATATCACTTCTGGAAGTGATGTCATTGCATTGGCAATGTCAGGGGCAATGCTATACTTTCTGGGCAAAACTATGGTTTGTAGCCATTTTTACCATAGAGTTTCACCTAAATAGTAGAGCATCACCTCATTGTCACTGATGCAATGATGTCACATCTGGAGTGACATCAGCACATCCCCACCCACCCCATAGAATGCTCCCCAAAAAACCCCACTGGCAGGAGGAAGGCACCTTGGCAACCCTAGCCAAAACTTAAGTGATATAGCCCCTATCCCCTCCAATCAACAACCTGGCTGAAGCATGCTGCACAAACTGAAGTTTCCAAACACTTTTCAAGAGCATCCCCATGTACAGTGCATTGCAATAATCTAGTCTAGTTGTAAATGGGGCATGCACCACAGTGGCCAGATCTTTTCTGCCCGGGAAAAGCTGCAGCTGGCTAACCAATCAAAGCTGGGAAAAGTTGTTCTTGGCCACAGCTGCCACCTGCTTATCCAACAGTAAGCTTGGGTTCAAGAGTATCTCCAAACTACAGACCTGTTCCTTCAAAGGGAATGCAATCCCATCCCAAACACGAAACCTTAATTCCTGGGTCAGACCTTCCACTCACCAGTAGAAGTTGCATCTTGTCAGGATTAAGCTTCAGTTTATTAGCCTATATCCACTCCAAAATTCCCTCCAGGCACCAGTTCATTATGTCCTACACCAGTCACCCACTGCATCTTTTCCTAAGCTCTTGAAATACTCACACTAGACTCTAAACCCTTAATGAAAATATTTATTTTTAAGGTGCATGAGAATTAGATGGAGCAGCTAAATATGGACCCAAAAGGAGCTTGATGGCAATCAGACAGTATCTGGGCAAGGGCCCCCAAAACCTGGAACCTGCCCTGAGCTGAAGCTTAGTCCTGAGACTATCCACCTCCAGGAGGAGCCTGGAGTTCTCATGGAATTAAAACTGATCTTCAGACTACAGAGATAAATTCCCCTGCAGGAAATTGCATCATCGGCACTACTGGGCTCCCATCCATCACCAAATTCCATCCTCCCCATTATAACTCCCAAATCACCAGGAATTTGCCAAGTCAGAGTTGGCAATCCTACCTGGCCATCAAGAAATTGTGGGAAGAGAGCTCAGATCTCAAAGAAATCAACCGGCCTTGGTCTATTCTGGGACATGAACAGTTTACATTATAGAGAAACACTGCTTTATTCCCTATCCTTGATAAGTTCCATTGTTCCATTGTTCCAGCTCCCAATAAAAATAAAGTTAATGCCTTACATATTAATTTTAAAAAAAGCTGGGGGGAAATTTGTATTTGCAGTTAATAAGTGATTTTTCCCCCTACCCGGCTTTACGATAGTAACCTAGCAACTTCATAGAGGCAAAGGGGAGTCCCTGGTGATGCCGCAAATGATTTGATTGTTATCACATTGCCTGATCTGACTTCAGCAAGTGTTTCAAAGTGTCCTTCTGCGTACCTGGAAAAGTTTGAGGGTAACTTGAAAGAGAAAGAACTAACAAAGCTCAGCAAAACTTTTTCATCCACTAATGTAGAAACACTAGGGTAAGGGTGAGGTATACTGTGTGCAGGATATGTGTATACCTCTATGATGAAGAATTTGTTGAATAGTCTTTTTAATCCAATTATATCTCTCTGTTTTGTTTTCTTTTTTGCTGCCAAGTCACAGCTGACTTATGGTGACCTCATGGGGTTTTCAAGGCAAGAGACCTTCAGAGGCGATCTCTGCATCACAGCCCTGGTATTCCTTGGTGGTCTCCCATCCAAATACTGACCAGGGCCAGCCCTGCTTAGCTTTCCAGCATCTGATGAGACTGAGCTAGCCTGGGCTATCCAGGTCAGGCATGTCTACCTAGCCCCATATCGAAAGGTTTCCATTTTATACAAATTGAATAGTGAAAGGAAACAATAATAATTCAATCGCTGCTGCCAGCTACTGGTCTATTCTTTCGACCTGAGTTTATGCTTTTTTTCTGCCAGAGGAGGTGGAAAGTGCAACTCCAGTGTCTCACCTCCTAGAGTGACAGAAGGTTCTCTCTTTTTTTAGCATTTTGAACTTCTTTATTAAGAGGAATTTGAAATGGGACTCACTCCCCAGCCCCCTTTGTTTTTGACCATAAAGTATCTGGAGTAGAACCCCAAGTGCAGATCTTTTAAAGGCATTGTTCTGACAGCAAGCCAGATCCCAGTCGCCCAAACCCCATCAACCCACTAGATAAGGCTTTTGAGAATCACAGCCCATGCCCAGAAGGTCCATTAACAGAGGAACAAGACTCCCAATTCACTTGACAAGATATCCCCCAAGGTTAGTGGGTACTACTCAGTGGCTGTGATCACACTGGCGGCTTGGCGCCTCTAACTGAATAAGATGAAAGTATTGTGCGGCATATCAGCCACACAGCACACCCTGCTGCAGGCTACCTATGGAGACATCCCGTGGTAAAGCGTCCACATTATTGCAGCACACTGACCTAAAAAAATTCAAATTTTTCAGACTGCCAAATCCATTCTGTGTGCAGTCCCCTATGTTCAGACATCCAGTCATGTGCAATGAATGTGTGGGGAAACAAAAACACCACTACAGAGGTGGTGGCTCTTTAACCCAGCTCCAAGTCATCCTCTGATGGGGTGAGTACGCCCAGGGAACGCCTGACAGGTGTGGCTGTGTGACCAGGCCCAATCCATTTGTGAAATGTGCCTATATCGGGCCAAATTGCCAGCCTGAACATAACCAATATTATGTCAAAAGGGTATGCCAAAGAGTTCACCTCTCCTCTAACCCACTTACCCCCATCATCCAATCTTCCCATCCCATCCCCAGAAATCTTCTTGGAGGTCAACACACACCTGAGCAAAAAAGCACTCAGTGACAGAAGGCTCTTCAGCCAAAGCCTGGCCAGCTTGGTATGGGCCCCAGTGCTACAGACAGGTCTCCCTGGGGAGATTTGGGCTGGCTGGGGTTCTTTTTTAACTGTTGTGTTATTCAAGACAGAACAAAGAAAAATCCAGAAAGGCAAGTACATTTTTTAAAAGTTAAGAAAAATGAAAGAAAATTAATGTTTACAGTTGTTAATTGGTGTGAAGCTTTTAATGTGAATTTGTTTAAAGTGTTATTATTAATGCTGTTGCCCCTTTTTGTGAGATGCCTTGGGACCTTTTGGGGAAAGACAGGGTATAATACTTCAATAAATAAAGGATGCCACAGCCTTCAAGTTCCTCATCAAAACTCACATTATCCATGAAACTTCTGGCATAAATCCATAGCTTCTGTTCTACTGAGACTATGCCTAAGTAGATGTAACTGGAATCTGCATGTATTCTTCCGTTTTAGCATCTCCTTCCCCTCCCATTATCTGTATCTCTTGTCTACATTTTCAAATTATATGTCCTATGGGCCTATCTTCTTACACTCTCTAAAATGTTATGCACATAAATAAATAAATAGTAGTTAGATTAATAATAACAGCAGGGCTATTTGTCCCTTTACACAAGTTCTAGGTCTAAGAAATGCACATGCCTATAACAGTGCATTGGAAGTAATGTGACATCCAGGTGTGCATGAACACTAATTTTCACATGCTTCTCTTTATTGTAATTAAATGTTCATCCTATAGAAGCCAAATGGGTTGTGGTCTTTGGGAGATCTTCTATGAATGACCCCATTTTTGGAAGTTAGCCAAGGCCTTCTCTGTGGTGATTCTCCAGTTATGCTTGTCTGGCATTTTCATTATTTTCATTATTGAGTTTTAGCTCCCAGGCCAAAAATACTTTTAGTTGCCCAAACTTTTAATTGAATGAAACCTTCTGGCCTCATTGCTACTTTTATTAATTTTATTTATAGTGGTTATTGTTCTTGCTGTGGTTTTTTAATGCAAAATCTCTATGGATTGAAAATGAGGGGAATAGGGGGGTTTAGCTGTTAAATGAAAAAATGAAAATGGTAAAGGTCAAAAGGAAAGAATGTCAAGTACTGAGATCGGAAATTATTTATACACAGCATAGATTGTCTGAAGCAGCAGAACAAAGTCTGCGTCCAATCGCACCTTTAAGACCAACAAAGTTTTATTTGGGGGTATTAAAGAAAGCTTATACCCAGAATAAAACTTTGTTGGTCTTAAAGGTGCCACTGGACTCAAACTTTGTTATACACAACATGTAACCACAGTAACACTTAACAATTTTTTAGGGCTTTGAACATTCAAAGCACTTTACTACTTTATCTTACTGAAACTTTCACAACAGCCCTGTAAGGTTGGCCAGTTTTATTATCCCAATGTTTTATTTATTTGTTTGTTTATTTATTCAAACATTTATATGCTGCCTCTTCAGAAACCTGTTCAGGGCCAGTAACAAAACAAAATCACACAGGCATGTTGTGAATGGATCAGGTCTAGGCTAAGGGGATAGCTTGCCTCTGCCCAGTAGTACATTTGTCACAGAGTCAGGATTTCAAACTAGGATTTTACAGACCACAAGTTATTCTTCTGGCAAGTATCATCCACTACCTCCCATTAGGAATCTTGTTCATTCTAATTAGAATGCCCATGTCAAGGGCAGTGATGCTCTATATTGTTGGTGCTTTGGGGGGGGGGGCAACAGTATTAGGGCTTTTGGAGTTCTGACCCTGCTGGTGGACCTCCTGATGGCCCCTAGGTTTTGGCCACTGTGTGACACAGAGTGTTGGACTGGGTGGGCCACTGGCCTGATCCAACATGGCTTCTCTTATGTTCTCATGTTCCCCCTTTCTCAAACCCCACCCTCCCCAGATTTCACTCCCCCATATCCAGGAATTTCCCAATTCTAACATGGGTGTCAACAGTTCTGTTTCTTTCACACTCATGCTTGGATCATTTGTGCTGGTATATCTGCCAGCAACAACAGCATCAGAATGTTACATTGCATTTCCTCATCGACTGATTTACCCATCCTAAGATTCCAATACACATTTTGTGACAGCCAGTCAATATATTAATTCTCCTTCCTTCCCCCCACCCCACCCCCGCTCATTCTCCAGATCATTCTTTCCAGATCTGATTTCAAATAATTTTGTAGGGCAACGTGGAAAACCTTATGTATTGTACTTCCCATTCTGCAGATAATTAGAAGATATTTTGTCTGCCCAGCTGTCATTTCAGCAATTTTAAAGAACTCTGCATTCTCCCGACATTCATTTTTAAAAGGTGAACTGCATACTTAGTTTAGTCTATGACAGCAGAACAATTCCCAAAAGAGTTCCAGATCAAAACATTCTTCTTAAGGCACAACTGACTGATTCAGTGATGTTAGCTGCTGCCAGAAGTGGGAGGGAAACCCTTTTAGTACTCAGTACTAATTATAACATGATAATAAAAATGAATGTATCTCTGTTCTCACACATTCCCCAAGTGAGGAAGTGATAAGCATTGTTTGATGGATTTGGTACTGGTATTGATTGTTCAGTGCCTATAACAGAATCTGCAGCTTAATCAGATCTGCAAGTGCCCACTCTATTACTAATGTTGCCAAAGAGGGTTAAGTGTGAAAAGCAGGGGGTTGCATTGCCAGGTAAATAAAAATCCTCCATAAGGAGGATTCTTACGGAATCTCTAACACTGCAATCCTAAACAGAATGTGAGGTGCCCCCTGTGGTAGGCAGTGTTCCCTCTAAGCTGAGTTCCTGTGAGCTAGCTCACAGTTTTTTAGCCTCCGGCTCACAGGTTTTTGTCTTAGCTCAGGAAGGATGGCTCCAGAGCACACTAATGCATGCAGCAGCCAAATCGCTCACTCACAACTTAAATGCCAGTAGCTCACAAAGTAGAATTTTTGCTCACAAGACTCCACAGCTTAGAGGGCACATTGGTGGTAGGGATGCCAACCTCTAAGTAGGCCTTGGAGATCTCCTGGGATTACGACTGATCTCCAGTTCAGTTCCCCTGGAGAAAAAGGATGCTGTGGAGCCTGTGTGGCATTATATACTCTAAAGCCCCTTTGAAGGGTAGTGAAAACCAGGGAGGATTGTGAGGCACTCCAGGGAGGATTGTGAAGCACTCCAAAGGGATCTGTTGAGGATGGGTGAGTAGGGATTAATGTGGCAAATGGGGTTCTGATGGCACCTGGTATTTCTGGCCACTGTGTGACCGAATGTTGGGCTGGATGGGCCATTGGCCTGATCCAACATTGGCTTCTCTTATGCTCTCATGTTCCCCCTTTCTCAAACCCCACCCTCCCCAGATTTCACTCCCCCATATCCAGGAATTTCCCAACCCAGAGTTGGCAACCCTCTTTCCTCTCTGCTAGTGACATCATCAAGCAGAGCCAATCCTTAGGCAGGAGCTACATTGGGAAGGAGGCAGCTCCTGGCACTCCTGTCAGCAAAAATGGATTACTGCTGTTTGTCTGAGCCCACAGTAAGTCCAGGGAGCATCATGTAGCCAGACTGAAAGTTACATCCTGTAAGTTACACCCTCCATGGGCCTGCAACCAAAGGTGGCTCAGCACAGAACCAAAAAAGGCTCTTTTAAAAATAAAATGAAAAGTTTACATTAATGTATATTGGAAGGATAGTTGTGATAGCAGAATAACTAGTATGTGAAAGGAATGGCAGGCAAAAATTTTGATGTTACGTAGTTAGATTGTATGTGTACCACTTCCTAATAATAGATTGGCAAAAAAACCAATAACAGTGTTTGGGCTGTAGAAAGTTTATAAATTATTAATCAACATGTGAAGTGTATATTTTTAGTTATGCACACGAGCTTTCTTATACTGTCTCTTTGTTGATTTCTTGCTCTGAATGTTGATGTAGTTTTGCTGTTTAATAATAATAGGCTGCTGACCAGGGCCTATGGACTTCAAAAGAAGAAGAGGAGGAGGAGGTTGGATTTATACCCTGCCCTTCACTTGGAGTCTCACAGCAGCTCACAAACTCCTTCCCCTTCCCCTCCCCACAACAGACACCCTGTGAGGTAGGTGGGGCTGAGAGAGCTCTGACAGAAACTGCTCTTTTTCAAGAACAGCTGTGCCAGAACTATGGCTTGCCCAAGATTCCAGCAGGTGCAAGTGGAGGAGTGGGGAATCAAACCTGGTTCTCCCAGATTAGAGTCCGCGCACTTAACCACTGGCTCTCTGACAAATAAGGATGTAACTCTGCTTAGACCTCTGCGCTGTCCAGGGTATCAGAGCATCTTTTGGGGTAGAGGGAGCCAGTTTGGTGTAGTAGTTAAGTGTGTGGACTCTAATCTGGGAGAACCGGGTTTGATTCCCCACTCCTCCACTTGCACCTGGCTGGATGACCTTGGGCAAGCCATAGCTCTGTACCAGCTGTTCTCTCAAGGACAGCTTGGGAAAAAGCTCTCTCTGCCCCACCTACCTCACAGGGTGTCTGTTGTGGGGAGGGGAAGGGAAAGGAGCTTGTAAGCCGCTCTGAGACTCCAAGTGAGTGAAGAGCGGGGTATAAATCTAATCTCTTCTTCTTCATCATCATCTTTTGAAAAGCAGATGTGGTAGGAATTGGCCACTATTTTCTGAGGAATTGTTCTTTTAACCTCATTGCAAACTTGGATCTATTTTTGTGCAACAACTTCTACAGTCAGTGTTGGTTTATGTACACAATTGCTGCTGCTGCTGTTTTTGCCTCTGTGTGGGATACATCTGGCAGCAAACCTGCAGTGAAACCTGCAAAGTTCCATCTGCAGTTCCATCTCCAGAGCTCGGTTCTAGCAAGCTGATGGTCACATTCCCACAACAGAAAAAATGAATTCAAAGATGGTACACCCAACGTGTGGTGACATCAGATAATCACTGAATAAGATAGTCATCTGTGGCCATGTTCTAAAAGCCAGGGGTACAGTCTTCAATCTATTGACTTGGATTTGTTGTTTAAAATGACCAGTTGTTTAACTTGTTTGCTGGAGTTTCTAAAATTTCTAAAATTATACTATTATTTCTAAAATACTATTATTATACTATTATTTCTAAAATTATACTAACTGACAACATGCCTTCTATATTGTTGTTGTTCAGTTGCACAGTCGAGTCCAACTGAGAGCCACAGTTGAGAGCCAGTTTGGTGTAGTGGTTAAGTGCGCAGACTCTAATCTGGGAGAACCAGGTTTGATTCCCCACTCCTCCACTTGCACCTGGCTGGATGACCTTGGGCAACCCATAGCTCTGTACCAGCTGTTCTCTCAAGGACAGTTTGGGAAAGAGCTCTCTCAGCCCCACCTACCTCACAGGGTGTCTGTTGTGGGGAGGGGAAGGGAAAGGTGTTTGTAAGCCTCTCTGAGACTCCCTTGGGGAGTGAAGGGCGGGGTATAAATCCAATAAATCCAATCTTCTTCTTCTTCTTCTCTTTATGACCCCATGAATCACATCACACCCGGCCCTCCTGTCTTTGCCATCCTCTGGAGTTTGCTCAATGTCATGTTTGTTACATTAGTAACACTGTCTAACCATCTCATCCTTTGCCATCCCCTTCTTCTTTGACTTTCAATCTTTCCCAGCATCAGGGTCTTCTCCAGTGAGTGCTCCCTTCTCATTTGGTGGCCAAAGTATTTGAGCTTCTGCTTCAGTATCCAGCCTTCCAGGGAACAGTCAGGGATGATTTCCTTTAGGACTGACTGATTTGTTCTTCTTGCAGTCCAAGGGACTGCAAATCATGATGAATCATTTTATTTCTTACAGCTGCACTGTAAGGATGTCTTTGGAGGTAAAAATGACTAGTTGTCGAGAGTAACATAGGTAGGTATGACTCACGTGAAGTTTCTTGGCCTTCTAAGGTCAAGCTAGATGCAATACTGGATCCACAAATGATCTTGTCTGATTTTTTTATCGTACAATGGGTCCCATGGTGTGTGTGAGGAGGTTCCCTTCCTTCCTGCACCATTTTCTCATCCTCAAGAGTTCTGGGGCTGTTGAGTTCAACAAAACAGGCATATGAGAAATGAATTGTTCTACATCTCCCAACTAGTAGTCCTGAAGTTGCTGCTATTTAGCAATAAAATCCTCCCAGGATCATTTCATACATTTTCGAACACCTCATTTACTTTGACCGTAAAATGACTCCTGGGTACTCAGCTGGCATAGCTTGCTTTTTCTTCTCCTTCTCTCGCCCTCTCTCTCATAAACTTTCATATGGTGACAAAAATCCACCACAAAATATCTTTCACAGATTGTACAATCTTTGGGGCTTTACATATTTTGCATCTTTCTAATTAGAGATCTCCGTGTGCTATTAATTTGAAGGCACAAAGTTAAAACCAGTTAGATTTTAATCCTCAGAGCAGAAGGTAAAGTGAAATGTAATATATACGCTAAAAGCCACAATGCTTATGAAGCTTATTATGATGCAGCCTTGTCTCAGAATCTTTCATATTAGACCGTGCCATGATAGCTGAAAGGGAAATGGAGTTCTGGCCTCATTGGTGGATCTTCTGATGACACCTGGGATTTGGCAACTGTGTGACAGAGTGTTGGACTGGATGGGCCATTGGCTTGATCCAACACAGCTTATGTTCTTACATGAATTCTAGTGCTAATGTTTATGGAACAGGACTACTGATTATTTTACTTCCACTTACAGTTCCTGAGGTCCATTCCAGTATGTCTTTTAGAACAAAGCTCACTCCCAAGGAATCTCACATCAAGTCAATCTCTCTGTTGCATTTTTATCCCATCCTTCCCACAAAGAGCTCAGGGTGGTAGACATGGCTCTCCCTTCTCTATTTTATCCTCACAACAACCCTGTGAGGTGGGCTAGACAGTGCCCAAGGTCACCCAGACAGCTTTATGGCCGAGTGACAAGTTGACCTCAGGTGTCCTAGATTCTAGTCTGCTCCACTGCTCTTGGAAATCATTATCTGCTTCATCTGTAAAGAAGAAGTGTGTTGAAGGAGCAGCCTTAGCTAGCATTGCAGAATTGTTGACAGATTTAGAAGTTCTGTAAAGAATATTCAGTTTTCCTCACCCTCTTGTCTTTCCTGTCCTTTGGCAGGTAATTTAACGCTTCCTATAAAAAGCAACATTCACTAAAACCTCAGATAAAGTCAAATGTTCCCATGTATCGCTGTCTGTTATTTATTTATTTATTTTTAATTCACCGCCCCAGCCCTGCTCTCCAGCTGGTTCAAGGATATGATCAGCGGAGGTATACTGTGGCACTCTTAACTGTCCTTTGCACTGGGCTGATTTATGGAGCGGCTTTCCACTTTTCCTTCTACCGCCTGTAATGTAATATAAAAGGAAATATAAAATGGAGCCATAAAATAATTGATTCACTGGCATATACTATCAAATGAACTTGCGGTTCAAAAAAGAAAAGAAAAGCAAGGAGCACGATAGATGATAGTCACGTCTAACAGTGACAGATGCCAGAAGAGGCTTAGAAAATGAAGCTAATGCTAAACTTATTTGCCCAGCAGATAGGAAAGACGACACTGACAAGAAGTTGTCTTCTTTCCAATGTAATTCATCATGGTTCTTCCTGGATTTCATTGTCCTTGTTTCTAATATATCATGCATGTGTGGGTACCGAACATTCTTAGGTCACAGTTTCAATGCAGGGGTCACTTGATTATCTTAGTCCCATGATTTGTGTTAGACCCATGAACCACACACACACCCTGAGGTAATTTAGAGGGGATTTGGTATTAACAATAGCTATCTGTCAAATATTGCTATAGGTGGCCTTCAGGTGACATTGGACAACATTCTCCTGTGTACCGTTATGAAGCTGCCATTGGTCTATCTAGTCTAGATTTGTCTATTTTGACTGGCATTGACTCTTAAAATACTGCAGCAGAGAATGTTGTTGTTCCCTCACTCAGATGCTTTTAATGAAAAAAAATTGAAACTATGTGGTAAATGATTGGTTAAAATTTTTTGACAAATTTTTTTGATGAAATTATGGACAATCTCATAGAGTACTAAGGAAGGCTGAGATTTAATTTAACAAATTGTTATGTTTCAGGTTGTTTTTTTAAAAAAATCTATTTTCTTGCAATCTGTATAGCAGCACCACTTTGGGCTAGTTGAAGAGTTTGTTTGGTCCTTAAAATGCAAGACATCAATAGCTGAAGATAAGACCTAGACTAGTATGCACCACAGATAGCACAGTAGAGATGCTAATCAGTCATCAATAGATGTCTCCTTGTGCTTCTCCAAAGCCTATAACCTCCTGTTTGTGGTAAACAAAAAAGTCTATGCAATACCTCCAATTCAGTCATCACAAAGCATCTAAGACATTTCTCCCCTTTCGCTACTGTCTTAGGAAACACGGCTGCTTTGTATGCCTTCTCTAAATGATATTCCATAGGTACTAGCCTCCAGCTAATGTGTGCTAGTTCAATCAACGGGTAGTCATAATCAAAATACTATTTCCTGCACTCTGCTAGATCAGGTCAGTAGCCTGATCTGAACAGCCTCCCAAAAAACTCCTCACTTATTTCATCACGTGCAAAAAGGCAAGCTGAACAACATGGTAAATTATTTTTTCTAGCATAAGTATAATCGTTGGTTACTACTATGTTAGAGCATATTGAAGTCAAAGATAGCTTGCTGAATAAGAGGTAGGCTTATTCAACCATGCGTGGGCATCCCTTGATTTATCTGACTGGCAGCTGAAGTTATGAACTGTCACTAATTAAAAACACAAGGATAGGATAGGATAGGATAGGATAGGATAGGATAGGATAGGGCAGGGCAGGGCAGGGCAGGGCAGGAATATCTGTAATGTTGTATTTTTAATGAGCCCACATATGCAGGCCAGCTCTGGATTGTCATTATCAGGACATGTATGGGTATATTTGAACCAGCCATTAAGCTATAACACAAAAGCAAGGTATAAAAGTTGACCATTAAAAAAAAACTAGCAAAGATCAAAAATATTACAACCCTAATCCAGGAACCTTCAAGTAGAGCAACACATATTCAGTAGGCTGAATATGATATTTAAATAGACTGTGGGGTACATTCCAAGGGCCTTGGGAGTTGATTATCAGTTCCTTAATATGTCACTAAGAAAGATGTTCAGAGGGAGGAATTGCAAGCTAAATAGCAGTTTTCAGTGAGGATATCCCACTTGGAGAGAATTAAGTGATCATAATGAAGCAACCACTCCCTTCAGTGTAGACCATACACTGAACATGAGTCAGATGTGTGATGTGGTAGCTAAAAAGGCAAATGCAATTTTGGGCTGTCTCAAAAGAAGTATAGTGTCCAGATCACACAAAGTGATAGTATTGCTTTACCCTGCTCTGGTTAGTCCTTGCCTAGAGTATTGTGTTCAGTTTTGGGCACCACAATTTAAGAAGTACATAGACTAGCTGAAATGTGTCCAGACGAGGGCAACAAAGATAGTGAGGGGTCTGGAGACCAAGTCCTATGAGGAAAGGTTGAAGGAGCTCGGTATGTTTAGCCTGGTGAGGAGACGACTGAGAGGTGATATGATAACCATAGGCTTACCATTCCCAGGTCAGGTCGAGTGAATCACCTGCTTTCCCATGCTCCTTTCTGCCATGGGCCAACTGGCCAATGGGAGGAAATTACCCCCACCCACCCAAACATGACATCACTTCTGGAAGTGATGTCAGCATGTCAGAGACATAGGGGGCAATGCTCTGCTTTTGGGGCAAAATTGCCCTCGAACCATAGAGTTTTGCCCAAAAAACAGAGCACCAACATGATGATGTCACTTCCAGGTGACATCAGCACATCACACAATGTCTGCACCCACTCCAGCAACACCCCCCCAAATCCCCCCACCAATACAAAGGAATGACCTGGCAACCCTAGACAACAATCTTCAAGTACTTGAAGGGCTGTCATATAGAGGATGGTGTGCAGTTGTTTTCTGTTGCCCCAGAAGGTTGGACCAGAACCAACAGGTAGAAATTAAATCTACAGAGTTTTCAGCTAAACATGAGGAAGAACTTCCTGACAGATAGAGTGGTTCCAGTTTGGTGTAGTGGTTTGGGAGCCATTTTGGTGTAAAGCCAGTTTGATGTAGAGCCATTTTGGTGTAGTGATTAAGAGTGGTGGACTCTAATCTGGAGAACCAGGTTTTATTCCCCACTCCTCCACATGCAGCCAACTGGGTGACCATGGGTCAGTCACAATTCTCTCAGAGCTGTTCTCTCAGAGCTCTCTCAGCCTCACCTACTTCACAAGGTGTCTGTTGTGGGGAGAGGAAGGAAAGGAGATTGTAAGGCAGTCTGAGACTCCAAGTGAAGAGCAGGGTATAAATCCAACTCTTCTTTCTCTTCTTCTTCCTCCTCTTCCTCCTCCTCCTCAGTGGAACAGGTTTCCTTGAGAGGTGGTGGGGTCCCATTCTTTAGAAGTTTTCAAACAGAGGCGAGATGGTCATCTGTCAGCAATGCTGATTCTGTGAACTTAGGCAGATCGTGAGAGGGAGGACAGGAAGGCTTGCATCAGTAACTTAGTTCTTGTGGACCTTTCTTACACACCCAGGAAAATGCTGATTGCCACTTTGGGGTCAGGAAGTAATCTTCCCCAGGCCAGTTTGGCCAGGGATCCTGAAGGAGGGGTGGGGTGTGTTGACAATTTCTGGGCATGGAGCAAGGGTCACTGGGAGTGTGTGGGGGGGGGGGGGACTAATTGTGAATTTTCTGCATTGTATTTGTCTGAAAGTCCAGTCTCCCATTCCTTCCTTGCAATAATACTGTGAGGAAGGTTGTGGTGAGAGAGAGTGACTAGATCAAGGGTCTCCAGTGAGCTTTATGAGGGGTTCTGAACTTGTGAATCCCAGATCCTAACCTGATCTGCTAACCACAGCAGCCCACTGGCTCCCCAGTTTCTGTAATGTGGCTCACATTTCGTCCATTCAGGGTCAGCGTCAGTATACCTTGAGGTGAGGCATCTGCCAGGGTCCAGGGCTTCTGGCAGGTCCCATTGCTGCCGAATTTCCCCCTCCCAAGCCATCCCCCTGTCTTCTGACTTGTGAGTGTTCCACCACCCACAAGTCCAGCTACATACACTGCCATCAGGGAAAGGGCCGCAGATAATGCAGATGGCTGTGAGCGGGCCAGGGAAGGATGCATGGGCAGGTAATGAGACACTTGTGGGCAGGGGTCATCTCGTAGAAAAAGAGGTGCAGGAGCTCATTAGCATAATTCATTAGCATAACTTATTTGCATATGCCACACCCCCTGACATCACCAGAAGTATGTCAGAAGGCAAGAAAGAAGTAAGAGACAGAGAAAGAGAAAGAGAAAGAGAGAGAGAGAGAGAGAAAGCTGGCAGAGAGGGGACAGCTACTAATCCAAGCCTCAGAAATACCACTGTTCTGGGATGATAGCTTCCGTGGTGGCTGAAGCCTTCCGAAGGCTGGTCAGAGGAACAAGGACCTTTCCAGGGGACGGGGTCATTTTGCTGCAGCCATGACACAAGCAGGCATTCCCCCGCGGAGGGGGGGGCTGGCACCAACTCCCAGAGCTGCGCTCCCCCGAGCTCCTGCTCGAAATGACCCCTGCTTGTGGGAATAGCTGGGAAGGAGGGCTCTGGGAACTCTCTGCTCAGCCCACCCACCACCCACCCCCGGTCCAGTTCATAGTCATGGACAGACCACTGACAAATCCAAATGGGACCAAGTAAGTGGCTCTGAACAATACTATCATGTTTTATGGGGGTGATAAAATGAACTTATTTTGCCACTGGTGCAGAGGTGTAAGCGTGTGAAATGTTGCTTTTATTTGTAAAGTACCAGCAGAGTGCAGAGAGCATATTTATTCAAAGAAAATGCTGGACCAGAGACTGTATGCAACAACCTGGAGATAGATAGATAGACCCTTTTAACCTCAGTCACCCCCAAATCAGAAGCATGTGAACAAAAATACAGAAAGAAAAATAAAGACCACTGTTTGTCAATTTATGTTTTGTGCTTCATGCCCTGTGCTTGCTGCATTGTTTCCCCAGCCCTTTTGTATGTTACAGCACTTCAAGGATTACGGGGAAAGTCAAGCATGGTACCTGTTTTATAGTTAAATAAATGGTAGCTGATGTGCTGGAGCAATAAAATCACAACCTGCCTTGGTGAGTTAACTTTTTCCCTTTTACAAATGCTTTCAAAAGCAGCTCAGAATCTAGTAACTCAAAATATTTATATGCCAGCATGTGTCAAGGGTCACTGAAGGCATCATTATATCTTGTGCTTCATGAACTCGGAGACTAATCTATGCCTGGATACAAAGAGGGGGATAGAAAATACAGTTGCTACACTGGGTTGGGGTAAGAATTTTAGAATACAACTATAGAGGGAGAACTTGAGGAGGTCGTTAAAAGCACTGTGCGCTTGGGACTTGAACCCAGTTCATTCCAAGTGGGTAGCTGTGTTGGTCTGAAGCAGCAGAACGAAGTTTGAGTCGAGTGGCGCCTTTAAGACCAACTAAGTTTTATTGAAGGTATAAGCTTTTGTGTGCACACACACTTCTTCAGATACAATGAAATGGAAATTACCAGTCCATACATATATGTAGAGGGTGAGCATACAGCATAATGAAAATGTTTAACAGATTCAAGAACCAAACAAGAATAACAAGTTTAGCTTATATGGTTACAATTTCTTTGTGTTTAATTCTAGGGGGGGAATATAGTGAAGGAAATAAGTGTGTCAAAATTGAAGACTGATGGGCAGATGTATCCTTCATTCTGGAATGCTGAAAGTAATTAACTGAGACCATGCCATTACACTCCATCCATCTCCTCTCAAGCATGGAGGTGACCTTACAGCATCTTCTTCTCTGAAGTGGGATGATTGGCTGTGTAGAATTATTTCCCCTGTCCCCAGACCAGAGAAATGCATTCCAATGTGCCATTCCAAATTACATTATATTCTACAATTTGTTATGTTACATTACAATCTACTATTCTAATCTATTATTCCGAATAAGAAATAAAATAAAGAGGATGTATGGCCCTTCTGGAGGATTGGTACAACTCTCAGTGCAATCCTACCCCTTTAAAATTCAGTTACTTCCATGAGCTTAGAAGGTTACAACTCTGCCTAGGATGGCACTGATTATGAGCTACATCTCAGTTCAGAGGTCACCAAGCAAGCCTTGTGGCCAAGACTGGCAGGCAAACTCTGGTAACCAGTGGGAGGGTCATGGTTGAGGGGCCAGCACTGTGAGCATAATGACATCCCCAGAAGTGACTGCAGTCATTCTAGGGACTTCCAAAAAACTCTGCTCCAAGAAATCTGATTGGTTAGCATCAGCTGAGCAGAGAAAGACCTGATCTGGATGCTGAGGAGAACTCAGGCCATTTCCTCATTACAGTCTGACCTCTTTTTACTGGCAGGTTGAATTCCCATCTGATTATTTGACTTTGTGTCACACGTTCTGCAATAGGGGGGTTTCCTTTGTATGATTCAGGAGCAGACCTGATTCACGCATTCCACAGTTGCTTTGGAAGGTGGCCATGCCACCTCCCATTATGCAGTTTGTCATTAACAACCGTGGCACTAATGATAGCACACTTCCTGTTTTGATTGACTTTCTAAGATACAGGATGGCTGCTCTGCTGCTTTCTCTAATGGCTGGAGCCATGGCTTTGTTGGCTAGCTTGTCTAATAAAAATAAGATCCTGGGATTGAATCTCAGTGGTGCCTCCTGAAGAGTTGCTTTTCTTTTGCATCCAGAAGTGTGTCTTATTTTATGCCCAACCCTCTACTTTTTCCTGGGCCAGACATCAAAACGTTGTAAAAAGATCACAGTCCCTGTAAATGCCTTCTCCAAGCCATGGCCATTTCAGTGATTTAAAAAGGAATGCCCCCTTAAAATGGCTTTTACAAGCCATTTCAGCAATCCCTCTCAATCCCCTGTTAGGCTGAAAAAGATGCAAGCGATCCCTTTCACTCCCCCACCCCTGGCTTCCAAGCGTGGTGCCTGCTTGCAAAAGCCATTTGAAGGGAAGGATCCCTTTGAATGTATTTTAGAAGATCCCCCCCTTCCATTATGCTGGCATCGGAGAGCTACTTCAAGCAGAAAGGAGGGGGGAAGATCCACAAACCTCATGAACCCAAACTGGTTTGTGAAGTGTGGGCGGTTCATCCTGGTTCACGGTTCATGAAACCTCATGAACTACGAATCAGGACGAACCTGCAGTTTCCTGGTTTGTGGCCATCCCTAATCCTAAATCACTGAGAAAAGCTTATGAAATGCTCAGTAGTCTGAAACATGAACTAAAGTATGTGCATATACTAATTTACAGCAGAATTCTATATTGAGTTACCTCAGAAATTTTATCCCCTGATTTCACCTGACCTTTCCCCACTATGTTGAATAAAATATTTTTTTACTCTGGAATTTCAAAATGCCTCAAATTCCATTTCAGTTGTTTAAGTTAAAAGGGGCTCATGACCATTTCCTCAGGTTCCTGGGCTGAGTCAGCAGTAAAATATCATATTGTGATGGGGTGGGACAGCCAGAGTTCTTTAGAAGAAGAAGAAAATAGATAATCTTGCCTTTGAGGGAGGGAAGTAAAGGACAGGGTGTCATACACGCTAATGCACAACTTTTTAGAATAACTATCTTTTTCAAAGAAATTTAATAAAAATTACCAGGTGCTCTCCAGAGAGTTCCAAAAAGTTGGTTAAAGGGCTTCTATATATAGACTTGTTAGACTTTTTATTTTATTTTATTAAAAATAGCTGGATCCTTCCTTCACCTCACAGGGCATTGTAAGCTGCTTCTCATGCCCATCTGCACTTCAAAACAAAAGGTCAAGATATGCATGCAAAATTAACCATGTAGTTTCCTATGCTGCAGCTAGGGATGTGCATTCGGTTCGTTCGAACTGATTTGTTCAAACCAAATGCACCCTCGAAAATGGCCCATTTGGCCCCCTTTTGGGCAGCCACAGGTCGAATCAGATTCTCTGATCTGATTCGGCCCGCTGCCAAATTGCCGCTGTAAAAGTAACTTTTTTTCCACCACAGAGAACAATGGAGGGGATGGGGCAACGTGTTTGGGGGCCCATAGAATTGGACCCCCTGGTCCAATCCTCTTGACACCTGGTAGGTATTTGGGGGTGAGGCCCCAGCAGCTACCCTATGAGTTAAGAGCCTCTCCCTCAAACCCCTCCCCTCCAGCCCCTCATATACCCTATGAGTTTTTGCCATTGGCTTCAATGGCCCATAGAGTATAAAGGGGCCAAAACTGACATTCGGCCAGCGGAATGACTCCCAAATTGGCTGCATTGCCAAAACTGACATGCGGGGGGTCATTCGGCGGCTGGAACAGATGCAGCCTGATTTGGCTCGAGCCAAATCAGGCCGAGTTTTTTTTGTTTGTTTTTTTGCACACCCCTAGCTGCAGCCAATAAGTATTTGATGGAGGTGCTTGGTTCAAGCAGAATAGAACTGGCTATTATTGCAGTAAATCATGCCAGAATCTGATTATCATAACAAATAAAATACACAATACTCCGTGGAAACAACAAATAACTTATTAAAACACTATTGCTCAAGCCAAATGTACATAACCAAAAAACCTTCCCATGCAAGACCAAAAGGCAATACACAGTCCTTATATACACTGCAGTCTTCCTGGCTGTTTCTGAGTTGCCAACTTCCAGGTCTGCAGGGAGGCTAAACACCAGGCTGACATCTCCTGTCAGCCGAGAGAGTTTCGATGTACTTCTTCAGAGCCAATATTCTATGGAACCACACAGTTTACATATTTTATATGCCTTATCTTGCTCCCACATGGGCTCGTTATGCTCCTGTCGGCAAAGTGGTTCTTACTTACACAAACTCAACTTGCATATTTAAAAAACGAATCTGATTATCTTCACATTTTATTATCTCGTCCAGGCTGCAAGAACATGATGCAGACAATATCTAGTCATGTTTAAGCAGTAGGATAAAGGATGTTTTTTAAAAAGTCTTTAAGTGTAGGAAAAAATGTGGACTGTGATGTCACACTGCTTTTCATGTTCTAGTACTAATAGTTTTATATCACATCTAACCTGGGAAGCCTTTTAAATTAAGTCTTCTAGTCTGTATTGGATATGTGGATCCTGGAAAGCAATTCAGGGGCTCAGTCACCCACATTTCAAATCATAATGTAATTCAACTTCAAATGTCTAACTAATTCCTTTTAAATGTCAGTTTATTCATAGCCATAATTCTTCATTTAATTCTGCCCAATATTTGAAAGACTTCCTCATGAGATTCCATAAAATTGCAGAATTGGTGTGTGGTTTAAATTATCCCAGTGGTTATTAGTTTCTTTCTTATATCTGCTGCGTGCTTTACATAAACATGACTTTTGAGGGGCTGTGTTTCTTTTTCCAGATAGGAGGGCACTATGTGTGAAGCAATTAACATTAAGCTGAGAAACTCTTGTTTTGTATTTTCCTGGCAGTTTGGTTCAAATACTAAAATACCAATGGTTTTAAAAAAAAAAAATCCCCTAAAAATGTGATTATTTAATGCTTTGTATCCATCTTTTATATACTACAGTTGTCAAGGAACTGGTGTGATTTGTTAAGTCTTTTCCAGTAAGTAAGTGTTGGGGAGGGACTGTAGCTTAGCGGCAGAGCCTCTGCTTCTCATGCGGAATGTTCTTGGTTCAATCTCTGGCACCTCCATTTAAAAGGATCAAATGGTAGATAATGTGAAACAGTTCCACCTGATACCCTGGAAAGCATCTGCCAGTCTGAGTGGACAATACTGACTTCTATGGACCAAAGTGTGACTCAGAATAAGGTAGCTCCATGAGTTCACATCTGGGTTTTTTTTTAAAAGTCCAAGCATCCCAGATGCTTACACATAATTCAAATTAAATCTTCAACAAATAACATGTGTATGAAACTAATGAATAAAAATCCTGTTTACCAATTAGTGCAGCCCAATTAAAACTTAAGCTGATAATTTTATAAACCTCTGAGATTAAAAAGAAAACAATGCTCAGTGTGTGACTCCATAGTGCGTACCAGGAGAATCATTTACTGGGAGATAACCATTGTGAAGTGTGAAGGTGATAACAGACTTGGAGCCAAGTGCTTCCCCAGCGTTGCTTCATGGGCTTTGTTGGTGCTCCAGTGAAAAGAAGTTTCCATCCCCTTTAAAATATGGCACTAACACAGGGAAACACTCAGACAGAAGGAAAAACTTTGGTACAGGACTTCTGCATAGCTTACTTAATCCCTTCCTACATGCATATTCAGGGAAAACACAATGCTTCAGGAACTCACAATCCATGTTCAAGGAATAAAACAGAGTACTTGATATATGGATAGATAATTGGGTTTGGAATAGAAGAACCAGGGTCAAACCCTGCTCAAAAATTTAAATGTGTGTTAAATTCTTTCCTACTCACTTTCTGACTTGTTTCCTATTTCCAGTAATAGTTTGGCATATCTCTCATGCCCTGGTGTCAATCCAGGGCTATTTTGTGGCAGGAATGCACAGGAACGGAGTTCTGGCTGGCTTCTGAGTTGGCCACGCGTACAGCCTCTCCCCCCCCCCCGGGTTCCCTAGGCACCCCACAGCTGCAGGGTGCCTGGGGAAGCCAATCCAGAAACTGCCTTCTTTCCCTCGGGTTCCCCATGCACCCCACAAGCCTCAGGGCACCTGGGGAAGCTGATCCTGGGAGGGAGCTGCACTGTCAGGGGTGTGGCCTATTATGCTAATGAATTCCTGCTGGGCTCTTTCTACAAAAAAAGCCCTGGGTGTCACCACATCATACATGTCAGTGCCCTCACTGTTAATCAATGGCTGGGAGATTTGGAAAGCACATAACACAATGTATGTGTGCTTTCATATTATGAAGAGAAGGTAAGAAACTGATTCCCTACTCCTCTACATGAAGCCAGTTGGGTGACCTTGGGCCAGTCATAGTTCTCTCAGAACTCTCTCAGCCCCACCTACCTCACAAGGTGCCTGTTTTGAGGAGAGGAAAAGAGGGTGATTCTAAGCCACTTTTAGACTGATTTGCCACAAGCACTGCCCCGGCATCATTCCTCCATTTGCCCCGATTGCCTGCTTGAATTTCCCACTATTTGCCATGGGGCGCATTTTGACCCGGGGCTTCACACAATTTCCTCCGATTTCTTCCGCGGCTTCAGTGTTCCTCAAAAAACAGGATCACTGAAGCTGCAGGGAAAATTGTGCAAAGTCAAAATGCGCCCTATGGCAAATAGGGGGAAATTCAAGCAGGCAATCAGGGCAAATGGAGGAATGACGCCAGGGCAGCGCTTGTGGGAAATCGGTCTTAGACTTTTTAGGGTAGACAAAAGCAGGGTATAAAAACAGTCTTCTTCTTCCAAGCAAATCAACCATCTGTCAGCAGAGAAACTGACTTGGGTTGGTTTGAGCAAAGGCAATTTTAATGTTCTTTTGGTGGTTTTTTGGAACTCTGAGGGTAGAAAAAAGAAAGGACAAGAATCTATTGAAAGTTGGATATGGGGATTTTCTGTCTTGCCTTTTTATTTCCCTATACCTAATTGTTTCTAATCCTAGACTATACAAAAATTAATTCCTTTTTTCCTGATGGGCTTTTAGGATGAAGATCCATTAATCCTTGTTAAATTATTTTGAATGATTAGATTTCTATTCATCCATTTCTCAGGCTTCTCAGACATACTTACAAGGCATGTCCAGACATCATTGTGAAGGAGGACACTTTAATCCACATTCATTCCCTGCACTCCACACATGCATAAGTACCTCCGTCTCTTATGGCTCCCTTGCTTCCACTTGCTATCCAGAATGCAAGTAGCTCTGAGCATGGTCCCACTATATATAGTCCCCCCAATTTATAAAGCCATTCTCCAGTTGCAAGGAAGATGCACACATTTTTAAGATGTTTGGTTTTGCAGCTTTTTGTTTGGTACAAAAATTCCCAGCCACACAAACAGGAAGTTACTGTCCGAACATCTCCTTGTTATGTGGAAGAGCTGCAATGGGTGTTTGGTCATGAGAGGCACACGGTGTGGCTATTATTTGGTATGGGCTGATTTGTAAAATAACAGGCCAGGTCTAAGGTTGCCATCATCCAGGTGGAGCCTGGAGATCTCCTGGAATTACTACTGATCTCCAGACTACAAAGATTTAGTTCTTCTGAAGAAAATGGCTTCTTTGGAGGATGGACATTATACTCACTGAAGCCCCTCCCCTCCTCAAATACTTTCCTCCCCAGCCTCCACCCCCGAATCTCCAGAGGTCTTCCAACCCAAAGCCGGCAACCCTAGGCCGGGCCATAAAGGGCTTTAAATAGTGGCACCTTGAATTTGTGTCCAAACCATACTAGTAGTTAATATAGGCCAGAGATGTTTGTGACTCCCGGCATCCCTACAGAGCTACACAGCCACCTTTTGCACTAGCTGAACTATGAGGATGACTTATGCGGCCTTCAGCAAATCAGGAGCTCTCGGGGTTGAAGAGAGGAGAAAGAAGAATGGGATATTTGTATGTAAACTGTATATGGCTGAATGTTTTTTGTTTGTTTCCACACTTCAGTGTTCTTGGCAATGCAGGAGTGGTGACATTTTCAATTAGCATGATATTTTAGAGCTGGCAGGACTAAAGGGGGAGGAGAACTGACAGCATACAATGTTGCTTTGAGATGTAACAAATAAGCACAGCTTTCTTGTTGTGTATCTACAAGTCTATTTACAATCATTTTGCTGCCCTAAAATGTCAGCCTTAAGTAGACTTTTAGAATTGTAATTTAAAGAATACAGGGGACATTCTTGGCAGTAGTTACATTGTAAATCCAACAAGGCCAACTATAGTTTCTGCCACTGCTTTGGATTTAATAGAGAATTACTGTTATGTTCTGGCCGAGGAACCGCACACACAGTCGGCCAAACACGTGGCCAGGCGAAACCGTCGAACTTCACTTCCAGAGAAAATAGATCCCCTGGATCCTAAAAGGGACCAGTGAGCAAGGCTGCATCCTGGGATAGACAAATAGGGTGCAGGGACACTGTAAACAGCGAATCACAGGTGTTGGGTGTGTGCGTGGGTGCAGTCGAGAATGGGGATAAAGAACGGAGCTGCGAGTCCAGCTAACCAGTTTTGTTCAGACCTATCAATAAACTATGAGCTATTTTCACTCAATGCATCTCTGACCTCAGTACTTTTCAATTACTCACTACAGTATTTTGGCTGGAAGATTCCTGCTGTCTTTTCACAATAATTGGGAGATGTACTATGTTGAGCATGCCCCATATCCATAACACACAGGGTACACTGTACTGATCTGCTTACAGATGTGTCGAATTTTACATTTGACAGAACTGAAAAACTCTTGGGCAAAAACAGATTGCAGAAAATTCCTCAAAGATCTGCATTATCAACTTTCAGCAAGCAACAACTGAGGAGTAATGCCACGGTATGCACCACCTCGTTCAGTGAAATCGAGGGAATATATTGAATTTTGCTTGCTGTAAAGAACCTAAATAGATAACTGATTTTAAAAAGGGGAAATTTGATTGTAGACCTTTAAAATTTAATATTTTTCATTCTGTTTGGAAGAAGCAAAAGAAAACGCTGTTAGAGACACAGCTAATGTAAGATATAGCTTTTTGTTAAGTAAGGGTGATAAGAGACAGGCTGTGCTCCCTGGCAAAGAGCCCTAACATGTAAGAAAGGAAATGGGCATACTTTATTGTCAGTGGCAAGGGGAGATGGCCTGCAAACCTATTACTATGATATGGTTTCTTTCTGTCATTTCAACAATAAAATACAGAGAGTCATAAAACCCTCCCAAAGCTAGTGAGATGATACAGTAAGTGGTAGCTGAAATGTTGATGGAACATTGGGACCCTACTATTTGGCAGGATAATAGGCTACCTATTGTGGGTGGATTGTGTTCCTGTCAGCACAGCTATAGAGTAACTCCCATCATTGCCCCTCCCACTCCCTGGGAAAATGAAACCATGCAGTAAGTCTTCAGAATATTTGCCAAATTTCTGAGAACTTCCATTGTCACAAATAATTATTTCTGGAATTAGAGCATTTACTATATTTAGGAATAGGTTAGTTTGGGTCAGATTTTGATTTAATGGAGATCTGAGCACATCTGTAAGAGGAGGGTTCTTATTCTTGTCAGAGCATTATCTTCCCTCCTCCTCCCTTCTTTCAGTCCCTAGAGCAAAATTAGGCATTACTTTTTTTAGCAAGTTGTGACTAGGTTTCCCTGACCCAATTCATGCTCCCTGCAGTCACACAGCAGTTGCAGGGAATGCCATTTTAAAGATCAACTTGGAATTGCGGTGAAGGGGGACGAAGGGATCCGTTCAGATTCTGAAATAGCCCAGGCAAAGTGCCACATTCTCAGAATACTGCTCCAGTATTGTACTGCTTCAGAGTTCTGCAAATAGCTCCCTGCTAAAGCCATTTCAACTTCTGAAAATGGGGGGGCAGGACCCCTCCTCCTCCCTATACCACAGCCCCAAACCAAAAAGGGCTCCTTCTGATCTTTAAAATGATATTCCCTGCAGCTGCTCTGTGGTTACTGGGAAAGCAAGTTGGTTCAGGGGAACCCCAACCCATGGCCACCAGAAACATAGTGACTAGTTTGGCCCTTAATTAAGAAGCTACATTTCAGGGTTTTCTGAACAAAGACTCTTCAGTGACTTGGGTGCCAATTGTCAGGCCCCATTTTCATATGCCAGTGGCTACAGAGTCTCTGAATGTTTTGAACCCATACATACTAGCATTGTGTCATGAAGGTATACTGACAATAAATGAAACAAGCCTTTGCGGGCATCAATACAAGAGTGCCCAAATGAATTCTGAAAAGAAAGGGGGAAAGAAAAAGAAAGAATAGTCCAGTCTCTTGCAACTCTTCCATTCATTTTAAGGGGGCACGTGAAGGAAAACATCCTATGGAATATTGGCTAATACTTCTAGAAAACAGTGCTATTTTGGGAACAAAATAAGAACTCTTGATTTTCTTCTTTTTTAAAAAAATCCACAAAATTATCTCTCAGTTCCCTTGGCTGCTTCTTTAACACTCAAATGCTGTTCTGAAGCTATTTTATGTTTGTTTTCAAAGGCATCTGGTAAAATATTGGAGGGCTCTTTTAACAATAAAAAATAAGAAAAAGTACCTTTTCCATTTGGGTTAGAACTGAGATGAAATGAGGAATGGCTGCCACCAAGCAGAAAATTTGTTCACTTTATGTGTGCCAGTTAATTACGACACTTCAGAGGCGCTTCTGAAAGGATAAGGCAAGCTGCATAAATTTAGCTGTAATCCAGGCAGGCAAAACTAATTTGCAGGGGATGGCCTTATCTAGCTGCTGCAGCTTTCTCAGAAAATTAACCTTGGATATTTGGGCCCAATTCAGAAAGTGTTTGATTCTCCCCCACCCCTTCCCTGCTCAGCACAGGAGAATTTTAAATTCAACACAATACCTGACTTTTAAGAGACACCATGAATGCTGGAGGCAATTCACAGTTATTACTGACTGGGGTGGGGGTATATACACACACCGAGTGTGTGTGTGTGTGTGTGTGTGTGTGTGTTTGTGTGTGTGTGTGATATGGTCCTTCATCCCAGTTATCCTGCTTCCTGACATGTGCATCAGTGAGTTTATTGCCATATGTTTCGCGGGGGGAGAAGGCGTTTTCAGATTACCAGAGGATGCAACTCATTTTAATGTACTTAGAAAAATTCATCAAAGTTCATTGCGGAATAAGTCGTGCATACTGACTTGTTCATTCCAGCAGAAATGAAGAAATCCCCATAAAAATAGAAGTTTAATGAAGTGTTCGAACAGAGTCCTGACTGTCATTCCAATTACCATTGATTTAGAATCTTCCTTGATAAACCACTATTAATTGCTCTTACTCAGCACGATTAAAATTTTACCTTTGATTTCACCAGTCTTCTCCAGTTTGTAGGCAAAAGGTTTAATTAAAAATGTTTCCAAATCCACCTTAAGAGCTTCCGGCATAATAAGAAGAATAAGTACAACTGGCTTCTGAACATTTTACAGCCTGTATAACTGAAGAAGGAATTTTATTTTATCTACGAGAGTTAATCAACTTGCCATTAAGTCCACACATTCTGTAGGAGTCCTCAATATAGCTCCTGTGATGAACTTTAGTCTTCAGTAGCTATGGCTCTTTGCAATAATTCTCATAATACCAAGTGGAATTTTGGATTTATTCATCAACCCACTCACCCAATGGTTCCAATCTGTGATTTAGGGCTAGTTCTTAATTAACCCAAATTGCTCTAGTTATACAAAATGCCCAAGATATTTTGCTTGATAAGAACACCTATTGCAGGAGTATCACAGCTTATAGGAAAGCTGTAAGCACATATTTTCCATTGCTTGAGCCTCCATCTACACATTCAAAGTCCTTGTTAAGAACATAAGAGCAACCATGTTGGATAAGGCTGATGGCCCATCCAGTCCAATACTCTGTGTCACACAGTGGCCAAAACCCTCATTTATGTTTGAAAACAACACAAGGACTTCGTATGACACATGTGATGGAGATTTTGTGCCTCCCAGATACACACTTGCACCTTTCTGTTTGTGACCAAATCAAGCAAGGAGAAGCAGCTTGAGACTCTGTCCCTGATGTTTTCACATCTGCAAACCATCTTGTTCAGCTGCTATTGGCTCTGTTCTGAAACTCACCTGTAGTTACACAAGTAACACAGTTTTTACAGTGGAGCCAATATAGTATCCATGAGGACACAAAAACAACAGGGTGGGGAGGCTACAGCTGTTTCTCTCTGCCTGCTTGTGTCACAGGGGACATCTCATTTGCCTTTCCCCCACTATTTCCTCTTTCCTGAAAGCCACCATAGTCTCTCCTCTTTTCCTACATCCTTCTTTCATTCATTTATCTGCTGTTGAACAGTTGCAAGCTGCTGGGCATCAGTGAGTCATGCAATTCACATGGTAGCAAGCTTCCTAGTGGTTGCTGCCAGGCTTGGCCCCAGTGAGTCCTTCCTCAAAGGCCAAAGCAGCCCTGGAAAGGGCCATGCCTCTCCCCCACCTTTTGCTCATAGAAACGAAGGTCTGGAGGCTGGCAACACTGTTGGGGTTACCTAGCAATGGTTACTAGGGCTTTTGTTTTTTAATGCTACAGGAATCACTTTTATTATTAGGGCGTTAACCCACCTATTGGGGGGGGGGGGTTTGGTTGGTTTGGGAGTTTGATTGTTTTTTATTTTTTTAGATTTCAGATTTTTATGCAAACTTGGGGCTCTTTTCAGGTTTGTAGAAAGATCTGTCTGATCTGTTCAAGGCCCAGTCACCAGATTTAAATATCCACAGACAAGGCCATGTGTTGAGAATCTGATATACTGATACTACTAAGTTGTTAATATCACATAAGAGATTTCTTTCAGTTCTTGCTTGCAAAAATTAAAAAACTGCAGAATTTTGTACCAATCACTTTCTAATTTAAAATGTTACTGATCACACTGCCCAGCCCTATCATTTTAATAGTCTGACTTAACTGGTTTGTGGATCAGGCTTTTTTTTTTACCATTTTCAATGTCTTTTTTGCCTAATATTCTGCCATATTAGTATGTAGTAAAGGAAGTTTCCCTAATGAGATGTCAAAATACCAAATACTTCCTTTTAATTTAGCCCAAGGTAGAAGCCTGCAGTTTAGAACCAGTGATCCATTCATAAATTCAATTTCCCAAATGCTTAATTAATTACTGTGTATAGTTTAATGATATTTAATTTGGTATGTACATTCTAGATATACTAGGCTTATCCTTCTTCAAACAAAGTACAGAAGAGATAGTTAAAACTATTACTATTGATGTATTTTCCCCCTTCTTGGACATATCCTTCAGCGTTATTCTTCATCAGCCTTGCTGTTTCAGCCATTTGAGCCTGGCCAAATTCAAAGGTGCAAGAGGTACTACTGCCATATGAAAACAACATAAAAACACACTACATAGCTCACACACAGTCACCACATGGAATAGGCCATCTCTCCCAAACTCTCCAAACTGGTGGTGAGCCAGTGCATAAGAATACCTTGCACATACAGATGAAAAAAGAAGAAGAGATTGGATTTATACCCCACCCTTCACTCAGAGCGACTTACAATCTCTTTCCCTTCTTCTGCCCACAGCAGACACCCTGTGAGGTAGGTGGGGATAAGAGTGAAAACTGCTCTTGAGAGAAAAGCTCTGAGACTGGCCCCAGGTCACCCAGCAGTTGCATGTGGAGGAGTGGGGAATCAAATCTGGTTCTTCCAGATTTGAGTCTGCACACCTAGCTGCTACACCAAATTGGCTCTCCAGGAAGACATTTAAAATACTTCTCTAACCCAGTGTTTTTCAACCTTTTCGAGCTAAGGCACATTTCTTACATTGAAAAAATCCCGCGGCACACCTGACAATATCTCACAGCACAGTGGTTGAAAAACACTGAAATACAAGATAAATGGGTCATTAGTTGCCTCAGCTCAAGTATTAACTATGACAGTATTACAAATACACGTAATAGCCACTCAACTTGAAATCGTAAGTTACAGATCCAAAGTGTAATGGCTCCTTCCCATAACATTGACCTGAGTTTCAGAAGAAATATAATGTGGATGTATTTTAATACTGTGATTCTGCTAAAGTTTTTCAAATAGAGAGTTTAAACTCTTACTCTTATTTGAATGGCATTCCACTGACCATAAGTGATTTGAAGAGAAGCACAGTACACCCATTCTTCGCTGAGGGACAGTTACTGATTTGAACCCCAGCCTGACAGAAACCGCTAGCTGTTACCATCAAACATATTCATGTGTACTGGAATGTCTTGGTGCAAATCACCCTACCTCAGGCCGGCCACAGAGCGTGCGAGCGGAATCAGCAAGACCGCGCCACTGTTCTTTCTCGCATGCGCAAACGCGTCCTGGAAGGTCAGCCCGGAAGGCACATTTCTTTCATTGAAAAAATCCAGCGGCACACCTGACAATATCTCGCGGCACACCAGTGTGCCACGGCACAGTGGTTGAAAAACACTGCTCTAACCCATAAAATCATACAATTGGAATACTTTTGTTTTTCAGTTAATATTTAGTTACCTAATGCTATGGGCAAGTCTCATAAACTAAGAACCAAACTAGACGTTATAGCCATCACCCAAAGCATCGGACCCATAATGTGCTTTTGCTCATCATTCTGTTGCGAATTGTCCACTTCCCCCAGTAGTGGCCAATGAAGAGGATGAGGGACAATATGATGTAACAATGCTGTGTCATTCATTTGTCTCACTAAATTGTTGGGAGGAGAGAAGAGGAGGAGAAGCAGGGCCTCTACTTCCAGTTCAGTGTTTCCTCTAAGCTGAGTTAGTGTGAGCTAGCTCACAGTTTTTTAGCCTCTGGCTCACACATTTTCGTTTTAGCTCAGGAAGGATGGCTCCAGAGCAAACTAATTTATACAGTAGCCAAATCGCTCGCTCACAACTTTAATGCCAGTAGCTCACAAAGTGGAATTTTTGCTCACAGGACTCCACAGCTTAGAGGGAGCATTGGCGGCCATGCATTCGCTGTAACAAGTAGCCCAACTCCCTATGCAAAGTAGTACATTACATAGGTAGCCCAATGCCCTGAGCAAAGCTGTACATTATATAGTAATTATTTTGATGAATACCATCACCTAAAATGTTCAGGTAAGTCAGTCTTTATGGCATCAGCAAAGAAACCATACC
Organism: Lepidodactylus listeri; assembly: GCA_029233225.1. Lineage (NCBI taxonomy): Eukaryota > Metazoa > Chordata > Lepidosauria > Squamata > Gekkonidae > Lepidodactylus > Lepidodactylus listeri. The sequence continues at coordinate 39,491,989 of JARCFY010000012.1, forward strand.
ACTGATACAACCATTCCAAAATGTTCAGGCTTAAGTTCACCAGCATGAATTTTATATCAGTGGAATTTAGTGTAGAATTCAACCAGCTAAAGGAATACTAAACTGACCAACCTTAAAATAATAATTGTGTTCCAGCCATTAAGTACTTTTTCCAGAACATTAATATTCCTTACTATATTTCATTTGCAAAGTATTTGGACTGCTGAAATTTTCTCAGTTCAGGGCAACAGTATCAGAGGCATCTTACAAAATAGCACCCCTTAAGATCTTCTGTTTCTTGTGATGGGATTGTGGTATTAGAGCTTTAGGATTAGGTAGGAATGATTTCAAATTTCTCATTTCTGATGTTTTGACCCCCCCCCCCAAAATGACAGTTTCAATTTCACTTCTCATTTAAGCAAATCAAATCCATGATTATTTTTGCACCATTTAATATTTCCTTGCACTGAATTTTCCCCATAAATCAGCTTGTCCAATTGCAGTGGTACTTTTAATTGATTTATCATAGCCAGTTATAGGTTTCTTTGTTCTTTCTTCATTCCCACTGCTTCACTTGCTAGTCTTAAAATTATAAAAAAAGAATTTCCCCATAAGTTCTGTGCATTTTCCACATTAAGTGTGTATCAATAAATCAGAAATATACATCAAACATATAAGTTAAATGGTACATATTTTACATATAAATATCATACAAATTGATTATAAAAACCATACATCAGGCATACACAACACAAATGGGAAGAATGCAAGACTTAACAGTGAAAAAACAAGCTGGTATTAAAAAAATGAAACTGGAATACTCATTCATCCCTGAATCAAGAATGCCTACTACAAATGTAGGTTGATTCAGCTAGAGTAAATAATTACAGGACAATAACAGTTGTCTAGGCAAGTATACGCTGGTTTCAGAACTGACTTTTGCCAGATTCTCAGTTGTACCTTTATTTCGCATTTAATTTATATAAATATTTGAAACTTTTACTACATAGCTTAAATATAATAGAAAAATCATTAGAATGGTTCCATGTGATTCCAAAGCAACAATGGATAGATTATTAGCTATCAAATTACTATGTTTCATCAAGCTACTATGTTCAGGTGAGTTTTTAAAAAATCTGAGTAAGTCTGAAAGGCTTACTTTTATGATGCTTTGTAATGGAAATCTAATAATGATCTTTTTATTTGGTTGTTGGTTTAAAAGGATTCATTAATTGTTCAATGTTTTATTAATGTGGACTAAGACCTTATTAGTTGATAATGAATATTAAAAGAATCCAGGAGTTGAAGAACATATACTTGGATTACATCTATGTGATGGTATGGCCTGGGAATTTTTTCTCACATACCAGCAATTTACCTGATTAATCTTATTTATTTATTTATTTATTTATTTATTTTTCACATTTATATCCCGCCCTCCCCGCAAGCGGGCTCAGGGCGGCTTACATGGGCCTGTGGCCTAATTACTACATTGACCTATAAAATCAGTTAAAACATTACAATAAATATCATTAAAACATATAAATGATCATAAAAGCTTCCATAATACATAATAATCAATTAATACTTTCAATACCTAGTATTTGCATAACACTTTTACAAATATTCAAAAGGTTTTGTGTATCGTATTTTATTTATTTATTTATTTCTATCCCGACCTCCATGCCAAGCAGTTTTACAACAAGCCTGTGGGGTTGGCCGCATATAATAGATGGAGAGCTCAAGCTGAGAGACAGTGGCTTGTCAAAGGACACATACAAAGTTTATGGCTCAACTGAGGTTAAAAACACAAAATTAGCTCTGTATACTCCAGCATCCTTTCCCACAATGGCCAGCCGGATATCCCAGATTTGCAAAGCCTCCCTTTGATGTGGTCCCCAGCACTTCCTGTTCTTTTTTCCACTTTAGTAAACTGTCACTGTTTAAGAGATTAGCTGAGTTCATGGGCAGAGATGAAAGGCACACAGAGATATTAAGTACTAAATTTCAGCTCAAAACTCTCAAATGATTTTTTTTTCCTTTTAACTACTGGAAATGGAAGTTTAGCTTCTTCCTGCCATCTCAGACCTCTTGGGGAAAGGAAGGAGGGGTGCAACACTCTATTTCCCCAGTGAGGAGTACAGTGGAACCTCCTTTCATCTAGTTGCATCTTCCTTCCTCCATCAGGGTCAGTGGCAAGAGAGGGGTGGAGCCTTTCTTCAGGGCCATTTTGACCTCCAACTCTACCCCTTGTACTGAGCTGGACAAAATGCTGAAAGTACAGTAGTGAAGTGAGGTGGAGCATGTGGGGCAAGAGTGGCAGAATTGACTACCTTTGTCCATGGGCTCTGTTTTTGTTTAAAAACAAAAGCCCCCACCCCAATGCTCCAAAAGGAAAAATGTCAGTTCACACATACCTGTGAATAATCAAGATGGGTAGTAGCCATGTTTGTCTGCATCAGTAAAAAAGAGAAAGAGTCCAGGAGCACCTTAAAGACTAACAAAATTTGTGGCAGGATATGAGCTTTCATGAGTCACTGCTCACTTCTTCAGTGTTTGGAAGAAGTGAGCAGTGACTCACAAAAGCTCATACCCTGCCACAAACTTTGTTAGTCATTAAGGTGCTACTGGATTCTTGCTCTTTTATACCTGTGACTAGTCTGCAAGTGAGAAATTAATTGCACTGAGAATTTCACCCCTAATGTGTGTAATACATACAATGTTTGTTTTGATTCCAATGGCTGAATCTGCATCTGCTGTCTATGGTCAGGGGTCTTCCTACCTAAGGGACCACCTTTCCTCGTACATACCCCAGAGAGCACTGCGATCAGGCACTCAACACCGCCTGACCCTCCCCGGCACTAGAGAGGCCAGGTTGACGACCACCAGGACCAGGGCCTTCTCAGTGGCAGCTCCTTGCTGGTAGAATGAGCTCCCAGATGACATCAAAGCCCTGCGGGACCTTTTGCAGTTCTGCAGGGCCTATAAAGCAGAGCTCTTCTGCCAGGCCTTCAACTAGGAGCCGCCACTGGGGGTGGAGGGCCTTGGGAAAGTACTGAGATAAATCAACTGGTGCAAGCTCCTGGCTGTGGGTTTGGAAACCGCTCTATTCAGTCCTGGAAGCAATGATGGTAGCCAAATTTTGGTGAAATTTGTGAAATTTTGGTGAAACTCTGTGAGTTCTGATGTTTAGGCATATTTTTAAGCTGTAACCTTATGATAACTATATTGTTGTGTTTTAACCACGATGAGCTGCCTTGAGCCAGCTAACGCTGGCTAGGCAGGATATAAATTCCAATAATAAATAAATAAATAAATAAAATTAAGCAGTTTCAGTCTGCTGTGGTGCCGTTGTACTCTGTTCCCCTTTTCCTCCCATTCTGGTTCAGAATAAAGGCTAGCTGTTTGCATCAGTCCTCACCATGGCAACCATGGGGGTGCAGGAGAAAGAGCACCAGAGAAAGAAGGGAGGCCTCCTGGGGTGCCAGCAGGGCACTATGCTGCAGGAAGGAAACAGCACCCATGACTCCCCTGCAGAAAGTAAAGGGGGCTGACCTGGTGGGGGGCAGAGGGGGGCTGGTAAGTGAACAAGCTGGGTGGACATGCTTCTAACCCTCTAGCAAAAAAAATATGATCGCAGAAAAATGTTTCCCGGCTGCTTTTAAACACACAGACAATGGAGGGGGGATTTGGTTCCGGTTGTCTGCCATTTGCTCACAGTGTCTCGAGGGCAGGGAGGAGCAACTGGAACTGCTTTAAATGAGATCCAGATAACGCAGTGGGATGCCGTAGTGACCTCGGAGTGGCCACTACAAGGTAAAAAAATGATGCAGACAGCCAATGCTGAGTCGATGCAATAGGAAGGCGATGGCAGCATGCGATGTTGACAGGAATTTGTGAGACGATGTCAAATTGAAGGCACAGTGGTGGGAAAGAACAATGCAGACTGGACCAATATTGAAGCACGGGGTTCATGTTTTTTATAGTCAGCCAACTTCCGGGTCTTTTTTCTCTCCTTTATTTGCACATGAGGAAACAGAACTGGGAAAAACTGTGCACTGTGTATAAATAAATATTCTGTAAATATTCTGTGTGAGCTGCTCACAGAAAATAGTTGTTTCCAGTGTGGTGTAAGGTTGAAGTTTCAGAATAGTATCTGGGAGACCCAGGTTCAAATTCCCACTTGTCCTGTGGAAGCTCACTGAGTGGCCTGGGACCAGTCACACTCTCTCAGCCTAACCTACCTCATAGGGGTGTTGTGAAAATAAAATGGAGAAGAGTGAGAATGATGTATGCCGCTTTGGGTCCCCATGGGGAGAAAGGCAGGGTATAAATGATTTAAATAAATAAAAATAAAAAATTAGACATCATACAAACTGAACAGCAAATGGAATCATATAAGGCAAAAAAGGCCTAGGAAAAGAGCACAAGATAACTACTGTTGAGGTATCACTTGATTCTAACACATTTCCTTTTAGTTCTACAAGCACATTTCAAATCGGTATAAATTAATTAACTAAACAAAAAAAATTAGACGACATACAAACAGAACGCTGAATGGAATCATATAAGGCAGGAAAGGCCTAGGAAAAGAGCCTGGGATAACTACTGTTGAGTATATTTATTTCTTTAAAGGAATCCCTTGTTTCTGACACATCTCTTTTTAGTTCTACAAGCACATTTCAAATCGGTGATGATCCGTGCAGCAAACTGTATGCGCTACCCAAATCCTCTGGAGTGCCGCATAGCTAGCTGTCAGCAGAAGTGCCTAAATGAAATGTACTTTATTTTCAGCCTTTCCCATGGTTGTAGAGGAGGTTTACATATGTTTTAGGTGACTGGGTAGCATAGCCTGTTTCATTGTATGATAAATGACTGCCAAATACAATGACTTTAAGACAATATCATCAGCCAGGTTGCCTTAATAAAGTCCCTGTAATGACACCTGATGTTGAGACTGCTGTTTCAGCCACACAAGTGCAGCCCGCTAAGCAAGACTGCAGGGAGAAGCAGACTAGGAAAAATAGTTGAGTAGATACATACAGATTAAAAAATGAGATTATATATATTATATCAAATCCATCATCAATTAAATGCATCAAGTCACCAACTGTAGCAGCATGTCAAAACTCAGCCGCCCTGAGCCTGCTTGCGAGGAGGGCAGGGTTCAAATTGAATGAATGAATGAATGAATGAATGAATGAATGAATAAATAAATAAAACCAACAAGAACAGGATTAAAATTTGGGAGGGGAGGGAAGAATCAAAGCTTTCACTTGCCGAATTCAGAATGACATGCAAGATTGTTCCATTCCAAAAGGCATTTGCTGGAAGGTAAACTGTTCTGGCTATGTTTTTAACTGTGTTTTAATTATGTATTGGTTTTAACTCATTGCTGGTTTATGTTCTTGCAGCTTAGGCTGTTCTGCTATCTGCCTTGAGTCTGAGGACATAAAGTGGGATAGACATATTTTAAATAAATTAAGTAAGCTAATTATATTTATTTATTATTTACACATTTATACCCTGCATTTCTGCCCTCATCAGGGCCACCAAAGTGGCTAATAGATTAAAAACATGCATAATATGAAACACCTTAGAAACCATTAAAACCGAACAGACCATTAAAACAATGGAAACCGAAAATACACATATAAAAACATTAAAAAATAAACAACAATTTAAAAATTAGGGCAGGAAGGAAGGGATCATTGATGGAACACCAAAAGAAACAAAAAAAGTCTTCACCTGTGGGCAGAAGATGGAGAAAGACAAATGTCCCTGTAGAAAGAGTTCCAAAATTTGGGCACCTTGACCAAATAGGTCCTCTCAGTCTTGTACCTATTTAAGAAGGCAGGGGCACCCAAAGCTGCATCTCAGAAGATGACCACAGTGGTCAGCTGATCAGGTGATGTCATAAGGAAAGAGGTAGTCAGTCCTTCAGGTATGCTAGTACCAAACCATATTGATCCACAAGCACTGCTCACCCTCTGCCAGCCCAGGGCTGGGTCCTGACCTGAGCATGCAACCCAAGCTGGCCTTGCTGACCATCACCATGCTGGATGTCAATTACAATGCACCACGCTTTGTGGCCTGGCCCAGTCAGGCAGTGATGTGGCTCCATGTGGGAAGGATGCTGGTGCAATGGGCCCAGGTCTGGCAGGCACAGGGGCCAACACTGGGGCCAATGCTGAGCTGTACTACTTTGCCCACCCAATGCCCCCTTCTAGGGTTGCCAAGTCCGGGTTGGAAAATACCTGGGGACTTTAGGGGTGGAGCCAGGAGAAGGTGGAGTTTGGGGAGGGGAGGGGCCTCAGCATGGTATAATACCATAGAGTCCACCCTTCAAAGTAGCCATTTTCTCCAGGGGAGCTGATCTCTGTCAGCTGGAGATCAGTTGTAAAAGAGGGAGATCCCCAGGCCCCACCTGGAGGCTGGCAACCCTACCCCCTTCTTTGTGGTGCTGCACAGAGGGCACATGGTGCTGGTGTGCTCCCTGCTCAGCCACTGGGCCCCCAACTTTCTACGCCTGTTTGCCCACTCCAAGTGTCAAATGTGCTAGGTACACCACTGAGAGGGAGTTCCAGGGGATGGTGACATGTGGGGGCCATAATCTCCTGTTTGCCACTACATCAGTTCTAAGGAAAACCAAGACATGATATAGGGTAGCTCTAGGAATCCTGGAAACCGTATGGTAAAACCATATAGTTTCTGATGATTCCTAAAGCTACACTATGCCACTTCCAAGTTTTCCGTGGAAGAGATGCTGTGGCACACAGGACACCAACTTAAGAAAAAAATCTCCCACCACCACTTGGAGCAGCAGCAGACAAAGACAGCTACCAAAGGGAGGCCTCCAGCCATAGCAAAAGGCCTGGCGACCCTATTTTGGAAAATCTTTAGAACTGGAGTTTGGAAGATAATTCTAAAACTAGGAGGCAGCCACTGAAGATCCTTTGTTGTGTGTCCTTATGGACCTGATTAAACACATAGAAGAAAAGGCTCTAAGATGATATTGAAGTTTATGGGGCTGACCAGAAAGTTCCATTGTTCCTAGGTGTGGCAGCGGGGTTATTGTCAGAGGTGGGAAGCAGAGATTGTATCACCCCTGAGCAGAAAGATCTGCACAGGTTGCCTGTCTGTTCCTGGTGAAATTCGAAGTGCTGGTTCTTACTTACTGGGCCTGATGTGGATTGGGCCCAGAGCCCTTATTGAAAATGTTTCTGAGCTCATTTTGTCAGTGTGGCCTGTCTAGCCATCCCCTGGTCTAGGGGAACAAAGGTTTGTGTGAATTTCCTATACCTGCCTAAAGAGGCACACCTTGCTCATCTTTAGGAGGGCATGTGGGAACTGCAACACAAACTCTACAGAAGGGAGGGGCTGTGGCTCAGTGGAAGAGCCTCTGCTTTGCATGCTGGGGTCCCGGGTTTAATCCCCATCATCTCCAGTTAAAAAGAACCAGATCATAGGAGGTGAGAAAGACCTCGGCCTGAGACCCTGGAGAGCTGCTGCCTATCTGAGGAGACCAGACTGACGTTCAGGGAGGGACCCATGGTCTGATTTAGGATCAGGCAGCTTTATGACAGAAATTAATCTGTGATCAATTATCTGAATATTAACATACAGCTGACAAGTGGTGAAAGGACTAGAAGATAGAATCCTTCCAGGATTCCATGAAAAACAATGCAAGGTGTCTGGACATTATGACAAAGTGGAGAAAGTGAGTGTGTGGTTCATTTGGGCATTTATTTTTTTCCATTTCAGGACAATATTCAAATAGGGAACTTGCACACATTTATTACAATGAAATTTACACATTCATATGGGCTGCGTGTATTTTGCTGTGCAGGTTTCACCTTTGCATATCCCTCCAAAGTTGGAAAATGCAAATGTGATCCATATAATCCATCCATTCATCACCTAACAGTGCAATCCAAAATGGAGTTACAACCTTCCAGGCCCACTGAGGTCAATGAAATCCATTAAAGTCAAAGGACTGCGCTGTAAATAACATATCATGGAGAGCCAGCATGGTATAGTGGTTAAGAAGAGCAGACTCTAATCTGGAGAACCAGGTACGATTCCCCACTCTTCCTCCACATGAAGCCTGCTGGGTACCCTTGGGTCAGTCACAGTTCTCTCAGAACTCTCTCAGCCCCACCTACCTCGCAAGGTGACTGTGGTGGGGAGAGGAAGGGAAGGCGATTGTAAGTAACTTTGAGACAAGGTAGAGAAAAGTGGGGTATAAAAACCTGTTTTTCATGGGAAGAGCTCAGAACCCTGATATAGGGTATCTGCCTCACTCAAATGTGAACCCAATTTATTGTGGTAAGCATAGTACCATACAGGCTTGAATAGAATAGTATTATTTTAGAAAGTATTCTGATCATACAGTATATTCATATCAGTTTCTTGTTTGAAGGGAACAATGCAGCATATGCTTCATAATGCCTGCTGTGGTAGTGGTACCAAAGGTGATTTAAATAGGATAACACAATAGCTGATAACTACATGAGTAAGATTAGCCTATGTTAAAGATTCAGCTGATATTCAACGTGCACTTTCTTTTTATTGCCTTTAGAATTTATAAAAGTGTCAGTTGTACATGGCTTTGCAATTTAAAAATCATGAAGGGAACACAGGTTCATATTCCCTCAACTTCACAACGTTGTAACTTGAGGTAGACTATAAATGTTTATGCGAACACTAATGAAAATGTAATTATTGCATCACTCACCTGAGAAACAGCATATGGCATAGAATTAGCTGCTCATATGAAGGGATGCATTTTAAAAATTAATTTAAAGGTATTTATCAAAACGTATTCCAAAGGAAGTATGTGACTGGCTTTTTAAAAAAAAAAATCCAAGAATTAAATGGCAAATTAATGCACACAAACAAAATGGCACTAATCCCAAATTTGTCCTGCGCAACAATGGAAGGCATGCAGCTATTGTCACAAGTCAGTCATGGTCCAGCAAAAGAAAAATGTTTAACTGAGGTGCTAGGTGCAAGGATCTGGCAAAGGGACCTTTCATGTGATGCCTTTTTGCGTATGTGCCACCTGATCCACAGAATCAAATGCCTGTATAAATATCCCATCTGCTTGCATGTCTGTGGAATAAAGCAAAATTGGTCCCTACCAGAGCCAAAGAAGTGTACATAGTACCTTTGGTAAACATTGTGAGCTCCATATCTGGCAGGAGTTCATTCGGGTAGGCTCTTCTCATGTTTCTAGCTTAGTGCTGTAAAGTACCAGTGGAAGGTGGGGAAAGAATACCCATTACCAATACCCATTACCTTTTCATCCAGCCAGCATCATATAGTGGGATAGTAGCTTGGTCCAGTCACACTCTCTCAGCCTAACCTACCTCATGGGATTGTTTTGTGGGATAAAGTGGGTGAAGACAGAATGATGTTGTAAATTGCTGCCTTGGGTCCCCATTGGGGAGAAAATTGGAATATAATATATCTAAATAGATGTAAATCTGGCTGTGTTTCAGGCCATGGTGCTCCAAAGCTCCAGCTGATTCCATGACAACCTTGCCATTTGCATGGATTGCCAGGGAACTGGATAGAGGGATTTGTAAGGGCTGTTTCTGCATTTATGTTGTTCAAAAAAAATTAAAGGTATTTCATTTTATTTAAATTATTCACATTATTCAAAATGATTTTTAAAAAACCACCTAAAAATCAGCAATCATTTTCTTTGCAACTAAAGCCATTTGGATGAGTCCCCAAAGATAATATAGAAATAATACAACCAGGGAACCATTTTATAGTGATGTTTTGCAAATGGCTTTCATTTTATAAAACAGGCAGTAATTTAATAATGCAATAATGCATTGGTGACTAGTTTGCAATTTGTAAAGCTCTTTGTTAACAGGAGCAGCAGAAACCTAAACATTTCAACCAAGGTGTTTTTTTAATGGCAATTTGCTTTTACCGTCACTTGTTCAAGGTCATTTTAGCACAGCAAGGTCAAAGAGCAGAGAAAGGGCAGAGTTGTAGCAGAACAGTAAGGACTGTGTTCTTTGCTGCTTTCCTGAGCAAAGCATCTGCAGTATCTTCCAATTTCCCACCCCACTAGTTTCATAACTGTGGAAAGGAAAGCAAAGTATGGGCAGGGATCACAGGCAACCAAGGCATTTAAGATCAGCCTGTTTGATTCCTTATCATACTCTAAGAAGCCAGCCAGACCAGTGTTTGCCACTTAACTCCGCTTTGGCACTTCACTTTTAATTTTCATTGAACACCCTGGTGTAACTGGACTTTGTAACACACAATATCTGGAAGCTAATAGGTAGCTCTGTATCACATATGTGCATGTTTATTATTGCATGCACACATTATGTTTTTTATATTTGCTCATAAAGCATCTAAGGTTACACATAAAAACATAATGTGTAATGGCTGTAAGTTATCTGAGTTTATATATCAGCCTATACAAAAAGTAAATGCCAGAAATGCCAGAAAGAGCAATCCTAGGTAGGTCTACTCAGAAGAAAACCTCATTTTATTAGATGGGTCTTACTCCAAGGAAAGTGTTTTTAGGATTACGACCCTAATTGCTTCAGCATTCTAGACCATTTTGAATGCTTGCTGTTAACTACAAGCCTCTGTGTGTGTGTGTGTGTGTGTGTCTAACCTGGCTGAGGGAGTAATTTGCTGTACATAAGCAAAACTGTATCTATTCAGGGCCAGAATTTCTTCTGAAGCAAACAAAAATAATGCATTTGAATTCTAGTGACGCTGATTTGTGTTGTTATGCTGATATATGTGGATTCAGGTGGAATTACATTGGCATAAAATTGGAAAAACACGCTGGCGAATCATGCCTTCAGGTCACCTCTTAAATCTGTGTTATGTATATGTATGAAGAAGTGCTGGATTCTTAGATATGTTATAGGTTAGAGTAAAAAGTACATAGTTGCGTTTATTTCAATGCCGCTATGATGCTTTGTACAAGGTGAGGAAATAACTGTGTGGAGGGGCAAGGGGGCGGATGTACACCCCTGCACACTTACTGCTAGCCACTGGTTCTTATCAGATAATTGCTGAAGAGTAAACTATTTCCCGTATCTTATTTTAGCAGCTTGCCAAGGATATTTAACATGCTCTAGGACTCCTTGCTTTGAGTTCAATGTTGCAAATTGGCATTGCAGCCCTCCCCCTCTACTTTTAGTGCAAATGTTTTGTGTTAGACGTTGCAAGTAAGTATTTAATTTGCACTTCTGTTGAAAGGCATTTATTGTACATTGAGAATCAATTGACTGCTATGAGAACCCTTTTTATGATTTAATCCATCCAGAAGAAAGCTGGGTTGCTATCGCGCTAGTCTCAAAATGGTATAAACAATCAATGTAAAAATTAATATATTATTAGCTGGGCCATGTGGGCATCTAATTGACTGGGGACATGATATATAGAGGGAATTAGCTCTCAGTTTGCATTCTCCTGAAATGTCAATATCGGCTTTAATTAATTTATTCTTTCATGAATTAATTCCAATCAGATGCCCTTATGCTGCATTGTTAGATGACAATTAAACAAGTAAAGAATTATTTTAGCTTTAAAGTGGGGTAGACACTGTTGTATGTTCGCTAAGTGTGCAAGCCCTGTTGAAATGAATTGGAGTGGTACAAGGACAGAACACAGCACACAGCTTTCTGTTTTTTTCAGATAACATCAAGGGCTGCAGATCAGTACAATAGTTAGACAACTGGACATGTACTTGGCTTTATGCATGTGTTGTGCAGCAGTCCTCTCTTATTCAGATGCAGTTTCCTCTCTTAAATATAAGTGCACTGGGCATGACTGCTTTTCAAGGTCACTTGAAGGGCACTGCATCAGCCCTTGACCTACAGTAGAGATTTGCCTCCAGTCAAAGAGCTTAAGGGGTGCCAGCACTATGAAACATATCCCTGTTGCTCTGCTCATTTGCTGCTTCACCTCCACAGCTAGGAAGGGGCTCTGGTTCAGCGGCAGAGCATGTGTTTTCTGACATTCAGTCAGTGGCACTTCTAGTTGAAGATGCAGGTAGCAGACAATGTGAGGGAACTCTGTCAGAGACCCTGTAGAACTGCTGCCAGAGTGAGTAGACAATACTAACCTTGATGGAAAGTAAACAATACTGACCTTGATAGACCAAGGGTCTGATTCAGTATATGGGAGCATCATATGTTCGCATGAAAAGGGACCAGTGTTGTTCTACCAAAGATAAAGTGATATATTATTCTATGATTTCCAGTTAAGGGACCCATTTGTATGATGGGTAAGCTGCATTTAGCATTCCAATATGTTTCTCCTATGCACACATACAGTCTGTTCTGCATCAGAAATGCTGGTTGTCAGTTGGCTTCTGGGTTCAATTCAAGGTAATGTTTGAACCCTCAAAACCCTTCACAGCCTGGAACCCATAGACGTAAAGTACGGGGGGGGGGGGGCTCGAGGGCTCAGCCACCCCCGGGAAAATGAAGCGCCTGCCACTGCGCCTCCCGGGGTCCTTCCGAGGCCCGGCTGCCGCTGCTGGAGAGGGAAGGGGTGGCGAGGGGGAGAGAGAGGCACTGGCAGCAGCAGCTGGCAGGCCTCGGAAGGGCCCGGGGAGGTGGGGCAGTTTCCGGGGGGAAGAACATCGCTCCAGCAAGCGAGTGCGCTTCGTGCGCGTGCTAAGGAGCCCCCCCCCAGGATTTCCCAAAGTCTACGCCCCTGCTGGAACCCACAAGGCTAAAGGTCCATCATTCCCCAGATGCCACAAGATTGGGAAAGCAAGACCTCTTGGTAATTCCATCAGCTGTTCACGTGAGAACAGTGGTGTGGGGACAACTGGGACCTGTTCTGTGGCAGCATCTGTTGTTTGCAAGCACCTTCTTGTGTGGGTGAAGAGAGCCATACCTGTTGTAGTAATTCATTAAAACTTCACCAAATGGAGGTTGATTTAGGCATTCTGTAATGCTAATGGCATGAGCTGTTTACAATTGTTTTTCTTTCATCTGGTGGTTGTTTTTGCATTGGATTTTAAGGTACTTGATAAATGTTGCTAAAGCAGTAGACATTTTTCAAAATATGTTAACTGAAGAAATAGACCGTGCTGGATAGAAGACTCTCATTCTCTGGGATAATATGCCAGTTTAAATGAATTAGCATGATATTATACAAGTTCTAGGGGAGTGTCTTTCCCAGGTCTTTGGTGGCAGGCCTTTCCCTGCTTATTGACAATCCCCTAATATAAAACAGTTACTCACAATGGACCACCTGAACAGAGACATTAGACCAGGAACTAGGCTCTGCAACAAATCCAAATGCTATATCCATATCTCTCCCTATATTCACTCAAGCAACCTAATCATATCACAGGCTCATGCACCTACTCATTCAAAGCAATCATCTGCCAAAAATGCCCTTCTGCTGTCTACATAGGGCAAACAGGTCAGGGTGTATGCAGCAGAATAAATGGACACACATTTGACATCAAAAATAGCAACATTCAGAAACTGCTGGAATAACCTTGAAGTATACCAGGGTGTTCTGCTCTTGATCTGAAAATCACCAGCCTTCAGTAAAGGAACTTCAAAGAGAGGCCTTCAAAATAACATTGCTAAATGAGAAGATATTGACAATTTGATTGCATTAAACAGAGACAACACATTTCTGAACCAGTACAGGTTGCTTAACATAAGTGGATGGCTGTTATCACCAATTACAGCTGTTATGAATTGTCACTGTGCTTATCTTGTATACTTGTGAGTTTTGCATAGAAATGTCGCAGACTGCAACTCCTTGCGTTTCATGGTCTTTTACCCTGATTTTCACAATTTTTTCCTCTGTGTATATATTTATTTTAAAGGGGGGGGGGGGGGTTGCAGCCTCGCCAGAAGAATCTGCCCAAGGCATCTCACAAAAATATCAAGACAGAGTAAAATAATAAAATAATCAATTAAAACCAATTAAAATAACTGTCCAGCAAGAAAACAGAATACATTGGCAGCAGTATATTACAACGTAATCAGGGGTCATTTGGGGCCGGAGCAAGGCGGAGCAATGCTCCGCCAGCCCTGGAGTGTGCACTAGGGCAGCCATGGGCTGAATCAGATTCTCTGATCTGATTCGGCCCACTGCCAAATTGCCGCCGAAATTCGGTGACGGCTTTAAAAGCGACTAGAGGGGAGAGGGTTTGAGGGAGAGGCTCCAAATTTACAAGGTAGCTGCTGGAGCCTCTCCCCCAAATACCCACCAAGTTTCAAAAAGATTGGACCATGGGGTCCAACTCTACGGGTCCCCAAACAGGTTGCCCCCATTCCCTCCATTGTTCTCTATAATGGGGAAAAAAGTAATGTTTTTTCCCACCATAGAGAACAATGGAGGAGATGGGGCAACCTATTTGGGGGCCCATAGAATTGGACCCCGTGGTCCAATCTTTTTGAAACTTGGTGGGTATTTCGGGGAGAGGCCCCAGCAGCTACTCTGCAAGTTTGGAGCCTCTCCCTTAAACCCCCTCTCCTCCAGCCCCTCATTTACCCTATGAGTTTTTGCCATTGACTTCAATGGCCCATAGGGTATAATGGGGCTGAAACTAACATTCGGCCGGTGATGTCAGCATATGCTAATGAGTTATGCTAATAGGTATGCTAATGAGCTCCTGCACCTCTTTTTCTATGACCCCTGGACGTAATCAAAACTAACTGGGGAGAAGGTGATCAATCCTTCAGGTACCCATGGGCCAAAGCCATTCTACAATTTGAATTGTGCCCAGAAACAACCTGACAGTGCAGATTCTTCAGTAGAGGAACAATATGGTCCCTATGTTCAGGTCCTCAGAATAGACTACCCACAGTGTTTTGTATTTATTGAAACTTGCGAAGTCCCATGTAGAATAATTGTATTCGTACAGGATATAATCAGCAGGAATTGCACATGATCAAGTCTAGCTTCTCAAAGAATTGCCTCTGCTAGCATATCTATAACTACTTACTGAGGTTTCTCTTCATGCATCTAATGAAGTATATTTTTGATCATGAAAGTTTATAGTATTATAAATCTGTTATTTTTAAGGTGCCATGGGACTCTATTTTTTCTGCAACACAGGTACCTCCTGACACCTCTGCAACTGAACACAGACTTTGATGGATTCTGATGCAAGGAAACACCAAGCTAGCACAAGTACTGCTCTTCTCAGTGGTCCCCTCAGTGCAATATAGCTGTTTTAAAATATAGAATCCAAAATGCTGGAACAGCACTGAAATCTATGTTTTTCGATGTAAAAGAACATTTTGGTCCAAGAGTGAAAAAGTAAAATGTAAGTTAATGCTTGAATCAAGCTCCACTCTAGCTTCCCAAGAAACTGTTCATACCAGTGGTCTCTCTCATTCACTCACTCTCACTTGCTCTTGCTCAGTTGCTCTCTTGCTTTTTCTTGCTCCCTCTGGCCAAAAAAAGAGAGCTTTTTTTTTAAAAAAAAAAAAATCAAATCAGCCCTCTAATACCTGCATTTACCAAGCCTTCCCTGCAACAACAACAAAAAAAACTTGAGAGAAAATGCCACTAAAGGGAGAGCCAAGAATCAGCCCAAGGGTTGACAACTCTGGGTTGGGAAATTAATGAAGATTTGGCAGTACAGCCTGGTAAGGGCAGGGTTTGGGGAGGGGAGGGGAGGGACCTGTGGGAGGTAACCCACCCCCCCCCCCCCAAGCATCCTTTTTCTCCAGGGGAATTTATTTCTGTTGTCTGGACCTCAGATGTAATTCTACAAGATCTCAAGGCCCCACCTGGAGGTTGGCAAGCCTAGTTAGTGCTCATTCTTTCTCAATCCTATAACCCCCCCATTCAGATTCCTTATCTCTCCAGCAATTGTGTTGGAGTAAAATTAAATACCTGTTTAGACCCAATCGGGTGTCTCCAACATTCTTCTGTGCTGTGCCTGAGGCAGCGGATGTGGGTTTTAACTCACTCCCCACACACTTCAGAAAGTATTTCAAGCAGAGAGGTGGTAGTCTTTAAAAGAATAAATCTTCTTCAAGATTTAAGACCCCTGGAAGGTTTGGGGGGAAGAGAGAAAGAGGCAGACATCCTGGTGTGGAAGAAAACTTTTTTTAGTAGAATAATCTGCATTCTATCCCCCAACTTTTGTAAAAGAAGCTATGAATTAAAATTCAGCCAAGCTTTCCCTGGGAGTCGGGGGGGGGGGGGAGAGAGAGTTCTGTGAACATTGTGGGCGGTAAAATAATCTATTTCATTGAGGCTTTATTTTAATGGGATCTTTTAAAGTTGGCTTTTGTTATTTCCCAAGGATTCCTGAAAGAAACCTGTTCTAATAAACACATCTTTCCTGTTGCCGTGAATCTTTTTTCATCCCCTACCACGTACTACAGACGTTATCGACATTAACTTATCTCAAAAGTCTTCATTAACTGTGCTTGTTGATTATTTCTAGCTTGGACCAATCTTCCACATTTAGCATTTTTAATCACTTATTTCACAGAGGACTGCTTTGAGGATTTTTTTTTTCTCCCCCAGTTTTGGGTCACATTGGGGCTACTTCTGTGAAATTCAATTAGAACCTTATAACAGTTCTCCATAAAATTTCCTCACTTCAAACGCAAACGGTAAGATCTTGAAAGGAACACTCAGTATCTGCCAGCGAGGGTTTATTAACACTTTGTCAGAAAAGTGTATTTGTTTTAGGTGGATCAATCAAATCTACTTGAAATGCCGTCCTTGAGCTCTTAATGGTGTGGGCCAAACATTCATATTGTGCTGAAGGAAAGGCAAATATTCCATTTTAGCTTAAAAGAACATGAAGCAAACCTAAAAAATTACTAACTAGGTGCACTTTCTTTCTCCTTGAGCTTTAGATAATGAGAGGGCATTCACCTCCTCCTACACTGCTTGTATTTTCACCTTGTTCCAAAACCATCAAAGTATTGCAAGATGACAGCTTGCCATCTTTCAAGCATTTCTTTTACCCAGAGAGCATCTCCACTGGCAGACTTTGTTAATCCATGTTGTAAATTGTCTGCAAGTCAAGAGAGTGGTGTTGGTAAAACATCAATGAAGAAACCTTTCATCAAAGCAGATGTGGTACCAACTCTGGGTCAATGTGGATTTAACGTATCAGAGCAAACAATGATAGAGCTATGACTGCAGCAGTGGTGCACAGATTATGTTCTTGTCACTGGGAACGGGTATATCAGTATGACGACCTCATCCACTTCCCTCCCTCAGAAGCAGAATTTTCCCTCCATTTTTCTCTCCCTTTCTGACCAAGCCACCCTTTCTCTGAAGACCTATGGCTGTCCCACCCTGTCACAGTAAGATATTTTGCTGCTGACTTAGCCCAGGAACCTGAAGGACAGGATCACCCTTTTAACTGAAACTACTGAATTGGCACATCAAAAGCTTTTAAAAGTTCAAAAAAAAACCCAGAATATTTTGAGAGTCAGTTTGGTGTAGTGGTTAAGTGCATTGACTCTAATCTGGGAGAACCGGGTTTGATTCCCCATTCCTCCACTTGCACCTGCTGGATGACCTTCGGCAAGCCATAGCTCTGTACCAGCTGTTCTCTCAAGGACAGTTGTCTCAGAGCTCTCTCAGCCCCACCTACCTCACAGGGTGTCTGTTGTGGGGAGGGGAAGGGAAAGGAGTTTGTAAGCCGCTCTGAGACTCCAAGTGAGTGAAGGGGGTGGGGTATAAATCCAATCTCCTCTTCTTCTTCTTCATTCAACATAGAGGGGGAAAGGTCAGGTAAAATCAAGGTAAAATGTCTGAGATTAATCAATAATGAACTCTGAGGTAAATCAGTATAGGCCCAGACTACAGTTCATATGTTTCAAGCAATGAGAGTTTCTTAAGCTTTTTACAGAATCTTTACGATGAGAGACTTTTGTTTTAGTGTTTCCTAAACACCCCAGTACACTTTCTTGAGCTTAGCTGTGTCTTTTGGTTTCCAGAAGGCAGGGATACACTATCCAGTTCCCAAATTCCTTCACTAAACACACCAGTACACTTTCTTGAGTTTTACTGAGCTCTCTCAGCCCCGCCTACCTCACAGGGTGTCTGTTGTGGGGAGGGGAAGGGAAAGGAGTTTGTAAGCTGCTCTGAGACTCTATGTGAGTGAAGGGCGGGATATAAATCCAATCTCTTCTCTTCTTCTCTTCTTCTCCGGGTTTCAGAAAGCAGTCTCTAAACATATCAGACCAGGGATCACTGCACTCCTTAGAGCTCCCTTTTTAACTGGGTAGGGAATCTCTTCTCTCACTAGGAAATCTATCCCTTTTTCTGGCCCAATGGGAATCTCAATTGATCTACCCGCTTCTTCTGCCAACCCTTCCCAGTTCTCCACCCATGTTAAACTGCTCTCAGTCAGAACTAAACACAAGCTCTGTCAGCACCCAACTCTTCTCAGACTCTCTTCAGCATTTAGCACTGAAGTCTTTCTGCTCAACTGATTCTAACCAATCAGATTTCTTTGAGCAACCTGTCACTCCAGCTCTCTGGCTCTGTGAGGCATTAACCCTTCCCAGTACTTTGCATATTTCAAAAGCACTTCTGAGCTTTTGAAGTGCAGTTTGTCACAATCAGCTATAATTTGACCTAAATTGATGTATAGGGAGAGTCATGGGTTTATATGTTTTGTGTAAAATATGTATTTGCCATTTTTTCTAACATAAAAATTGTTTGAGTAGTTGCCAGAAAGCAGTAAATAATGAAATCATAAAATAGATTAGAATGGGTTTTTAATTATTGTGTTTTAATGGCTTTCTTTCTAATGGAAGTGTCTTAATGGTTTTATTAACTTAGCTGTAAGCTGCCTCAAGCAGGTCTCTGGAAAAGCAACATCAAAAAGTTCTAAATAAATAAAATAATAAATAATATAAATTGAACATTAAATCCTGCATTATTCAAAGGCAACTCAGCTAGAAGAATGGCAACATTCACTGAAGTATCAAATCATGTCAAGCACAAATTAAAACAGCAACTGATCCTCAACATAAAAAGCACATACAAAAAGTTTAACCAATGCACATGAAGATCAGCAAAACAGGGTATAATAGGAATCTTGATGTAATCATACGTACAATGATAGTAAAACTGTTGTTTTAAGGGGGGTTGATTTGTTATCAATGTGCTGATGCACATCAGTAACTCACAAGGAGAAGTTAACAAGCTAGGCATGAACCAATTCCAGAAGTGTTTCTCTCCTGACCCAGCAGGTAGGGAGAATAGACTTCCACCATTCATTTCCTGTTGATGGCTTCTGGAATTTCTCTCTGGGCTAAGTACCACTCCTGCTTAATTCTAGTTGAGACTTTCTAAACATTATACTCAGGGCTTTTTTTGTAGAAAAAGCCCAGCAGGAACTTATTAGCATAATAGGCCACACCCAACATCAAAATCTCATTAGCATATTAGGCCACACACCTGACAGGGCAGCTCCCTCCCAGGATTGGCTTCACCAGGTGCCCAGCAGCTTGCGGGGCACATGGGGAACCCAAGGAGGGGAGGCAGTTTAAACTGCCTTCCCTCCCTGGATCAGCTTGACTTCCCCAGGCAACCCACGGCTTGTGAGGCACCTGGGGAATCCGAAGGGGGGGGGGTGAGGCTGTAGGCGTGGCCAACTCAGAAGCCAGCTGGAACTCCATTCCTGTGCATTCCTGCCCAAAAATAGCCCTGATTATACTTAACTTTACAACTTTCAAGTTCACTATTGTTTGGAAAGTCAAGTAGCAGAACAGATAATTCAAGAATTGATGAACGAAATATCTATAGTTATTCCAAGCTACTGCTTAGAATGAAACATTGGGCAGAGGAGAGGGAATGAGAGGAGTTGATCTTTATTGGATTAGGCAGTGTAAATTTCCAATACAAATTCCTTTCCTTCTGCATTAATTTTGCACATTTTTCTTCCAGTATGTATTTTTATAACAGGTTGTTCAGAATTGGCCTCTGAATGCATTTACTGAATGCATAATATCTGAGCATAAGTTTGCAGAATTTATACCATTTCATTGTACATGGATCTGTTACTTCCTTTTACATCTTAGTCATTACAAACATCACCTTTTTTCCAGTAATGACATGATGCACATTTAATAATACTGTTCTCAAGCCAATAATATCCGGGATCTATAAAGACACTTAATGTATTTGCTTTGAGAGCAGTGAAATTACAAATGGTTCTTTCAGGGAAAGTTTCCTTCTCAAAAAAGTACAGCTAGTTTAATGTCAGACCCCATATTTTGATGTTACCAGACGTCTCCAAGCCTTTTGCTTCACTGAATCATTGATGGAAAATTATATTTGTTCATGGACCATTCACGATCACACACACACACCCTACAAGTACACTCATTCATTATTTGATCAAACAGGTTACTCAAAATGTGCAGGGACAGAAGGGCTGAGGGAACAGAGTGTTTTGTATACCTTTAGCATTTCTAGCCAGCATGGTATAGTGGTTAAGAGCCGTGGACTCTAATCTGTAGAACCGGGTTTGATTCCCCACTCCTCCGCATGAAGCCTGATGTTCTCTCAGAACTCTCTCAGGAACAGTTCTCTCAGAACTCTCTCAGCCCCATTTACCTCATAGGGTGCCTGTTGTGGAAAGGGTATTGTAAGCCACTTTGAGACTCCATAATGTAGAGAAAAGCAGGGTATGAAAACCAACTCTTCTTTGATCCAAAGTGCTTGTGCGTTCTTGCTGATGCTGAATGACCCCACACACACACTTCAAAGCTCCCACCCATTTTGGAGTTAGCCTCAACCTAGGCAAAAGGCAGGGGTTGCTTCTCCTACTCTCCATGCTGTCTGAAGAGTCATGGAGGAGTTCTCCTCAGCTAGTTTTGCCAAACTCCAGATGGGGCCTGGAGATCTCCTGAATTACAACTGATCTCCAAACTACAGAGATCAATTCTCCTAAAGGAAATGGCTACTTTGGAATGTGGACTCTGAGGACCCTCCCCTCTCCCCAAACCTCCTGTCCTCCCTATGCTTAATTCCAAATCGCTAGAAATTAAAAAAAATCATACAATTTTTGAAAGTAATCCTTTTAATAGTAATCCTTTTAATAGTAATCCTTTTAATAGAAATATTCTATCCTTCCCATCCAGCAGATGTTAACCGTTGGAAATGAGAAATATCAGAGAATTTGAATTCATCTTCAGCCAATTCATCTAAAATAATAAATACTAAGACACAACATTATAAGATGACATCTCAGGGGTATTTATGCCCTTCTAAAATTAGTAAAATTACAAAATCATATAGTCCAAATTGTTGGAGAGGCTGTAAATTTAAGAGTACTCAGTACCATATGTGGTGGAGTTGTCCATCAATACAAAGTTTTTGGAAGGAAATACATGAAATTTTGATATCTATATTTAGGTTTTCACTTCCATTTACTTTGAATTTATTATTATTTGATATATGGACGGCTTCCTCAATAAGGAAAGATCAGAAAACAATTTTGTCAATAACTTTTGTGGCTGCAAGATTGATGATTGCAAAATGTTGGAAGGCCCCACAGGTGCCAACTTTAACAGCTTGGTATAATAAACTTTGGGAACTATATGTGATGGGAAGAATAATGGACAATCCCTTTTTTGATGGTAATACCAGGAATACTTGTAATAATGGGTATAATAAAATGTGGAGACCTATATTAAATTATTTCAAAAAAATAACCCTGCTGAATAGAAAAGATTACAATGTTATGTTGAATTTATAATTAATTAGTATTATACTCCTTTACTGAGAACAATAGAGGGGAAAGGTCTATTGTGGTGATATTTGGTTCTTTGTTAGATTGGTACTAGTGATTATTTATATAGTAATATATCTATTATTATTTAAATTTTGTAGAAATACTATTACTGAAATCTTTAAACTTTGCTATATTTCTTACTTTATGGATGGTTGTTCGTTTGATAATTAATAACATTTATTTTTAAAAAAATCTCCAGAAATTCCCAGAAAACCCTAATTCTGCTGTGGTTTAACTACTTCCCCAACCTTTGACAGACTTACAACCAACCACTTACCACAAGGTCTCATTGGGAGTTCACTTTCATTGCTGGAGTGAACACAGATTATTTCCACTTTAGGGATGTCTGCCTGACACAGCATCTGCTAGGCCCTACCACCATGAGTACCATTTCTTGGCAATTGGAGGAGGCTGGTTTATTAGTCTCTAGATTGAGATAGGGTTGCCTGGTCCCCACATCTTGCTGGTGGGGGAATCTGCAAGGTGTTCCGAGAGTGGGTGGAGACATCCCTGACATGATGTCACCTGGAAGTGATGTCATCACATCAGCAATATCAGGTGCAATGCTCTGGTTTTTGGATGAAGAATGTGGTAAAATTCTGTGGTAAAATTAGGGTCAAACTATAGACTTTTGCCCAAAAACTAAAGCATCACCATGCAACTTCCCCGATGTGATATCACTTCTGGGTAACATCATCAAGTTGGGGCATTGTGCAGGGACGTTGCTGTTTGTGGGTGTGGTAGCAGGTACCAGCTGGCTGGTAGTGGGCAGAAGCCCCCAAAACCAGGAGATTCCCCACACAGACCTGGGGAATGGTAACCCTCAACTGAGGCCATCAGGATATGCTCTTTATAGACCTTCTTTCAGCAAGTGAGAGTTGTCTTAAGCAATATTTAGAGCTGACCTCTGAACGAAGGCTGCCAATTCTGGCTTTGAGAAGCTGTAATTCCAGAAGAACCGCAGGCCCCACCTGGATATTGACATCTGTGCTCTGGACAGCATGCTGAGATTTCTGAATTCTCATGTAATTACATCCTGTTATAAGAATTCAGCGATTTTTTGCTTGTCCTTGCAACATGCAAGCTTAGAAATGGTGGCTGAACTCTCATGAGAGAAAGGAATCCCATGAGAGTTCAGGAAGTAGCATACATGACTGCAAGGGTATAAATATGAGGAGGAGTCCAGAACAAGGGCAAGGCAAGTGAGGTACTTACATTGGGCACACAAAGCTAAGCAGTGCAGAAAAAGCATATCATGGCTAAAATAAATGTTCTGTTGTTATTACTCTTGTTACTTGTGTATTTCTCTTTTTATTAGAATGACCACTATGGAAGTATTTGTTGTTGTTGTTGTTCAGTCGCACAGTCAAGTCCAACTCTTTGCAACCACATGGATCACATCACACCAGGGCCTCCTGTCTTCCGCCAACCTCCAGAGTTTGCTCAGTTTCATGTTCATTACATCGATAACCCTGCATAACCATCTCATCCTTTGGCATCCCCTTCTTCTTTGACCTTCAATCTTTCCCAGCATCAGGGTCTTGTCCAGTGAGTGCTCCCTTCTCATTTGGTGACCAAAGTATTTGAGCTTCAGCTTCAATATCTGGTCTTCCAGGGAACAGTCAGGCTTGATTTCCTTTAGGATTGACTGATTTGATCTCTTGATCTCCTTGCAGACCAAGGGACTCTCAAGAGTTTTCTCCAGCACCATAATTTGAAAGCATCTATTCTTCGGGGCTCGGCCTTCCTTACAGTCCAACTCTCACAGCCATACATTACTACTGGGAATACCATTGCTTTGACTATACGGACTTTTGTTGGCAGGGTGATGTCTCTACTTTTTGTTATGCTGTCTAGATTGCCATAGCTTTTCTCCCAAGGAGCAGGCGTAGGAAGGTGCAATTTTATATTCTTGCCTCGGGTGCAAAATTAATGGCTCTGGAAGAGTCTCTCCCTTGGTTGCCAGAAGGCAGCTGGCTGGCTGACAGAGGGGGCAGCTACCAGAATGAGAAGGTGCTGCCCTCTCAAAATCTGCCACCCACTTCAGGGTACTTTGTTACAGAGCCATCCAGTCCTGCATACTTAAGGCTGGACTACTAGGTGCTACTTTGCTGTCATTGTATGAAATTGTACATAAGCATTCTCCAGAAAAAGGAAACTCTTTCTTTTTTCTAAATGGTATTGTTTAATACATATTCAGGTTATGTATTGCTACACAACTCTTAACAACAAACCAGTATGAGGAGTGACAGAAAAGTGCAACTTTCCGAAGATGGCCGGGGGGGGGGGGGGGGTCACGTCCCTATTCTCTACTTCTTCCTCTGTGCATATCCTCATCATGCCTTCATGATAAGGAGGATCATAGGGGTGTCAGATAATGTTCTTGAACTCCCCAGTGTGAGATCCCAAGTCTTAAATCTACTCGTGTAGCCCCATTAGGCAGTAGGAGCCTGGCAGCTTTCTGAGGGTCGGACCAGCTGCCAGTCTTGTGTTGTTTAATGAGGCTGCCTAAACAGAAGAATCAGCTTTGGGACAGCCTCATTAGGCAGAATAAGCCTCGGCGTGTTGCCTCTTGCCACAGGAAGCAGGTCTGTGTTCCATCAGCCACTGAAGAAAAGCCACCATCATGATGATGATGACCACTGAATTGGTGGGATCAAAGCCTTGGAATAGAAAGGATCCTAGGGTTATTATACTAAAGTTGTGCTCAGGTCATGCTCAGCTTCGGACCCTCAAACGCGAAATTAACAAGCCTCTTGTCAACACAAAGAAAATCTATGTATAAAATTCAAGACTCTCAGCAGAAGCAGCAGGAGTGAGCCTGCACAGTGGCACAAGCAGGCTTCTGGGTCACCCTATGCAAAACACAAACGAGTCCTTCCTGGACATCAGTTGTCTGGCTGTGATGGAGCAAGCAGGCGGGGCTGCGACTTTCATGGGGAGGGGAGAGTGCTGCTTGTCTCCTACAGTGAACCACTCTTCACAGCACTCTGCACACACATACTGGGGCTTGCTCCCCATGTGTAGTAAGCAGTACACGCTGCAGTAGTAAATACCCTAAAATGTGAAGGGAGAAAGTTCACATCTCCAAAAACACATAAAGCTCAGTAACTGAAGCCCCACCTCACCAACCCCTGATGCCAGGCCGGTGTAAAAGGTGCCCAAATGGCAAAGGCAAGGAGCAGGAAAAGGTTCTTGCCCACATTGTCTTTTAGGGGTCCATAACACTTCTACAGCCACGTGTCACAAACCATCACTCTGGGAGTTGCATTTTCCTAGTACAAGATGTTCAGCTGATTGTTTGGTAAATGTTTTTTTGGTTGTGTGTTTTTTTTATTTTGTGACCTTATTTCTGGATTTGTAAACATTTGGAAATGGGATTTGTGAGTTTTTTAAAAACTGTAAACATGCATAACAATAAGTAAAGGTATAGTGACAGTCCATTCCAGAAGATCATCATTCTGTGAGCTGTAGCTGTGGGAAGGAAGGCTATATGACGGATACATCCATCGGTGCCTACTAGCCATGGAGACTAAAGGCCATCTCTAGATTGAGAGGCAGTAAATTTCTGAATACCAGTGCTGGGAGGCAACATAAGGAGAAGGCATTGGCCTTTGTGCTGTGTTATTGGCCCTCCAGGGTAAATGGTGGGCTAATGCGTGAAAGAAAATGCTGGACTACATGGACCACTGGTCTAATCCAGCAGCCTTTTGTTACATTCATATCTGAGGGTACAACTAGATATGACTATACCGCTGCATACACCACAGGGGCACCACCACTATTTTCAGCCTTGGACTTTGTTATTACAATAACATTGCAGGGCCCAATCCTGACAAGCCTACCTGATGGTGCCCTGCCTGGACAGAGCCACAGGCAATCTTCCCCTGGCTGAGTTGGCTTGAAAACTTCATGTGGGGGATGCAAGAACCCTCACAGCAGTGGAGGTGAGAGATGGTGCTTACTGGGTGATGGAGATACCCCCGTCTCTGCCCCTGCCTGCTCTCTTTTCAGGGCCTGGCCCCTGAGAATGGAGAAGAAGAAGCACTGAAGATCCTGCCAGTAATCAGCAAGCCAGGCTTGGCTGACAATGCCAGGGGTGCTGGGAGTGTGAAAGCTCCCCATGGCAGACCGATGCTGTACCTAAGGGGGAATGAGTCCCACACTGCACAGCACTTCCAGGGAAAGGAGAAGTTCCACTGCCCCTCTCCTCTGTTGTTGCTGACTCCTGTCTCCCCCCCCCTACACACATCATTTTTAAGCCTCCTCAGTCAAGGGAAGACCACCTGGGTTTCAGTCCAACTGGGGCAGGTCCCATGGTGTTTTTGAAATAAGCAAATATAAGCCTTAAAATGTTGGCAGTGTCCCCATGGCAGACATGGGGATGCTGTCACATCTAGTTGAGACCGAAGAGGCAAGCATGAGTATGCCATGTAATGGCCAGCAGACACAAGTAGAGGTGGGGATGCCAACTCTTGCCTGGGAAATTCCTAGGTATCTGAGGGCAATGTCTGTGGAGGGGGGCGTTTGGGGAGGGATTTTACCTAGAATCTATGGTATACAACAGGTCCGACCTCCAAAGCTGCCATTTGTCCTGGTCACCTGATATCTGTCTGGAAATTGGTTGTAATTCCAGGAGAATTCCAGGCCCCACTTGGAGGTTGGCAACCCTAATGAGAGGTCAGCTGAGAGGGAGGGAAGGGGATTCCCATGACCTACTATGCCCTTCCTTTCCTCTGGGCCCCACTGCATCCATTGGGGTCACAGATTGGGCCCTAAATAAATAACTAGTAGGGTTGGGCACGAACCTTAAAAAGGCAGTTCAGGTTCGGGGCAGCCCACAAACTGAACCCTGAACCGACTCAAGCGGGCCCCACATGAATCAAACCAGTCTGGCAATTTCAGTTCCCCCTTTCTCCCAGCTGCAGCTCACTGGTGCCGGGAGAAAGGGGGCAGGGATCACCCAGGAAGGGGCTTCGATTTTGCTCCCCCCCCCTTTGGAGCAATGGGGAGCAAAACTGAAGAGTTAAATGGCTGCCAGTCATTTAACCCTTCGGCTTTGCTCCCCACCACTTCAAAGGGAGGGAGCAAAACCGAAGGGTTAAATGGCTGCAAGACCTGCTCAGCTCTTAGGTTTAAATGGCTGCCAGTCATTTAACCTTCAGTTTTGCTTCCCACCATTTGCGGGGGGGGGAGCAAAACCAAAGGCTTAGATGGCTGACCCCAAACAGCTGAATCAAACTGCCTAAAATGTCCAGTAAATGTTCAGGAAAAGTGCCTTCCCCAAACATCGGTTCTGGAGTTCCGAACCAGCCCAAGTTTGGCCCAAATTTTAGCTCATGAGCCGGTTCATGCCCATTCCTGGTAACATTTCTTAGTATATCTGACCTCATGTTTAAAATTTTATAAATCCAAGACAACACCTGATTCTCCATCTGTATACTGCCAATCTCTCACGGCCAAAAAAATACCAAATAACAAGTAGATTGCTGTGTTTAGAATCAACTTCAGCATCAGAAACGGGCTTCAGCATAATAGAACATATTTTTAGTCAGTAATTGCTCCTGATTGCCATTAATTCTACTTTTCTTTCATCTTCAGAACATCAGTCTGTCTTTTCAATATGCCTTTTTTTACAATCATTTAAAGAGATACAGTGTAAATGCAAGCCATTTTAGGCTACAGATAATTATAACCATTTTGCATTACTATCTTAAATGACAGCAAAAAAACAAGAACCCTTTAGTTAACCCCAGAAAGAAATATTCCACTGAATGAAAGTGGTGAAATAGTCAGACACATATTGATTTTTCATAATACATTTTTATTAATTAACCTGCATTCTCTTTCACACTATGCTGCATCTGCACATTGTCGGAAATTGTCCTGTCATTAGACTACAGCAATTATTTACAACTGGACTGCCCTGTTCACAGAGGAAAATCCAGTTGTGAATGATTTCTGTAGTGCAATGATTGCAATATCCAATGACTTGTGGATGCCGCCTGAGGAATACATATAGCCATTTTCACTAATCTCTGGGTTATATAGCCAGATGTGCAAAAGATGAACAGATGACAAGGGGGAAGGATGTATGTTTTCTAGATGGAATCTTGTCAGCATTATTTTTTTACACAAACTGTCATGAGATCTATAATGTCTACACACACACACACACACAAAGCTTGATTCTACATACCATCTATTCTATGCCACTTAAAATAAATGAATCTGTATGGATATTTTTTCTTCATTTTCTGTCAGAAACAAATCTCTGTAGTAAAGAAATGTCTTTAGCAGTACGGGAAGGTTCCAAAGAATCACAAGTTTGAGTTCTGCTCTTCAAATGGGTCTTCCCCAATTTTTCCTTCTTTCTGCAACTCTGTCCCCCCCCCCCCCCATAAGCCACTCCTGAAAGTCAGGATTCCCTTGAAAATAGAGTGGTTGGGATCTTGAAAAATAAAAAAGACTCATTCAGAAAGTGGAAGGGGGGGGCTTATAACTAAGGATTAATACAAACAAATAACCAGTGCTTGTAGAGAGAGAGTTAGGAAAGCTAAAGCTCAGTATGAGCTTAGGCTAGCGAGAGATGCTATAAACAACAAAAAAAGGGTTCTTTTCTTATGTTCAAAGTAAAAAAAAGAGCAAGGACATGGTAGGCCCATTGCAGGGGCAGGAAAGTGAAATTGTAACAGGTGATGAAGAGAGGACAGAACTGCTCAGTTCCTACTTTTCAGCAGTCTTTTCTTGCAAGGGAAATGGTGCTCAACATGGCAAAAACAGAACACATGATGAGAGAATGGAGTTGCAGCCTAGGATCAACATAGGGGTAAGTACATGAACACCTAGTTTCTTTAAATGAAACTAAGTCCTCGGAGCAAGATGAGCTGCATCCAAGGGTACTAAAAAAACTTGTGGATGTAATTTCTGAGCCTCTGGCCATTATTTTTGAGAATTCTTGGAGAACAGGTGAGGTACCAGAAGATTGGAGGTGGGCAAATGTTGTCCCCATCTTCAAGAAGGGGGAAAAGGAGGATCCGGGTAACTACCAACCTGTCCACAGGAGCTCCTGCTACGAAATGAGCCCTGTGTCAAACCAACCTTATCTCTTTTTTTGAGAAAGTTACTACCTTGCTGGATCAGGGGAATATTGTAAACATAGTTTATCTTGATTTTAGTAAGGCTTTTGGAAAGGTTCCACATAATATTCTTGTTGACAAATTGGAAAAATGTGGTTTGGATCCTATGACTGTTAGGTGGATCTGTAACTGCTTGACAGATCACACCCAAAGAGTGCTTCTGAATGGTTCCTCATCTTCTTGGAGAGGAGTGAGTCAAGTGGAGTGCCTCAAGGATCTGTCCTTGGACCTGTTTTGTTCAACATCTTTATCAATGATTTTTATTAAAGGATAGAGGGAATGCTTATTAAATTTGCAGATCATACTAAATTGGGGTAGAAGACAGGATACAGGATGATCTTGACAGGCTGGAAAACTGGGCTAAAAGAAATGTAATGAATTTCAATCGGGATAAATGTAAAGCTCCGCATTTAGGTAGGAAAAATGTTTTCTGTGCCCCAGAAGGTTGGACCAGAACCAACTGATTGAAATTAAATCAAAGGAGTTTCCAGCTGAACATTAGGAAGAACTTCCTGACAGTTATAGCGGTTCCTCAGTGGAACAGGCTTCCTCGGGAAGTGGTGGGCTCTCCTTCTTTGGAGGTTTTCAAACAGAGGCTAGATGGCCATCTTACAGCAATGCAGATTCTGTGAACTTAGGCAGATCATGAGAGGGAAGGCAGGAAGGGATGCCTCAGTGCTTCATTTTTGACATGCCCAGAGAAATGCTGATTGCCACTTTGGGGTGAGAAGCAATCCTGGAAATTTTTTGTCAGCGGTCACTGCAGGTGTGGAGGGAGAGGTATTTGTGAATTTCCTGCACAGTGCAGGGGGTTGGACTAGATGACCCTTAGATCCCTTCCAACTCTATGATTCTATGTTCTTCCCTTTTGTGTTATTGAAGGCACCTTTCAGCTTGCAGAAGAGGGAATTTGGCTCCAGTGTTACAGCTCTTCATGCTTCCTAATTTAAACTTTAAGGAAATCAATTACATTTCATATGAATTCCTTGCACTGACTAATTTCCAGCAGACTTTGTCATGGATACACTCAACTCATATTACTACCAAGTTGGCTTGACTTTATGAGTTGGCTTTTACTTATCCCTAAACCCTAGTATCACACAGAATCACAGAGCAAAGTGGGAAAGGATAAACTGCTAGCAGAATATACATTTTCTCTCTGTGAAGAAGCCCCCAAAGCAGAAAAACACACCATAAGATGAGCCTTGATGGAGCAGACCAGTGTCCATCTAGTCCAGCATCCTGTCTCACACAGTGGCCAACCAGTTCCACTGAAGGGCCAACAATAGGGCATAGAGGCTGAGACATTCCCCTGATGTTGCCTCTTGGTCCTGGTATTCAGAGGTTTAGTGCCTCTGAATATGGAGGTTCCCTTCAGTCACCATGACTAGTAGCTACTGATTTATCCTCCATGAATCTATCTAATCCCCTTTTAAAGTTGCTCTACCGGAGGCAGACAAAAAGGTGAGGAAGGTTTGGTGGCCTTACAAACACCAGACAGGAAGGGCAATTGAGAAAGTAAAACATTTAAGTTTTGGTTAATTGTCACTTAATCAAGGGGTAATGGGTGAGGGGAAGTGAGGCCAGGGTGAGGACAGGATTAGGCTGAGTGAATCAATAGGTCCTAGGCAACCCATTGTTCTAAAGTCATGCATCCCTGCAGGACAAGGAGGGGATACTAGCCAACCAGCCACTCTTGACTTGAGTTTTAACATTTTCCCAAGCTGATGCCTGGCTGGGATCTATCTCGGTCCACTTCTGGCCCAAGCAGTGCCTCAAGTATTGGTGTGATATTAAGTGTTTCTCTCTGTTTCTGCCTATAAACTGCCTCTCTGCTGGAGGAGGAGGTCTGACTGCTAACAGTTCTGCTGAGCAAACTCCCATCCATGCTGCCCCATCTCTGCTGGTGCTTAAATAACCAGCAGCAGACCAATTGGGGGGAAGGGATGTTGATCAACATTGTGACATCCCTGAATTTCACCCAGAAGTGATGTCACAACACTCTAGGAATTCCCCAAAATTCTATGGTAAAACCCAGAAGTGACATTGCAGTGTTGATCACTGCTTCTTCTCCCCATGCCAAACCCCAAAAGCTCCCAAGGGGTTGAGGTGAGACGCATGGCTCCCCTATGCTACAGTGAGATTTTAAAAATTATCAATATGTAGAATTTTCCTCTGTACTTTTTCCTGAGTTAATGACCATCAAATACATTATCTTCCCTCAGAAAACTATAGAGAAGCCTCCCTTCTACATACAGTTCTAGCCTTTAGCAATGTAATCAGCAAAAAAGAAGGAATACGTGTGCATTGGGAGTGGTCATCATATAAAAGAAAAGTGAACCTGAAAATGAACGTGCGATTTTTAAGCACTGTCTTCAGTGGAATTAAACCACCT
The DNA here is from genome assembly GCA_029233225.1 of Lepidodactylus listeri. Taxonomy (NCBI): domain Eukaryota; kingdom Metazoa; phylum Chordata; class Lepidosauria; order Squamata; family Gekkonidae; genus Lepidodactylus; species Lepidodactylus listeri. Next base: position 39,523,259 of record JARCFY010000012.1, read on the forward strand.
TAAATCAAGCACAAACGGGCTGTTGACTTAGATACTGCTATTTGGTCAATTCTTTTTTGACTTTTATAACCTAAGCATGATGCATATTGTGCTTCAGATCAAATCTTGCTCCAAATTAGTTTTAACAGAGCAACAGAAAAGATGATTGATGGAGTTCTTATACAAACAGAATGCATATGCACAATAAAAATAACTGTGGCCCTTATAATTCACACAGAAGAGATGTTTTACTAGCCTGTCATAATTGTAAATGATGACAAACTGGATGTGATGAAGCCGTTTGTTCCAAGGAGCTTCTCTGCACACTTCTCTTGTCTAAGATTGAGTTGTAGGTGTTTCTGTTGCTGCAGAACAAGAATCAGAGATCCTTTATCTACAAGTTTTCCAGGGAAAAAATTGTTCTGCTGGATTTCTCTTTATTTTAAATGTGTCCATAACAAACTGCCAAAAAAAGAGAAAGATCAAATTCACTGTGTAAGCTATTTTTCCATGGAGGTGCATTAATGCAAATTAGACAGAACGACTTTCCCAAGTTATAATTGGGCTGAAATGAGGTGGAAGGAACAGAAAGACAATTAACTTTAGGGTTTTTTTTTTATTCTTCTTCTTCTTTTCCTAATCTGCAGCAGTTTGGAGTAGGCTTTAGTGCCCGATGGCGGTAGGCTGTCAACACTGCCAGGCAAAATTATTCGGAGACCTTCAAGGGCTTTGTTTATCTCATTTTTCAATTAACCTTTGTGTTTTAACTTCATCATAATGCCTGCTCCAATTCACACCAAAGAACAAATTTTTAAAATCCCTTCTTTTCTGTCATTATTTCTTTTCTTCTCACAATCAAGGGTTTTCTCTCTTTTTTTTTGAAAAGGGGGGGGGGAGCATCACAAGGGAAGAGGATGTAAATTTCAAATTACAAGAGACCACAAATGGGCACAAAAGGTTTAATATAAATTATGTTCCTGCATTAACCTTTTTTCCCCTTCTTTTTCTCCTTTTTTTAAGTGCACTGTCAGCGCTTATGGCATGGACTGAGATACAGTTGAACGGATGAAATCTTTTTTGATATATCAGTACTGCAGTTATTTCAACAGGAATTTACTATCAAGAACATGCAATTTGTTCTGTTGGAATTGGTGGGATCCTATGGGCTGGTTCACATGGCATGTTACCTTCTCCAGCTGTCCTTGGGCATACACATTCTAATGGATGGAATACAGCAATTCCCATGATCACATAAACTGTGTATGCCAACCTTCTAGATGACCACTAGGGAGACGGCCTTCTCTTTGGTTGCACCCCAAATTATGTATATCCCACCTTTCAGAGGTACCTAGCATTTAGTTTGCACATTTTAGGTGTCAGACCCCTGAGTAAATTCAGTTCCCAACACCAGTCATTTCAATGAATGCAGTTTATTGAGACACTGAAGAACTTCAAGTGCTTAACGTAGTTTGTTAGATCTAAAGCAAATCAGTGCGAAGCAAGCAATTATAGGTAAAGCATATATCATAGGTATGGCCTAAGGCCAATCAGGGGACAGGCATAAGCCCGCCAGAATAATGGACACTTATTCACAGGGGAAAGATGATCCCAGGCAGTCCAGACATTCAAGGCTACTCCTGCAGGCCAGTTGAGATAACTGGATGGCTGAGAACAGAAACCTAAAATTCCAGACCACCTCAGGCCCTATGGCAGGCAAGCTGATAACATGGTGAGGCCTGACATTAGGTTCCAGATGGTACCTTTCTTTTTAAAGTTGATTTCCCACTTCCCTCTTTGCTTCTTAAAAAAATATTTACATAATGCTGGGTTGGCTGATTTTAGTTTGTATTGGTGTTTTTAGCTGCTGTTGGATTTTTTATGATGTTTTATTTTAATCTTATGGAAGGCTCTATGTGAGCTTAACTGCTGTTTTTGTTATATTGCAGTTGTTTTATTTAAATTTTATTTATTCATAATATTTATATACCTGCCTTTCTCTCAAGGTCTGTAGTTTAAACTGTATGTGTTTTTATTGTTTTATTGCCATGCTGACAACTGCCTCTAGAAACTTTTGGGGGTAAGAGTACAAGATGTCAGTTTCTAAATTATTAAGAAGTAGTGGCCTGATTGTGGAAATGTCATCTGTATGGCTGTGGTCACACTGGAGGCTTGGCACAATCTCAGTGTGTCTCTAAGTGTGCCAGTTCAAATTGTTGTGGGAAGGACCAACCAGACAGCACACCCTGAGGCGATTTTCTCACATGCTCATCTGGTGGTGAGATGTCCACACTACTGCTGTGCCTCAACCAAAGTGTGTGCTGCCCAGTCAGTTTCTTTAAAAAACAGGCAGGCACATGTGCATATGCACTCATGCACTTATGCACCTATGCTCTCATGCACTTATGTGACTATCAGCAGCTACTCAAAAAAAAAAAAAAAACACCCGACAGAAACAGATCTGCTGGTTCAGACTTCCCCTCCAGCTTCAGTTTGTGACAGAGAGTTCAGATGGCCAGAAAAGCGGAATGGAAACACTGGCATCCATAAAGACTGGACTTGCCCCAGTGCCTGGTTACTCTTCTTCTTAAGCGGGGCAAAATGGGGTGGCCATAACTGGGGCACGGAAGGCAGATGTAGTTGTCTGAACATGCTTTTTAAAACCATGAAGGTATTGCAATGATATCACTGCAAACTGCTCACATGACCATAGCCTATGGCCCCGTCCACACTGTCACTTTTGTCGCTCATTTCTCCCTATTGCTTTGGGTTCCTCCCCCTTTTCCACATGTGTTTTGCTCCCTCTGGGACTACTAGAGAGAACAAAACATATGGGGGGTGGGGGAACCTGAAGCAATAGGGAGAAATGAGCGACAAAAGCGACACTGTGGACAGGGCCTCAGTCTCTCTATATAGCACATTTTCCCATTTGACATATGTTGCACAGTAAAGGACAGGAGGGACTGGATCCATGGAAAAGATAATGTCTCATGTGAACTTGCCCGAAGTCTGACTACAGATACATTCAGATTATCACAGTAACAGTGTATTGTTGCTATTCTCCTCCTTTTGTCTTGGCCACTTAGAAAAATTCTGTTGCAAAGGACTGATATAGAGGAGCACAAGCACATTATCTAGTGAAATGTGGCTGCAGCTGTGGTCAGTTTTTGAAACAAATGATTCCAAACGTGAAACCTGAGCTGTCATAAGGTATTTCAGCTAGCTGCTAACACATTCCTGTCCTTTAGCCTATAAATTAGAGACTTCTGTTTTAAATGAAGAATGGCACCATCATAGTCTGATTTGAAACTCCTTTTCCTTTCTTTTACAAATGAACAATAAAGGACTCAACTTCCATCTGAAGTGGTGATATGTCTAAACATATATTTTGTCTCTAAAGATGAGCAAAACCTGCTGCAAGCATTTGCCCTTGAGGTTGTGAAAAATGCTATCTCTCAGTGTGTGTGTGTGCGTGTGTGTGTGTGCGTGTGTTCATGCAACGTACTGGAAGCAGTTTGCTGGATCAATGAGTATTGCATCTTTTCTGACAGGCAGTTTCTGTAAGAGTTACACTAGAACACACCACTGGTCATGGGATCAGAGGTGAGCTGAGCACTCATATCTCCTGACATGTAGACTGGAGGGAAAATAGCAGATCTGAGTGTTATTAAAAAATACACTCCATCTCGTGTGATGCATTTCAGAATCTTAGTTCAAACACTGCCATGAAACACCAGTCAAACTTTGCAGGTTAGAAAGGGTCACCTTCACTGACTGCACATGGTTGCTTTAACCAATCAAGGATTACAGGTGTCTGGTTTTGTTTGCTTGTTTGTTTGTAGGATGGACCCACACCTGTAACTGGTCCAGGTCCAGGACTGTTTTTCCTGGATGCTTTCTGTGTCATGTGAAGTAGCTGTAGGTGTCTTCAGGATGAAAGAATCTGGTCCCTACCCTCCCAACAAAGCCGATAGAGGGTGGGGGCCTCTTTGCTACCCTGGAGGAGGGCGAGAGGGATGGCAGATTGCAGGGGCAGGGCCAACGCTGTGTAGCAAGACCCCACTCCTACCCGAGGCAGTTGTCACTGCATGCTCGAAGCAGTCAGTCGTCCAAGCATGCACAGGAAGATAGCCTATGGCCTAGCTTTAGGGGCCAAGGTCTCTGGTGACAGCAGAGGTGAGTGGCAGGCAATCCCGGCAGTGGCGGGTGATCCCAGTGGCTGCGGGTGATCTCAGCAGCAGCAGGCAATCCCAGTGGCAGCGGGTGATCCCGACAGCAGAACCAGGTGGTTGCTGGGGCTTGCAGCACTGGGCTTTTGACGACGGCATTGGAGCCAGCCAGGGCTTCTCCGCAGTGGCAGGCAGCAGTGGCAGGCTTTAGAAAGGAGCATTTGCCAGGGCATTGGCCTGGCTCACAGGCTAGTGAGCACTGGTGGTTGGTAGGCACCAGATACAGACATCTGGTGGGGGGTTGTTAGTACATAAATAATAAAAAGGCACCATTGGAGGGTTGCTAGGCTGGGCTGTCCTGGGAGTGTGACTGGGCAGGGCGGCCACTGGGAGGCTACAGTTGGCTACCGTCATTAGGCAGGGTAGCCATTTTGGATTAGGCTAGTTCTCTGCTGTTGCTGGGCAGGACAGCCATTTTGTTAGAGGCTAGCTTTCTGCTGTTGCTGGGTAGGGCTGCCATTTTGTGTAAGTTTCAGTGCCATTGGGCACAGTGGCCACCTTATAAGAAATTTTGTGGGGTTCATTGGAGCAGCCTTTATAGTAAGGGCTAAAGTAAAGCAGGCACAGTGGAGAATTTCCTAAGATGTGTTAGCAGGAAATTGGGAGTTATTCATTGGGGAGATAAATAAACAAATACAAATAAAGAAATAAAGAATGGCTCCCAAAAAGGGTTAGGGTACTACCAAGGGAAAGCAGGCGGCCCCTAAGAAGCCCCCTAGGAAGCCCGAGAATGAAGTGTCTTCTGATGAGGATTAGGGGGATCCTGTAAATGCAGCTATTTTGGCATGCATTGAGGCACGAACAGCAGAGGTAAGCCCCCGCCTTTGACTGGAACTCAAGTAGGAGAAAAAAGCCTAAACAATCCTCTTCTGCATCCTTCCAAGCTCAAGTGCTTGCTCATCTTGCAATTCTGGAAGATGCTCAAAGCACATCTGTGATGACCAGTTTAACATCAGAGGAGACAGGACAGCATGATGGCGAGCAAGGCACAGCTAAGGACAAGGAGGGGTGACAACTGAAAGTGTACAAAGGTCCTACACAGCATGAAGGTAAGGAATGCTCTACATGCCACATAAAACCTTCTTGGCCTTGGGGTCCCCCAAGTCAGGGTAACCCTGGGTCAACGGCTAAACATACTGATAAGTCACAGAGTGTGGGGACATATGGAGCCTGCAGCCATTGTGCTTGTGGGCCATCAGCGATGCAGATGCAGTACCCACAAGGAGGCTGGCCAGGTTGGGGTTACCCCGGATATCCATATGAACAGATTCCTGCTAGGGCTTTGCCAAGTGGCAATGTGGCCTCACCTTTAGGCAACCCTCTGTCTGCAAACACTAGGGATAGAATCCTCAAAGGGAAATACATTGATGCTTTTACACTTTTGTTCCATGAATTAGACAAAAAAGACAAAGCAGCCCTTGACAAGCAGGATAAAGAAGAGAAGAAGAGATTGGATTTATACCCCGCCCTTCACTACCCAAGGGAGTCTCAGAGCTGCTTACAAACTCCTTTCCCTTCCCCTCCCCACAACAGACACCCTGTGAGGTAGGTGGGGCTAAGAGAGCTCTGAAAGAAACTGCTCTTTTTCAAGAACAGCTGTACCAGAACTATGGCTTTCCCAAGGTAATCCAGCAGGTGCTAGTGGAGGAATGGGGAATCAAACCTGGTTCGCCTAGATTAGAGTCCACACACTTAACCACTACACCAAAGAGCACCTTAAGAGGCGTAGGGTTGAAAGGGTATGGGCAAACTGGTACCCCAGTTTCCTTATATACACAGGGGTCATAGTGCGACATCAGCCATGGAGAGCCTCATCGCTATTGCAGTATATGGGCATCATATACAAAGCATACACCGGCTTTACAGGAGGTGCTTAGGTTGAGTATGATGAGGGTTTCTGCATGAGGGCTGCTATGAATACTGCATTAAGGTGTGATCAAATACACTCACATCTATGGCTGCAATTCATGTCCACAGCACGGCCGTCAGCTAATGAGCATTCCAACAGCGGTCATGTGGTGCATAGGTCACAAGGGCCACCTAACAAATGGGTGCAGCCTGCGCAGCCTTCACACATCGCCCTTGTGTTGGGAATTCACCTCGCAGGGTAGTTGCAGTAGGAAATCCTGCTCCTTTCGACATGAATGCCCTCTGTGCTCAGGACCCCATGCATTTTCAGGGTATCCTAGAACGAAGTCTAGATTTGGTGCCCGAGGAGGCAAATGCGGAGGCGGCAGTGGAGGCAGCAATAATCAAGCTGACAAAGGGTCCCAGCCCAGTTAGGGTGAAGGAATTGGGAAGGCTGCTTCACGATTATCCATACCAGGGTGATAGGAATTTTCTTTTAGAGGGATTCACACAGTTTTAGGACATAGGCGTCAACTTCGGGGGGGCTCAGGGGCTGAGGCTACCCCCGAAAATTCCCGGGGGAGGCTGAGCCCCCCCCGGGAACCAGCCACCTCCATTTTGAAAGCGGAGGGATTTTTCCCTCGCTTTCAAAGACTTCCGGAAGGAACAACATGCTCCACCCCCAGCTCCCAGAACCCCTTATTAGGGCGGGAAGCTGAAGGCTGAAGCACGAGGTTCATTTCCAGTCCAGAGGCGAAACAGGTAAGGAGCTCTGTTGTTTTGGGGAGACGGGGGGGGGGAGACCGGCATCTACTATGGATGGCCGGCCTGGGGGTTCCTGGCCATCGCGGGGCGCTCCTGCAGCCCCGCGGAGGCCTTTTTCAGTCTGGGGGGAGGAGGAGGAGGCCGGCATCCACAGTGGATGGCCGGCCTGGGGGTTCCTGGCCGTCGCGGGGCGCTCCTGCAGCCCCGCGGCGGCCTTTTCCAGTCTGGGGGGTGGGGGAGGGAGGAGGAGGAGGCCGGCATCCACAGTGGATGGCCGGCCTCGGGGGTTCCAGGCCGTCGCGGGGCGCTCCTGCAGCCCCGCGGCGGCCTTTGCAGTCTGGGGGGGTGGGGGAGGGAGGAGGAGGCCGGCATCCACAGTGGATGGCCGGCCTCGGGGGTTCCAGGCTGTCGCGGGGCGCTCCTGCAGCCCCGCGGTGGCCTTTGCAGTCTGGGGGGGTGGGGGAGGGAGGAGGAGGCTGGCATCCACAGGGGATGGCCGGCCTCGGGGGTTCCAGGCTGTCGCGGGGCGCTCCTGCAGCCCCGCGGTGGCCTTTGCAGTCTGGGGGGGTGGGGGAGGGAGGAGGAGGCTGGCATCCACTACAGATGGCCGGCCTGGGGGATCCTGGCCGTCGCGGGGTGCTCCTGCAGCCCCGCGGCGGCCTTTTCCAGTCTGGGGGGGTGGGGGAGGGGGAGGAGGAGGCCGGCATCCACAGTGGATGGCCAGCCTCGGGGGTTCCAAGCCGTCGCGGGGCGCTCCTGCAGCCCCGCAGCGGCCTTTTTCAGTCTGGGGAGGTGGGGGAGGGAGGAGGAGGCCGGCATCCACTATGGATGGCCGGCCTCGGGGGTTCCAGGCCGTTGCGGGCGCTCCTGCAGCCCCGCAGCGGCCTTTGCAATCTGGGGGGGAGGGAGGAGGAGGCCGGCATCCACTATGGATGGCCGGCCTCCGGGGTTCCAGGCCGTCGCGGGCGCTCCTGCAGCCCCGCGGCGGCCTTTGCAGTCTGGGGAAGGGGGGGAGGGAGGAGGCCTCCACTGTGGATGGCCGGCCTCGGGAGTGCCAGGCCGTCGCGGGGCGCTACTGCAGCCCCGCGGCGGCCTTTTCCAGTCTGGGGGGGGGGGAGGAGAGGCCGGCCTCCACTATGGATGGCCGGCCTCGGGGGTACCAGGCCGTTGCGGGGCGCTCCTGCAGTCCCGCAGCGGCCTTTTCCAGTCTGGGGGGGGGAGGAGGAGGCCGGCATCCACTATGGGGGAGGTGGGGGGGAGATTGGATTTATATGAGGAGGAGGAGATTGGATTTATAGCCCACCCTTCACATGGAGTCTCAGAGTGGCTTACAAACTCCTTTCCCTTCCCCTCCCCACAAGAGACACCCTGTGAGGTAGGTGGGGCTGAGAGAGCTCTTTCCCAAGCTGTCCTTGAGGGAACAGCTGGTACAGAGCTATGGCTTGCCCAAGGTCATCCAGCCAGGTGCAAGTGGAGGAGTGGGGAATCAAACCTGGTTCTCCCAGATTAGAGTCCGCGCACTAAACCACTACACCAAACTGGCTCTCTTTTGTGACAAGTCCTTTTGTGGATCAAAAACTGACTAATTAAAAGGAAACAGAGTGAGTATAAATGGGCAATTTTCTCAGTGGAGGGAGGTAAGCAGTGGGGTACTGCAGGGATTAGTACTTGGTCCAATGCTTTTTAACTTGTTTATTAATGATTTGGAGTTGGGAGTAAGTAGTGAAGTGGCTAAATTTGCAGATGACACGAAGTTTTTCAGGGTGCTGAGAACCAGGGAGGATTGTGAGGCACTCCAAAAGGATCTGTCAAGGATGGGTGAGTGGGCATCAACATGGCAAATGGGATTTAATGTGGCCAGGTGCAAAGTGATGCACATTGGAGCCAAAAACCCTAACTATAAATACACATTGATGGGGTCCAAACTGGCAGAGACTGATTAAGAGAGAGATCTTAGAGTCGAAGTAGATAACTCAATGAAAACGTTGAGACAGTGTGTGACTGCAATGAAAAAGGCCAACACTATGGGGGTTATTAAAAAGGGAACTGAAAACAAATCAGCCAGTATCATAATGCCCCTGTATAAATCGATGGTGTGACCTCATTTGGAGTACTGTGTACAGTTCTGGTCGCCACACCTCAAAAAAGATATTATAGCATTGGAAAACATGCAGAAAAGGGCAACTAAAATGATAAAAGGTTTGGAACACTTTCCCTATGAAGAAAGGTTGAAGCGCATGGGGCTCTTTAGCTTGGAGAAACGACGGCTGAGGGGGTGACATGATCGAGGTTTATAAGATTATACATGGGATAGAGCAGGTAGAGAAAGAAGTCCTGTTCTCCCTTTCTCACAATACAAGAACTTGTGGGCACTCAATGAAACTGCTGAGCAGTCGGGTTAGAACAGATAAAAGGAAGTACTTCTTCACCCAAAGGGTGGTTAACACGTGGAATTCACTGCCACAGGAGGTGGTGGTGGCTACAAGCATGGATGGCTTCAAGAGGGAATGGAGCAGAAGTCCATCAGTGGCTATTAGCCACAAAGTACAGATAGGAACTCTCAGTCTGGGGCAAGTGATGCTCTGTGTTCTTGGTGTTTGATGGGAGGGGCAACAGTGGGAGGGCTTCCTGCCCCCACTGCTGGACCTCCTGAGGGCACCTGGTGTTTTTGGCCACTGTGTGACAGAGTGTTGGACTGGATGGGCCACTGGCCTGATCCAACATTGGCTTCTCTTATGTTTTTATGTTCTTATGTTCATGCTCTTCATTTTGCTGTTACTTAAAATGGTGTGATATAGTTTCAAAGGGACAATTAACTGGGATGTGTAAAAGGAATTACAGGATTGCCCATTGGAAACAATGGGAGAGGCTTGAAGGCCCATTGGAGATAATGGGAGCCAGGAATGCCAATTGACTTGCATACTGAAATACATTGCAGCACAAAAAAAGTTGCAAAGAAAATATGGAATGGTTTTTCCATTAAGGTCTTTGGGCCCAGATAGGCTACTCTGGGACTCGAATGACAGCTCCCAGAGTGGAATTATGGTCTCTAGGAATAGAATCTGTGCTCTGGGACTAGAATGACAGCCCCCAGAGTGGAATGACAATCCCTAGCAATAGAATCTGTGCTCTGGGATTGGAATGACAGGTCACAAAGTGAAATGACAGCCACTGGGAATAGGTTCAGTGCTCTGGGATTTGCACTCACTCCTAGGATATGAGTTTGAAGTGAGAAGAAGAAGAGATGAAGAAGAAGAGATTGGATTTATACCCCGCCCTTCACTTGTAGTCTCAGAGCGATTTATAAACTCCTTTCCCTTCCCCTGCCCTCAACAGACACCCTGTGAGGTAGGTGGGGCTGAGAGAGCTCTGAGACAACTATCCTTGAGAGAACAGCTGGTACACAGCTAGGGCTTGCCCAAGGTCATCCAGCAGGTGCAAGTGGAGGAGTGGGAAATCAAACCCAGTTCTCTCGGATTAGAGTCCATGTACTTAACCATTACACCAAACTGGCTCTCAAGATTGCTGCTATTCTGAACTCTGTACATTGCTCAAAAATTGAGTGCGCAGCAACTGTTTGGTATTCTGTCCTGGCTCAGAGATTTCAGCCATGCATTTACCAAATGAAGGCATCTGTGATGCCATAAGTTAGTACATTTCAGTACAACGTCACCCTTACAAATAAGACAGAAACAAGACTCCTCTAAATGAATGTCCAGGAAAACTTTTAAAATATTCCCCTACAGGCTTTTTCTGTGTTGTCTTCCTTACTGTCAAATTTGTGACCATTACTTTGTCTGATGCACATGGTATGTATATTTGCAGATCTATTCTAAAAGTGAATTTAAATAAAGGACACAGCAGAGACCGCTACCACTATAACCACTGGCCAACTCCCACCTTTTCCTGGGTTTGGCCCAGCTCGGGGGCATTGCTGGGGGTTCCCAGGCTCCCCTAAATTTCTGGAGAGCCCCTCCCTAAATCCCACATGGCTCTACCTCCATAGGTAGTGACAATAGCCTATGATGTCACTGGCTCCTCCCTATGATGTCACTGGGCCTCGGTTCTTTTAAGGACCTAGCATAGCGACTCTGGCTCAGCCCCAGCCCCCCCCGGAAAATTGAAAAGTCTACGCCCTTGTTTTAGGATACCATTTCAGGGTGAGAGGAAACCATACTGTGCCTCCAATTTGAAGTCAGTTAAAGGACTGGAAAACATAGTAAGAACAAAAATAAAGAATTTTATTTATTCATTTATGTATTTATTTTATTATTTTATACTTCTACCCCGCCCTCCCTGCAAACGGGAATGCAGGGAGGGGGGAGTTATTGGTCTTTTCATGACCCCCCTAGTTCCAAATTTGAGGGTGTCACCTTTAGGAGTGGTTCCTAAAAAAGCCCCAGGGGAGTATCACCTCATTCATCATTTGTCCTACCCAAGAGGGGGATCGATGAATGACACAATACCTGAGGAACTCTGTACAGTTAGATATACGTCTTTTGAGCAAGCTATGAGAGTAGTCTGCAGTTGTAGAGGTGGGGCAGAGCTTGCAAAATGCGACATTAAGTCTGCTTTTCAGCTTCTGCCAGTTCACCCAAGTGACTTTGAGTTATTAGGTTTTTCATTTGATGGGCATTTCTACATGTATAGAGCCCTCCCTGTGGGTTGCTCAGTGTCATGTTCAGTTTTTGAGAAGTTTGGTTCTTTTTTAGAATGGGCCTTGAGGTTCAGGTCTGGGCTTTGCAGCATGGCACACTACCTTGATGATTTTTTATTTGTAGGCTGTTCAGGCACAGGGCAATGTGAGTTTTTGCTTTCAACATTTATGCAGTTGGCTGAGGAGTTGGGGGTCCCTTTAGCACAGAAGAAAACCGAGGGTCTGTCCCAAATATTGACATTCCTGGGCACTAAAATAGATACCGTAACACAGTTATCTAGACTGCCACCTGAGAAATTGCAGACCTTGCGACACCTGATTGACAGGGCCTGTGGTATGAGGAAGTTAACTTTGCTGGATCTACAGCAGCTAGTGGGCCATCTTAACTTTGCTTACAAGGTAGTGGCTCCTGGCCAGGCTTTTGCGAGCCATTTGTGTGATGCCATGCAGGGATTATGCCTCCCGCACCACAGGACCCAGGTGACTGAAGGTATTAGGGAGGATTTATTAATTTGGAAAGATTTTTTGGTTTCATTTAACGGGGTGTCTTTTTGGAGGGAAGACCTCTTGGTGGAGGCAGAACTTCAGGTTACATCAGATGCAGCAGGATCTTCAGGTTTTGGGTTTGCTTCCATGGACAATGGTGTGCCGAGGACTGGCCACCTTTATTTATTTATTTATTTTATTTGTTTCGACTTATACCCCGCCTAGCCAGCAAGCCAGCTCTAGGCAGCTAACACCTAAATGGTTCCAAAGGAGTTGGGTCAAAGACCTCATCTTTTTGGAATCTTTTCAAATAGTGGTAGCAGTGGGGCTTTGGTCTAGGGAGTTTGCCAATAGGTCGGTGCACTTTGGTGTGATAACAGGGCTACAGTCCAGGTCATTAATTCTCTAACATCTAAGTCCTCAAGGGTCATGGGTTTGTTAAGGGCATTCACATTACTTTGTTTGAAGAACAATATAATTTTTTGGCTAAGCATGTGCCTGGGGTTTGTAATGGGGTCGCTAACGCTCTCTCTCGAAGCGTGGGGGAGTTGGGTACCTTTTCAGGCACCAGGATGGTTCTCCCCTCATGAAATTTCAGTTTTGGGCAGTGACAAAAATAGCCCTGTCACAGGTTTGGGGGGCTGTCATTTTGGGGCCCATTCATTTTGTATTGGTGCAGCTTCTACAGTGGCAGCCATGGGTTATACAGCCGGGGAGATTAAAAACTTAGGTAATTGGTGTTCAAGCTCTTACAAGAGTTGTGTACATAATTGCAAGCTTTGAGTTTTCTTACTGTTACTGATTTAGTTATCTTACAGGGGCTGTTTTGTGATGGTCAAGACAACATGTTGCCATCTGTGGACACAGTATGGTATTCTGAGCCGCCCACCGGGCCAAGAGGACACAGTTTGGATCACAATTGGGCCTTAGTGACTAGGCATTGATTGAGTGGTGTGGCAGAAGAGGAGTATGATGGCCTGGCCTTCTCCCTTTGTTGTTTGAAGAGAGACGGGAACCTCCACCGCATGTACTGGTTGAGCACCTGGGGGTCAACGATTTGGGGCTGTTGAAAGAAAAAGCCCTCATCATTCAGGCCATGGTGGACCTTGCAAGGATAAGAGCAAGGTGGCCTGGCATACAGATAATTTGGTCAGCCATACTGCCTAGGCAGTTGTGGCGCAACGTTGAGGACCCCAGGTGCATCGATAGGGCACAGCGAAAAGTCAATCAGCAAATGCAGAAGGCCATGGTGGGCGGTTTGGGTTTGTTTTTGCCTCATCCCAATATACAGGCGAAGTTTCCTGATCTATATGGGGATGATGGCGCCCACTTATCAAACAAGGGCAATGATCTGTTTTTGGTAGATTTGAGGCAAGGAATTAGGTCTGCTCTGGGTTGTTGATGGGCTGCATTGGCCAAAGCAGTGGGTAGTGTGGGTAAGGGAGCACAACAGTGAGCACCATAAGCCAATTCCCCTTTTGGGAATAAGGGGATCGTCAGGAACAGACTTCGAGTTTTATGGCCCAGGCCTGGGTGGGATGATCACCTCTGGGAGCCTCGTTGAGTTTGCTCCTCCCTGCAAGCTGTATGGCTTCAGGGGCAGGGCGCCTAGTGGGGTTAACAGTAGGCTGGGCTGCTAGTTGCAAGCCAGGTCATGGCTTAAGACTGGGGCTGGTGGCTTGCCCTGAATAAGGCAAGGAGGTTGGTCAGTTGACACCGGAATTGCCTGGTCCGCACCCGTTTAATTCCTTGCTGCTCAGCTTGAGTTGTTAAATAAAATAAAGTGTCCCTTGTTTGAATCCAATCTGTTGTCCATCTCGTCATTCCAGCTGGGAAGGGGCAAAAGTATGCATCCTTTTCTCCTAGTCATTTGTTTGCTCAAACACTACCTCTACTTTCAACTGCTTTGCTCCCCAAAAGTTTACAAATACAGTCCCACATATCTTTTTACCTGTTGTGTAGAAAACCAGCTTGGAGTAGGGAGCAATACTGAGAGAATCAATAAGGGGAAAGGAAAGGGTTAACTGCCCCATCCTCATCCACCACCCCCAGGCCCCAACACCACCCATCTCCCACTGCATCACATGATACCCAACCTCGTAATGCAGGAGTATCAGACATAAGGCCCAGGGGGCAGAACCAGCCTGTCCAGGGCTTTTACCTAGCCCGCAAGCAACTGGTATATATGGAAATATAATGTTCTCGCCCTTTTATGGTAGCCTTTGGAAAAAACCTAGTCTTGCATATGATTAAATACAGATATTTGACATTTATGTCAGATCCAGCCTTTGTAACAAATGAGTTCAACACCTCTGTCTTAATGAATCCTTAAACATGCTTCCAGTTTTCATTGTACATTACTAAGCAGTTTATGTATTGAGCAGAAAAATGTACTGGTAACTAGACTTAGCTGAAAACAATAGACAGACAGGATCCTGAAGGGAACCCATAGTAAAGCAGCTTAATGTAAACAGCCAATCATAGGGAGTGGGTGTGTTTTGGGTGTGGTTTATTGCATGCATTTAGGCAGGGTTTCGGCACTGCTTAGGTTAACTTTGAGCTGAGCTGTAATCACAATAAACTATGAGCTGATCACACTACGCATCTGAACCCTTTATATTTTAGACACCAGTGTTATCTCTAACTGAGCAAAATCAGAAAAAAAACTGCTGTTATTTAAGGGTGTTAAAGCACTTTGAACTAAACCTGGAAACACACTGGAAGCCAGTGTAGTGTCGCTTTTTCATTTAAGCAAGCCCCACTTCACATTCTGGCTGTGACATTCAGAATCAGTGGATGTTCCCCTTTAAAGGCTGCACCATGCATAGTATTTTGCTGTAGTCTAATCTGGGTGTTAGCAAGTGGTCAAGATGACATGTGAAATAGTGGCCAAGTTGGCTTTCTCCAGGAATGGCTGCAACTGGTGCACCAGTCTAAACTGGCAAAATGTGCCCCTGCAGCCACATTTATCTATGAATAAAGAGAAACCCAGGAGCGTGCCCAGGCTGTGAACCAGCCCTTTCAGAGGAAGTACAACCCAATAGGCTGTACTCCTATGTCTGTGTCAGCTTTACAGTAAATTTATAGCACTTCTTTTTGATTAATTTATTGAACACATGAAGCTAAATTATACTAGCTTTGTTCGTATGTTACATGGAAGTTCACTGAGTGAACTCAGGATAGTGTACATAACCTTATTTCTTAAAACACATTTATCACATCTTTCCTCATGGTTCAAGACGGTTTACAACAATAGTTAAAAATGCCTTCAGTTAAAACCAGAAATAAAATAGCAAATCCCAAATCTCCCCCCCACTATCCTTATAACAATCCTGTGAAGTTTTCTAGTGACCTTTATGACAGTGGAGATTTGAACTGGGTCGCTCCAATCACAGTCCATTTCACCACTATCCCTCAGCAACTCAGTTTGTTCATCTACTCTTTCAGATAAGCATATTTATTGCATCCCTGGATTAGATGGAAAGAAGGAACAGAGTTGTGCATCATCTATATATTGCTGGCAATTTGCTTCAAAACTCCAGATGATCTCTCCCAGCATTGTCAGATAGAGGTTAAGTAACATGGGGGACAGGACCACATAGGGATGCCAGACCACCACCACCACCCCGATGGGGGTGGGGGTCTCCCACTGCCAGGCCTCATCTCTCAACCCCCAGGCAGTGGACTCTAATCCAGGTAACCCACGTCATCCAGAAATAAAGCTGCTACCTTTTCAAGGGTCTTACCACTAAAACAATGTTTCTGGACAATACTGTACATCCACTAGTAGCCAAAAAAAGGTTTCTTTTTGCTACCATCACTGCCACTGAACAAACTCTAAATGAGCTCTAACGTGATCAGGCAGATTAAAGGTAGAAGAGTTTGTTTTATACCCCACTTTTCTCTACCTTTTAAGGAGACTCAAAGTGTCTTATAATCACCTTTCCCTTCCTCTCCTCAAAACAGGCACCTTGTGAGGTAGGTGGGGCTGAGAGAGTTCTGAGAGAACTATGACTGGCCCAAGGTCACCCAGCAGGTTTCATGTGGAGGAGGAGTGGGGAATCAAACCTGGCACTCCAGATTAGAGTCTGCTGCTTTTAACCACTACACTATGCGGGTTGCCAGTTCCAGGTTGGGAAATTCATGGAGATTTGGGGGTGGAGTTTGGGGAGAAGAGGCATCTCAGCAGAGTATAGTGCCATAGAGTCCACCCTCCAAAGTAGCCATTTTCTTCAGAAGACCCAATCTAATTTGTCTGGAGATCAATTGCAAGTGTGGAAAATCTCCAGGCCCCACATGGAGGATGGCAACTCCAGTGACCATGATCTTTCTTCACTGTTACTCCTTCCATCTTCTTAGCCACTTTATTTTCCACAGTTCCTCCAAGAGCCAGGAGCTGGATGTCATCAGGTATGTGGAATAGGGCATTTGGGAGTAATTATGGCTGTTGCATGTTTGTCCTGTTGATTCCAAAGACTGACCAACCCTTTGCCACACCTGCCAGCCATACTAGCTGAATCCCCCAGAGTTATTAGAAGACCATTTAGATTCATCTTTCTCCATGTAATCTCACATACATAACTGAGCAATAAGTATAGCTAAGATTGGACTAATGCAGTTGATAAAACCTGTAAATAGCAGCAAATCAGCATAGCATACTGATAATAAAAGACAACAGATGCAAGAACTAAGTTTCAGTCCAGTGGCACCTTCAAGAACAACAAAGTTTAATTCTGGGTATATGCAACAACTGAGTGGTTTAGCATGTGTAATAAGGTAAGAACCCAATGTCTCTGTTAAGCCCTGGGGGGGTTCCATTATTCTGAGTGTTGTAATAACTTGTAATTCAGCAGTCTCCCATTCTAGTTTGTTTCTAAACTTCCTTTGCAATAAACAGCCACTGAATGTCCTGGAAGGCTGAAGTGTACTCCTGTGTAGAGACCTGAAGGGCACTGTTGGCACTTAATGGCATATACAATGTCAGAAGATGAGCAAGTGAATGTGTGTTGGTAGATAGGCTGGATATGAGTTTGTTTTTTCTAACCCTGCACAGCACACTTTTATGTGCACAGGATTTTTGGAGGGTGATCCATGCAAGGTAGACTGCTTCTTGGCAAGGATAGCTCTCCACATCAGAATCACTGTGTCTATTGGAACCTAAAATATCAGTTGGGGGTTTTTGCCTCGTGAGAAAAAGAAAAAGGAATGTGCAGGGTTTTTTTTTCAAAAAGCAGATTCTGAAACTGATACACATCCTGTGTGCTAAACTGTAATAAATATTAATAGCTGCATCAAAGTAGCATAAAAAACACACACCAAAATTACAAAGCAGATCTAAGATGCTGAAAAATATTCAGCAAATAAAGAGCAGCTCCCAGTAAAGCCGAGGTGAAACAAAACTGAACTGTATTAAATTGCCTCTCTGAATATGAAAAGTTATTTCAGTACACAAGCAGTGGACACAGTACTTTTGACCATGCCTGATGGATGCTCTGCCCCATACCCTTCTCATTCTGGTGGGAGACTGCAGACAAATCTCTGTGCCTCAGTTCTCCATCTAAAATGGAAAAATAGTGATTTACCTCTAAGGGGGAGTTTGTAGTGGTCAATGCATACTAGCGAGTGAACCCTACCCAACTCAAAGGAAGTTACTTCCAAGTAGACTTGGCAGTACAGGGGGGCCACCAATGCTACAGAAAGTGTTAACAATATCAGCTAAATTTTATTTCGAGAAGGAAGCCACTAAATTGCCACAGATCCTACAGAGTTTATACTAATTTCTTGAAGTAAAAGAGTCCCAGTAAAGGGGGGGATTCTGATTAGCGCCGCTTAATCCTAATCCCTTTTCTCTGATCTTGGCAGTGAATTTTTAGCAAGTAACTATATTTAAATAACTACCCAGAATTAATCCTTTTGGTTGCTCAAGGCATGAAGGGAAAAGAGGCAAAAACAAAGAATTCAGAAAAGGGTTGCAGCTGTTTCATAGAATTCCCTACTTATAATTGAAAAGATCTCTCTCTCTCTTTCTCTCTCTCTCTCTCTCTGGCGCAGAATATAACCATGTAACCTTCAACTTGCCTGTTTTGTCCTTTCTTTTAACAACAGCAAATTTCAAGTGAGATAGTATAAATTTTATACTTTGGAGGAGTGAATGTAAGTGTTCCTGAATCCTGACAGTATAGAGTATGCAATATAACCCTGTATGTGGGGAGGGAGAACTTTTTTCTACATAGCTAGAGGACAATTTAATAATATAAGAAGGGAAGCTTCTCTCATTTTTTCCAAATTTTTGCCTATTATATACTGATGTTTTCCCTCACTTTCACCGTGCATGTCTGTCAGATTTTCTTTGTTGTTCTGCATTGATTTTCCTCCCTCCGGCACTCAGTTCACTTTCTGTTTGCTGTTTCCCCAGGTTTTCTGAGAGTGCTTTTGTGCCAATTGTTCCCTTGTTTCGCTTCCAAATCGAAGATAATTCAAAAGCATACAGATTCCCTCAGATTTTCTCCCCGCCTTTTTGCCACCACTTGAAGGTCACTCCCCCTGTCCACATCGAGGTCATTCCACCCATTCTGCACATTCCACCATCCTCCCCCCCATCAGTGTACAAGCTCCATTTCCCCCTTTTTTAAAACGATGGGGGAGAAGTTTAAAAGGAGCTACGCAAGGTTTAGTTCCCTGCTGGTATCGACATGAAAAGGGAATCAAAGAGGAGGCTAATGGCAGCATCCCCGGTGCAAAAAAAAAAAAAAAAAGGATTTCAGTGCTGCATGCAAACAAAATAAATGAGGGGGATTGTTAGCATGCAATGAAAATGAGAAAGAGAGAGAGAAAGACACAAACTAATCCTAAAATGCATTCTCAAAACCTGAACCAGGAGTATTTAAATGAAAGGTGCTTGCTGGATGCTACTGCACAGCTGCAATAGGGCAATTGCATAATTTTTTAAAAAAAAAAAACTTTGGATGCCACCTCCCACATGTCACAAGTGATGTTCCACTCTGATTTAGAAAAGTGTGTTTTCTTGATTGTAGCTGCAGAATAAATACACCGGGGGAAAAAGAACGGTGCTTAAGGTGGGCACAGAATCTGAAGTCAAGATTAAAGGCTTACTGCTCTGAAAATCTGCAGTAAAATATGTGTGCATAATAGGCCCTAGTTTCTGTGTTAATTGACTGAACCCTCCAAACTCATTCCCAGCTTGCCAAATCTTCTCTTCAGTTCCTTTTATTAACACAGAGAACCAATCTCACCATATGATTTTATTATCATTTCATAAAATATAGCACTTGTCAACCTCAAACCATTTTGCATGCAGCAAGTATTTTAAATTCCTTCAAACTGGAAACATGGCTAATTTTAGTAGAGTTGCCACCCTCCAGTTGGCGCCTGGAGATTTCCCGCTATTACACTTGATCTCCAGACAACAAAAATCAGTTCCCCTGGGAAAAAATGGCTGCTTTGGAGGGTGGACTCTATTGAATTATACCTTGCTGAGGTCCCTCCCTTCCCCAAACTCTGCCCTCCCCAAGCTCCACCCCCAAATCCCAAATCCCCAAATCCCCCGGAACTAGCAACCCTATTTTGGGGACTGCAGGAAATTCAAACAGAACCCAGAAAAAGCAATGGGATCAACAACTTTCCACAGTCTCAGACAACTATATTACAGAATATGGCCATTTTTTGTCCCGGACCCTACTCTATAGAATGCTTAGCATACCAGTTAATCAAGCCTGGGAGATGCGTGAATAAAATGAAGTGGACAGAGCATTGTTATTAACTGAACTGAAGATATTGCACCGGTCAACGGGAAGACAGGGTTCTCCTTGAACTAAGCAATTACCCAAGAACTTGCAGTCTTAAGTGCAAACACACTGCCCAATCGATATCTGCTGCAGAGAAATGGTTTGATTTGTGTCACACATGGCCTAAGCTGTGGATGCCACAACATACATCAAAGGAGAGGACCCAATTTGGTCGGTAGAAGATGGGTAAACTAGCAACTACAAAAGGGGCTGCAGAGAGGAAAAAATGAGTAATTGCCAACACGAAGCTGTTTTGACTGTCTGTATTATTTAAGCACCAGCCATGGGTCCTAATTCATTAGAGTTACAATAAAGCATGGCTTCCATAGTTAAAAATGACACTTGAAAATATTTTCTCCTTCTCCCGGCTGACTCTGTCACATGACACAGTTAATGCAAGAGGAAAATAAATTCCACTAACTAGCATCATGCTTTGTAGTCTATTAAATCCCAGCTGTCGGCCAGAGTTAAGGAAATGATTGTGCACTTTGTTCCATTTCTAATTAATAATAACGAAGGATTAATAAAGCAATTTGAGGAAGGAATGTACCAGGTAAGGATTTATGGACACACGAAAGTCGTTTTATTGTAAATAACCCTGAATGGAATTAAATGGGAGCAAAGACGTTTTATAGCACAGCAGAAAACGTGCAGCACATTTTTCAAGCTCTGCTTCTCTCCAAAAGACATTAATGGAGCCAGACTGGAAACTTGCAGTTTTAGCTAAGACAAATAGATGCAGCACCCTCGGTCTTTCCTTGTACTTTCCATGGTTATTATAATAGATCTACTTGTAAACATTTTTATATTGCTAATCTAATGGCATGTGACCGGTAGTCTTAAATAAAGTTCCATAAATGCTAAATAGTCTATGTAGTGGTAAGAGCAAATAACGTTTTTACTACATCAGAAGCATTTTGCTAATTTAATATAGTATCCTTTCCTTCTTATTATTGCCAGGAAGTTAGAAAAAGAAGCATATGCAAGGTAATAGTTGCAGAAAGTGCAGAAGATATTAACAGTAGCCCAAAATCTACTGTGCTCTATTATTTAAGTGCTTTTGTAAAAGACAGAGGAGGAAATTATAAGAGAAAAATGGCTTTCAGTCCTTCTAAGATCAGAGTGCATTTTTCAGTAAATGATAAATGGAGTGCATGTTTGCCTCCAATTGAACTGAAAAATACCAGCCATTTTGTTGATGAATTTGTCAATTTATCCATTTCTGCCAGATGCAAAGTCTTAGTAAGCCATTTCCTTAGTCTGAGTTATGACTGACATTTTCTGATGCCAGGCCCAAGCTATTGTGACACCAATTAATAGATTCAATACCAACACTTGAATAGTAGGTTGAAAATTGGATCGTACATAATTAAGTGTGCCCTTCCATCTGCAGGGTGGGGCCTTCTTCTCCCTTGACTTAGTATTTCGAGGTGTCCTGTTCTAACTGCTCGGCAGCTTTGGCCTGAACTACACTACCTTTAGGGATGGCACAATCTGGAATTTTAGAAAAGCTGGTAGCCAAGCTGGTCCACAGCAAAATTCAAAAACAAAATCCATGTAATACTTTGTATTAAAACCAAACAAAATAACACAACATATGGGACAAGTTTTTAAGTTCTTCAGAATACCGGGATGTATGCATCTCAAGCCCTGCTGTCTGCACCCTGCACCTTGCTGTCTGCACCTGCTTGTTTTTTATGGCTTGTTTTTATAATGTTACATTGTTTTAATTATAAGCCACCTTGAGCGAGGCTCTGAAGATGCAGCACAGACATATAATAAATAAATAAATAAATTGACAAGATTTAGAAACTTGAAGGAAAATATTCTGGGAAGCTACATGAGGTAATATTACACAGTTTGCTTTCTTTAGTACACCAACTAAAATTATTCTGTAATACTACATTTTTCTTTTGTTCTCAGCTTTTTAAGAGATGTGTATTCTGCTTGGCAGCTGAAAGACATTTGGTCATCTTTCAGCTGTTAGATTTTTAACAAGATATTTTCCATTTTGCTTCTTCCAGTTTATCAGGGTACTATCTTTTGCTAGTCAGACGTGACTCTCATATGATGTCAGCTACACACCCTACACATGATGCAAATAAAGTGTCCTTTACAACTTGGTGTGCTTTTTTTTTCTCATCCCTCCTTTTCTTTTTAAACATCCAACCTGATGAAGACTACTGAAGATCTCAAAAATTGGCACAACACAGTGTGTTCACTGGTAGGTCAAGTACAATCAGTCTTCCCTAAACTCGCAATTTTGGTGCATACTATGGATGATGCTGTGTGCATTATCATGTTGCATCCTGAGAACTCTGGTCTCCAAAAGCAGCCATGTTTTAGAACCAATTTAGAAATTCAATGCACAAAAAAAATCTCCACCCTCCAACAAAGAAAAACATGTTTCTTGAAATCAAGATAACTGTAAAAAAGAGAGAGAAGTCATTCATCTTACAAAAGACTGCTTAGTTTGGTGATCTAAAGATCTAGCTCACAGCAAACAGTGAGTCTCATTGAGATTAAAAACTTCTGCACAAAGAATTTCAGTGTGACTTTCATCATAATAAGGGGGAAACAACAAAACAGCTTTTGTACAACCTGTTCAGAATCTTTTGGGGGTTTTTTTTAACACATTCCAAACTAAAGAACTTCCAGGAAAAAGATGTGTCATTTTGGCTTTTTGACTCTCCTGCCAACTTGTACACAACCAGCACTCTGTAACAGTGCTGGACTGGGATCTGGAAGACCCAAGTTAGAATCCCCATTGTACTATGCAAGCGTACTGGATGACCTTGGGCCCATCACATACTCTCAGACTACCTCACAGGGGTGTTAGTATGAAGATAAAATGGAAGAGAATGATACAAGCAGATTTGGGTCCCCATTGACAAGAAAAGCAGGGCACAAATGAAATAAATATAAATATACACATAATAAAAACAAGCATTACAACATGGAAAGATTTATATTTAGAACAGGATTTCAGCAACATCTCCAGCAGACCTGTGCATCTCTATATTTAGAACAGAATTTCAGCAACATCTGCAGCAGACTTGTGCATCTCTTTGGTAATTAGTTACAATAGTTTTTTCCAAAAAAAATGTGGTTTCATAACTGTAGTAATTAATATAAAAATGAAACAATGTTGCCATCTAAACAGCCTGTACCCCCTCTTAGATGCACAACTTAACATGTTTAAAAGGTTTGTGTGCATCAGTGAAACAGAGAGAAATACCATAAGGAGTTTAGACTCTGTTAAGAGCCTAGCACAGTCCCTCAACTTGGAATGGTCACAGCTGAGACACCAGACTGATGCATAACCGCTATTCAAGTTTACACCCCAACTACAGATGCTGAACAGGAATAAATTAAAAGTTTTTATACAAGTGTCCACAAAGAAATTCATCACACACCTAAGCAAGATGTGCTGATAATCACAGCTGCCTGGGATGCAAAAGCGGGAAACAAAGTAAAACCAAACATTGTCAGAAAATTTGGGCTAGGAGTATGAAATGAAGCAGGAGAGCAACATATAGAATTCTGTAAAAACAATAAGTTGGTCATTGCAAACACGTGTTTCAAGTAAGTAAACAGACAATTATATATGTGAACATCACCTGATGGCCAATACAGAAATCAAATAGAAAAGAGGCAGGACCCGTGATACTCACAGGGGGGAGGATTCTCTGCAGCCTGGGGGTCAGCTGCAATTCTGGGAGGTCTCCAGGCCTCCCCGAGGACACCTTCTGCACCCAAGGATGCCTTCTGGCCACAGCAGCGCTCACCTCCTCTGGGGGCACTGGGGTTTGGGAGCCCCACATCTCGTCACCCTGCCTGCCTCTCCACCCGGCCGCTAGACCCCTGCAATGGCCGGCGGCTCCAGCAGCTTCTGCAGCGGCAGTGGCAGCACTCAGGGGCTGAGGCTGCTCTTGCTTCTGGTGCTGCTTTGGTGCACCCAGGCGCAGCTCAGATCCATTGCTCTGCTTGGACACCTCCCAGCCACTGATTCCCCACACACACACCTCCCGGCTCCGGCGGTGAGACTTGGATGCCTCCCAGCTGCCGGGCCGTCGATTTCCCCCCCCCCTCTGCTTCAGCGGTGAGGCGTGAGCGGCTCTAAGCCATCGGGCCCACCAATCTCCCCTCCCAACCACCAGGCCGCTGCAGAGTTCCAAGAGCATTCCCTGTGCATGTGCAGGGAACACTCTTTAACTTTGGGGGGGATTTAAATAGCCCCCTGAAAGTTTTTTAAACTTTTTCGATTTTTCTGCACACCTGGGGAGTCCCCCAAGTGTGCAGAAAAATCTCTCTGCCCCCCAAGTACCCCCTCCATGCAAATTTAGATATCCGCACAGAGGGGGCAACTTGGGAAATAGATATATAGATTACATAATTGAAAGCAGAGGAAGATGGAGAACCTCTATTCTCTCTGCTAAAACAAGACCAGGAGCCAGTTGTGGTACAGATAATGAATTGTTAATATTGAAAATTAGAATAAAGGTGAAGAAAAAAACCAACACATTCACATATAATCTAAACAACATTTAAAGACCATATAAAGAACAAATTTGCATCACTAAGTTCAAGTGAACAGGAACCGGAGGAACTATGGCTTGAAACCAGAGAGATCATCAAGGAAACATGTGCAAAGACTTTTCCTGTAATCAAAAGAAATGAAAAGCTTCAATGGATGACTGATAAAACTCTTAAAATTGCTTAAGATAGACAAGAAACAAAAATAAAAGATGATAGAATCATAAGTCGATATGCAGCCTTCTAGAGACTTGCATGTAGAGACAAAGAGAATTGTTATAATAACCAATATAAAGAAATAGAACAACAAAAAAGGAAGAACAAAATATCTGTTTCACAGGAGCCAAGAAATCAAGGGGAAATTTATATCACAGTTAGACATGCTGAAAGATCAACATGAAAAACATTAACTGAACAGGACAAAATAAAAGATAGGAACAGTACACTGAAGAATTATACAAAAATGATGAAGAAATGACAGATTCCTTCAAAAAAGACTCTTTTGAAGAAGATCCTGCAGTTTTCAATACTGAAGTGTATGCTGCACTCGAAGCAATTTGGAGAAATAAATCACTGAGAATAGATGAGATATCAATGCTTAGTTGGGAATATCTCTAAGAAGTGAAATTTCAAAGCCCTCCATGGTGGCTGAAAACAAGGAAGGGTTCAAATCTGACTGTAGACCATCAGAGGGCAATTCTATTAGTGACCTGTTGGTGGAAGCAGAGAGTAAACCTTCTTTGTGAAAGGGAATAAGCAGGTTTAAGCTGGAGAGACAAAGGCCCCGTCCACACTATCACTTTTGCTGCTCATTTCTCCCTATTGCTTTGGGTTCCTCCCCCTTTTCCACATGTGTTTTGCTCCCTCTGGGACTACTAGAGAGAACAAAACATATGGGGGGTGGGGGAACCTGAAGCAATAGGGAGAAATGAGCAACAAAAGTGACAGTGTGGACGGGGCCAAACTCCTCATTGCAGCTTGAGACCTGGGCCAGCAGAGTAAATCCCTCATTTCCTGTAGTAAAGACAAGGACTTGCAAGGTTGCTTTACCACACCACCTATCCCTCCAAATAGACCTTAACTTAAAGGTTTCGTTTTATTTTTCTGAAGAGCCATATTTGATTCTGTACTGAGCCACATTTGTCCAGAGTCGTAGGCTGCAGGTTTCTGTTCTAGTCACACAATTTTCACAACTGCAACTACTTCATATAACAACTTCAACAACTTCTTGCTCACATTTTCTGTAATATGTTGAAAATTTGTAAAGGAATACTTACAAAGAACAGGGAGTGAGAACTCTGTACTTATTTATGGAGGCTTTCCGCCCACCCCTTGCATTGTTAACTGCAACTTTAGTATATGCATAATACTTAAATCCTTAGAGTGTTCCGGTTCCAGCAAAGATGTTACACTACATTTTTTCTTAACCATCAATTATCTCCTTCAGAGCAACTGTCATCCAATCTATAGGCCACTTGTTAATTGGTTTGTTTTGTGCTGTCTGTTAATTTTCTTAACACAGCAGGAAACTTATGTTTGTAATGGTTTATGACAAAGAAAAATGAAACCTAAATGAACAACAAAGCCAAAATTATATACTAGGTTGGACCCAACCAGATTTTTAATTGATGAAAAAGGGAGGAGGGCTATCCTTTGACCCCACCCCCAAAAAAGACTATGCTGGGGATCATGTGACTTACATGAGCAAATGCTACATAGAATGGTAAGGAGGATAACTGGGTGGGACTGAGTTTAAAAAGCTGGCTGGATCCAACCTAGTGTCATCTCACTTTGGAACAAACCAGTTGCTGTTATGGTAGAAAGAAAGGCAAATATCAGCTTGCTCTGAGGCTTCGAGAAGATAGCAGGCCAGGGAGCCTTCAAGTTCCTCTTTGAGGCTGAACTTAAGATAACAACCAGGGGTCATTTCATAGAAAAAGAGGTGCAGGAGCTCATTAGCATAACTCATTAGCTTACTTATTTGCATATGCCACACCCCCTGACATCACCGGAAGTGTGTCAGAAGGCAACACCCACTGCTCAGACTCCACCCCAAAAATCTCCAAGTATTTCTGGTTCAGACTGATTGCCTATAGCCCAGTTTCCTGTTTTCAACCGTGGCTAGTCAGATGCCACAGGGAAGCATGAAAACAGGGCCATCAGATGGCCTCACCTGCTGATCACTCCTTAGCAGCTGTCAGTCAATGGAATGCTGCCTCTGAATTGGCTATTGTGATGACAGACCTACCCTCTATAAATCTGTCCAACCCCCCATTCAAATGTATCTAAACCAGCAGCCATCACTGTACCTTGTGGCACTGAGTTCCATGAGTCAGCTATCCATCACAAGAGAAAGCTCTCTGCTCATACCACCATCATGCTTAAATATGAACATAAGAGGAGCCATGTTGGATCAGGCCAATGGCCTATCCAGTCCAACACTCTGTGTCACATACTGGCCAAAACCCAGGTGCCATCAGGAGGTCCACCAGGAGGGCCAGAACTCTAGAAGCACTCCCACTGCTTCCCCCCAAGCACCAAGAATTCAGAGCATTACTACCTCAGACATAAGAATGTAAGAGAAGCCATGTTGGATCAGGCCAATGGCCCATCCAGTCTAACACTCTGTGTCATACAGTGGCCAAAATCCAGGTATGATCAGCAGGTCCACCAGCAGGGCCAAAACTCTAGAAGTCCTCCCACTGTTGCCCCCCCCCAGCACCACAAATACAGAGCATCACTGCCCCAGACAGAGTGCTCCATCTATACCTTGTGGCTAATAGCCACTGATGGACTTCTGCTCCATATGTTTATCCTATCATCTCCTGAAACTATCTAGGCTTGTAGCCACCACCACTTCCTGCGGCAGCAGAAGGAAGCTTTGACTCTTAAAAGCTTATAGCTCAAAAAAACTTGTTGGTCTCTAACACATTACGGGGCTCAAGTCTAACAAGTTGCATCATGATATGACAAAATTAAAACCTGGTACTGCTCCAAAAAAATATATTAGCTAACAATCTCAGGCCAGCTGCACCCCAGATTCAAGCAGAGCTGCATCAGGCAAAGGGAGGCAAGATGGAGCCAAGTCTCCTGAAGTCTCAGCTACCACTGAGGTGTTCATGCCAGTGTTCCCTCTAAGCTGAGTTAGTGTGAGCTAGCTCACAGTTTTTTACCCTTTGGCTCACATGTTTTTGGCTTTACTCTGGCTCCACACCTAAGCACGGGCTGGGGAAAGTGAGCGGGGGGGAGGCTTTCCTCCGGCCAGGAAAGTGAACGGAGGGGAGGCTTTCCTCCGGCTCTGCGCCTAAGCGTGGGCCGGGGAAAGTGAGCTTGGGGGAGGCTTTCCTCCGGCTCCGTGCCTAAGCATGGGCTGGAAGAAGCAAGTGGGGGGGGCAGCCTTGGCAGGCCTCTCTGAGGCCCGGCGCTGAGTCTGAGTGAGGCAGCGGAAACTTACCTTCCTTCTTCTGCCTCCTCGTGGCTCATTGAGGGCTGCTGGTAGCAGGGGGCAGGGCTTGGTTATGTGCCCGCCCCCCAGGTTCCTCTCTCCCAGAGCAGCACCCCGGCGCACCCTGGCCCCAATGGACCTCTGATAACAACACATACTCACCCATTGGGTACAGCTGAATGTGTCCCTTGCTTGTGGTGGGCAGGGGGATAATTTCTGAGTCATAACTCAGATCAAAGTTCAGCCAGTAAGGAGCTGGTTCAGAGGCTGCTCATCTTAGATGGTGTAGAAATAGCAGCCTGCCTCAGGCAAAGAAAGGCTCTTGGGCAAATGTGCGGATAATGCCTGGCCAGGATATTATCCAGTATTCTCCACTTGCTGAGTGATCTGGAAGAAACTTCCTTCTTGCTTGTGAAATTCAGCCCGATCAGGAAAGCAAAAGGATTTCATCAGTACAAACATACAGCTGTAAAATCAGTGTGAACTGGTTGAAGGATCAAACAGCTCATGTGAAGATTAAGTAACCAGATGCTACACAGGACAGAGAAGGAGATTACTATGAAGAAATTTGCTATGTTGGATGAGGATCTGGGAAAACCAAGTTCAAATCCTCACACTGCCATGGAAGCTAGCTGAGGGACCTTAAGCCAGTCATTGGCTGCGATCAGACAGGCAAGTTGCTCCGATGTTGTGGTGGCTCCTTACCAGATTTGAAGCACACAATCAGATGGCAACATCTGCCTCCTGTCCAGGGGTCCTTTCATAGAAAAAGAGGTGCAGGAGCTCATTAGCATACCTCGTTAGCATATGTCACATCCCCTGACATCACCAGAAAAATGTTAACTTTTTTTCTCCAATAGAGTACAATGGAGGGAATGGGGGCAACCTGTTTGGGGGCCCGTAGAATTGGACCCCCTGGTCCAATCTTCTTGAAACTTGGTGGGTATTTCAAGAAGAGGCCCCAGCAGCTACCCTGCAAGTTTGGAGCCTCTCCCTCAAATCCTCTCCCCTCCAGTTGCTTTTAAAGTTGCCACTGAATTTCAGCAGCAATTCGGCAGAGGGCTGAATCAGATTAGAGAATCTGATTCAGCCTGTGGCTGCCCTAGTGGCCAATCCTGAGCTGGTGGAGCTTCACTCCACCTCGCTCCAGCCCCAACAGACCCCTGCTCCTGTCCCTCAGTCATCGCCCCCCCAATCCCAACTTTCCCAACACCAGATAAAGTCCAGTGTACATGTATCACTGCAGATTTCTGGGTGTCTGATCTTTCCCTTGCGCAGTCAAGCTGCTTGGTGAGGTCTGATACTTCCAGTCCGCGGCCTCTTTTTTTCTTTTTTTTTTTGCAGTTAGCAATGTGTGCATAATCACTTATCCGCTTCTAGCAAATAAGCAGTTATATACATATGCACATTAGAGGGTTTTTTTAAAAGAAGCTGCTACCTGCACTCTCCCTGGTGACCGTGCAGTGGTGGTCTGAATAGTCGACTGTGGGGTGAGGCAGTAATAGAGTGGCATGTCTGATTACACCTCTCCAAAACAAATAGTTCTGGAGAAATTAGAGGCACGGCCAGACCATGCCAAAGCCTGCCATCTGATGGCAGCCATTCTCTCTCAGTCTAACCTATCTCACAAGGTTGTTGTGAGGATAAAATGAGGTGGGGAAGAACAATGTTGCTTTCATGCAGAGCTAAGTGTTTTCACCTGCTCAGTCTCACACACACACACACACACACACACACACACACACACACACACACCGATTGCTCAGCTTTAAAAGGACTTGGAGCCAGGTTGGTGTAGTGATTAAAAGTGGTGGATTCTACTCTGGAGAACTGGATTTGATTCCTCACTGCTCCACATAAAGCCAGCTGGGTGACCTTGGGTCAGTCACAGTTCTTTCTGAGCTCCCTCAGCTCCTCCTACCTCACAAGGGGTCTGTTGTGGGAAAAGAAAGGGAAGGAGATTGTAAGCCACTCTGAGACACCAGGTAAAGAGTGGGGTATAAATCCAACTCTTCTTCTTCTACTGTGTGATGAACTACTGAGACTATTTAATATTTATATTTTATTAGGATGTTTTATTATAAGTTAACTACCTTGAGTGTTCTTTTTTAACAGAAAAGTGGGAGAAAGAGAGAGAAAGAGAGGCAGAAGTAAGCTACTTCGGGTCCCCATTGGGGAGAAAGGCAGGTTATAAATAAATAAAATCTGAAGATAGCTTTTCATTTTTCACCATTCTTTCATGTTTGAAAGGGGATTCCATTCCATCCCAGATCTGTCTACATGTATAAATATTTTCATTCTCTTATTTTCAAGAATATCAGTGTCATTAACATGCAAACTACCTATCAGGGAATCACAAATTATTTATTTTTTATTATTTTATTTTATTTTATTTTGAGCAAATTATACAGAAGGTAAGGTAGGTGTACACACAAGAAGGTACACATACATGTTCATTGTACTTTAGGCTGCAGTGGATTTGACTACAACATCATAAATGCTATACAGGTGCCAAGCACAACTGCAGATATGGGAAGCGGGGCAAACCCCCCCCCCCCCCCCCCCATTCTGCATACAGAGAGATGCAGGACATAGCACTGAGGGATTATGTTTGCTTCTATTGGAATAGTAGGCTTTAGCTGCTGGCATCATTAGATATAATTCTCCCAATGGTCATTGCCTTTTCAATAGTCACCATTTACTCCTTGCTTCTGCTTCCATCCAGGCAGTGGGCCTTGGCCTTTCTCTTATCTCTCATTTCCACTATGTCGGGTCTCTGGCTTTGTGTTCCATGGAAAGTTATCACATTCTGGCACTGCAAAGGAATTGCTCCATTGGGAGAGACATTGGAGCCACAAATTCAGCTACAGGTGCCTGATTACAATTTAGTTTCACCTGACCAGATCTAGCTTCTCCCTCCTACAGCCTGAATTTCCCTAGTCTTACAGAGTCCAGCAATTGTCCTTCTCTACCACTGGTATAAACAGTGTGCACACTTATGGCCCACAGTTAATGTTGACGTTGCCTCTCTAAGCAAGTTCCCATTCTAAATATCTCTATATTTTTTGTCAGGCATCTTTCTCCCTTTTTGGTATAATATTTTTGTTCTCAGTGTGAAAAGGAACCGGAAAACAGCATCCAATGCTAAGATTAGAACTGAAAGGAAAAGCAGAAAGAGGCTTCAACTGCCAGCTTTTTTCCAGAAAGGTAACATACAATAAAAAAGACAGAGTTATTAGCATGAGTAACTGAGCAGACACTACTGATCTTGATGGTTTGACATCTGATTCAGTATATGGTAGCTTCATGTGACTCAGTTAATAACAATTCTAAGTAGAAGAAGAAGAAGAAGAAGAGATTGGATTTATACCCCGCCCTTCACTCACTTAAGAGTCTCAGAGCGGCTTACAAACTCCTTTCCCTCCCCCTCCCCACAACAGACACCCTGTGAGGTGGGTGGGGCTGAGAGAACTCTTTCCCAAGCTGTCCTTGAGAGAACAGCTGGTACAGAGCTATGGCTTGCCCAAGGTCATCCAGCCAGGTGCAAGTGGAGGAGTGGGGAATCAAACCCGGTTCTCCCAGATTAGAGTCCGTGCACTTAACCACTACACCAAACTGGCTTTCACCTGGAAGTACCTTTCACAAATGCAATTCTGGCTTCTCTATAGGGTTGCCAAGTCTGGGTTGGAAAATACCTGGAGACTTTGGGGGTGGATCCAGGAGAGGGCGGGATTTGGGGAGGGGAGGGGCCTCAGCATGGTACAGTGCCATAGACTCTACCCTTCAAAGCAGCCATTTTCTCCAGGGGAGCTGATCTCTGTCAGCTGGAGATCAGTTGTAAAAGTGGGAGATCCCCAGGCCCCACCTGGAGGCTGGCAACCCTACTTCTCTACCCTATCAGATTTCCTTAATAGTCAGTTTGTAGATCAAATGCGATTTCCCCCCTAATCTGACCTCTGCTGTCTGATCGTTGTTGTTTTTTTATTGTTGACAAAGATTTCAGTATATTCTCAATGGTAATAAATTTAGAGTTAAGGCCATGTTTGGGCCAGATACTATCTTTCAGCCTAACCTACTTCACAGGCTTGTTGTGAGAATAAAATATCTGCCATCCTGAATAATTTGGAAGAAAGGCAAAATAAAACTGTTAGATGAATAAAGGTTTGGTGAAAGATGACGTTAATCAGTTTAGGATTTTGTTTTTAAGGATTTGTAGATTACTCAAAATCAGAAAGAAGTCACTCTGATCATGGAAGATCCTGCAGACTTTATAGGATGTCGAGCTATTTCACTGTTGTGTGGCCTTCTAGACTGGTTAGCTACCAGGAGTAGTTTCTGCCAGAGAATCCAAACTCAGCAATAGTCAAAGGACTCAGCAGGCTTCTGAGTTCCCCAGGATTGTTCAAGAAGAATGTTCAAAGAGGAGAGGAGGGGAAAGATGTTTCAAAACATGACAGAAAATCCCCAAACCCTGCAATTTAATTGAATTATATTAAATCTAATTAGATTTAATGGTACTGATTTCCAGTTGCACTGGAACTTATGGAACAGAGAAGAAAGACTATCCAACCTTAAACCTTGTATTACAAGGTTGGAAATCAATTTTAGGTGGTATTCTAGGTAGAAGTCAAGGGAAGCCAAACTAGGTAATATCACCTAGTAGTTAGAGGGCAAAGTCCCACTGACAAGTAATGTTTCTTTAGTTCTGGGATCCCTCTGTTGGACTGCTAAATTCTCAAAATTAGTCAAAAACTGCAGTCAGTCATATTGGTCCACATTTTTTAAAAAAAACTTTAAAAAAAACAGCAGTAGTATAATATTTTTAATGCAGACAAACCTAACCTGGGGAGGATCACTTGCCCTGATACAAAGGAACACAAAATCAGTGTCTTGCATTTATATCCCTTCTTCCTCTAAAAAATTCAGAGTGATGTACGTGGATGGCGCCATTCCAGTTTCCCCCTCACAATAAGCATTTGAGGTGAGTTATGTTGAGAGAGGGACTGTTCTAAAATCATACTTTGAGTCTCATGACCCAGGCAGGAATTCCAAAGGCAAGTCTGCCTGGTCCAAGATGGCATCTACATGTCACTGGACACTGAGCTATCGTTATGCTGTACCAGTCATCCACAACTGGATTTCCCTGTGTAGGCAAGACAACACAGTTGCTACTGATTGCTACAGCAGAGTGGCAGCACAGTATCTAGTTAAGGTCAAATCTACATCTGACTTTCCCACTGGAATCATTCTAGTTAAAAAAAAAACATCTATACCTGTTTCTAGTTTAAACCATACTTGTTCTAGTTTAAAAATTACTGTTTACATTCATTAATTGCCCTCCTGTGGTCAAGCTAGCATTTTACTGCTTTAAACAGATCCTGTTGCTTAGTACTCTTCAGACACAGGGAGTGAAATTTGAAACCAGCGTGAAATGAGCATAGGAAAAGACAGCAGTCAAACTACTTCAGAGGGGAGGTGTATATTGGGCCGAAGTGTGAATGCAGCCTTACTCTAACCTATATGTGCTCACTAAAAGGAGAAGCATCTCTCACCAGAAATTTCAAAATTATGTCAAGGAATTATAACTGCAGAAATATATTTGAATCTCCATTGGTGTCAATCAGATTCAGTTGTGAAAACTACTTCATTAAAGGAGCCAGCAAGACCTGGAGCCCTCCTATAATGAGTGCAAAATTTAGGAGGTGAATTACTGGGGTTGTTTCACTGAAATAACAAAAGTGGGAAGCAATATCAAGAACAATAATAGCTATAATAAAGAAGTGTCCTTAACCTGTGTTTTTGCTGCATTTTGTGACAGTAAACAGAGCAACTCCTCAGAGCTTAAAGGTACTGTTATTGCTTTATGTTCCTAAACTTGACAGGAGCATGGAAACCAATGGTTCCATCTTGAGAAGGACTATCCCACTTTGAGGACCTGCAAAGAGCAGCACACACTTTCAGGTGGTAACAAAATGGAGCACAGCCATAGTTGTAGAAATGCATTCTGGGAATCCCTGAAGTTCCTTGGAACTGAAACATATTGGAGATCAGAATATGACCACATTTTGCTACACTGCTGGTTCAATTTATTCAATTTAGTTTCTCCCTTGTGAGCCTGTAGCTTTGAACCATTTCTGTTTTCCACAGGCCAATGGTTCTTTGCAAATATGTACGCATGTTGAAAATATGTATGTTGTAAATATGTATGCATTTTAGAGGAAGACCCAACATGAGATGGATTGACTCAATAAAGGAAGTCACAGCCTTCAGTTTGCCAGACCTGAGCAAAGCTGTTAATGATAGGATATTGTGGAGATCATTAATTCATAGGGTTACCATAAGTTGGAAACAACTTGATGGCCCCTAACACATATGCACATGCTTTTTTCAACATTATTTCTGCATCAGTTGCATAAAATGATGTAAAATCAACTAAATAATTATTGATGATAGCAATGAAAATGTGGCAGTTTGAAACCAATGACATCAACAACATTAAAAAGGAACAAAAATGGTCATATCAGCTTATCCCTAATCAGTGATTCCTCATTTCTGCCGTGAAGCCATTAGCTTTTTCTACAGTCTATTTCACTATATTATTAATTCCATGTGTAACGTTTGTTGACCATTATGATGAGGAAATATTATAACTGGGATTTATAAGAAAAAAGGAGAACATTACAAATACGCTATCTTAATTTTTCTTTTTTATTTCATTTCCATACTGTCAGATTTTTGCTGTCATAAATAGTACAGATACATGAGCATATTGCAAAGACACAGCATAACTCCTAGAAATGTGCTGTCTGAATTACAGACAAAACCTCTAGCAGGTTAATTGTTTTAACAATAGAGAAGCTTTTCTTGAGAAAAGGACAAAAGAGAGAGCATAATCTTTAGGACATTTTTTTCCTCTGAGGTAAACAATTCATAATTAATGGGAGGTTTAAAGAAAGCATAAAAAGCCATTCCTTAATACAGGGATATTTAAAATGACAACAGCTGTATATTATTAGTTGTAATTTAGACTCTTAAAAATGTGAATTGTAATTCAGTCTTAATCCATCCAAACCTGGGAAAAATCAAAACAGCAGGATTTAAAGTCCTGGAAATTATTTATTTATTTATTTATTTAGATTTGTATCCCGCCCTCCCCGCCATATGGTAGGCTCAGGGCAGCTAACAACAGAACCAAACAGTAACATATACAATATCTTAAAAGCATTAAAACATATAAAACAACATAAACATCATACAGATGGCGTATCTTCAGTTTGGTGTATCAGAGCAGCGCCCAGATGTTAACCACTGTCTACGGTCACACAGACTGGCGGATAAAGTCAGGCCAGGGCCAAAGATGTAAGTATTAGGCGACCCCTACTTGAAAGCCTGGTGGAAGAGCTCCATCTTGCAGGCCCTGCAGAACTGTAAGAGGTCCCGCAGGGCCCTGATGTTATCCGGGAGCTCGTTCCACCAGTGCGGGGCCACCACTGAAAAAGCCCTGGCCCTTGTAACTGCCAACCAAGCCTCCTTCGGCCCTGGGAGGACCAGACGGTTTTGGGATCCAGACTGAAGTGCTTGCTGGGGAACATGTGGAGAGAGGTGGTCCTTCAAGTAGGTAGGGCTTTATAGGTAAGCACCAGCACCTTGAACCTTATCTGGTATGCTATAGGTAGCCAGTGCAGTGCTTTTAAGGCAGGCTGGATGTGCTCCCATACGGGGAGGCCCATCAACAGCTGCGCCACCGCATTCTGCACCAGCTGCAGCTTCTGGATTTGGCACAAGGGCAGCCCCATGTAGAGAGCATTACAGTAATCCAATCTTGAGGTGATCAATGCATGGATCACTGTAGCCAGTTCGTTGCATTCAAGGAAGGGAACCAACTGTTTGATCAACTGCAGATGATAAAAAGCTGACCTCGCAGCGGCTGCTATCTGGTCCTCCATCATTAACGAGGGGTCCAGAAGCACTCCCAGACTCCTAACCTCCGACGCTGGTACCAACAGCACCCCATCGAAGGCCGGGAGTGGACCCTTGGTCCACTCCGACTCAGGCATAGGACCTCCGTCTTTGTGGGATTCAATTTCAGTCGACACTGCCTGAGCCAACCAGCCACGGCTTGCAATGCCAAGTCCAGATTACCCAGACTGGAGTCTGACTGTCCGCCCAACAACAGATAGAGCTGGGTATCATCAATGTACTGATGACACCCCAGCCCATGCCTCTGGGCAATCTGGGCGAGGGGGCACATATAGATGTTAAACAGCATAGGGGAAAGTACTGCTCCCTGTGGGACACTGCAAATCAGCGGATGTCTTTGGGAGAGTTGTTCCCCTACTGCTACCCTCTGTCCCCGATCATGGAGAAACGAGGAAAGCCACTGTAAAGCTAACCCCTGGATCCCAACATCGGTGAGGCAGCGGACTAGTAGCTGAAGGTCAACCATGTCAAATGCCACCAACAGGTCCAACAACATCAGCACCACCGTACCGCCTCAATCCAGATGCCTCCGGAGGTCGTCTGTGAGGGCAACCAGCACCGTCTCTGTCCCGTGGCCTGGTCAGAAAGCAGACTGGAAGGGATCTAACACAGAGGTGTCATCCAAAAAGCTTTGCAGCTGGTCCACCACCACTTTCTCGATTAACTTACCCAAATAGGGTAAGTTAGATGCCGGTCGATAGTTGGCCAATTCAGCCGGATCTAATGATGGGTTTTTTTAGGAGGGGACGTACCACAGCCTCCTTTAGGGCACTAGGGAACATCCCCTTTACAAGGGATGTATTCATGATCTCCCTAAAGGCCCCTCATACCCCTTCATGGCTCGCTTTAATTAGCCATGATGGGCACAGATCGAGTCTACAGGTGGTTGGACAGACCAGAGAGAGCAAGTTGTCAACGTCCTCCAGACAGAGTGGACTGAAATAATCCAAAATATGACCAGAAGACGTGCTTGGAGCCTCAAGTTCTGCTACTGTATCAACTGTGGCAGGGAGGTCCCAGCAGAGCGACAGGACTTTATCTGCAAAAAAGTTCCCAAAGGCCTCACAGCCAATATCCAATTCTCTATCATTTGGTCTGCTCACCGGCAGAGTCGTTAGTGACCGAATTGTCCTAAATAATTGGGCTGGGCAGGAACTCGCAGATGCTATCTCGGCCACATAATAAGCTTTTTTCACAGCCTTGACAGCCATCTCATAGGCTTTCATAAACATCCTATAAGATGTTCTTGCTGCCTCGTTGGGAGCGCAATGCCACCGTCTCTCTAGTCGTCTGAGTTCCCACTTCATTTCCCTCAACTCGCCCATATACCATGGGGCAAGTCGGGAGTGGGGGCGCAGAGGATGCCGGGGAGCGATCTCGTCGATGGCTGCTGAAAGACA
This sequence comes from Lepidodactylus listeri, assembly GCA_029233225.1. Taxonomy (NCBI): domain Eukaryota; kingdom Metazoa; phylum Chordata; class Lepidosauria; order Squamata; family Gekkonidae; genus Lepidodactylus; species Lepidodactylus listeri. Next base: position 39,560,386 of record JARCFY010000012.1, read on the forward strand.
ATGTTGCCAGTCCTCGACCTGCTCATCCAACATGCCACCAGGGGGCATTGGATCCCGCAGAGCTTCTTGGAATCGAACGGGATCCATTTGGCTCCGTGAACGAGCTAAAATCTGCTCGCCACCCAAACAGGGTTGGAGCAGCAAGTTCACCCACCGCAAAAATCAAGTCAAGCATGTGGCCGGCTCTGTGTGGGGGGGTCATAACAAACTGGAAAAGTCCCAGTGCTGCCATGGACGACACCAGGTCAATTGCCTGCATGGAGGTCGCGTCCTCAGCATGGACATTGAAATCACCCAAGACTAATAGCTGAGGGTGCTCAAGTGCCCAGCCTGATACAGCCTCCAGCAGGGATAGCAGGCTGCTTGCTGATACGTTTGGTGGTCAGTACACCAGCCAAACAGCCAAACTTTCCCCAGCATCCCAAACAAAACCAACACACTCCATGCCCACAAGATTCTGCAGCGGTAGCACCCTGAAGGTGTAACCCTCCCAGATGAACAGCGCCACACCTCCCCCCCCCCCGCCCATGAGTCCGGGATTGGTGGAGGACCGAAAACCCGGGTGGTACCATCTGGGAGAGGGAAACAGTCTCTCCCTCCTGCACCCAGGTCTCGGTCATGCACGCCAGGTCCACATCCTGCTCTGACAGAAAGTCATAGAGGATTCTGGTCTTGTTATTTATGGACCTGGCATTACACATCACCAATGTCAGAGTGGGGTTCTGCCTCCTAGCCCCACAACCTACTACTTTGGGGATGAGACACAGATTGGAAGGATACTGAGCTCGTCCATGTCTCCGTCTCCTTCCCTCCGTCCATCTGGTCCCACCGCCATACCTCCCCTTCCCCAGGAGCACAGGGATCCCTTGGCTGCTCATGTGTCCATTGGCGGCCTTTGCCTACCAGCCTCGGCCACCATTGGACCACTTCACAGTAACAATGAAACCATCGCTCTGTCCCTCCCACCCACTGACCATCCAATAACAGGTGCTACCTAATACCCATCCGAATTCGGCTATGCAATTTAGTTAAGAGAAGCCCCCAATCAGCAAAGCTACCCGCTGTGCTGTCGATAACAATTTCCCACCCAGACCCCAAACCACCTAAAACTACCTAAGTAAACTAATCTAACCAAATTAAGGGGTGGGAACAAACTACAATACAACTTCTAGGGCAACTGCACTAACTACTAAACTAACCTATACTAACTAACACTAACAATTAAAAAGAGAAAAGGGAGAAGAGGAGCCGAAAAGACAGCCCCTATTCCTAGCCCCGCGTCTTGGCTCTGCAGGTGTCTCCGATGACTGTACAGATGTTATCCTCTCGGGGGCAAGGAACAAGTCTAAGCTTGGCCAGTGTTGTTGTTGGCTCGCTAGGTACCTCCTCCATCTCCCAGTTCCACAAGCTCGCCCCAGATAAGTCACCTGCCACCTCCAGTCCATCAAAATGGGCCAAATGGGCCCATTAGCTAGGGAACGTACACATAAAATTATTCAAAGCAGAAATATTCAGACCCCCAACAGATCTGGGAAGAAATTCAGCAGACTATAACCAATTATCCAAATGGCAATGCAGGACTCCATTTTGGAGGCAAAATAAAGCCTGACCTTTATGCTTACCTATCTGAGAAGTTACCTTTTCTGTAGCATGAGAAGGGCCATGGATCAGTGGTAGTAGTTTGGTAGAGAGCCAGTTTGGTGTAGTGATTAAGTGTGCGGACTCTAATCTGGGAGAACTGGGTTTGATTCCCCACTCCTCCACTTGCACCTGGCTGGATGACCTTGGGCAAGCCATAGCTCTGTACCAGCTGTTCTCTCAAGGACAATTGACTCAGAGCTCTCTCAGCCCCACCTACCTCACAGAGTGTCTGTTGTGGGGAGGGGAAGGGAAAGGAGTTTGTAAGCCACTCTGAGACTCCCTTGGGGAGTGAAGGGTGGGGTATAAATCCAATCTCTTCTCTTCTTCTTCTTCTAGTACATCTGTTTGCTTACAAAAGGTCTCAGGTTCAATCTCTGGCATCTTCAGGGAAGTAGTCAGGGAGTATGTGGTGAGAAAGACTTCTTTCTAAGATTGTGAAAAGCCACTGCCAGTCAAAGGAACAAAAGTGACTTTGATAGACCCATGGTCTGAGTCAGCATAAGGCAGATTCTTATGGTTATGTGGCCACATCCCACCTATGGAACTCTCTGAAAAGCAGGTTCAGTTGTCATTTTCTGTTATTTACACTCCGGGTAATATCTCTCCAGTTTATTCAAGCTTTTCCAGTTTATTCAAATTTTTCTCCTTTCTTGCTGCTCTGGTTTCCCAGTTTTCTATAAAATATTCTCCTGTTCCAAATGATAATTTGGAAATACTGTGGAAGCTATGGTTTAATAGTTGTTGATGTTTTATTCTAATAGTGTTGCCATCTTCCAGGTGGGGCCTAGAGATCTTGTGGAATTACAGCTTATCACTAGGCAACAGCAATCAGTTCTCCTGAAGAAAATGATTGTCTCAGAGGGTGATATTATACCCCACTGACAATCCTCCCCTTCCCAAACCTTGTCCTCCCCAGCTCTACCCCCAAATCTCCAGGAATTTCCAAACCTGGAACTGGCAAACCTATTTTAACATTGCATTGTTAGCCATCTTAAATGCTCATAGGGACTAGGGATAGAAAAACCACATACATTTTTTAAAATGAATAAATAATGCTGACCATTGGTATGTCCTCTGTGCTATAGAACTGACCATAACCAATTGCCACAGTACATAGATGTGCTTCTATCACTGTTGGGGGGGTAGAAATATATATTTGTTTTACTTAATTTATACCTCACTTTCCTCTCCTCCATTTTATCCTCACAACAGCCCTGTGAGATAGGTAAGGCTGAGAGTGTGTGCCAAGTCTCCCAGATCCTGCTTCTCCCAGATTGTAGTCTGACCCTCTAACCACTACACCCCATTGGCTCTTTAGGTAATTATTCCTTCATTTTTTTTTTCAGAATGATGGCACTGTCTCTGTTCTTTAAAAGTGCCCCCATGGCTGTGAAATGAGATTTGTTTTTGGTCCTTTCCGTACTTGGAGCTCATCCCTGGTTTTAGCAGAGTTTGGCTCTCAACACAATACCTTGCATTTATCCCTAGTTATGACAGCATCCGTTTATCCCAGGACAAGTGTGGGGCAAAAGCAGGGTAACCTCAGTGTAATGTGGAAACAAAAAATACCCTGAGATAATTACAGGGGTGAACTCACGTGTAATATGGAATGTAAGTTCGGGGACAGGGTTGAACCAGGATTTAAGGTCTCATGTGGAAAGGACCTTTGCTTACTATGTCGAAAAGACCCACTGAAAACTAAAGTTCTCCCTGGTGTAGTAAAAGCCAGTCTTCAGCTAAAATGCCTTTGAAATCAATAGAATTTAGCCAGCCTAATGTTGTGCAGGCTTGCAGCCAAGATCTTACTGGCGGGGGAAAAATGAATTAACATGAGCATCAGGCCTGTGACTTTTCAGAGCTGTGTATTGTAACACTGGGTTGTTTTGCATCACATCCTTCCTAATTAAAGACGAACCAAACATTTTACTGACATTCTTGAGCCAAATTTGGAGGCAAGATTAAAGAAGGGCAGTATGGACAAAGCCTGAGAATTTTGATTTCGTATCAGGTGGGCTACATTTACAGGACTTCCAGACACATAAAATAATATTCTCAATGGCGATGGGGAGGAGCCAAAATACCAGTTTATCTTACACTGGCTATGGAGTAACACAAGCATTACAGCCTCACTTGCTGGAGGCTCTGACAACAAGATCCTTTACACCAGGGAAACCATTGAGATGAATTTTTGCCTCGAACTTGGATTCCGCTTCCTTTCATTTATCTTCTGTGGTTTCTGCTAGCTTTGCTGAAGGTGATAGCTGGTGCCAAAGGATATGGCGCTGTATGCTGACCCATAATCTGCAATGATCCCATGGCTCTCTGCTCTCCTTCCATAGAAAGAACATCTATATGTCAGTTTCCAAAAGAATACCTGCGTGTCATCCTCAGGGCCGATGCTACCATTAGGCCAAGAAAGGCGACCGCCTAGGGCGCGAATCTGAGAGGGATGCAGAACAGACATTCAGTGCCCTCCAACCGGCTGCAGGTTCTCGCACTCACTCACCAGCCCCGGCTCTCCCACGCTTTTACTCCTCCGGGCAGTTGTGGGGGCTGCAGGAGCAGCTCCCGCTTGCCCACACTCCTCAGCCATGAGCCCCAGGAAGTGCAAGACCAGACAAGGAACCACTGAGTGTGCCCAGCTTGGGGGAAGAAGAACCGGCGGCCGGGGCGGGAGAAGTGAGCAACCCTCCTGGCCCTGGAGCTAAACAAGGGCAATTAGAGGGCGAAAGTGGCCCAGAGGCCAAGCGCTTGCCTCCCCCCACCCAAGCCTGCGGGAGCCGAGAGCAAGGCTGCAGGGGCTTGGAAATTAGCAATGTCAAGTTTTTGCTTTTAATTTTCCCTAGAATTCCTCTGTTTTTGAAAATTGGTTTGGGGGGGGGCGCAGTAGTTAGCCTTGCCTAGGGCACAAAAAAGCCTGGCAACGGCCCTGGTCACCCTCTAGCACTAAGGCTAAAGGGAGCTTTAGAGCAGGGGTGGCCAGAAGGTCACTTGGGAATGACTAGTCAATCTCCAAACAATTACAAGTAGCTATCTGTCCCTCCACCAGTGCATGATGGAGCAGAGGAGGGTTATGCTTTTTGCCTTTTATGTGGAGGAGAAGGAGGCACACGCATACACATCCAATTGCTCTGGATGGAAAAAAACAACTACACCAACATTCTTTTCCATCTACCTCTCCTCCTCCTCCTCGATCTCTTCTCTCACACATTCCTACTCTGGATGGGAAAGAAGCATGGTACTGACTCTTTTCCTCTACATCAAAGCCATTATTTGCATCTTCCAGGGCAAAAATAAAGGTAGTTGTGTATTTTTCCCTTGAAGGGCAAATTACAGTCTAAAGGAGGACTTTAGTTTGAGGGTAAAGGGTTGCTTTGGAAAAACAGAAGAAGAAAGGTTTCCCCATCCAAGCACTGCAGACCTGCTTTGAAACATAGCACTTTTTGTATAAGACACCATGTCATGGCTAGCTCCACCCACCAAGCTGCCATTTTGTGACTGAGTCATGCAGCTGGCCACCATTTTGTGACTAGTAATTCCAAAAACTCTTCCAAAATAAAGGAAGTCACTCCTCAAAACATGAAATTCTGCCCTCCCTGGCTTTAGACAATAAATCTGTTTCTTCTTTGCACTGAGGGAATTTTGAAAGGCTTCACCATACATCTCTGCTCTCATATCATATTGCTTCCATGCTGAGCTCAGTATGCCCAAATGTAGAAGATTCATTCACTGCAACCCAGAGTCCTTTCTCTTCTTACCTGGAAAATGCACTCAGCCTACTGCCCCCATGATGTTGGCTATTTGCAACAGGTGATGGAATAGCACCATAAGTGAGGGAAAGAGGGGGTGTGCCCAATAAGGAGACAACATGGTAGCACAGCTATACTACAGTCCTATTGAATGCACAGAAGGAGAAAGACTGTAGTCTGTGTAGGGTTGCCAGACTCCAGGTGGGGCCTGGAGAGGTCCCAGAATTACAGCTGATCTCTAGGTGACAGAGATCAGCTCCCCTGGGGAAAATAGTTCCTTTGAGGATGAATTCTATGACATTATATGCCACTGAGGTCCCTCCCTAAACCCTGCCCTCTCCAGATTCCACCCACCAAATCTCCAGGAATTGCCCAACCAGAGTTGGCCTGTGTGACCTTAGAAGCTAAACACTTTGCTGTTGCTTGAGCTTTTGTAAGTAACCCAAGTACTTTATTAGATACGTTATTGGAAATGGGATGGACACTGTTCAAGCCTTAGCATTTCTGGGTAAACAAATCATGTAGTAGGTGATGATTGACTGAGAGCCCGAAAAGCTTCTGCCAGTCAGAAGAGGCAGTACTGGCCTTGATAGACCAATGGTCTGAGTCAATATGAGTCCGCTTCATGTGTGACAATGAAGAATAGAAATACAGAGAAGCCTGGGGTGGATTAGGGAGAAGAAATGGCTCTAGCCCACCTTGGCTTTGCCACTAGCTTGTCTCTGGCCTATTATCACTCCTAGTTCTTCTACTTTCCCCATGGCCACCAGCCTCCATTTGGGTTCATATTTCTCCCTCCTCCTTCTGTTTTGATGTTGGGGCCATGTCCTGGGCATCCAGCTGTTCTCACAGCAAAAGGCAATGAGCAACACTGTACCTACTCACTAGAGTAAAATAATATCATCTCAGAAAAAAGCCATGCCTTGTCCAGTATCTGGCTACCAAATTCTAAATCAAGGCCTTGGAGATCATTCGGTGTATCTTTAGCTATAGAAGAAATTTTCCTTTACCAAGGAAATATTTTCCACTGTAATGTTCTTGCTTCAAACTGATCTAATTTAGAGGATTTGGAATTGTCTGCCAACGACACACATCATTAATCAGCTCAAGATTCCAAACTCTCCCCATTCTGGCAAGAATACTTCCTTTCTGTTCTTTTTGGGGATGTTTTCCAGGAATCCCAGACTACCTTCTTTCCATCAACCAGGTGGCACACCTGAACACCTTGTCACTTCTCCTTTTTTAAAGCCTGGGAAAAAACCTATATCTTTTTTTTTTCAGACCTGGCTTCCTGCCCTATAACCGGGGGGGGGGGGGGGGGGCAGGATCTGACCCCTAAGAGCTTCGCAATAACCTGCTCTGCCATGCTGTACTATTGTCAGCTCCAAACCCCCCATATTTGTGCAGTGGTGAAAAGAACCATTCATGTGTCCTGGTTCCTTTCTGGATTATTTGCTGCTCAGTTGCTGGGGTCATCTGCTTTGGGAATCAGATCTATGCTTGGACCTGCACTAATAGGCATTCGCTCTTGCTTTACTTCTTGGCCTCTTGACTCCCTTCTTGAGTGGAATAACTTGCACAGTGTTTTGGGTGTTATTACTGTGAATGACTGGTATTAATTTAACTGCTTGAATTTGCTAATTTCCCCAGCTCAGTTTTTTAAAAAATCTCAAAAGATGTTATTTTTCTATCCAGATTCTTGATATTTCTTCCAAACATGTAGAGGCACCTCCACCCTGGTTTAAAAGATCCCTTACAACCATTGTGTAGGTTATTGCCCATGTTAGGGTGCTCTTTAAGCCACCTCTGACAGTAGCTCTTAAGAATGAGAGGGTGCAAAGAGAAGGTTTCCTTCCCTATGCTTAGCATATTGTAGTGTGAATCTGAGCTTGAACTGGTATCATTGTTGTTAGTTGTGGCATGCACTGAGAGCCCATGGGAAGAATGTAAATACCCCAAAAATCCAGAGCTTGGAAGGAATAGGCTGTTCAGAAGGCAATAGAAGGCTTTTAAATAAAACTTCTTATTCATTATTATTCTTACTGCATCAGAGGAGGTTAATGCTCAATTACCTTGCCCTCCTTGTACCTCCCAAGGTTTGCTAAGTTACAAGTCCATTGATAGGGTACATGAAACAAAGGCACACACTTGATTTAGTAAAATGGATCATTAACAATTGATTAGAAGAGGCATAATATATTTTACTGTTGTTCTGTTGCATCTAGTCTTGGGTTCAATTGGAGATTAAATTGTCTGATGCCCGACACATTAATAATTGCTGAGACTGACATTTATGAGGCTATCATGAAGGATGAGGCAAGCTTTCAGAGGAATGTCATTTAAAAGACTGGATTAGATGCTGACATACCCAGGTGGCTGCTAATAATGAATTAAAATGAACTTCAATTAATTGCCACTCAGATATCATTTCCCCTTTTGGCAAATATTAATAAGGTAATCAATAGACTGCACTTCTTTGCATTTAGTGGAGCGTTTTCTTCATCCCAAGTGCAAATCTAAATTATGCACAACATTTTCTGCTATTAAGTGTAATATTTGCTAAAAATATAATCAAAGCCATCTACTTTATGCAGCAGAGATCCCACTCTACTGTCATCTTAATGGAGTGAAAATGTAATGATGCATTCCAACAAAAGAACTATTTCTGTCTTTTGATATTGATGCTCAACTTCCACACATACAGTCCTTAATATACTGTGATATGTGGATGTTAGAACTAAGGTTGTGGCAAAGAGACAGAGAGTCAAATTTGGAGTCAGGTCACATGATTTTTTTGTAAAAGTCCTATGGCAGTGGGCGGGTAATGGTAGCTGTGGAGGGCTGAGACAAGGAAAGTATGTTAAAAACTGCTGTGTTGCTGCTGCAAATCCCTCGGCATTCTCAAAAGCAATGAAAGCACATACAGAATCATCAGCATGTGGAAGCAATCCTAAACTCTTTTCTAGCAACTTTACCTTATTGTGACCTGTATCTTTTAGCACTTTTCTTCTAGCCTGGTAGACTTCACGTATCAGAACCTGACTGGTGGAGCAGAGGAATGGCCAGGGGGATTGGCCTGCAGGGCTACCCCCCTCACACACAAACACTGAAGGCACCTGAACCCAGGGTCCACCCCACCCCACCCCACCCCTGACAGGGCCATCCTAGCTTGAACACAGGGAGGAATGAGCCGAAGGCAAAAGGAAGGAAGGCTCGCCATGGGGGGATATACCCTCCCAGCCCACCATCACCACTGGAAAGGATGAGACAGACCCACCTACCCTCACCACCTCACCTGGTGAGGAATGGATCCATCTGACCAAGCACCTCTTGCTCTGGAGTGGCTGGGCAAGTTTTGGGGGAGTGCTGGGACAGGATAGTGGTGGGGCCAAGGTGGGGCCCTTGTTCAGGGTTATTTCTTTCCCCCTGATCTACCCTGGGGATGGTTCAAGCACTAGAGTGAGACATGAACTGACACAGAGTTTAGCTCAGTAGTAGAAAATGATACTCTGTCATTATAGGATGTTTACTATTATTTGTCACTGAAGACGCCTGTGATTTCCTCAAGGCTGAGTTGGGGAAACCTTGAACCTAACTTGTGTACAGTTTCACAATCATTCCTGATTTATATGTTCTCTTCTGTTCCTGTGAACTATTCCTACTCTGGATTGGGATTATGGCACGTATATAGAAGGAATTGCATCCTCCCCAACACACATTGTTACCCCAAATAGAAACAGTGCATAAAAGGAATTATTTTATTCCTTGTGTAAGACCATATGGTACCACATGATCTCCTGAAATGGGCTTCCCCCTGGATCATTTCTGTTTGGAGTAGCAGCATAGAGGAAAGACTGGATCACCTTCTGCCCATGTGCCATAGTCCTGATCCACAGCAGAAATCAGGTATGATTGTGAAACCATGCACAGGTTGGTACCATAGTGCCCACCCCATGATTTCTAGCTCATGGAAATCAGCCCATAGAGTTCTCAGAACACCACTAGGGAACCACTGTTACGAGAAAGTAACCATTTTCCTTTGCACCTCTTGCCACATAGAAAACACACCCTGAATCTCTCTTAATGACAAGTGACACACTTTGGAGCTTTCAGATCCCTCACAAGAATGTTCTTTCTCTCCCCTCTCACTTCATGGTGTTTATCTTGCCTTTCAAACCAGATTGTTTACAGTACAGAGAAGCGTTCCCATTAAAATGCTATGAAATATACACTAGTTTTAAAAATGTTGCATTAATTTTTTAAAAAAATATATGATTGTCATAACAGAAGGCATGTCCAACAACATGATTTAAATCTTAATTTCCCCTAATGAAAGATTTTACAAAGCAAAAGAATTTTTGAACAATAAAACATCATCTTGTCTGAACTCATGAGCTCTAGGTTCATATTCTCAGCCTCCAGGAAAACATATGTTAAAAATAAACTATATATATAACTTTCTGAAACCAATGGTTACACTTTCATGTAACAGAATGCAAAGATCCTGACCTTGTTGAACAAATTTATCTGACACCAGAAAAGGGAGTTTGGAAATGCAGAAAACTTATATAATTGCTGTATTAAATGCTTCAAGCATGTTTAATACACTGGGAAAATGTATTCCATAAATGGGCATATTCTAGGACTATGTAACTCAAGGCATTTTCTCATGACCCTGGGATTCTTTTGCTTATCTAGTCCTCAAGTATTCTCCTGTTTTTACAAAAAAGTTTTCCATTTATTAGAGGGGTTGAGAGTTAATGCTTAAAATCTGTGGCATCTCCCATGCTTCTGGGATTGCAGGTAAAATGGGACCTATCTCTCCACACCTGCACATGAAGCTGATTTATACTAGCCCTCTACATACAACCCCTCTATGCATTGACTGATCATAATAAGAAGGAGAGGGGGCACCATTATACTGGCCCCACCCCCTGCATATGAGTGATCACCAGCTTGTGAGCATGGCACCCATATGTGGAGTCAGTTTTCACATGAATGCACCCTGCCCATGAACAGCAACATTCTTAAATACAGGGAGGAATATATGTGTGGACAGTGCCTCTGCATGTATGTGCCATACTTAAGAGCCAGCTATCATGTGGGGGGGGGGGGCAGGACCAATGTGTTTGTGCCCATTGACTCTCTTTGTGTGTTCAGTCAATGCATAGAAGGCTGATGTGTACAGGACTGGTGAGTCAGATCCTTAGTCAGCCAAACAGCATTGTCTTGCAGTGGCTCTCCAGGGTTCTAGGCAGAGGTTTACCCAGTCCTTTTTACTGAAGATACTGGCAACTGAATTTGGAACTTTCTGCATGATGATCTACCACTGAGCCTCTACACCTATAAATATGTATCTGGAATGGGTGACCATTCAACAGAAATGAACAGGTAATGTTTACCTTGATGGGTCTGGCATAGGTACGAGAGATGCAGATATTTTAGACACGTAGCTACAGGAATGAGAGGATTATCCAGAAGGTATTTCCTGACATACAGGTGTGACAGGATTTGGGGGCAGGAAACATGCAACATACTCCATTCATGACAAAGACACAGACCAGTGGCTCTTTGTCTCTGGCTGCTTGTACATTTGACAGTCAAAATACTGGCCATTTGGTCAGTAGAAGATGCCTGAGGCAGGAGCAGAGATGTCGCCATTCTTTGCCTTATAGAATGAGCAGAGGATTGGGGAGGTTGCTTGCATGGAGGAGGTTTGACTGTGCAGCTGGCCCTGTGTTCTTCATTTGGCCTACGTTTTAAGCCAAACAGATTATCTTAGTCTCCCAGCAAAAGTCACTGTTTAAGCCAAGCCTGGCTTTGTGAGGGCACTGCTTGTGGAGGTTCAGAGGTTGTTTTGGAGTGCCTCTCTCTCAGGGTAGAGAGGTCTGTTAATGCAGGCCTGTTACACCAGCTCTGAGAAGTGGCAGGAGAAAAGATGTCTATCAGCCCAATGGTATGACATCACTTCCAGGGAAACTCCAGAAGTGACATGTGTCCTTTCTAGGGATCACTGGAAATTCTGTGGTTTCATTATATCACTGCTGGTGCTTGCCATGTCCCTGCCCCTCCCATCTCCCACTGTTTGTTAGGCCATGCTTGGCAATCCTAACAAATACACACATATACAAACACACTTCTTAATCTTAGATGCATATTCTATTGTACTGTTCTTAATTTTTTGGAAAAAAAAGTTTTGAGAAACCCCTAATTGCCTTTCTGTGCCCCTAAACAAAACTTTTTAAAGAGAACTTTATTTAGCCATGAAGCATATGATTAAGCTGGAACAATCTACAGGGAAAACAAAAAAAGATATCCATAGACACTTTATTAATGAATGCTTATCCACTTTAAGCTCTACATTTTAACATTTCTATGAGTTTCTTTACAGAACCTGTCTCCATTGAATACTGTGGTAAAGTTGTCAAAGAATGTATTACATAAAGTAATTATTGAAAAGTCTGAAAACATTAATCAGGTAGGGGTTTTACAATCAAAGCAACTACCTAAGGATTTGGAGATAAAGGATTCTGAAATAACAGATTGAGAGGAAGGAGCACTTTGCAGTGGAATAGTTATGCAAAATACAGTGAAGAGAGGAGTCTTCCTCATTCTGTTCTAAATTGCAGAAGTGGGAAATCCCAGTTACACACATAAAACACTCCTTGACTCCCAGTGGAGAATGCATCGGCCCCAGCAGACGTAGGTTTGCCATTCTTCTGGCTTTTAGGAGGTATCTGGTGATCACAGTATGAAACAGGATGGACAAAGACAGACCTTTGGGCTGATCATGCAGGACTTTTATTGGGTTAGGTTGCCTCTTGGGGACCAGTCTTGTATATCTGAAGAACAGGCAGCAACAAATCTGCCAACCACTAGTTTGGTCATCCACCCATTTCCTGAACTACAGGGCTTGGAAGCAGCTGATGACAGAGCCAGAGGAAGGGAAAAACCTAAGGTTCCGGGGCTGTTGTTTCCAGCATGACTGGTGCATTTAAAAAGAAACATGTTCTCCAGCAGAATGCAATCAGGCAGTTCTGATGATACAGAAGTCCCGTGTGGACTTCATAGCTTCTGTATGTGCCCTTAGAAGCACCACCAGACTACATTAAGTGATGCCTTGCCTCAGTGGCGTCAACTACGGGGGGGCTCGAGGGCTCGAGCCTCCCCCGAAATTTCCCGGGGGGGGCTCAGCCACCCCCGGCAAAATGAACACCCGCCGGTGGCCAGTCAGCCGGCCGTCGCCGCCTCTCCTTCCCCCCCACCCCCGGCCTGCCCTCCTGCCTCCCTGGGGCGGGGTGGGGGGGAGAGAGAGGCGGCGATGGCCGGCTGACTGGCCACCGGCGGGTGTTCATTTTGCTGGGGGTGGCTGAGCCCCCCCCCGGGAAATGCGAGGCGGAGCGGGAGCCGGGGGCCCGCAAGGGCGACGCGCCGGCTCTCTTGGAGCGGAGCAGAGAGGATTGGGGCGGGGGGAGCGCCAAGTTTCCTGAAAGTTGGCGATGACTGGCTGCGTCTCGGGGGAAGCGCGCCGGGGGTCCAGGCGGGGGGGGGGGGGTTCCAGCAGCAGCGATCCTACCCCGCCGGCGCCCAAGGTGAGCGGGGGGAGGGAGGTGGGCGGGGAGCGCGGCGGGCGGGCACGGCCCGGGGGAGGGAAGCGGCGGCGGCGGCTCCCTGGGGCAGGGGGGAGAGCAGTGGGACATGGTCCCGAGCGTGCGCGCGCGCAAAGCGCGCGCGCACGAAAGACAGCCCCTGCCCCCCCCGGGGATTGAGAAAGTCTACGCCCTTGCCTTGCCTTGTGTGGTATTAACCAAGGAGGGCAGGAGGGATGGTGTAGCCTGATCTTGTCAGATCTTGGAAGCCAAGCAGGGTCGGTACTTCTTGGTACCACAAAGGAAGGCTCTGCAGAGGAAGGCAATGGCAAACCACCTCTGTTTCTCGCTTGCCTTGACAGTCCCTTGCTGGGGGCACCATAAGTTGGTTGCAACTTGACAGCATTTATGTATGTGGCATTAACCTCTGATCCTAGTTTGCAGGAAAAAAGTATTCTTCCACCAATATTTCAGGTTACACTTGCCCAATGGAAAACTTTGCGAAGGATACCCTGCACAGAAGCCTGAAGAAGTAAGGACAGGGAAGTAAATTATTGGCTGCATTATACAAGTTCCACAACTATGCCTCCAGTAATCTGCTCCTTATTTTGTGAAACACCTCTGTTTCAAAGAGCATCATCATAGATTCAAGAGAGATATTCAAGGATCTCAGTTTTTTCTCTATGGTGACAAGCCAGGGTGAACCCTCAGTCTCAGTTAACATCTGATAACTAAAGCTAGTAGGATCAGAGTTAGTGCAGTCGGGTCTAATATTTGAAGGTCATAAGCCACACCCTCATAAACATAAGGCTTTGACCACATTCCAGACAGAGGGCTTCATACTGGGCACAAGGTGGAACACCTAGCATCTTTCTTGAAAAGCTCGAATGCACTTGTTCAGTTGTCTTATTAACTGCCTCAATCCACACAGGGACCTCCATAAAGTACTTGGGGCTCTATTTTAATATTAAATACTTTTAGCACTGATGGCACAAATTGGTTCCCCCTCTCTGAAAAGTAAAACCGTAGGAGGGCATTGACATTTGCTTTAGGGTTGTTAGTTGCTATCCTGCACTGAAGAGTCCAATTTGTGGTGGCATGAAAATAAAACCCTAGGTATTTAAAGTACCTTACTTGCTCAAGCTTATGGTCTCCAATCTTCCCTATGAATTGCTTCCTAGATTTTGCAAAAAATAAGATTTATGATTTCTCATATTTTAGTTCTAACTTGTTGATCTTACAGTCGTCCTGGCAGCTATTTAGAAATCGAAGTAGACCCACACGAGTGGGTAGTGTGTCAGATTGTTCCCGGCTGAACAAACTACTATTTCTGTTAAATAGCACTGAGGAAAATATGACTGAACCTGTGGCAAAGTTTTTACTGGCTGCTGCCTTTATACGTAGTAAAATTTTGTAGGTGCTCAACGTATGGTAATTTTTTAACAATATCTGAATTTTTATTTCTTAGATACTATGTTCTTACTTTTGTGAAATAACATTAAAGAAATAGTTTATGAGGTCAAAGTCAATCTGAGACAGAGAGGTACTAGATAATGCACTGAGATTTGGAAAAAGGAAACTGAGAAAGAGTTTTGTACATAAGTGTGTATGTGTGAGAGAGAGAGATGCATAAAGTATGACAGGGAGATAGACTCAAAATAACTGAGAGGTATATGGTGGATTCAGCATCTTGCATATGACTGGTCTGTGAACAGACATGTGTCTGCCTATCACACATACAGTCATCGCAAGTGCTGCTGTACATGTGACAAACATGACTGCTATGAAATGTAAATATTGAAGCAAAACAGCTACTAACAATCAGCACATCACCATTCTAAGGGTAAAACAGAGATTGCCACCCCAGCCAGAATGACGAGACAGACAACAGTTTGGAATTAAACAAGGGCCATTTTATTAACTATTTAACAGAACATTGCAGCAACGGGCAAAACTAAGCAAACACAGGAACAGGCAAGGCAGGCGTCACTTGTGACACAACCTCCTTACCCTTGATATGGGTGGGTCACTTAGCTCCGGTCTTGAGCCAGCCAAATTCTGGATCGTAACTGGCAGCCCAGCATACTGGTTGCCCCCCAGGAGTGCCTACCACTGAGGCCGCACAGACCTTCAGGGAGGAGCCTAGCCAGAGAGGTTCCCAGAGGCAATCACCATTCTCCACCCCGGACCACACAGTCCTAGGGCAGTTCCTGATGACCTCCTGTTCCCAAACAGGATATGCCATGAGGCGCTCACCAGGTCCGTTTTCATTCTTGCACAATCCTGCCAAAGCCAAGGCCAAGCCTCTGCTTTGGCCTTTGCTACCCCATTCAGCAACCAAATGCCAACCGGATCCTGTGCTGCAAATCCTCTAAAAATATCCCATTACCCTTGTCTGACAGATGCACCCCGTCAGGCCTATACAGGTCTTGAAACTTGACCCACATGTCAGAGTGCTGCAAAAACAAACTCAATCCAGATCCCATGGCCTTCCTCATCTATTGGCCTTGTGCCTGGCATGGTCAATACACCTGGGGTCCCCAACTTTCTGCCACACCTGGTGGGAAAGCATGGCTGACCACACTATCAGCATGCCAGGTCACCATGCTCTTATCCTCACAAGGTCGACCCTGGCTTGCAACACTATCCGTACGCCAGGCCACCATGCTCTTATCCTCACAAGGTCGACCCTGGCCTGCCACACAAGGGCCAGGCCCTTCATCAGCCCCAAATCATTGTCCCCCATGTGTATTGCCAGAATGTGAGGAGGAGGCCCCCCTCCTCAAATAGCAAGGGAAGGAGTGTAGGCCACCTCATGCCCCTCCTTCCCCACAACTCAACCGATGCATGCTCGCTAAGGCCGAGCTAAGAGCCGACAGGTGTCCTCCGTGCCCAATGAGCTGCCCAAAAGATCATGCTGTGGCCGCAGACTGTGACCCTTCATCTCGTCTCACAGCCCGCAGCACCTGTAAGAGGAACATCATTAATAACTGGGATAAAAACTTAAAGAGCCTTGACAGTCTTGAACATTGCAGGTCCTAACATAATCCTTATAACACCGGGATTTCCAATGCCCAATCCTCTGAATTTCGCTGCTGGGTACCCCATAACTGAAGCCGCTGACGCAGCCCCAATCATAAAGGAGTGCGTACCAATGCCTTCTGCGTCAAAGACCAAAACTGAAAACTCATACGAAGCCACCCTGGATATGGATAGCTCATGCTAGGCTGTGGATAACCCCAGGCCAGCCAAGATCCTTGGGGAATGGACGGAACACCCGGAGGAGCATAGTGGGGCCAACCAACCGGAGCCATGGGTGAGGTGGCCGCACCTTGATAACCAGTGCCCCTTGGACACCTTGACCCATCCCCTCCTATTCCAACCTCCTTACCTCCTTGATCGTGAGGTGCCGTATAGAGTGCCACCTGCTGGTCCCCTATGCTTTGTCCCTGTTGTCCAGTCGCCAATCCTTCACCCAGCTCCAGAGCATCAGCTTCTTTTTTGTCCTCTAGGAAGGCTAAGTGTGCTAAAACCTGGGCTTAAAAAGACACATTAGAATCCCTGCTCACCTTAAGGCCCCTGGAGGGCAAACCCCGCTCCTTCTCCAGCGCCTCAAGCCATTGCAAAATAGCAGCATTCACAGGATCATCATCTTCATCATCACTGGAAGGAATCTCTGGTGCAGGCCGTGCTGGAGGCCTTTTGGGAGCTGGTTGCTTACCTTTTCCTTTGCTTTGCCCCTTCCTAGAAGCCATAGCAAGAATATGTTATTGTTAAGCAAAGATTACAACCAATTAACAATTAGCCCCAATAAGTGTGGGGAAATCAAACTATCCAGAAACATACCAGCCACCTAAGAACAGAGTAATCTAAAATGGCCGCCACCAGTCATCCACAAAATGGCTGCCACACCTGATTGACCAGATCTTATCAGTATGGCCGCCCCACATGAGGCCTAGGCTGCACCAAGATGGCACTTACAATGGGCCTGTGACCTCACCAAAATGGCTGCTGGGCTGGAGGCCAGTGATCTCACCAAAATGGCCACCTCAGATGCCCTGCCCTAAATGGCCGCCAATATAGAGGCTGACAAGCTTCACTCACCCTGCCACCTGTAACTGCCACCTCCTCCTAACCATTGCGGGGGGAAGGGCTTTATTTTTATTCTTAGTTTAATGCACTGCTAGCCCTAAAAGGGGGCCAGTGGCCATACGCCACTCTCCCTTCCAACTACATGTTCTTCCTATAACGGTGGGGGGCCCATCAATTGCCCACCACCTCCGAGTCAAAAAAAGGAGGGGGGGCTGTGGGGGTCAGCGAAAAGAAACCTGCAGGATGCAACGGCCACTCCAAAGTGGGGCTGCCATCCCAAACCTGTACCACTGCAGGAGGAAGGGCCACCAGAAAGCCCTCCTCTGCTGCTCTGCTTGTTGCCGGCCTTGTGCAGCCACCTGGACCAAGCCGCCCCGCCACCGACTGACAGGAGACCACCCCCAGCTGGCAAATCACATCACCACCGGCCCAAAAGGCAGTCACCAACAACGATGCACCACTCGGGCTGTCTAATTTCAGGCTGCTGCCGCCAAAATCCAGCCATCGCCTGGGAGTCAAGGCCACCTCCACCAAGATCCCGCCACTGGGAAGCCTGCGTAAATGATGCAGGAGGCAAATAAATGGCCGCTGCTGCCTCCAAAGGGGCCGCTGCTGCCGGGATCATTGCTGCTGCAATCACTGTCATGACAACCAAGAGCCCCAGGCCCAACTGAAACAGGTAGGCCTTAACAGCTCCTCCCTCTGCATGCTTGATCTCCTCCAAGCCCGCGGAGCAACTGCCAAGAGCAGGGGTGGGGCGCCACCTCTTCAAGCAGCTAGCGTCACCCCTGCCAGTTCCGAGCTGCGCACTGGGCACAGCTGTTGCTGCCCATCTCCCGGCGTGGCAGCAAAGCAGCCCCCGGGCACTACTGGCGTTGCCAGGAGCCCAGATGTGGCACTGAAATTCAATATGGTGATGAGGCAGTCAGCATTCAAAGAGAATAAAACAAGGGCAGGGGCATAGAAGACCTCTTGTGTCTAACTCTTCCACAAAGGAGAAATGTATTTGTTCCTGAAATACTGATTCAACTTTGGATGCTTGCCCTTTACTAAACTGAGTTACCAGACAGAGACTATCCTATTTTGGTTTTTCACTATTGGATATGATCTTAAATTTAAGTTTTCTGTGCTGTAACTCTCTACTCAGGAGGAACATTAATAGGTAGCATTAAAATGGATTTTTGCCTCCTAAGAGGCATGATTAGAAATTCATGGGACAATGAAATCAGATACAGCATGGAGTGCTGCCATCTTTTGGTGATAAGATATAGCAATATCGCAAGGCAGGTTCAGCCATGGCAGGCTTCATCGAATGTGAAAGCACAACAAAGAAGCGCTAAGTGGCAATGTCATCATTACAATTAGGTGTTCAATTACATGATGCGCTAGGATATAATTTGGAATGTTGTCTTTATAAAGTGATGTTTGCCTTTTGAATGCTCCTCAGACATGCAGAAGCCAGATAAATGCAATGCTGAAGGATACAAGGGAATATTCTCCTGTGGATTCACAGGAATTTGCAGTGGTAAATCAAACGTGTGGGCAACTAGGCTGGGAAATTAGATATCAAAAGTAAATTGAATACTACATTATCTTGAAGGTAATGAACTTCTTCCAACTAAGCACACAGTAATTCTAAGAGTTAATAAAACCAGTAGGATACGCTCTGGCATAGGTGTCTCTCTTTTTGTATCTAATGCGGTATTCATGGAAAGATCTTTGCAATGTGGCTGTACATATCTGGAGCTTTATTTTGATGTCTGTAAAGACCTTGATATTGCACAGCTGTTATGCACTTTTGGAAATCAAAGTGTCATCTTGCAGCAATGTTTACTGCAACAACCAACAGCTTGTCGCAACCACATAGGTACAATGGTTGAACAAAAGTCATCCACTCACACACATACCCCTCAGTTCTAAGACTGCCTTTTCATCTGGCATTTATACAATAAGCCCATTGATAGTCTCAGCATATAAATTAGACATGATGATGTAATTTTTAAAAATTCCACCTGACATCCAGCAAGGTCCCTTGAACACCTCATATAAAAATCATTTTAAAACCTGCCTTTTCAGGGTTTTCCTGATTGATCTTCTTTTGTCTCGCCCAGCTCCTCTCACTCCTATTGTTTCATACCTTTAGAATATAAGCAAACAAGTGCTGCTTCTAGTTTTATTTTAGTGCAATACCAGGAGGAATATAGCTTCTCTGTATAGAATAGCAATATAATAACCATCTAATGCAATTTAATCATATGAAAATCTATGATAAGTTGTGACGATATTATCAGCAGGGCCTGTTAGCAAAGTGAAACTTTGAAACCATTGTGTTTTCATGCATTTTTAAAAGCAGTTTATTTTGCACACCGTTTCTCTGAGAAACAATGTTGTTTATTCTTTTCTGTAACTCTCAGTGTACAGGTGTTGGCTGCCCTCATGCTCGGACCAAAGCAGGTTGTCTGCACAACTCATTGGCAGTGGTAATTGTTTTGCAAAGAACAGGCAAGCAATGCTCTGCCAGCTTTCTCTCCCATGTGTTCATGTCCTTTCATCCCATCCAATGGCTAGACCAATGATATTGCAGAAAAATCCAGGTGTACGGAAAGGACAGAGCCTGGAAACAGAGAGCACATTTATCTTGAACGTGAGAACAGAGACTAGAAAGACACAGATGGTCTGCAGGAGTACAGCTTGAAAAAGTCTGTGCTGCTCTCCAATGGAATGCTTCAAGCAGCACTGTGCCGCTAAAAGGCTTAGGGGAGGACTTTGATAAGCCTACATCCTCAAGCTACTACAGTTGGGAGATATATGCAGCAATGGGAGATTCCCCCAACACACACACAGTTGCAGTGACCAGTTTGCATCTAAGCCAGGGCCTCTGCTGTGTGGTCACCTGCTCTCTTGTACCAGCCTGGCTTCCACCTGCAGTATTTCAAACTGCTTAGCAGACAGTTGTTTGATCAGTGCTTGTGGTGATAAGGATAGCTCTTTCTGTAAGGTCTGGGATGGAAAATACCTGGAGACTTTGGGGGTGGATCTGGGAGAGGGTGGGGTTTGGAGAGGGGAGGGGCCTCAGCATGGCACAATGCCAGAGAGTCCACCCTTCAAAGCAGCCATTTTCTCCAGGGGAGCTGATCTCTGTCAGCTGGAGATCAGCTGTAAAAGCAGGAAATCCCCAGGTTCCACCTGCAGGCTGGCAAGTCTATTTTCTATGATAGTTTTTTGGCACTCCCATACTTTTGACTGTGATTCAGAACTTTGTCCCCATGCTTTTCAATAAATGTATGGATTATTTCACAGCTGTGTCTGTCTTAATGGAGTTTGGTAGGTACAGGGTTGCCCGTTCCAGATTCAGAAATACCTGGAGATTTGAGGTGGAGCCTGGGAGGGCAGGGTTTAGGGAGGGGAGAGACCTCAGTAAGGTATAATGCCCTACAGTGAACCTTTCCAAAGCAGCCATTTTCTTCAGAAGAAGTGGAATAAATGTTTTAAACAAACAAACAAACAAATGAGCAATCCATGTCATCGGGAGATGTCAAACCTCGCTTGCTTAGCTCGCTTCAGATTGCCATGATTTAGGGGTGAGGGAATTCCTTGGGGGGGGGGGGGGTTGTGAATGAGTATGAATGAATGAGACCTTTCACTTTTGCAGCCACAACTTTATTTTAAGCGCACCTCCTTTTGTGTTCTCGTGGAAAGTTGTCTTTGAAGTAGCACTGGTGCCAGCCTGGTCAGGAGATAGCCAAACTATTCATCTTTACTCCCTGGCTGGGATGGCAGTGCTGGGTGTATGAATGACGTATGACTGGGAAGGGGGGCTTTTGTCTGCTTTATGTATATAAAGTATGTACCTGCCAAAATGCTTCAGTTCTAACTCAGTGATCTTCTGGATCATGCATATTTATCAATAAACTTATCACTGCCAAAGAGAGAGTTGTTGAGAGTAACTTGACCAGGGTTGGACAGGAGATTAGTTATAATTCTGGGAGATCTCCACACACACACACACACACACACACACACACACACACACACACCTGGAGCACTGCAACACTAAGTAGGTAGCAACTTATGTCCACCCACTCCTCATGGCCAATGTCAGCTAAGTGAGTTCTCCAATGACTAATAGTTCTGCTGTAGCAAAGGGGAAGGGAAGGCTCCTCTATGTTCACAGTCCCCCTCATCTCTGTTGGGGTCTGATAAACAGTATAGGCTACGTGACAGGAAGAGGAGATGAGGAACAAGGGTTGTTGAGATGAAAATCAGAAGGCAGCAGTAATGAGTTGCATGAATGCAGTGCAGAAACGGTTGCATGGGAAACTGCTAAGGAAAATTATTGGCGTATGTGTCACCTGACAGTGCCAAATCTCAGCAGCGCTTGTGGCTCCTCATAGGGCTGTCTGCCAGTTAGCTAGATCCAAAGACTCTGGCATATTCTGTGGTATTCCAAGGGACACTCTGATGTATCTTCTGGCTTTGATGCCAGGGCCAATGGAGTATTCCAGTTACCCGCTGATGTGTCCTTGTACTATGTGCCCAGTCAGGTCCGTAGTTAGAACATCTGAAGTGTGTGAGATGTGAGTCCGGTCTCTTCACTGTTGCTGGTTGACTTTGCCTTACCCAGCTTCCATCCTTTGGTGAGATTCAAACTGCTCCCTTGCTTTTCTCACATAAAGTCTTTTCCCCAATGAGCTATTGGAGAGATGATGACAGGAATGCCATCTGTGAACACACAGTTGTATTTCTGCATCTTGCTGCCTTATTTTTCTAAGCCACCACTCCCCTTGCAAGAACCTGCTCCTTAGCGTATTGCTCCTCCACTGAGACCTCACCCCTTGTGCTGGAGAGGGCTTGGTCTTTTTCAGGATGTGTTATGACTGGTGTGGCCATGCTTCCTTCCCTGCGTGTTTGCCTGTCCAAAGGCTATGTTTTGGCAGGTGGAAAGCTGAGCCTCCATCTGCGGAGACCCCAGGAGCGTGGGTTGCCTCACACCTCCCTATAGGAGAAGGGGCTGTGTTTCCTGTGTTCTTTTCCTTATTCAGTTCTTCATGTGGACACAGGCAGGGTAACATCAGCGGAACATTCCAGCATCATTGTTCATTGCTTGTCTGCTTCCATTTATGTCTTGACATGGGGACATCAGTAGCATACTGATAATTCATGGGTATCACCAGTTCAACTGCTATCTTCTCAGACTCTTGGATTTTCTTTTTTGGAATTTGTTTCTCTGCTAAGGGAGTATCATGCCAGAATCTAGGGCTTAGAGTTGAACTGACAGTTGCTCATGGATTACATGTCTAATTTTTGTATCCAGTTTAAATGTCCCATTTTAAAGTGCTGCATTATTGCAATAATAATTTTCCCTTGCTTGTTCTACTAGCCTTTGGTACACCATGAAATCTGATTTGTACCATATCATCTAATTAAAGTCCAAATAAGAAATAGAGAGAAAAGATTGGATTTATACCCCTCCCTTCGCTACCCAAAGGAGTCTCAGAGCAATTTACAATCCCTTTCTTTTCCCCTCCCCACAACAGACACCCTGTGAGGTAGGTGGGGCTGAGAGAGCTCTCTTGAGAACTGTCCCTGAGAGAATAGCTCTGAAAGAGTTTATGACTGACCCAAGGTCACACCAGCAGCTGCATGTGGAGGAGAAGGGAATCAAACCCAGTTCTCCCAGATTAGAGTCTGCACTCCTAACCACTACACCACACTGGCTCTCCAGTTATAATTCAGGTGATCCCTTGTAGGATCTTTCCAGGGTTTTTAAAAGGTAAACTGCAGCATTCAGATTTGGACTGAGGCCACATCATGGAGGGGAGAGGGACTTTATCCCTTCCCCCATGCCTTCTTACCATTCATAACCAACACACACATCTCAGTCTGTTACTAGCCCTGCAGGGGATCAAAGGCAGACTAAGGGAAGGTGTCTGATTGTCTTGCTCCCTCTTGGGGCCAATAACATTGGAAAGGGGGGGGGGGTAGAAGAAGCAAATGGAAAAGCATTAAAGATCCTCTCTGCTTAGGGTTCCCAGCCTCCAGGTGGTGGCTGAAGATCTCCTCAAATTACAATTGATTTTGAAGCTACAGAGATCACCTGGAAAATGGCCACTTTGGGAAGGTGGAATCTATGGGATTATACCCCATTGAAGTTCTTCCTCTCCCCATACCCCACCTTCCTCAGGCTCCAACCCCAAAATCTCCAGGTATTTCCCAAACCAGAGCTGGCAGCCCTATCTCCACTTCAAACCATGGCATCAGTCTGAACTGGGACATGCATATCATGGCTACAGTTCACCTTTACAAAAATGAGGATGATCCATTTACATATTGTCTTTCCAATGGGTCTGATTTAGGATTGTCAACCTCCAGGTGGTGGCTGGAGACCTCCTACTATTACAACTGATATCCAGGAAACAGAGATCAGTTCACTTGGAGAAAAAGGCCACTGTGGAAGGTGGACTGTATGGTCTTATATCCCATTGTAGTCCCTCCTTCCCCAAACCCTGCCCTCCTCAGGCTCCAACCCCAAAATCTCTAGGTATTTCCCAGCCCAGCACTGGCAACCCTATACCCACTCCAAACCATGGCACCAGTCTGAACTGGGATATGCATATCATGGCTTCAGTTGACCTTTATAAAAATGAGAAAGATCCCTTTACAGTTTGTCTATAATTTTAGTTTCCTGTTCCACACTATCCAAAATTTTCTGTCCACCTTGGGACCATGTTCCCGCTGCTCTCCCCCCCGCCCCAGGGAGCTGCCGCCGCCGCTTCCCTCCCCCGGGCTGTGCCCGCCCGCCCTCCGTGCTCCCTGCCCCCCTCCCTCCCTCTCCCCGCTCACCCCCCGCGGGGGTGGCGCAGATGGAGCGCCCGGTGGCCAGTCAGCCGGCCGTCGCCGCCTCTCCTTCCCCCCCGCCCCAGGGAGGCAGGAGGGCAGGCCGGGGGTGGGGGGGGAAGGAGAGGCGGCGACGGCCGGCTGACTGGCCACTGGGTGCTCCATTTTGCCGGGGGGGGGCTGAGCCCCCCCCGGGAAATTTCGGGGGGGGGCTCGAGCCCCCCCGTAGTTGACGCCCATGTGTTCTTACGAGGCTCAATGCCATTGCTGCTTTTACCCCAAAAGAAGGCTACTGCTGCTGCACAGCTGTAGGCCCTCCTGAGCCTACAGGACATCAGTGACTGCATATTGATTCCCCTTCTGATGTCAGGCCTGAGAGGAGAGGCTGGACACCATCATGGCATTCCAGACACCCCATTCCTTGAACCTGCCCCTGGCTGCCCCATCTCTAAATGCTTCATTTGCGGGAACTTCTTAAGGTAAATAGGATTAGTATCAGCAACAGGTTGCTGAAATTCAAAATAATTATCTGTAAAAAAAAATCTATTTTTGTTTCACATCCTCTGGGCCTGAATTCACCACTTTTATTGGTCAAACACTTCTTTGAAAAGGATTATGTACCTTGACAGTTTCAAATGAAGCAAGCGTGGACCAAACACATCTACAAGCTTCAGCATCTGAAAGAGGAGTGTGAGAAATTGATCTTCAATGGCATTAAGACCTAGTATTAATTTATCAGTGGTAGTAGAAAAGAAGTCTTTATTTTCTCTCTCAGCTCAAGGCATGCTCCCCCTATAAACTATGCTACAGATAGGAAAAACTGGTGTTTTCAGAGATTTGGGAATAAGAATCATGTGATAAAATTTAAGTCAGTTTCTGAATTCCTCTTTATTTGTCTTCAGTATGTTGCAGTTTATTGTGGTTTCTTGAAAGAAAATATAGTAATCTGCTGTGTGGAGTTTTCCATGAAACCAAAACCATTAAAAGATGATGAGTAGGACTTGGTTCTGTTTGAAATCACATGGCTTGAACCTACGAAAAGGTAGAAAGCAGCCTAATAAATCCATTGCCCCTCCAGTCTCAACCTCTTTTGTATTTCAGTCTCCCATGTCCTGCTCTGAAGACGGTGTTGCACACAGACAGGGTTTGAGTACGAGGAGAGGGATGAGTTCATTTCCCCAGAATAGAGTGGAATCCCAAAGGGCTCAGTGCCCACTGCAAGCAAGCCTATTATCATGATATGGTCTCCATGTCTTTTAAAACATAAAATACCCATTTTTTGATTCTTGATACTGTGCATGCAGGGTGAGACTGTGTGAGTGTCTGGGGGCAGAGGCATATTGCAAATGTGTATCAGGATGAAAAAAATGATACTTAGGCCCTGCAATAGTTGTGACTGCTGGGGAAGACTGGGAGACCAAAATGACCCCTTCACATCATGACCTCTTGATGGAGGGCGGCCCAGTTCAGGTGAGTTGTGCGCAGTGCCTGGTTGAACTGTGGCATCGCTGATGGGCTGGGTGGGTGGGTGAGATAGCTGCCCCTGCCTAGATAAGTCACATCCAATTATGCAGCTTGCCCTGGTGATCAGCCTCATGGAGACATAAGCAGAACGGTAATGCAGAAATTTCCCCTTACATTTTTGCAATAAAAAGTGATAAAGAGTTCCTCTTTTTAAAAAAAAAAAAAAAGAATGAAAGTTGGGAATTCAGTAGAACAATAAGATCATATCAACAGATTGGGATAATGCTATAGCAGTGTCCATTGCTGATTGAAAAAAATCCAAGGAAACAATTACTATCAGGGGAGGAGTCAAGGAAAATGCTCTGCATTTGCGAATGCAATGGAAGCTACACAGAGAATCATTCACATGTGGATGCAGCCACTATGTGGGTTTGGATGAATGCCAGAATTCACATCACACACATGCTTAGATCCCACCTAGCTTTCTAGCATGGGAGAGGGGAATCAGTGAAAATGGCCCCCCTCCTTGCACATTTGGAAATCTAGGTGGGATCCAAGCCATGTTCTTGTGTGTCAGACACACGGCTATTATATGACTCCCCCCCCCCCCCCACTCCCAGAAAACAGGCTGACAAAACAGAATGCTGCTCTTTTCTAGCTGACCTTCTTGGCTTCCTTTAAACACCACTGTACCTAGCAACAGTTGTCAGGCAAATCTATCTTCCCACACCAATGACTGGCAGATGTTCAAGTAGCTGTGTACCCCTTTGGGTATAGCCCCTCACGTTCCCTGTGGATTATTTGTAGGTGACAAATATTTTGTGGAAGTCCAGGCAGCCGAGAAGAATTGTAGTGAGTGATTTCATTTAGAATGTTGTTTCAGGGTGATAATGTAATTAATGCAGTTGAGAAATGAGAAATCTTGCAGACTGCATCTGGGAAGTTTCTCCTCAGGAAATCCTTGTAGCTCGCTGTTCCTGTCAAGCAGGGTAATGTGCCTTCAAACTGCCACTGACAGAAGACATATCACTACATCAGCAGAATCAGAAAGTGACAAAACAACCACAGTGTGGAAGAGTGACTGCCAAACGCCTTTAATAACACTCAGAGGCTCCAGTGAGGAAGAAATTTCATGCAAGAAATAAATCCAGATCTATGAGGAACCTAAAAGGCCAGTGAAGGGGTAAAAGGAAATGCTTTGAGCTTCCAAGTAAAAAGAAATTTCACAGAAAAAGCAACAACCTGTTTTGTGTGGCTGTCTGAGAAGCAGTTGGAGGAGGAAAGCCTGTAGTGGTCTTGTGTGTGTGTGTGTGTGTAGCCCTGTTCACAAGTTACACTGAGCATATGTACAAACTGTATACAGTTTTCCCTTGATTTTTCTTTATACGCACACTGATGCAGCCAAATGTGTGATTCAAACTCCATGTTTATCCATGAGAGAGCCCCCGCCCCCCCTCAGGGATTTAAAAAGTCTACGCCCCTGTGAGAACATATTACATGCTTCTGGATCAGACCAGTGGATGGAGGAATACCAGCCTCCAGGAAGACCTAGGGATCCCCTGGAATTACAACTGACTACACAGATCACTTTCCCTGGAGAAAATGGCTTCTTTGGAGGGTGGACTGTATGGCATTATACCCCACTGAGGTCCCTGTCCTCCCCAGGCTCCTTACCCAAATCTCTAGGAGTTTCCCAGCCTTGATCTGGCAACACAAATGCCCCATATTCTGCCAGTGGCTAGGGGGGACCTGGCAACCCTATAAAAAAATCCAGCATCTTGCTTCACACAGTGGCTAACCAGTTGCCCTGGAGGGCCAAGAAACAGTGCAGGGGCCAAAGCCTATTGTTGCCTCCTGGCACTAGTGTTCACAGGTTTGCTGCCTCCAGATGCAGAAGTTCTTTTTAGTCATCACGGATAGTAGCCTTTGATGGACCAATCCTTCCTGAATTGTCTAACCCTCTATTAAAGCCATCCATGCTCATGGCCATCACTCTGTTCACAGGCAGTTAGCTCAAGATGGTACGAGCCTGTCTGTCTGCAGCAGCAGAAAAAAGCAAGAGTCCAGGAGTACCTTAAAGACTAACAAAAAAAATGTGGCAGAGTATGAGCTTTTGTGAGTCAGTAAAGTGAATAGTGTTAGTCAGTAAAGTGAATTTGTTAGTCTTCACAGGCAGTGGATTGCACAATTCTGAGTTCCAGAATTTTGAGTGAAGAAGTATTTCTTTTTGTCTGTCCTGAACCTATTGCCCATCAACTTCATTGGCATTACTGGAGGGGGAGAAAAAGGCCTACTTAGAAGGCTGCCCTCCTGTCTTCTTTTCTTTGCTGCATGCCATCACTAGAGGTGGAGGCCATGGCGCCTTCTCTTCCTGCCTGCCTTCTCTTCAGTTTGGTGTAGTGGTTAAGTGCGTGGACTCTAATCTGGGAGAACCGGGTTTGATTCCCCACTCCTCCACTTGCACCTGGCTGGATGACCTTGGGCAAGCCATAGCTCTGTACCAGCTGTTCTCTCAAGGATAATTGTCTCAGAGCTCTCTCAGCCCCACCCACCTCACAGGGTGTCTGTTGTGGGGAGGGGAAGGGAAAAGGGGTTTGTAAGCCGCTCTGAGACTCCCTTGGGGAGTGGAGGGTGGGGTATAAATCCAATCTCTTCTTCTTCTTCTTCTTCTCTGGCACAGAGAGGGAAGACAGCTGTAGCTGCTGCATGTCACTGTCCACAGTTCATTTATCTGCCTGAGTAAGCAGTGATGTCAGTGAGGAGCAACAAGCAACCAAAGGGAAAGGGCAGACAAATGAGTGGCAATGGTTTCCACAGTGCTTGTTCATTTGCCTAGCCAGATATGCAAGAAGCAATGGCAGCTATGAGAAGTGGCTGTCTGTGTCATAGCCACTCTCTGTCTGTGTCATAGCCTTGTTGGACTGCATATGCTGAGGGGCCAAAAACCCGGAACTGATTTTCTATTGAAAGAGTCCTCAAATGGTTGCTTAGGCCACATTGTTCAGAGGACACTGTGCAGGCAGGAGATAGCATGTCTGTTTCTCACTGGAAGAGGGAAAATAGGCTTCAGTTTTTAAAACACAAATAGATCAAGTCTGTGAGAGTTGTTCCTGTTGCATAGTTTAGCATACAAAAGTGCTTTACCATTCTTATTGATCCTAACAGCCCTGTGAATGATACAACGGAGGTCATCCATGGTGAATTTCTATAACAGCTTTCTGTCCAAAGCCAACACTGAACCAACCATACTGTGCTGACTGTAACGGAATCATCTGCACAGTGGTAGCTGTTCAGGTAATCCTGTAGATCCATTCTAGCTCATCTGCATATGCCATTATTGCTGCCGTGTGCGTTACATTTATAACAAAATGTCTCATCATCAGAGTTTACAACTTTACCCTTTCAAATAGCACTAGCAACAGCAGTCAGTTGCATGTAAATATTGACTTTATGATGTTAAGTGCCCTAGTCAAGGTCACTGGAGCCACCAAATACACCCAATACAGAATTTTCATTGCATTTTCAAAGTTAGAGAGACTTGTGAAGCCTGAAGGAAAAAGCAAAGCCACTTATATATACAGATAAAAATTGCCCTACGGGCCCTGCAAATGAAGCTTCACTGAATCTGAACGCCAGGAGAAAGCTATCCCTTCTGAATTTTTTTGCTTGTCCTCCCAGTTGTTAAAGGCAAAGAAGGCCTGTCAGAAAAAGAGTTGGTATCCTTGTTTCAAAATTGTGGCCTTTGCCTAGACTGAGAGAATACAAGTAGGGCATGACTCTAAAGCCTTCTATACTCCACCTTTCCCCCAACTTATTTGTTCTTTTCTTTCCTTAAAATATTGGGTATGACTTGTAACACAGTCCTATACAGAGCTATGCCAGTCTAGGCCACTGATTTTGATGGGTTCAGACTAGAGTAACTCTCTATAGGATTCCACTGTAAGCATTATAATATCAAATTCCTGTCCATGTTGACTGGCCTGCAGATGAATTTGATTCTTCTTGAAAGCTGTTTTGCTATGATCTTCTGACAGACCTGTCGATTTTTTTGTTTTTAATTTCCTCCCCTTCAGGTTGCAAGTATCGAGCCATCTTCCTTTCCCTTTGTTTTCTGCCTTTTGATGCAGTGACTGGCTCCTTGATTTCCTTTACTGTTCCTAAACCCTCTTATTTTGCAGCATTACCAAACAAAGGACAGCAGCAAGGACACAGAAACAGTCATGCAATGCTTTTTATTTCATCGCTCTTTCCATTCTCACAACAAATAACCGAAAACCCAGTTAATCACCGCACTACTTTTGGCTCCCTGGGCACTCATGGAGCTCTCCATATGGCCTCTTCAAAATGGAGGTTCTTGCCTCAATGATATATAAATTATGCAAAGAAATGTGTTCATACAGTGAGACAGCATAATAACCAAGAAAAAAATTACCTGCTCAACAAAAACATAAACCTAGATGAAGCTTGTATTACAATCCCAGGGCAGTGGAGCAATGCACTAAATACAGACATTTCTATTAACAACATTAACTTTCAACTGTTTCAGGCTTTGGCCTTGATCTTTAAATTCTATCACTTCATGCAAGAAGTCCAGTGGTACCATAAGCAATTATTTCTGTGTTTTTCTTCTCCTTCCACACTTTTCTTTTCACCTTGGGTTTTAGTATCCTAGGGCCACACTGCTGTCATGAGTCCTGTTGAGGATGTGGCCTGGCTCCAGCTGAGCCCTCATTCCCGGCTTCAGGAGAACCCACACCTGACCCTGATGAAACCTCGGAGCTCGCCAGTGTATCCCTACCACCTGTCCCAGCAACAGCAGTGGAGGAACACCACCTGACAGACAGCCCCCCTAACTCGCCTCCTCCAATGGTGCATTTGCGGAACCAGCTCAGGTAAGACTTAGGCGGAGGGAGACGCACCTGCACAGCAGGTGGTCCCTCAGCCCTGAGCTCTAACAGACACCGGGACGCACACACTGAGCACTAATTAACCATGGCACCTGAGGGGTATTTAGCTTCCCCTCCTGATGCTGGTTCCTCATGCCAGCAACTAGTCAGTTTGACAACGCTCTGCACCTCCCTCGCCCATGCTCCTGATTTCTGATTCATGCTTTGAACTCTCAGCTCCTTGACTCCGGCTTCCAATGACTATGCTCTCGGTTTGTACTTCGGACTCTGTTATTTTGGCTCCTGCTTGCTACCCCTTGATTCTGACCTCAGACTGGACTTGGACTTTCGCTCTCTCTCACCCTGCCTGCACCCAGCCCGTGACAACTGCACATGGCGCTCAGTTGTGCATAGTTTGTCATTGATGTGTTGATAGTTACAAAGTACAGCTGTACTTTGTACATGTGATGTAGTGATGTAGTCACATCACCAGCGACATCACTTGGGCTTTCCTCCCATTCTTTCTAAGTCCCCCCATCCCCCACAGATCACCAAGAGCAACCTGGCATGGCGCTCAGTTGTGCATAGTTTGTCATTGATGTGTTGATAGTTACAAAGTACAGCTGTGGAGGGACTACAAACTAAAGTGGAATGCCAGCAGTGGAGGTGTACCCATTACCCTGGGGCCATTTTTCCAATATGCACACATGAACACATGAAGCTATCTTTGGTCCATCAAGGTCAGCATTTTCTATTAGACTGGCAGTGGCTCTCTCAGGTAGAGGCCTTTCATATCATCTGCTACTTGATCCTTTTTAACTAGAGATGCCAAGGACTGGGACCTTCAGCATGCCAAGCTGATGCTCTACCACTGAGTCACCCCCCCCCCATGCATACCCCAAGCTTCTTCTTATACTGTAACAGAAGTAATATGAGAGGAAAGTAGAGTTGCTAGACCCCTCATTGGAGGTAGGGGTTCCCCAAGCTGGCTGGCAGGAGGACTTACCAGGAGAAAGAGGGATGCCCAGGCTTTATTGACAGCAACATGGTGACATCACTTCCAGCATGCACCGGAAGTAATGTCATCATGCAGATGATGTTTGGGCAATGCTCTGATATTTGGGCAAAAGCTCTATGGTAGAAGCCATTTTTTACCAGTTTTTGCTCAAATACTACTATGTCACCCAGACGTCATGACATCATTTCTGATACATGCTGGAAGTGATGTAGTCACATCACCAGCGACATCACTTGGGCTTTCCTCCCATTCTTTCTAAGTCCCCCCATCCCCCACAGATCACCAAGAGCAACCTGGCAACCCTAGAGGAAAGGGTTAAGAACCAGAACCACCCTCTCCCAAAACACACACAGTGGACCTTTTAAAAATCTAATAATTCACAGGGGCATGGAGGATGAAGCCCTATTTTGCCAGGTAGGATTGCCTGTAACCCCTGAAAGACTTCGGGGGTAGGCATGGGGGAAAAAAAGACATTATGTACATGTCAATGTCACTCATACCTGAAAGTGACATCACTCTCATGCTAGGATTTTGCTGTTCTTTATGGTTAAACCATCAAGATCAGTGAAAGCCTACAGTGTCAGTGATATCACTTCCTGGTTTTGGCTGGAAGGGACATTGACATGTACATGTGTTTTTCAAGCAGTGGTAGGGTCTTGCTGTGGCAGGGGATCACTTGCATGGAGTGGCAAGCTTCTTGCATGGGTGGAGAACACCATCATTACACTGGTTGAACAAATATGTATGATCCAGCCTCTAATTAAAGACTAACAACCTTTATTTCTCTGTATCTGAGGAAGTGTGCTTGCACATTAAAGCTTATACCATGAATAAAACTTTTTTCGTCTCAAAGGTGCCACTGGACTCAAATTTTGTTCTGCTGCTTCAGACCAACATGGCTACCCCACCTGAATCAACCTTTATTTCAGTATGAGCTTTCATGAGCCATAGCTCACTTCTCCAGATATGTGAAAGGGAGAGGGCTAACAGGAGAAAGGTACTTTTAAAGTGTCTTATCTGGAGCAAATTAAGACCTAGACTGATTTCCCACAAGGAGCTGTGCCATGTTCACTCTTCCATTTGCCCCGGTTGCATTGGTCAATTTCACACTAATCACCTTGCAGCCACATTTTGACCCACATCTCCCCCCAATTTCCCTGCATCTTCTTGATCCTGTTTGTTGAAGATTGAGAAGACGCAGGAGAACTCAGGAGGAGCTGCAGGTCAAAATGTGGCGGTGCAGGGAATAGTGTGAAATTGACCAATGCAATGAGAGCAAATGGAAGAGCGACCATGGCACAGCTGCTTATGGGAAATTGGTCTTAGTCAGGGAACATTTGCCACAGATTGTTCCAGTGCCCATTGGCACTGGAAGAAATGATACTCTCCCAGCTGAAGAGAGGAGGCAAGTGTGCAGATGTGTGGAAAAGAAGAAATGTCAGCATTTGGGGGGGATGCTGGTAGGAGACAGCAAGGCTTTTAAGTAACCTTTGTTTGAGAGAGGCTTTTGGAGAGACAGAAAGAGGAGCAGATAGTCACTTGCTGGAATGAGCCGAAGCAGGATAAGTCTCCAGGGATCTGAGGTGGGGTAGCAGATTTGCTGCCTTTTAGGAATTCCTCTAACTGTGCCCTGTGTGTAAACAAATACTCCAAAAATGCCAGAAGCTTCCAGTGCTCTCTCTTTCAAGGCAACTAACCTGGGGCAAATTTAACAGTATTTCTCTGCAAATCCACATATGTCACCTTTTAAAAAGGAAAAAAGGCCAAGTCTGTCTTTTCGTTACCTTTGGGACTTGACCAGAATTTGTTTGTGGTATGGCATAACCAGTGTCCTCATTCAACTGATTTACATGGGACTTGGGAGAATAGATAGCAAGCCGTAGGAATAAATAGCCTTTCTGCATTCCAGCACCCACCCCGCCCCTTC
The DNA here is from genome assembly GCA_029233225.1 of Lepidodactylus listeri. NCBI lineage: Eukaryota > Metazoa > Chordata > Lepidosauria > Squamata > Gekkonidae > Lepidodactylus > Lepidodactylus listeri. The sequence goes on from JARCFY010000012.1 coordinate 39,593,589, forward strand.
CATAAGGTTGCTGCATGACCAGGAAAAAAAGCCTATCTCTGCTGCTGTACCTTTTGTGGAGGGGGGGAAATGAATCAGTTAGTAGGTAATGTGGAAGACCTCTGCCTGATTCCTTAGAGAGCAGCTGCCAGTCAGAGGAGACAATACTAACCTTGACAGACCAAAGGTCTAACTCAGTCTAAGGCAGCTTCATGTGTTCACCTATCTTAAAACAACAGGTTAACAGAACTTCAAATGTAGAAACATTCCACATCACGGGGATAAACATTACCATCTGTCACTACCAGCAAGGTGGTCTTACAGGCATGGGAACAGAGACTGATTACAAAAACAGCTAAGCCTACCTTTCCATTTATATAGTTATCAATGTCAAATCTCTCAAACTTTCTTTGCTGTATTCGGTATAGCGCCATAGCAGCCCTAAGAAGGAAGACAAACAGTTTCCAATCCATGGCTGTAATCTAAAGTTCTTTAGTGCTGTGATGTGCACACAGAATTCCATTTAAACCACGGCTGCTCCATTCCGAAGCCAATAAGTTTCCATACGTACACCTGCCCGAGGAGCATTCCCTGATGCCAAATAGTATTGTAAAGGTCCTGTTCATATGAAACTCCATTTAAGCATCTTTCTCGTATACTATGGAATGTATGCATAACCTTAAATAGGCCACACGAGGACAACAAAGAGAAGGCCTGAAAATCCTTTAACACTCCTCTCCAAATGTAATATTAAATTACAAAGGGAAATGATGAGAAACAGAGCAGCTCCTGAAACAGAGCAGCGCCTCAACAGCAACACTTGCCATCTACTAAAGCTGGAAAATTCTTTTTAACAGAGCAGTATTTAGTCAGTAAAACACCATGCTTTCGCATAATGTCATGCACCTCACTCACAATAATTCTTTCTTAATAACGTCTTGGGTACAATTTATTTTCCTCTCAGGCTACGAAGGCAGGTGTGAGTGTGGCGGGCTCTGGTTGGAGCTGATAAGCCACCCTATAGAAGCGACACTGCTGGCATGGTGAGATTTGTTAGGAAGACAATATCCCATTGGCCTCAACAAGCCAGGCTGTATATCAAAGCTATCAAGAATAATATCTGCAAAACAATGCCTTTGTGCACCTGCCAACAGCCACCGAAAGCTCTCCAGTGCTCGTCTGGAAATGAATTTCCCCCCTTTCTCACTTCCTCCTTTTTTGTTGCTGTTGTTAGGCTGACACAAACCATTGGAAGGAGATCTAGACAGATTTGCTTTTAATGTCTAATAAACCCAGGTGGATGTTCTGAAAACCCAAATATTTGAAGATACACCTAACATTTCACATTAAAAATTATCATAATTAATCTGGGAGACAAAAGATCATTTAGAGTATCCCCCCCCCCCGATAGATTAGTATTACACTCCTGACTCTGAGATCTATATCCTTTCAGGTGCTTACAGATGTTTTACATGTGTGTACCCCATAGACTGGTAGAATTATCTTCATAAAGCTCAATAGCTGTGATCCAATTATCACTTTTCAGTAAGCAGTAAGAACTTTCCACATGCAAGATCACTTCAGTCAGTGCGGTTGTATGAGATTGGGGCAGATCTGTACTGCATTCCAATTAATATGTACAAAGTTACATGCCCAGAGTGAGAAATGCCCCACTGATGGACATCCTGATGGCACCTGGTATTTTTGGCCACTCTGTGACAGAGTGTTGGACTGGATGGGTCATCAGCCTGACCAGCACTGGCTTCTCTTATGTTCTTATGTTCTTAAGTGGATCCACTGGATGCATGTCAGCAGGACCATGTGTATGTGATCTGGCTTCCCACACATGATGAATAAGTGCACATCTTCTGATTCATTCATCAGTGCTAACTGAAATGCTTTCCACATCTGATGTTTGTGCTGCTGTGCGCAGTGTCCTGATGTGATAATAGTTGATGCAAATCCAACAGAAGTCAAGTGATGCCTTCAATAATACCAATAGTAACAAAAAAGCAATTTTTCTCCAGGCCAGTTTGGCCAGGGATCCTGGAGGTATTTTGACATCTTCTGGGCATGGTACAGGAGTCATGGGGGGGAGGGGATTTGTGAATTTCCTGTATTGTGCAGGGGGTTGAACTAGATGACCCTGGAGGTCCCTTCCAACTCTATGATTCTATGAAAATTTATTTCAGCATAAGATTTCATGAGCCAGAAGTCCCTTCAACAGTCGCATGGAGTATACACCCATAGGAGATACATTTACATTGCTCATAACTTTAATATAAATATATTTCCTCTGGATGTACCCTCCTTGCATTTGATGAAGTCAACTCCGACTCACGAAAGCTGGAATAAATTGTGTTAATCTTTAAGGTGGCCCTGGATTTCTGTTTGTTTTTGCTGCATCAAACTTAACATGGATACTTCTGTAGGATAAGACAATGCAAGACCCTATTACATGCAATCATTTCTAGAGCTAAGACCATTATCTTGATTTTGTTGTTGTTGTTGAATGCATATTTTTAATCCCCTAACTTAAGTATTTGGACATAAATTGGATTTCATTTCCAATTTGGATTTCATTTCCAATTCCACCAAACTTCATAGTCCACCAAACTTCACTAATCTCTTCCAAGAGCAACAATAAATTCCCAGTGAACTGCAGTGCTCCCTGATGTTCCACAGTAAAGCAGAGAAATTAGGTATTCATCTATCTCCCTCCCTCTTCACTAGGGTTGTCAGCTCCATTCCTGGATATCTGGGGATGGAGCCAGGGGAAGGCAAGGTTTGGGAAGGGGAGAGATTTCAGTGCCATAGAGACTTCAGTGCCATAGAGACTTCAGTGTCATAGAGGCCACCTGCCAAAGCATCCATTTTTTCCAGGTACGGTTGCCAGCTCCAGGTTGGAAAATACCTGGAGATTTGGGGGGTGGAACCTGAGGAGGATAGGGTTTGGAGGAGGGAGGGACTTCAATGGAGTGTAATGCCATAGAGTCCACCTTCCAAAGCAGTCATTTTCTCCAGGTGAATTGATTTCTGTCACCTGGAGATCAGTTGTAATAGCGGGAGATCTTCAGCCACCCCTATTTTTAGTGGAATTGATCTCTGTAGTATGGGGATCAATTGTAATTCCAGGAGATCTCCAAACCCTACCTAAAGGTGGCAACCATATTCTTCACTAGGGTTGCCAGCCCCCAAGTCCTGGTGAAGGTTCACCCATCCCAAACCCCACCCCCAAGCACAACCATCCAGCCAGCCGCCCCTTCTCCCCTTCTGCCCAATTTAAAGGACTTCAGCTGACTGGCAGGGACCCTGTGGCCCACCAACCAGCTGGAGAGCCCTTTAAATCGAGCAGGAGGTAGGGAGAGGGTGATCATGGGCTGCATGCTCAGCTCACAAAAAGCCCTTTAAGACCACCTACCCACCCCCAGAACGCCCCCCCACCTCAATCCCCCTGCTGGAGTGACAAGGAGACCTGGCAACCCTATTCTTCTCCCATATGTGGTTGTCATTATCACTAGTAACAAACCAGCAGTGCAAGTTGCAACAGGATTCCCCTGAGAACAGCTGTGTCCTTCTGAAAGGTATACAGAAATCCAGCCAGGAAAGCAGCTCTGGAATTTGTAGTCTGATTCCTAAGAAGCCAAGATCAAGACCAGCCTCTCAGCAGCAGCAGGCAGGAGGAGGAGGAGCTGAATTTATACCCTGCCCTTCACTTGGAGTCCTAGAGCAGCTTACAATTTCCTTCCCTTCCTCTTCCCACAACAGACACCCTGTGAAGTAGATGGGGCTGAGAGAGCTCTGAAAGAACTGTTCCTTAGATAACAGCTCTGAGAGAACTGTGAGTGACCCAAGGTCACCCAGCTGGCTGCATGTTGGAGGAGTGGGGACTCAAACCTGGTTCTCCAGACTAGAGTCTGCTGCTCTTAACCACTACACCAAACTGAGGCAGACTGTCAGTTTCAAGATTCTGCATTTTAGGGTGTGTTCAGACAGGCAGCTAATCCCGCCATTGGCCTGGCTGTAATTTGAGCTAGATCTTTTTGATCCAGTGTTGCACGACCAGACAGCTCGCCCATGAAATGCTTTACCACTTGAGCCTCCCGCGGTGGATTCTCTAGATGGCATCCACCGTAAGGAGCCGTGTGGTCGGCTTTTTTTTTTAAAAAAAAAATCCTGTCTGCGCATGCACCTCACCATATACTTGTTTTTCTGTGCATGCACGGACTAAAATAGTAAAAGTGCCACCAGCGGTACCTTCCTCTAGGTACCCTTTCAGTTTATAAAGTTGATAAAGTTCAGGGGACCATCAGAAACATTATATTGTTCGTATCACTTAAGCGGAGCTCTGGGGACGTTGCATGTTTAAGCAGTTATGCGCATATCACTAAGAGTTTTTTTAAATGACGGCTGTTTGGGATGGTCTGGAGACCACCCCTATGGGCTGACTGCATGCTGGAGGTACGACCTGACAGTGGAAATTCTGGCATTGGCCAGTCAGCCAGCTTTAGACCGGACTTTCACTACTGTCTTTTAAGTATGGATCCCCAATGGGGATCGACAGGCTACTCACAGAAGTGGCACGACTCCCAGATGTTGTGATCTGGATGTGCACTTTAAATCCACCAGGCAAAAGAGCCATATGAATGCACCCTTAGACTCCTTGTACTCTTTCCAGGGCAGAATGTCCTCTGAATATTGTGCTCCATTCCTAGCCCTTTTCAGTTCCTCCTTGGTCCTTTTAGCACTTCCTGAAAGCATTTGCCTGCCACTCCAGATTTTCTCAGGGTTTGAGTCAAGGCAATTTAAGTCCATGGCAAAACAGCATCCAAAAAACCCGGGGTAACAGAAGACTAAAACAGGGTCAACCACTGAACCACTAACATAATCCAGAATACTGAATAAAAAGAAGGCCGAATTCAATTTTAGTGCAGAGTTGCTTGGAGGACACTGCACTGAACATGGATTAAAAGGAGAGTGCAGAAAGGGCCAGTGACAGCATCATCTCTCTTTCCGTTCCATGGACCCAAGATCTGGTTCCCGTCCAATATTCTAAGCATCACTAAGCATGGACTGATGACCCTGAAATAGGGCTGCCAAGTCCAACTTGGGAAATATCTGGGGACTTTGGGGGTGGAGCCAGGAGACTTTGGGGGTGGAGCCAGGAGAAAGGAAGTGACATCATTTTGTGATGTCACATCCTGTGATGTTGCTTCCACATGCTGACACATGAACTCATGAAGTTTCCTAATACTGAATCAGGCCATTGGTCCATCAAGGTCAATATTGACTACTCAGACTGGTAGTGGCTCTCCAGGGTCTCAGGCTGAGATCTTTAATGTCACCTATTACCTGATCCTTTTTTAGCTGAAGAAGCTGATACCTCCTGCATGTCAAGCAGATGCTCTATCACTGAGCAACAGCCCTACTGAATCCTTCCTCATCTCGGCAGAATATGAAGCACTAAGTGCTACACAAGTGCTAAATATGATTTTCATATCATAAGAACAGGAGAGAAGCCACAGTGGATCGGGCCATCCAGTACAGCCCATCCAGTACAACACTCTGTGTCACAACAGTGGCCAAAAATACCAGGTGCCTTCAGGAGGTCCAGCAGCGGGGCCAAAACTCCAGAAGCCCTCCCACTGTTGCCGCCCAAGCACCAAGAATTCAGAGCATCACTGCCCCAGACAAAGTGTTCCATTTAGACCTTGTGGCTATAATAGCCACTGATAGACCTCTGCTGGATGGGGACAGAGAGAGACAGACAGACAGACAGAGAGAAAAAAGAAAGAGGGAGAGAGAAGGAAAGGAGCTGGAAGAGAAACTTACCTTGCCACTGCCAGTCACATGCAAAAGCAGCTCCTTCAGTCCCTCCTTAATCTCTGGGCGGACCTCTCTTGCTGTGGAAGCTCTCTTGCTGACTTCTTAAAGGGGAAATGTCTGGTGAGGCTTTTTACTGCAGGGCAGGCTCTCTGCAGACATTTCCCTTTTAAGGTAGCCATTTTGTCCCCCTGGTGGCCAACTTGGAAAAGGCGGGGGAAAGCACTAAAAATCGGTGTTTCCCCCGCCCTACCGGGGGACTTGGCAGCCCTACCCTGAAAGTCAGTGCAAGCTTTTTTCTCTCCATGGTTGCTGCATGCTCAAAACATCGTGTAAAGGAGCCCTCAGGGAATACTTTCTGAGTCTAGCCGTTGTCCCAATCCCCAAGACAGTTTTTTCCATTCAAAGGAATTTGAGATCCAGTTTGGGAACTGACTGAAGAAACTGCTGATAGAAAACGGCTTTTAAAAATGTGTTAGGCTCACCTGGATCCCACTCACTGCAGAAATTTAAAACGAGAGCATCAAAGTAATTTCATTGAGACTTTCAGTGAAATTCAGACACTGGCGCAGAAATTCAGACACAAGGCCAAGTTATTTCTATTTTTAAATGCCTAAAATTATGAAAAATAAAGGGGGAAAGATTAACTATGCACAAAATGAAAAGCTTTAATGCCTCTAACTAATTAAGCTTTTCCAGCTGTATTACTGGATCTTGTACATGTTCAAAGTAAACCAGAAATATATTAGCTTCCATAGGCATTCTTACAAATTATATCATATTAAGGTTTTTTTCCCCCTGCATTCTGCAAAACAAAGTTAAATGATAATTGTGGGAAATGAGCTACCGTTTATATCTTGCAATAGATTTATTCAATAATATCATGTAATGTTGCCATCTCAGCTCTTCTTAAAGTGGATGTCTGCTCTTCTCTTGAAGCAGAATCAATGCACATTGTTTTCTAAATGTGATATTCATGTTTGACTCTCCTCCAATATGGACTGCTAGAATGTGGTTGGAAAATGGGATCAACACCAAATGATTCATGTATTAATTGTTTTTTTGCCCCCAAGCCCAGCCCCTGTATTTGGTAATGTGTAAGGTGGAGTTTCTAAGAAAAGTAATGCCTTTTAGGAAGGAGATAAAATGCATTTAGAAGTATTTGTACAGGTAAATCACACTAAAGTGGCACTTTAAAGGAAAATAACATCAAATGCAGACTGTGACATAAGAATTCATATGCACCAATAGGAGAATAAAGCATCAGATGGTCTTTAAATTATTGTTTCTGTTTGTTATGGCATAGGCAAAAGATATAGTGGCCACAGGAATAAACACATTCGTGGAGGATAGGTCTATCAGTGGCTACTAGCAATGGTGGCTGAGGGAAACATCCACATTCAGAGGCACTAAACCTCTGAGTCCCAGAGCCAGGAGGCAACATCAAGGGAAAGTCTCAGCCTTTATGCCCTGCTGTTGGCCCTTCAGAGGAACTGGTTGATCACGATGTGAGACAGGTTGCTGGACTAGATGGACCACTGGTCTGATCCAGCAGGACTCTTCTTATACCTTATGTTCTTAGCCCTGGGTAACCCCCAACCCACCCCGTCCCACTAGAGTTCGAGAAACCAGAGCATACTCCAGCCCCTTCTCTCATGATAGATTTGAACAGTCAGTCTAAAGCCTGTACAACTTTCCCTACATTCTAACTATTGTTTGTGCTTTCAAATATATATTTTAGTTTTGGACTTAAATATTTATATGGTATTTTTATACTGTTTCTTTTAAATGTTTACCACTTTGGTGGCCCTGATGGAGCAGAAAGCCAGGGTACACATTCTGTAACTAAATTAATTAATAAACTTGTGACACCCCACCCCCCCAATATTGTGACAATAGTTGTCCAAGGATGTCAGACACCAGGGAGGCCAGAATACGTGGCTGAGTGGTGGGCTGTCATGCAGGTTGGTTCTAAGGTATGCATGGCAGTGCATCTTTTATCATTCTAACACCATCCTACCAACTAACCTTCAGACATACTTTCTATTTCTTTGTTCCCCCCTCCTTCCCCCTCTGTCTTTGAACTGGGGACAGCCTGTCATTCATATTTCACTGAACTCATATTTTTTTTGTCTTGATTGTTTTGTTTCCTGATGAAATTTAGCATTGTCCTGCTCCATCACACCAAACTCTTAACCAAACTGACACATTCATTCAGCCCATAACATATTGAGTACTCTACACAGGTACAGTTGGATCACCAGGGTAATTATTCCAAGGCTGAACAGTCTGTGTATACCCAAGCCCCAATTTGGCATGGCACTCTAATTAAGAAGAAAAAAGGGGGGGATTCTGCAGGGGGGGTTCTGTTGTTTTACCAAACCCACCTCGGAACAGAAATTCCCCTCTGCTATGAATGCTGCTTTCACTTTCTTTGATAATCATATTTTATGGTACCCTCTACACTGCATACTGCTTTCACTTTCTTTGATCATTAGGTTTTATGGTACCTTCTGCATAGATTTATGGCCGTTCAGGGATAACTTCGCAGTCAGTACAGCATTGCCCCAGGGTATTTGAATGTGGTTTTGAGTTACACCTTTCCCTCAGTGTTGAGAAAATATGGAGTGAATGCCAGATGCAGAATTGCCCAGAGAGAGCAAAATTTTAAAAAGTAATATAATAATAAAAGTAATTAAAATAATACTCTTTATTCCCCTAGAATAAATTTGATGAATGTAAACTGTACTGTGTTTTGCATAATTGTTTGAGAGATCAATTTGAGCCCCTTCCTCATCCCATCCAGTTCTAAAACCATATTTTGTTTTTTGGTGACTTACCTTGGCAGAATTTGGAATATTCTTGGAACTCTCAATAAGTTCTTGGGACATCCACGAAAAAAACTTGTAATTACCATTTTAAATCCAAATTGAGCAAAGGGGAATTCACCCATCAATAATAATATCATTTAAAACTTTTTGTTTGACTGCTTCAAACATTCTCTTTTGGTTAATGTTCTTAGCATAGTTTCTAGAGATTCCTCTTAAACAGAAGGAACTACTGTGTCTCTGTTTGGACTATTTTAATCAAGCCTATCTAATAAATGTACACTTTAGGGGTTTTACATTACTGTTTGAGAGATCTATATGAGCCCCTTCCCCATACGTGGAAGAATTGTCCGAATAACTCATAAATCAGTCGCAATAACATCTTCCTGTTGTATTCAAAATTGAAATGTTACAATCCAAAATTACAATGCTTATTTGGATAGCCTTGACATTCTGAAATGTTCCATTCTTCTGAGCAACTGTTTCTTTCTGGCTTTCTTTTTTGTTCTCATTCATCTTCCTTCAGTGGGCAAGGGGCAGAAGTTAGAATGCTCTTCAAATGAAAACTTGCAGATTCTGCTGGAACAGTCACAGATTCCACTAACCCTTTTCTGTTCCCAGGCTTTTAGCCCTGTGCTTCTATTTCCACCTTTCCCCCACTCTTTGATATAAGATGAAAAGCGTTAAATCTTACCAAGTTTCTGACCTTTTGAAGTACTGTCAGCGAGAACTGTAAAAAAACTTGTGGACATTGTTCTGAATGATCCTCCCTCAGTTTCAGAAAAGTAAGTAAATCTGTAAAGAGGAAAAGTGAGACTCTTTACATGTAATTCCTGATGCAATAATAATATGGGGCTGGAGACATGGAGAAACTCTGTGTGTGCATCTGAATCTTGTTTGAGGAATGTAGAGGCTGAAAAAGCTCTTACGGTTCACAACCATACGTTGGGTAGATGGGTGGGTTCTAATCAGTAGGACTTACTTCCAAGTAAACTTGCTTAGTAATGCCCAGACACCTGCTTATTTGGATTTTGGTTTTGAATTAGATTCTTCTGCGGCCTCTAGTCATCCTTTGGGCATTATGGGCCAGTTTAAAATTATCCAAATTGGCAAAGTGTAGATGACTCCAGTTTTTAGCAGAGCTGTTCTTCATATACTGTAAATAGTCTTCACTGATAATGAGTTAGATTGCTATTTAATGCTTGCTATAATTTTTGCTTTGTCACAAGAGTATGGAAGGGCCCAGCACAAATAGGTTAAGAAGGCTATTGTGAGGAACAGAGATAAGACTAATCGAAGGCACCTGCCAGATCAAAGCTGTAGTAAAACTAAGTAAACGACAGATTCAGGTGGGTAGCCATGTTGCTCTGAAGCAATAGAACAAAGTTTGGGTTTAGTGGCAACTTTAAAACCAACAAAATGTAATTCTGGGTATAAGCTTTCGTGTGTATGACTAAGTGTGCATGTACACGAAAGCTTACACCCAGAATTAAACTTTGTTAGTCTTAAAGGTGCCACTGGACCCAAACTTTGTCCAAAGTAAACTACAGTTAAGGGGCTCTGATTATAAGGGGGCTCTAAATACAAAGCAATTACTAAATTACCATTATTGGTAATACTGTGGGACCTCTTAAACTTGGCAGAGCTTAAGGCCTCACCATGTCTTAAATCTGGACCTGATGCTAGGATGTATATGGATGACTCTAGGCCAACAAGGGCTTTACTCCAATCAGAACAGTGGAACCCACAAAAGCACAAGTGAGGCTTTGTGAAGCCACTTAGGGAGTCTGTGGTGCTGACAGTACAAGTATAAATATCTTAAATAAACAAATAATTTTGGCTGGCTCATCATGATATGGACAGAGGTTGAGCTCTACACAAGACCACAATAACATTTGCATATTCAAAATAAGTAGATATGTGAGGGGTAGGATTGCCAGCCATTGCATAAAAGGGAGCCAGCATAAAAGGGAGGAAGGGGGGCCCAGGGGCGTAGACTTTGTAAATCCCCGGGGGAGGCTCTTTCGTGTGTGCGTGCTTCGCGCGCACGCACACGGGACCATGTCCCTGCCGCTTCTCCCCCCCCCCGGCCCCAGGGAGGCAGACCTGGTTTCTTTCCGCCTGCTGCTGCTGCTGCTGCCTGCTGCTGCTCCAGGCAGCTCACTGACCGGCCGGTGCCTCCTGCCGCCGCGGGCGCATTTGTGTTGGGGAGACCTCCCGGTGCCACATGCCTGCAGGGCTCCCTCCCATGGTGGGGGAAGGCGGGGACATGCGGGCGGCCTCAGCAGGAGCAGCCGCAGCACCTCGCGCTCGCCTTTGCCTCGGGGCATGCGGGGGGGCGCAGATGAGCACAGTCTCGGCGGCGGCAGCCAGCTGGCCGGCTGGCTGCCGTGTGCGTGAAGCACGGGACCATGTCCCCACTGCCTCTCCCCCCCCCGCCCCAGGGAGGCAGGAGGGCAGGCCAGGGGTGGAGGGGAAGGAGAGGCGGCGACGGCAGCCAGCTGACTGCCGGGGGAGGCTGAGCCCCCCCCCCGGGAAATTTCAGGGGAGGCTCAAGCCCTCGAGCCCCCCGTAGTTGACGCCTATGGAGGGGGCCAGTATTGCCAGCCAGCATAAAAGGGAGGGATGGGTGGCAAGGGAAAGAGCAATGTTGTGCCAATGGCACAATGTCACTTCCGGTGAATACCCAAAAGTGTTGTCACATCACCAACCATAGAGTTCATTTATCCTTCATTCATTTATTTGTCATGGTCAGAGACCAGCATACAGTGTTCCATACAGTTCTGCCAGAACACTAAAAGATCCCATTGGTGTCACATCAACCTAATGCTATTTTCAGGTATTTGCTCGAAATGATGTCATGCCAATGAGACAGTGGCCTTTTTGCAGTGGCATTTTGCTCTGCATTCGGAGCTCTTCGAGGATTTGCGATCCACATAAGTCTCCACCTTCCCTCCACAATTGCTCTGCATTTAAATCCCTCAAAGGCCATTTTTGCTTCCCCTCCCCAGCTGACACATCCCAAAATCAGCATTCCCTACCACAAATGCCCCTTTTGCTCTGTGGCAGAAAGAGAACCTTTGCCGGGCATACAACATTTCAACCAAAAATGGAACAAAGTACTGGTCAAACTGGCCTACCTCACAGGGTCAGCACACCAAAAACTCACCAAAACAGGTCCTGCCAGTTATCAGTCAACTGGTAGCACCCATTCCCTTGGAGAAATGTACAAACCAGGCAGTCGGAGAAAGTATCATAAATTATCATAAACATGAATTCCCAACTTTGAAAGACTCATTCAGGTGGACAGTTGTATTGGTCTGAAGCAACAGAACAAGGTTTGAATCCAGTGGCACCTTTAAGACCAACAAAGTTTTATTTAGAGTGTATGCTTTCATGTACATGCACACAATACTTAGATACTTCAGACACTAAGATAGAAGTGTCACATATTTTGAAGAGAAAGGTTTTCTTCCACCCATGTAAAACAGAACCACATGATCAGCTCTGTGGCTGGGTCAAAAGTTTACAGCAGGATGTAGCTGTTGTTTCGCAAGGCTACTATTATTGTGATGTTAAATATATGTTGTTCCCCTAGGCTCTGTGTAGGGAATTCCCTGCAAATTTAGTGATGGAGTCTGGGGAGGGTACTTGAAGGGGCAATCAATTCCACCATCCAAAGCATCCATTTTCTCTCACCATCCAAAGCATCCATTTTCTCTCAGTAATATGGATGTCAGCCTCCAGCCTGAAGGACCTGGAGACACCCGGAAATTAAACCTCATCTCCTGATTACAGCAACCTTTGTGGGAGAAGCGGGTGCCTGCACCCCCCAATCTGCTTGTAGGAGGAAGTTGGAAACAGTGATAGGACACCATCTACTATTGTAGCATAGTAATGACAATTATGCCAGATCAAGACGTCTTCAACACAGGAATGTGGACATTATAATCCAGTTTCAGTGCAGTCACATGTGATATACGTAGAAATGGAGAAAAAAGATGGAGCAATGGCGTGGCTGTTCGAAGCTGGGGTGAACATGGACTAAAGGGAGTCTGCGGAAAGGGCCACAGTCGGCTTTCCAGCAATTTGTCCCCCCTCCCCTGTTGAGTGGCCAGGAGGTCTGGGGCGGGGGGGTTGGCTTCGTCTAGGATTTCCCTTCCCCAGGGGAGCAGACAGTCTTGAAAAACATATGAATTTAAACAGAAACATAGAAAGGGGGGTGTTTATACTGTGGCTATAGTCTGCATTTCAGCCAGAAATTGGCTCCCAGAGTGACATTTAAAATCTGATATAAATACCAGTTAAATTAATACAAAATGCTGCTCGGGGAGAGGGTTCTTAGCGAAGTCCAGACACAATGGACAAGTGCCATGTGGCTTTCTCCTTTCCCCCTAGTTGTCTCAGGGCCAAATCAGACATGCATTGGGAGTTCCATGTTCAGATTTCTTAGCAACCTTTTACTTAGCAAGCAGCAAGGAAAGAGAGCAACATGTGCATGACAGGGACATCATCCAACCAGATGTTCTGCTGATACTATCACCAAACATGATCATTTCAGATGGCACAGTGTTTCTGCTATCTGCCAATCATTGTACTGGTATGAGAAGACTTTTCCACAGGACTTTTTCAAGATAGAGAAAACAGTCCTGAGAAAACAGCTCTGAAGGAACTTTGACTGACCCAAGGTGACACCAGCAGCTGCATGTGGAGGAGTGGGGAATCAAACCTGGTCCTCCCAGGTTAGAGTTTGTGCTCCTAACCACTACACCAAACTGGCTCTCTTGTGATACTATATCATTCCACGTCCCCAAAACACCATACATAAAAATATATAAAACAATGATTACAACACAGAGCAAGAAAGCAGGATCATGGAGGGAACCTCAAACAAAACAAAAACAGTCTTCATCCTCTGGTGGAAGACAGTAACAAAAGGGAGCAGACAAATATCCCTGGGGAGAGATTTCCATAATTTTAATGTCATGACCAAGAAGGCCCTCTCTTGGGTCGCCTAATATCAAAAGATGTGGGTACCCAAAGCAGACCCTCAGAAGATGACTTTAGCTCAAAGCAAAGGATGCTTTGAGATATCAGTTTCAGGCATTTAATATTCACACATGCATGTGATGCAAACGAGTTTGCACTCGATTTCTGCAGCAGAGTATTGCATCTATGAATAAGACATTATAAATCAAACACCAAAGATAGATCTTACATTATTAGTTCAAGCACAATGCATGCAACTGTAGTGTACACATTTTAGCTTCTTCATGTCAGCTGATGAGGGGGGGGGGGTCAAGTACTTTACATGCATGTATAAACTAGCCCAGAGCTGTTACACCTTGTATCAATTGACCCCTGCTCAGAAGGTGAAAAAGACCAGCACAGTGCACTATAGGCATAAGAACAAAAACAATAGAACTGTAACAAATGTATATAAACAGAAAAGAAAACCATGCATTTTGTTATCCAAGAAGCTGGATCTGTTCCAACAATCTAATCCAAGGAAGTTTAATCTATTCTGACCAAGGAAATCTTGATTATAGCATAGTTATATAGATACTTCAGAAACATGCTTTATATAGAAAGTTATATAGATACTTTAAAAACATGCTTTCCTATGTAATGAGAAATTAAGAAAATGATCCCTCCAAGATTAAGTTTAAAGGCAGATTTATTCATGTCACCCAGAATTAGAAGGGCTGTGATTCCACATCAGTACACATCAGCATGGGTTGGCTTCCTAATACACAGCTTGTGGGAACTCCTAATACTGCCCTTCGCATTTATTTAGTACATTTGTTACCTTCAGAAATGTACAGTAAAGTGGAGACACCCGGTTATTCTTTTGTTGTTGTTTAAAAAAAGTTGGGAAATGAGGGGCCTATTACCTTTGCATTTTATGAGTTGCTTGCTCTTTGGTGTTTGGCAAGACAAATCGAATCGCATGGTGTGAGTGACTCAGAACAGAGCCTCCGCATCAATCATTTGCCTGGCTCTCCATAAATTCTGTAGGGCATTCAGGACATTTTGCTGCCTATGAATATTTTAGACAAGAAGAATTCCTAAAATCTTCCTGATGGATTGTGACAGGAAAATGGGACTTCTTCCTTGTTTTATAGCGGTTTGCCCAAACACTACCACTATTACAGCCCTTTAGTGAACACATGCTTCTTTAACTTACAAAAAAGGGGGGAACTGGCAACCCAGTGGCATATTGCCATCTACCACAGACACAAACTCACTGGAAAGTAATGATATTTAATATATGAATATTATATGAACTATCCAGAGGAGACTGGGAGGCTGTATAGAGCTTCAAAGCCAAGGGATCAATGTTTAAAGTGAATTTTTGAAAAAAAATGATGATTTTATAAAAGGTATCAAATGCAGGCAACACCTCTCCAGGGTTTGTCTCAGCCAGGCTTGTGCTTCTTGTGGCCCACCAAGCCAAACACCTCTCATAAAATGGTGCCCACAGGGGCTCAGTTATTGTCAGGGGTCTTTTGGGGCCGGAGCGAGGAGGAGCGAAGCTCCGCCAGCTCAGGAGTGGCCACTAGGGCAGCCACGGGCCGAATCAGATTCTCTGATCTGATTCAGCCCACTGCCGAATTCGGCGGCAACTTTAAAAGCGACTGGACTGGAGGGGGTTTGAAGGAGAGGCTCCAAACTTGCAGGGTAGCTGCTGGGGCCTCTCCCCCAAACGCCCACCATGTTTCAAGATGATTGGACCAGGGGGTCCAATTCTACGGGCCCCCAAACAGGTTGCCCCCATTCCCTCCATTGTTGTCATGGTAGGAAAAAAGTAACACTTTTTCCCACCATAGAGAACAATGGAGGGGATGGGACAACCTGTTTGGGGGCCCATACAATTGGACCCCATGGTCCAATCATCTTGAAACATGGTGGGTATTTGGGGGAGAGGCCCCAGCAGCTACCCTGCAAGTTTGGAGCCTCTCCCTCAAACCCCCTCTCCTCCAGCCCCTCATATACCCTATGAGTTTTTGCCATTGATTTCAATGGCCCATAGGGTATAATGGGGCTGAAACTGACATTCCCTTTCTGACACACTTCTGGTGATGTCAGGGGACGTGGCATATGCTAATGAGTTATGCTAATGAGTTATGCTAATGAGTTATGCTAATGAGCTCCTGCACCTCTTTTTCTACGAAAGGACCCCTGGTTATTGCTGCTGGGATAACAGGAAAACAAAAAGGGGTAGAAGGGAGTCTCAAGAAACCAAAAGCTCAAAATAAAAGGCAGGTGGAATAGGAATGTTTATAGGAATGTACACATTCATACAAATCACCCACAAAGGTCCTGTCTATTTGAGTCACGTATTTCAGTGACATAAGCACCAAATACAGATCTCAGAAGTCAAGTAGGGTTCAGCCCTAGGTAGGAGTTGGATGGGAGACCAGCAAGGAAGTCCAGGGTCACAACACAGAGGCAGGCATTGTCAAAGCACCTCTGTATGTCTCTTACTTTGAAAACCCTATGGAGTTCCATGAGTCAGCTGTGATTGATGGCATTTTCCATTACCACAATGTAGATCTAGATTAATTACTGTCAGCCACTTTGAATTTTATGTATTTATTTATCTATTTATTTACTTCCATTTTATCCCACTTTTCTCCCAATGGGATCTAAAGTGGCTTACAACACTCCCATTCTCCATCTTTTTTCTGTCAATGGCCCTGTGAGGTAGGTTAGGCAGAGTGTGTGTGACCGGCCGAAGGTCACCCAGCAGGCTTCTATGACAGAATGGGGATTCAAACCTAGGTTTCCCAGATCTTAGTCCAACATTCTGACCACTACACCATATTGGCTCAATTTTTTATTTATTTTTAAAAAACAGGATTAATTTTTTTACCCTGTAATCAATAAATATCATTTGAATGACCGGTTTCAAACACAATGGCTAACACATAGTTTTCTACTAAATAGCATCTGTTTTTGAAGTATTTCGTATGCTTATTCTCACAGCAGCTCTCCTGTCAAAGGATGACATGCACAGGGATAGTGAAAGAGGGAATTTCAGGCAGTTTGTAACTCCCTCTTCCAATGATGCTATGGGCTTTGAAGGTAACTTGTTAAATCTCCTTGAAATTACTGGGGGGGGGGGTAAGGGGTAAAGAATTAGAGTGATGGATCCTTCAAATTATTCTCCCTCAAAAAGATCCTTTTAGCATTGGAGAGGGTCTGCCCATATACCAATTAAAAGATGGCTACGCATAGAGAATTGAACTCAGAGAATGCACTTCCTCTTAGCCAATTCTTTTGCCCTGACATTTCTCCTGCGAATTATCATAGTTTTCACTTGTTAATATTTCCCATCCAGCCTGAAGAAGAATCATTCACATACATTGCAGACATAGGTTAGTATTAATAAATTGTTTTATTGTGGTTGTGAATGTTGTTCTAATGGACTGACATGGTTACCTACCTCAGATACAAACTTTGCGATTTGTACTAATTTTTTTAAAGGTGTTACAAGGAACAAAATCATCACCCCTTTTATCATTGTCTTCTTAGGCTACGGTCTTCATTCTCCTTATCCCATAAGACTCCAACTGAAATTATGGGTCTGGGATAATTGGTCTGAGAATTGTAGGCGTTTGTGTTAAAACTTCATAATTTGTCAAACGACAAAATATTTTTCTTTATTAGCAAATCTATTAAATGGGACTCGGCAAGTATCACTGCAGTACATCTGTTGTAGTAATGGATATGAATTTGCCAAGCCATTCTCTCATTCTGTGAAGTACGAATATAACAAGCCCAGCCCATTAACAAGGACTAGGCAAATGATCGCACTCTATCATTTTCAAAGGAACTGATGGAATGTGAAATGAGTTTCCTGGCAGTAAAACATCATGGAAGTATAGAAATTACGGGATGATACATGGGTGGATGGATAGATGGACGGACAGATACCACTGTCCTTTCTTTGCTCCCCTCGCCTATGTTACATTCATAAGGTTGCCAGATCATCACCTGGAGACAGCATCTGTACTTTTATATGGTCCAAAGCATGACAGTGCGGCTGATCTGCATCCATTATGCTTTCCTTCCATAGGTCTTCTCACCCATCCTTCAATAAAATTATTTTGCAATACAATAAGAAATCTGATGATATTAAAAATACATTTTATTTGCATCTTACCCTATGCCATGTATATGGACAGGTGACAGTGTCAGTTGAGCATAGGCTGAGTGCCATAAGCCTGGGGGCTGAGTTGCATCGACGTTTACTGCTGAATTCACAATGCTTTTGTGTTCCAAGGTTTCATTTCACCTCTGTAGGTCCCGCCCGGGAGATAGCATCGGGAACTCGACTCCCACCTTTGGAATGCATGCCTCACTTGCTTTGCTTTGCACATGCTCATTACTCATTTGCTTTCTTTTCCCTTTTATCTCTAGCCTCCTTAGCTAAACAACCTTGAACAAAAGTGCCTCCTGTTATGTTACCAGAATCACAGGTGTTATGTATTTCTTTTGCTTAGTTTCTCTGGGAACTTTTCCCAAAAAAATATTCAACAGTATTTCTCTCTGAGAACTCATTTTGCCGTGCTTTCCATGGGAATATTGGGCCAGTATATTTGGGCGCCAAGAATTTTCTCTATTGATTGGTAGAGGGTTGTTAGACCATATTTCATACCAAGTATAATTGTAATTGCAATGTCAAGCTTGAGCATTACTAACAGGAAAAGTGTTTGACCAACATGATCTTTTCTACAAATAAAGGACTTTCTGCTTAAGGAGACCTGTTGTGGACTATATCTATTGGGACAATCTCACAGACAGCTGTTTTCAAAAGCATAAAAGAAGAATCCAAGGTCTCTCTCAACATAAGAGATCAGTAGTGAAGATAAAATTTCTCAGTCTCACTGTCTCTTTCATTTCATATAAAAGTATTAAAGAATGCAATCCTGATTTCTCTGATACTCATCCCCCACCCCATGCTATTAGCCCCAGAATGAAGAAAAGTTAGGTGACTTCCCATTCACATGTAACGTAAGCAGGGGTAGGATCTTTAAATAAAACCAGAGCATGTAAGCAAGGAAACTAACAGTGGCATCCTGAACAGAATTATCCTGAGTTCCCCTGACCTGACTCTCATAATATCTGTTGCAGGAAGGAGTGGGGCTGTGCGGGATTTTGTTGCAGATGAGACATCCATTCCAAGGAGACCTCTTGGCCCATTCAACTTCAGCCTGGAAGCCACGCAAGGGGCTTGGCTGGCTGCCACTACTGTGGTTCCAGGGCTTGACTGGGGAGGGCCCAGGGTACTCTCCCTGCCCCCCTCCGCTACTCCCTCTTCAGTCATGACATGCCCAGCTGTATGGTTGAGTATGAGGCATGAATGACCCAGAGAGACTGAATGAAAAACACTTAACTTATTAACCAATTGTGCAATAATTATGTAATTATAAAAACAGAAAAGAACAAGGGGGTACCTGCAAGACTCAAGGAAGGGGATCCCATCCTCTCCCCCCTGTTTCCCCACCATACAAGCCACTTGCTGGGCAGCCCACCCATTGGCAGGGTACTGCCACTATCACCCTCCCCTCTCCTAGCTGGCTGCCTGCCTGGCTCACCCACCCACTCCTTAGCTCCAGCAATGGGGACAGGATATCATTATCAGCTCCTTCCTCACCACTGGCATTGCCACAGCTTACACAGTGGCAGTTGGGGAGGAAACAATGCCAGCTCCCACTCCTCCCCCCCACCTGTTCATTTACCTACCCATCTGTCCCCCCACTTGATGGTGAGGGGGCAGCAGCAGCTCCTGGGTCCCCTCTCCTGGCCAACTGCCACTCTACCACATCAGTGGCAGGGGGCAGCAATGGCTCCTGTTACCCCCAACCTATCTGCCCTGCCTGGCTGAAGCAGCACGGGTGTGGCAGCAACACCTGCTGCTCCCCACCTATCCACAGGGCCACCACCTCATCCAACAACATGTTCCTCTGTTTGGGAGGTTTTAAACCCCCCTTCGATTTAAAAAAAATGTTTCTGATTTTTCTGAAAACCTGATGGTCTCCCAAGTTTGTTGGGGAAATCACCCTTCTCTCCCCAATCCACAGATTTAAGTATCTGAAGATGGAGCCATATTGACTATTATTTATACTGAGTATACATGGTACGCTAAAAACACACAGAACAAAATTACCAGGGGAAAAAGTTAACTGGAAAACAATAAAGTTTCCTAACACAACTGTCTTCTCTAGATTTCTAACTCTACTTCAATATCTGATCTGCTTCAAGTCAAACTCAGCCTGGGGTAGGATTGCCAGGCCAAGGTTTTACCAGCTTTTACCATAGAGTTTCTGGTAGGACCTGGAAGTGACATAGTGACACATCAATTATGTTGCTGGGTTTTTGTGGGTTGTTAAAAAATCTCACAGGCACTCAAAGCAGCAGCAAGCAACAGAGCTTGCCAGAGGGAGCCTTCCATTATAGCAGGAGGCATGACAAGCCTACCTGGGGTGAGGGATCAGCTCCCTCCTAAAGCAGCCTCACTGCTGCTCAGCTTCAGAGAGTGAAAATCCTCTAGGGTTGACAGCCAGGCTTGTCACTCCGGTGGGAGCAAAAATGAGAGCTGGAGCAACATTGCAATATCACTTCTGGTTGTACCTGAAAATGATGACATGACACTCTAGGAATTCCCTGATCTCTATGGTAAAAATCATAGAGATTTGAGGAATTCCTAGAGCATTGTGATATTACTTCCAAACCCCCATTTTTGCTTCCACTGGTGTGAAAAGCTGTAGTTGAAGCCAGGTGTAAGAAATTGCCTGCCGTGGAGGACAATCTAGTAAACCTAGCATCTTTTGTCCCTGTTGTTGTGGGTCAGCCAGGTCTCAGCAATAGTGAGGACTCTTCAGAAGAAGAGGAACCCCATGTAGCCAGCCTTGAATTAGCAGAAATTTACCAGCAAGAGAATGAGATGCAGGCTTGTCAGGATTCACAGCCAACAGCTGATACAAAGCCACCAAGACCCTCCAGCCCTTATTCAGCAGATGAACCTATTAGCCATTCCCAGCCCAACAATATCTCCTACACCCTTAGAGCACCGCAGACCGAGGCTGAGAACAGAACTACAGGCAAGAAAGCAAAGTGCACACCTCCTGGCCCAATGCCAGTTGCTTGCTGGGGACGAAGATAAGTAGTTGCAAGATTATTTCTGAGCAGCTGGCTGCAAGCATGACCCTTAGACATGGGGCTATAAAAACTAACCAAGAGAAGCTGTTAAGCATGGACACGATGTGTTCAATAGATGCCTAATTCTTGGAAGCCTGACCACAAACTGAACGACCTTGCCTAGTTTGACTTCTGGAACCTTGACTTCAAACTGAATGACCCTACCCTGCCTGACTTCAGAAATGTGGTGCTCAGAGCCTGCAAGACAGTTCACCTGTGGAAGGTCTTGTATGCTCTCTCTCAAAGTTCTGCCTCCTGTTTATCCTTCCAATTCCACCAAGCACAATCCTGCGGCCTGGAGCTCCCTCACCTCCAAATCTCTAAGAATTTCCCAAACCATAGTTGGCAACACGAGTCCTGAGGATTGGAGGCTTCCTGGAAAATGTAAGCCTGAAGAAAAAAATGTGCAACAAGGACTTTGTTTGAGTCTATCATGGGGCCTCTTATCCACTCCATGCCTCAGCCTTGAGCCTTGAAATCCTGACAGCTCCTTGGCTTTCTATAGTGTCCAGCTATGAACTCCTTTTATGCTCAAGAATCTTTTAGAATGCCAATTGATTATGAAGGTGCAAGAAATGTATATTTGAGCCTTCATTAAGGAGATGAATCAACCAATGAAATGTATGCCTGAGATGAACTATAATCAAAACTTAACAATGAAAGGAAAAACTAAAAGAAAAATCATATTAGCACATAGTTTCTGAGCGATGGAAAAATTATTATTTCTGCAACACCATCACCGATGTTCAAGGCCCCAAATATAATCAGCCAGGTGCAAATATAAAACGATTCCTCTTTTCTGAAAATTCACAGTCCCAGATTTCAAGCCACACAATGTATTTGGTAATGCTATGTAAAATAAATGTATGGAAATGCTTTCCAAGTTTTCACGTTGAAGGTGTGAAATTAGTTTTGTACCAGAGCAATGTTTTTGATTGTTGGGGACTTAGAATATCAAGCAGCTTAACCACTGACAGAATAATTGCTTCTGTTCTATTACAGGGATGATAAAGAAATTCATATAGTAAAAAGGAGAAAAAATAGATATGTTATAGAATCTGCCATGTGAAATTAAACAGTGATTTTTAACACAGTGCTGGGTATTCAGAGCATTTGTAGGAAATCCTTGTTGAAGGCATTGAGTATGTTAGTCATCCCACCCATTCCTACTAATTTTTCCTCTGAGGCCCCTTTACATTGCAGTTATCACAAATTCTCTATAATAACAAGATCATTTTGTTTACAAAAGCATAATCTTGCCAAACATTTGCATCACTAATGTAATTAAGTACTTGTGGATATGATAATGAGTGCCACCTAATCTTAGGTTTGCAAATTTTCATTTCAATGCAAGGGATGGAAATTATAATTTTGTTCTCCTATTTTAGTAAATGCTTCAGGGTTTAATGATGAAAAATGACTTGGCTGCCACTGCTGCTTTCGCAGTAGCTGAGAAATCTGTGCTGAATGGAACTGTTCCATTACAAACAAATAAATAAAAAATTATATTGGCTGTCGATTTACACCTTAAAAAAATGGGAAAATGAGGGATGTAGGGAGGGCTTAAGAAAAAGTACTGTGAACACATGAAGCTGCCTCATACTGAATCAGACCCTTAGTCCGTCAAGATCAGTATTGTCTACTCAGACTGTCAGTGGCTCTCAGAATCTCAGGTGGAGGTCATCCACATCACCTCCTACCTGATCCTTTCAACTTGAGATGCTGGGGACTGCACTTAAGACCTTCTGTATGCCAAGGAGATGCTCTACCACTGCATTATGACCCTTCCCCAAGAGTGCTGCTTCTCCCTGTCATTTCTTCAGTTTGTATGAAACCACCACACCAAAAAATGGAATGGAATCTTGATCATAATCAGAATGCCTAATTTGGATGAACTACATCCTATAAGGTAGCAAGCATTTCTGATGGACTTCAGTAAGGAGTTTTAATAGCCACCACCAAATAATGCACAGCAGTACAGTATAAATCAGAAAAAAGGTTGCTATAAGGATCTAGTATTTAGTTAGTTAGTAAGTTAGTTAGTTAGTCACATTTCTATCCCGCCCTCCCCGCAAGCGGGCTCAGGCGGCTCACATTATCGGCAGCCTATGCCAGATCAGCATAAAACATTTAAAAACATGTTAAAATAATCAGTAAAAAATAAAGTGCTTGCAGCAAATTCAGCAAATTAAGATGACACACTATCAGATATAATACCAGGATCCTGGTTCAGCTGTGTTCTGGCCTCCCATAACAGTATGGCTCAATCTTCATGCAGGGCCAGCCTATCATAAATGTTAGTAGTGATAGTTGGTAGTGGTGAGTGACTCCTAGCTGAAAGCCTGGTGGAAGATCTCCATCTTGCAGGCCCTGCAGAAGTAGGGTGTAAGGGTTGCCAGGTCCTTACTGCGTTCCACTGAGGGTTCCAATCTTCTCCTGGAGTCTTCTGTACCATAGAGTTTTTCTCCCCAAATGCTAGAGCATCTCCCATGCAACATGCCCTGCACGATGATGCCACCTCCGGGTGACATCATCGCACTGGACACATCAAACATGGACAGGGCTGATCGGGAGGGCTCCCCCACAAGCCAGCTATGCACCAGCAGATTGGGGGCCCCAAAAGCAGGGAACCCCCATCCCCATTGGGGGAATGGCAACCCTACAGGGTGTTTTTCCTGTTTGTTTTATTAAATCGCTCATAGTTTTACTTAGTAAATGAGCCTGGGGCAGTTGGTAGTTTTAGTCTCACATGCACCCTCTTTACAGGGACTGGAATTCTCTTGGAATTACATTTGATCTCCAGGCTATAGAGATTAGTGCTCCTGGAGGAAATGGAAGCTCCAGGGCACAGAACTTTGTTGTGTACTGCCACTTTAAGAGACTATCCCAGTAGGCCTCAGAGCAAGCAAGAGAGTAGGAGGGACTCAGTGCTTCTCTTCTCAGTCTCCCTGCTAGAGCCTGCAGAACCTAGAGCTCTAGAAACAGCTTAGTTAAGCATTGTTATTCCTTATTCCAATAGCCAATTTACCTACCCTACAGTTATTGTTAGAGTTGCCAGACCCCCGGTTTGGTGGGGGTTTCCCACTGGGGGGGGGCTCTACCCACCGGCTGGCCAGCAGGGGAAGCTCCACCCCCAAACCCCAACACCCGTAGCAACCCCTCTCCCTTCTCTCTTGAAAGAGAGGAGGGAGGGGATGGCTGCAGACTGCGCAGCTGATCTCCAAGCATCATTGCCGCTCAGAAATCAAGCAGGCAGGGCCCTCCAGCTGTGGGCACTTAAAGGGGTCCCTTTAAGTGTCCGCAGCCAGAGAGCCCCACAGGGGTAAGGCTTGGAGCCAGGGTGTTCCCAACATGACATCATCACATTGGGGATGCCCCACTCCGGGAATGCCTCCCAAAGTCCCCCACTGAGGATGAAGATGGACCTGGCATCCCTAGTTACTGTTAATCAAGTGGCCTTCAGCCAACTTGAACTGGGTGTTTGTTGTTTGCACCACTACACAAAAATCTACAACATCACATCTCTACTGAGCTCCCTCCCCTTCCCAGACTCCACTCTCTTCAGGCACTGCCCACAAACCTCCAGGAATTTCCCAAGCTAGAGTTGGCAGCCCTAACCTTCTTAATAATAACCAGATAAGTACTTGTTTTTGCAATGAACCTTATGTCAAAGTCAGCAAACTATAGTTTGCATTTTCCTTGCAAATCAGAATTCCAAACTGCTCTGAAATCCTCATTTTCAGGAAAGTGCAAGCCATGATATGATGCATGTCCCTCCCTCAGAGGCAAGATTTTCCCTCCGGTTTTCTTTCCCTTCTGTGACAAAGCCACCCTAGTTCTGTTTTCTTGTACAGTTTAGTGTAGTGGTTAAGTGTGCAGACTCTAATCTGGGAGAACTGGGTTTGATTGCCCACCCCTCCACTTGCACCTGCTGGATGACCTTGGGCAAACCATAGTTCTATCACAGCTGTTATCTCAAGGACAGTTCTGAAAAGAGCTCTCTCAGCCCCACCTACCTCACAGGGTGTCTATTGTGGGGAGGGGAAGGGAAAGGAGTTTGTAAGCTGCTCTGAAACTCCAAGTGAAGGGTGGGGTATAAATCCAATCTTCTCTTCTTCTTCTTCAAGAATTCTGGCTGTCCCACCCTGTCACAGTATAATATTTTGGCTGTTTGCTCAGCCCAGGAACCTGAGGAAAGGAATGGGAGCCCCCTTTAACTTATATGACTTAAATGGCACTCAAGAAGTTTTTATATTTCAAATTAACAAAATATTTTATTCAACATAGAGGGGAAGTTCAAGTGAAATCAGGGGTAAAATTTCTGAGGTAACTCAATATAGATAACTGAGCTAAAACCAGTACATGCACAGACTTTGGTTCTTATGTTTCAGGCTTATAAGTGTTTCTTAAGCTTTTCACAGTGACCTAAATCTTTAGGTTGAGAGGCTTTTGATCCAGTGTTTTCCCCAAACACTTCAGTACACTTTCTTTGAGTATTCTCGAACTCTTTTGGTTTCCAGAAGGCTGGTACACTCTTTTCAGAACCCATTATCTTGAAACACCAATACTCGTCTTGAGTTTTTAACTGACTCTTAAGGACTCTAAAGGCAGTTTCTAATCTCGCCAGACCAGGGATCTCTGCACTCTTCAGAGCCATCACCCTATTTAGACTGGGGAGGGAAATTCCTTCTCTCTCTTGAAGATCTATCCCCTTTCCTTGGCTACTCATCCTTGCCAGCTACACCAGGTCAAGCAATTGCCCCCCTACCTATCTCACCCCAACCTAGCCACAGTAATCCATACAACAGTCACCTCTAGGCTTGATTACTGTAACTCACTGTATGCAGGGCTGCCCTTTAGGCTGATCCAGAAGTTACGGCTTGTCCAGAATGCAGCGGCTTGGGTCCTTCCAGGGACACCGATAACTACACACATACAGCCTGTGCTTCACCACTTGCACTGGCTCCAAGCTGAGTACCAGGTCAGGTTCAAGGTTATGGTCTTAGCCTACAAGGCCCTAAATGGTCAGGGACCAACATACTTATGGGACCACCTCTCTTGGTATGTCCTCTGGAGAGCATTGTGCTCAGGGCAACATCTACAGGAAGTCTCTGGTTGTCCTCAACTAGAGGCAGGGCCTTCTTGACCCTGGCTCCAACTTGGTCAAACTATCTCCCAACTAACATCAGGGCCCTGTGGGATCTGTTACAATTCCACAGGGCCTGCAAGGCAGAGATATTCTGCTAAGCATACGGTTGAGGACCCCAATGGGTTTTCAATAGTTTTTAACTGTTCTTATCAGTTTTAACATCTAGCCAGCTTCTAACTGCTTTTCATCCCCTTTTCCCCATGCTGATGTGAATTGAGGGATCAGGTATTTGTATTATAGTGCCATGCAGATAGTTTTACATATTGGGGTTTTAGACTGTGTGTCATATTTATATCTATTTTTATTAATTTTGTTGTGCACTGAACCCGCTTGTGAGGAGGAAGGTTTAGAAGCCTAATTAAATATATAAATAAATAAATAATAAACTTTCCCCAGTTCTCCTGTCTGTGTTAAACTGCTCTCAGTCAGGGTTGAATTCCAAACGACTTCTCCTCCTCAGCATTCAGCTTTAAAGTCTCTCTCTGCTCAGCTGATGCTAACCAATCAGATTGCTTGGAGCCACCTGTCACTCAAGGCTCTCTGTTTCTGTGAAGAATTAACTCTTCACAGTCCTTTATCTGTTTGTACAACACTTATAAACATTTAAAAGGGCAGTCTGTCACACATGGTTTACCAGTATGGACCTAACAACAAGCTACAGTTAGCCACAAGAGCAGAAATTTGTCATTTATCTGGACACACAGGAGGGGAGGAAGAGAGAAATGAGGAGGAAGCGTCAAGCCCAAGAAGACTCTGTTCTCATTTGTGTAAGCAGAAAACCATAATTTGATGTTAGGTCTGAACCAGGCTTTTCACTATCTCAGAGCTGGAGTAGCTCTGATCTGAAACATCATCTCAGCCACAAGCTCACTAGGTAGTCTTCAGCAACTTACTCTCAGCTCCCCCTCCCATTTGTCATATAGAGATAATGTGAACCATTTTAAACCCTGAAAGAGCAGCAGAAATGCCAAGTGTTGTTATTAGGCAACATTCTTTCTTCCCTAGGGTTGCCAACACTGTTTTGGGGAAATTCACGGAGATTTTGGTGGTGGAGCCTGGAAAGGGTGGCGTTTGAGGAAGGGGAGGGGACCTCAGCAGGGTATAATGCATTAAAGTTCACCTTCCAATGTAGCCGTTTCCTCCAGGGAACCTGTTGTCCAGAGATCAGTGCTGATTCTGGGAGATCTCTAGGCCCCAGCTGAATGTTGGCAACCATAATTCTCCCCCTTCTTTCACATCCATGCTTTGATGGGAAAAGAGGCAAGGCCCCAAGAAGGCAAACTACCTTTACTACACAGTGCCGTACAACAGGCTTCAGTTGCACAGTCTATTGTTTCAGTAGGGTTTTTTCTTGATCACACTAATGAGAACAGTAATAAGGTGGATCATTAAAGTCATCATTTCAAAGCTGTACATATTAATGAACATTTTTTCCAAAAACACTTTTTGTTCCTTTTCTCTGCTCCTAATCAGAAATAATCTGATTATTATTACTGCTGTGATGTTACTGCTGCGTCCCAGATTCTTCAGAGGTGCTCCATTTCTTGCAAATCTCATTAGACTTCCATGGGTCTAAAATGCAATGGAGATGCAACATATTTTCAGTTTGAGGTAGACCAGATTCTTGGCTGCTGTCATACAGGTACTAAGTTGTACATCAGTGGTAGAGCACAAATCTTGCCTGGAGAAAGTCTGGCAGCAGGACTGGGAAGTCCTCTGCCTGAGCCCTTGCAGATCCACTACCAGTCACGGTAAACAACACTGGGTAGACTAGTGGAATGGCTCAGTTTCTTTCTTTCTTTTTTCTTCCAAAGACTGAAGATGCAACACATTCTTATAAACTCAACCATTTCAGAGTTAGTTTATGATGAGAGACAAGGCCAGCAATCTCACACTGAAGTTCATGGTTGAGTAAGGATTTCGCCAGTGTCCAGTTTTATATTCTAACTATACAGTCCATTCTACTCAGGCTAAAAAAAAAATCCATATTTACACAGTGACTTACAAATATGAGGTCAGTTGCATCCAGGTCCTTTAATTTGTTATTTACAAAGCCAGGCAAACTGTCCTAATGTGGATGAATTTGTGCATGCACATTGCCACAAGTATTTGATGGGAATTGTAGTCCCCCACACACACACCATATTTATCAAATTCCTTATTGCCATTGTGTTCTTAATCTAGCATCATAGAATTACAGAATCATAGAGTTGGAAGGGGCCATACAGACCATCTAGTCCAACCTTCTGCCCAATGCAGGACCATCCTAAAGCATCTCTGACAAATATTCATCCAGCCTTTTCTTGAAAGCTGCCAGTGAATCCACCTTTGAACCACTCTGACCATGAAAAGGTTTTTCCAGCCAATACCTTTCTGCACATAATTTAAATCTGTTGCTTCGGATCCTATCCTCTGCTGCCAATTGGAACACCTCCTTGCCGTCCTCCAAATGACAGCCTTTCAAATGTTTAAAGAGAGCAATCATGTCCCCACTCAGTCTTCTCTTCTCCAAACTAGCCCTTAGCCCTTAGCCTTTCCTCGTAGGGCTCAGTCTCCAGACCCCTGATCATCCTCGTCGCTCTCTTCTGCACCCTCTCGATTTTGTCCACATCCTTTTTGAAGTGAAGCCTCCAGAACTGCATACAGTACTCAAGGTGCAGCCTGACCAAAGCAGTATACAGAGGGGCTATGACCTCCTGTGATTTCAATGCTATGGCCCTTTTAATACAACCCAAGACTGAATTTGCCTTTTTTACCCACCGCATCACACTGACCGTTCATATTTTAGTTTACAGTCCACTCTTACCTCAAACGGCTTGGCATTATTTTAACAAGAAATTTAGGTGAACTGTATATTTTGGGAATATTTCATACATAAGCAATCTCATAAGATTTGTACTTATTATTTTCAGATGAAGTCATATTCTCATAAGATTTGTACTTATTCTTTTCAAATGAAGTCCTTGTATTCTCTTGGAAGCCAAAAACATCAAGGTACTTGATTAAGGGGCTTAAGTCATGTATAAACAAATTGTTTAATCTCAGTCAATTCAAATGTTGCTCATACTTATTTTGAAGTTCTCTTCATTGGTATTTGTTCTTTTAAGCTATTCTATAAACTCTTATAAACCATAAGGATTCCAGTTGTGCCACAGGAGTACCATGATATAATAATCATATAAAAACAAGATCTTTAATTCCTCAACTCATTTGGAGACTACAAGGCAGAGAATTAAATATGAGTGGCTACTTTCACTATCAAGTGTACTTTATGCTATCAAGAACAGAATGATTGCAATATACTTCACATTCTCTTAGTGTACTTGAAAAACACTAAGACACCTTTGGAGAAATTTCCTACTATGAACCTAATACTGAAGTATATTGTTAAATGTTCTGGCTCCTTGGTGTTCAGATCTCTACTGGAGAATTCTGGTATGTTCTTATTTTCAGATATCCAAAGAGACCCTAATGGGAGCCAAACAGATTCCTAGAACAGGCACCAAAAACACTGGTTGTACTGCAGATGCTTCAGTGTAACATCAAGAGCAGCGCATAAGCCGCTACAAGTCCTCCTAATCGTTTCTGTCTCTAAATTCATTCTAACAGCTCCCCTTCTTTTACACCCACCCACACAATGCAGAGTGCTGGTTTCCACATCTACCCTGCAAATAAATTGCCACAAGAAAAATCGCCCTAATCTGCAGGTCCCACTAAAGAAGTCCCTAAAGAAATCACCATAATGGAGCATGGTCACCCAGCAATCATAATAATATTTTAGATTTATGTTAGAATGACAAAGGACTCTGAGTTCATCTGAGCTAGTGGACAATAATCATCTTCTGTGGGGGTTCCAGAGGCCATCTTTGAGGAAAGAGGCCGCCCCTCTGGAACAAGGGCAGTCACATGGATTGCCATCTATCAGCATGCCTAGTAGATTCTTATATACTATGTTGCAGAGAAAAGCCAAGTGTTTTTTGGTTGTTCAGCTAAAGGGCTGCCTATCCTCCTTCTGCATCTGCCCCTGTGTCTTAGTTCTAAGTTTTTTCGTCTTCTTCTAACTTTTCCTGGTTGATAGGGCTCCTAGTTTGCCACAGTTTGTCAAGCATGCTGATGCAAACAAAGATCCCTATCTATCAACAAAAGGAATGCCTAAAGCTATCATTACAGTAAATTGCCCATACAAATTATACACTTTAGAAATTATATAAGATAGCATGCCAAGTGCTGTGGATAGCATTCAGTGTGTGCACTCAAGGGCTTTTCAGACCCCCTCTCCCTTTCCAGTGTCAGTCTCCCAGAGCCTGACCTCTGATACTGGTAGAGTCTCCCATTTTACATGAGCTGCCGCTTTAAGGAAGAAAAGACCATCATTGATCCATTTATGTATGCACAGGGCATTTTCTCCAATATATGTATTGCAGGCTTTAACCTGTTTGCATGAGTGAAAGCTAGAATCCATACATTTCATTGCGGGTTGGAGGGGGAAAGTCTGTATGATGTCTTGATTATTGAATGCTAGCTGTGTAAGCTGATTTATTTTTTAATAGAACTGCTGTACTATAAGCTTAAATCATATTAATGTAAAAGTATACTTACTAGCCCATTAAAGCTTAAATTGTGCAGATTAATATACTTTTCCTTCTACCAGGCTGCTTCAGAAGGTAATAACCGAGAAGAGAGAAAATGCACTACACTCTGAAACAAACTTGATTATTGTTGTTAATGTGCATGTACTTTTATGGGTCCAGGTGCATGAGAGCAATTGAACTGGAAAGACTGCATGCCATGGAGGTACACTATTTCCACACATACAAATGGTCATAAGCACCAGTGAGGCTGTAGTTTATGGACAGCAAATTTTGTACAGAACTGGAGCAAACATTTCACATCTGCTGCCTGTCTCCTGATTAGGATGGCCTTGCTGATGGTTGTTATCATTCTGGGATGTCACATGATAGTTACTGTCACAGTGATATATCCTTGTATGATTCCACCTCCACTGCCTGCAACCTATCTGGCTGCAGACCAGGTCCCAAGCTGGTATTCTAAGTATATGCACAAATGCACTAAGACACAAATATTTATACCCACACAGAGAGCAGTGGTTTTTTTCTGACATAGGTGAACTGCACCCTGTTCTGTCACACAAGTCGTCTTCTTTCTTTTTTTTTATTCTTATTCTATTTCATTTTGTGGGGAAAACTGAATGAAAATAAAATGAAATATATCAAGATAAAACAAAATATTACTTTTTTGACAGCTATATAGTAACTACAGAGTCCTTTTACACCAATCTAATCTGTATTGTTAGTATTTTGAAAACTAGACCATTCTCCTCTTTCTTTCCTGCTCCCCGTCACTTACGGTTTTGGAAAAATTCCTTGGTCTGTGCCAACAGATAACTGTACTATATTCTTAAAGAGATCATCATTTATATAGAAAGACAAGAGTTGAAATGGAAAGATGCTGAAGAAAACAGCACTCATAAAGTGGGAAAAGTGCTAGATAGCATCTAGATGACATAACATCTATCAATAAAATGAAACAGCTGTCTTGGGCAACAAAGATAAACAGCAAATGCCTTCAAACTAGAAGAAGCTCAGAACTACCAATTAATGCTTGAAACTTAAAACATCCTCTTAGCAAAGACTGAACACATAGGGCCAAACAAGACATTACATCTGCCACAAGTCATTTTAGAGATAGACATGACATCCAGAAACTAACATTCCCAAGAGACCCAGGGGCTGATTCAGCTCGGGAGCATGTTATGGGAGGAAGGAGGAGCCTTAACCCACTCCCACACCATTTTCTTGAGCCACAATTCACAGTCCTGAACTGAACTGAGTACCAAAGTATTTCAGAATGTTAGTTCCCTGCTGTCATATCTGTAAAATGGGTCAGGAAATCCTGGGCCTATTATGCACGGGTGTTTTCCCTCACTTTCACCATGCATGTCCATCAGGTTTTCTTTGTCATTCTGCATTGGTTTTCTTCCCTTCAGGGCTCAGTTCGCTTTCTGGTTGCTGTTTACTCAGGTTTTCTGAGAGTGCTTTTGTGCTGATTTTCCCCTTGTTTCACTTCCAAGCTGAAGGTAATTCAAAAGCATACAGATTCCCTTGGATTCCCCACTGCCCTTTTGCCATCTCTCAAAGGTCACTCCTTGCCCACATTGAGGTCATTCTGCCCACTCTGCAGCTTCTACCATCCTCCCCTCTTTATCGGTTACAAGCTCCATTTTTCCCTCATTGATTAAAAAAAATTGACAAGCGGCAAGAATCTAGTGATATGAGACTATAGCTAGTCTCAGATTGCTAAATTAAAAAATTTAAATGATTGTGGGGGGAGTTTAAAAGAAGCTGTTAGTTTTAGTTCCTTGCTGGTATTGGCTTGAAAGGGCATTGGAGAGGAGACAAATGGCAACATCCCCAATGCAAAAAAAAAAAAAAAGGATTTCAGTGCTACATGCAAATAAAGGGGGGGGGGTTGTCAGCATGGAATGAAATTGACATAAGATGTAAAAAGAGAGAGAGACTGGGATGGGAAGCCTAAAGCTTTGAAAACATTTTTTCCCTTTAATGCATTAGTGAACAAAATTTGGAGGGAATCCATGAAAATACTCCATTTTTTTTCAATTTAGAGACACAAGACTAAAAAAGCTCTCCAGGGCTTCTGCCAGAGGACTCCTCCTCCATACAAACTGCAGCCCTGTGCAAAGTGTGGTGGAGTTGCAGCCAACTTTGCACAAGCATGCGCACATACACATGTTGCCAATGATCACAGCTTGCAATGCCAGGGTCAGTGGGTTCTACCATGCATTCTATACAGTCAACATGTTCCCCCATATTATGAGATTGCATGACTAGAGAATTCTCTAGTGCTCAACAATATGGAAAATGGGGCTTTGCAGCTGCTTGTCATTTAAAAAAAAAAAAGACTTACCAATTTCAACATTGGGTTTTCCCCTTTTGCCTTCATTCCTTTCTGCTCCCTTTCATTCAATGAACTAACGCTAAAATGCATGAGCAAAACCTGAACCACTAAGATTTACATGGAAGGTGCCTGCTTGACTCGACTGTGCAGCTGCAACAGAGCAATTGTATAAAAAAATACTTCACTTTGGACACCACCACCACCATGTTACAAGTGACATTCTACCCTGATTTAGAAAAGTGTGTTTTTTAAATTGTAGCTGCAGAATAAATACACTGGAGAAAAAAGAATCGTGTGTATGACTTACTACTCTGCTCTGAAAATCTGTAGTAAGATGTGCATGTGTAATGGGCCCTGATCCAGCTCATAGCAAACATATTGTCTAATTAATAAGCATTAACTGAAGACCCCAAAACTTCAGTAGCATAATTTGCTTTGGGGGCAATTACAATATCATAAAAACAGTGTGGATGCTTTCCAGAACCCTTCATCATGTGGGAGAGAGGGAATTGTTTCACAGAATGGTGGAAAACCCTATAACTGCATCTTATAGTCTTAAAACAGAAATATAGGGTATGTTGCAGACATGCAGTGCAATACTAAGCATGTATATTCAGAAATAAACCCCACTGAGTTCATTGTAACTAACTCCCTAATAAGCATGATTAGGATTGCAACCTTAATTGGATTAGATGATTCTAGGTGCAAAACAGGTTTTCAGGTTGTGCAAAAGACTCTGGCAACAAAGAGAAAACAATGCTGTTCTTCCATTGTGCATATAAAAAGTGGCAGTTAGCCAAGTTTCTCTGCAGTTGTAAATGAGACACACAGGTCCCTTGTAAGGTAGAAAGCAAAAGAAGAACACGCTAATCATACTTAACATTTGGAGATTAATTTAAGCTTTAACAAGGCAATGAAAGGTAACAAGTCAATGGAAGACAAATAGGATAACCATGCCATAAAACAACTTATCCCCCCCCCCCATCCTTTTTTAATTTGTTTACTGAAAATCTAGCACACTAAAGAGTTCTGGAGTTTTCTAAAGGTTGTATGCTGTTTTAAGATATTTTGGTTTTTCCTAATATAAGTTATTACAAGGCTTTTGTTTTTTTAAATTTTTCTGTAACAACCTATAACCTTTAACTGAGAATACATCCAGACCAGAAGTTTAGTGCACTGTCTGCTGCTGATTGTAGCACAATGAAGAGATTCAGTCCATGCCCCATCCCAGGATCCATCACTGGCTGTGTACCATTGTGATTTTAATACAGCTCTTTAACTTCATTAAAGAGGCTTAATTGGCCTGAAGAGAAAGCTTGCTCTTCCTGACTATAGCCGCAGCTCCTCACTCTTCATTACCAGAGCTTCATTCTCTCTTTTATATTCTTATTTTTTGCAACATTGCACTCGCTCACTTTTAAATTTTATCATTTCATATGCTAATTCCTTTTAGAAACAGCTAAACTTGGCTACTTTACAGTCTGGGAACTCTGCAACTTCACAAACCTACAGGTTTGCTCTCAATAAAATAAAATAAAATAAAAACCCATCCAAGCTCAGAGTTCTGGGATGCAGAAACATTTATTTATGAGATACACTCAAGTTTTTCCCCCTCAACCCATAGAAGTGTTATGAAATGAAATGAGACAAGAATGTTGGTCAGCATCTACCCTAAAATTAAAGACAGGCTGTTATTAAGAGGTTGGTATTAAGAGATGAAGTTTTTTGCCCTCACAAGTTTGAGTCTAACCAAGTGACCCAGCAGCAAACAAGTTGAATACAGCCAGCTTCCCATGTAAGCTCTGCTGAACCTTAATGGGAACATTTATTGGACCTCTCAAGGGAAACGGAAAGGTCTCCAAGGGTCAGACTGATATTTACCCAAAAGAAAGACAACCCTAAATTTTAAACTATGCTCCAAAATGTTATATACAAAGGGTATTTTTATTACTTATATACTTGTAATTTGAATGTGAATGTAAAACAATCCCTCTTTTCTAGACAGCACATATGAAAATAATATTCCTTTTGGGTAAATACAGCATTGTATGGCTCTAGAACTGAGGATGGTTACTTCAGAATAAGGATGGAAATGTAAAGAAGACACATATTTTTATGTTATCTGCATTATCTTTTTGCTTGTAAAATGGAAGATCTGTATCCCAAAGATTTTCAGTCTAGTTCCTATCCTAAGTATCCTCCTCCATTTCTTCTAGGGTTGCCAACCTCCAGGTGGTGACTGGAGATCTCCCACTATTACAACTGATATTCAGGTATCGGATACCAGCTCACCTGGAGAAAATGGCTGATTTGGAAGTTAGAATCTATGGTACTATGCCCCAAAGCCCACCCTCCTCAGGCTCCACCCCCCCCCAAATCTCCAGGTATTTCCCAACCTGGAGCTGGCAACCCTAATTTCTTCTTGCTTAGTACTGATGAGAATTTAGCCCCTGATCACATACAAAGTTGCTATTGTCATTCAGAGCCAAAATTCAGTTTCTGTTAAGCTTTTATTTACTTGTTATGTGTAACATTTATATCCAGCTTTTCTGCCCTAATCAGGCCACCAAGGCAGCTAACAAATTAAAACCTTACATAATAAAAGATTTTATAAACCATTAAAACCAAACAAAAAAGCACCATTCAAGCAATTAAAACCAAGTTAAAATATACAGCTAATACAATAAAATAAACATACATAAAAATAATTAAAAATGGGGATGAAGAGGGAACTATTGAAAGAATGCCAGACAAAATAAATCTTCACCAGTTGGTGAAAGAGTGTAACAGAAGAGGACACATGAGTGTGTCAGTGTAACAGAAGTGTAACAGAAGAGGACACAGAGATTCAGTGCCACAACTAAGAAAGGACTCTCCCGGGTTACTATTCACCTAATCTCAGAAGGCAGGAACACATGAAGCATGGTCCTGGAAAATGACAGTACAGGTCAAGTAGGTTAATAAGGGAATATGTGGTTCTTCAGGTATGCTGGCCCCAAGCCATGTAGGGCATTAAAGTTCAACACCAGCACCTTGAATTGTGCCTGGAAACAGATTGGAAGCCAGTGTAGATGACCAAGACCAAAGTACAGTCCCTACAACTCACTCCAGTCAATGTTCTGGCCACAGCATTCTGTATCAACTGTAGTTTCTGGGCTGTATAGGCCCAGCCCTGCCAAGAGTCAAGTACAGTGGGCTAAGCCAGCCAGTCTAGAGGTGGGAGTTACAGTTCAAGAAGCCCCAAACACAGTCCAAAAGTCAGAAGTTTCAGAAAACAGGTCATCCAAGTCCAGTCCAGGGTCGGGGGTTCCAGATAACAGACATCCAAGTCCAGTCCAGTCCAGGGTTAAAGGTTCCAGAGAGCACTAATCAGCAAGGTCAGTGGTTCAGTCCCAAACATACTTGTATTCATATTCAGCATCAGCTCTTGGCTGGTTTTATAGCTAAGTCTAAATGAGACATACTTACAGTCAGCTTACTTGGCAGTCATCCAGCAACTACTCATCTGTCTTATCAGTTGACAGCTGGCATCAGCCCAGGAGATGGGCACTCTTTGTCTTTAACTGCAGCTCTGCACACCACTGACTTCTCCAGTATTCCAAGGGCATGTGGGAACCAGGTGAGCTGGGAATTGCATTTGGAGGCTTGTTTGGCAATTCAGACCTGCAGGATGTTGGATCGGCCACAGTTGTGGACTATGAGTCATGATCAGCTGGTATCTCAACTCCTTGTTGATCATCTACTGACTCCAGGCCGGCTGCAACCAGCTTCTCTTCTTCTGAGGAGTCCTTGTTGCCACTGGTCTCAGGCTGACTTACAACATGGGTGGTCTGCAAGGACAGCCCCATGTAAAGTGCATTGCAGTGAATTAATCTAGATGCAACCAGGGCTTGCACCACAGTGGCCAGATTTTTCTGCCCAGAGAGGCTTCATCTGGCTAACCAGTCAAAGCTGATAAAAGGCAGTTATGGCCACAGCTGCCACCTACTTATCCAGCAGTAGGCCTGGGTCCAAGGGCACCTGAAATTACAGACCTATTCCTTCAACGGAATCCAGAACAAGTGACACCTTACCTGGTGGGTCAAACTTTCTGGTTCCGTGCATGCAGCATTTTGCTCAGAAGCTGGCTCAGGACAAGACGGTCAAAAGTTATCAATGCTCCCTCTAAGCTGTGGAGTCTTGTGAGCAAAAATTCTACTTTATGAGCTACTGGCATTAAAGTTGTGGGTGAGCGATTTGACTACTGCATCGATTAGTTTGCTCTGGAGCCATCCTCCCTGAGCTAAGACAAAAATGTGTGAGCCAGAGGCTAAAAAAACTGTGAGCTAGCTCACCCTAACTCAGCTTAGAGGGAACACTCACAGACTTTTTTTTTTTTAAAGTCATGCATACTTCATGTTCAAAAGGTTGTGTACACAGTACCTTACAGATCAAGGAATAAGAGATGAGGGGGGAAATAGTAAGGAGAAAGAAAGAAATATTCACAGGAATGGAAATTAAAAGTATCCACTCTAAAGGAAAGAAAACAGAAAAAGGAAACAAAGGAGAAGTGACAGAAGGACAGTTATGGAGGGAAAGATTGTCCTATCCCCTCATGGTACATTTCTAATTAGTATTCTTCTAAATTTGAATCAGTGTGATCCTTTATAAACAATTCTTCAGTTTATTTTGAGCCTTTATCTAACAGTGCAATTTTTCTAAACAGATTTACTCTCTTCTAAACCCATCGATTACAATGGACTTAGAAGGGTGTAATTGTGTTTAGGATTATGCTTTAAATGTTTTGGAAGTCTTTCCTGAGACCAGTGAAACGAATGTACCGTATGCAACAGTTGATGTATTTATTCTGGAAATTGTGCTTTCCAAGATAAGCTTTTTCCAGTGCAACAAGAGTAAAATGCATATGTGGAGAGAGAGGTACCTTTATTCATAGCTGGTGGGAATGCATGAAAATACATAGGTTTTTGACCCAGATATTAGACCATATCAAAGAATACCCAGTATATGATATCCCAAAAACCCCAGAAGCGGTCCTTCTCAATGTGTGGGAGAGTAAAACAACTCCTAAAGCTCACAGAGAATTCATCATGACAATGCTGACAGCTGCCAAAGCTCTTATAGCTTCGTGTTGGAAAAAAGAATCCCTCCCTAGCATATAACAATGGTGTACCAAACTTTGGGAGTATTGCATGTTAGATAAGATTTTGATTAACATACTTAGCCATGAAAATAGTGCAGATCAAACATTTAATAGAGAAATGGTACCCATTATTAAGCAATTTCTGGACTGACTTACCTGATTATATCTTGATGTTGAATAGCTTCCTCTGCTTTTCTCTGTCCGCTTCCTCCTTCTCCTAATTACCTTGTTCTGTGTATTATATATGTTTTATATATTATATCAAAAAGAGTTGAAATTGCACTCCTTCTATTAATATTGTGTATTTTTCCTAAAAAATATCCACTATATATTTATAAGGTTTAACATATTGTAATAT
This sequence comes from Lepidodactylus listeri, assembly GCA_029233225.1. Lineage (NCBI taxonomy): Eukaryota > Metazoa > Chordata > Lepidosauria > Squamata > Gekkonidae > Lepidodactylus > Lepidodactylus listeri. Next base: position 39,632,009 of record JARCFY010000012.1, read on the forward strand.
CTGATCAAGCTATATATGTGTGTGTGTGTTACTGTTGTTTGTCATTTGTTAATCTATAATCTTATATTTTAATAAAGTATATAATTAAAAATGCATATGGTTGGGTTTTAAACCGAAAATTATATGGCTGTGAGGCAGTTAAAATGAAGGAGAGGGGAACAACGTGAGCTGCTTTGGGTCTCCATTGGGGAGAAAGGCAGGGTATAGATGAATTAAATAAATAAAAGATATCCTCGTGCTGCATGAGGGTATATCTTACTGAAAGTCAATGAGAAGAGAAAGGTGATATTTATCTTCTTCCCTCTCTACCCCTGAACAGGTGTGACCAAGGCAGACAGATTCAACAGAATTAATTATCTGGGCAGTGTTACTTGCAGTGTGGGAAAACTCAGCTTAGATGCGACATCTCCCTACACACACAAGCCGTGTTCACAAGTTACAGTGGACACATGTACATTCTCTGTACAGTATACACTTGATATTGCTTTATATTTGCATTAAGTATTCATGTTACATTCAATGCATGTACAGCTGAATATGTGACAGACCTCAAATTTATACAGGTACTGGTCCACAGTTTCATTTGTAAACTTAATGCCTATTGGCTCTTTCTTACATATAGATGTTAGGTATGTACATTTAGAATGTATATCCATTCACTGTACATGTGTAAAAGGAGATATAGAGAATACTGCTGGGTGCATGGCTGAGGGATCTGTTAAAAATCATCTGCTTTCATGCACCCGTCACCCAGGGTGCATATGGTTAGGCAATTTGAAATTTTGTAGAGATAAAATTGCTGGAATCCCAATTAAGTGAAAATTAGTGACTACTCCCTTGAACTTCCTTTTGAATTAAGTAAGTGAACTAGAATTAATGTATTGTATCTGAGACAAAAATATCATTTTAATATCCTCCAGCAGATCAAGCAAAATAATCTTGTTTCAAATGATACTTCATTAAAGTTGATCAGCATGATTAGTTTTAATCAGGCAAGAATGGTCAAACATACAAAAAGCACATCAACTGTAGTACAAAAGCTTTACATTTCTTAAATGTGTGTTTACTGACACAAAAAGCAGAGACTGAGGGTGTGGTCCACAAAAGGACTCTGGTTTGGTCATGAGGAAGAAGACATGACACTACCACCTGAGCACAGTCATTTGAGTCCTCCTAGCAAATCCCATGCATACTAGACAGCAAGATATCATGCGGTCCAAAGGCTATGTAACTGAAGCTGATGCATCCTGTTTTTAACTAGGAAGTTTTATCACTACAATCTTTGATTTTACCCTTAAATAAGTATAGTGACATGTGAATGAATTAATTAAGTTTAAAATATGAGTACATTTTCCCTTTCCTCTAAAGAAATTGAACTTTGTCAAGCCAAAAATAACATCAAGTGGATATGAGGAGAAGCCTACTGTAGCGTCCCCCCCCCTTTTTTCCCTATTGTACTTGTGTTGAAAGCAAATTTTGCTAATTAGACTGGGCCACAGGACAATCCCAAGATAATTATATTTTACAATGGGCAAATGTAGCCACAGACAAATTATTTGAATCAAGCTGTAAAGCTATTTTAGCGTTAATGCATCCTTCACAACGGATTATCTTGACAGTTGGCAGAAGTCTTTTACGCTCAAATCCTAAATACATTGTGGAGACATAGTTCAAATGAAATCAGTAGGATTTTCCAATACCTCTGCAGACATGGCCTTTTCTTTATTAGTTAAGGGCAAACTTCTCTGCATCCCTCACTCTTTGTCAGCTTGGGCAGGAGGTTGTTTCTTAAGGGTCCCAAGTTACAGGAGAGTGTGTTGTTGGATCTGACACTGCCTGACTGGCTCAAAATGGCTAGTTTATCACCAAAAGTAAATGCCTCTCTTTAGGCATTTACATATTTTATTCACCTTATTTTGAAAATTCATTAGCAGGTTTAGGTTGCACTTAGTCTGATTAAATCTTTTGTTTTTGACTAGATCTTGTTTCATGTTTATGCTCTGTATAATAATGTGAACAGTTCTGAGAGGGTGTATTCATTATTTAGTTAGGTCTATTCATTGTGGTATAGTGGTTAAGAACTGCAGACTCTAATCTGGAAAACCGGGTTTGATTCCTCACTCCTCCACATGAAGCCAGCTGTGTTGACCTTGGGTCAGTCACAGTTCTCTCAGAACTCTCTCAGACCCACCTACCTCACAGGGTGTCTGTTGTTTGGGGAGAGGAAGGGAAGGCGATTGTAAGCTGCTCTGAGACTTTTTTGAGCAGTGAAAAGTGGGGTATCAAAACTCTTCCTCCTCCTCCTTCTTGTTCTGTGCTTACTCCCAGAAGAGTGTTCTTGGGATTGCACTAAATAAGTCATATTTATCTTGCATGTCACTAAGCTTTCTGGCCTCACCTTTTAATAACATCCCTCCCTTTCTTTGCATACCACCACTTCAAATTAGTTAGGCTTTAAGGTTCCCAAGGGCTAAATGTGATGGCAGTGGCATAGTTGCCACGAGGGCTCTCATTGGGTCTGCCGGGTTTCCAGTTCTAGCTTGGAGACCAGAAGATACTGTTGTGCTCTGGTTACAGAGCTGTTTATTTATTTTATTTTATTTATTATGTCTTTTTTCCCTCTCTTTTCTGGCTTTCTTTGCTGGTAGTTTATCTTCCTAGTATTTTATTTTAAGTGGGTTTTTATCTAGATGTGGAAGGGGGGGAGACAAAGGGATTTCCTGGGCTGGGTTTTGTCTGTGCTCTGCAGAGTGTTTTTTGCTATTTAACTACTTAGTATTTATTTTAACCAATAAGCTCCCCATTAGTTCCTGGAGTATAAGAGTAATAGGAGGCAGTTAGTGTTTTATACCATTGGTATTTACACTCCTTGGGACCTTATCTTGTTATGTTGATAAGGCTAACACTGAGCTTGTGGTTAATTGCTACATCTGCTCAGCGTTATGTCTGAGCAGGGAGGAATAGTTAGTAACTGAATGATTGGTTCAGGTGGGTAGCCATGCTGTTCACCATCTGCACATATGTATGGACTGTTAACTTTCATTTCGATGTAGCTGAGGAAGTGTGCATGTACACAAAAGCTCATACCTTGAATAAAACTTTGTTGGTCTTAAAGGTGCCATTGGACTCAAACTTTGTTCTAAATGATTAACTTTGGTAGGAGGATGAAAAGTTTTATTCGGATTGGTTGAGATGGTTTTACAACCCTGGTTTCTACTTTTTGTATATTGTATAAATTAGTAAGAATGCTATAAGAATGCTAAATAAGCTTGGTGCAGAACTGTGTGACTTGGGAAATTAAGAACAGAGAATTGTGATGAGGAAGTTATTTACTCTTCATGTTGCTATGTGACTTGTTTTCTGATCCTTGTAAGGGATAGGTTTAATTAACTGTGATGTTGTATATGTTTTGTTGTTGTTTTCTTTTTTAATTACAGTTTTAAGCCATGCATTAATAATAGATTGAACTGATAACCTTTTACACTTATATTTTACTATGAGCTGATACCGTATTTTTATTCTACCAGTTGATATATTTTGATTCTTGATTAAATATGGAAAAGAAGAGAGAATGTCCTTTTACAGACCCTCAACCAATTAGTAAACAGCAAATTAGACAACTATTTTGCCCATGTTTCCCCATTAATAATGAATAGGGTTGCAGAACCAAAAAAGTGCATATTAGCACCTGATACTGAAATTAAAAAAGATTATTTGTCCTCAAATTCCTCAAAATTTTTACTTGATACTGATACCAACATCAAAACTGATGTTGTAAATTGGGAAAAGATTATTAGTAGGAATGCAGACAACTTAAAACGCATAAAAGATCAATCAGAATATTTAACTCTATTGGCCAATCAGACTCTACTAATTGCTAACACCTTAAGTAAGATACACTATAAACTGGATGCACTTTCTTCCCAAATAAAATTTTTGATGAATAACAGAGAGGATGGGATTCACAAGGGTCACTCAAAGGTGGATCTATTAACTGAGGGTGATGAGCTGGTAGACATATATAAGGAACTTCAATTTTCCCTGGATCCATACAGAGTTGTATTAACAATCATTCCTTTTAATTCTAGGAGGATTTGCTGATTCCCAAGGTCATTAGCAAAAAAAAAAGAAAGAAAAGACCTTTCTGCTCTGTTTGCATTATAACCTAGAGGATTTCCAAATCCTCATGGTAATGATCACTATTTGCTTCAATTTTACTCAACCAGAATTCCTCATTCAATTTTGTCACATATATCCTTCTTGAATAGTTATGGAATATTTCCTGCTAGATCCTACAAGCAAACCAAGATTTTGCTTCTGTTGCTTCTGAAGAAGTCTGCCCATCTTGCAAGCACCTCAAATGCAGGGCTTACATCAAGGAATTTATCCAGAGGGGGTAAAAAAGTGAATTTTCCCCCTTGCCAAAATTTAAAGTGGAATACAGGAATGGAGAAACAAATCAATTACTCTCTATATGGGAAGATAAAATAAAAGGTTTTCCTGAAGGTTATCAGCAAGTAGAACAAACAGAGAACGAACTATTGACTTCATTTAGACATCTTCTGCAGTCTCAGCAAGAGCATCTTATTACATGACTACAGGGACTGTGTGACACCCCCAAATGTAACATTAATCCATCTTTTCTGATGAGAAACAGCTCTACTGGCCACACTGATAACAAGGGCACTGTCAAGGAGAGGTCCTCTCTTGATTACGGACTATGGACAATGCCAGTCAAAGGATTAAATACCGAGCCTTTGACTGCAATACCAGTCGATCTTTTGGATTCAGATGTGCCTCCCCAGACATTATATCCCCTACTGACTGACAGGAGAGGGGCAATGAGGTTAGGCACTCAACTGGAACCAAATAAGATGGAGTTCGAGGAGCAGGCACACCAACAAAATCCCCAGACAATATTTCTGACTTACTCTTGCAGCCAGAATGACACAATATCACATCTAAAAAAGAAAATTATGTTAACATATTATCATGGAATGTGGCAGGATGGATTAACAAGAGCAAGGAGGCAAATGTAATAGATTGCTTCAGTTTTGATATAATTACAAGAGATCTGGTGGAATTCTGATATTTTTTTTCTTTCAGGCTTTAGTGCCTATTTCAAACAGGTGATTAGAATTAATAAGATAGGTAGTTCATCCACAGGTTTGGCCACTCTTGTTTCTTCATCACTGCAGGTCAGAGTTACTGAAATACCTTCCAGATCTCATTTATTTATGGTTCTTCTTTTGGAGTTTGCTGTACGGAAAATAGTTTTAGCTAATTTTTATCTCCCCCCATAACAGGGGACAATTTAAACAGGAATTGGTGGGAACTGGACTCATTAATACAACAACTAGTTTACCAGTATGCTAAAGCGTCAATTATGATTGCAGGCAATTATAATGCTCAGATTGGGAGCTCTGTTGGAGACTACTTTAGACTAACCATAAAAGATGGGAATCCCTTTGGAATTTTGGATAATCCTTATATAGTGTGAAACTCTTTAGATGTGGTGATTAACAAAGCTGGTCATTATCTGATTAATTCTGTCTTGAAATGGGGGTTAGATATTGCTAACAGGTGTCTCCTTTCTGATAGAAAGGGTGATTGCACCTATATAAACTCCAATGGAGTAAGTGTAGTTGATTATTTTATTTTGTCTCATGATATGTTTTCATTGGTTAAGATGTTTTTGGTTGATAACTATGTTGTGAGTGATACATTACTGCTAAATTTAATTCTTTATATAAAGCAAGGTGATAACATGGATATTAAATTTAATCCCCAGATTGTTGTTGGGGCTTTTCAGCTACATTCTCTTAGATGGACAAATGAAATACCAAATAACGCAGCTGAGTCACATCTTATTCCAGCCTGTTCATCTGTTCAAGAGAACATAGAGAAATTAACTGGTTTGTTCATGTTATTTCATCCATGCAATACTAAGTGTTTTGGCACTAGAAAAATTACCCACCAAAAGTGGTTTAATGAAGATTGTCTTACACTGAGATGTGCAATATGCTATACTTTACAGCAGTTTAGAAAGTACAGTACTCAGGAAAATCTGGAAAGCTATCTCACTTTGAAGCAAGAGTACAAAAGTCTCATTAGGGAGTCCAAGAGAAGATCCTTGATATTTAATGGACTTTAAAAAACCTCAATCTTTAGTTTTTCATATATCCTCAACAGTTTGGGGAAATTTTATAGGGATTTGTATCGGAGGGGCTTGGAAGTTCTGAGATAAATGAGGTAGGTTTGCCAGCTTGGCTACCAGTAACCCAGAAAGAAATATGCCAATTGATTCAGTCCCTCCCCTGGGGCAAGGCACTGGGGAATGACTATGTTCTCGTTGATTTGTTTAAATCAAATCAAGATTGGTGGGCAGATACTCTCTTATATTCAGTCAGGTTAATAGGACTAGATACATTCCTACTACTTGGAAGGATTCAATTATATTACCTATATATAAGAAGGGTGACTGTTGTGATCCAGCAAATTACAGACCAATAAGCCTTCTACCAGTTATAGGTAAGACGTATGCTGAATATTTATTGATTAAATTGACTTCATGAATGAATAAACATGATGTTATGGGCTACAAACAGGCAGGTTTCCATACTGGGGTTTCAACAACTGACCATTGTCACACTCTTCAGTTTTTGGTGGGAAACTATCCACATTTTTCTAAGTGTTATTTGGCAGTCACATTTATAGATTTGAAGTTGGCTTTCGATACTATTTCTCTTGAACATCTATGGAGGGAACTAGAGCAGACTTCTATTAATTCTCATCTTTTACTTTTGATCTGTAATCTCTATTCTGGTTCACATACTTTAATCTGGTGTGGGGATAAGAGTTTACAGGGAAAATCCCATTGAGATGTGGAGTAAAATAGGGCTGTGTTCTTGCTCCTCACTTATTTAATTCGTATATGAATGATTTCAAGAAACACCTTTTAGATGTAAGTCATTATTCTCCCATTTTAATCAAAGTATACCGGTTTTGTTATATGCAGATAATATAGCTCTCTTATCAAGGTCAGTTATTGGGCTCAGGAAGATGCTGAAGGTTTAACCTAAGTACTATCGGGAAAATAACCTTTCTATCAATTATGATAAAATAAATGTTTTGATATTTCAGACTGTTCAGTGTCTTTTATCATTGGACATGAGACTGAAGACCAATAGAACAAGTCTCTCAGTACTGTTATCTGGGGGTCCAGTTTCATGCTTGGCATCCTCATAGACCACATTCTATTAGAATGGCAACTCAATCAGCAGCAGTCATCTCATGATTTTTCTATACAAATGATGGACAGTATATCCCAGCAGCCATTGTGGCCTATGCAGCAAAGATAGGAGAACAGTTGCTGTATGGCCCACCTATTTGGATTGAAGGGATTGTGTAGATAACAGACAAATCTGATAGGCCATTTCTACATTTTCTCTGTACAATTACTGGTGCTTGTCATGAGTGCCTCTGGGGATCTGCCTTCTGCAGATCTAAGTGAGGTGGAGGATCAGCTCCCAGCTCCAGAGGATACTCCACCTGAGCCAGATGAGGCTCAAGCAAGCACCTCCCAGGCTTTTGCCCCAGCACCAGCAGCAGCTGAGCCACAGCTAAGTGCAAGCCCACCTGATTCACCTCCTTCAGTGGAACGTCTGAGATCCCGATGCAGGCAAGACTTAGCTGTGAAAAGGAAAGAAGCACACCTGCGTGGTCGCAGATCACTAAGCCCTGAGTTTTAGTAGGAGCCAGGACCTCACTGCCAGCTGCTAACTAGCATAGGAAGTGGCTGGGTATTTTAGGCACAGAACAGAGACTACCAACTTGTGCTAGCAACAAGTCTTCTTGGCTAAGCTCTACACCCATTCGGCTTGTGACTTGACCTGTTTCTGGAACCTCTGGCTTTTGACTCTGGACCTGCTTGACTTCAGCTTTGTTGACTCCTTGGACTGGTTTACTTGTGAGTTGTCCTGCTTTGACTTTGGCTTGGACTGACTCTGCTTCTGGCTCAGCGTTTTGGACTTGGCAATTGGTTCCTGCTTTGGTTTGACCTTGGACTGTCCCAGACTTCTGCTTGACTCCTGGCCTGTTGGCACCCAGCCCATGACAGAGCTCCCAAATGTGTTGTTGGAATTGTCCTATAAGCAGAGCTGGGCCAAAACTGTTTCAAGGAAAGGGCATAGATTAGTACTTTAAAGTATTGTGTCAGGACATTTAAATCTGAAATGGGTTCTGGATTGTTGCCACTTATTCATAAAGATTCATTTACATTATCATGGGAAAATCTCATAGATTCTAAGTTGTCTACTTTGAATTGCCAATGGACGTAATTGCCAGTTCACCTACTAATTTGCTTAAATAAAATAATCAAGGACTGTATTTTAAACCTGGATTATAATAGTACATGTTTTTGTGCCCAACAGGTTTCTTCTCCTATAGCATTAGCACTACCTTTTCAGCAAAGAATGCCAAAATATTTATGCACATTGACAGTCCCCAAGTTACAACAAGACTTTATGATGGCTCAAATGGACTCTTTACCATCAACAATGTTATCTGGATGTTATTCAAGGATTCCCTATTCTGAAAGAATTTGCTCATGCCCTGTAGGATGAAGTTCTGTATGGTGAGGTTTTTTGCAACCCTATATCTTTGTTTTGTTGTAGTCCATGTGGCTTTTAACAGTAGAATTAAAGTAAGTATTGGTTCTTTAGCACTCTTGTCCTTTCCCCCACATTTTTTTTGCGACAGTTTAGTTTGGCCCTGTGATACACATGTGGAAGCAGTTTTTAAGCATCGCCTCAGTTCAGAGAGTCAAGACTTCTCTTTCCAAATATTATGAAACTAGCATGCCTAAGAGCTAAACTACATGTGATGTTTGAAATCCACAGTCCCCCGCCCCCATGTATAATTTACCCAGAAAAGGTTGCTGCAGTGCAGGGTGGACAAAAATAGATCAGAGGTACCATGGTGGATAAGGATTGAATTTTCCCTTGGCTACCTAAAGCAATACAAGCACTAAATAACAAATACAAGAATTAAGAGACATTCCAAAAACCCAAATTTGTAACTTCTCTTGATCAAAAACTCTTTGAAATAAAAGGTTTTTATCTGCTGACTGGAAACTTGAGGGGGGAAGCAAATCTGTTTGGATAGAAAATTCTATAAACAGGGTACCACCATCACAATCTGGATCTTAAGGCCACCTACGACATCTCTTTGGATTATTTCCATGTGTGGAGAAAGGATAGATGGAAGAACTATAATGTCTCAGCACTGAAATAGGACAGGTCTTAATCTGAACCAGAGCTTAGTCCTAGACTATACCAGAAAAAAATAGAATATACGAAAATGTATCATCTAAAATAGAATATATGAAATAAAGGCCAGACCAAGAGCATTCCCCTCAGAGCTGAAAAACTTCAACTCATTCTCACATTCCAAAGATTAGTAAAATGATTATCATAGTGGAAGGAGAAGTATTCAAGCAATCTTAAACCCCTACCCCTCTGTTTGCGGGCAATAACTTCTGAGGCCTACTAGGTAGAGGAGACTCTGGAAACTGTTACTGTATTTAAAACATTATTATTAATATTATTATCGTAATCATCATTAAAGTCTGACATCATTTGGTTTACTAAAATCTTTCATATCCTTAAAGGCAATCCATTGTATTAATGTGTGATGTTGTGCAATTCATCATGTTACGGGACCAATACTAATCACCCCTCTTGCTTGCCTCCACTATCATTCTCCAGCTCTTAATGTACCAAAATCAATCTAAGCACTTTTATATTAATCACAGCTTGTTTGTATAGAAAAAAGTCAACCACGAGTAATATGCAAAAATGCCATTCTGCAACATGCTACCTTAGAAAAGGTAGAGCCAGCTCTAAAGAAGTCTACAAGAGTGAAACTTTTCAGAACTATTTTAGAAAAATGGCAGCAATGTGATCCTAAACATGTGTATATTTAACAATGACTTGCAACATTGAACTGACAGCAATATCCTGCCTTAAGCCAAGCTCTGGCAAGTGCAACCCAGTATAAAATGATATTATATCAGCACAGGGGTCATTTCGTAGAAAAAGAGGTGCAGGAGCTCATTAGCATACCTATTAATTAGCATAACTCATTAGCATATGCCACGCCCCTGACATCACCAGAAGTGTGTCAGAAGGGGAAGCAAAAGGGGGGCATCTTTAAAAGCCTTGCCTTCCCTTCTCCAGCTGGCCTGCCAAGGCAGGGGGGAGCAAAGAGAGAAGGGATTTAAAGTTTAAACCCCTTCTCTCAAGAATTACGCCACAGTGGCGGCACAATCTTTCCATTGTATTCTATGGCCCCATTCGCTACTAGCCATGATGCCTGAGGGGAACTTCCACATTTAGAGGCACTAAGCTTCTGAATCCCAGAGCCAGGAGGCAACATCAAGGGAAGGCCCTGGCCTCTATGCCTTCTTGTTGGCTGTCCGGAGGAATTGTTTGGCTACAGTGTGAGACAGGATGCTGGACTAGATGGACCAGGGCTCTTCTTATGTTCTTATGTTATGTCTAGTTGAGTCCTCAGTTATAACTGCTTGCAAATTACTCCCTCCAACACAAAAATTATCCCCCCACATTCAGCTATACTATTATTTATTTACTATGTTTATACCATGCCTTTCTCGCAATTTGTAGAAAAATCTCCTTTATGCCAGTGTAGCTCTGATCTGCAGATGTAAGTATCCACAGATGGGGCCACAGTTGAAAATTAGATATATTGACAATGGGGAGCCCTCCATCACTATTTCTCTCATTCTCCCTCCCCACAACACCTTCTGTCTGTCTTCCTTTTTCTCCCCGATGCCTGTCAGTCTTTCTCTTCTTCTTCTCCCTCCACAACTAGTCACTCTTCCTCTGTCTCTTTGTCCCCCAATGCCTATCAGTCTTTCATCCAATCTGCATTGGTATTTTGCACCATTGTGCAATGATCTCCCATTGTCTCACAAATTTCTGTCTACATTTCATGCCACATCCACTCTCCCATTCTTTCATCTCAGCATTGGCTATCTGCATCATTTTATTGCCATTTAGTGGTGACTCCAAGGTCACTTCGGTGTCCCATCACCTTATCTGGATTTGATTTCAAGGTGCTCCTCCCCACCCTTGAGCCACTTGAGCAAAAAGCAGACAACTGGAGCCAAATCCCCCCATCTTTTCTAAGGAGATACACAAATTGTCACAAAGGAAACAAGTTAGCTGAAAATCCAGTTGTCTGCATTTAAAAGCAGCCAGGGAACATTTTTCTATGATCGTGGGGATGGGGGCATGCCCACCCCTGAACCATTTGTTATTTCCTGAGGCTGCTCCTCCCCCTCTCTCATGCGCTTTCCCTAAACAACTTCAGAGGAGAGCTTTATACTAAGCCAAATGGGAAGTCAGTGCCACAGCAGCATGGAACAGCTTTACATAGCAAATGCAGATTGGGCCTTTCTCTCGTTCTCTCTCCCCCAGCAACTGCTGTTACTAATTCAAGGCACGTTTATATGGATCTTTTGAGCCGCACCAGGCATGAGTGCCTGGTGGATTTAAAGTGCACATCCAGATCACAACATCTGGGAATCGTGCCGCTTCCATGACTAGCCCATTGATCCCTGTCAGGGATCTGTACTGAAAAGATAGTAGTGAAAGTCTGGTCTAAAGCTGGCCAATGGGCCAGTGCCAGACTTTCCACTGTCACGTCATACCTCCAGCATGCTATCAGCCCGTAGGGATGGTCTCCAGACCATCCCAAATGGCTGCCATTTTAAAAAAACTCTTAGCGATGCACACATGTGCCATCCCCAGAGCTCTGCTCAAGTGATCCAAACAATTTTATGTTTCTGACATAAACATAACTTTATCAACTTTATAAATTGAAATGGTACCCAGAGGAAGGTACCACTGGTGGTGCTTTTACCATTTTAGTCCGTGAATGCGTGGATAAACAATTATATGGTGAGGCACATATGCACATGCGCAGACAGGGTTTTTTTTTAAAAAGCCAACCACACAGCTCCTTGCAGTAGATGCCATCTAGTCAATCCACCACGGGAGTCACGTGTAGTAAAGCGCTTCACGGGCGAGCTGTCTGGTCGTGCAATGCTGGATCAAAAAGGTCTAGCTCAAATTACAGCCGGGCCAATGGCAGGATTAGCTGCCCATCTGAACACACCCTCACTTTCTCTTTAGCTCTCTTTCTCTCACCCCAATTCCTACTGTCACTCTCTTTCACACATACACTTTCTCTCTCTCTTTGTCCTCCCTCCCTCCCATCATTCTCTCTCTCTCTGTCTTGCACCCCTGCCTGCCACTGATTACAATACTCCCCCTCCCTCCAGAGCATTGCCACCAGAGATGTAGCAAACACAGGCCTGGTTGCCAGCAATAATTCTTTCTCGTCTCTTCAACAACCCTGCCAGCCTGGCTGCTTTGTTACTGGTAAAGGCAGCAACTCCCTCGTTCACCCAAATGGCCACTTTGCCACCTCAGAATCAACAGAGGCAGCAGCTCCCCCAGCCACCTGGCCACTTTGTTGCCAGCGCAGGTGGTGACTCCCTTGCCTGCCACCAAGCACCTTTGCTGCCTCAGTAGCAGCAGCAGCAGTAGCAAAGATGACTCCCCCACCTACCCTGCTGACTCCCCAGCGTATTGAAGGTTTGTCTGTCCTTGCAAAGACAGTGCTCTTGTTTGAGGGAGAGATTTAAGCCTCCTCCATTTAAAAAAAAAGTTTAAGGTTTTTCTGCAAACCTAGGGAGTCCCCCAAGTTTGCAGAAAAATCTGTTTTCTGTCTCTGTGGCCCCAATTGACAGATTTAAGTATCCATAGAAGGGGCCAAACTTGGTTCTTAGACTATACTAGTGGGGACCTGCAAGAAACTTGCAGGGAGAGGGCAGTCCCCTGCCTTTGCTTCTTTTTCTGTCCCCCCTCCCTTCTCTTCCAAAATTTCCCCTTCTTTTTTTCTGCCATCATTCCTTATCTATCTTTCCTCACCCCTTCCCATTCTCTTCTCAAACAATCATCTTACCCCCCTTTCTCCCCTCACCTCTTGTATGTCAGTCTCCTCCTTCTCTTACCCCCAGCCCTTCTCAGATGATGCCCCCTCTTTCCCCAAACACTTAGCAATCTGCCTCTCTTTCTCTGACCTCTATTTCTCTCCCCAATCTCGCACCTTTTTTCCTCTTTCTCTCCCCCTTCCTCAGAAAATCCCCCCTTTTTTCTCTTTCTCTCCTCCCCTCCCTCAGACAATCTCCCTTCTTTTTTCTTTACCTTGGGAGCCATGGTGGCTGCAGTGGCAGAAAAGCTGCGGGGGGGGGGGGGGGAAATCCCATCCCTCCATCACCAAGCTTGGCACCGCTCCAGACACCATCAACCACCTCTGAGTCTGGCAGCAGAGATGGCTGGGAGTCACTCCAAGCTACAGTTGCCAGCCTCCAGGTGGGGCCTGGAGAACTCCTGCTTTTACAACTGATCTCCAGCTGACAGAAATCAGCTCCCCTGGAGGAAATGGCTGCTTTGAAGGGTGGACTCTATGGCATTGTACCATGCTGAGGCCATTCCCCTCCCCAAACCCCGCCTTCTCCTGGCTCCACCCCCAAAGTCCCCAGGTATTTTCCAACCTGGACTTGGCAACCCTACTCCAAGCACGGAGCTTCTCCCAGTGTCTGCCAATGCCATTGCTAGGCCCAGACCAGCTGCCTGAAGCCAGCCCCAGAGCCGCTCCCAGATTCTACCACCACCAACTCTGCCACGGTACGTGTGTTATCTGCACATGCATAGATACTGCAATTGTATTTGGGGTTGATTTTAAAAAAAACATATTTTATTTTTGATTTCAGATTTTTCTGCAAACTTTGGGGAGTCCCACAAGTTTGCAGCAAAATCTGTGGATTTAGGTATCAACAGAAGGGGGGCCACACTTCACTATTGATATGACAATATTGACTAAACCTCCAACGGTTTTGTTCTGTAGCCAAGAATGTAAGACTGGAATCACATACCAGATAACTTCTAATTCCAGATTCTTAGTTTCTGATGTAAACAGGTCTTTGTTAATAGGGAATAAAAATGAGGTATATTTAAGAAATCTTGCTACCAACTGACACGGTTTCTTTGCGCTTTGGATTCTGTGTTGAATCTTTTAACAAAGCCATAATACCAAGATATAATACTTTGAAGAAGCCTAGACTAGGGGTTATGGAAATATGAACTAACCCTCTTGTATCAGACAGTACAGAGTATTGTTCTTTTCAGACAGTGGTAAGATGTGATCCCTTTCATTTAGAACTAAGACGCCTGGAACTGAGAGCAGCTTTACCTTTAATTTGGGCTTCCGAGAGAGAGAGAGAGAGAGAGAGCAGAGCAGAGCAGACTGATCCTCAAAGCACCCACCACTGCCATGCTTAAAAATAAATAAATAAAAACTGACTATTTGCTTCTGTTGAATAGTGCAGAAAAACAGAGGTGATTGCTTCATTCAGTTACATAATAGGCTAGGCTGTTATTCCCCCTCCCCCTGATGTATATGTTTCTATCACCCATGTACCCGATTAGACTACATTCAGACCTAATGACAAGCTACAATTAAATTCTGATTAAGCGAAACAATGAAGAGAGAGAAGAGAAGAGAATGGATTTATACCCCACCCTTCACTACCCAAAGGAGTCTCAGAGCAGCTTACAAACTCCTTTCCCTTCCCCTCCCCATAGCAGACACCCTGTGAGGTAGGTGGGGCTGAGAGAGCTCTGACAGAAACTGCTCTTTTTCAAGAACAGCTGTGCCAGAACTAGGGCTTGCCCAAGGTCATCCAGCAGGTACAAGAGGAGGAGTGGGGAATCAAACCTGGTTCTCCCAGATTAGAGTCCGCACACTTAACCACTACACCAAACTGGCTTGTTGCTGTGTTTCGTGTGAACCCCTCCCACCAAACTTTTTTTAAAATTGCATTTGGTCTTGCTATTTGGTGGTAATGGGGAGGGGCAGCAGGTAAGGTGGTGTTAGCCTGACTGCTCTTTTATGTTATTAATATTTGGGGAATATTAGCTCTTAGCAATATGCAGCCGGCTTTACGGGGTCTAGCCCGTGTATACAGAGGCGGCGCTAAACCAAGGCTTCTCAGAAACTGACACAGACTCAAGTTAAAATATGAAAGCTAGATTGTTTACTAGAAGTATAATAAAAGATTTATAAACAATGTTACAGTGTTGTACTGTCATTCATACAGTTATACAGAACTAAGAAAATAGGTAAGAAATACAGAGACGTTTGCATGAGCAGGATATTTGATGGTTTCCGTCGAGGGCGATATTTACCTCTATATGAATCAGTGGAATCTGTCTGGAAAACAAGGGGGAGAAGTCTTCAGGAAGAGGACAAAGGACCATGGTTCTGAACCAGCAGAAAGCCATGTGGCAGACCCCAGTGGTGCACCCAAGGGTCCATGAGGGAGGAAGGAAAATCAAGCAAGGAGGAGGGGGAAAGCTAGACTAGAACTAACTGGAACTAACTTGTGATTCTTGGGGAGCAGCTTTTATTGGGAGGTGGTACCTGGGAGGATGGCATGATATGATGCCATCTCAAAAGAGCCTATAGATGGTCTGTTCTCTATCTCTATCCACTAAGGGGGTGCTTTAGGAGTGGTCAATATTCAGATCTACCTGATGGTCAGGGCAGGATGCTGACGTCAGCTGCATCTGGCGCCTGTCTTCTGGATCACAGGAGTGCCAGGCATGGGAACCGATTCTCAGGAAGCACCCCGCTGTCTTCGCACCCAGGTGTGAAGTCCTTTGATGTAAATGAGATCTTGCAGGAGGGGGCATAAGTCTGTGTACATGCTTGGAGTGCATACCTATATGGAGTTGCTGATAGAGCCTGTAACCTCATGGCTTTGTGTGTGAGAATGTCTTTGTTCTCTGTGTTAACCTCCCGCCTGGAGGTGGCAACCTCAGAAAATGGTGCTCTGACCCTATAGTGTAGTTGT
Organism: Lepidodactylus listeri; assembly: GCA_029233225.1. Classification (NCBI taxonomy): domain Eukaryota; kingdom Metazoa; phylum Chordata; class Lepidosauria; order Squamata; family Gekkonidae; genus Lepidodactylus; species Lepidodactylus listeri. The sequence goes on from JARCFY010000012.1 coordinate 39,648,015, forward strand.
CTGTCCCAATCTTCCCACTGGTTACCTAGTGTACTTTCATGTCTCACATAGCTGGCATCACAGTTCATTCACTTCTCTGATAAATCAGCTGTAAAGAACATAAGAATGCTGTATGTCCTTACAGTGGCCATTCCTGGAGCATGACAGCTTGAAACTGTGAAGCTGCAATAAATTGTCCACACATTAGCTTGTAGAAGCAAAGCAGACAGGTGCAGCAACTAGGTGGAGCCTCTAAGGGGAAACACAGATACCTGAATTGGTTTAACAGAAGATGCATGAGTTGGTTTAGTAGAAGATACCCGCAAAGTTTCTTGTTACCCAGCAACAGGAGTTACTCAGTTACTGAGTTTTCGGCACCTGCAGGGAATGAGAAATCATCGAGTGGAACGGGGGTTTGAGCCCTGGTCTCCCCAGTCCTACTTGAATACACCGTCTGGGCTTTTCATAATAGCAACAAAGTTGAGACAAAGATCAGACAGTTCATGTTGCTGATTTTAAAAAATAAGAATCTCAAGCATCTCAATCAGTTGGCCCTGACTGGGCAGAAAGGCAGAACATACATTTTTAAAATCAGTAAGTTTAGAGTAAAGGCAGATGTGATTATGGTCATACATCTCCAACCTTGTACACCCCAATTTGCATCAGGAGTGGTGGGAAAGGGAGAGAGAGGTTTAAAGCTGGGTAGCCCACTTTGTTGCCAGCGTTTTAAATGATAATTGAAGTGTGTGTGAAAGAGCTGGTTTGCAATTAAACCCTCTTTCCTTTCCCTGCATAGTCCTAATTCAAATCAGGGTGACACAAACCTAAAAATTGCATTTTACAGGCAAACAGGGGAGGGTGTCTGTTTTCCTTTTACATTCTTTCATAATTCCAAAACTAATATTTTCATTTGGCTCCCTCCTAGTTCTAGCCTGTGTTAAACGTGTTGGGCTCTTGTGCTGTAGTCTTACAGAGCTTGTGTTAACAAGCTGATTGTGTGTGCAACTACTAAATGCGAACCTTATAAGCCTTCTCTAGTTCATAATAAACTTTATGTGGCCCTTGGTATGCAGCCCATTGCCCTCTTCTTCTTACAACCATTTCCATACAATATTTCAGACTGCAGGTTTCTTTCCTCAGAAGGCATCTGAAGAGTCTTAAAAGAGAGAACGGGAAAAGTTGAGAAGGACCAAAAGCCAAATGTTATGTAAGGAGAATAGAAGGAGTTTAACGTTCTTTTGAATGTGAGATACCCAGAAGACTACAATGAACAGAAATTCACTGTTTTTCAACTATAGGACTGAGTAAAGAGAACTTTCACAATAGAAAATAACAAGAGAAATGACTGAATAAAACTTTATCTTGGTGTTGATTGCACTTTGAATCACAGTGTTTTGAAAATGCCATGTCCTTAATCAAGACCAGTAAATGATATCTATTCTCCAAAGCAAATCTTTCCAATTTAATCAGGATACCTTTTTTAATTATGCACTTATTGTGAACTGATGCCTGGAAAACCACAGATATCCTGTCACCTTTGATTTACCCAAGGCCTTTGATCTTTCTACACAGAACAACCATCTCATAGCCATCACCATTCCAGTATGATATCTATTTAAGAATTGGGAAATACAGAAACCATGTGGGTTGTTACCAAGCAACTGCCAACACATCCTCTATCTTAACTGCCAACACACACACCCCATCTTAGGGGTCCCCAATGTAATGCCTCTGGGCACTCACCAACACCTTTCCTGGCACCTACTAAGTGTTTTTAGACTATGACGGAGTGGGGCTAGCTGGGGCTCCTGCCTTGTAGGGTTTCTGGTTGGCCACTGGAGATCCAATGGGCCATGCAGATTAAAATAACCTTGTTTTGATGACAGCCTCCTCCCCCAGCCATTTTGTCACAATTCCAAAGGTGCCCAGAGCCTTAAAAAGGCTGGAGACCCCTGTCCTGCTTCTTCCAGGCTATATAGAATGAAGTAACAGTGGTGTACATGGAAGACTGCCTAGCATTGGCCCTGCAACCATTACATTATGCCTTGTGATGGTGGAAACTGTGGTATAAGGAGGGCCAGTCTGAAGCAATGTAATCATCTGGGGCTACAATGAGGTGCTTTTGAATTTCCTTGGGCCTTGTCTCCCTCATTCACCTATGGGGTTGGGTTAAAGTGGGCTGGGCAGAGGTCTGATGCCCTTTCAGCTTATTTCCACTGGGCCTGGACTCCGGCACCAGCTAGAGATAGCAGGAGAGTATTGCTGACAAGTAATGATATATATCACATTAAATGATGATCTACTATATGAGCCCCTAATGGTATGGCTGATGCTACAGTAGTGTTGCATGAGTGGGTATGGGATCTAGTTAACATCATCTGGGTGCTGTTGCTGCATGGCCTAGTCCAGGGGTGGCCAAACTTGCTTAACATAAGAGCCACATAGAATAAACATGAGATGGTTGAGAGCCGCAAGACATGAAGAAATATTACACACTTTTAAATTGGAAAATATGCAAATCTGCTGTTTATTAACATTAAATGAGACTGCCAAAATAAAAATGAATGAGCTCCCGGATAACATCAGGGCCCTGCGGGACCTCCTACAATTCCGCAGGGCCTGCAAGACGGAGCTCTTCCACCAGGCTTTTAAGTAGGGGCCGCCTAACTTTTACACCTTTGGCCCTGGCCCGATTTTATCCGCCAGTCTGTGTGACCGCATACTATGGTTACATCTGGGCGCTGCTCTGATATACCAAACTGAAGATATGCCATCTGCACAATGCTTATGTTGTTTTATATGTTTTAATGTTTTTAAGATATTGTATTTGTTACTGTTTGGCTTTGTTGTTAGCCACCCTGAGCCCGCCATATGGCGGGGAGGGCGGGATATAAATCTCAATAAATAAATAAACAAACAAACAAACAAATAAATAAAGGGGTAAAAACAGATGTTGATGATGATATTCATTTGTCCAATGATATTTGTACGCTTGGGGGGGGGGCTTTGAAAATGCATTTAAACTTGCTTTCTTTCTCTGTCCCCCCCCCCCACACACACACCTCAAGCCTATCCAGGGAGGGGAGTACTGGCTGGAGAAGAAGGCAGATCAGGGAGGAATGCCTCCTCTTCGCTTTCCTAGCCACCCTGCCGAAAGCCACACAATATGTGTGAAAGAGCCGCATGTGGCTTCCGAGCCACAGTTTAAGAACATAAGAACATAAGCCAATGTTGGATCAGGCCAGTGGCCCATCCAGTCCAACATTCTGTCACACAGTGGCCAAAAACACCAGGTGACCTCAGGAGGTCCACCAGTTGGCCCAGGATACTAGAAGCTCTCCCACTGTTGCCCCCCCCTTAAGCACCAAGAATACAGAGCATCACTTGCCCCAGATTGAGAGTTCATCTCTATACTTTGTGGCTAATAGCCACTGATGGACCTTTGCTCCATATGTCTATCTAATTCCCTCTTAAAGCTGTCCATGCTTGTAGCCGCCACCACCTCTTGTGGCAGTGAATTCTATGTGTTGATCACTCTTTGGGTGAAGAAGTACTTACTTTTATCTGTTCTAACCCGACTGCTCAGCAATTTCATCTAGTGCCCACGAGTTCTTGTATTGTGAGAAAGGGAGAAAAGTACATCTTTCTCTACCTGCTATGTCCCATGTATAATCTTATAAACCTCGATCATGTCACCCCTGAGCCATCATTTCTCCAAGCTAAAGAGCCCCAAGCACTTCAGCCTTTCTTCATAGGGAAAGTGTTCCAACCCTTTTATTATTCTAGTTGCCCTCTTTTGCACTTTTCCAATGCTATAATATCTTTTTTGAGGTGTGGTGAGCAGAACTGTACACAGTACTCCAAATGAGGTCGTACCATCGATTTATACAGCGGCATTATCATACTGGCTGATTTGTTTTCAATTCCCTTCCTAATAACCCCCAGCATAGCGGTGGCCTTTTTCATTGCAGTCGCACACTGTCTCGACATTTTCATTGAGTTATCTACTGCGAATCCAAGATCTCTGTCTTGGTCAATCTTTGCCAGTTCAGACCCCATCAACATGTATTTATAGTTAGGATTTTTGGCTCCAGTATGCATCACTTTGCACTTGGCCACATTGAACCCCATTTGCCATGTTGATGCCCACTTGCCCATCCTCGACAGATCTCTTTGGAGTGCCTCACAATCCTCCCTGGTTCTCACCACCCTGAACAACTTTGTGTCATCTGCAGATTTAGCCACTTCACTGCTTATTCCCAACTCCAAATCATTAATAAACAAGTTAAAAAGCATCGGACCGAGTACTGATCCCTGCAGTACCCCAGTGTTTACCTCCCTGCACTGAGAAAATTGCCCATTTACACTTTCTCTGTTTCCTTTTAATTAGCCAGTTTTTGATCCACAAAAGGACTTGTCCTTTTATCCCATGACTATTGAGCTTACTTAGGAACCTTTGATGAGGAACTTTATCAAAAGCTTTCTGGAAGTCAAGGTAAACAACATCTATTGGGTCCCCCTTGTCCATATGTTTGTTCACTCACTCAAAGAACACTAACAGGTTAGTGAGACAAGATCTTCCCTTACAGAACCCATGCTGAGTCTTCCTCAATAGATTTTGTTCATCAATGTTCCTACTAATTTTTTCCTTAATAACAGTTTCCACCAACTTACCCGGTATCAACGTTTGGCCACCCCTGGCATAGTTGCTGGGTTAGGTGGCCCATTGCTATTGCTAAATATCTATTATAGTTTAGGAAAATTGCCTCTAATCAGCATAGCAAGGACTGTAAGACTATTATCAAACATCTCTAGTGTGAGGAGTTAGAATTTAAAAACTTGACATTCTTAGGAAGAATTTTTGCACAAGAATCCCATGTTACACTGGCAACACAATCCCTACATAAAGTTACTCTTTTCTATCTCTATTGAAATGAATGGGTTTAGACTGGAGTTGCTCTGCCTAGGACTGCACAGTCACCCATTAGAAGTATAAACTGCAAACAAACAGCTTTTAACATAACACATGGCTTTAATAAACTAGCAGTGGCAACATAAGCAGAAAGTACACTTTTATCAGGTAAATTTATGTTGCAGCTATTATTTTAAACATAAAAATTTAAACCAGATAAACATTTTCAGTGCTATTATTTTTAATAAAAGTGTGATTAAAAAGAATTAGTTGGACTGAAAACATTCCATCATATTTTGTATTGAAGAAAGCACATTTTTATAAACTACCTACATTGTTAACTTTTCCAAACAGGCTCTATAACAGAAGAGCTGATAACCAAAATGCAAAGTAAAGGTATGAAAACGGGATGTTCTAATTGACAGAGGAGAGCTACAGAGATGTCATCTGGACTCTCTAGAAGCCAGCACAACAAAGAGAGTGCTTTATATGCAAACCATTTTATTTCTGCCAGAAACTGATATCTATAGTCTTGACATTTCATTTTTGTTTGCACACAATTTGTGCCTCACTGACTAAATAATTTCCAAAATCACCTTGATCCTGTCATCCTCATTTATTGCTTGACATAACAACCAAATTGTTTTTGATCAATTTACATATTAAAAGCCATGGAATACCTTTTGCCTAAAGAAGCGACATGTGTGGCTGTGTTTTAATACAGTCACAGATGAACAAAGTAGTAATGAAACCTGGATGATTAGAGGGCAAATCAGAGTGGATGGGGGTGTGTTTCAAGACCCATTTTGAATTAGTGGGAGGCTTTTATTTTGGCCCTGCAACATCCCACAGATGAAAATGGAGACAGATATGCTTGTAAGTAATGCTCCAGGTCTCATAGGGATCACCTCATAAGCTCCTCCTTGACATTATGTATTATTGTTGGGTATATACTGTATTCATTTATTCTGCAATAGTTTTCTCTTTTTGCATTCAGAAGAGGGTGATGTTCTTTACAGTATACTTGAAAATTATTATCCCGCAATCTGTGATCAACAGTAAAAACTATACCTCAGAAATTGCAAAGTGCGAAATGGCAAGGCTATGTACAGCCTTATTTTGACCTAACTAGATAAGTTACACGTAGGGGTGTCAGATGCATCACTCACTACAAACCCCAGGAGACATTGGCTGGTGGGGCATGGGAGGAAAAAGATGCCATACACATGTTGATGCCTCTTTTGGCAAAAGCCTAGAAATGACATTGCTGATGCTCTATGTTTTTACCATAGAGGCCAGTGAAATCCTACAGCATCAGTGATGTCACTTCCAGGCTTTTGCCAGAACTGATGTCAGCACATACATGATGCCTCCCTCCCACCATTCATTTGAGCAACAGTGCAGGTGAGGAGGTAGTGGTGGGAGATCACCTGCCCTAGGGGGTGAGTAGGGAAGCCTAATTACAGGCCAAGGAGACAAGGGGTATTCTCTAGGAAGATACGTGGATGCTCTGAAAAACACTGCTCTAGTTTGGAATCCAAGGCAGAGCAAAACAGCCACGTGGATACTGCCTGAGTGAGATAGCTTCCTGGATATCACAAACACAGTTCCCGAGGGCAGCCATGTTGGTCTGCAGTAGAAAAGCTAAATTTTAGTCCAGTAGCACCTTAGAGAACAAGAAGATTTTTGAGGTATGGCCCTCTGGCCCCTTCCTTTCTCCCCTTACTCTGTATGTGAATTGGGGGTGTTGTTCTTGTTGGCAGGTCCCAGCTATTTCAAGGAAGGAGGGTGCAGGAGAGGTTTTTCTCCTGAAGTATGGGGTAGACTCCAAAATATTGGGGGGGGGGGGGCAATTTTCTATTCAAACCTGAGATGTCCTGTTGATCTTCCCTGCCCTGATTTCTTGTTGATACTTCCCTTGATTGTATGTCTCTGTTTTTATGAATTTTACTGTTAAAGTTTACGCCACACCCCAAAAATATTTCATTTTTTTCTTTTCTTTTTTGTGGAGTGATATGCAGGGCTCATTTCATAGCAGGAGCTCCTCTGCATATTAGGCCACACACCCCTGATGTGGCCTATCCTCCAAGAGCTTACAGTAGCCCCTGTAAGAAGAGCTCTGTAAGCTCTTGGAGGATTGGCTACATTAGGCGTGTGTGGTCTAATATTCAAAGGAGCTCCTGCTACGAAATGAGCCTTGGACTGATATGTATGTAGAATCTATTAAATAAACCTATGATCAGGGGTCCTTTTGTAGAAAAAGAGGTGCAGGAGCTCATTAGCATACCTATTAGCATAACTCATTAGCATAACCGGCCAAATGTCAGTTTCAGCCCTATTATACCCTATGGGCCACTGAAGTCAATGGCAAAAACTCATAGGGTATATGAGGGACTGGAGGAGAGGGGGTTTGAGGGAGAGGCTCCAAACTTGCAGGGTAGCTTCTGGGACCTCTTCCCGAAATACCCACCAAGTTTCAAGAAGATTGCACCACGGGGTCCAATTCTACAAGGCCTCAAACAGGTTGCCCCATCCCCTCTATTGTTCTCTATGGTGGGGAAAACGATACTTTTTCTCCACCATAGAAAACAATGGAGGGAATGGGGGCAACCTGTTTGGAGGCCCATAGAATTGGACTCCCTGGTCCAATCTTCTTGAAACTTCGTGGGTATTTGGGGAAGAGGTCCCAGAAGCTACCCTGCAGGTTTGGAGCCTCTCCCTCAAACCCCCTCCCCTCCAGCCACTTTTAAAGCTGCCACCAAATTTTGGCAGCAATTCGGCAGCGGTCCAAATCAGATCAGAGAATCTGATTCGGCCTGTGGCTGCCCTAATGCCCACTCCTGGGCTGGCGGAGTGGCACTCCGCCTCGCTCCGGCCCCAAAGGACCCCTGCCATTATGTCTGAATGCAGCTTTCCAATCAGGCTAAGAGCCAAACTTAGCCTTGGGCCAATGCAGATAGACTTGTAGGTGCTGCAGCCAGCTGGTGCAGGTGGCTGCTGGCAGGGCTGGAGAGCTCGTGAGCCCAGGCAGGCGGGCGGGCACTGGGGCCCAGGGGGGTTCCCTTTGGGGCAGGTCTCTGGTGGTGGAGAGGGCAGCTCTGTGGTGGGGGGCACTATAAGGCAGCCTCACCTGGGGGGGGGGGTGCCACAAGGTAGCCTCGCCTAGTGCGCAAAAAACCCTGGGCCGGCCCTGGCACACATGCACTATAAGAAACTATTGGAATGCCAGCATTTTTAGATCATTGAATGTAAATGCACGCACAACTGCTGTGTTATGTAGGGATGCCAGCCTCCAGGTGGGACCTGGGGATCCCCCAGAATTACAGCTCATTTCCAGATGACAGTGAGCAGTTTCTCTGGAGAAAATGGATGGTTTAGAGGGTAGACTCTGGCATTGTACCCCACTGAGGTCTCTGTCCTCCCAAACTCCATTCCCAAATCTTCAGGAGTTTCCCAACCTGGGTCTGGCAACCCTACCCCCCCCATCCCTCACCAGGGGAGGGGAGGACCTGGCAACCCTATAATATATTCCTCTAAAGGGTGCACATAGACTGCCCCACAGAAAGAAAACAGTAGTACAGAAGTCTTCTTGCACTGGTGGGTAGAAACTCTCTAAGCCTAGTTCGACACTGGATTCAGCTCTTCAGTCATCCAGCCTGAATATTTGGACATCAAGGTCCTTGATATGTCAGTCCTCTTGCTAAACATGGAATTTAGAGAGAAAAGTCAAAATAGCTCTTACAAAGATCAGAGGCAGAAGAAACTGGCTGTTCTTTGGAGCAACAGAAGAGTTCTGCATGGGCACGGCAGTAACTATTATGCCAGCGATTCTGACAAGCAGGGATCTCTCAGTCCATTGTGTTTTGCCTTTTAAACAGACCCAGTTATTCAGAACGAGTAAAAAGAAGCTGCTAAATATTATCCAAAGTTCAGTTCAAATAATGGCTTTTTCTGGAGCTATTTAAAGAACATCACTATCACAATAAACCAGGGCAACATTCTTGCATAAAGTTACAGAATATTACCTACAAAGTATATTACAGCTGCATTATTTTTAAAAGGGTATATTTCAGTGATAGCACCTTCATCTACCCTGAAAACAGCTTCTAAATGAGGTAAGACAAAGATTCTTCTGCTCTCGTTCTGCCCTAGAGCAAAATGACTGCCAAGATGGGAAAACTATAAATCTTTTGAAAGCCACTAACTTTTATTTTTGCCGCAGCTGCAATTCTTTGCCGGGAAAAGCAGCTGGAAGATTTTTTTTTTTTTTGCCAGAGATCATGTGCATGTTTTAGAAATATTTCTCACATATTGAAGATGGAGGCTTGCAATTAAGGAATTTATTGTAGGCATTGCTTATAGCTATCTAGAAGCCAGCTCATTCATATAATATTTTGATCCTACAAATGAGCTCCTGCCCCCTATACCCCAAAAAGCTTCTGCCCCCTACACCCCAAAAAGCAAGTACAAGAGTCATATAATGGATTCAACTAGAGTTCATTAAACTGACAGCTGAACTGTACATTGTATTAATTCTTCCCATTCCTTTAATATGGGTTCCCTAAAAGGTAGCCTTAAGGGGCCCCAAATGGTGAACAGTAAAGCTACTGGTCCTCATTTTTCCTGGCCTGCACACAAACCTTTTCTGATAGGTGTTGTTCATCAGCCCCATTCCTCTATGTTAGGCAGCATGAGGGTTCAAACAATGATGCTCACCTCTGAAGGAATTCTTTTCCCAGACCTCAGGATTAGTTCAGTCAAGAACATCTGGTTTGGGTACATTCCCCCATCCTCAGATGCCACAGGATGCTTGCCAGTGCAGTTTAACTTGAACCACTGCACTAACCTGCTACCACATACATGTGACCTAAGCCTATTTCATGAAATAACCCCTCCAAAAGCAATGGGAAGCAGGGGAAAAGTCCCTTTCCAGATCAACTGGAAAAGCAGGATAGGAACAGTTTTACCAATCACACCTACTACAGAGAGGTAGTAGCAGTCTTTCCCTTTCCTTACCTATTGGCTAAGCTTCACAAGGCAGCCAATGAGGGACCCACCCCAAAGACATTTCCTTCTCCCTTTCATAATGGAGGTAGAGGCAAAAACTGGCTCCCATACCAAGACTGACATGAACCAGACTTTGGCCCATATTCTCATGCATAAATACATTGCATAAACTGGCGGTACACAAACAGTTCCAGTTTTCATAATGCCATGCTGCAGCCACCAGCTGGAAGAAATATATTGCAATCACAGAAATCTGAGTACCAGTAAAAGGCAGTCAGGCCCTACAGCCTTTTGTGGATTTAAATGTTTGCTTATTTTAACTCTGTATGTTATAACACTGACAGGAAGAAAGTTGATTCATTTTAAATGTAGTGTTGGAGGAGAGTTTTACAGATACCATGGACCGTGAAAAGGACAAACAAGTGGGTTCTAGATCAAATCAAGCCTGAACTATCCCTAGAAGTTAAAATGACCAAACTGAGGCTATTATACTTTGGGCACATTATGAGCAGACAAAAGTCACTGTAAAAGACAATAATGCCAGGAAAAGTTGTAGGTAGCAGGAAAAGAGGAAGAACCAGGTCTTTTTTTGTAGAAAAAGCCCAGCAGGAACTCATTAGCATAATAGGCCACACCCCTGACAGTGCAGCTTCTTCCCAGGATTGGCTTCCCCAGGTGCCCAGTGGCTTGTGGGGCACCTGGGGAACCCGAGGAGGGGAGGCAGTTTAATCTGCCTTCCTTCCCTGGATTGGCTTGACTTCCCCAGGCCCCCCCCGTGGCTTGCAAGTCACCTGGGGAACCCAAGGGGGGGGGAGGCTGTAGGCATGGCCAACTTGGAAGCCAGCCAGAACTCCGTTCCTGTGCATTCCTGCCCAAAAATAGCCCTGGGAAGAACCAACATGAGATTGATTGATACAGTAAAGGAAGGTATGGCTTTCAGTTTGCAAGACCTGAGCAAGTCTGTTAACAAGGACATTTTGGAAGTAATTAATTCAAAGGGTCGCCATAAGTCAGAAGCGACTTGACAACTCTCAAGAAAGCAATGTAGAAAAACATAAGAACCACAAGGAACAACACAAGAAGCCACAGAAAAATAGGATACCAAAAGCCAGACTACTAACTGAAATGTAAACTTAAATGACAGCAGCGTATTTTTTTAAAAATGGCATTATCCACCATATGCCAGCAGTAAAAATAAAAACACCCTAATGATCAAATATTAGCGCAGCAATTGAAAAGCAATAGTAATGCAAAGTAAGAAACAAACAAGGGCAACCCAGTCTCTTGGAGAAAATCTTTCACATGAGCAGGTAAATGACGCTGCTTTTTACATATAGGCGATCCATGCCAACCTCATCAGACTGAGTTGAAGCTTTAAAAATCCCAGAATACAAAGGGTTAATGGCTTTCCCTGACTATTCCTAAATGTTAAGTTTCTAATTCAGATTTGGTATAATGTTGAATAACAGAGTCTATCTGGCTCAGGCATTTAAAAAAATATAAGCATATTTATTTATCCTGGTGTGAGCCAATGTATACTTATGACTAGAGTAGAGGCATGTGGAATATTACAAAAATTGTAAAGTTAAAAAATATTGTTCAAGCATGACATGGAAGATGAATAGTGAATAACTTTTGAGGGGCAACGGCCTCCATTTATATGATGATAATAATCAGAAAATGTCACATATAAAATTTTTGATCATGTGAAAATATAAATCATATGATATAAAGGTATAAAACATGCACTGCTTGTATAAGCATTAGGAGTGAGACAGCACCATGGAACAAACAGCAAGCATTATTTCTTAAGATGTAGGTGGAAAATTCCCCCCTCCCCCCTTTTTTCTTGAAGAAACCATACTTGCAGCTGTCCTTTACTCACTAGGCTGAGATCAAGAAGACCAAGCAGTGACAGAAAAAAGTAATCTCTCTCACAGAACAGCCACTGGGCTTTACATGCCAGGAAATCAGGAAACAGCATGGGCTGGCCGTAAGAATCTTACTGACAAGTCAAAGATGTATGAGGGAGTAGGATTTCCCAGACTGATCAGCTGGAAGGCCAGAAATCGAACTGAGAAAAGGATGAGGGAATAAAAGTGGAAGAGTAATTGAGACCCCAAGCAATGTACCTGTTTACCAAAAACATTTTAAGGCTTATCCATATAGAAAATCTGATGAGCGTTCAATATGCCTTCCGTCCCCCTCTCCAAAGTGTTAACGTCCTCTGAACTGTACCAGAGATATTCTGCTTTAGGGCCATTTTCAACTCCAATTTGTAGCAAACTCTTTTGTGTAAGATGCCAAATCAGCATTAGTTTGGCAGATACATCTAATATCATTCACCCATCATTCTGGTCCTAAGGGGCAAGCAACAGCACAGTATAGCAGCACAGCCTGACTCAGGTTGCGATAAATTCATAGAAAGTTTGAGGGGAGAAGGACAAACTAAATGAATGGGCAAGAGGGAGGACTTTTTATAAAGTACTGGGTCCAGAGACACGTTGAAGTGAAATCAGCTCCTAACTTTATTAGATGGTTCAGAAAAAGACTGCAGAGCAGGGCTCGGGGGTCTGCTTAAATGCCAGCCTAAACCACACCCCTGGCCTCACCCGATCCCTGTGATAGAGTCAATGACAAGTCACCATAGCCCATAGGTCCCTTTACAGATCCTGGGTGGCTGATTGGCCCACTTTATGATCCACCGGGGCTACTGTTTACTGGAGTGTAGTTAGCTTAACCACATGTGTGGTCTCTGACTGTGTGTGCGGTCGCCGTTAGTACACAACACTTTTCCTCCTTTTCCATTTTTCCCCAGCATTTTTCTTCCAGTGGAGGATTAGTTCTGGTCTCAGAATCCCACTGGAAGACAAACAGCACTGATAAAAACAGTTTGGATGGGGAAAGTAGGGGTCAGGATTGAGCTCCCTCCATTCTTCCCTTTAAATAACTCCCCATCCCCCATTGTTTATGAGTTTAGCAGCAACCCAGCCCTTACCCCTGTAAAGTCTAGTTTAGTCCCAGAATGGCTTGACAGTCTACACACAGTTTGTTTTCTTCTTTTGCTTTCAGAAAGTAATTTAAAACTGTTGGCAGATTCATTCTTTCTTTTTCCATGACCTAATTCACACCGCATCCTAATAACACAAAAGTAAATGAATCACATTTCTATATAATTATTGTGTACACACTGAGCAGCTTTTGCATTTCCCATCCCTGAGTGCACAAGGACACATTTGCGAAAACTCTCTTCAGTTTGTCCTTATGACAACCTCAGCAGATGCTTCCTCTCCCTCACCTCCATGTGCCTGTCTAGGTCTATATGGTGCTGCCATTTCTGACAGGAATTCTGTGGTAAATCCTCACAAATGTATAAAACGTTTTCTTATAATAGTTTGCATTTATGGCTGGACAAATAGTTGCGGGTTTTATTTTCATATTCTACCGCTACCACCAAACATGACAATCCCATCCACTTCCCTCCCTCAGAGGAAAGATTTTCGCTCTGTTTCTATTTGCCTTTCTGACTCAGCAGCCTTAGTGGTCTGTTTTCTTCTTTCCTGAAGAACTCTGGCTGTCCCACTCTGTCTCAGTATGATATTTTACTGCTGGCTCAGCCCAGGAACCTGAAGGAAGGGTCACAATCACTCTCTAACTTAAACCATTGAAAATGGCAATTGAGTCATTTTGAAATTCAAAATTAACAACATATTTTATTCAACATAGAAGGAAAAGGTCAGGTGAAATCAGGGGCTGAAATTTCTGAGGTAACTCAATACAGATAACTCTGAGGTAAAACCAGTTCGGGATGGGCACAAACTGTGAAAATGGAAGTTCATCCCGGTTCATGAAGTCCCATGAAACACGAACCGGGATGAACATTCCCCAGTTTGCGAATTGGTTCGATTTGTGAGGTTCATGGATCTTCCCTCCCTTCTGCTGGTAGTGGCTCCCTGAGGCCAGCAGAATGGAAAGGGAGGGAGATCTTGCAAAGGCCATTAAAAGGAAGTGCGCACATGCAAGTGAAGTCCAAGCCACCAAGCGAGTGAAGTCACTTCCGGGTGAACTCGTTGCTTGGACTTCACTTAGCAAAAGCCTACTTGCAAAAAGCCATTTAAAGAGAATGTTCTCTTTAAATGGCTTTTGCAAGCCATTTTAGCAATCCCTTTCATTCCCCCCCTCTTGCAAAAGCCATTTAAAGAGAATGTTCTCTTTAAATGGCTTTTGCAAGCCATTTTAGCAACCCCTTTCATTCCCCCCCTCACTTGGAAGCCAGGGGGAATGAAAGGGATCACTGAAATGCTAAAATGGCTTTTGCAAGCCATTTCAGCATTTCAGTAATCCCTTTCACTCCTCCCCACTTCAAAGCAGATGGGAGCAAAAGGGATTGCTGAAATCACTTCCAGCTGGGAAGGCATTTAAATGCCTTCTCAGTTCCCTTGTGAGTTGCACTGTGGAGGCAACAGCAGTGAGGCTTGCAAAAACCATTTAAAGATATCCCTTTGTTCCAGTGTTTTCCCCCAAAATACTTCATTACACTTTCTTTGAGTATTCTCTAACTCTTTTGGTTCCAGTACTCATCTTGAGTTTTTAACTGACTCTTAAGGTCTCTAAAGGCAGTTTCTAACCACACCAGACCAAGGATCTCTGCATTCTTTATAGCTATCACCCTGTTTAGACTGGATAAGGAAATTCCTTCTCTCCCTAGAAGATCTATCCTCTTTCCTTGGCCTGAATAAGAGTCCACATGTAACTACCCTCTTGTCCTTGCCTACTTTCCCCAATTCACTTGTATATGTTAAACTCCATTCTGTCAGGGCTGATTACAAAACTGTAGTACTCGACTTTTCTCAGCTAGGGTTGAAATCCGACTGAATTCTCCTCAGCATCCAATTCAGAAGTCTTTCTCTGTTCAGCTGATGCTAACCAATCAGATCTCCTGGAACAGCCTGTCACTCAAGGCTCTCTGGCTCTGTGAAGAAGTAACCCTTCACAGTTCTTTAAAAAGTGCAGTCTGTCACAGTTCTCAATACGATTACTTCTCTTTTCCCTCTTTCTTTTTTCAAAGCAAACGGGAAAGATAACCAAATTTGTGTTCTTCTCCCCCCCCCCCACTATTGTTTCAAACATAGTCTGACTCAATTAAGCAAACATTAGCCAAGAGTGAAATACCATCACAATGGGACCTAATAGATACCTTTGTCTTGCTCGTCCTGGATTGTACCCTGAGTGTAGTGTGATAGCATATAGTCCTCTCCCTTCCTTTCTTCCAAAAGCTGACTTCTCTGCTAACAACCCCAAAATTATGGCAGGAGAATAAGATATAAAAACTAAGGACATTCTTTGTCTATTTTGTTTATTTTACATCATTTTTGGTACTTCCAGGTTTTGACGAATTTTCATGAATTTAGGAAATGGACTAGAGTCCATCCAGGGGCTCCACCTGACGAGACACTACTTTCCAGTTTGGTGTGGTGGTTAAGTGCACAGACTCTAATTTGGGAGAACCGGGTTTGATTCCCCACTCCTCCACTTGCACCTGCTGGATGACCTTGGGCAAGCCATAGTTCTAGCAGAGCTGTTCTTTAAAAAGAGCAGTTTCTGCCAGAGCTCTCTCAGCCCCACCTACCTCACAGGGTGTCTGTTGTGGGGAGGGGAAGGGAAAGGTGGTTGTAAGCCGCTCTGAGACTCCGAGTGAAGAGTGGAATATAAATCCAATCTCTTTTCTTCTTCTTCTTGATTTAGCAACTTTCCACTGGGTATTGTCCACGGCCGCCAACAAATCTGGAAGAGTATTTCCTGCAAAACAGTTCTTTCAGCACTCTTAACTATGCTGCCATTTAAAGGCTCTGCCTATTTGTAGCATCCCCTGCTTTAGTCATATTAGCTAGCATGGGGTGCTATATTGCATGTTTGCATTTTCGCACTTTGGGGATGGTGAGTTCAACTGCTGCTAGGGTTGCTAGGCATGACCTGGCAACCAGGGTGAGGGCTTTTGGCAGGAACATGGGAGGGCTTTGAAGTTGGCTGCAGTGTCATGTCACTTCTCATAAAAAACAGAAGTAATATAGAGAGCTTTAGGAATCACCAGAAACTCTACAGTAAAACCATAGAGTTTCTGGTAATTCCTAGAGTGACCTTATGTGACCTGCCTTTTTTATCAGAATATGATGCCACACGTGATGTCAGGGTTCCCCCATACACACACAGAGAGAGAGAGATACATACACATCCACACACTGCTGCTGCTGCTGCTCTGTTTGGTAACAGGCAATGGTAGCCTGTGATCCCCCATCCTGACCAGGGGCTTGGTTGGGAGCAAGAAAAAGGAGACCATGATGTCATTTGAATTGCTATTCTACTCTCAGGGAAAACCCAGAGATGATATAGGGTAGTTCTAGGAATCACAGATGCTGCCAGGAGGCCTCCTGAAATAGTAGGAGGTATGGCAGCTCTAACTGTTGCCCCTCCCCTTATTGTTCCTTTGGAAAGCATAACTGAGTTAGGCATGGTGTTAGGTATAGAGATTAGGCTTTAGGCATTCATATTATAAGAAACTGTAATAAAAAATAAAGCACACACTTGTCCGTACAAGCATCAGGCTGATCATGGATAAAGAGAAACAGTGTAACCATACAGTCCTCTAAACCCTAACTCAATATATGCCCTAAACATTATTGAATTAGGATAGGCTAGAAGTTCCAGCCACTGGAGTAAAGAATGTGCTCAGCAGCAGTGAAATGAGGGAACAGAAGAATGTCAGATCTTGGCAAACATATCCTTTTGTTTTCAGATAATATAATAGTAATAGAATTTTTTAAAAACCCTCAGAACACAATTTTTTTTCATTCTGTCTAGGGGATACTAAATCTCTGGAGAGAAAAGACTGTGTTTATATGTTTGTATGCTCATAATTTAAATTGGTTCATTTGAGCCTGCTCCAGCGGAGAGGGCAGGATATAAATTGAACAAACAAATAAATAAACAAATCCTAATGTAATTTACAAGGTACAGTCAGTTTACAGCAAGGAATATTTCTGGCCAAAGATTAGGCAGGAAGGGATTTTTAAAATAAGGGTCATCCTCCTTGAAATTTATTTATTTACTTACTTACTTAATTTACATCCCACTTTTCTCCCCCAAAGTGGCTTACAACATTTGTCCTTCTCCCTTTTATTCTCACAACAACCTTGTAAAGTAGGTTAGGCTGAGAGTGAGTAACTAGTCTGTCATGCTGACCATCCTGGCAAATGGATGATGCAGATTTGGTCATGCTATCTGTAGAACACCATCATTTAGCCACTTTAGGTTGGTTTAGTAATGAAAAAGCATAATTCAGAGTGCAAAATTTATATAAACGTTTCCTTTAAAAAATTGTTTCCCAAGCTATTAGGACTCTATTATTATTATATTACCTGAAAACAAAAGGGTGTGCTGGTTGCTGGAAGTAACATTTTTCTCAATTGTTTGTTGCCCTCCTACTTCACTGGAGGACAGTGCAAGTTTAAATAGTTTCACCCTTCTAAATCCCTTGAAAACAGTGGGCTTAGAAGGATGTAGCTCTGTTTAGGATTGCACTGTAAATACTCTGGACATGAACTGCTCAAGGTTAAGCTGTTTAATTTCCATGGTTTGCATTCCATATGAAAAACAGGCCATTGCATTTGTCTCTGAATTGCAGTACTGGTTTTAAAGTCGTCTCCTATATAGTGATTAACTATAAATGGTAGTTATTATTTTGCTGACAAAATTCAGACTAATGAACTGTGAATTATTAGGTGTGGTGGACGCAATGTAAAACCCACTGCCAGGGCATAGGGATTCTTGCCAGTGGATTACATTACTATTTGCCTTTAAAACGTGCACTTTCTCAGGCTGTCTTAAGAAAAAAAATGTTCAGCTTCAAAGGGGCATAACCAATGATCTTTCTCTCTGCTGTTTTGAGCACATGATGAATGCTCAGTACCATTTCTTTAGTATTTGGATTTGAGGCTGATGCAGCTATCAAACTGTCAGGAGCCTTAATGGCATTGTTCGGACTCTGTCTCTCTCAAAAAAAATCCCACAGTTCTTACTCAGCCTCACCCAGGGCAATCACAGCAGAACATTCAAGCTCCCTTTTGAGTGAAAGGGGAAAAAATTGTTCAGCAAACCCAAAATGCAAAGCAAGAGACAAAACCTTTGGAAATACATTAGTAGGTACAGTGAAGACTTACATTTCTCACATTTATTTATGATCTGGCAACACCCCCCACACACACCCTATATTTGACCTGTCATTTTCACCTGATGAGGATTTCATCTGGGCATGTTTTGTGTGGGGGAAGGCCCAGAGGCAGACTGGCACTTCACCTGTCCTAGAAAGTTCCCCATAAGCCACTGGCCTGGTTTGGAGCTGCCAGGTGGCTGTCACTTCCTCCCAGGGCTATTTTTGGGCAGGAACACACAGGAACAGAGTTCCGGCTGGCTTCCAAGTTGGCCTACAGCTCCCCCCCCCCTCAGGTTCCTCAGGTCCCTCACAAGCCACGGGGCACCTGTGGAAGCCAAGCCGATCCAGGGAGGGAAGGCAGTTTAAACTGCCTCCCTCCTCAGGTTCCCCATGCATCCTGCAAGCTGCAGGGCACCTGGGGAAGCTGATCCTGGGAGGAACCTGCGCTGTCAGGGGTGTGGCCTAATATGCTAATGAGTTTCTGTGGTTGGGTGTGGCCTAATATGCTAATGCGTTCCTGCTGGGCTTTTCCTACAAAAAAAGCCCTGCTTCCTCCCATACTGCCTCCACCCAGCTCTGGCAACCCCATCATCACCTCCTTCTGCACTACTGGCAGCCAGGTCCATGCCGTTGGTTTAGAATTTTGGTACCCTGGCTCAAGGACTAGTGGTTGGGCTGGTCCTACATTCACCAGATTCACTCAGAGGCAATTTTTAGTATCACAACCCTTATTTGGAAACCTCCAAAAATATCTTCCCATAGAATGATTCCAACATGCTTCTTCCTGTGTGTGAAGCCCAGCAAATAATCTGAGCGCATACAATGCTGTTGAAACTCAGGGCATTTGAGCCTAGACAGGAGACTAGGATGAGACCCAGGGCTTAGATCTAAAAGGGCCCTTGCACTTACAGAAGGCACTTCTGCTGGGGGGCGGGGGGGGGGGGGAGAGATTTTCAGCAGTTTATTTTCTAACGTCCTGGCAGATTGGGGGAAAAAACTATCTGGGGCCATGATAGAGTTCCATACATGTAGTGTCAACAATTTGGGGGTTTGGTCCTCAAGTTGGGCAGACCTTCTATAAGCACTACTTTCCTTCCATTTCCCTTCATTTTAATGTTGTCACATGTGCTGCCACATGTGTGAGAGATACAAATAGGTATTTGTGTTATAAGTGTTACAGATCCATGGGAGTGATTTTACTTTCATCTGGGAAGCATTAGAGGTTATGAAATTGTTAAGTATTAGAAAGAACAATATTTCTCAATAAATGTGAACTAACAACGTTCATGTGAAAAGCAGAATACACACTGCAACTTTTTGTTTTTATTTTAAAATAATAGCATTTTTAAAGGGGGGCATGAACAACCCATGGCCTATGGCAAGGTAGAACTAATTAACAGCCTCCTCTTTCAAATTATCCTTCAAGTAATAACCATTAGTTCTCATTGTCTCAGAGGAAGTGTCTCTTTCCCAATCAGTTGAATTCGAAGTAATAGTTAGAATATTGAAGAGGATAAACTGCTATGACTTCTCTGCCCATTTGAAATTATTCATCACTTGTTAAAGTATGCTATCAGCCTTTAGAAATCCTCACCTTTGACTTCAGAGAAATATGACAGTTCAATCCAACTTCAATGGAGCAATTACTCAGTTTTATAGGTCATTATATAGCCATTCTTCCAAGTCACCTTTTAAGACAAGAAACATATCTGCAGTATGACTTTTCAGATTATATTTGACAAAAGAACCCATGCAAAATTAAAGTAATTCCCTTCAATGCTAGGCACAGATTAATTCATTTTAACTTCCAACTGCCTGACATTCATGACAAAATTTTATACCCTATTCTTTTGTGCTATTCTATAAATACATAGGGCATTATAACATGCCCATTTGTCATGTTGTTTCAGATGCAATCACTTGGAAAGAATGTATTGGCTCAATACTAAATCAACAGCATGAAATTTACACATTATCACTTCCTTTTAAGATCTGTGAAACGGGAGGTAAAGATTTGTCCTTTCAATTAACCCCCAATTCTTTGCCTGAAAAATGTTGCTGATAGATTGTCTCAGCAGCTTGCAAGCCAATCATATAGGCTTGTGTGACGGACTATCAAGGGTTAATGCATAACAGAGTCTGAGGACCTTTGAGTGACAGGCTATTCAAACAGAATTCTGTTGAGAGAGTCAGTTAAGGAATGACAGTTGGGCACTGACAGTTGAAGAAGAGACAGTTAAGCACTGACAGAGGACTGGGAAGGAAGCTAAGAGAGTGAATAAATCAAGGATGATCCTCACTCAAGTCCAAAAAGGGAAATAGCTTATAGTAAAGAGAAGGGCTCTGGGCCCAGTTAAGAAGGGAAATAGCTTCTAGTAAAGAGAAGTGATCCCTGTACAGTAAAAAAGAAAAGGAAATAGCTATTAAAGGAAGGAGTGATCCCTGGTCTGTGTATAAAGAAGGATTTAGAGAACTTGGTTATATGTCGTTGCCTTCTAAACTTTACATGTTGTTGAAACTAAGGCAGAGGACAGACTGGCAATCTAAAGCAGAGGCAAAGCGGAGGGAACTGGTGCGGGGGGAAAACCCCACGGAGCTGGCCGTTCACACTGGCCAGAGCAATGCGGACCAGCGGCGATACGGAGCGTTCAGACTGCCACGGAGCGTTCAGACTGCCGCGTAGCCAGCGCGCGCGGCTCGCGTGCACCGCTGCGCTTTTTTGTTTTCCTTTGATGTGTTTCGCATGTGCGCACATGCGCACAACTTTGTGCGGCGCGTTCACACTGCCGCCTCCGGATGCCTCCCGCTTCTTCCGGTTCACACTGTTTGGAAGCGGGAGGCATGCGGAGGACGGCCCCTGAACACCGGTTTTACCCGGTGTCCTGGTAAAGCGGAAGGAAAGCGACTGGGAGACGGGTAAGTACGAAACGGAGCCGACGGACAGATGCGCATGTCTGAACGTGCTCCTTTCTTCCGTTTCCGAAGCGTGCCTGCCCCGCTTTAGATTGCCAGTCTGTCCTCGGCCTAAGAAACCTATGCTTGAGTGTTTAAGCAGAAAGCCTCTCTCCTAAACGTTTTAAAGACCTTGTTGAATAGCAGAAACACTTACTTGTTGGCAACAAATTATCTGGTGTTTGTGTGAATACAAAGTTACCTCAGTTTTATTATCTGTTGATCTCATACATCCTACATGATTCCACTTGACCTTTGGAACTTTAAAAAGCCTCTTGTGTGCCATTTCAAAAGCAGAATATAAGAAGCCTTAGACAAGCAAATAAGAAGAAAATAAATAAAGGGGCTGCTCAGCAACAAAGAAGACAAAATGGAAAATCCTGTATGTGTGGGAGAGAAGAGGGTGAGATTGATACAGCTTGCTTACAAAAGCCATTCTGGTTGCACTCTCCTGTAGCATAGTGACTAAGATAATTAATTGGCTATGATCCAGGAGGTCATCTCTTCAATCTCATTTCTGCCACACCCTAACTAGTTGGCCTTCGGCATGCTGGGCTCCCAGCCACAGTCACGTATCTGTATTATGTGGATAATAATACTGGCCTACTGGTATAAATATGACTGTAATAGAATGTGAGAACAGCGCTTTGAACTTTATCAAGAACAGATCATTCTTCAACTTCTTGTTCTAGAGATGCACCAGCCAACATTACCTGTGTCCTGTCTGTATTGTTTCTGTTACTTTCAGAGTGCTATGGATACAAATCCCATTAATGATATAAGCATTCAATGCTTTTTTCCTTCTTGGTTGTATATGTAGTTCAAGCAAAGCAGCCAAGGGAACAAGAGCTCACCTAAGACATAATGCCATTTAATGATGGTATGACACCCCGATAAACAGACATACTAGTTGAACCAAGGACCCTTGCCCACACAGCAGTTAACAGAAGTCAAATCCACCACTGGTGTAAAGCTTTACATTGTTCCTCTCCCACTACTGGTATAATTGCTTTCTGCACATCACAATAGCTATAACTATGGCTAATAACTACTGTAGCATGGTGTCATACCACTTCAAATATCATTTAACACTACCACCAGAAGCAGTAATGCCAGCTGAATTCATAGTTAGCTCAGCCTTTTTTGGACAACTCTGAGAAAACTTGGGGTATTTCAGAAAGTTATGTAAGAAAGTTTGGAAAAATCAAGTATAGAGCAACTGCCCTTTCCCAAACTAAACTGGGGCAATAAAGGCTCCTGAGCATGCTCAGAAACACACTACTACTGGGCATTTTAGTCCACAGGCTTCCTAGCAGTAATGGTTGCTTCCAGGGCTTTTTTTGTAGAAAAAGCCCAGCAGGAACTCATTAGCATAATAGGCCACACCCAGAGCTCTTTTTCTAGCAGGAACTCCTTTGCATATTAGGTGACACACCCCTAATGTAGCCAATCCTCCAAGAGTTTACAGAGCTCTTCTTACAGGGGCTACTGTAAGCTCTTGGAGGATTGGCTACATTAGGGGTGTGTTGCCTAATATGCAAAGGAGTTCCTGCTAGAAAAAGAGCCCTGGCCACACCCAACAGCAGAAATATATTAGCATATTAGGCAACACCCCAGACTGCACAGCTCCCTCCCAGGATTGGCTTCCCCAGGTGCCCCCTGGCTTGCAGGACTCATGTGGAACCTGTGGGAAGGAAGGACCTTTCTGGATCGGCTTCCCCAGGCGCCCGTGACTTGCGAGGCACCTGGGGAACCAAGGTGGGGGCTGTAGGCATGGCCAACTCAGAAGCCAGCTGGAACTCTGTTCCTGTGCGTTCCTGCCCAAAAATAGCCCTGGTTGCTTCCATAACTGCATCTCCCTTACTCTTCATTGTACAAATACATCTGAGTGGAATCAAATCAAGCTGGTTCAGATTTCAGCCAGGATTAGGGCTGCCAACCCCCAGGTGGGGCCTGGGGATCTCCTGCTTTTACAACTGATCTCCAGCTGACAGAGATCAGCTCCCCTGGAGAAAATGGCTGCTTTGAAGGGTGGACTCTATGGCATTGTATCCTTCTGAGGCCCCTCCCCTCCTCAAACCCCACCCTCTCCTGGCTCCACCCCCAAAGTCCCCAGATATTTTCTAACCCAGACTTGGCAACCCTAGCCAGGATAAGTAACAATCTAGGGGGGATATCAGTGCAGAACTCGTCTCAGTTACAAGACATGGCACCATTACTAGTTATGTCTATCAGAAAAAGCAAGTACTGGAATCTGAAGTAGATTTGCCTAAGAATTCTCACTGCTACAGCTTCCAATCCAGTCCCATCACTTGGCAGTAGTAGAGAATTTTAATAGACTGCAGACTTTCAAAAAGCAGCACTAAACATATCATAGCATTAAAGCTAAAGCTATTAATTAGACTTTCAGATTTCTAGAAACAACAGATTTCTTTGGGAGGAGGTTACTCTGAAAACTTAGTCGTTGATTACTTTGTAATTAAGGTCTGTTAATTATGAAGAGAGCCAGTCTGGTGTAGTGATTAAGAGCGCAGATTCTAATCTGGAAGAACCAGGTTTGATTCCCCACTCCTCCACATGCTGCTGCTGGTGTGACCTTGGGTCAGTCACAAGTTCTCTCAGAGCTGTTCTCTCAAAAACAGTCCTCAAAAGAACTCTCTCAACCCCACCTACCTCACAGGGTGATTACTGTGGGAAGGGAAAGGAAATGGTAAGCCACTCTGAGTGAAGGGTGAGGTATAAATCCAATCTCTTCTTCTGTTAAGCCACTGGGGGGGGGGGGGTGTTGCACAAACTGTATGCCTGTCCAAAGACTTTTAACATTTTGTTGTTGTTTGGTTTATCCTGTAACTTGTGTATCTCTAATTTAAAATAATAAAAAGACATATTCGTTTTAAAAAAGAATCACAGCTGATGTCTATATGCTAGAGAAATCAGCAATTTCTTAAGTTTTTCTTCCTCAATTTCTGTTCAAAGCACTGGTCTCTAGGCACAACAGTGGTCTAACATTATGACTGCGGCCCTGCTCATGATGAAGAAAAAAGTATGCTTGCTTATCCTGGCATGATCTGCTTTGTTAAGGCTTTTGGAACTTGGAACACCTCTCTGATTTCAAATGCAGGAAAGTCAATAAGGCCAGCCCAGTACATCCCTAGTCACTTCAAATACTCAGAAGAGTATCCATTTTAAGTAACGCAGAGCAGCTCTCCAAGATCAGAAATGTAGACCGCTCCAGCAGTAAGCTTCAAGGCTGTCCTAATTTCTCCACTTGTTTTAACTGAACTATAGGCATTGCCAGTATCTTCTCATATCTTTTGCTTCTTTTCAACAGGTTGTTAATATTGTTTTCCTGAGAAGGGATGAAAGCATTCAGGACACACTGTGCCGATGATTTACAATACAGATATTCAGCCTCACCTACCAAGCGGATAGATTCACTCTTTCTGGATGATGATTCTCCTCTGATCTCCCTACAATGTCATTTCCTGGATCACAGAACAAAGCATGCAAAGCTCTTTGTGTACAGTGGAGACATATTTTCATAATTGCATTAGAACAAGCCCAGCAGTGGTGAATTAAAGTTGGGAGCATTATTTTCTGGGTTTCCACATCTGACAGCTGTCTGTGAAATTCACAAAATAAGCACGCCACTGATACTGTATGAGACTCCGCTTGCATTTTGATTAGTTTTGACTCGTACAGAAAGGCTTTCTGCAGCCCTTCCAGGAGCTTGGCAGTTGAGCAGGGCACAATGATACAGGTCCTTAGCCATATTTTGCTTTCATCTTCAAAATGCTCATTATGTTTCCAACGGAAGACAAGGAAATAGTTTACAGGAGGAGGAAAGGTAGAGGCAAGATAGAAAGCTTATGATTGACACCTGTTTCAGATATAAAATTATAGTTCAATGAAAGCCCAAAACAGTTCCCTTTAATAATGAATTTAGAGGAACACCAGTTCCCATATTGCTTGAAGTTTCTTTTGGTGCTGTGTGGCTTCAGACATTCCATATCAGTTTGCACAAATTATTCACCTAATTCAGCACATTATATAGGAACAGCATACACTCAAAGATTTTACAGAAAGGAAAACAAGTATAGAGCCTTGCTTGAGGGCAGACAGAACAGAGGCAGCTTGAAAGTGAAATTGGACAGTTGCACTGCCCCCCCCCCCCCAAAAAAAGTATTTCCCAGGAAGGAATAGGGGTTTCATTTTTCAGTTCAAATCATGGATTAGAACAATGGTTGATTTAATCCTGCATCCTGCTTTCCACAGACGTCAACTAGAAGGCCCAGAAAAGCACACAAAACACACAGGCACCGATGTTTCAGTTATTGCCAGCAGCAGCCGCTATTAAATTATACTGTCTCTGAATGTGGAGGTCCCATGTAGCAACCTAAGCTAGTGGACATTGCTAAGTACTGTGACAGTGAGTTCCACAATAAATTATTCTATCTGTAACAGAAAGCATGGTAACGTTGTCCTCTACAAAGGCACACTGGAAGCAGATCCTTCCAAAAATTAAAAAAATGAGGTCTGCAGGGAATTGCAACCCACTGAGGGCCTCAATCCATGGGCTGAATGTTATCCAAGACATTCTTCCAGTAGAATTGAAGTGTTTTTCAAGTAGAATTTAAAAAAGAAAACAGGCGTCATATGGAGTCTAATATGAGTTGCTTTACACCACAGAATGCTTTCTGCTCATTATAGGATGCATTTCAGAAAGGAATAATGGAAACAAAAATAAAAGGCTATAAGTATTTTTTGTAGCTGGTATGTATATGTGTGTGTGTGTGTGTGTGTGTGTGTATACACACATACACAAACACACACACACCTTATTTTTCACTCATAGTTTACATAAGCATTTTAGCTAAATTGTATTTTGAATCAGTGATAACATATTTTAGGCCACTGACCATGTGAGGAAATTCTTATTTCTCAAAAGATGACAGTATTAAGATTTCAAGTTCACGATTTTATTAAGCCCCAACAAGCTCTTTACCAGAACATGATTGAAGTGCCATGTGCAACAAAATTCAATATTTCCTGGATGATTAAGCGGATGAGTTGTGCGGATAGCTTCCGGAAGACCTAAGGACCTTCATTTTGTGCAGCTTGTAAAGGGAGTTAAGTTTGTTTTTTAGTAGTCTGGGCCTTCTTTTTTCAGCTTTTTGTAGTCCATGTTAACTGCAACAAACTAGAGACGAGAAATATATTAAGACAGGAATAATGCTTGTATAACAATAATACATCTAGTTTTCTGTGGATGTGTGATTTCATACTTTCTTACATCATAAGAGCCTGCAGTTACAGATTCATTACTATGAGCCTATTGCAATACCTTACTTTATCTCTGTTTATTTCTACAGACATGTCATTCCTGCATGGCCTGTAAGATCCAAGCTTAAAAGAAGCTTCTACTCTCCTTTAGTTCTTAATTTTAGAATTATGCAGTAAATCACTATACAATGAAAGAGCCTTTTGCAAAGGCATCCTAGTTACAGCCCCTTTAAGTAGTCTGATTTCGATGATTTAAACAGACAACATACCTCTATTGGTCAGCTGTTGCCATTGTGGGAGCTAGACAGGCAGAGGCAGTGGCACTGCAGGTGGGTGGGGCGGAGGAGGAACTGCTGCCACCATCATTCCCTAGACTAGTAGGGAGGGGAATTGGTGGGCAGGCAGAGTGATGAAAGGGAAACAGGTGGTCAGAGCAGCAGGCAGGGATTGAGCTAGACTCCTTCACAATTTTTTTACTGGTTCCTACTAGTGGAACAGCACAACACTAAATACTAGATATATTTGCCATATGTTCTAGTATCATACAATTTCATGTTGTAACTTCTAAAGAATTCTTAATAAATACTTACAAAAATCAACAAATTGTGTAACGTTTGAAAGTGTTCATTAAGCATCCTTTAGAAGTTACATCCAGAAATATTTTACACTGTTCTATTTTGTGGTTCGTATTTTATAATGTGTATCTCACTTCTGGTTTGTGTACAATCTCATGTGGCATAGACACCACCACAGTTCTGCAAAATTCAAGCCATCTGAAAGCAGAATCCACTTGAGCTCACAAAATGGAAGAAATCTTTGAATTTATTTCTACAAAAGTACTACAATGTTAGTAATGTTATGAATGTACTATTAATGGCCCTGTTCATCAGAGTGCAGACAGCTCTGTACCTAGGGTAAAACACTTTGAGCAGAATCAGAAAACTGATTTAAAAATTGCAGGCAATTAATTGCATAAGTTTTAATCAATCATATTTGCATATATCTGCACATAAAAGCTTTGAAGAAATGCACTATTTTGAGATGCTGCATGACTGTGACATGGCAGGCATACACATGAACACACACTTAGTCTTAGCATCTCTAAAACAGTTATCCTCCTATAGTTCTCAGAATAATGTTCTGCCAAGGAAGTGTTACTAAAGCATCTGAAGTTATTTTAAGTCACGTCTACATATTTATTCTTTCCACAAGCCATTATGGCTCCTTTTAGAAACACAGCTGGATGACATCTTTTATACAAAACCAAATATGGGAGAAATGAAGCTAAGATTGCCTTAACTGGTAAGCTGTTACACAAGTGCAGCTGGCTTACACTGAATCTGCTTACAAGACATTTTAGTGTGACTCCAAGTGATTCTCTCAGACAATAAAAACACAAGAAGGCTTTTTCAGATTAAACAAAATTGTTCAGGGCACAGAAGGTCTTTTGCAAAAACGGCACCTATTGAAATCAGTCAAAAATGTCTACATTTTGAGGTGCCAGATAACGTAAAAAAAATCTAAGCTAAGTTTGATCTTTCAGCTTCTGATTTCAAAGCCTCCCCCACTGCAAACAATCATGAATCAGAAAGTGGCTAGAGTTCTACTTTTACTTAGAAACATTTACAAAATAATGATTTTTTTATAGTAAAACAACAAAAATTCCAATTCAAAACCCAACTGTGAGCCTATGTGGCATTTCCCTTCTTTGGCACACATACATGATCTTAACAAAAGGTTTATTTTGGATCTTAATTTAACTAATGACTACAATAATGCAGATTTATATTTCCTTTTACTTTGAACTCCCTTAGGGGAGCGGCTGTGGCTCAATGGTAGGGCATCTGCTTGGCATGCAGAAGGTCCCAGGTTCAATCTCTAGCATCTCCAGTTAAAAGGACCAGGCAGTTGGTGATGTGAAAGACCTCTCTGCCTGAGACCTTGGAGAGGTGCTGCCAGTCTGAATAGACAAAACTGACCTGGATGGACCAATGAGTATAAGGTAGTTTCATGTGTCCAATACATTTCAACTGTCTTTGCTTCTCATTCCAGAGCGTTTACAGCTGACCCACAGCATGTTAATTCACAAACCAGAAACCAGAATTCATTCTACAGATACATGAAGCCAATATAACAGACTGGCATTAGTTTAGCTAGAAATATTTTCAGGTCAACATTCCGCCAAAGTGATATCTGTCTTTCCTAATTCAACTAATGCATTTTGCCATTTGAGGGTTCTACTTCAAAATATTTTAAACTGGTTCTATGAAACCCGATGAAGCTAAAGATAGACATGCCAGTTATAAACCAAAGCATGACATCTGATATATACTGTTTTGTCTCCAAGAGTACTTTGTCTAACCAAAATCCCACTTGTAATTTAATCTGAAGGAATGTCTGGAAACCGGTCAAGAAACTGAGCATTAATAGGCTGAAGCTAATATCAGATAAGATAGAAGGGAGATTAAATCTACTGCTCTAGGACTCAAGCATTTTACCAAAGAAGGATGCAGCCTGGGAATGTTCCTGAAAAGGCAAGCGTCAATGCAACTTCTAACAGTAATATACCAGCTACGTTCGGGGGGGGGGGGGGGAAGCTGGGATCTTGCTACTACTATGTAGCCTCTCAGATTGACTATCACAATGAATTCTACACACAGAAGATATACCACTGATATAAATTCAGCAGCTTTTACCCATGGACATTGATCTCGGGGGTAGGGGGGTGTCATGAGACAGAAAAAGCGAGGAGCTTTTCTCTATATATTCTCTCTCAATATTCCCTTTCTCTATACAGCTCTCCCAGCAACTTTGTGTAACAGACTTCTTCAAGCACATTAGTTGAGGTAAGGGGAGCAGCAATAAGCTATAATGCTACAGTAGTCACATAGGAAGAAAAGCTTCTTTTGTTTTCAAGTAAAAGTTTTTCTTTTTGGTCCAGGGTGGTCAAAGGCCTATACAATATCTAGTCACGAGCTCTGACAGAGGTTTTGCATCACTGCAACCAAAAAAAGGGAGAAAACACAACCTTACATGAGAAAGGTAATCAAAAAGGTTGAGACCAAACTGAAACATAGCTACACACATAGTGCTAATGTACAAAGTATCACATATACTTTAATTATACATTCAAAAATGCTAAAATATCATTTAAAAATCACAATCCTATGGTTCTACATATAAGTACCTATTCCCAATATAAAGACCAATGTCCAATCATAAAAATACAGGTTAAAAGGTACAATACCCATACACAAGAACCAATACCAAACACACTGTGGCTAAAAGCCTTCCTCAGTGGTAAAATTCAGACTGAGCACTCCATAAATCAAACAAAAATATACATAAAACTCATCATATACATTTACCTAACTCACACTGAGATGTTCACCCATGGAGTAAGTGCTGATAAACGCCTCAAGATGTACAATATTTCATATGCCCATGGATCTGTTTAGGCCCAATCTGCAATGCTCAAAGAGTCAACAGAGTGCTCAGGTACAATTAGAGAAGAATCAGGCTGATTCTTTTAACCTGTATTTATATGACTGTGACTGTGGTTTTTAAATGATATTTTAGCACTTTTGAATGTATAAGCAGAGATTTTGCATCATACCTTGTACTGATCATTGGGTCCCAGCTTGTTCCAAGGCTCTGGATTATTCTTCTTGTCCCAGCTACACACAGAAAGATGACAAAAGTATATCTTACAGCAACCACTACATGTTCATAAGTAAAGTTAATACAATTATGACATAACCATTAGTTAGACATGGTCCTGGAAATTCTCACTAACATAACTATGCCCTACCATCATTTATAAGCACAGAGATTTTCTGCAACCCAGGTTATAACAATGAAGCACAGTCCATTTTAAGATATCATTTAAAGTCAACATGGTATTACCACAGAAACATGAGGTTTTGGTGCTATTTAGCATGGATGGTGGCCAATACTCCCTCTATGCAGTGGAGTCTTGTGAGCAAATATTCTACTTTGTGAGCTACTGGCATTAAAGTTGTGAGCAAGCGATTTGGCTACTGCATAAATTAGTTTGCTCTGGAGCTATCCTTCCTGAGCAAAGACAAAAATGTGTGAGCTGGAGGCTAAAAAACTTTGAGCTAGCTCACACTAACTCAGCTTAGAGGGAACACTGCAGTTTGTAATGAAATGAAGAGTTATTCTTGTAACTAAATCCTGCATACTCTATAAGCTATAAACTGGTTGGAGTTCCTATTTAATCTCTGTATTTTAATTTTAATTGGTTACTTTATTTTAAACTGCATATCTGGGGGGGGGGGGAAGCCCTGAAAACCTTTTTTTTGTTGTTATTCTTTACTATGTACGATACATAACCAAATTTTACAGTTGAAGCATTACCACTGAGCTTCAAATTGAGAATGCTAATGAGGAAGTTTTATGCCACAACAGGCTACCTTCTACTGCACAATTAAATGGAAACACCACTTAAGAAATCATACTTACCAAACATCAGGATTGAAAAGAGCCAGACGCATGATGTACAAGGCTGCACCAGTTCCTCCAGCGCCAATAAACAAGAAAAGAGGATACAACTATAAGGAATAAAAAGTTGTGATGTTAAAGTAGGGGCAAATTTCAAAAGTTATGATGTATCTCGCCAATCTGTAAACCATACATTGATACACAACCGGTAACAGAATAACAATCAATGAACTTCTTGTGCTAGTCAACAACATACTAAACCTGCCAACAATTGCAAAGACAAAAAGAGTTAAGAGTAAGAGATATGAATTCTGTGGGATGCAGTACTGTTTCCACACATTTTTTTTTCTATTGGAGACCTTCCTAATCTGCTCCCATGGCAATTTTAGACATACCAAACACCTTCATACTCCTCTACAGAGGCACCCATGGGCCAGCAAATCAGCAGAGCACAAGGTCACGTATATCATTAAAACAGGGTTTCTGGCTGAAAGTTTGAAACAAAACTCAAAAGAAGCATGGGAGAGAGGAAGGTGTTGACTTCTCTCCCACGAACTCCAAGCCGTTAAAAAAAAAAAAAAATGAGGCCAGCCACCTCAGACCAGTCTGCATCTGCTGTAGAAAAATATCCCATGGAGAAAGTTATTTAATCAAGGACAGGACTGGGGTGGGGGTGGGGGGCAGCTTTCATATAGCAAACAGAGCACGAGCTTAAACGCAGCCTCTTCCTTCCATGGGTTCGAATCGAAAGAGCAGATAACGGCAGCACCGACCACCCCCTCCTGCGACGGCGTGGAAGAGGCCACTCGCGCTCCGCCGGGTTCACGACGCACCATCGCTCTGCCGTCACGTACCCCGCCCCCGAGAGAAATGAAGATGGTAGGGGGAAGAGAGGATGGGGAAATGCCCGGCAGTTTGCTTAACGACTGTCTCGAATGCGGCATTTCCAAGCCTCCTCGGAGCTCGGAGGCAACCTGCTATTCCCTCACACACAACACCCCCCCCCCCCAAGACCGCCCACTGCAGGGAAGAGTCCAGCGAACGAAGGGGCCTGCGTCGAATTGCAGCGCTTCATCAACAACCTTCCTACCCACCCCAATGAGAACAGCAGGCCTGGAGGCTCAGCTGTCCGGGGTTCACGGCCACGTACAAGGACCCCCTTCTTTATCTCCACGGGTGGCCAGAAATGAAAGGACGAAATTTATCTCGCTTTCTTTCCCCCACTTTCCCATTGGTTAGAAGGGCCTCCGCGGGGGGGGGGGGGGGGGGAATAGGGGAGATGTGCGAGAGGGCCGGCGCCCGCCTCCGCCAGCCCCAGAAACACTCACGCTTGGGTGTTTTTTAGCGTGGCTCATCATGACGCGGAACATATCGGCGAAATGTCCGAGGGCCGAACTGCCTCCTTCTCTTCTACCTCACGTCGTCTCTGCTGTTCTTGAGAGAAGCGCAAAGTCACTTGAGGACCCCACAAGCCTTTTCCGAGGGCCTGCTGTGGTTGTCCACAGTAGCGCCTTGTAAGCGTTCTCCGTTAGGAAAGCACTTGCCGCCCTGACTCGCGCGCTCAAACAAATGATGTTAATGGCGCGAGGAGTTCGATTTGAGATGTTTATTTCTAATTTGTCCTTATAAGCCGCTGTTCCCCTCACTCCGCGCACAAGAAACAGGCAACAGGTTAGACACTGCAAAGGACTACCGCGACAGGGGAATAACGCATGTGCGAGTTTGAACGGGTAAACAAGGGGGGAGGCGGTGTTGCTTCAGCGTTGCGCTTGTGCGAATTACAGCCCTGAGCACTTCCAGATGGATGCCAGACTTCGTGTTTAAAATGCTGCAGGACTCCTGCTTCCCTTTTCTGTTACTGACTGGCAAAATGTATTCCCATGTAAAATCTTTTGACGCATGAAAGCGTATACTAAAATCAGTTTTGTTCATCGTCAAGGTGCCACGACGGGACTCGAGTACAGTAGGTGTCACACTCCTCTTGCCTCAAGAAGCGTCGCCTGAGTCCAAAATACCAGAGTTTTGTGGTACCTTAAAGACTACCGACTTTATTGTAGCACAAGAAGCTTTTGTGAGCCAGTGCCCACCCCACCTTGTCGGATGCATGACGTATTATATGCAGATAGTAGGGAGTTCAATGGAGATTTCAGCATTGCTGAGCGATAGCAGCTTTCCAGTGTGTTTCCTAGTGTCCGTCCCCCACAGCAGCCTCTGATCCGGAGCCAGAGTACATAATACTCCTGCCCTCCTCATTGCCCAGGCGTTTTGAAACCCAGTGCATCTGTGCGTATTCAATAAAGTTAAAGTTTTCCCTTGCTTGAAAGCAAGTCGAATCCGACTCTAGGGGACAGTGCTTATCTCTGTTTCCAAGCCAACGAGCCAGCGCTGTCCGAAGACTTCTTTGTGGTCATGTGGCCGGAATGACTAGATGCCGAGGTGCATGGAACACTGTTACCTTCCCACCAAAGCAGTACCTATTTATCTACTTGCAATTTCTTGATTTCGAACTGCTAGGTTGGCAGGAGTTGGGACCAGAGATGGGAGCTCACTCTGTCACGCGGCACTCAGGTCTCGAACTGCCAAACTACCAATCTTCCAGTCTGCAGTTCAGTGTCTTAACCACTAAGCCCCAAATTCTTGCGCTTTGTGAGAAATTCTACTGAACACAGCTTGCCGTGCTATATGAGAAGGTATCTCAGAAATGAGAAAGGAAGGAGCATGAGCTGCTCCAGCTCCTGATGACTGATTGGAGGCTGGACAGATTGGTTGGAGATACCTTGGGCAGCCATGAAATTAAAAGACCTGCTTCTTGGGAGGAAAGCTATGGCAAACCTAGCATAATAAAAAGTAGAGACATCACCCTGCCAACAAAAGTCCATTCTCAGTAGTAATTTATGTTTCCCCACATGGAGCTGGAAACCCCACATACACACACACACACCCGCCACCAGTGGTTTGGGAAATACCTGGAGATTTAGGGGGGGGTGGAGCCTGGGGAGGGCAGGGTTTGGTGAGAGGAGGGACTCTAGAGATCAGTTAAAATATTGGGAGATCTCCAGGTGCTGCCTGGAAGCTGGCAACCCTAGGGTGGAGCCTGGGGAGGAAAAGGGACCTCAGTTGGGTATAATATAGCGTACACCCTGCAGAGCATCCATTTTCTCCAGGGGAACTGATCTTGGTAGTCTGGAGATGAGCTGTAATTCAGGGAGATCCTGCGGTTCCACTTGGAGGCTGGCATTGCTAGTTTTGGAGGAAATTATCTGTCCTTGGAGGAGACTGCTTGGATTTGAAAGGGCATAGTCCTTATCATCTCCAAGGCCAGAAGATGGAAGGATAACAAGTAGCTTCTCATGAGAACCTGCTGTCTGTGCAAAGGGAAGGGGCAAACCAGAGGGGATGAAATCATCTTCTAGAGCAGGGGTGTCAAACATGCAGCCCGGGGGCCATATCAGGCCCCCAGAGGACTTCTATCAGGCCCGTACTGGAACTGGCCATCTGCTTCCAATTCTGTTGCTGCTGCATCACAACTTGCTTTGCCAGACTCTCTCAGTTCCTCAACCATTTCATGTTTTCCCCTGGGTCCTAGACTCTCAACTCTGAGCATGAGATTTCTGTGGCGAATGCCAGAAAATCAAAAGTAGGTTTGCAGCTTACAGATACACACCTGAACAGCATA
The DNA here is from genome assembly GCA_029233225.1 of Lepidodactylus listeri. Lineage (NCBI taxonomy): Eukaryota > Metazoa > Chordata > Lepidosauria > Squamata > Gekkonidae > Lepidodactylus > Lepidodactylus listeri. Next base: position 39,682,497 of record JARCFY010000012.1, read on the forward strand.
CTCAAGATTGCAACAGCACAGACATTTTGATGTAATCATTCAGAGGAAGAGGTGTCAGTTATCAGATACTGTTAAATAAACAAAATATTGCAAGATTGCTAATGTTTTACACATGTTTTTAAGTAAAAAAAAAGCTTTTGTGTTTGTGTCCTTTATAAAGTTTATCTCCACTACCTGGCATTACATTTTATGACACACATGGTCCGGCCCAACAAGGTCTCATTTATGTCAGATCCAGCCCTCATAATGAATGAGTTCAACACCCCTGTTTTAGAGGTTTCTCCTAGAAACTGTTCTAATTGGATGTCATCCTCACCTGATGTTGCTGGGCCAAAAACTAGGGCTATTTTTGGGCAGGAATGCTCAGGAATGGAGTTCCGCCTGGCTTCCAAGTTGGCCACGCCTACAGCTCCCCCCCCCCAGGTTCCCTAGGCGCCTCGCAAGCCACAAGGCTCCTGGGGCAGCCAAGCCAATCCAGGGCGCCTGGGAAAGCCAATCCAAAAGTGCTTTCCTTCCCTTGGGTTCCCCATGTGCCCCGCAAGCTGTGGGGCACCTTGGGAAGTCAATTCTGGGAGGGAGCTGTGCTGTCACGGGTGTGGCCTAATATGCTAATGTGTTTCTGCTGTTGGGTGTGGCCTATTATGTTAATGAGTTCCTGCTGGGCTTTTTCTACCAAAAAAGCCCTGCCAAAAACTATAATTCAGCTAAGGCCCTTAAGGAAACTGACTAGCTTGGAGTTTGATGGATTAGAGGCCAAAACTACTACATGCAATTGCTAGTAATGTAGAGAACGCCTGAGCTTTGGCCTGTGACTTTGGAAATTAAGGTCTGTGTCATCTCATGCAGATTCTGCAGAGTAATGTTAGACCAGAGGCACTGCCTTATTCAAGGGTAGCTCCAACAGCAGAGGCAGCCCACTTCTAACCTGAACCTGAGACCCACAAACTCAGGCCAAGGAAGACACTCTTGGTTTGAACCACAGAGCTAGCCCAAAAAGCTCAGCAAAAAAGATTTTCAATTTCAGGTTTTACACAAGGCAGCCTTCCAAACAATCTCCAATCTTTGGCCTCCACCCAGCAAAGGTATGTATATGAAACAATGCCAAATTCCACCAGGTACAGATCTGCATTTCCATTAAGCTATTCAGTAGCCACCTGGCAACTCTGCATGTAGTTTCCAACTCTGCATGTAGTCCCTTTTGTGACTCCTATACCTATGTGAAAAATATCTCCCCACAGGATACCAAGATAACTAATCAAACATTCAAATTATTAACAGTCCTTCCTGGCATCTACCAGGGACCCATTTCCCACCTTTTGTTTAAATCTGGGAACCTATTCAACCTGCCCTGGCAGGACCATCAGTAGTCCTCAAACCCATTCAGCAAGCTCCAGTAATCCAAACTCTGCTCTATGAAACCTCATTGGTCACATCTAGGTCTTTACCTCCTGGCATCACACTCCCTGGGACTCATCACTGGTCCAGGTAATCTTTTGTCTTCATCTGGGACAAGCCCCTCAAGGCCTACCATTGGTACACATAGTTTTCCCATATCTATATCCTCCAAAACACATGGCCTGAGAGTGTGTGTCTGCCTGGATGCCAACTGGCAGGTCACCCCCAAACTGTTTTGGGCACAATCCCTTCTCCACGGACTTCTGCACATCTTGAAAGGTAGTTATTACTCCATCAATGCTTCGCCCTCTTTCGTCTCTGATCTCTTAAGATCACTTCAACACTTTATTTTAAAGTTCGTGTGTGTGTGATATTTTTATTGATTAGCGAAATGTATTAGGGATATTTTCTTAATAAATGTCATAAAATATATTTCCTTTCTGTTGTCTGTGCCGCTCCAAGAGGTTCTGACTCTGGAGAATGATCCCTAGTTTGTGCACCTATTAAGCAAATGGTCTCTTAGCTAATTTCCCCATCATAACTAAAACAGAGACCTAGATGTTGGGGCTAACAGTATTAGACAATTGAACTAGCTTTTCTTGTTTTATTTCTGTTTGATTGTAGAGTAATGTGTTGCTAGTAGAATAAATCTTTATTTGCCAGAATTAAATAAACTTCATAAAATATTTTTTTAAATAAACATACCCTGGCTACTTGTGTGCAGAAAGCACTGGGGACCCACAGGGTTCAGCCTTTGGACTTGACAGGGGCCTTGTACATATAGAGAGAATTTTCTTGGATGTATCCAATGTTTTCTAGTGATACCTCTCACTTTTATCCCAAATGAGACCAAAAGGGGGGGGAAACCTTCAAAAGATAGCTAGGAAGTATGGTTGCCTATTGCCTGGATAGAAAAAAACATTGTCTTTAATAGAAGTTTAATGTGATATTATTTATCTCCATACTGTAAAATGCTTCAGCTGCACATTAAGCCTTAAAGGGACAACATTTTTTCATGTGCCTGTTGCCAGTCCTTCTAAGAAGTCCTGTCTCTAGATGGTGAATGGAGGCACACTTCTTGGACTGGCATCCCTAAAATATTGGTGCCTAAAGCAACTGTTGGGGACTGTGGGATATGCTGTTCTATCTCCCTGTCCTTGCTTCTGTAAAAACACATATTCAGTCTGTTAATCAAATCCTCACTGTTTGTTCCTGTTCATTCCCATTAGTATGTGTTTCAGATTGCCTGTCAAGGAGGGGTTGTGATTCAGAGGGAGAGCCTTTGCTTTGCATGCAGAAGGTTCCAGGTTCAATTCTTGGCATTTCCACTTGAAAGTACCAGGTGGTAGGTGATATGAAAGGCCTGAACCTGAGACCCTGGAGAGCTGCTGCCAGTCTTGAGTAGAGAATACTGACTTTGATAGACCTAGGATTTGATTCAATATAAGGCAATTTCATGTGTGTTCACTTCACAGTTTTTCCCACTTAAAACGTCTGATATTTACAGTGCAATCCTAAACAGGGGGGAGAGGGGGGAATGACGCACCAGAGGGGGGTGATGTCATATAGATGTTAAAGGAGGGGTAGAACTCTGCTTATAGACCTTCATCTTGAGCAATCCCCCATCTCAGTCATGAGCTGGATGCCAATAGGACAGGAGTCCAGCAGAAGTCCGGGACAGTCTGAGGTTAAGCTGAATCAGGAACGAGTTGCCAAGTCCAAAACACTAAGCCAAAAGCAGAGTCAGTCCAAACCAGGGTCAAAGAGGGAAACTCACGAGTAGGCCAGTCCAGGGAGTCAACAGAGCCAAAGTCAAACAAAGGGGAATCACAAGCCAGAGGGCCCAGAATCAAGTTAGCTATCATGAGCCGAACGGGTGCAGAGCTTAGCCAAGAAGACTTGTTGCTAGCACAAGTTGGTAGTCTCTGTGCTGTGCCTAAATACCCAGCCACTTCCTGTGCCTGTTAGCAGCTGGCAGAGAGGTCCCGGCTCCTTCTAGAACTCAGGACTTAGTGATCTGCGACCACGCATGCGTGCCTCTTTTCTTCTTGCAGCTAAGTCTTGCCTGCATTGGGACCTTAGACGTTCCACCCGAGGAGGTGAATCAGGTGGGCTTGAGCTTAGCTGTGGCTCAGCTGCTGCAGGGACCAAACCCTGGGAGGTGCTTGCTTGAGCCTCATCTGGCTCAGGTGGAGGCTCCTCTGGAGCTGGGAGCTGATCCTCCACCTCACTTAGGTCTGCAGGAGGCAGATACTCAGAAGTACTCATGACAATCCTTTATGGCATAGAGGTGGGGGCCTGAAAGGACTATATAACCTCCAGCCTGGAATCAATTCAAAACTTATTCATTAGATGTCTCCTTGCCTTGCCCAAGGGGACCTCTGCAGCCCTAATGAGGGCAGAACTTGGTATGTCCTCAGTTAGGGTCCACATCTACCTTGCTTTACTCAGATCCTTGAATAAAGGTAATATTGCCAGTACCAACATATTTAGTAAACAATGCTTTCAACTAATGTCAGGTAGAGATACATCCTGGTCTACATATTACAACATACTTGCCTATTATTCCATCCCAAACAATTTGTTGGGGGTTCTTAATATTGACACCAACTTACGAAACTGGATCTATAGATATGACACCTTATTGGACAGTTTTACAATCTCTAGCTCTAAATTCTCCCCTTGGTTTAAGTTATTCAAAAAAGATCACAATAGATCTTCTTATTTAGTAAATATTACATCTCAAAATCTCAGAAAGGCACTAACTTCCTTACGCTTTCAGACAATGCCAGCAACTCTACTCATGGGGAAAAAGTCTCGAACACCGCTGGCTTTATGTTCTGCTATGTGCGGTGCCTCAGTCCCAGAGGACATTCTTCACTATGTATTATTTTGTCCTATATATACAGCAGCTAGATCTAAATATCTTGATAATCTGCTAATAGGACAAAAATTTTCCCCTGATGTTAACAAGCTGGTCTTTCTATTACCTGACAATGATATAGTCAGTCATAGAGTGTCTCTTTTTGCCTTGGCTGCCAAAAAAATCAGGGCTAAGACTGCAGCTTCAGGAAATTAATTTTTTACGATTAACCAGATTTATTACCTTACAGTTTTACTGTTTATAACATTAATAGTTGGTCTGTATTTAACTGTATTTTTAATCACTGTTTTATCCATGTATGATTAGAATTATTTTCTTTTTTTCTATCCTAATTCTGTATTGTGACAGCCTTTGGCTACATACAATAAATTCTTCTGGTTCTCTGGTACTTTGCTTATGATTGCAATGCAGATATCTAAAAACATACTTAGAAACAAACCCCTAATTAAAAAAAAAACAAAAAACTTTAAAATAAGCTTGGAGAAGGAAGAATTTTGACTTTTTAATTTGCACAGGTGAGATGGCCATCAGGGCTGAGCCAGTGCAGCCTTTTCTAAAAAGAGGGAAAGAACTTTATGTTTATCAAAAGTCTGATTAATTATTACTGTGGAAATCCATCTTCTGCTGGGGAAAAAAGGAAGAAAGGTCTAGAAAGAGTGTGCACACGTACTGTATCTGCACTGAGTATCATGCTTCCACAGTAGGCTTATAGCCTATTGATGCAATCACTCTGTACTTAGCTTGGCCATAAGGAGCTTCAGATCATGAGTGGCAGCCCTCATGAAGATAGTTTTAACTGGACACGTGAACACACCACATGCCTGCAGACCCAATGATGCTTGTGAATAACTGTGTCTCTGATGCAAAGCACAGTTTGTGGAGTTCCACTATTAATAAAGGAATTTACATATGAATAGTGCGTGTTTTAGGCCCACAGCTTCAGTGTGCCAAAATTATTCATCAATACAGTTAGATGTAATAAGGCGTACAAAAGCAGGTGGCAAGTTGGTTCAATCAGATAGCTTTATGGTTTCACTGATAAAGAGCATGTGATGGGGACAGAGTAGGGAAATCTGAAAGAAATTACCAGGGTTACAATCTTCATTCTGGATTGCAGCTTTAGGAACTTTCTCTATTTTGTGTGCTCTGCCAATTACTGTGAGGAAATATTTCCTTTCTTAGCCTAATATCTTTGTTCTTAAAGACATTTCCATTTAAATGTAGACGGCTGCATTAGTACATTTCTGAGGGAAGGGATAATGAGGTGTTTTGATGTGAGCACTGAGGCCTGTCTTCCTCCTTTGAAGCATATGTACAATATGTCTGCAAAAACCACATTGTATGATTGTGTGTAATATATAGCTGTGATAAGACTTCAGAGATAGAAATTCTTATCTTCCTTTATTTGATCAGCACAGCCTAGATTGAGGTGAAAATTATGTGATAAGGGAAATACAGCATATTTTGACTCTGCGTTTTTCTTCATGGAGCAAAGACATCAAAAAGTTCCTTTGAGCACAGGGACTCATCACACAATCAAGCTCAGGGAAAGAAAAATGGGGTTAATAAAGTACTTATGTGTTACTGTGTGAAATAGTGGGTTTCTGCACTTCAGCAAAAGAAAAAAAAATCAAGAGTAAGACAGAAAGCAGATTGTTTACTTGCTCCAGAGTCTTCTCAGCCTTGAAGCTGATGGCAAGAGACCTCCTGTCTTCCACTAAACTTATCCATCTGAACAACTCTCCAGACTGTACATTGCTCCACTGATGCTGTCTCTGCCCATCTGCTTTGCCTCCCAGGGACTTGCCCCTTAAGCAACGATTCCTTCAAGCTGCCATTCTCCATTCACACAGACATGATCAAAACACACTCCTCCCCCACCAACCCCACACTGATCAAACCCTCTTAAAAACATTCCTTACATTGCTAAATGGCTTAGGCACCCATGTTTTCTCTATGGAACAAATATTGCAACAACCCACTTTAAAAAAAAAGCATTTTTTTGTCCCATTAAAAATTCCCCCCCACACACACACACACATTTACCTTCAGTCCAACTTGTCCAAGACTCTTTGGCAAATGCAGGACATATCTTAGGCTTACCAGCCTCCAGGTGGAACCTGGAGATCTCCCAAAATTACAACTGATCTCCAGGCTACAAAGATGGCAGCTTCAAAGAGTGGATTATATGTCATGCTGTACCCAAGGAGCTCCATCCACTCCCCGAATATTGCCTTATCCAGGGTCCATCCCCAAATCTCCAGGAGTTTCATAACCCAGAGTTGACAACCCCACTTCTATTATCTTTTCTAACCAGCATAACATAAAGAACATCTAAACAACCTGTAGGCTTCTTCAGAAGTCTAAAGAATCCCAGGCCATTTGCAAGTGTTGATGCCCCTAGCCATAATAAAGATTTAAAAATGACATATGAAAACAAAATAAGGCACCAAAAAAGTGAGACATAATGTGAATATTGTCTAAACTTGAGGCCCCTTTGAATGTGAGGATCAGGCCATATGGTCCTTTGTTCACCCATCCCCCCGATTGTCCCTGACCTCCAGTTTTGCAGATTTTAGGTGAAAACAATAAATCACATAGAAATAAAAGTATCATTTGCTGCATAGTGTAGGGATCAGGACTCCTGCACACATCCCAAGAAACATCAAATATCATACTGGGAATAGTGTCCTTCAGTAGGTTGGTTCCAGGACCTTAAAGGCTTTAAAGGTCGAAACTGTATCCTTTGCTAAGACTGGAAGAACATTTGTGATAAAGTGGATTAGAGAGTTAGACTAGGATCTGGGAGTCTTGGGGTCACATCTCCACTCATTAATAAAGCTTGGTGATCTTGTTTTTGTCACTCTTTCTCTGAGTTTAACCTATCTCACAGGGTTGTGGTGAGGACAAAATGGAGAAGAGAAAACAATGTATGCTGCCTTGAGCTGTGTGGAGAAAAGGCAGGACAAAAGAAAGGTACTAGATATCAAAGTTACAGGAAAACACGATGAATCTAAAACAAGCTCCTTAAAAATTATACCTGCACCATAACTTGTATGTAAATGTAAGATGGTCTCTCTATTTTTGGATGCCATACCTGTGAGAAAACCTTGTCTTGCATTTGAGTAAATACTGTAGTTAGCCAACTGTCAACCATTGAAATTCATGCCACATTGATATTACATGATTCCAGTGAAACGACCCCATAAGAAAATAGGGCAAAATATTCCACAGCAGCTGAAGCCACCAGAAACTCTTCAGTGGCAGCCATAGCCTGGTCTGAAACTGGACTGAAAAGGGTCTAAAACTGATGAGTTATCCAAGAAGACCTGGAGCTGGTCTCCTACTGTTCTCTCAAACACTTTACCTAGGAAGGGCAAATTAAAGACTATTATTTGATGCATAATTTTTCTGTAGGGATTTTTTTTTGAAGTAGCAGATGCATAACACCTCTTCGAGTGATAGAGGGAAGGTGCAGGGGTGTAGAGTTTAAAAACTCTGGGGGAGGGGGGCTGGGGGCTCTTCCATGTGCACGCGCTTTGCACACATGCCCGCTGGGACCATGTCCCCGCAGCCTCCCCCCCCCCCCCCCGCCTGACTGCTCCTGCTTCCATCCCTCCCTCCGTCTGTCCAGGGGCAAGCTGGGCATTTGCTTAGCTGGCCCCTGGACGGAGGGAGGGAGGGTTGGAGTGGCCAGGCTGGGGGGGGGGGGAGAGAGAGAGAGACGGCGACGGTGGCACTAGGAAGGGCCGAGGGAGGTGCAGAGGAGGGCGCACCGTTTTCCCGGGGGGGGGGGCTCAGTCCCCCCCGGAAAATTTTGGGGGTGGCTCGAGCCCTCGAGCCCTCGAGCCCCCCATAGTTGACGCCTATGGGAAGGTGCTCTGACTAAGATACTAAGTATCCTTAGTATCTAAGATATCTAAGATACAAAGGATTCATTGATGTGGTCTTTATGTGATTTTAGAAGCCAGGGTGGATCCAGGGCACAAGTAGTGGCCTTCACAAATCCTAGGAGTTTGTTGCCATTCATCCTGGGAACTGGATCAAAGTGGTCCATAAACAGAACAGGCAGTGTATTAAAGAGAAGAGAAAACAATGTATGCTGCCTTGAGCTGTGTGGAGAAAAGGCAGGACAAAAGAAAGGTACTAGATACCAAAGTTACAGTAATCCATTACAAAGCATATTCTTGATATTTTATCAGCAAAAAAAAAAAAACTTTGCAAAAGTAGCACAGCTAATTGTCTGGTCCTGATACAACGGAGGCTCAGTTTTAGGAGTCATCAGATGCCGTGTTTTCACAATCAACTGGGATGGTTGTGAACGATCTGATACCATAGTAGGAGGGAAGTAATATTTCTTAGCTGCTGTCACCAATGCTTTGTAGGTCTTACAGTGAGTTCTATAACATGATCTGTCCGATTCAGTATGAGTTCTCTGCCAGTGCAGTTCTAGATGTCTCCCAGCCCTTTTCTGATCACCGAGCTCAGTGGTAAACCAGGGGGCTGAGTTTTGTCCCAAGGGTGGGAGAGGTCAGTGAAGGGCAAGGAGCTTCAAATTCCATGCCTCTATTGCAATCTCAACAGAGCACATGTTTGGAATCCTAGCATTCTGAAATCCACGAGGATCCATGAGCCTCCATAGGCAGACCATTTTAACCAGGCCTCCTCTTCTGCTGGTTGTTGGAACCACATTGACCTCGTTTTTCAGTAGGTAGTGGTCAACCCCATGGTTCAGGGTGAGTCTCCAACCCTGAAATCAAACCTTCCATCAAAGATTCAGTTGAAAAGATTAGGTCCAAGGTGTGGCCTCTTTCATGTGTTGGGCCAGTTACAATGTGGGAGAGACCTAAGGCAAAGAAGCTATAAAATCCTGGGCTGGCCCCAGTGAGGTATCGTCAGCATGAATCCTGAAGTCCCTCAGAACAATGAGCCTACATGTCTCCCGCACTACATCTGACACCACCCCTGCCAATTCAGACAAGGTGCCCACTGGAGAATTAGGTGGCTGGTAAATTTAATGAGGGGCTACTCATTTAATCTGCAGATAACACCAAATTGGGAGGAGTAGCGAACACCCTGGAAGATAAAGAATTCAACGAGATCTGAACACACTGGAAAAGTAGGTGGATGTGAACAAGATTTAATTTAACAAGGATAACAGCAGAGTTCTATATCTGGGTAACAAAAATGAGAAACACAGATACTGAATGGGGGATACACTTCTGGATAGCTGTAGTGAACACTTCTGGATAGCTGAGTGAACAAGATCTTGGAGTGCAGGTGGACTGTAAACTAAATATGAGTAGTCAATGTGATGCAGCAGCAAAAAAGGCTAAGGCAGTCTTGGGGTGTATCAACAAAGGCATAACATCCAAATCGCAAGATTTCATAGTCCCCCTGTACACTGCATTGGTCAGGCTGCACCTGGAATACTGTGTGCAGTTCTGGAGGCCTCACTTCAAAAAGGATGTGGACAGAGTGGAGTGGGTGCAGAGGAGCGCAACGAGGGTGATCAGGGGCCTAGAGACCAAACCCTATGAGGAAAGGTTGACGGGCTTGGGAATGTTCAGTCTGGAGAAGAGGTTGAGGGGGGACATGATTGCTCTCTTGAAGTATTTGAAATGCCGTCACTTAGAAGACGACAGGGAGCTCTTCCTGTTGGCAGCAAAGGATAGGACTTGCAGTAATGGATTTAAATTATAGGCAGAAAGGGACCAGCTGAATATCAAGCAGCAACTGAACAAACTCTTGTCAGGGATGCTTTAGGTTGATCTTGCTTTGAACAGGGGGTTAGACTAGATGTCCTGTACAGCCCCTTTGAATTCTACAAGATGAATGCCTAATCTATCCTTAGACCCTAATGTGAGCAGCATACAGCCAATGTGGAAGTCGAAGTACTCATGGAGGATAAGAGCCATGCATCCTCCCTGAGAATTTGAATCTGGACCTTTCCACTGTGGTACTCTAACACTGGCTGTTTCTCATTTCCCTATGATAAATGCAAGAGTGGGCTAGGAGGGTCATTACCTCCCAAGGAGCCCAGCATCGCCTGGTCTGAGAGAATCCAGCTGGTGTAGAACCTACTAAAAGTCTTGCTGCAAGCACTCAGGTGAAGGTGGAAGAGATGCCATAATACCTGGAGGCAACCAGTGGCCCAAGATGATGTGTGCTGTTTTGAACTTTATGGTTTTGTCTTTCCATCTCTGCAATTGCAAACTGCCTTAGGTGTCTTAACAGAAAGACAGCACAGAAATGCCTAATGAACACACACTGATAAATAACTCAATGGGCTATAGACCATAGACCACTGAACCCCTAAGAAAAGAGTTAATTACAGTGCAATCTTATGCAGAATTACTCTAAGACCACTGAAGGAAATGAGTTTAGACTGGAATAACTCTGCATAGCATTGCACAGTTAGTATTGGGGTTTGCTGAGTTTTGTCTTGCATTTGGTCAATTCCCCCCTCCCAAAATTTGCACAGTTCACCAGTGTATTTTAAATTTAGAAGCCAATTCCTCCACTAGGGAATACAAACTCTTTCCCTGTGGGTAATCCAATTTCAAAGGTAGTAGCAGTTATTTCCTATCTGGGATGACGTATAATTCTTAAGACGACAACTAGTCTCTGAAAGACAAACCTGTGTGGAGGACACAGAGCTTCAAAAGTGAAATAAGGGAAACAAACTTCAACAACAGCTCATTTACATTATAAATAATGTAAGTTGTCAATGAAATATAATGAACCACAGCTATCTTCCATTTGACTGATCTTGCAGCCCAAACTTGAGGGTTCCCCCCTCTAAATTAAAAGTCAGAACCCAGAATTCTTTTTTTTAATTAAAAGTTACAATCATAATAATTTTATTTTGATCAGACCAGACCCCTATCTAATCTAGCATGATTTCCCAACAGATCAGGCACATAATTCCGGGAAGCACACAAGCAAGCATGAAGGCAACTACTTTCCCCTGTTGTCTGCCTCCAGCATCTAGTATTCAAAGGTACACTGCCTCTGACCACAGAGGTTTCACTCATCATGCTAACACCTGCTAGCTTAATTGATTTGGATTCTCTCTCTTGCCCTGGTCCGTCCCCCGCCCCGTACAACAATGGAAGATTATCACCGACTGGATATGCAAACTAGACTGCATGGTGGATTCCCAAACCATGCATGCGCGCATATTTCCATTAATTGCAGTATAACTTCGGCACAAAGAATCTGTTAAAAAGACTCCGGATTTTTTAAAAAGACTGGACGTGCAAACCGAATGCAGACAGTGCTAACGGCTGACGCTGCCTTTTCTTTTGAGGGTGTAGCGGTCCCGAATACGTCAGCGTATCCCAGCTGCAGTACCGCCCCTGCCGAGGCAAGGGTGGGCACAACTTCGCTTTGATCAACGCGCAGGTGCGGATCCTGCTCAGCGGAAGTTCCTCTTCTCTCCGTTTTTGGGAGGAAGGAAGTGCATCCGGGTTGCGGCTTCGCCTATTGTCTGGGTTACGGGGCTTGCTTGGGGACGCCGAAGGCGCTCTTTTCAGCCTTAGCTGAGGTTGCTGACTGGAGGGGAGCGAAGCGCCCTGCCGGGCTCAGGCTGCCATCTATGTGCCCGGGAGCGGCTGCTTGGCGCCAGCGAGTAAGTCCGGCAGCGCCTCCCCTTTCCCCTCGCCCCGGAGCCTTCGCGGTTGCCCCACCGAACGCTCCTTCTGACTGGCTCCTTCACACGGCCGGCAGCGGGAAGCTGCCCGGGCCCGCTGAGCTCCTCGGCCTCCCTCATCCAGCTTCCTCCGTGTGTGTTGCTTTCACTTCCCATCACTCGCCCGGCCCCTTTATGCTTTTGCCAGAGAGGGGTTTGTGCCGGGGAAGGGGGCTCTTTTTAAAGCATTATTGCCCCCCACCCCCACCCCGGCATTTGAGCCACACAAGGGCCACACAGCTCCTCCTTTCTCTCGGGTTAACCCGTATATTAATGTGGGAATTAAACCAGGTTTTGCGTGCGAAGGGTTCTGACTGAAGGCCCCCCCCCCCCTCGCCTCCCAGTTCCGTCCCAGTTGGGTCAGGGAGGACACACAAAAAAAATCGTATCTCTTTTTTTTCCCTCCCCGCAGTGGATCGGAGCTCGAAGAGGAGGCAGGTGAAGCCTTTGGCAGCTTCTCTGCTAGAAGCTTTAGATTATGACAGTTCAGATGACAGTGACTTTAAGGTTGGAGATGCTTCAGGTAAATGCTTCCTCTTCTCATGCATCAAAATACTCCCCCCCCCCCGTGGTATTTTTTTAAAAAATTACTTACATGTTATTGTTTTTTTTTAAATTAAGGTGGGGTTTTCCAGTATATTAAAGTGACAAGAGCCCAGGGATCTAAATGGAACAAATCTTTTAGAAATGAAATTTCAAAGTCAATCCAGTTTAGCCACTGAGGAGAGACAGGGGAAATAATTAGATTGGTATGATGTTGTAGAGCTTGAGGGGTGGCAAGTTGTTAGGTATGTAGTCAACTAAAAAATATCTCTTGATAATTCTGGTTATCTTTGCTACTTCTTTAATATACTTTTCTCCCGACATCCAACAAGAAGTTCCTATGCCTCTCTTCCCAGCCATCTTATTAATTATGATCTTTTTGTCCCATTTTTATGTCCCCCTGCCATTCTCTGAAAGCTACTGGTCTCTAAGATCATTCATTCATTGTTATCTTAGTCAGGTCTCTAACACCAAGATTAGACTTGCTCATTTTCCCTCTCTGTCCTAGTGCTCACCATTTCTAGGATTCCCATCATTTCCAATTAATTTTCTGGTCCTGTATCACTCCTTCAACTGCAGTCTTCTTTTCCATCTACTAATGTTTTATTAAAGCATCAAAGCAGTCATGTCAACAGTACAAAGGCAGCTAAAGGGTAAGGCAGTCCCCAGTGATGCACCTGTGAGAGTAGTAGCTTTGCATGGGGTCATTTCATGGGGCCCATGGCTCTTCAGCTTGTCAACCATAAAATCTAGTTAAATTGTTCTGAGCATATGGAGTTCTTGCATGTAGGAAGTACCTTTAATGTAGGAAGTACTTTACGTATCTGGATAATGTTCTTCTTGCAGTAGGTTATATGGCACTGTCATTGTCTTAAAATTTTGATCTACATAAGGGCAACTTTGGATGTGTCAAGTGACAGTCTGTTCCTTTTTTTGTACAAGTGGTGTACTCCATTAGGTATCTGTATTATCACCACAAATGTGCTGATAGTCAAATCCAGCAGCAAACTTCAAAGTAAACCACTGTCGGAATGCAACACTTTTGAAAATGAAGATATATTGCATATCACATGTCTTTTTATGTGTGGTGTGGAGCAGTATACATTTTTGTTTTAGAAAAATGCCTGTGGACATGCTAAATGTATGCCCAAAGCTATCCTAAGGTAAGCATCTCTATAAATGTTCAATCTGAACATGCAAGTTTGAGGTACAGTTGTGTATATGGATTACATACTTGAGTTAACTTTAGTGAGACTAAATTTTTTGTGTGTGTTTTTTTAAATATGATGAGCGTGAACTGGTTTAATACTTTATAGGCCTAAGTTGTGACAAATGCTCTCAGTAGGTTTTGCTTATAGAATTAAACCACATATTGTATCATCTTTAAAATGAATCTTTTTACTGGCAGGAAAAATGTAAATATAATACAGGGTATATAAACATAAAAGTAGAGTTAAATGTAAGTACTTTGTATCTGTGTACATGAGTCCTGATTAGCATGAAGAAATGATCCATCTTCATTGATTGTGTTTTGCTGGAAACCATTCTGTCAATATGTGTAACCAACAATGAAACTTCCTCAGGAAAAATACCTTTCAAGTGCATCAGGCAAATTAGATTCAAATTGTTTGAAGTCAATGACTTGTAATTTTCACTCACATTAAAGTAAGTTGGTTTTAAGTGACTCTTGAGAAGTTGTACGTCTTGGAAGTTCGTTGGAAGTAATGTTCCAATAAGCTTAAGAAAAACATACTGTCAAGTCATGACTGACTCCAGCAACCCCTTGTTCTATTAGAGGAGTAGGTGACTTGGCTAATGCCTGGTCAGGGCTGTAGCTAATTGGGGGGGGGGACCCCACAAGGCAATGCCCCTGTAAAATTTGCCCTGCCCCCTCAGTAACCGTCCTCTCCCTGCCCCCCTCACCCCCACCTCTCCTGGTTCCCTCTCTCCCCTCCTCATCCCTCCTGGGAGCCTGGGCTTGTCGAGGCTTGCCTCACCCACCTGCTGAAGGGAGAAGATCCTGTGGAGAAGGCAGGCAGGCAGGGCTCTCCTTCTCCTCTCATGGTCCCACGGTGCCTGAGAAGGTCCTGTGGTGCAGATAAGGAAAGCAGGCAGGCAGAATGGCCTGCCCTGGTGCCTCACTGTGCCTGTGCCAGGGCAGCAGGGGAGGAGCTTGCTGTCAGGTGACCAGATGTCATGTGGGCCATTCTGCCTCCCTGCCAGAGGTCAAGGGGGAGGAGAGCTCATAGGCTGCCCTGCCTGCCTGCCTCCTCCGCGCCAGGACAGTGAAGGAGAAGTAGAGGCAGGTAGGTGGCTGAGGAGCTAGTTCTGGGTGATGTCAGAAGTGATGTCACCACGTTGGGGGCACAAGGGCGCATGCCCACCACTGAAAAGTGTCTAGCTATGGAGCTGTGCCTAGTCCTTTAGGCTTCTGTTGTCCTATGTACAACTGCCTAAAGGGGTCCACTCCTGGAAGCTTAGAGTGTTGCTTGTATTTAGATATCTGGTTTTATATAGTTTTAAAACATCCAAGAAATGGGGCCTTGGGTATATAGTAGTCAGGTGTGCTTTTTGGGGTTGCTGGACAGAAGAAAAAATCTGTAATGGAGTTGGGCATTTGATCAAGGAAAAAAAAGATTTGGGCAGTTGGCTTTCGAATATGGGTCAATCGACTGTCAAACCCAAATCCATATTGGCATAAAGCTCACTGGTGCCACTGGGCCTGTCACAATCTATATTGTAGTATTTTTGAGAAATGATACAAAATATATCGAAACAGTTCAAGTTCACAGTGCACTTGATCAGAATGCATTTTCACAAAATTAGAGAAATTATATTAGAGGAAAGTTTTTGATGCAAGCTTGTTATTTAAGTGCTAGTCTCATATCTCTTTGTATAACTTTTGGTATTGCAAATAATTTTTTAAACTTCTAAAATAATAGTACGGCTTTTTTGTTATAATATGAAAATGACTCATTTGATTCATTTTAATGGATATTCAAGTTTGCCAAAAACAAATTTGCAACAAAATATTGAAGTTCACTTAGCAATTTAATTCTCCAAAACCTGAATGCAAAAAACTGATGCTCCTAATTTTGTCACTCATAATTTGTGCATAATTTTGTGTCCAGTTTAACAACATGCCTTGATTTGTATATTTCTGAAATCTTTAAATGAGGCTGGTTGCAATAAATGTAAGTATTTGGTATTTGTTTCCATAGTCAGGGTTACTTGAGGTCACCCCCCCCCCCCCCCGAATTAAATTCTCAGCCTGATTCAGGCTCATCTATTTTAAAAAAAACTCCCCAAGTAATTTACATTTGACTGCTGGAAACTTTACATACATAGCCCTCTTAAATACTGGAGAGCATCAGTCTTGTTTGTACACACTGTCACTTCATGTGACATATGTGATAGAGGCGTCTAGCTCAAGATTTTACCATGGATTCTTTGATTTGTCCTTGAACATGCAAACAGATTAAAGGTTAAATAGAGCAAAGGGTTTTTTAAATCCCGGAATGGCATTAAAAAACCTGGGAGCTGGTTGGTGACTGTGTATTGCCTCCTCTGCAAGCCATGGGGTCACTTAGTCTAGCAAACCCAGCTCTCTAGCAAACCCTGCTCTCTGCTTCTAGGAACATAGATGATGGAAGAGCGAGGGCGTCCACTGTAGAAAACTTTTATGTGAAACAATGTATAAAGGAGAGGCAGGTTAGGGTATGAAGAATGACTGGATGTTGTATTTCGTGTTTATAAAATGGACAAATATAATATTTTAGCACTTAAATGCATATGATATCAAAAGACTTTATGCCTGCTAATGCCTGGGTGTCTAGAATTGTGTGTGTGAATTATATAAATTATATTTAAACTATATATAAATACATAATTTAAAGATGAAAGATATAGGTAATTTAATATTATAAAATATGATTTAATTACTTTTATTATGATAATATTATGGAAACTAGTGAATTAGTAATAGTTAAGGTGATAGGTAATTTGTATGAAAGTTGAATATTGTACTTATATTAAAAATACAGCACTAACTTTCAAGATTAATGTCACCTGACATATGACGTTCCCCCCCCAGCTACTGTGTTTAATAGCTTTTTAAAAGTTTGATTTGCTGCCTCTAGGTATTTTAAAGGATAACTTTATTTAAATCTGGATGTTAATTGTAAGTCCTGCCTGTCAATGTGGAAAGAGCCTAATTTAATTTTCAGTAAACTTATGGACAAAGATAGTTTAGTTTTTCCTGCTCTTCAGGTGGGGTAGGCATTTTTAGTGTTGCTGTTCTTAAATCCGATCAGATTTGATATCTGTGCATCTGAACCACTTACTTCTTTAGCCCCTTCTTCAGGTTTTTTTCCATTTGGCAATATGTATATTACTTGGATACGTATGAGATTTTTTAGTTATTTATCTTACTGGACCAGAACATTGAAGTGGTAAGGGGTTTCAAATATAGACTTGGTTTATTATCCATCTGTGATTACTAGTGAGGAAGAAGAAGAAGAGATTGGATTTATATCCCGCCCTTCACTCACTTGGAGTCTCAGAGCGGCTTACAAACTCCTTTCCCTTCCCCTCCCCACAACAGACACCCTGTGAGGTAGGTGGGGCTGAGAGAGCTCTGAGACAACTGTCCTTGAGAGAACAGCTGGTACAGAGCTATGGCTTGCCCAAGGTCATCCAGCAGGTACAAGTGGAGGAGTGGGGAATCAAACCCAGTTCTCCCAGATTAGAGTCCGCACACTTAACCACTACACCAAACTGGCTCACGTGGTGTTAATATTGACTCCTCCTGTCCCCTGACATTGTACAGACATTGCAAAGGACTCAGAGCAGGAGTGTGTACATGTGTCCTCTATTGTGGAGCTTTGGAGCAGACAGGTAGTGTTATTCTCTTACTGCTTCTGTCTGTTCTAAAGCTCAGTGTAATATGAAAACTCCTCCTCCACCAAGTTCTGGGCATGTACCAAAGGGCTGATGACAGGTCTCTCATATTGTATCAGACTTTAGAAAAGGCAAAAGTAGCACAAGAGCTTCTCATTTTTGCCTGCTTCCATGCTTAGGAAAGCATCAGGACATAGACACACACATCCTGTTGCGATAAGGAGTTTTTGATTTTGTGTGTGTGAAGTGCTGTCAAGTCACAACTGACTTATGGTGATCTCAGCAAAGGGCTTTCAAGGTGGACTTTAGAACAGGCAGATAGGGGTGTACCAGAGGACATAGGAGAAAGGAAGGAGCAGTGGATCATACTGTATGGAGGATAATAATAAGAGAATCCTGAAGTTGCTTCTTAATTACATGCAGTTTTACGTGATATGGATTTCAGAAAACTGGTGACTACATCTAGTCCTTACTGTCACAGACTAATTGTAAAAAATGTAGTGCCATGTTATGTATCAAGTGAATATTTTATAGGCTATCTGCCACCTTACAGTTGTGTCATATAAACATTTTGTTCCTGTTTTAGGCTTTCATATGCAATTTTTCTTTTTTTCCTCCTCCCTTGTTTCATGAGTAAGATGTTTAGAGTTTTTCCCATGCTGTACATTTCAAGAGTCTTTGGGGATTCACTCATGTGGAGAACATAATGTGTATGCATCTGAGCAAAGATGCATCTGTGGTCTCCTGGAAGTGGTTTTCATGATTGGAGTAGCACACTTCTCAACTTTCTAGTCTCATGGAAATTTCTCTGTGGCCATACATATGGAAGTGCCAAGCCATATATATGTTGGGAAATTCTGGGAACAGCTAGAGTATATCATGTGGAGAAAATTTTAGGTATCTGACTTGACCTAAGTTTCAAGGGCAGCAGAATATAAAAGTTCTAATCCAAAGAAAATATTTTAAAATGGGTGCTGAAACCAAACAATCATTTACATTGTTTGAAATTTTATATCATTGGTGATCTCGAAATATCTTGAAGTCAGTTAAACTTGCGATAAGTGTTTCACAATTTATTTTTATCCCACCTTTTGATTTAAAAGTTTCCCCAAGTTACTCAACACAAATATTAAAATATAGCTTACAGCTTTACACTTAGTTCTGGTTTTTTTTTTCTAAAACAAGGCAGCATAAACTATCTTAGTGGGAAAATGTTAGCATTTCCAAGAGAAAACTAGATCAAGAGAGAAACTATGCATAGATTGTGATGCTGACTATTGTGTGTTTTGGGGATGCCATACTGTCTTAGTTTGTGTGTAGGATGCTGTGCAGAATGAAACTGAGCAGTGAGTGCTGATGAGAAATAGTGGAATAACTGTGCATACCATGAGACAGTTGGAGAGTTTCAGGAAAACA
Source organism: Lepidodactylus listeri (assembly GCA_029233225.1). Lineage (NCBI taxonomy): Eukaryota > Metazoa > Chordata > Lepidosauria > Squamata > Gekkonidae > Lepidodactylus > Lepidodactylus listeri. The sequence goes on from JARCFY010000012.1 coordinate 39,701,327, forward strand.
TAATGGTTACCTGTGCTTATTTATTTGGTAAAATTAAGCTCATGAAAATAAGTGTGTAGAGTCTATCATAAGCCAAACATTTTATTGTTAAGATTGGTGGACAGTAGTAGCTTGTATTGATACTTTTATGTTTCTAAAGTGCTTGTAGTTTAAACTTTAATTGTAGTTGTAAAACCTTCGATTTAGTACAATCAAATATAATCTAAACATTATATGATATAATGTTGTCCTTAATTATGTTACTTGACAAGGATTTCGTATTGTATCCTTAAGATATATTTAATATCATAATGGCAAGTTTAAAAAAATGATTTTGTATCTCAGGGCATACATATTGAATGCTCATTGCTTAAGCCTATGCAAGGCTGTGAAAATGTTTTGTTTATCATTGATACAATCAAAATTTGAACCACCTGAATAACATTGCTGTCTGTTATATTAAAATGTAACTTGTTCTGAAATGCTCTGTGGCCAAAACATTGTAAGTTAACTTGCTTATTGACTTGTTGGAATCAGTTACTCATTTTAATGTAGCATACTGGGCTGTTTGTCTAAAATATGACTTCTTATTCATATTATGAAGTGTGATAGAGACAAAACATTATTCTACCAAATCAAACATTCTTCATCAGTAGGCTCACAACATTAAAACAGCAATGTCAAGTGAAAAAATTGGGCCAGTGAAAAATAGGCTAAGTTGCCATTAAGGGAAGAATATTTAGTTTGTCTAAGTTGGTAGCCTCAGGCCTTTAAAATTCTTTTTTTTTTTTTGGTCATTTTGTTTTGGAACACCTTTTTTAAATTTTCATATGCTCAACAGATTCTGAAGGCAGTGGACATGGCAGTGAAGATGGATCAAAGGATAGCGGAGAAGGATCCTGTAGTGAATCAGAGGAAAATGTCTTGGAGGAAGACCTGGCAGAAGGAGGAAAGATAGAGGAAGAACAGCCTAAAAGCTCAGGTGGAGAAGAGCTGCCAATAACAGAGAAAGAGGCGATTAAAACTGAAAAAAGAGACGATGATGAGGACGGAGAAGGAGAAGAGAAACCAAGAAAGAAAAAAGAGAAAGAGAGAGAAAGACCTGCTGAAACAGATGCTGGCATTGACGAGCAAACAAATGAGCCAAAAAAGTGGAACTTGAGAAGAAATCGCCCTCTGTTAGATTTTGTATCCATGGAAGAGCTAAATGACATAGATGATTATGACAGTGAGGATGACAATGACTGGCGACCAACTGCTGGAAAGAAGAAGGGGAAAAACACCCTGCGGAAAGAGGGAAGCGACGGAGATAATGAGGATGATGAAGATGATGGGAGTGGAAGTGATGAGGATGACAATGAAGAGGAAGGCAATGAGGAGGATGAGGAGGATGATAACAGCAGTGCTGCTAGTGATGGTGGATCCAAGAAGAAAAAAACGAAGGCTCTTAGCAGGAATAGTGCTGATGATGAGGAGCTGACAAATGATAGCCTGGCCCTTTCACAAAGCAAGAGCAATGAGGTAGAACAGCCAACTTTCTATAATACCTCTGATGAAAAATGGAAAATACTCTGCAGTGTGATTGTTTTGAAATTACTCCCTAAAGCTAGGCATAGTTACTGGACAGTGATCGCATTAATGAGCTGCAGAGTTATGCTAAATTCTCATTAAGATACGTTTGCATCAGCCTTTTGTCTGAATCCAGCACCCACTGAAGACAGTGGGACTCTCCTGTTGCCTTCAGTGTGTCTTGGATTGGGATTTTAGACTTCACTGCAAGCCTTTACAAGCAGTTAGCTTTTCTTCCATACACCATGCTGAACGTGAAGCAGCTAAACCTTTAGGATGAGTTGCAATAAATGCAAAACAAAGCAAAAGCCAGTGAAAGGTAAGGCAGCATGGCTGTGTAGGCTAACCATCTGACTGGTGCTAAGAACAGGGCATTTTTATTGTTATTGAAGCTGTTAAATACAACAAAATTTAGTCAGAACATACAGATTTGTTGTAAAACATGGTAGTTTTTGTGCTTTTTAAAGTTACGAGTAACAGCAAAATTAAAGAAAGATGAAATGTGGAATCTCCTTATTTGTACAGTTTTCAAACTGAGTGCTAAAGGTTGTATGCTGCAGCAAAATATATGTTTGTATTAAATAGCTAGGGTTTTTTGTGGTCTATTTGTGCCATGGAGCTTCTGAGTTATGTATACCAAGTTTTTTATTTTAGAATTTAAGCCTACATTGGTAGAAGCTGGGATACTTTGTTACTATAGTTTAATGCGGACCTATACAATTATATATTTACTTAAAGTGAGAGTGGACCCAATTTTTCATCTAACACACATCACTGTTTAAAATTCTCTAGTAGTATTGAAAAACTCATTTGGGTGCTTGCTGTGATCACCTCATGAACTTATCCTTAACTTGCTTTGTAGTGGTTTGGTGTAGTGGTTTGGAGAGTGGACTCTAATCTGGGAGAACTGGGTTTGATTCCCCACTCCTCCACATACAGCTGCTCGTGTGACCTCAGGTCAGTCACAAGTTCTTTCAGAGCTATTCTCTTATGAGCAGTGAGCAGTTCTCAAAAGAACTCTCTCAGCCCCACCTACCTAACAGGATGTCTGTTGTGGGGTGGGGGAGGGAAAGGAGTTTGTAAGCCGCTCTGAGACTCCAAGTGAAGGGCAGGGTATAAATCCAATCTCTTCTCTTTTTCTTCTTCTTTTCTCTTAAGATTTGGCTGCCAAATGTTCTCAGGCAGTGCTTAGTGGTGATGTCATTCACTAAACCTGGAAAAGTATAATTGATTTTTAAAGTGTTCCTTCACAGAGAGACATGCCCTTCTGTGGATATTTAAAAACAAAATCCGTATGCTCAGTTCTGTCACTTTAGCTTTTACGCTAAGATCTTCTAAGTCCAGTCTCCTCTCCTCTCCTCTCCTCTCCTCTCCTCTCCTCTCCTCTCCTCTCCTCTTCTCTTCTTCTTCTTCTTAATAAACACATTTGTAGACTTGAGCTTAAGTATTTCCTGCTAAGACACCAGGGCAGCCATTTAGGATCATGGTGCCATTATAGAGAGTTTGAGATATGGTGATCAGAGACATGACACAAGTAAGAAGAAGGCTGAGATGCATAGTGCCCTTCTTGGTGGTAGCAGGATTTGCCTTCAGACGTGTGTTGAGGACAGCAGTGAGATGCTTTCATTGCTGCAAGTTCACACTGCATTTCTAGTCAGTTTTAAGGTCTGACTGCTCATAATGTGAGAGATCTCAATCTATTAAAGTAGAATCCTTTGATCTCCTATATCACTATAATTTTTATGTCTTTTTGGCCTTCAGGCATACATCCTAATCAGATATCTCACATTTTGCCCCCAAACTTTGGGGCGAGTCCAAAGAAGCCGTGCAAGCATGTGAGCAATACTGAACATGTTTTTGAAGTAGTCATTGTGACATGTCTTGCCATGCTCACAAACCAGCTTTAAAAACCAAACAGGAGTCTATATGTAAACAGGAGTTGCTGCAGTGAAAACTTTAAAGGCAGCTGTGGCTGGGCATGAGAATGTTGAACATTTGCATAGGTTCTTTACACTGCAAATTACATTTGTGCTGTAAGGAATGAGGAAAATAAACACCAGAGAGATGAATTGCACTGAGTTCAATACAGTGCCTAACAGTTTTCATTCTACTAATGGCAATCAGTGCTGAATCTTGAAAAATCAGGTTTTTTTGGAGACCTGTGAGGGGTACAGCCAGCTTATCCAGTTCTCCTAACTCTCAGTCTTCATCAACTATCATAGATCCATCTTTCTTTCTTCCAGAATAGAACACTCCAATTGCTTCATATTTTTTTCTGTACTGCAATTCCCAGAGCTTTTTAATTATTAAAACTTGGAGAATTTATTTTGGTTAAACCAATTTTTGGAACTGAAACTTGGCCTGAATGGTTCAGTCTTTTCAATATGATTTATGTGTGTGTGTTTTTTTAAAAGTCCTTGGAGTTTGCTAGGTGTGTCTTGTACCCACATCTGGCCATTCCCATATTAAAGAGCTTTGTATGTGACCACTTTAATGCCCACTTTCCTACACGTTTGTTCAGAATGCCAAATGATATGTATTTCCCTTTGGTCATCAGAGACCAAAATTTAGTGTTGTGTCATGTAAAGATACTGATGTGGGGTGGGGGTTCTGGAATGTAATGTGAAACAGTTCTGTTTTGTAGCAGAGTTGAATATGTCTTGTCTTGATGACAAACACTTCACCATGTTTCCCCTGCCACATTCTTCTGATAATTCGTAAGTGAAACCCTGAAGATAGGTAATTTTTTTTACCTAACTGTACGTAGTACTGCTGATCTATGTAGTTTTTGAATGATCACTTGCCTACCTTGACCTACCATTTTATTTAGTTTTATTTAAATATTCTGATGAATAGAAGCTTGGGGATACTTGACTTTTTTCTGATAAATACATTTTCATGTCGTCATGATCAACTTGTCCCAGTGATTTCAATGGAACTTGGGGCATAATTAACATTTATGGGATGAGTATGCTCTCTTGTTTATATCTTCATTGACAACTGTTAGCAATATTTTCAGTATTGAAGGCTTCCGTTGCATTTTGCTACTGTTGTGAAACCTAAGTACGTTAGTAGTTAGGTATGAAATGCTTTCTTTATTTATCACAGTTAGTGAAGGTAAAGCCTGAGATATTTATACAGGTTAAAAATAGGCAGATATAGTCTAACGGATGAATTCCTGAAAGTTTTACTGTAGATTAATATCTTGTAAATTGTGTGGACTTATTTCAATTACTTTCTGTATTTTCTTCAACACATCTTCATTATATTTCTTAACTTTAAAAAAAATCTACTTCAAGTGATAAAGCAATACATGCCCAATGCAGAAATTAGAGGAAACCAGCCCTGTTATCCTGACCTTTCATAAGCCTAGACTCCCAGCCTCATTGTCCCTTTCTTATACTTGGACAAAGTGAACTGGGTTTCTTCTTTTTGTTTTGTTTTTTAACTTTGAGCCTAGGGGAAGTGTCAGCACATTCTGTGGTGTGTTAAAATTTCCAGGAATGGACATTCTAGAGACAGATAGGGTAAATCCTAACTCAAATGTTCCAGGGAGCCATTATTTACCTAGAATAGTCTTATCCCTGAAACACCGAGTACATTAATGATCAGTTGGGCATCCTTTAGGATAGGCTGCTGAAGACCAGAGTGACAAATCTGGCCTCTAAAAAGCCTTTCCACTTTATCCCTCTCTCCCTTCATGCACACGGATTTGTATGTATCTCCATTTTCCGGCAAGCTGAGATGCAGGCACCAAGCTTTTTTTAACCCTCATTTCTAAAGTATGAGTGTCTTGGTAGAGCCTCCTCCCTTAAATTACTCACTTCCACATTCAAACAAAGGCTTAGGTAGTGAGCAGCTGAGATGCCCATAAGCAGAATTTTCTTTTCATACTTTGGGTGAGGGGTGGGAATGGGATTGGTGTTTTAGAGTCATATGATTAAGATCCAAAGAGCTACTTAGCTTCATGCAAGCCACTTGTACTACCTCAAAAGAAATTTGGTAGCATTTTTTCTTTTGATGATGCTTGTGTTATAAACTGCTTGCTCAGTGGTAGAACTTGGCATTCATATGTTCTGGCTTGTTCTGATATGCTATTCTTTTGCAGCACATATTTCTCCTCTCTTACTCTTGACTGTAACCTCCTTCATAATTATACAGGAAGTAATCAGATTTTCAGTTTTAGTGTTTTCTTAAGTTTCAGGCTTTCAATAACAAACGGATGGATTTGCTGTTGATCTTTTTAGTCTTCATATATGCCATCTTTCCAGAAAATGACAAGAAATTTAATTTTGACAGCTGCTACTCCCTATTACAAACAACTCTTACCAAATCTGGCTTCAGAGCAGCAGGTTGAAGAGTCACTAGATCTCTGCAGGTGCTACTGATTTCATTTAAGAAGCTGTGGGTTAGTTGTATGTCAGTTATTATCAATCTAAGGGCAGACTTACATGACCCATTTGTAAGTTAAGCATTTACTTCATAATAAAGTCAATATATTCACATTTGCATATGACAAAATTCCATTGCATTCTGAAATCCTGATCATTACTTGCTGAGTGCAATGATAGAGAGCATGGTTGTGGTAATGTACTCTGTGGTATTCATATAAATGTACCATTGGTTGACCTACTTTTTAGTTTATAAAGCAGTTTTGCCTTATTCTCCTGTCCTTTATATTGTCGTAGCAGTATGTGATGTCATGAGTAATTATAACTGATATTAATCAAGTAAAATTCTGTCACATTGTGAAAGGGAAAAACTACCTTAAATTGTTAGCAAAAACATTCCCTTCTCTCACTTTATATAACCTTCATTCTATGGAGGGGGTATGATGGGACAATACAACCTCATGCTGCAAGAGATTTACTGAGTTAGATGGTTCCAGAACATCTAACTTTCAGATATTTGAACTTGAATCATTATTTGTTCTTGTATCCAAAAGATTAATGGCTTTTTTCAAACTGCTTGCATTTTTTAAATGGTTTTTGTATTCCAGAGGGGTAGCCAAGTTAGTTTGCTGTAACAAACAAAAGGAGTCTTGTGGAACGTTAAAGTCCAGCAAACTTATTATGGTGGTTTTGTGGCATTGTGACATGAAGTAGTCTCTAGCCCACAAAAGCGTATGCTGCTTAAGATGTCGTAAGAATCTGTTGTGTTCACTGTATCCATACTGGTAGCAATGATATCGTGCTGATATTTGTGGGAAAAATAAGATCATTGCTAGGAAAATAGTGCTGAAGATTAGATAGTAGAGGATGAAACAACGATCGGAACCTAATATTAGTTAAGGAACCAAACCCGTGAAAAATGTGGCATAAATATGGAAACAACATATAAATCCGCAGTTACATAAATTCATGTATCAGTTAATTTGGGCTAGGATCAAAATAACTATTTTACACTATTGTATAAGACCTAGAATTGTTGATTTTTTCCCCTTTTGAACAGCTGGACACCAGCAGTGTCTCCAACTATATTTGAAACTTTATTCAGGGATTATAGCAGTTTGACTCATCCTTGAGTCATTTGGAATCCACTGTTGCTATAATAATATTGGTTGAGAACTTAAATTTTCAACTGTGTGATTTTGTAACTTTGTTTGGTTTATGACTACTACTGTGCTTTGCCCAGTTATCTGACTGCAGTGGAGTCTTTGTATTATTCTTCCAAGGAACGCGCAGTGGTATTTTAGTCTTACGACAGCCTTCTGACATCAGTTGGGAAGGAGATGGTGACATGCCTAGGGCCAATCAGTGAACTGTATGAATGGTGAAATGACAGCAAAGAGACAAATAAAATATATAGTGAAGGCAACTGTAACTCAGTGAGATAGTGCTGTGTTACTGCTGTTTCAGATGTTGGAGAGAAGTGGTGTCATTTGTTGTAGGTCAGTTTGAAGGTGTTGTGTAAGGAACATTGCAGACAGGAGACAGCAGTCATGGTGATGGAGGACCAGTCCCCAGTCCAGTTTAGAATTTGACTTCAGCTATTATCCAAAGTAATCAGAAAATAGTGTATTCTGAGTTCAGTGTCAAATTGTATAACCTTCTATGCTCTCAGTTACATAGTTTTTAGGGCGATTAGATCTAAATGCTTTCTGAAATTTGACGAACTCAGCCTTGTTGACTTTGTGCCATCCTTCTTGACCTGTCTGGTGGTAATATCAGGGAGGCCTAACTGGAGTCCTCCCTGAGAGTTCCCCTTCTTTGGGGCCTCCAGCAGGATGCTTTGACATCTGTATTGACTCAAGTGCTCAGGGAAACCTCCAGAGGGCCTGGCACCTCTTCATGGGGTAAGGAAGTGAGGTCTTATGGCCATCCCCAGACAGGCAAGGAGGAAGGCATTACATGAGAATACTTGTCTGGCTCAAATCTGAGCCAGAGAAGAATTCTTGGTATTGAAGGTAAGAATTACAAATCTGTGAAGTTTTAAAGTGAGCCTCTTAACTACAAACATTCAAAGAGTTACTAGTATTAGAAAGGTAAGACTCCAAGAGAATCTTGGTGCAAACAAAAGAAAATATTGAAATGAGTTAATATGCTGATGTGGCATAATGAAAAATCACTGAGGAAATTTATATTTTTAAAAGTATGATTTTTTGTAATAATACACCTTTGATTATAATTTATTTTCTATGTTTGTAGTACTCCATTCTCCCACAGATTGGAGGTATATGGCCCAATTTAAAAAAATGTAAATAAGGGCAATATAATACAAACAACAAATGAAAAAAAAATGACTGCATTGCAAGGTTAAGGCCAGTGTGCTCCAAATAATGTAGAACATACAGTGAGTAATTCAGTGAACTGTCTACAGTTTTAGAGACACAATGATACCTTGACATTTCCTTGTGTCTTTTTACAATTCCAAGGTCGCGGCCACTTGAATGAGATAAGCCAGACAGGAATTGACGCAAATTTGCACTGGAGCAATTTGCGCTACAGTTGCGTGATCGCATGCAACTGTGGGCGACTGTTTTTTGTGTGTATGTGGTGGGTTTCCAAGGCGCTTAAACGGGGGATCAATGAAGTGCTTCAACCGGGGAAGGGAGAATCGATGATTTGCTTAGACGGGGGGTGGGGGGGTGGGCGGGAGAAGAATCGATTATTCACCTCAACGGTGGGGGGGAGGATCGATGAATCGCATCTCCCCCTAAGGGGGCCTTAGATGATGTGCACATGGAGAAGGGGGACAAAAAATCCACATAGCGTCGGGATAGCATGTGATCACGCTACCCGTGATACCACACTTCCGCGCTGGTGCAATCAAATAGGGAAACTCCGGTTGTGAACTGCAGCAAACCATTTGCTACTGGTGTTTCACTAGTAGCTTTTTACAATGCTTCCCCACCGGATCAAAAAGGTTTGTGATGGTTTGACGACGGTTGTGGGACGTTTCCCAGATCTGCCGTTGTGATCGTGCCACTTTGATCCGATGGTGAATCGTCCCTCTTCTGTTGCAAATGGGTGCGTATGATCGCTCCCCAAGATTAAAACATACAAGGTGCAATAAAACCCCAGTAATCAGACCCTCCCCTATATGTAGCTTAACCCTTTAAAAGCTCTAAAAAATAAAACAGCCCACAGCACCTCCTAAAAACTTCTAAAACTGGTTTCTTTTTTGCCTCCTCTGGAAGCCTGATCTACAGGCCACTATTGAGCATGAATGACCTCTAGTAGATGCCAAGTGGGCCACCTTAAACAGGGGTGTAACTAGACAGTGGCAACCAGAAGACCAAAGGTGGCATACAGGGACATTTGGGGAGAGATTTGTGATACCTAGGCTTTCAGGGGCTTTACACTACAGCCAGCTCCTTGATTTAAACTCTGAAGTAAACCAGCCAATGTAGCTGTTTCAGAATAGGCAGGCTGTGTCCCCTGCATTCTCCCTCTTCCCCCCCCCCCCCCAGCAACACCAGCAGTGGCCCCAGCAACATCAGCCATACCATCTCAAATTGCTACTCCTCATCTTCTAATGTGATTTATGCCATCATGTGTCAGCAGTGCCTTTCTACCCTCTATATTGGACAAACAGGCTAGTCCCCACAACAAAGACTAAGTAGACATAAGTCTTGCTATTAGAAACCACAATATTCAAAAACTAGTGGGGGGACATTTTAACCTTCCAGGACATTCAGTTGCTGACCTAAGAGTAGCAGTTCTCTTACAAAGGAATTTCAAAGGGTGATTAGAAAGAGAGACTGCTGAATTGCAACTGATAATAAAGCTTGAGACAATGCATCCTCCTGGACTTAATCGAGACCTAGATTTTCTGTCTCATTACCAATGCTAATTTATATTTACCTACTACCCCTCTGCATAACACACCTAAATCCAATCATGCCTGCTATTGTCATTCATTTGCTGTTGTCATTTGCCTGCTGTTGTCATTCAGCATCTGAAATCATGCCACTCCCCAAGATATAAGGACAGATGGACTTACCTTCTAGCTGTATCTGAAGAAGTGAGCAGTAATTCATGGAAGTTCATAACTTGCCACAAATTTTCTTAGTCTTTAAGGTGCTGGACTCTTGCTCTTTTCTACTACTACAGACAAATTAATACAGCTACCCATCTTGATCTTTTCCCTGCTAATTGTCATGCTGCTGCATTCTGAATCAATTGTAGCTACTGGGTAGCCTTCAAGGATAGCCCAACATAGAGCATGTTACAGTAGACAAACTGTGAGGTTACAAAAGCTTGATTTGTTTGACCAGGTTGGCTAAGAAAGAGAGTTGGCAAACTAAATGAACCTGATAGAAGGCTCTCTTCTTCACTACTGCATCATCCTACTTTTCAAACAGCAATGTGGGCCCATGAGCACTGCACACCCAAGCTCTTAACCTGCTCTCCAGATGCCAACGGAGACAAATGGATCCAGCTCCTTCCAAAGCATCAGCCTTCTGGACTAGCATTACTTCTGTCTTGTCTGGACTCAGCTTCAGCTTGTTCTGCTTTAGCCACTGGACCACAGCCGCAAAGCCCTGGTTCAGAGCTGAGATGGGCACATCTAGAAGCTTAGTACTAAGCTATAGAGCTGAGTGTTATAAAAGGAGTAGCACAGATATGAAGTAAAAGCATTGTGGAAAAAAGTTAGTAAATATATCCACGTTGTGAATATGAGTTTGCAAGCACAAATTAATATATGAGTTAATGTCCTTTCCAATGTAACAAGTGCACATTTATTTTTTGATAATAGGACTCTCTGATTCTTGAGAAGTCTCAAAACTGGACCTCCCAGAAAATGGACCATATTATGATTTGCTGTGTTTGTCTTGGGGACAATAGCGAAGATGCTGATGAAATAATCCAATGTGACAACTGTGGGATAACAGTGCATGAAGGTAATTTTACTATATTGTTGATCTGCAACAAATACATTTATTTTAGTAAAATAGGAACAAGCCTAATTGTTTGTATGTGCCTTATACATGCATTTATTATTGATTTTTAATATTTGTCACCTAATATTACAATCGCTGGGTGTCCACCCATTCACATACTGTGACATTTTTGAGTAAAATATTATGTATATGAAGTTATAAGCAGTTGCCCTATTCTGAGTCAGTCCAAGGATATGCACAGGTAATGTCAACCCTGACAAACAGCTGGTTTTTCAAAATTAAATATATTGGACTGAGTGTGAGAACGGCTTCATTGTAGTGGCAAATGTAACTCTTCTAAGACAGCCTCCCTTTTGGGATGACCTTGGTCCACATCTCTGCTTGCCACGCTGTAGAGCTAGTATAACGGTGATTTACAGGTGGGCTTAGAGAACGCATGAATGGCTAGGCAGGAGTGAATACGTTGTGTGATTGGAGGGTCCCTGTTTGAACTGTCTATAACTTTTGGGTTTCACACCAGAATATCAGTTCTGACTCAGAAATCCAGCTTGGAACATGTTTAGTTCTCAATAAACAAATCACTGCTAGAGAGTGTTGTTGAGAGTAATTTTTTCCAAGAGTCTGACACTAAGGGCTTCTGAATGGGTTATCATCATGCTGGCCTGTTGTTGCTTGGTTAGCTTTCTTGTGTATAATTCTCCTGCTAAACTAAACATAAGCTGTTTATCCATGTGGAAACAAAACAATGTCATAGTACAAGATGAGTTGTAGAAAACACTTTCATGTGCATAAAGTACTGTCCTACTCACTGATGGTCTACACATACCATTTCCTGCCTTGTTTCTTTTCTGCTGTCCGAGTCATAAAGTTTGATAAACCCCAGGTGTGTAACAGATCGTTTTTCAGACTAAAGGATTCTTTAGGACTGGGTCATCTTGGGCTTAAGTGATACGAGCCTTCCTGTGAGCCAGTTTATCCCCTCCCCAGCAGAAGGGTAGCCAAGTAACACGGTGCTTACTTCCCTTCAGTTTCACTCCCCATCTTGTCCAGCTGAGAGCTAGTACCTTTGCACTGCGCTCTGCTGTGAATGTCTCTGTTTACCATATTAAAATATTTTTTGGTGGGGATTAGCTCTTAAATTCTGTTTTATAACTTTCCCTGTATATTGCCTTTTCCTTTAGGTAAACTCTTTGTATTAGTGCCTGGAATCAGTAATGAGATCAATAAGGTTGAATAAACTGGAATTTAGTTTAGAGAAGACTGAGTTGTTGATGGGGAATGATCGTGATGATCTTGTTGTTGGCCTGCTCAGGGCAGGTTGCTCTGTGCTTGAGGATCAGGCTTAACAGTTGGAGAATTTTCCTGGAACTTCCTCTCAAATAGCAACTGTTGTCCAGGAGCACTTTTTCAAATTTAGTCTGCTAGCTAGGCCTAGTTCTGGGAAATGTGACCTAGGAACCACCAGTCATTCCCTGGTAACTTCTACACAAGGCTGCTGTAGTTAGCGTTACAGGGGGTTTTCTTTGGAAAGTGTTTAGAAACTGCATATGATCTTGAATAAATCTTCTCAATTCCCACTAGCCAAAGAGCATGCAGCTCTGAAACAATTGCACTGATTACCTGTGAGTTTCCAGGTCCAATTCAAAGTGCAGGCTGTATTCTTTAAAGCCTCAGATGGTCTGGCCATTGGTTATCTGAAGGAATGCATCTTCCAATATGCCCCCCTCATATCTGAGGACATGAAAGAAACCTATTAAGGGTGCCTGCCTCATCGGGTATTGTGGATGGTGATCAGATAGAGGGCCTTCTCTATTATAGCATTTCCTTTGTCAATAGAAGCTTGGCTGGATACTTCGTTTGCTGATTAAGGTCTTCTTTTTGGAAAGGATTTTATGATCTAACTGTAACTGCTACTGACTTATGTTTTCTGTTGTCATGTGGTTCTGGTTTTATTATTGCATTTAATTATTTACATGCATTTTTATCTTTATTGTAAGCAAGTTCAAGGTGCTTTTTGTGGTTGGAATGCATGGTGTAAATGTAAGAAATTATTATGTACCATTATTGGCAAGCATATGTGTTTGGCTGAATATGTCTTCTTACCTGATTCTTTTTTATTTATTGTCATACATTTCTAAATTTATTACATTTATAAAGTATTTCAGAAATGGTAAGTAAAATATAGCCAATCCAGTTTAGAAGAAGAGGATTTAAATTGTGCAAGCATTAGTGTCTTGCATTATTTTCATTAATTTTAAAATATAGTACCAAGGTACTGTGTCTTTGAAGATTACCTGGATTGTCCTGCTTCCCTGAAGTATAACACCATCCAGATTACAGTGCACTCAGTGAAAATGAAATGCATTAATTATAGTTCCATGGTGTTTCAGCAAAATGCTTGAAAATTAAATTTAATGGAGGAAATCCATTATCTAGGATTTACTATTACCCCCACCCCCATCCCACACTGTTCCCATGTTCTGGGTGTCTTGGTTATATCTTATTGTGATTAGCAGTGCTATCCTTTGCAGAGTTCTTCCAGTCCAAGCTTATTACTTTCAACTGGCTTAGATTGGTGTATCTCTGCATAAATTTGCTCATCAAGAAATTGAACCCAGGATGATGCTCTGCAGATAGAAGCGGAGGTGTTCTGCTGTGGCTTTTGTTAAGTTCTGTGAGACAAAATAAGCCGGTTGCAACGGCAAGATTGTTGGGAAGGAGCAAAACTACCACAAAACTCTGGTCATCAGAGGGAGGATTAGCATTTACTTGGGGGGCATCCCTTAGTATGCTGCTTTATTTTCTCTACTGAATGGATGTTTCCACTCAGACAACTCAGAATGAGTAGAAGGGTAAAGGACATGGTTTTGGGGAAATGGTTTGGGGAAACTCTCCCACCTGTCCCTAATACATTGTGACAAAATCTCCACAGTATGAACCTGTTTGTGTTGATTAAAGTAGGTCCCGGTTGGTCTCGGTCTCTCTCTTTACATACAGTCAGTCACCCCAGTCATAAGAAGAAGTACTTTGCTAGTTTGGTGTAGTGGTTAAGTGTATGGTCTCTAATCTGGGAGAACCGGGTTTGATTCCTCACTGCTCCACTTGCAGCTGCTGGATGACCCTGGGCAAGCCATAGTTCTGTCAGAGCTGTTCTCAAAAGAGCAGTTCTCGAAAGCGCTCTCTCAGCCCCACCTCCCTCACAGGGTGTCTGTTGTGAGGAGTGGAAGGGAAAGGAGTTTGTAAGCCGCTCTGAGACTCCATTGAAGGGTGGGGTATAATTCTCTCCTCTCCTCTCCTCTCCTTCTTTTCTCTTAAGATTTGGCTGCCAAATGCTCTCGGACGGTGCTTAGTGATGATGTCGTTCACTAAATCTGGAAAAGTATAACTGATTTTTAAAGTGTTCCTTCACAGAGAGACATGCCCTTCTGTGGATATTTCCAGTTTTTAAAAACAAAATCCTTACGCTCAGTTCTGTCACTTTAGATAACTGCTTTTATGCTAAGATCTTCTAACTGGCTTATTATAGCAGAGCACCCCCAATTGCGATGTCAGTTCTACTGATGCACTGATTGTAGTATGTCTAAAGAAAAATGTCTGGTACATATCACAGAATGTGGCATAAACGATGGTTATTCACTTGATGGAAATTGACCTTGGATAGTTGTTATAAATTAAAGCCATGTTACAGTTTTCCTAAAATATTTTGATGTTTGCTTATTCTGATTTCCACATAATATATACTGGAGCACATGTCTGTAAGGGTTTATAATTTCGGAGCCTTGGCCTGTAGTAATAGCCACACTCTGCATACTCCTCTTTGGAGTTGACGCTTTCAGGTGCTAACCTTGTAAGATCTGTCTTCCTTTTTCCTTCAATTCTTTGAAGCCAGCCTGTTTGTTTTCAGGTGGTGTTTAATATATTAGTTAAAAACAGAATGGGATGTGTAAGGAGAATGTAGTAATCACTTTAAATATTGCAGCATTTCCTGATATATTGTGAATGAAGACTGACCACTCTGAAGTAAAGAACAATCAAGTGTGCAAATTAAGAAAAATGACTTACTGTCAGAAAGTCTAACATTGTAGCAGGCTACAGTTACACAGAATTGTAGAATATAACCCTTAATGAGTCATTTTGTAGCACCTACAAAATCTGAAAATTGCACCTTCCTTTTGCAGAAGGCGCCAGTTGCATGGTTCTAGGGAAAATGCATAGTCAGTTTCTTCTGTTGCTTTGAAATGAGAAGCTTTGTTTTCTTGTGACTGTGGAGTAAATGTTCACTCAGAACAGCTTTCTGTCTCTCCCATTATACATAGGGCTGTATATAAACAGTAGTATTATCAGAGAACCGGTATAGAGATGTTAGAGGTACACCATTGCAGCCACTTGGTAATCATAGACATTGACTTTTTTCAGTCCAGCTAATCACTGGTCAAACAGATGTGGCAGCTAATTTGGTCACATAACACAATAGATCAGAAAACTTTATGTATGTCTATGTATAGTTTTTTTGAACTAATATCCGCACACAACATCAATCTGTGTATTTATGTCTCTTGCTATTGCCAGTCCAGATTGCTTTGATGGCCAGCTGGTGGCTTAGTGGCTTATACATTTAGATGTAAACAAGTTAATTCAGCAATAAGTGTGGGTTCCTGTGGTACGATACTGCAGTTAGTCATGAAACAGAGTTAACGGGCAAAAGTTAAGGATTTATGACTACACATAACTCACCCTCACTGCAAACTGAAAATATAGTGGGTCTTCCTTTGTTCACTGCCTTAGATCTTTTTCCACTCCCCTGAAAACAGAAAAGAGAAATACTACAAATCTTCTGCTCGAACAATATACGCAGCTTAACTAAATACAATTTATGTACCTTTCAGAACAGATCTTCTGGTTCTTATAGCAGTATGTAGATGCTTTTGGTCGAGTAATAACTGTTAGTTCTCTTTAGTGTTCTGAATCTTTCCCAGGCAGACTGTATACAGCTTGTTTTGTTGTTGATATAAGGACAGAGATGTACAAAGTGCTGTTGCGTGGGCTGGGTTATGGACACCTGAGCATGTGACAGGGTGGGAAGGCAGGGTCTCCTGATTATTTGCAAGACTGCATTAAGTTCTTAAATTTGAATGTGAGTGACATCGTTTAATATACTAAGTTTCCTCTCACGACATTAGGTGGAAAAATATTTCTGTGAGTGAGCATGTGAATTGCTTTGTTATAATTTTTTTTAAAGTTCATATTCAGTTGAATTATTTTAAATGTGAGCTGTGTATTTTGCTCTTGTGTTGCTTGGGAATTCTGGTAGAAAATCATGTATGATGAGACACACTTGCTGTTCTTTGTTGTTGTCTTCTGTTCTTGCCAAGCTGCTTTTTGATATTTTTGAAAATAAAAGGTGGCTTTTGCAAGTGATTGGGGCACCCTCATATATTTATTTATTTAGACTGCTTATATGTTTCCTTTTTACCCATATGGGTCCTTAAGGTAGCTAAGAAATCTAATTTATAGTCTTCAGTTGGCTACAGACAGTCTGTAAGGGTAGCATTAATGCTACCTACCGGGGGAGGGAGTCAACAGTTTGGGGTAGCAGTTGGTTCAGCTAAGGCTGGTTGCTGCAGGAAGGCCCACCATCCCTCGACCTCAGAACTGTGGCAAGCTGACATACTGTTCCTCGTTTCCCAAGCTAGATTGTAGAACACTAATTACTGTTGGACTGGAAATGGTTTAAACACAGTTTGGGTGAAATGGAAACAAAAAAGGCTCCTTGACCCTGCTGTAAATTTTAGAGACTGTGGAACTACAGGTATTTTAAAAATTGTTTAATTTCAAACATTCATAAGATCTGTGTGGAGCCATAGCTGAAGGTTCCTCTTAAAAATAAAGGTTGGTGAGATTGCTTCCCCACCTCCCCTCTCCAAAATGCTAATTTTAAAATGAATTAAGGTTAGGCTTCTTTGCACAAGGCTTACGTGTTTAATGGACACTGGCAATTTGGAAGCACTGTGAATGAGAAAGTAGAATATACAGTGAAATCAAATTTTATCTTGTGATTTTGTACTTGAATGCCTAGATGAATAGTGCTTCTGCAAATACGTTAAAACTAATTAACCATCTCAGATACAGGGGAAATGTCAATGTTTTTATGTCTGTTGACACACACCACTCTTTCATTGGGATCCACAGCACCTCACTTATGCCGTTCATTGCATATTTGTGAGCTTGTCCTGCCACTTCCCATGATTGAACATTCTCAATGTATTACTCAGAAAGGAAGGAAACAGTACCCCCAATGTTCTTATGCTCTCTCTGTTTCCCCATCTCCTCTGGCTCCTAAATTAACTCTCTTGGCATAACCTTCCATTTTGATTAGTTTGAATTTCCTGCATTTCTAGGTTGCTATGGTGTTGATGGTGAAAGTGATTCTATTATGAGCTCTGCTTCAGAAAACTCCACTGAACCGTGGTTCTGTGATGCTTGTAAATGTGGTGTATCTCCAAGCTGTGAACTCTGTCCCAACCAAGATGGAATCTTCAAGGAGACAGATGCTGGCAGGTTAGTTTAAATGAAACACTAGTGTAATAGATCCCTGAAAGTCAGTCTGTTCCAATCTTATATACTCTGCACTGATCCCATTCTGAAGAATCATGTGTAACTTTTCTCCTCTTTGAGGAGTAACTGAGAAAATAGCAATCAAGAAACCACAGCACTTGCAAGAACTTTCTTAGGGTAACTATAGCTGTGTAAATTGATCCACAGCAGTAAATTTGTGGCTTCCAGTAGGTTTCTGAACTGTTACAAATACTAAAAACAAATTGGGGGCCTACAAGGAATCTGGGGAGAAGGGAGTAGTTTGAACCCCCTGCCCTCCCCCCCCCCCCAATTTCTCCCCCAGGTTTCTCTTTCAGGGCCTAAAGCAGTCTGTTCTCCCACCTACCCCTTTCTCAGCTGATCATCACTCTGTCCATTGCCGAGTATATTTAGTCTTAATCGAGTGAATGCAAATTGTGTGTTTGTGTGTTTTGGGGGCATCTTTTAGTTAATTTACAGGGTAATTTCTTTTGCAGTCCTGGGGGAGCTACTCAAATAGGTAGAGACTTGTCTGTTACCTTTAGGTGCCCCTTTTATACAGTTTTTGTCATCTAGACAGTGAGTAGCTCATTTTCTATTAGACATATAGGTGTTTTAATACAATAGAAAAAATCTGAAAATGACAGTAGTGCAGTAGGACTAACGGAAACATCACAAAGTAATGAACAAGCATTTGTGTTTGGCAGAACTAGGGTTGCCAACTGCCTGGAGAAAAAATGACTCTTGAATAGAGGCTTAATGGTATGCCATGAAAAGTTTCAATTGCTCATTTCCCCACATATCTGTTTAAGGGACATGATATTTTTTTCTCCAGACCTATTGGCAACCCTAGGCACAGATGGCAATCTGCTTTGTTACCTGATGGGTTAACTGTACTAACTTGGGGTGTGCAAAAAACTCCTAACAACAGTATTTTGGGGATTTGCGTATACTGAACCTGAAAAATATTGGTATTTCCCTATATTCCAGAATCCCGATACTGGTATGGTATTCAGATTAGGTAATTATTCAGGATTGCCATTTTTTTTGCTCCATTATACCCTATGGGGACCATTATAGTCAATGGTTTTGTAGGCTATAATGGAGAATCTATCTGGGGCTGGGTTATCTGGGGCTGAGGAGGTGCTATTTTTTGAGGTAAAGGCAGCAAATTTGCAGCGTAGCTGCTGGTGCCTCTCAGAACCCCCCCCCCCCCCCATTCTGTGGGACCCCGAAGAAGGTGCCCCCATCTACCATTGTTTCCAATGGAGGGGGTGAAAGGCATTTAAAGGGGTCATAGTCCTTTTAAATGCCTTCTCCAAGCCACGTGACTCCACAGTGAGTAAGCTCCGAAGGCATTTAAAGGGCTTTTAAATGCCTTCTCCAAGCTGAGAGTTCACTTCGAAGGCATTTAAAGGCACTGAGAGCCTTAAAGGGACAGAGAGCTACTCTAACTGCGGCTATCCAGTGGTCCCGAAAAATCCTGAATATTTCTGGGGGTTTTCGGGTCAGCCATTTTCAGATAGTTGAATAAAACAGCCCACTTGCCAACCAGCTGAAAAAATCTGGAAATACCAATAAAGGTTTTGGGTTTTTTGCTCGGTTTATGCCAAATACACACCACTAGTGTGTCCTAGACATAGCTTCTTTCTTCTTCCAAGTCCATTGAAGTTAATGGACTGTTCTCAAGATGGCACAGTAAATCTAAGATACATCTCGTATTCTCCATCTTGTTACAACCAGCAGTCTGTGTGGCTTTTCCATCATATCCATGAAGAATTTTGTCTCTTCCCCTTTAAAATTTTTACTGAGCTTCTAGCCTGAAGAACAGTGTTGGGAAACTGGAAATCTTGCTTTTCTACTTTGTAATAAAAGGTGTTACTAAGCCTGCCTTGGTAGGGAAGGCGGGGTATAAATCGAATAAAACAAATAAAAAATATATTACGCCACTGTTAAATCCAAATCTGTTTGGATTTTTTTTCAATAAGAGGCTTAAGTTCCTTGTCCCAAACACATAGTCTGAATAATTAAAATATGCATTTTTGACACTGTACATTTTTAATGGGATTCTGTTAACACAGTTTAGAGTTGCATATTTGAAAAAGTCAATGTGTGAATGTCATGCCCCATATCGAAACATGCCAGCCTTCTGCAGTCTGTGACCCTATATACTTGTTGTAAATGGATAAATGTTTTGGAATCTGTTTGGGGGAGTTGTAGCTTGCCATCCAGCTATTCAAGGCACAAAAGCATATTTCTGGGCCAGGTGTTAAACAAGCATTCCCAGCATAGTGCTTTCAGATTTAGTCAGTTCCATTATTCCTGTTGTTAGCACAATATCTCTGAAACTCAGCAGGACTTTCACACAGTGGTAATTCAGTATAGTTCCATTTGCCTTTTTTGTTCAGAGTATCCTGAATATACCGAAAACAGGAGTCCCAGGAATCCTAAGCCTTTCATGAATTGGTTGTATTCATGGCTTAGAGTCACCATTTTGTATTTGGCACTCTTCGAAACATTTCTTATTGAAAATCATACTGGCATTTGAAATCACAGTCAGTAGGCTGTAATTTAAGTGTTTGCATTTAAAATAACAGCACTCCAGTTTTAAGAATACTACCATCAACCGCTTATGTAACTGTCAACGTTTTGTTTTGAACAAGAAGTCAGTGTAAGAAAACAAGCTGTTTTGTAAGCTCTTAGGGCTTCATAAAAGTTGTGTTCGTGGGGTGTACATTTTTTTAAAAAATAATTTAACACTTATTTATTTATGTATTTATTTATTCACATTTATATTTCGCCCTCCCTGCAAAGGGGCTCGGGGCAGATCACAATTTACACGTAGGCCTTACGGCATTACAATAAAATAAAATAGTAATAATAATTAATTAAAACAACATTAAACAATAAAACTGTTTACATCAATATGTATATGTGCCCCCCCCCCATAAAATACTTTTATATATCCACGTGGAAGCATTTGGCAGCTCTGGCTATTAATAGAGGCATTATATAATATTGACATGGAATTCTGCAATGTGCTATCAATGTGTGCTCAGGACATAGAAGTAAGTCCTACATACAAGATTACATAGCTTTCCTTTGTCATTTAAAATTATTTGGATGTTACATTGAGTCAGTTAAATTTCTCTTTGTATGGAAAATGATTTCTCTCATCTTTCTGTATGAGAAAGAAATAGAAAACAAAATAGTAAATTTGAAACAAGTCTTGTTTTGTGCATGTTACAGCACAATCCTAAATGGTTATACCCCTCTAAGTCCAGGTCAGGGTGCTTAGAAGGGTGTAACTCTGCTTAGGATTTCAGGGTTCTGCGTGTGTATTTATGTATATATATATATCTATATTTATATCTACCTCCTTCCCTCCTTTCCAGGTATGTGTTGTATGTGTATGTGTAGTGAAATCATTTTCTTTTGCTAGATTGCAGAAATCAGCTCAAAATAAGGCCATTGTCTTTTTTTTAGCTTGGTTTTTCCTCCCCATCCCAGACATCTGTCATCTTTGCTTCAAGCAAAATGGATGAGAAAGTAACAAGAAAGATTATTCTTCTTTGATTACCCAATTTGTCTTAATTACAAGGTTCTCAAACATGTGCAGCTAAACAAATGAGCAGGAAAACATTTAGGCTTTGGTATTAAAAGCAGCTGAAGCTGCTTCAGCTGTGAACTTGACTGACTTCTGAGTATTTTAATAAAGATTCAGGATGGAGTTAGCACATAGGTGGCTAAGGAAATGAGACACTTGTGTGCCAATCATACCGAAATGGCAG
The DNA here is from genome assembly GCA_029233225.1 of Lepidodactylus listeri. Lineage (NCBI taxonomy): Eukaryota > Metazoa > Chordata > Lepidosauria > Squamata > Gekkonidae > Lepidodactylus > Lepidodactylus listeri. Next base: position 39,722,585 of record JARCFY010000012.1, read on the forward strand.
TTTAAATCTGTAATACTACAGTACTTGTGTGACATGTACTAAAACATTTTGAGAAGGTCAGTAGGAAGCAAGCAGCCAGCTGTTGGGTTTATCATAGATAAACTCCTACAGAGTGCAGCAGCATTTAATACACCAGTGGAGCATGAAAAAACTGTGCAAATTAAATTGAGAAGCAGCTGCTTGTTGAAGATGTGTATCTTTATATTGAACTGTGCTGGATGCAATGGTGGAGGATGTATTAAAACTTACTATCAAACATCTCCAGCCAAAACCTTGGCTGCTTAAAAGAAAATACAGAAGATAATGTGAAGATGGGTAACTACCCCCTCTACTCCCCCTGTTTCTCTGGCAAAATTATTCTCTGTGCCACGCATTGGTGTCATTTCATAAGAAAGGAAATGCCCCTAGATTTCCAGAACTATGAACAACCTCTGTTAAGGTTATGGGCCTGATTTGTTGATCTTTTATATATGTTCTGGATTCATGGGTGGATTGCCTGGTATTTCACTGTTTGTTGCCTAAAACAATTTCAAAATGTTACCTGAAGTGTGATACTTCAAATGAAGAGGGCATATGTAATTAGGTGGGTATATAATATATACAAGTGTGTGTGTATATATGTGTGTGTAGAAGAAAGAACAAGATTGTACTTTTAGACTCCTCAATAACATACAAATAAGGAATTATAAAAATAGAAGTAGGTATGCACAAGCTGTTTTCACCCGTGAAATGTCCTTTCCCATAAAGTTCACCTGATCCCTTCTCTCTTTTAGGTGTCAGGCCAAAACATGTCTTTTTATCTAGACTTTTAACTAAGGGTTCTGTCTTTCAAATTGTTTTTTCAGTCATCTTCTGATCTGAGGGATGTTTCACAAAGATCATTCCATGCTGTTTTTATGCTGTGGCCATGTTTTTCTTGGCTCATTTGTTCTAATGAGTTTTATGCCATTTTATGATTTTATCACATTTTCTTTGTGAGCTGCCTTGAGAAGGCAGTGTATAAAATTTCCAAATAAATAAAATCGAGAACAGAATATATGTAATTAGTTCAGTGTAGGCTTTTTATGATGAGGCACCACACTTAACAGCCGTACACCCTGATCCAAAGTAGCAGGCACCAAGCAGCTGAGCTGCACACATGGAAGTCTTGTCGAGTGGCCATTGTAAAGGGGAGGAAGAATTGGAGGGGGGGGGGGGGGCGGGGATGCTAATTCCAGTGATCCTCCCAAACACCTAAGCAGTGGATTATTAACCACTTAGTTTTCAGATAGTATCTGTTTCCACACACTATTCTACATTCAGAAGTATGGTTTTATGTACCAAGCATCCTGAATTGGGTCAGTGTAGCCCTGTCCAGGAGTTCCCGAGCTCTCTTTAGCTGAATTTGTGATCATTTTTTGTTTGTAATAGATTACTATAATAAATACTGATGCTTTCTTCTTAAAGGAACTTTTAGCTCCTCAAGAACATATTCTCTCCTATTTATTTGTGGGTTTTATATCTATCTATCTGTCGCTGTTCTATACTGAATTAGACCACAGTTCAGTATTGTCTACCCTGACTGGCTGCATTTTCCAGAATATTTCTGTGTTTTCCTCATCCCCTAGTGCTCAAAATCCTTTTAACTAAAGATGTTAGAGATTTAACCCGAGACTTTCGACGGTGCTCAGCCATTGCTTCTTCGATTTTTCTTGGGCCATCTGTATTTGTTTCCAAATTGTGAATTTTAATATAAATGCTAAAATATAAAGTGATTCTTTCATCACTTGAGCACTCTGTTCTTGTCCGTCCTTATTTTAGTTTTCACAAGTGAGCATGATACTTCTGACTACTATGTCACTGTTCTTTTTTAAATACGAGAACAGTATTCCTCTGATCTGTATCCTTGTTCTGCTGAAGATACAGTAAAATAATTTCCTCTTTTCTTATAGGTGGGTCCATATTGTTTGTGCCCTCTATGTTCCAGGAGTAGCATTTGGAGATATTGACAAACTGAGACCAGTAACACTTACAGAAATGAACTATTCCAAATATGGAGCAAAGGTAGAGTTAAGTGCTAAGTTATATATTGTAGGCAAAATTCAGTGTTGCTTGTTTTTGTGTTTCCTTTAGCTTTCTTTGTAGCAGAAGACTCAAAATTTTATAACATTAGGAATAGCATGCATTTTTTTCATGAACCTTTGTTGGATGGGCTCTGAAACCATACAAATTGTTGAACGTGCCTAAGGCATCTCTACTTGTGTTCGTAGCCAAAGCCCAGTGTTGAAAGGTACTACAAGTAGGGCAGTCTTGATCAAGGGTAAGGCAGTTCAACTAATTATGCATGGTGAAAGGTTTCAAAGCAGTTTCTATTTGTGGTGTACTTTATTTAGAAAATTTTAATCTCACTTTTCTCCCACAGTGGGGTCTCAGAGAGGCATACAAAATGAAATACTCATAAAAGTAGCATTTATAACCCACCTCAGACTTCTAGCAGGTAACGAACCACACTGATGTCCCAAGTTGGTGATGGTTCTGCCAGGATGGCTGGTTTTAGACTATAAATTGCCTGCAGAATGGGTGGGACGAATGCTTGACCAGCTGTTACTCAGCTGGCTTCGACATTCTCAGTTCCCTAGCTCTGTGCAGCTCTGGCCCATGGCCAGGCTTTAAACTACCTGCAGAAATATTTGAAATACTTGCATTGAGTGAATTCTTGAGAGGTCTCGCCTTTGCCTCTTGACAGCAGTTTTCCTACACTTAGACTCCATTTGATACATTTTTCACATTTGACATCCTCCATCATACTTTCGCTTTTGAGTTGAACTTGAGCCTTCATGTAGCTTATCAGATTTCCTAAAACAATGTTTTGAAAAACATCAGCATAAACATGTAGTCTTCCCTCTATCTGTGGCCTTCTTATGTATTATAAAAACCAACTCTAACATTTGTATAGTATTTTTAATATAAAAACTGTTGTTAAAGATAGGAAATAGCTGTAGTTTTCCTATTTCTTGCTTGTCTCTTCTGTTGTAAGCTGCTTAGGGAGATTCTTGTTTTCTTACTTGTGGGTTTCTTGATTCTTGTGGGTTTTAGACACTATATAAACAATGTTCAGACTTAAGTCTATTTTTTTGTAATAACTGACTTTTGATCTGTGGCAGGAATGTAGTTTCTGTGAAGATCCACGTTTTGCCAGAACTGGTGTTTGCATTAGTTGTGATGCTGGGATGTGCAGAGCTTATTTCCATGTGACTTGTGCTCAGAAAGAAGGCTTGTTGTCTGAAGCTGCTGCCGAGGAGGTGAGATTTCATTAAAGAAAAAAAGCCTAGCAAGTGATCTACAGCACAAAAAATTTAGTTGGTTTCTGTTACCTTACCGCTAAAATCCTCTTAGATTGGCTGTAGTGATGAATAGTTTAACAAGGAGTCAAAACAGTAAAACTAATTCTGAAGTAGCTGAAGAAGTGTGCATGCACACAAAAGCTTCTGCCCAGAATAAAACTTTGGCCCCGGCCACATGAGCGAGATAAAGCAGGGGGGAAGCAAGGCTATTTGCGCCGGAGCAATTTGACCCGCATTTGCACCATCACACCTTTATGTGAAGCTGCGGGTACAACTCGCCACTGCATAATCAGATGCAACCGCGGGGGAGTTGGGGAGGTTTTTTGTCGTTTGTTACTGATTCGCTTAAACAGGGGATCGATGAATCGCATCTCCACCCTGAGGGCTTCCAATGGCAGTATGTGGTGATGTGCATACTGAGCAGGAGAAAAAAACAATGGCATGGCGTCGGAATAGCCTGATCAGACTATCCCTGACGCCACAAGTGCATGCTGGAGGGATCACACGGGGAAAGTCTGTCTGTGGCCCGCAGCAACCCGTTTGATACTGCATTTCCCCTACTGTTTTTTTACTTTGCTTCTCTGGCGGAGCAAAATGGCTTGCCGATGGGTGCGGGAGGCTTCACAGATGTGCTGTTGTGATCGCGCCCTTAAAATCTGGCTGGGAGTTGTGCCTCACGCGGCTAATTCGGTGTGCGATGGGGGCCTTTGTCTGTCTTAAAGGTGCCACTGGACTCAAACTCCATTCCAGAAAAGTAATGTATGTCTTCGGTGTAGATCAATTTTATTCATTACAGATCTACCTATTTAGAAAAGCTAAATCAGTACAACAGTGCTTCCTGTTTTTCAGTACATATCTCTGCAACCCCACCCACTCCATGTGGCTGTTACTCCATGTGGGTCCCACAAGGCAACAATCAACTTTTATGGTGTTGGAAAGAACTGTTTGAGGGGGTGGGGGCAGTAAGGGAAAGATCCACTCAGATTGCTGGATTCAAGGAATTACCATTTCTGTTTCTGACTGTCTGGAACTGTTTTCTTTGACAAACTTTCCTATGTTCCATTTTTCTTCTAAATTAGGATATTGCAGATCCTTTTTTTGCTTATTGTAAGCAGCATGCAGACAGGATGGATAGAAAATGGAAGCGCAAGAACTACTTGGCTTTACAGTCATATTGCAAAATGTCTTTGCAAGAGAGAGAAAAACAGCTCTCTCCAGAAGCTCAGGTACTGTACCAATGTCAGTGTTGCATTTAAATTCAGTACAGCATGCAAAGCCAGACTGGTGTGGTTGGAAATAAAGCCAGGATGAGTGAAAGCGGTGATTCTCAAAACACCGCAGGCTGTTTATTTTCTTGTACACAATTTAACCTAACATAAGTTCTCTGTCCATGTTACACACTTACATTTACTTCTTTCAGCTGCACAATCTGCCTCACAGCTTTTACTATTCTCCCATTAGAATAAACCCAAATTCCTAAATCCCATACCTTAGTTAGCTATTGTGAGAGATTCTTTTGGTCTGTTTTCCACTACCAAGTTAGTTCCAAGGCTATCACTGCTCTGTGCCACCCCACGCCCTGTTGCTATTGTCAGTCTTGTCTATTCCTGTCTGAGCTCAATCAGACAGCTGGGAGACTTCTTTGTAGATGCTGTGAATTTCAGAGATTCTGTAGTATCTGAGGAAGTGTGCATGCACACAAAAGCTTACACCCAGAATTAAACGTTGTTGGTCTTAAAGGTGCCACTGGACTCAGACTTTGTTCCATACTATTCACTGTGATAGAGCATATAGCTATCTGTGATTTGCCTGAGTGTTTATATATGTTTGTTTCTGGTCTTGTAAGAACTCTTTCATGCTTTACATTTTCTGGTCACAGAGAGTTAAGCATAAAGGTGGCTTTCCGCTCCCTGTACCGGTCCTTTCACAAGCAGATGTCATTCTGTGAATGGGAAGGTACGCTTATCTCAATCCCAGAATTTCACGGTCACTGTAACTGTCCTAAATCACTTTACATACATTTATTTTGTACTATAAAGAGCAGATTTTTTCCCCTACTAAAACGTTTTTGTATACATTTTAGAAATGCTGGTGGGGTTTATTAGCAAAAGTATTTTGGATTCCATTTATTTTATGTTTGTGTGTTTTTATTATGAATTGTAGGCACGAATTAATGCCAGACTACAACAATATCGTGCCAAGGCAGAACTAGCACGTACCACAAGGCCTCAGGCATGGGTTCCAAGGGAGAAACTGCCACGACCACTCACCAGCAGTGCGTCAGCAATTCGCAAACTGATGCGCAAAGCTGAATTAATGGGAATCAGTACAGACATCTTTCCAGTGGATACTTCAGATACTAGTTCCAGTGTAGATGGAAGACGAAAACATAAACAGCCAGCTCTGACAGCTGATTTTGTGAATTATTATCTTGGTAATGGTGCAAAAATACTTGTCATCCCCCCCCTCCAGTTACTTAATGGATAATCCTCTAAACTGTTTTTTTTCTGTAAATAGAGATTGCTTTAATGACACCTGTGTGTGTACACATGTATGATCTTGCAAGTTCTCTATGTGTATGTGTGTATCAGATTATTGCCCCCTAGTTCTAAAGTGAAAAATCTGCCATTGATTCAGGTGTGCAGTGCTTAAGGAGGGAATGAGAAGTTTATACACATTTTTTCTTGAAGCCTTTGATAATTAAAGATTGGAAATATTATTTAAGCATTAGTTGACTATAATGCTGCTAGTGTCTTGCAACCCTTGCTTTGTGATCAGGTGCAAGAGTAGCACTGTGCAAACCTCTTGTAATTTTATCAGGAGTTGCTCTTCCTTGCCTGTCTTATTTTTCTGATATTCAAGGAATGATCTGCTTATTAATATGAACCGTAACCTTCACGATTTGACTGTTTCAGTCAAATAAATACATTTTCTTGTACATTTTAATTAGTCCAAAGTTGGCCGAAGCAGACTGTGATAGTTACATGTATGCGGCTTTGAATACAAAAATGTGTTCCCGTACACTTGTTGCCCATACCGATTCCAGCTTTTTTTTAACCTGGCAGCCCTAAAATGTAACTACAGATAACAGTAACTTTTATTTCAGAGAGAAACATGCGCATGATCCAGATCCAGGAGAACATGGCAGAACAAAAGAAGATTAAGGATAAGCTGGAGAATGAGCAAGAAAAGCTTCATGTGGAATACAACAAGGTAAAATATTGCTTCACAGGAGGTGCAAATTGTATGCTTGGCTTAGTAAAACTCTTTTTATGGAACTGAAGTATAATTGCATCCAAAACCATTGACACATCTCCTTCCCAAACTTTGTTAGATTAAATCTTAAATTTGGATCCTGACCACAGCCTGGGAAGGAATTCACCTGTTGCAATTTGATCTCCTGTAGAGCCTCTCCCCATCTGATGTAGGAGCCTGAGCCTTGCTGTCATCACATGCTGCTGGTGTGTGCATGTGCACATGCGCAGTTAGTTACCTGGACAACTGACTTGGAAAGAGCTGTTAGTGTAAAGTAGCAACCCCCCCCCCATATCTCATTTTTGGAAAGCAGCTGAGTCTCTAGTGATCATTGAGATCACAATGATGATACTAGGAAGAACAGAAGTGGGTACTGTGAAGAGCCAAACACGGCAGATTGTATTGTTCCCATTTGCTTTCCAAAAGACACATGTGCATGAAGGTGACCCTTGATGTTGGGATTGTCAGAAATGATGATACAATTCACTGTTAAACTTACAAAGAATAACATAGTTGTCTATTTGCTTTTGTCTTGTATCAAGTGTGCAGGTGTGTGACTCTGATATGTTGATTCCCAGTGTAGAAATACTTGGCATAGCTTTACAGATGGAAATAACAGAGTGGAACTGTTGTGATGTTTCTTGACTGCCATTATAGTCTTACTGTCAGACAAAGTACTTCTGGTTCTCTCTTACTAACCAGATGGGTGCCTGTGTTTTCTTTCTGGTGCTATTGAATGGCTGATTAACTTTACTGATTTCAGTTGCATTGACATGAATGAGCAATTTTATTATTTAATTATTCGTTTGGTAAAAGGTACTTTAAGCAAAGAATGCCTCTTCCTGGATAAAAACAGCTAAACAAATTCAATGGTGTTTTCTTTTTCAGCTGTGTGAATCCTTAGAAGAACTTCAGAATATGAATGCAAAACTGCGAAATGAAGGGCAAGGAATGTGGGCTGTGCTCGGTAGAATCATTGGGCAGGTTGGTTCCCCCCCCCCCCCCCCCCCCTTCCATTCTTTCTGCCTTTCTTATGTCTTGCTGACCATATTCCTAAGAATAGCCTTTTCTGTTTGTCACTTTTTGGGGGCTGAAACGATATATTTGATAAAGTCCTGGCCTTACTCTGTAGATAATGATTTCTGATTGAAATATATCTAGAGCTCTGCATGCTACCTACTGGGAACCTGTAGCTTAATTTTGTTTTTGTATTAGCTATCTTGTTTGCAAAATTCTTTCATTTGCTGTAACTGATTGACCTGTCATTTGTGATGAAGCTAAGCCTGAAGCACAAGTTAATCTAGCTGTATTCCTCACTATTTTTTTCCCCCATTCTCACACACAATCGTCGCTTTCAAACAGCAGGTTTTAGTGGAGGGAGGTATATTGTTTTCTTGTGCTCCCTTTCCTGAATTTATTAATGGCTAAAACTGTGCATCATTGCTGTAATTATAAATTAGCTATGCAGATGAAATGTTTTCCATTTTGGGAAACACTGAGGGTCTAGGGCTTTTTCTTGATAGCGTTAATGACCATTTTGTCGATTGTGACAGGTGGATGCTGCAGCCTACTAATTATTGTACCACTTGAGTTATAAAGAGTAAAAAGATTGTAAATCTGGGGAATCAAATATTTCTATTGGACTCTATTTTCACTTATGTTTAGAGAAGGACCTGGATCTATTTTCCCAGTTTGGTGCTTGTTCCACCACCATTTCCCAAATTGAGGAATTTGTGTGTTCCAATAAGTTGCTGGCTGTATCTGAAACACTGATGAATTTCATTGGCCTTTCATTTTGTTGTACTTCTTATCTCCACTTTCACAAAGAGAGGCTTTATTCAGCACAGTTAACAGATTTCTCAAGAATGTGAATGCGTTTTACATGTCCCTCCCAATGTAAAGCAGCTCCTGGCTTTTGTGTACATCCCATAATTAGAAGCTGGACCTTAGGCCAGCTCTAACGGCATAAGTGTTCTTTTGGTTTGTGTTAACTGTTGGTTTCAAAATGTCTGCAGAAGTGTTTTTCTGCTCAAGTGTGCAGGGGTGTTTAATCCAAGTAGGTTTATAGGCCTATCAAATACGTGAGAATCTGTCTTGGTGAATAGACGTTTGCTACTAGTACTTTCCTCCCTTTAAAAAAAATGGATTTAACAATTCACAAATGTGTTTGCTGGTGCAATCATTTAATAATAATAAAAAGTAGCAGTTTCATTTGCACAGCTTGCATGACACTTTTTTCCAGTTGGCTGAACAGATGCAGGCCCACAGGGCCACTGAGAAATGACTTTGATAGATGGTTGCTGTCTGTGAAGCTAGCACACTGCAGATTAGTAGAAACCCAAAGAGAATCTCTCCTGCTTTGTGGAGAGTTTGGTCCAATAAGATAATTTTTCTAATTAACCTATGGAGCACCACTGTAGCAGGGATGCTGAGGAAAATAAACTGCTTCAGTATTCTTTTGTGAAATGTAGTGGATTTTTCTTTTTTCTTTTTCCTTTTAACCTTCTAAACCAGCTTGTCCTTGTCTGTCTCTGTTAAAGCTGCTTCTGTTAAAGGGGGAAAAGTTTAAAAGCCAGGGCTTTTTATCTCTCTCCCTTTTTTTTTTTTGCATTCAAAATATGGGAATGCAGTCTCATTTATCATAAGACTAGCTGGGGGACAAAACATACAGTGTAGTCATTTTTGCAACCTGACTAAGCAGGTTTCTCTCATAATTTTTAGCATATTGTGTGTAGCCAAATTTAACTGACTGCTGTGTGACAAACAACGGAGGATGTTACGTTACATCTCTCTCACAAATTATTCTTGTATTTCTTCAAAACCAATAGAAATTGAATATCCCGGCAATTTTACGGGCACCCAAGGAGAGAAAGCCCAGTAAAAAAGAAGGTGGAACCCAGAAGACTACAACCCTTCCAGCAGTACTTTATAGGCAAGTAGTAGGAATATGATGCAATCTGTTGACTGTAAATAGAATAAGATGTCTGTGTAAACGGAAACATTTATTTTTGAATAACAAACTGGTTTTTATGATCTTAAAGGGAGAGACTCAAAACTGGCTTTTATGTTTTTAAAGGGAGGGACTCCTTTTGTGTTTCTTTGTCCCAGGAGTCTCTGGAGCCTCTGATTCGCACCCAGTACCATGCAGTCTAAGTAAGTCTGTAGCATCTCCTAGCCTCCATTTTAAGAAAGCTTCAAACTGCAGACTTTGGGGCTCTGCCAACATGCCCTGAAATGTCCCCCCTCCCCTTTTTAGTTTTAACATAATGGCCAGCCTGATGAAGGGTTCTGGGGTGATCTTAAGCTTGTGCATTCCTGCCTTGTCATATTTTGGTTGGTCCTAATAAAATGTATTGCGCTACAGCTGCTTTGGATACTTTCCATGAACCGACACAGCTACATATAGTTTTTAAATATAAATTGTTCATCTTTTGTCTTTATTTCTAGGTACAATTGCAGTGCGCTGTCTAACTCTGTTTTTTAAATTAAAAAAAGCACATAATTATAATGTTAGAATAAGGATATTAATACTGAGTTTTCTCCATCCATTGGCAGCACTTCAAAAGAAAGTTCCCTTCTATATACTGTATTGGAATTTTTTGTGATTGGAAGTCCTCCACAATATAAGTTTTGGACTTCAGTTTGGTTCAGAAAACAACTGAACACAATGACTGTGGACTTGTGCTTTGTACACTGGGAGTTATTATATAAAATATTTAATATTTTAAGTTTAATATTCATTTTCCAGTTGGAAGTTCATTATGTTACTGATGTTAATTAAATGTATTTGTTGCTCAACCTTTTCTTTTCACCATTTATCATTATGTCACTAAAAACCCTAAGCCATTTTTTAAAAATGTAAGAAATTTCTTGCTTGATCAGGTCAGAGCATATTTTATGCCATCATTGTGTCTCCAACAGTAGCTTTCCAAATACTCTTGGGAAGCTCTCAAACAGAGTGTGGTAATGATGGGCATTTCCTATTATTCCAGCATCTGATTATCAGAAATTTACTGCTTGCAGACATGGAGGTTCCATTTAATTGTCATTACTAATAGCCATTGATGTACCTGTCCTTCATGGTTTTGACTGATCCTTTTCAAAAAGCCATCTAAGCTTGTGGCCTCCACCACATCTAATGGTAATGAATCCCTCATATTAATTCTGCATGGTATAAAGAAATACTTCATTTTTAAAATTATGCCTGTCTGCTTAAGTCCAAGACCAAAGATGGTTTCCATCACCACTGTTGTTCTTATGTTTGCTTGGATTTTTAAGCTGTGACTTGAAATGATCGTTCACTATCTCTCACTAATTGAAAATAATAATAGAATTGATCATGGTGCACCTCTTGCAATATGGAGAGAGTTTACTAATTAAATTGCATTTATCCTCACAGCAAAGTAAGTGAATGCTATTATTTTTATAGAGGAGGACTGGAAAATGAGTTCTTCAGAGCTGTTTAGGGTTAAATTGAGGTCTCCCACATGTCAGGCCAGCACTTTTTCTGCAGGACTAAACTGACCTCATTGGGAACTTAAAGAAAATGCTTGAAGCAAATCAGTGTATCAAAAGTCACAAACAGCCATCAGACATGTAGTGGAAATATTAACCATGTAAACGTTGAGATAATTCAGTAAAGTATGTGCATTGTCTCAAATGAAACTTTTCTCCTGCATTTCCAAGTTGTGGAATTTGCAAGAAGAACCATGATCAACATCTCCTTTTGCTGTGTGATACTTGTAAACTGCATTATCATCTTGGATGTCTGGACCCACCACTTTCAAGGATGCCAAGGAAGACCAAAAACAGTTACTGGTAAGAATATTGTAAATGCATCTTACCACAATGCATTTTTTTTAACTGAAACTTAGACCTACAACTAAGAGGATCAGTTTCTATCAGGCTTTCCCCCCTTTCTTCCCAACTTTTTTATTCTGTGCCTTGTAAGTGTTGAGTCCTCCTGGTGTTTCTTCCTAATTGAGGCAACTGTTCAGGTTTTTTTTCTGGATGTGAGTAGAGATGTACAATTTCCACAAATTTTGAATCCATGGAAAAAAGACATAGGGGAGGGGGGCTGAAATTTTGGGGGAAAATGGAAATATATGCAATATTTGCGGTTTTAAACTAATTTTACTGTTTTAATAACATAACATGCACCATTTATAGTTTACTTAGCATATAAAGCTGCAATATTTACAGAATATAAATGTTATAAATGCTTTAGTTTTCTATAAGCAAAATTGCAGTTATGCCTAGTACTTTAGAGAAAACTGCAAGCTGATGCACCCTAAGCTATCTTAGCACATGCACCTTAGTTCTAGGTAGATGCTGTCTTGCAGCTGCTGGTCAGAGAGCTCCATTCTTAGTGAAACTTTCAGAATTTTCCTCTGAGCCTTTGGTACAGTTCCCCCCCCCCATCTCCTTCTGATCTCCCCCCCCTTCCAACAAGGAAGCCGAGCGTGCAGCCCACGACCGCCCTGCTCCCTCCCTCCTGCTACATTTGAAGGGCCCTCCAGCTGGTCGACAGGCCATGTGGTCCCCGCTGATCAGCTGAAGCCCTTTAAATTGGGCAGAAGGGGAGGGAGAGGATGGCAGGGTGGGTGGTTGCTCTTAAGATGGGGCTTGGGGGCGGGGCTTCCCTGCTGGCCAATTGGCTGGGGGTAAATTGAAGCCCCCAGAAGTGGGGGAACCCCCACCTGAACCCAGGGGTTGAAAACCCTAAAGATTAGGTATCCTTCTAGTGCAGAAATGCATTGTAGATTTAAGAGCTGTGTATGTCTACAACACCTTGCCTTTAAAGCATTTCACTCATTCTAAAATAAGATCTTTCATAGGCTTTTTTAGTATTCCCATATTTCCAGTTTTTCTGTAGGGGGGAAATTGAAAAAAGGGCCGGGGGGGGGGCCACTGTTTTTCTAAATGTTTCTGGGCCTTCACATTGGGGTTGCAAGCTCTGGGTCAGACAGTTCTGGAGATTTTGGGGGTGCAGCCTGGGAAAGGCAGGGATTGGAAAGGAGAGGGACCTTGGCAGGGTATAATTCCATATAGTCCTTCCTCCAAAGCAGCCATTTTCTCCAGGGAAACTGATTTGTGTCACCTGGAGATCAGCTGTAATTCCAGGAGATCTCCAGCCACCTTCTGGAAGTTTGCAGACGTACTTCACATCTCTAGTGTAAGAAATGAGTCTAGAAAAGGAAGGCTTCTGTTTGAAGTCTCCCAGCTAGAGGTCATGTCCATGCTACTCCCCCCACCCCCGCCCCAAGTAAACAGAGAAGTCTGTAATTCCCATTTTCAATTAATGGGAATACTTAGTTTTTTGTGGATTTTATGCTGCAGTAAGTGTTTTAGTCTTTAATGTGTGTGGGGGGGGGGTTGCTTTTGTTAATGCTTATATGGAGTCGAACGGCATTTTGCCATATATCCATCAGCACTTCTTAGCCTGATTTTTTTTGAGGTGACCCCCCACCCCCAATTTGCTTTGGAAACTGTACCCTTTCACTTCATACATTCCATGTAGCTAGGAACTGCACAATTAAGGTATCCAGAGACTATAAATAAGTTGGTAATTGTAGACAGAGGTGGGGTGTGTTTTCAGTATAAACTGAACCTAAAAAACCCCCTCTCTTCTGGGGCTGGCTGGCTCCTCTTGCATCTCTGTTTCAACCATCCCAGGATTGGCCGGGGCAACGGGATCCAGCTCTGTGCCACCCCAGCTGATCCTCTCTTGCAGCTTGGATGCTTACCTTACAGGTAGTTTTCAGGTATCATTTACTGAATTTGACTACTGATATAGCGGTGCCCAAAGAAAGCTGCAGCAAGATGGGGATTCGAACCTGGGTTTCACAGACCCTGCGCTGAAGCTCTAACCACTAAACACTGGCTTTCACAGGGTGGCTGCTGTTGAACAGTAGCAATCAGCTAAGCCTAGTTCAGTCATGCAAGACAGGTGGTATCAAGTCATTCAGAGGTTGCTTTCAGGCCTAGTGTTCCCAACCTCCAGGTGGGACGTGGAAATATCCCGGAATTACAGCTGATCTCCAGACAACAGAGATCTGTCCCCCTGGAGAAAATGACTGCTTTGGAGGGTTTTTAAAGCTACAGGTGTTCCTTTTTATCATTTTCAGATTTTTTTCAGAATTTTTAAAGTTGCCCAGTATGTTTATCTACATAGATATCTATATATCTACATATCTACATATCTATATATCTACATATATCTACATATATATGTATATACAGATAGATAGATAGATATTAAAAAAATTCACATTTTTCTGCAAACCTAGGGCCCTTTTCAGGCTTGTAGAAAGATCTGTCTTGCCCATTTACAGCTCTAGTCACTGGATTTAAGTATCCAAAGATATCCCAATGTCACAATTAGAATATAAAACAAGAAGGAGGACCCGTGATACTCGTGGGGGGGGTATCCCAATCCTTTTCCCACCCACCTCCAGCGGCGGTGGTGAGGCCCGCCAAGCCTTCTCCCTCCTCCCCCCAGCACTGGCAAGGCCTGAGTGGCTCACAGCCACTGGCCCGCCAAGCCTCCCATCCCCTCCCCAGTGGCAATGGCGGCAGCGAGGCCCGCCAAGCCTTCCCCCCAACGGCCAGAGCACAGGGATTGCTTTTACTTTTGTGGGGGATTTGAATCTCCCCGTATGGTTTTTAAAACTTTTTAGATTTTTCTGCACATCTGGTGAGTCCCCCAAGTGTGCAGAAAAATCTCTCTTGCCCCCAATGTGCAGATTTAGATATCCACATGGAGGGGGGCAATTTGGCTATTAGTATATAGACAAGAGGCGGGACCCACAGTACTCACAGCGGGAGGGAGAAGGAGCTCCAGTGGAGAAGCAGCCACAGGTAAACCTTCCTCCCCTCCCCCGGGCAATGACAGCGAGTCCCGAGCCCGCCAATCTCCCCTGCCCTCGGTTGCAATGGCAAGGCTCGCACGGCTCTGAGCCATGGGGCCCACTGATCTCCCCCCACCCCAGTTGCAAAGGGGAGGCCTGCGTGGCTCTGAGCCACCGGGCCCACCGATCTCCCCCCCGCCCTGGTTGCAAAGGCGAGGCCCGCACAGCTCTGAGCCGCTGGGCCGCCGCAGTTCCTGGAACGTTTAAATATTCCCTCCCCAAGTTTTTTTTTACTTTTAATATTTTTCTGCACATGTGGGGAGTCCCTCAAGTGTGCAGCAAAATCTCCCTGCCCCTCAAGTGCCCCCTTCGTGCGGATTTAGATATTCGCACAGAGGGGGCAACTTGGCTATTAATATATAGATAATGAAGTAAATGGGTTTCTGTGTCTTTTACTCCAGACTTGAAGTAATTAAGGGCAGGGAGACAGATTTTCCCCCTGTGCCTCAGTGATGTCAATCCACACTTCTGCTTTTCCTTGCATAAGTGAATAGCTATAATGAATTCATGTGGAGAAAGTATTTATTCCCTTCAGTTATACCCTGCTTTAAATTGTGTTTGTAAACACCTGGTAACTTTTTTGTTGAAATTTCTGGTTGAATTTGTAGCTGAGATAATGTAATTGTATTTTGCTAGCGCACAGTTGACTTATAATCACTGGATTACTTTGTGTTGTTGTTCACTGGTTTTAGTTTGCTGTTTAATTGAAAGGATTCATTTAAAGCCATCTGATCAAGAGGAATACAATCTGTACATCTCAGTGATAGTAGGTCAGGGAGGTAGCGAGGCCTTTTCTTTCAAAAAGCTGGCTTGTCTCTGTCATGAATTTCATGCTTCATCTACACTTCTGATCACAAATGTAGTTTTCACTTTTAATTTAGCTAGGGCATATTCAGTGGGATAAGATTATACCAGAGAAGTGGAGCCTTATTGATTACATCCTTTTCATCTTTAGATGTGTCGTGTTATATTCATTTCAAGATTGGGAGGAAGGGTATAGAATAAGACATAAGAACGTAAGAAGAGCCCAAATGGGACTGCACCATGGATCTATACAGGGGCATTACAATATTGGCCGTTTTATTCTCAATCCCTTTCCTAATAATCCCTAACACAGAGTTTGCCCTTTTCATCTCTGCAACACACTGGGTTGACACTTTCATTGTGCTATCCACTATGACCCCAAGATCTTTTTCCCTCTCACTCGGCAAGTTCAGACCCCATTAGACTATACTTGAAGTTGGGATTTTTTGTCACTTTACACTTAAGTTGGAGGAAGACCTTTGTTGTAAATAAGTAAATTAACAGAATGTTTTCCCTATTTGTGGGATGCTTGCTATTTAGGGTTCTTTAACCCTTAGCCAGCTCTGACTGTCCAGATTGTACATGCAGCATCAGATTATAACTTTCCCCCAGTTTTACTATCAATAGAATTTAGTTTGAGGTTAACAATACAAGTGGTCAGAGGTAGTTCCCAAGACTGTGCTTGTAGAGTTTGTTGCCTAATTGAGTTTCCAAGGTGGGGGAAATCACCCTCACTAGGTGTGAGAGTCATTTTCTTACTCTGTCTCCCGTCCTCTTGGTCTTTTTCACTTCTTCATCCTGGGGTTTTTTTCTTCTTTCTGTCAGCCCAGTCTTCCGTCCCTTTCTTCCTTCTTTGCACTGTTGCCTGCCTGCCTGCCCTTCTGTGTGCCAGTAGGGTTGCCTTGATGGCTTTTCTTTTCTCCTGTCAGCTCTTCGACTCCCTTTGCCTACTTTTTTCTGCTTGCCCACCGTGTTCCTCCATTCTTCCTATTCACAGTTCCAGTCTTATCTGGGCATGGTAAAGGAGAAGTGAAAAAGTGTAGTGGAAAACCATAGCCAGCTCTAGCTTCCCCATATCCCCTGTTTGAGATGGCTGTTGCTGCCATGGTTTTGCATTGCATCTGAGGTTGCTGCAGCAACCCCATATGCAGCCCAAACCCTCTTCTCTCTCTTTCCCAAATACATCTACATAAGTGCAGATTCTACTATTGTTGTTTTTGGGGATGTTTCATTTCCCCCCTTTTTTAGAAGTTTGGTATTTTTCTATGGGGGGGGGGGTATAGAAGTGGCTACCTAGGCCTGTGTGTGTTCCCCATGGATTCTTTTTTTACCTGCATGGATGTGGACATGGGCATACTTGGTTATTAGCTATATCATGACCTATCAATAGTAAAGAAGCCATCTGTAGACTAGCAATTTTGGATGGAGTAGCTGGCTTTTCATATACTAACCCAAGGATTCTTTTATCATGGTTGTCACAGAAATGGCATAACATTGCACACAGTGTGGGACATGGGCCGACAGGCCTCAAGATGCTAACTAAGACCTGCTTCTCAACTCTTGTGCTCCGGGTATTACCAGTTTCTGGTCCCTATGCTGTTGCCAAATTGACTCTAGTGAAGCATAGGCAGGGCACTGTGCCAGTGAATCTCAGAGTTAACTTGAGTTACAGCATTCTGGGTTACACTGGAATGAGGCTTAGTTTCCTTCCTAAGATCCTAAACAAACTGATGTCAGCATTTTGCTGAAAATATATTTTGTCTGTTATAGGTTTGAAATCCAAGTGTTTTTAAGTTGTTGTGAAATTGTCATAATCCCACAAGATGTTTCGTTTGCATTTTTAGAAGCTTCTTTTACTGAAGGAAGTTCATCTGTTGTCAAGGAGGGTGCCTGTTGCTTGCGCAAGTGTAACTGCATAGTGTTTCCTCTTAGCCTTTTTAAATAAACACTTTTGTCTAGAAACTGTATTGAAGATTCATACCCAGTGAGCTGTGACTGAGACAGTTGTCTCATTACACAGACTTTCTGCTTTGCTTAACTGATTGGAGTGAAATATGGTTGACTTTTACTATATGATTTGTATAGGCAGAAGTCTCAGCATCTTCTTTAAAATGTCTTTGCTCAGAAAATTTAATTTATAAGCCTTCATAAGCGCTGTAGTTCTTACAACGGTAATTCCTGTTTCATCTCGATGTGAATTGTTAATTTTTATTAAAAATGTTAAGGAGATCTGAATGTATGACTAAAAAAGTTGTTGGTCGTTGTTATGCTCTACCTTTCTTTTAGCACACTCTGGATCGAATGGCTTTCCATAGTTTGGGGTGACAAAAAAATCTAATATTTCCTTTGAATTTAGCCACCTACCATATTTGAAGCGATGAATTTATTTTTTTCCCTCCAGAGGTGACTTCTCCCTTGTCAGTCTTTCTCCAGAGAGCAAATTTAGCATAGGTTTAAAAGTAGCAGCAGCTAATGAAATAGTAAGGCATATATCCTATAAAAAACAGTGCTTATGCTGAATGTTGAGTTTTGAATTTCCTTTTTATTAGTGCAAAATGGGGGCCTTTTTGTTGGTGCAAAAATTTGGCCCTGTTTCAGATACCTCTATACATACACAAATCCAGGCTTACACCCATAGGGTGCACAGGGTCAAGCTATCTTTCTACTGATCTCTTTCCCACCATGCTGCTGCATTGCAAACTGCTTTTAAAACCCTGAGATTAAAAAGTAACTTATGAAGGGGAGGGGACTGCTTAGGAAATAGCAAAAAGTCCTATTACAAATTGTTTCTGCACACCTCTGTGTTTTTGAGACTGTTTTGCCTTGTAGGGAAAGTCTCTCTGAGCCCTTGGGTTTTGTTTTTTGAAGGCTACATGTAATTCTTTTGCTGTGGTATCTGCTGTCTTCATTTTGAATTTTTCTGTGCTTCCAGGCAGTGTTCAGAGTGTGACCAAGCAGGTAGCAGTGACATGGAAACAGACATTGCCATGGAAACTTTGCCAGATGGTACTAAGCGATCAAGGAGACAGATCAAGGAGCCGGTGAAATTTGTTCCACAGGATGTACCACCAGAACCAAAGAAGATTCCTGTCAGAAGCACGGTAAATGACAGCTGAGCTAGAAATACACTCTTCTGGTTTAAATTCAGAATTCTAAAAGCATCATGAACTTCAGCGTGAAAGGTTTATTATATTAAAAATGAATATGTTTATTTAAAAGTTTGTATCGTGCCATTTCCCATGTACCTAAGTTTAATATGTTTTAATTTTTCTGGAGAGACAAATGTTTTGGATATAAAAGGATGCATTTGCTTTAACTACATTCCCCCCATAATTCCCTTTAGGTTTTTTTTTGGGGGGGGGGGGGTTATTTCATAGTTTTTAAAACTTTTCTTTGACAGGTACAAACTTTACACTGGGATAGCAATATCAGCATTTTAAGTATTGACATTTAAAAAAGCAATTCCTTAAGAAACATTTATCATGTTGTATGTCCAGGTCATATAAACATTCTGTGTGGAAAACAGTTTTTGATGAGGTAACCCTGATCTTGAGGGGTCACATATGAGAGTGATGTTAGGTGAACATCTGCACATCTATGCATTAAAATAATTTCTGTTGTGAATGCAGAAGACTTTCAGTAATCTTGTTTATTAGCTAGATTGTTTTTGTTTCCCTTTTCATGGGCAAGTCTTTTATAGCTTCATGGTTTTCTCTCTCTGAAGAAACAGATTATTTCCATATAGCGGAAATATATTAATTGAAATGGGCTTAGGAGGCTCCCCCCCCCCCACAAATAACTTGCATATTTGACTGAACCATTTAGTTTTAGGGAAATATTTGCGTACTCATTGTGTGATGCTAAATTATTTGACACTTCTAGACTTAGTTTTAATTCTCAGAGGCAAGGTGTGAGAGTTTTTTATTTATTTAGTAATTTTGTCTTGTGGCAATATGTTCTGTATGCTGTAACTAATCTATTTTTAATGAGGTCTTGCTGCAGTCACTTGTCAAAGCTAGACAATAAACTTAAGTCAAGTAAATCCCTCGTTCTGGGATGTGTGTGTAGTTTGCTGCCTTGACAAGATTAACTTTCTCTGTGTAGACTGTGGCCTGCTGTGGGTGATTAAGTTCTCTGTGTAGCACTGCCTTCTATTTCCTGTATTAGTGCTTGACACTATTCTGTTACGATTCAAGAAGTAAGAGGGAATAATATGCTGGTAAAAGCAACTTGAATTTGATTCTCTCTGCTTAAAATAACCCTATGAATGAGTATAATTATTTGTCATGGTATTATAACATAAATGTATTTCTACCAATAAACAACCTTGTCATAATACAGGTCAGTTATACTTTGTACTTGTCGTCATGAGATAAGGATTTAGATGAATTTATGTTGCAAGGATGAACCCCCAAATGGGGCATAAATATTTGAATACAGACATGTTTTTCACTTCATTCGAAAGCTTGTCTGGTAAAATGTCATAGAAATGATCACGGAAATCCTTTGGATCCCATCTCACATGACATGGCCACTGCCAGCTTTTTTCTCCTGCTTCTGATGCCATAAGGGTGTGTGTGTGTGCAGGTAGACACCATAGTGTTACTGGATTTCTGGAGGTGAGAGACAAAACAGTGTATAGCGGCTATGTTTTCTTTTTGTAAACATTCATTTATTTTGTGTATTTAGTGTATATCTGTTTCTCCTTTTTGTGTATTTAATATATATCTATTTCACCTTTTCCCCCAAAGTTGCCATGGCAACTGGTAAACATATGCCTACAAGGCATCAATTAAGTCAAATTAATACATCATCAAACAGCCCAAGAGAAACAAAAACACCAGCATGTAAAACATCAACAAAATGCCTTCTGAAACAAAATTGGCTTATATCTTTATTTTTTTTAAAGGAAGTGGCCCTCTTCACCTACCTGGGCAGACTGTTTCATAAAATAGTGGCAGCATCTAAAAAGCCCATGAGGGGGATGTCATATGCCTAGAGGATGGAACCAGCTTAGAGGAGCACTATTGATGCATAGGCTTGTAGAGAGAGAGAGATGGTCCCTCAGATGATCTTGTAGCACTGTCTTTCCAGTTACTAAAGATTCCCAGTGCGTATCATGTCCAGCCCTGTGGCTGCATGGAAGTATGGACAAGTGTATTTTTCCATTCATTGTTCACCTGGGACAACTGCAGTATGCTTAAAGATGTGAAGACCCAGAAAAAAACTGGAAAAAATTTGGGAAAAAAACATTTCCCCCCTTTTTTCCCTGAAGCCTTCCCCCCCCCCCCCAAAAAATGTAAAAAGAAATTGATTATGGAACATTTTATTTTAACATGATGAATAAAATATTTTAAGACAAGGTGTTCAGTTTGGTGCCAGTTTGGTGTGGTGGTTAAGTGCGTGGACTCTAATCTGGGAGAAACAGGTTTGATTCCCCACTCCTCCACTTGCACCTGCTGGATGACCTTGGGCAAGCCATAGTTCTGACAAGAGCTGTCCTTGAAAAGGCAGTTGAAAGAGCTCTCTCAGCCCCACCTGCCTCCCAGGGTGTCTGTTGTGAGGAGGGGAAGGGAAAGGAGTTTGTAAGCTGCTCTGAGACTCCAAGTGAAGGGCGGGGTATAAATCTAATCTCCTCTTCTTCTTCTTCAAATATTTTCCAAATCATTTCTAAAAAATATGTATGCTATCAGATCAATCTAATTTCTGTTTCAATTCAGGCAAACCTTCAGTTTTTAGAGGTCCATAATAACTGTGATAATGACAAACACAACAGAGTAGCTGCAGAAGCAGAGACTGAAACTGATAATTACAGCTCAAAAAATGATTCTGATTAAATTTCATGCCCATTCATTGAAACTTAGTCCCACACTCCTTTCTATACACTTCCCCCCTCTTCAATTATTTTTATGAGAATGGGTTTTTTATTTTTATTTAATACTGTGGAGAGGAAATATGAATAATTGTTACTTCTGGATTTTTAAAAATTGTTTTGTGGAGAGTTTTTTGTCTGTTCCACATAAACTAGTAAACAGTTCAGGAGATTGTTGCTCCATTTGTTATAATTACAAATAAATATTATTAAAAAGGTAAAATCTGTTTGTAATAAGTGTTTGGATATACTATATTTTTAATATGCTAGTTGTGATAATTTCATGCCAAATAAAATTGTCCAAAGTAATATTTTATGTTCCAAAAGTAACAGAATGACTTTGACTCTGGAAAAGAAAGAAAAAAAGGGCTAATGCAGCATTTTTTTCAATTTTTCCAAAAATTTCCATTTTTTCTCAAAAAACCCCGGGGAAAAACAAGTTTTTTTCCCCAAGATTCAAAATTTTTGGAAATTTTACATCTTTAAGTATGCTCCAGGGCATTAAGGAAATTGCATGACTGAGTTACTGTTTAAGGCTTGGCAATGTTATGTTGTTGCTTATATTTTACATCCCTGGTTTGTTCATTCAATTACACTGTTACTCAGATTGCATGCAATCTCCTGTTTTCTACAATTTTCTTGATTTCTTTTGTACCAATTCTTGTATTCTGTCCAATATATTATCAGTTTTCTCTTACAGCATTATTTCAACTTTGACATAGAAATTATTAAGATCTAGTAAACAGTGATTTTTCAGATTACTTAGGGCATGATAATGGGAACGACTGTTTTTGTTCTGGTCATTTTCCTCCAAAACAGAAATAAAATTCTCGAATTTTGTATTGGTCCCAGTATGAGGAAAGTTGATCAAGAAAAGAGCTATTCTGCTCTTAATAGAATTGATCTAGTCTGCCACCTACTGTCTCTTTTCCCAACCTGTTTCTGCAATATATTTTTCCTCTTTAGTGATGTCACTGGTAAACCCCCCGTTTTCATTAATAGTTTCAATGAAGCACTTTTAAGGTTAGGTTTTATGTAGTTTGGCTTTAAGACAGCCCTGTTCCCAAAGACAAAGAAATTGTGAATTCAGAAGATAATGATTAAGAAGTAGCAGGAGAATACACATGTCTCTATTTCACTTGATTATGTAACATCTCTAGAGCAGCATTATATGAAAAACATATACATGCTTAGGAGGGGATTGTTGACTATAGTATCAATAAATCTATTCTCAACATGGCCAGATCTGTGGATACAGAGATTGGAGCCATGAACAGACAAGGCAGATCTTTCTGTGAACCTGAAAAAAGCCCCAGGTTTGCGGGAAACCTGAAATAACCCTTCCTCTAATCCAAAATAATAGAAGTGGCACCTGTAGCTTTAAGAGGTCTTAGTGATCATTGTGGGGGGTTAGGGTTAGCACTACTGTCAGTCTTCAAGCCTTGGTTTCTGTCAGTAATAAGTAGGGGAAGGAGGCAGGACCCTTTCAGGGCCATTTTGGCATTCGAGGGAGGCTCACTGTAGCCAGGCCCAACAACTTGCTATCACTTGACTTGCATGACTTACTCAGACATGGCAGCCACCCCACAAAAGCCAGCATAGGGTTGTGGTTACACTTTTAGAACTAGGGACTGAGATTCCTAGGTTCATATCCCCACTTTGCTATGGAAGCTTCCTGGGCAATCTTGGGCCAGTTATATAGGGGAATTTCACACTACACCTTTAAAAACATTACTGAACTTGGAATAAACCGGTACAGTGACAGCCGTTTCAGACAGCCCCTTCTCTACCGTTTTGGAGCCGTCTTCGAAGCAGTTTGCCATTTCAGACTGCCGATTTCTTTTCAAGCCTCTTTTCACCCCCCCCCCCCACATTTTAAGACTCAGGCCTGGATATCTCTCTCTCACACACACAAACACACACGCACAAACACACATGCACAAAAACACGCACACACAAACACATGGTGTTTTAAGACGCAGCCTCTTAAAAAAAAAATCACGGAGATCGCCCAAACACTAGTCATTAAAGGAAGCACTTCAGGGGCATTTCACACAGCACCCTCTGTAGCGCTTCAGAACCAGTACAAGAACTGAGGAACGCTTGGGAGGAGGTTTCAAGGTAAACCGGCTCAGGAACACTTCCCCAACACTTCTGTCTGAAATGGCCAATATGTTCCGTTACTAATACGGTTCTGTGTGAAATGCCTGACAGAAACTGTTACTGAAGAGTTCCTGAAATGGAACATATTGGCTGTGTGAAATGGCCCATACTCTCAGCTGAACCCAACTTGCAGGTGTTATTTTGAAGACAAAATGGAGGGGGGGATGTTGTGAGCTGCTTTGGGTCCCCTTTTTAAAGAAAGCCAAACTATAAATGAAGTAATAAATATAGCTGAAGGTCGGGGGCAGGTAAAAGGTAGGTTGGTTGGTGGCTCAGAAGGAGAAAGGAAGCAGGGGAAGGTGAAGGCTATAAGGGTTTCCAGGAGAAGGTAAAAAGGAAATAGTGTGGGAAGGGCAATACAGTAGAAAATGAGGTGCCCCCCCACAGTGCTTGTGGGTTCTTCACAGAAAACTGGGCCTCACCTGGTAGCTGGCACCATGTAATTGGACCATAATTTTCCAGGATAGAGGGTACCAGGGAGCAAGAAGGTGAGAAATCTGAAAACATGGGAACAGATAAAACAGGTTGGCTGATGAGTGGGAAGAAGACAATGAAACAGGAAATGGGGAGAAGCTATGAGGGCTGCCAGGGTAGAGGGAATGAGATGCTCCCTGTAAGTCCTTATGGGTCCCAACTTGTATTTCCTATTTGCAAACACATTCCTTAAGATGATTGATATGTAAAGAATTATATGCCCAGTTATGCCACAAGTAGTAGCATCTTGTGAAGCACTTAACCATTTCTTGCAGGGTACATGAACACATGAAGCTGCCTTTTACTGTATCAGACGATCGGCCTGTCAAGGTCATATCTACATAGACTGGCAGTGGCTTTCCAGAGTCTCTGGTAGAAGTTTTTCACATCTTTTCCTACCTAATCCTTTAAACTAGAGATGCTGGGAATTGAACCTCGGACCTTCTGCATGCCAAGCTGATACTCTACCACTGAGCCAAAGTCCCTCCCTTACTAATTATTGGGACAGTTGGTGAAACACTGCAAGCTTTTCTTTGCAAGGCTTTTTTTAAGGCTGGAGAGAAGTGTGACAGAGCCCACTAATCCTGTGTTGTAATTCCTTGTAGATCAGAATCTCCTATTATATGATCTAGAGGCCATTCATATTGTTTGGTATGACATCTTGAGAGAATAGGAACTCTCTCCTGGAAGCAATGTATTTTTATTCCTGCTGTGGTGGCCAGCTTCCTTTAGCTGTTTCTGATTGCATGTTGACCTCTAATTTAAGAAGCTAAGGTGGCCGAGATTCAAAATAAAGAGAGTGTAATAGCTGATGCCTGGCTTTGTGCCTTAGATCACAGTATAGAGATTCATTACTGAACCTTAGTGTTCAGGCAAGCACATATGAGAGTGGAAATATCTTAGTGTATCCTGGGCTCAAATGATGTATAACTATAGATAAGAACAGGTGCTGTGGAACTAGTTTAGAGAAGCAGTGGAAACCAGTGAGGCTCCATTTGAGTACTGTTACTTTAACTAATACACATCATATTTTGATATATTTTGTACCAGTTTCCTTCACAGGCAGTTTATCAAAAAAAAAAAAAAGTACACTACATTAGTCCAGACAAGAGGCTACTGCTGTCTGTGCAGTAGTGGCAAGGTATTTCTTTTACAGGAAGGAATACAGCTAATGTATTAGTTGAAACTGACAGATTGTGTCCCTGGTTACAGGTTCTGATTAAGAATCCAGAAGCTACGCATCCAGAAGCAGCTGTAACCAGGGGGCAGTGCAGCCCTATCCAACCCTACTTTAGCTAAAAGCTGAAGCCATTGCATCGGCTAAAAATCAGAAGTCTTCCTATATTTCTCAATTCAGTTATCATGTAAGGATATTTAAGCAACAGTTCTACTACTAGCTGGGACTGTGATCTGATAAACTGTTGGTTTCTCCTGGCCCTTCAGTACTAATCAGAATCAGTGTCTGTTGACCATGTTGTAGAGTGAACAGAACTAAGTATCCTGCCTGCACTCCTGAGTGTCAGTTATTGAAAATGATCCAATATCATCTAACTAGAGGAAGAGGTGGGTTCCACTGCTTTTGACTTTGAAAGTCCCAGTTGGAGCAGTTGTGAGCTGTGTTTATCAGATAAAATCTCTCCAAAATTGTAATAGCAAATCACCAAATGCCCTCTGAAGAAAGGCCAGGAAGACCTTTAGATGCATGAAAAACTCAGTTTGACAATGTTGTATAGGTGCAGTGGTGATGAGTAAGATTTTAACACTATCATAGCACAGTCCTTCAAATAAGCTCTAAGTCACTATGATTTTTCCTTCACTATCATTCATGTTTTCCCTGCTGCCTTTTGACCTTAATAACTGAACCAACAGGCATGCCTGGAATTTAATTGTGGAAGTTGGGGTAAGATGCCCAGGATGTATCATGGTAATTGACCAAGATTGCTTCTTGTTCCAGCTATGGTTTGAGAGGGCAGCTGCCTGAAGAACTTTCCCGTATATATTATTTATACTTCCGTGTATTACTTGTCAAGTAACGTTGCATTTTCTTTGCAGCCCTTTTATATACTGGTTGCAACTATTTTCTGCTAATTTATATTACTTGTCCAATTGAAACTGAAATCAGCTTTCCTGCTAAAGCTCATTAGCTTGATTTCTGCTACTATTTAGATACTAGCTCTAGGGCCATAGTTTCAGCACCTGGTACTTTTATATTTCATTTTAATTAAACCCAGATGTAGTTAATTAAAATTTGCATCATGAAAAGTGTCTTTCCTTCTCTCTCTTTTTCTCTCTCTCTCTCTGTGGAGGTTCAATTTCCCATTGTCCTTGGGATGACATCCAAAACATAGTCTCTAAATAACATCTTATATGACTCTTACTGTAGACAAGTATACAAGGGGAATGCAAACTAAAAGTAATGTAGATACAAATATAGACATAGTCTGCAAGAGTTCAAAATTTTCTTGCTGGTATATCTGAAACGTCCCAACTTCTTCAACACAGAAATCTCCCCCTTTCCCTCATTTGTGAGCTTCCCACCCAATGGTGGAGATGATGTTAGACAGTTTGTTTACAAATGTGCAAGGGAAGTAAAAGGTCAGCTTAGCTAAGAACAATGTAATAACCTTGGTCAGGAGGAATTGCTAGCAGGGAAGTTGAGAGATGAGAAGTTGCTTGATGTGCCAAGATTTGGGGTAGGTAAAGGACAGGCTATTGGTGGGGAAAGGAAGAAAATGGGCATGGCTTAAAGCCATGGGGAAAGGTAACATTTAATTTTTTTAATTATTATTTCAGGTAATATGTCTGAGAATTTTTGAAATGTGACGTGCAACAACTCTGAAAACAACTGCTTAAATTATTTATTAAATTCTAACCTTACCTCATGACCTACAATAACCTACAATGCTTAAAAAAACCCCAACCAGTATTATTAAGGGCAGATTAACACTTAGCTGTCATTCCCTGATGTTTTTTTCTATTTAAAAAACCCTGATTTGCTCTGTTTTAAATGCCTGAATTCTACTTATTTGGAAAGTTTCTGCACTACTTCTACAAGGAACTGGGTCAATTCTAAACACGTAATCTAATAGCCTAAACTAAATGCTGTATGCTTTTTTAAACAATAAGTATTCAAATAACCAAGTCTAAATGTTCTTTTTGTTTGTTAATATAATGAAATGTTCATAAGTATTTTAATAGCCAATTTTCTATTGTTTTATACAAACACGATGAAAAAGAATACAAAACAACATAAAACAATCCAAGATAGAAAGCTCATGAAAAACAAGACAGGGGTATCCACTTACAAAGTCACCCAAGTGAAAAAAGGTCCTTTTTTAAACAATGGTATCAGTAAAGATATAAACCTTGAGCCAGACCAATATTTTCTATTAACAATTCTAAACACCTGCAGCCCTGAAAAGTGGCAGCTTTTCCTGGTGCCCCCAGTTCTGCCTGTCTCAGGCCTCATAACTTCCTTAGCTGGTAGGAAGAAGACCTGCTATTCTCAATGGGTCTGTATCGCTTGGCGGTGAATAGGCATTGGAACTGCCCCATGATAGCCTACCTAGTGTTTACATTTGCAAATAAAGCCCTCTAACTAGCCATATTGCTTGCATCCAGAGATCAGGCAGACGTCCTTTCCCACTCTAGACCAACAACGCAGGGCAGTGGTCCCAGGGCGGACTGTGCTTCAGGGTTTTTTTTTTTTAAATTTAGGTTTAATAGCCCATGGGTCATGCACCATAAAAAAAATATTCAACTGTAAAAAATATATTATAATAATAATAATAATAATAGTTAAGAGTTTAAAATAACACACCTACCTAGTGTTCCATCTGGTGTCACACGTTTTCAGATTAACAGTTGGTCTTTGACTGATTTTGGACCTAATCGGTCATTACCAGTGTTCCCTCTAAGCTGAATTAGTGTGAGCTAGCTCACAGTTTTTTAGCCTCCAGCTCACACATTTCTGTCTTAGCTCAGGGAGGATGGCTCCAGAGCAAACTAATTTATGCAGTGCCCAAGTTGCTTGCTCACAACTTTAATGCCAGTAGCTCACAAAGTAGAATTTTTGCTCACAAGACTCCACAGTTAAGAGGGAGCATTGGTCATTACGTGTATTTTGTTCATGCCATGTTACCATTATGCCCTCATTTTGGAGATCCAGTATAATAGCAGAGTATCAGACTAGGATCTGGGTGAGCCAGGATCAGAACCCTGCTCTGCCATAAAGTTAACAGGATGACCTTGGGCCAGTCACATTCACTCTCAGCCTAACCTACTTCTCAGGCTTCTTAGAATAAAACAGAGCAAGGAAGAACAATGTAAACCACCCTGTACTTCTTGAAGGAAGTGTAGGATAAAAGTATTCAGAGTAAAATAAAATGTTGGAACTTAGCTATGTTGGGTTTGGCATCAACTATATTTTATACGTTAATCACTTTCAAAAGTGGGAAAAATATTTAGTTGACAGAAACGCTGGCCACTTGATAGACAGTTGGGGGGGTGCATATCTGTCATGCATCTGTATTAATACCATTAAGTTGCCATCAGCTCTTGTGTACTTGCATTCTGCAATCTGTCCTCCTAACAGGCTGCTTCTTGATGTATTGAGCTAGAGTTTTCATGAACATGGACAGTTCTGAACTTGGCAAAATTACTTTTGAAGCATTCTATTTTCTCAATCAGTTCTCTTATAGGTAATTAAGGAAACATGCTCAGAACACACGTGTGCACAAATTTTACATGTTGGTTTAGGGCAGTTGTATTTTATTGAATTGCAAGATACCTGAAGAATGGGAGAGTGGCCAGATACAAACTACATCTTGCAGTGGACCTAAGAAAGGAAATAAAATTTCACGTTTTCTGGAGTATTATCTGGGCAAGTTCAGCATCCTGTTTGTGCCTGCAGTGGGGAACAAGTTAGGAGCAGGTGACTGAGAGCAATCCTTAGCAGGTCTACTCAGAAATAGTTTGTTCAACAGAGGTTATTCCCAGGAAAATGTTCTTAGGATTGCAGCCTGAGACTGACACATAGATCAGTACAAAATAAGCCAAAATTGTACTTTGACATTACATGGTAGGGAACTTGTGATATTGCTGTAATGAGACACAGGGAGGGAGAAACAAACTTGACCCACAAGTAAGCCTACTTGTTAACAGTGAAAATTTCCACCTTCCCCTACCTGACTGCAGGGGCAGGGGACTAAGAGGAAGACTGGGTTAAGTCTGAAGCTGGCATTTGCCCTTTTCATCCCCCTCCCCCACTAGGCTGGCTGTGTAGCCCATACCAACGGTCACCGAGGCAATCAATGTCCACTTGCTTCTAATCATGGTTCTTGAGCATCTCTGGGAGGCAGCTTCAGCCACCCTGACTCTTCTGTCAAACCAGTGGAGCCTGTCAAAACAAGTGGTGATCGCTCTTGAAGTTCAGGCTCCAGTCTGGAGCAATAGAGAACCCTAGAGGGAAGTCTGTACACCACTGCCTACTGACTGGCCTGCATTGCACCTCCTCCCTCCTCTCCTTTAAAAAAGTTACCCCTCTGAAGACCCAAACATAAAGCACATTTAACTGCCTTCATGGGGATTGTTCCATCTCGGATACGTATGTAAGATGTTATTTATTTGACCATTTTCTCAAGATAAGCAAGTGTCCCTGTACATACATGGTCCTGATGTAGAAACCGTTATAAACAGGGGAATTATAGTATGTGGAAATAAATAGCAGACAGTGCAAATGATTTTTCATATTGTAACAACAGAAGCTATCCAATTAATTGGCCACTGCTTGTGGTGGTGGTTTTTAATGTTCATATGTTTTTAATGTTCCCACCTATATTGGTCTCCAAGGCAGCTAATGAGTAATGAGTACATGAACTGACCCCCTATTTTGCTGAAGGTCTCATTTAGTATCCCCCAAAAGTTCCCTGGAAACAGCCACCAGGAAAACCTGGTGGTGGTTGTCCATTGCATGGGACAGGATTTTGCTGCTCCTGGGCAGCATGACCACTGCTGCTGTCTAATTCTCTGTCTTCTGTACTGGCTCCTTGTATCAGGAAGTTTGAGGGGCACCCTCAATTGGCAGCAGTCCCCCCCCCCCCCCCCCCCCAGGTGTTACAGGTGCTTGTTTTTAAAACCACAGCAGTCTGATTAACTAGCAAAAATCTGACAGCAGAAGATAGGTATGAGGGGCAGGGCTTTGCTGTCACTGGGTCACAGATTTGTGTGTTTTTAACCTGTGTGATGTTTTTACTTTATTAATAGTCTTAAAGTGTTTTATGCCCTTGTAAATGGTTGTGATTGTTAGCTGCCTCTAGTCCTGGAAAATAAGCAATATATAAATTATTTATGTGAACAAACAGCTCTTGGATGTTATGAATCACAGTAGCTCCAAGTGTCAAGAGTTTTAAACCAAACAACTTATTTTTCCAGCACTCCAGCTTTGAAAATCTGATACAGATTGTGATAATGAACAACAAATAGGTTCAGAAAAGAGCCAGCTACTACAATAGAAATGAATATCAACAGGAAATGATCAAAACATCCAATTTGCAGTGGGGGGACATCACTTAACTGGTGGATTTTTTAAAAAGATAAGAATTGGAGCATCCTAATAGTTCTTCTGTGTTGGTCTTATGTTTTCTTTAGTGTCTAACAATGGTCACTGTCAGGCATGCTACTGGAATAGATAGAATTCTGTCCAGATTAGATTTAATCAGGCTTTTACTGTGTTCTTGAGATGGCTTTATTGTTAGTTAAATAATGTAAGTAATATTGTCATCTAAATTTTTTATTCATTTATCTTAATCTGGATGTCTGTAGGTGGCTTGTTTTTTCTCAGCACTTAAAGGGTGGTGTTGTGGTTCACTGTGCCTGGTGCTTTTAAGTTGGTTTCCTATCCTTGACATTGTTAGTGTAAATTAAATTATGTTGCACCATCAATTGGCAGTTCTGGAATGGTTGCCACTTCTGGTATGATAACCATTCCATCTGCTTTGTGCTAGTAGCCAATAAAAGCAGATGGTGTTGCACTATGTTGAAATATGCTGTAGATTTCCTTTTTTAATAAATGGGAGAGCTTGGATTTACCATTTGTTTTCCATGCTTGCTTGTTTTCATAGTTGAAAAGGAGTTTGGATATTTCCATATGTCTGTGGTGTATCATTAGTGCTGTAGCTTCATGAGTGGATGCCAGTAGCTTTTAGTATCATTTCTTTCTTGCATTTCAGTCTACATTAATCCAAAACTCTATAGTTTGACAAATAGAGTTGCTTTAATTGCCCTAGTTAACATTAAACAGTTGGCATTTCTTGAGCTGAGAGGTATTTCTTTCACTTGCATAGGATTAAAATTTGGAGAGATTTAATCAAGAATGTAAGTGTGACACCAATGTGCTCTACTGTTTATAAGAAAGATGTTTAACCAATTTATGGTAATAATGCAGCTTTATAGTAATAAATCTGGACTCTGCGCCAGACTCTGAAAATGTGGCATAGAAAATATCCTAAATAAATAAATGTGATACGTATGGGATTAGGACCCTGCTATGCCATTTGGTACTGGTACAAACTTTGGCATATATACTGTCTTAAAATTGCACTCTATACGGCAGTTATATAATGTATATATTATTCATATGTAAATAATATGCATCTTTAATCTATGAAACATTTAGGGAATGTGCCCTCCCCCATTTCTGTAAGGAAGATTGCTATCAATTTTCTTCTTTTTTTGCCATCAAGTGAAAGCTGACTTATGGTGACCCCATAGGGTTTTCAGAGCAAGAGACAGTCAGAGGTGGTTTGCTGTTGTTCAGCTCCGTGTCATGACCCTGGTATACTCCCATCCAAGGGCTATTCAGGGCTGACCCTGCTTTAGCTTCCAAAATCTGACAAGATCAGGCTAGCCTGGGCTATCCAGAATAGGGCAGGCATTCATGATGGTTTCCAAATGGTATCATAAGCTCCATAAGGTGAGCAGGTCTTAAATATTTATCTAGAAAGCTAAGATTATTTCTGAAATAATGTCTTAAGCCTTTGTGACTCAAAGGCAGTTCAGTTGCATATTGCTTTTCTTACTCTGGTTATAGAAAGGCAGTCAAACAAATGCAATATTGTTTGTTTCAACTCGGAGTTAGTGTACATACATTGCCATTAGTTGGCTTTATGCTATAATGCATGTAGCTTCTCTGTGCGTGTACCTGAAATGGTTTTGCTTGTATCTTTAGGAACAAGATACTCATTTTCAGAATTTTATTAGGCTGTTAAAGTTACGAACAATTGATTACATTCTGATCAGTTCTGTGCCTTGTATGAACCCAGGGTTTCTGAAGCCTTAATGACTTAAAGAATAAATCCCTAGATAATATTGTTTTATTATCCAAGTAATGACCGACTTTTGCTGCAAATTGAAACCTATTTATTGAAAAGGAAATGATCTTGATTTCAGTAGAACTTCTATAGAACTTTCTCTAGAAATGTACTTCAGGTTACAGCTATAGTACAGCAGTCCATGTGATAGTGACTGTTGTCCAAAGAACTTTGAAGCATACCAAGGGGCTTTGGCATGCCCACTGGGAATTTAAAACTGATATATTTTCAACAAGAATCCCCTTGCTGCATCATAAACTTCCCTTGAAAGTGTTCTCAGTTTAAAGAGTTTTGCCATAAAGGATTGGAATAGAGGTGTGCAGCAAAAAAAAAAAGAAGTATTTTTTTGGATCTGGATATATTGGAGGCAAAAAAAAAAAAAAGGTAGTCTCAGTTTCCTGGGTTCCAAATACTGGTACGATATTTGAATCTGTTTTTTCGCACCAGGTTTCCAATATCGTTCAACTCCATTATTCACAATGGGAGAGGTCCTTGGAGGTGTTTTTAAAGGTACTGGCACCAAAATTTCAGGGGAGCTGTAATGTAAAACCCGAAATTTCCAGCCATAAGGAAGCTATTAAAGCGATTGCTACACCCAACCAATGCAACATCTGAGAATCTGAAATTATATAAAACGTGAGAATCTACCAAAAAAATCCCCGCACCAAAACCAATGAACCCAACACAAACCAACTCCAACAAAGAACAAACTTTTAAAAAACAACAAAAACACTTGAAAGTGACAGAGTCCCACTTAAAACAGCTTGGCATACCAATACAAAGCCCAAGGAGACACAGAAACTTGGGGCAGGAGGGTCTTGGCAGCCTGCAAATACTTGCTCCTGAAATTTATGGTTAATTTCTTGTTAATCTTGAATACTTCCAGGATTTTTGGGGACTCTTTTTCAGCATTCTGAAAAATGCCAGATATATTTGGGGGAACTAATATATATCTGAAAAATACCAATAGGGTATTTCTCACCTGAACTCACATCCCTAGATTGGAGAGGCTGCTCTGCAGGAAACACAAGCCCAAAGCCATCTTTGTCGTGGCAAACTGCTTGCATTGTTCTCTGGACTTTGGCCATAGAAATAAAAAATTGCTTAGGAATGAGGTGTAATATCTTTTTGAAGCGCTTTATACATTTAAAATACTTGGTTTTATTCTTTCTTTTCTAAGGGTGTGTTCCAGTTAAGTTTGGAAACCATGTGTACAAGTCCTTGAACAGTTATACTACTTTGGATTGTTGCTGTAATTAATCATGAATATGAAGGCTACACATTTCTTATAATGTTTCCAGTCTTTCGCTGGATTTCATAAGTTTCTGTGATCTTTTCTTGATGAAATGATGTTCTCAGATGCCCAAAGCATTCCCTGGAACATTTTGGGGGTGGGGATTGTGCGATTTAAATATTATGTTCAGATGAATTCAGAGATTTACATAGAAATTGTTTTTGTTGAAATAATACTTGTGAATTTATAAACAATATTGCATGCATTTTCTCAATATTGTTTAAATTTGGGGGGGGGTATACAAAGGCACACCTACTCCAGGCTAAACCCACTAAGACCATCTTAGTGCATCTTAAGAACTGTGCAAGATATGATGTGTACATAGCTGTCACTATTTCAACAAATGTATCTATTCCATGTTAGTCACTGGGGCACCTCAGTTTCATTGTCCATGACATCACTTGCATTACTTGTTAGTTTCATATCAGATTGGTTATTACATTATCATCTTGACCATGTGATACATATTAATAAGAATTTTAACTTTGGCTGTGCAGGTCAAATTATAACCAATCAGGTGAATTCATAACTGGGTTTTTGGATTATTACATGTATTTGTATTTTTTCTCTCCTCCATGCTTATAAATCAATAAAACATTCATATGCTATCTCACACAATGGCTAAGGATAATCTTCTGAAAAACATTAATTACAGTTTTGAAACTGCCAAGCTTGCTTAATATTGCATTACTAATGGCATCCATTCATTTTTATTAACTTTACAAAACAGTGAATTTTTAGAAATGGAAATTTTTCTGTAGAAAAAGAAAGTACTAGAAAACTTTATGGAAATTTTTCTTCCTCACCTCTCTGAAAGAAAGAAGTAAAATTACTTAAATCATTTTCTATAGAGAGTTTTTTAGGTAAAAGTTTTGATTTCCCAAAACTTTCCTCCCTGACACATACTTGGACAGAATGTAGAATCCCCATTTGTTTGTGGAGAGTTTCTTTTATAGAGAAGAGAAGAAAGAGCAGTCTCTGATCTTTGGACTGTTCTGTTCAAGTTGATCAACCTTAACTTGAAAATGTATTTGTTTTTAGAGAACTAGAGGACGAAAACGGAGCTACCTTCCTGAAGAAGAAAAAATTGAGGTTGGAATATTGTAATTTATTTATTTTAAATTGAGTCCATGATTATTATTAATGTCTGAATATAGTGTTAAGCTTAAAATGCTTTTGCTTTTCAATAACAGGAACGCATTCCTAGAGAAAGGAGACAAAGGCAGTCTGTAGTACAAAAGAAGCCAAAGTCCGAGGATCTAAGAACTGAATGTGCCACATGCAAGGGGACTGGAGACAATGAAAATCTAGTCAGGTATGTTTGCTGTGATCTTTTCCAGTGGGGTTAAAGTTCTGTTGCCTTCATCTTCTCATTGTGGATCATAAAGCGGAAGGACTGCACTAGGAGATCAATTTGGCCAGCCACTTAGAGAGCAGGCAGAATAGTCTTAAGTGAGCTCAGTAGGGATGACTGAGAAGTAGGTTCTGACAACTGTAGTATGTGCGGTTGTTCTAGAAGAAAAACTTCTGCAATGCTTGACAATATTTTAATTTGTGAGTTTGTAAAGCAGTATTTAATATTTGACATTTGAAACCCTAGTAAAGTATTTGTTATTTTGTGAATGAACAGTGAACTGCACTGGGGGAAGGAAGTTTTTAGAAGTAGAGAATTTCTCCTCAAAAGATGTGCAGTTACTTATTAATTAAGAAAAGAAAACTACAGCATTCTAAATCCCACTACAGTTTCCTTCTCTAGAGATCCTATGCACCACAAATAAGGTCAAGCTACACATTTTGTGTTTCTTTGTAACATGCTAACAAGTTTGTAGTGAGAACTGCCCTTCTGAACTGGGCTCTTCCTATGGCCACCTGGGTCAGCTACAATCTTGTAAGGAAGTTTACAGCAGGTACCTTGACAGCAATGCTATGGTTCTGAAAGTCAGTGTTACGGTCCTTTAGTTGCCTCTCAGCATGACTGTGTGGTTTGCTTTTAAAAAGGAGAATTACTTTTACAAGTGTGAAAGCAGCAGTCTTTCTATAGGTGTATTTAGGACTGTATTGAAGAAATTCCTAAACAGTTTCAGAAATTAATGGTTTATATAAATAGCTAAAGTTTGCTCTGAGGATTTATTTTGAGATGTTTATCTGCTTTTCACACTTAAAATGAGTTACTTTATGCACACTGAACAATATGTTTGTTGGACTCTACAAGTCTGCAGCAGTGATGTCGTGTCTGTGTAATTTTGGTAAAGCACCTTGATCTGTGGCAGTACACCAGTGTGACATAATGGGACCAACTGTGTGGTGAAAGGTGATATGCCTGTATTTAAATAAAATAGTAATGTATAAACTTGAGCATGTATTAACTATTACAGCAGTTCAGGCAGTCTTTCTACATAGTTTATTTAAAAATGGATTAATACAAGTTTTAAAACATACTAAACCTTCTTTTGTCAAAATTCTTCACTGGAGATCTTTGAATCCCCTTCTTTTATACCTTTTACTTTGCAGCAGCCTTTCATCAGCAATGTCATTTAAGGAATGGGGTTTGGTGTTTGAGGAATACCTGTTGAGAATGGCTGTTAAGTCTGAGGAGTCCCATCATTCCAATAACATCTATTATTAAATGCATCTCTTTGTCCAGCAGCCAAGGCTAAAATTGTTCCCAGTTCCACCATCTGTCAGCAGTGTGCCTTTGTTTTAAGAATGCACTGTTTTTTAAAACAGGTCACAAGAACAGCTTCTGTTCTGCCTTTCAACAGTGGCTAGAAGCATTATTGATTGAATTGATCTTGCTTCTCAGACAAAGACTGTATTTAAGAGGATGTATATGATCAATTGAAGTCCTTTGCTCTAAGAGACGTCCCCAGTTATGTAAAAACTTTACAACATTATTTGAAGCTTGCTTCCTATTTTTCTTCTCAAGAATATGGCTTGCATAAACCTAAATAACTTTATTGCTTTTTGAAGTTGAACAGTGTGTGCCCCTAGTGAGATGGCAACCGCATATTCATGTAAAGTATTAGGCAAAATGTGTGTACTGTTGTATTTCCATCTGCTGTTTTTGTTCATGCTATTTGAAATGTTGTTGGCTATACAGCCATCAGTATAATGGTATATGCTATGTGTTAAACCACAGTTAGGGAGAAAATATTGATGAAAGGACTGAAACTAGATCAAAGCAAGTCTTGACATAATGTGTCTAGCAGGTCTTAGGCCAAAAGAAGAAGAGGAAAAGCACTAGTATGGAAAATGGAGACCTCCAATGTGCACAGAAATTGGTTTATTGCCAAGGTCTAACATAAGTGTCTTCTTCAGGGGCAGCTACAAAACGACTATATGTCTCCTCAATAATTATGGTTTCAGCCATGGCGTTTCAAGGTGTTTTCCCACACAGACCCCTCCCCATCTTACCGCTGTCATCCCTGCCCAAGAACCAGAAGAGATAACCTGTCTCATTGCCCTAGCTCTCATTTAAAAACAGCATGCCAAGCCATGCATAAACTGTACGGTTTCCTTAACTCTCCTGAGATAATTTTCCCTCACAAGAGTTTGGCCACCATTTTCATTTTCTTGAGAATAGGATGTGGGATGGAAGAATCTTATAAGAACTTTGGGGCTGAAATGTATGGTTCCAGAGATTTGGAGAAGCAAAGATGTAAGGGGGCGGGGGCTCTTGGGTTGAAGCAGTAGTTGAGTGGGTAGAATGGCAGGTTGCCATCTTCCAAAATCTACCACCCAAGGCAACAATTTCATCTTGCCTCACTGCACCTCCCTAGACATTCAGATGGAGAGCTTTGCCATGCTTCTAGACTCATCACTTCAGATTCTTAAATTTAGGTTATGTTTCCTAGAGCAGATTTTATCAGCTCTATCTGGCAAGGTGGCTACAAGACCTTATCTCAGATTCGCACAACCTGTGTGCTTAACTTGAACTTATACTGCTGTAAAGTGCTTGGTATAGTGAGGACCTTTGGACCTTAATATAGAAGAGATTAGCCTCATCTTCTATGCAGTATTGTCTGTATAATAATACAAAAATACTTTCAAGCAATAACATTTGTGTGTATTGTGGAGTCCTCCATATTACTCTTGTTGTGCAAGAACTACACTTACTTTCTACTTTCAGACACAATTCACAGTTCTGCTTCTTACTTATAGAATCATAAACTGTCTGGTTCAAGTTATCTGTAGGACCACCTGCTGCCATATGGACCTGTCTGTTGATTGAGATCTGGTTTGGAGGCCCTTCTGTTGGGGTTGGGCCACCTTCTCAGAGACCACTTGAAATAAAGTGGGCATACTGTCTCCTTTGTTGTGATATCTCTGGAATATCATTCCCTGAGATCTTCCAGGCACCACAAGAAGATCTTTTTATTTCATTAGATTAGCTACTTGGTTGCTTTGTTGTGCACTTGATCTCAGTCCAGTAGATTTACTTGTTGTTGGTTAACATATATATAGTCTTACATCTACTATATGCAGCTAAAAGTTGAGACTTCTTCTGCCCTATGGAACCCTTCTTTGATAGAAGAGACTTGTTGCACTGAAGGAAGACCCCATGCAGAGCTGAGTGGACTGATAGATTACAATCTATTTTTTTCATATGGCCATTTTAGGGACTGTTTTATGCCTTGTTTTTTGCACCCTTTCCTCCTTTCTTTAGAGGAGACATCTGATTGAGTAGACATGTAATAATAAATAAATAAATAAATAAATATGTACCGTATTTTCCAGCGTATAAGACGACTGGGTGTATAAGACGACCCCCAACTTTTCCAGTCAAAATATAGAGTTTGGGATATACTCGCCGTATAAGACTACCCCTCTTTCAATGCACACCAAATACAGCGCCAGACCTTCAGTTAGTCCTTCTCTCTCAAGCGGCTCTGTGGACGCCGGAGGCTAAGAAACTGTAAGCTAGCTCACACCAGGGGTGTCGTCTTTTTAAATTCCCGGGGGGGGGGGGTTGTGCGCCAGCACAACACCTCCCTGCAGCTGCTGTGAGTGGTGCGGGGCCTCCCCGTGAGCGGCGTGGGGGCTTCCTTCCCTGCGGCTGGCAGCAGTCCGAGCTCCCCTGAGAAATGAAACGGCTGCTGCTTGCGCCGCCACTGACCTTGGTAAGGGAGGCCTCGCACCGCTTGCGCCACCCCCGGCCGTGGGGCCTCGGCGCAGCTGGTGCAAGCGGCGCAGGGCCTCACCACCACAAGCGGCGCAAGGCTTCCTTCCCTGCGGCCGGCAACGGCACGAGCAGCACAAGACCTCGCCACGGCTGCCACGAGCGATGCGAGGTTTCCCTCCCCGCGGCAGTGCAAGCGGCCCGAGGCTTCTCTTCCCACGGCCACCGCCAGCGCAAGTAGCAGCCGCTTCATTTCCTGGGGGGGCCCTACCTAGTCCCACCTCACTAAGCCCCGTGCGCCGTCTTTCGGAAGGCGCCCTTTGGCTGGAGGTCTGCACAGTGCCCTTTCCTTTGGTTGCCCCCTCGTTCCCCTCCGTCGGTCGAGCTGTGGATGTGGTAGGGATGGGGTAACTGCAGATTCTCCAGTCCGGCTTGGAAGTTTCATCACCTGCCCTATAAGACGACACCCGGCATATAAGACGACCCCCGACTTTTGAGAAGATTTTCCTGGGTTAAAAAGTAGTCTTATACGCCAGAAAATACAGTAATTCAATACTGGCTATTCAGACAATACCTTAAGCTTTAGCATTTGAAAAAGCTTTAGAGGGCCCAGTGTTCTGGCCATTACTGATTATAGTAAGCCACACAGTCTTCTGTTTCTTTACCAAAGGACATTGACATTCATAGGCTAGTTTAGCTCATCCAACAGCTTGCGTGTTCTGAGTAAAATTTGATTTTTCCCCCTGTAAACAGTAGCCATTATTTTGTCAAACTACTTTTGAAACTCTTCTCATGTTTCTTTAATGGAGTGGTTTGCCATGTGGCAAATCACTTTCGAAACGTAGCCCAAAGGCCCTGTAGGTACATTGAATGATGTGTCAGAAGTTTTCTTACCAAGCCACAATTGTCATCTTTAATTTTTCACAGTACCTTTAAAAAACAAAGTTTTATAGAAAATATTATATAGGTTTTTGTATCACCCTGGTGAAAACTGGTACTTTGCAGCTGTCTGACAACCTGGCTTTAGTTCAGTGGTCTTTATCCCATTGTTTGGGACCTTCAGATGAGCTCCTAGAGATACTTACTATTTTTGTCTGTTCTTTGAAAAGGACCTACTGCTAATATGTATGGAAAGAGAGCAAGGGTGCCACCTCTTTCCACTGTTTGTGCATATGCTGAGAGAAGTGGCAGAATATTGAGGCAAGATTCTTCATTTGTGGAGAAGATTCATGGCTCTGACCCATGGCTTGTCTCTCACTGTGGTACACTACCTGATGTTTAACTGGTCTCAGCTCTCTTTGCCTGTTGCCTTGATCTTGGGCTTGACACCAGCAAGGTTATCTGGCTTTTTTACTTCTTGCCATGTGTTTCCAGCTCAGTCAGTCCTGGATCTAGAAAAGTTACAGACCACTGCTTTAGAACACATCTGGGATATACATGCATGGAGCAATGTCTCAAGACACCACAGAGTTATTGTAAACAAATAGCTTTGCTTAAAATAATAAGCAAGATAGCCATTTTAATAGGCTTGTGGGCAAAGTCAAGAAAATGTGCATAACAGAAAAGCACTCCAAGGCTTTGTATATTGTTGCTGTCATAATTTATAGCTGGATCTTTTTGTGGCACATTCCATTATCATTGAGAAGCTGTGTCCTACTGCTTGTATTATACTCCTTTTTGATACAACATGTCCCTTGTTGCTGCTTTGGCTGATTTATTTTAACATGCTGCTGTGTATCAGCTTGTGAAGAAATCCTATGAAATAATAGAAATAGCTTTCATATGCAGAAGGAAAACTTAACTTAAAAGATACGATGTATATAGAACAGCTTGGCAGAGGCTCTTGTCATTCGGCTCCTTCTCCCAGACTTATTTTCTGCAGAGACTATCCTGTTGTTATGTAACAATTACATGGGTTATTTTAAGAGTTGGTATTTATTTTCCTTTATCCTTCTTGTCCCCTTCTCTGTTTTGTGTTATCTATTATATTTACATCAGAAATTTGGTATGTAAAGGTAGTAACTATATAAGTACTTACGGATAACTCAGCACATCAGGCAATTAAATGATCTAGGTGTCTCTTGTTCTTAGGAATAAAAAGTTGTTTTCTGTCACATTTTTATCCCAACGTTTCTCCAAGGAGCTCAGGGTGTCTTACACAGCACTCCCCTTCTCCATGTTATCCTCATATCAACCCTGTGAGGTAAGACTTTCAGTGGCTGGCCCAGGGTCACCTAGTGAGCTTTTATGGCTGTGTGGAAACTTTAACCCTGGTGTCCCTCATTGTATTCTAACACCACATTGACTCTCACTGAAGAATAAATAAAGGAAGGGGACTTTTGATGAAGAGGGTCTTTACAAGCAGTGGACTGAATATCACTTGGTAAATGAATTAACTTTTCTGATCTGTTACCCTGTATTCTTAATCCTAACCTAAGCATGTACAGATAAATTGAATGTGTTCTTTAGAGTTATTTTTAGTACATTTTAATCCTGCCATTCAGGGTAGTAGATGTTGTCCCTCACAAAAGCCCCGAGAGAGTCTTGGGCTCAGGGAATGTGACTGGCCCAAGGTCACCCATTGAGCTTCCATGGCAGAATGGGGATTTGAACCACACTGTAATTAAAGTATTCAGCAGTAAAACGGCCCAGTTTATAAAAATCCCAAAACAAATGAAGGAATGCTTGGGCAGGATGTATAGGAGACATCAAATGCTACTCATAGGCTTTAAAAATCTGATGTAACAAATATTTATAATACTTCTGGAATTAACATGATCATACTTGACGTTTTCATGAGATATTTAAGCTTGGTATCCTTTCAGAACTTATGAAAATGCCATACTTTCCCCCTGGAGCTGCAAGAGCAGCAATCTTTTTCTCTAATTCCAGCCAACTATGATATCTGCAATGAAGCTATGCTAAGGGAATGTTTAATGGAAGCAATGAGTTGACATTGCAAGATTGTGTAGTAAGTGACTTTTACCACTGCACATAAACAGAGCACTTATTCTAAATCATAGTATCAGTTTCAGTCAGATAACCACTAAAATCACTGCACTGTGGTCTGCTGAAAATGCCATCATCCTTCATCTGCCACATTAAGCCCAGGGAGAGAAGGCAGCAGTAGTGCCTCCACTGCTGTGCAGAGGGATGAGCCCTGAACCAAGTGAAAAGATGTTCTGAAAGCACAGTAACCTTTCCTATGATGTGTGCCTTTTCCATTACGTTTTTGACACAAAATGCTGCCGAATGATT
The DNA here is from genome assembly GCA_029233225.1 of Lepidodactylus listeri. NCBI lineage: Eukaryota > Metazoa > Chordata > Lepidosauria > Squamata > Gekkonidae > Lepidodactylus > Lepidodactylus listeri. The sequence continues at coordinate 39,764,426 of JARCFY010000012.1, forward strand.
TAATGGTGACATTTTGTTTTGCTGACTTCTCTTTTTTTTTCTCATTTAAAAAGAAACAAAAGTTGGCTCAGGAAAGGAACGAGTGGCCAGGCATTCTGAGTTCTGCTGCAAAAATCCTAAGTTGTAAAATTACTGAATGTAAGGTTTTCCTGTAGAAAGTTTTGATTCTTTTTACTGTATTTTTAAATATGTATTATCTCCTTAGTTCTTTAAGGATAATTTATATTGTTTGTGCGGAAATCACAAAGCATTTTAATAAACTAGGATCATGTTCTTTCTAATTCTTTCCAGTTATCAGGCGCATAGTCCTCATGCATCAGATCTATGATACTGAGCCTCATCTCTGCTTTTCTAATGTGTAGTATCAGAAACTATTGTAGAAAGTAGCAGTGGCAAGGGCACACTGAGCCCAGGCCCAGTGTAAATGACTTGAAAGGGTGATTAGACCTCCTCCCAAATCCACTCTGACCCAGCATGACTTTTCCCCAGAGCTGAGGGAGAGAGACAGAGAGAAAGCCAGGCAGTAAGTTCTTGAATGCGGGAGTAATATTCATGAATATGTTCAGGAATTTTTTCTTAAAGCATCCCATTGTGTTACATTTATACACCGGCATGCCTCCATATGTACCTAGGCCAGCTTTAGATGCAGCGGATGCAATTCAAAATGGAGAATCCCAACAAGTGGAGAAAGAGATTCTGGTCCACCTTTGCTGGTATTATACTTTTTGTGTCTCAGACCCTGTGTGGTTTCTACCCAGGTTTCTAGGAACGGTATAGGCATCAACCAGATCCAGGTTGGTGGCACCACAGTTTTTTGTGGGGAGAACAGCCTTATGATCATGAGAGAAGCTATGTTGGATTAGACCAATGGCCCATCCAGTCTAATACTCTTTGTCACACAGTGGCCAAAACCCAGGTGCCATCAGGACGTTCTTTCTCTACCTTCTCTATCCCATGCATAATTTTGTAAACCTCTTATCATGTCACCCCTCAATCATCATTTCTCCAAATTGCAGAGCCCTAGTCTCTTTATCCTATCTTCATAGGAAAGATATACCATTCCCTTAATCATTTTAGTTGCCCTTTTCTGCACCTTTTCCACTGCTGTAATTTATTTTTGAGGTGCAATGACCAAAACTGTACACAGTATTCCAAATGAGCCTGCACCATAGATTTATAAAGGAGTGTTATGATACTGGCTGATTTGTTTTCAGTCCCTTTCCTAATAATCCCCAACATAGCATTTGCCTTTTTATTGCAATCACACACTGAATTGACATCTTCAGTGAGTTATCTACGTCAATTCTAAGATCTCTCTTCTTGTCAGTTACCAATTCAGACCCCATCAACATATATTTATCGTTAGGACTTCATTTATTTATTTTGAGATTTATATCCCGCCCTCCCCACCTTACGGCAGGCTCAGGGTGGCTACCAACATTCAATGCCATAAAACATTTCATAAAATATACAGTACAGCAAAATCATACATCCCCAGTACAAGATGGCACAAATTCCTCATCTCCATTAGAGCAGCGTCACAGATAGTAAGCAGTTCTGGTCGGTGCAGAGCGGTCCAAGATTGGTGGATTCCACTAATAGGGCCAGGGCTATAAAAGTTGAGGCAGCCCCTACTTGAAGGCCTGGTCGAAGAGCTCCATATTGCAGGCCCTGCAGAACTGTAAGAGGTCCCGCAAGGCCCTGATGTTATCTGGGAGCTCATTCCACCAGTGCAGGGCTGCCACCAAAAAGGCCCTGGCCCTTGTAGCTGCCAGCCAGGCCTCCCTCAGCCCTGGGAGGACATGGCGATTTTGGGACCCCGATCGAAGTGCTCGCTGGGGTACATATGGGGAGAGACGGTCCCTCAGGTAGATAATTCCCTGGCCATGTAGGGCTTTATAAGTAAGCACCAGCACCTTGAACCTTATCCGGTATGCTATAGGCTCCAGTGTGCATTACTTTGCAGTTGCCCACACTGAACCTCATTTACCACTTTTGACGCCCACTCACCCAGCCTCGACAGATCCCTCTGGAGCTCCTCACAGCCCTCCCTGATTCTCACCGCCCTGAAAAACATAGTGTCATCCGCAGACTTAGCCACTTCCCTGCTTACTCCCAACTCCAAATCATTAATGAACAAGCTAAAAGCACCAGACCTAGTACCGAGCCCTGCAGTACCCCACTGCTTACCACCTTCCATTGTGAAAACTGCCCATTTATATTCACTCTCTGCGTCTTGTTAATTAACCAGCTTTTAATCCACAAGAAGACTTGTCCTCTTATCCCATGACTGATGAATTTACTTAGGAGCCTTTGATGAGGAACTCTATCAAAAGCTTTCTGGAAGTCTAGGTAAATAACATCTACTGGGTCACCCTTGTCCTCATGTTTGTTCACCACCTCAAATAACTCTAAAAAGTTTAGAACTAAAATTAGCTACACCTGAGTAGTTTGAGCAGCTACAATAGAGCTAAAATTAGAACTAGATTAGAAAATTAGGAAAGAACTGAAATTAGAACTAAAATTAGCTATACCTGAGTAGTTTTGAGTAGCTACAACATGGAGAAGATACAAAATGTTGGTACCTTTGTCATGGGAGCTGAGACACTTTGGCATTGGAGTGGAGCCTGCTACCTCAGACAGCTGGATCCTTCTGTTTGGGACAGCCTAATGAAAATGTATCTTTTCTGTTTTATCAGTAGGTTGTGCTTGGCTGAACCTGGAGACAATGTGGGTCCTACTCCAGGGGCATCTTCAGTATCTTGGCCAGATGTTGCCAGTACAGACACCACGGTAGAGGGGTTGAGGTGGAGGAGGCAGTCATTGTAAATTTTGTGTTCCCCAAAAAGTAGAAAAATTATATTTTTTTTTGTAGCTTGTTTGCTGCAAACAATGGAACAGACACATCTGCTTGTTGTAGTTTGTCTTTGCGCAACCTTTAAGTGGACACATTTGCACCCAACATAGTTACCCATATGCTTATGCCTTCAGCCTAGCAATCTATAAAACAAAGTTTTGTTAATAATAAGAAATGCATGAATTCAGTTACACTGGGCACAGGTTAATATTGCATGTTAGTTAAAAGAAAGCATAATTAAATCAAGCATGAGTAATCTTAAAACACAAATTCAATAAGCCAGAAGTTCAAAACTCCTTCTAGGTTCTCACAGCAAGAGACAGAGTACCCAGAAAGGTCACTGCTTGCCACAAGGAATTCTCTTTTTTAATGGAGAGGAAAAGCATAATCCACCTTCATTAATAAAGTAGAGGGATGTATCTGCATTTTAAAATCATACTCTCTAAAGTATGAAGAGAAAAGACAAGTTGCACAGCATGAGGTGCATGTCCTTGAGGCAACATACAAAGAAAAAACTCTTCTTTTATAGCACTTGCCATCAAGAATGTGTCATTATTTTTGGATAATGTACAGAGTTCTGAGAACTTGTTTTACTCTGCCCTGAATTCGTTGTAGAGACACTTGGTCTTTGCTATGGGATCTAGTACTATTACTATATGGGGAGGGATCGTTGCTCAGTGATAGAGCATCTGCTTGGCATCAGACGGTCCAGATTCAATCCCCAGCGCCTCCAGTTAAAGACTCTGGCAGTAGGTAATAGGAAAGACCTCAGCCTGAAACCCTGGATATCCGCTACCAATCTGAGTAAATAATACTGACTTTGATGGACCAATGGTCTGATTCAGTATACGGCAGTTTCATTTGTATTCATGTGTGCTTCATGTGTATAAGGGCTACAGTGCCTATTCTCCTGCAGTTGTGTCTTAGAATAATGTGGCAGACTGCATTTTTTAAGAGGCTTAGAAGTACTGTACCAACAACTAAAAGACTATGAAGGGTTAATTCTTCACAGAGCCAGAGAACCTTGAGGGGCAGGCTGCTCTAAGCAATCTAATTGGTTAACATCAGTTGAGCAGAGAAAGTCTTGAGAGAGCAGGATGCTGATGAGTCAGTCAGATACCTGCTTTAACTAAGAAGAAACATGCACTGAGACCCTCTGTAAATAGCCTTGACAGAAAATGGGTTTAGTGCTGACAGAGTCAGATTTCAACATTGACTGAACATAGTCAAATTGAGAGCAGTCTGAACACAGACAGAGAACTGGGGGAAAGTTTGGCAAGGAAGTTTGGGTAGCAGAGAAGATGCCCATTCAGGCCAAAGGAAAGGAGATAGATTTCTAGGGAGAGAAGGAATTCTCTACCCTGTCAAACAGGGAGAGTTATCTCTGAGGAGTACAAAGATCCCTGGTCTGGACATACAGTGTGAAAAAGAGTGGCTGGCTAGCTAACAACTGTCTCTATGGTAAAATCGGTGATGTCGCTGGTTGGGGGCGAAGTTTCCCCCACTGGCCACTAGGCCAGTGGTGGGTAGAAGCCCCCAAAACTGGGGAATTCCTCGCCCAGACCTGAGGAATAACAACTCTAAATAGAAGATATGTGAACATAAAGTAGGTGCTTAAGAATTGGGCAGTTAGTGGGGAATGGGAAACATATCTCTGATAACAACCTGGATAGTAGAGGTTTACTTCCTGGAGTTTTCTTTAAATATTCAGTTTATGTTGACACATGCATAGTTGATTTCATTATTGTAGATGAAGGCTTTAATGCAATTGGAAATATCAGACAAACATATGAGAATGCTACAGAAAAAGGGTTCCTGTATTTCCAAAGTGCCCTACAGTGCATGTCTGGAGTTTCCCCCTTTTATCTATAGCAGCAGGTTAGTTTTAAAAAAATCAAGGCTGAGGGAAAGAACAGTAGGACAGTTTGTGGGTCCAGAGGTGTAGAGGTGAGCACAGCTGAGGGAAGAATTCCCAAAACACATGTAATTTGGAGAGTAAAATGGCCACAGCATTTATTAAGTACATACACAGGAGCATTGGCACAGCATGAGTACGGATCCTGCATTGGGCAACCCACCTGCCATCTAATGAACCACACATCCCAGCCTGCCTACTGGGGGTGAAAATGAGGGGGTGGCAAACCCAAGAGCCACGTGGGTGCCAGCCGCTGCGTGGTTCACTTGTCTCCTGGTGGTGAACCCTGTTGACAGCCCCTGAACTGGGCATGCCACTGAATTGGCTCCACCTCAAGACATCCCATAACGTGGGATGGAGGCACACAGGTGCTGCCTTCCTAGCTAAAGGCTCTGTCCCAATGTTCAAACTGCCATGACAAAAGAAAAAACTGTAAACATCAAACCAAAACATAACCTGTAACAACCAAACACAGGGAGGGTGGGAAGGAAAGCTGTGCAGGAAAAGCTGGGACAAGATCCTGGCTGCTGCGCCAAATTTAAAGATGAGGGGCAGATGGGCAAGGCCCCCAGAACCTCCCATGGCCCAGCCCCCAGCATGACACCACCTCTCACACAAAGGGCAGCCACCTATCACTGTGGGACACCAACCCCAATGGCCATGCAACCAACAGACCAGGAACTGCATGGCTGCCTGCTGCCCTTGGCCCTGGAATCCACAAAGGTGGTGAGGAGGGCTGGTAGCGGTCAGACCCAGGATTATTGGCTTGTCCTGGGTTCTAGTTCTGAGAGGTAAATAAGTGTATAAGACAGTCATGTAAACAGTGCCACTACCCACACACCCATTTAAAAGCTAGAATCAATAGTTTTATTTATCTGCTTCACCTTCCTCTTGTTGTTTTCCCTCTTCTCCGCTGATTTTCTGTAGTCACTTTTTCATCCACTTACTCTTAAAGAAAGACTCTGCAGAAGAAGGCAATGTTATGTCTCAGAATTGATTACATTAATTTTAAAAAAACTTTGAAAATGTATTAAATATTAATTTTAAAAAACTTGAAAATTTAATAATTTTTAAAAAATGGCTGTAATTTTTTTTAAAAAAGGTTTATTTTAAATGGATTGCGCCCTTGTTATGAATTTATGAATAATTTTGTCTTTGTCAAGAAAACTGTTCTTTAGGAAGTATCTAGATAATAATAGGAAACTATTTAAACTGTTATTTAATTCCATCCCTCCTGGAATAACTGGAAAGATAAGAGTATAAATTCAGTTAACCATATCTTCCTGCTTTGTAACGTTTCCCTTGTTATAGTTCATAAAATTTGTTAATACACGGTAATATGTTACATAACGTCAGTAATGCTACAGGAGTATGGTAACATAGATCCTGTGGCTTTCTTACTATGAAGCACCATGTCTGGTTTTTTTCTATGCCACATGAAAAAGATTCATTCAGATTTATTGGATTTCCATTCCTCAGTTTAGGAAATATTCTGAAATGTCAGATTCCCTCAGTTTGGTAGGGTTGATATGAAGGGCAGTTTCTGCCCAACGTTTTCTGTTTGTTTGCTTTTTAAAAAAAAACTTCCATAAATATCAAGGATGTATTTTAAATAAGTTCAGATGAGTTTTTAATGTAATATTTTGACTGAATGGGCAATGTCAGCAAAGAAGAATAGTTGGATTTATAACCTGCCCCTCACTTGGAGTCTCAGAGCGGCTTACAATCTCCTTCCTTTCCTCTCCCCACAACAGACACCCCATAGGTAGGTGGGGCTGTGAGAACTCTGGGAGAACCGTTCTTGAGAGAACAGCTTTGAGGGAACTGTGACTGACCCAAGGTCATCCAGCTGGCTGCATGTGGAGGAGTGGGGAATCAAACCCAGTTCTCCAGATTAGAGCACCCTCTTAACCAGTACACCAAAGCAAGTATAAATGTACACACGTCATCCAAATTGCTCTTTTGTAACAGTATAAGCAGAAATTTCCTAGCTTTAATATTTTGATATTATGGAATACATTAGTACATTATGGAATATGTGCTGCCCAGTAGGATTGATGCTAGACAATAACAAAGGACAGTTCTGCAATTGGCAGATTCACCCATAGGCTTTGGAATTAGTGCAAACTGCAAGTTAGAGCTGAAATAAAAGGGGGGGGGGACCTACTCACCTACTGTGAGCCTTGGATTCTTTTCCAGTGGCACTGTGATGAGACTGAAAGGCTTTAGGCTTCACTGACACAGATTTTTTTTTTTTAACATTAAATAGAAAAGCAAAGATTTTGAAAACTTTGCAGCTCCCTAGCATTATAAACAGAGGATCTAATTCTCTTGGTTCAGACAGGAAGGCATCCTGTATACCTTAAAATATGTGTTATCTCAGTGGTCTTCATCTTCTAGCCCCAGGACCCACTTTTAACCTGTAGGTGGCATGATGAGACTTCTGAGCTCATAATCACATGACGGAAAGAAGACCGGAGGTTATGAATTCACAGGTGTCAATACCAAGATTGTGGGCACCAGAGCAAGAGCACAGGACACACAGACCACTGCTCTGTAGCCAATTAGCACATTTTCAGTAATGAACGTTCATAGATTCATAGTTCCTTTGGTGTAGATACAGTTTTATTTTTAAAAATAGCTGTTTTGGGGGACCCAGCACATCCACCTACCTATGTATGACCTTGATCAGAAACTGTAAAAAGCCGAGAAAGAAAAGGTAGGCAATAGTATAAAGATGTTGCAGGAACAACTGTTGCATGTAGTGGGTGCCAGACAAATTGTAAAAAATCTATTCTAATAAAAATGTTGCAGGAAAGATAGTTTACATGGCTACTGATCCCCATATGTGACAGATGACAATTCAGAAGAAAAGCTGCAGTCCACCAAAAGTCACAACACCCATGTGGGAGCTGTCAGAAATTGATCTGAAAAATTCTAAGAAATGAGAAAAATACATTTCCATGACAAAGCTATAGAGCTAAAGAAAGCAAGTCTGACACTTGACAGGATAAATTTCCACCTTCACCACCACTACATCTTATTGATGAAGATGTCAGAGGAGGGTTTCCCCCCCTTGCATGATAGCAGCATTGGCTTAACCAGTGAACCTAAAATAGTGAAACTTAAATATACAGACTTTGATGCCAGCCACAGAAGATGGATCAAGTTCAAAATGTGTCTGAAATGAAGGCAGAATCAACTCCCATTCCTCGGTCCACCAGCCAGGATAGCTGTCAACATTGCCAGAAAAGCTACAGAGTCAACTGTAAAACAGTCTAGTGATGAAAAGCAACTTGTTCATAAAGGCTGAAACATTCATGTATAGGATCTAGTTGAGCAAGAATGTACATGGTATCTCTGAGGGGAAACATAATTAATTCAGAGTCAAGACAAAGCCCAAAGCAAAAAATGTTGGTAGAATGGCATTCAACTCATTAAAGAGATATTGTGAGTAACTTCATTGCAAATGGTTATTGCACTGTATATAGACTCATATTTTAAGTTTAAACGCATTTGAAATAGGAGTTGCAGAGTGAATGAGGGGTCTAGTTTTCCACAAATACTAGAGAATATCAAGAATCATGTGAAGGGCCCTGTGGTTTTGGCAGTGTTCTGATACTTGATTAAGTACAGCTTTTGCAGTCTCAGTACAAAGAGAAAATGAAGGGGTTTTTTCTGGGGTTTTTTTTTTTTTAGGATGAAGTCTGTGCAAAAGCACCGTTCATTAAATTAATCCAGGTATTGGTGATGGTGACATTTCTTGATTCTTTTAACATCACTTGTTCAGCACACAGTGTAATAGTGTCAAATTGAGACTGGAGATGGGCTCCATCCCTGTTTCTTTTGTTGTATAGACTGGAGAAATTTGCCCTCACTGCCTTTCCAAGCAATAACCATGGTTACATCACTTGGAACTCCACTTCAAAGTGACTTTTTGGTCCCATATTTATATTAATTGGATAGGAGCCATGGTTCAGTGGTAGAGTTTCTGCATGGTATGCAGAGGGTCCCAGATTCAATCCCCAGCATCTCCATTTAAAAGCATCAGGTAGTAGATGATGTGGAAGACTTCTGCCTACGGCCCTGGAGAGCCACTGCCAGACAGAGTAGACAATACTAACCTTGATGGCTTGGTATAAGATACCTTCATATATCCATGTGTAATCCTGGTTTGTATCAGGGCACATGTAATGTAAAATTATGGTTAATGCTTACAAAGGCAGAGGGAGGGGAAATAGTTCTTGATAACAGATGGGGACAGAATAGTAAGCAACACTCCACACCTCTTAACCATGATGTAGCATTGAGTGGCATATGTGTGTACACAGAGCCATTTTGACTTAATTATGTGCTAGCATTAGTACCAAATCTAACCTGCCATATTGCTACTGCTGCTGATTGAAACTGGTGATTGCAGACATATTGGCTAAGATCCAAAGTGGAGTGGAGCTGGCATTTGCAGAGCAGCTTGGGAGTGCTCATGGACTCAGCGTTGTTATTTGAAAAGCAGGTTGGCATAGTGGCCAAGTATCAGTTTCTTTTGTTTCAGCCAGCACTGCCCTTTCTTAGACTCAGCTGTGATCTGGTCACACTGAACCATGCTTTTGTAACCTCGTGGTTGGCTTACTGTAATGTGTTCTGCATTGGGCTGCACTTGAAGGCAACACGGAACCTGCAGCCGGTCCAGAATGCAACAGCGCAATGGGCTAGCTGACGAGAACATATTTTACTTATCTTAAACAGCTACATTAGCTGCCAGTTTGTTTCAGAGTCCAATTCAAGATGTTGGCTGGTGGTGGACTGTGCTGTCAAGTCACAGCCAACTTACAGTGACCCTGTAGGGTTTTCAAGGGAAGAAATTTCAGAGGTGGTTTGCCATTGCCTATGTCTGCATAGCGACCCTGGACTTCCTTGGTGGTGTCCCATGCAAGTACTAACCAAGGCCAACCTTAGCCTCTGAGATCTGACAAGACTGGGCTAGCCTGGGTGCTGGTTGTGACTGTCTAAAAGACCATCACCTCCCATATGTTCTTGTGCACCTTCTATTGTCTTCAGGCTACCACCTATTTGCTGTTCCACTACTGAAGGTGGCCAGTCTGGCATCTACTAAAGCCTGTCACTGTAGCTCCCACTTTGTAGAACAGGCTCTATGAGGTGGTAAGGGGAGCACAATTGTTAGAAATCTTCAAGAGGCTTTGCAAGGCTGTTTTATTCCCCACAGCATTTACTGAAGTACAGACTATAGGCATCTTTGGAGGTAGCTGGGGGGTTATTCTATTGTTCTTAAATTGTATTGCTTTAACAATGAGTTATTAGCCTGCCTTGAGCCACAAGGAAAAGCTGGGTATAAATATTTTTATTTTAAAAAATAAATGATACTTCTCAGCTACAGAAAGGCTTATACAATTTTATGGATGTGATGATTTGGGGTGAAGTGGCAGTTCCAACCTTACCCCAATTTTCCCTCGGCTCCTTGTCCATATTCCCCCCTTTCTGATTCTGCCATCTTACTTTATTGATCATTTTCTCCACATCACCTCCTTCTCCCGCCTTGGTCATCACCCACTGTTACCATTGTCTTTGTGCCATCTGTCCCTTTCCATAGGGCTGTTGCTCAGTGGTAGAATGTCTGCATAAGGTTGCAGGTTCAATCTTCAGCTTCTCCAATTAAAAAGATCGAGTAGAAGGTAAAAAGACCTTTATCTGAGACTCTGGAAAATCTCTAACAGCCAGAATAGATAATACTGATCTTGCCAGACCAATGGTCTATCTATATAAGGCAACTTCACATATTCATGTGATTTAGATCTTTCACAAAGTTACCCAGTGTGACCTGAGGGAGGGGTTGGTGTGTGGAGAAGCCTAACTTTAAGAAAGCGGATTGGGCTATATCAGTTATTTTAACCTTTTCAGAACTACAGTCCATCTTTTAACTAAATCTTGCAGTATGGAACATTTTCTATTTTCTAACAATTTACTATTTTCTAACTATGCCTGTCTAAACTTCCTGCTTTTATCTCCAGGACAGCCAGATGTAAGGGAGGACAGGGCTCCAGTATCTTTAATAGTTGCATAGAACAGGGCATTTTAGTAGATGCAGCTTGACGTACAGAGGTGAAAAAAGCTGTGCTTGCTGAAATTTCCCATTCTATGCAATTGTTAGGGGTTCAGGAGCATGTCTTCTTTTGCCTTTGGTCATTCTCTCTTGGTCTTTTCTTTGTCTTTTTTGTTTTTTTAAAGGTGGTGATGCCACTGCTGCGATCGACGTTAGGTCAGGGTGCAGCCTACTTGTGGGTCCTGAACCAATGAGCTAGATGGTCTTTTTGATCCCTGCCAGATTTATGATTGTTAATGCCTCCATCTATTTAAAGCAGTCATCCAGCTTAATGGTAGGTAGTACACATTATTTTAAACAACACAAGATAATAGAAAAGGTACCAAGCTATTGTTTGGCCAGTAGCTGGGTACGCTATGGTTTGACATAAAATTTATGAAACTGTTTAAAGCAATGTTCCCAGCTGCAGTGAAAAAAGTGTTCAGTATTGGTTAAACTACCATGGATGCTATTGGACAGTTTAAAAGGGAAGTAAGTTTTCAGAAGGAAAGAAAACAGAAACTCTTGTCTTTTATTCTTCCTCATAAACACTGGACCATAACTATAAGATTTTCTTATATCTAGCCCAATGCATTCACTTAATCCCATGGAAAATCTAATGACATAGATCATTAATTTGTAGTGGAGACACGATGCATAGTATATGAATAAAACACTGTACTCTAGCTTCTCCTTGCATATACAACACTGCAGGTCTACAAATGGCTAATATATAGTTAACTGTTAGGGTCCTTTCCAGATGGCAAGGAAACATGCAGATAGCTTTTAGAAGGGAAGAGTGCAAACCTCATGCAGGCCAGCAGCATAACTTCTTATATAGATGTAAAATTTCTCCTTTTTTCTTTTAAAAATGTGTAAATCTTCCAATGCTGGATGAGCTTTGCATGCCACCTACAGCCAAAAACTGCACCAAATAGATGCATTGGAAGGAGATGTGTAGCACTGCTATTTAGCTTATTTTTGTACATTGCACAGTTGGTTATAAAAAACTGTCTGGAAAGATCCAGTTACGACACACCAGAGACCAGTCCTGTTAGTGTGTTGCATCCATGACGATAGAACTTTCTGGAGATTAATCAGAGAGCTGCTGATTTGAAAATTGCTACAGGCTCCCAATGTTATGTATGCTTGGTGATGTTAGCAAGATCTAGGGAAGAACTCAGTTGTTCTGAATCTCAGTCATTCCTTATCTGCCTACAACACATGGATGAAATGTAGCAGGCAGCTTCAAACATACAAAGCAATATAACAGAAGATATATAGATGAAAGAACCAAAGACAGCTAATAGAAATCCAAATCTGGGCTATCAAACTTTGTGATGTTGTGTTTCTCACACTTTAAAATGTAATTGTCTTTACAAAATGTATAGCTCTTATTGATAAAAACAGGTTTTTAGCACTTGTAATATGTCCCACTTATTTAAAAATCATTGCTTACACATAGTATTAAAAATTTTCATATGGCCTCACATTTGACGAGACAGTGCTAAAAAAAAAACATTGTTCTTTTTTGGTTAAATTTAGATGTGATCTGTCATCGTCAGGTCCCTAATTTGAGTAGTTATATGTGTGCATTTAGCTGAGGCTCACTAAAGCAAACCGGCTATTGCGGCGACCATTGCTGCTGAATGCAGACCCCCTCTTGCATCCCCTTTAAAAGTTTGTAAGATGATGTTCCCTTTGTGTTCATTCTAAGTGGAAGGAGATGCACAAGGAGTCTGTAAAGTTCTCTGGTGTATCACTTTGATGCTTAGTGAAGATATGCATTGCAAACAAAAAGGGTTTAGTCATGTGCAAGGGAGAGAGTACATCGATCAGTGACTTGTATTTCAAGTGACTGATCATTTCCTGGAACAGATTTCTCTTCTCATTACCCATTGTTGTCAACATTGAAAGTACCTTATTGTCACAACATATGCCAAAAGCAGTTTCTGTCTTTTTTTTAAGTAACCCGAATTTCACAGACAATATGAAGTATATTGACTGAGACATCTTCCATTGGTCTTCAAAGCAGCTGTATGCAAAAGTAAAATAGCCTACTTTGAATTTATTGTGTGAATCTGATATCCTGTTCGCTTTTCAAATTCCATAGATTGAAGTCCAAATACAAAATTGAATTTAAATTAAGTTTGTATGCATTCATTGACATATCAGATTGGTCAAAGAATACTTCCACAAATCATTACTAATCAGCAGATATGATACAATAGTGAGACAGCTTTCCTTGTGTGCTATTGACGGTTTTATGTTTATTTGGCTGTTTAAGCAATTTTCTTTCTACATGCATGTGCACATCTGTTTTTTAATATGCTCCTTGGTTGTGGAATTCCAGCTCACAGTTATCCTTTGCTATTTTTTCCTTTCTTTCATGATATTTTGTTTGAATCCCTGATTTCTCAAATTAAAAATCATCAATGACTTTCCACCAAAAAGTTTCAGAGCATAATTCAGGAGCTTTCCATGACAGCTTTCCAAAATGAAGATAGGATGAGCATAATTCATTTGATTTGCATATACCGATTGCTTTATGCTATCATTCACTGAAACATCTGGCAAGATCTTCCATGTTTTCATTGACTCTGAAGTGTGACACCTACTGTCAGACTCTCCTCACACTCACGTCTGCGGCTTGCTAGGTCAAAAGTAAAATATGTTATGTGCCTTTTATATTCCTTTTGATAGAAATTTCTGCGTTAAAGCACCAGATGCACCTGTCAGCATGACTGCACTCTTCGAGACCATCTAGGATTGTAACAAAATCTAATCAGAGTGTAGTTTCCTAAAAGTTGTCCTGCAGTGGTTGAGTTAGGTTTAAATAAACATAATAGAATTAAGTGGAAGTACATTCATTTGGCAATGTATGTATCTGTATATGCCATATAATAGCAGACCAGTCCCTTGGAAATCACAATAGTCCTGACTTGCTTAGGCATGTAAATATTCCAGAAACTTTGATACAGTAGAGAGAAAACAAGGTATTTTTCTTTCTCTGTGTGTGGGGGGAATAGAAAGTTTTGGGGGAAATGTAAATATAGGCAGTACTTTTTCTTATCAAACCTAAATTTATTTTACTGCTTTAATTGATTAAAATATGCACATTATAGTATAGTATACAAATTTTGACATATTTGTGGAATTTAGAAGTATAAGTGTATCAGTTTTTACAAATGAAATTATGACAGTAACCAGTATTATAGACAAATTGCCTAGACAATAACCAGCTGCAAATTGCTGCATCTCCTTTGCTTTCAGAAAGATCAAAGTCGAAAATACAAGTGATGTAATAAAAGAAAATATTGTTCAAAGAGTCATGAATCTACAAGAGAACTACCAGCATATTTGGGTTTCAAGTTAAACTTTATAGCACTGAAAACATTGACTTGTTCAATGGTGTATCATGTACATTAACACATATTTATTTACTTCATTTTTACCTTCGTAGAAAAAAATTATCTTGACCTGGAAGACCCAGGCAAATACAATCTTGTGAGATCTCAGAAGCTAAACAGGTTCAGTCCTATTTAGTACTTGGATGGGAGACCACCAAGGAAGTCCAGGGTCACTACATAGAGGCAGTGTAGGTTTGCCATTTGCCCAGAGGGGGCAGGGGATCTCCTGATTTTGTGGACTCCTGCTTGCCATCGGCCAAATGGCTGGTGGAAGAGAATCCCCCCCAGACAGTGACATCATACGCAACATGCCTGCTTCACCTGGAAGTGATGTCAGCAATGTCAGGGGTGACACTCTAGATTTTGGGCAAAACTCTGTGGTGTGATGTTGATTTTACCATAGAGTTTTGCCCAGAATCCAGAGCATCGTCACTGACATACCAGTGTCACTTCCGGGTGATGCAGGCAACTTGTCTGTGACGTCACTGTTTTGGGGGATTGGGGGCAGCATCACTTACCACTCCCAGAACATCCACCCCATCCCTGCCAGCGGGTGAAAGGTACCTGGCAACCCTAAGGCAGTCAGTGGCAGACCACCTCTGAATATCTCTTGCCTTGAAAAAAGACAACTACAGGGTTGCCATAAGTTGGTTGCAACTTGAAGGTACTGAACACACACACCAGACAAAATAGTCGTATTTAAATAATGAACATTGAAAATTGTATGTCTACAGTATACACAGGACTTATTATGTAATGTAGATTGTCTTTCGAAAAAATCTTCATACTACAAATTTTGAGTAAAAACTTATTTTAAAGTATTTATATCTTTCTCCCCAATTGGGACCATTTGGGACCTGTTCTCCTCCCTCCATTTTTATCCTCACAACAACCCTTTGAGGTTAGTTAAGCTGAAAGTGATGCTGATCCAAGGTCACTGAGTGAACTTCTATGGGCAATTCAAAATTGGGTCTCCCATATCCTAGTCCAACATTCTAACCAGTATACCACACTGGCTCCGTGGCCAAAAGGCTGATCTTCCTCTTACACCTCCTTTCTACACCAAAATGGCACTTCCCCCCCCTTTTTTTGAAGCTCAGAGGAAAATAGATGATAATTGATAGATAACATACGCTTAGAAGTGTGATTAAGATGGGCGGCCCTCTGTCTGTAGCAACAGAAAAGAGCAAGAGCCCAGTAGCACCATAAAGGCTAACAAAATTTGTGGCAGGATTTGAGCTTTCATGAGTCACTGCTCACTTTTTCAGGTATTTGAAGAAGTGAGCAGTGTCTTACTTAGGAGAAGTGTGGCAGTAATTCTAAATTGTTATTCCCTAAATCTGTTGTGATGTTGAAATGTTTCATAAGACATAAGAACTGCTAAGATTGGTAAATGTTAATCTTTTTTTCTTATCACCTTACTGTGTAGATACTCTTCCTGAGATTCTGCTCTGCCACAACTCGTCCTCGGAGGCAGTCCTGGAAACTTCTTTTATAAATGTGATTTTTAACCTATGGATAAGACTTTCAGTGAGACACAAATTAAAGGAAAACAATATCCTATCTGTATTATTAGTTGTCCCAGGTCTTGTAGAATGGTATGTTACATCAACTGACAAGGCAGTTAATTTACTTGATATTTTCTTTATACTAATCAGGCACATTTGATATGTGCATGGCTGGAAAATACTGGATAAATGCCTTGTCAGAATATTTCTATTAAGTAATTTCATCTCCCGTTGCGATTCCTTGGCAAATGATGATGTACAGTACTTGGACTCACTGAAGAGTGACAGGAGCCTATGGGACTTCATACTTTTTTGTCATAATATTGAATGGAAAAAGCAGTGCTTCGTCATTTGTTGGCTGTTCTGTTTTCTGTGCTTCTTAATAAGCACCCTCCTATATAAAATGTGTCGAGTGGCTATATGTAAAGGGCTTCTTTTCTGTAAAAATGTCCAGTGCAGTGCAATGAGATGTGTAAAACATTTCACACTTTCCTATAGGAGAAGTGATTTTGTTCATAGTAGTCTGAATGAATTAGTTTCATCTCAAAATTCATTGAGTGAACAAAAACCAATCCACATTTGTCTCTAGTTAAATGGCTGTGATAGAGGAAGGACAAACCCTGTGAGGCTACCTTCCTGGGGGTTTTGTGTTCTGGGTTTTGAGACTGTTGCTTAACTCCCAAATAAGTAACAGTTCTTGCAGTGTTCTGGTCAAATAAAAAGTTGACTATTCACCATTACCGAACTTCTAAATAAGATATATATATATAACAAATATTTCTTTCCACAGCAAAAGTCTATCACTTGCCTATTTAATTTTGCTCTGCTTGAAAGAAGTTTGTGCGTAAATGCATTAATGTCTGTATCGCTGCACTATATATGCTGCAGTTCATCCAAGATGTATATTCATATGGGAAGCGGACTACAATTTCATTGCATTTGCTTTCACCGCTGAAAGGATAGGTGCTGCATTGTAAGCAAGGGTGTTTTGGCTTTTCAGCATTGCAAGAAACTTGGAAAATCTCCCTGTGGGTGCTTCTCACTTTGTTGGTATTGAAAGTGCTTGATATATGCTGTAAAGTAACATTTTGCAGTATTTTAGAAAGTTTTTTCCCCATTTTTAAATATTTTGCTTACCCAGAGCATACAAAATGAAAGCTGTATAACAGTGAATGATGAATTAGTGTATTGGAATGGTTGTGGCTAGAGGTTATGTTATACAATATTTGAATTGTTCAATAAAATAACTTGATTTCATCAGTTACACTATTTGAAATAGGCATTTTTGTCAATACAGTGACACTCAGATGAACACGGGATTTAACCATGCACAGGGTCAGTTGAAAAGAGTGTGGATACCTCAGTGGTTTGATGGTCATGTAATTGTTGGTATACATAAAGCTCATTACACACCAAGAATTGTGCATTCTTTTCATAGTATTGATTTTAAACTTTTTTTAACAGAAGAGATACAGAATTTCTGCCCATAATTTAGACTTCACTTGTGCATTTAATAGTATGTATTCCTTTTTTTATATGGGAAAGTTATTAACAAATAACTTGTTAGTAATCGCTAATGACTGATTTTAAGGAAAAAATCACTAAAACAACAAATTACAACCTCTAGAACAGTAGGAACTAGACTACATCTAGTAGTAAGAGGTGATGATTCTCACTTGGTGGTTGTCTGTGTGTGGTGTGGTGTGTAGATTCCCCTCCCCCCTTATTTAATTTAAGTGATCAAACTTTGGGAAGGAAATGTAATAAACAAGGACGCATGAGTGTGTGTTCAGATGAAGCAGTATGCATAGCGCTTAACACCAACACTTGGTATATATGTTGTGGCGACAGTCTTTATTAGTGCTAAGTTGTAACATGTATTTAGATGGATCACAGTGGTTTGTTTGGAAACAGGTATTAAATGTGAATCTAGAAATGGTTATCGTAGAGAAGACTCCAGCTGGCCAGTCTGTAAGAGCTGAATTCCATCTTTTATATCCAATTGCAGAGGTAACATAGTTCACTTAAGCAAAACATCAAATTTTTATCTCAGTTTAGATTTATTTTCAGTGCCAACTTTAAACATGAATCAAAACCTAAAAATCATGTATACTCCTATATCACTGCTCATGACTGGAGACATGAAATGGCATCCTTTCTGAGATTTGTTGCTCAAAACATCTTATTTTCATTGTTCCACAAGCTGGACTGTGTCTATAAACCTTACTGTGGTGTAAAATTTTAAGTTTGGTCAGGAGTTTAAAAACTTTGCAGTCAGGTATTCTAAAGTGAGAAAGTGCAGTCATCTGCTTCAAGCTGTTTCAGTCTCATGTATCTCATCGTAACATCACTGTAATGTGTAGTGCTTGCATGCATTCAAAACTTACTTGTGAGTTTCTTAAAAATTGTATCTTTTGAGAAAGACATAGTGGGCAGTGTTAAGTGGTACATAAATGAGAGAGATGTTCTGCTGGTTTTAAAGTCATATTTGTAAAGTCTTTAAAGAGTATATTTATTAATAAACTGTGCTAGGTAATTACTTTTACAACTAAAAATGTTTCAGGCTATCTTATGAACGCAAAATAATTTTAAAAATTCTTTAGAGCTTTGATTTTTACAATTAATTACAATGACTTACAAAACTACAAAGTGTAAGCACATTTTTCTTCAGTGTTTAATTTAGACCAGCTCAGGTCCCTCCCCCCTCAGTGTTCATTCTAAGACTTCTGCAGGCCAGCTGATAAGACTCCCTCCAGTGCAGGTAAGCGCGATGTAATGAAATTGGACGTGTGTGCTAGGCTTTGTAAATAGAATGAGATTGACCCCCAGCCATTATCTCATTTATCTGATTTACATTGTAAAATCAGGATCTACAGTATTGATTAGAGCATAATTAGCTAATTATGAACAGGAAAATACAGAGTTATGTGGGGTTTGAACACAGCAGGCTGTACTGCTGAAAGATTTCCAAGGGCATGAGCAGATGGAGATCACTTTAATAAAGAATAAAGCAGACGTGTTTCAGGTATGGAAGTATCTAATAAACTTCTCTTGCTGTGCAGAGATACTTGACCTCAATTCTGTATTTTTGTTTGGGAAAAGTATTTTCAGTCAGCTGGTACTTTTTTGTTTTGGCGTAATGTCCTGATCCAGTTGCTGCTATTATTGGACCTTTTCACTATTCTCTATTATTTAAAAGCTGGAATGTAACTATTTAGTTGGCTATCTGGCCTGGAGAACTGAAGTGATTTACTTTTAGTCACAGTGCTGTGATCCATTCAGTTTCAGTACATGTTTCATTTTTGCATGAGTTTTTTATTATTAGAAACAGAGAGAACTTAAATCAAGTAGCCAAATTCTAACATGTGATACATCAGCAAACATGCTTAGGATGAGACATGACAATTGTTACACTAGCAGCAACGCTCGTGCCAATTGTTATTATAGCACATGAAACCTCTGAAGTGGTGGCAGGCCAGTTACAATAATCGGTTTCAGAAGGCTGATGGATCAAGAGGGTTTCCTGATGTCTCTTGAAGATTTTTCAGTCAGAGAGGTTGAGATGTTAAAGCCCTGGTTGTGCTGTGGAATGCAGAGATGACCTGAATGGTTGAAATATTTGCTCTAGAGTGCCCTGTCTTCTTCTTTGGAGCTTGGGGCAATAAAACAGGTCAGCAGATGGTTAGTGTGCAAGTGGAGGAGAATTCAAAGCTCATGCAAGCAATACAGGCTAGAGTACATTATTGAGCCTGTACTGGGGTGGTGGCGGCAATAAAGTGTGATAATGTCTCTGTCATTCTTGTATCTATGCAGTATTTTCCAGCAGATTTTTTTCTGGGTTGTGAAGGGACTCCAATCTCAGGATAAGGCTATTAGACTGTAGATTCAGAAAATGTATGGTCTTGCTGTTACTCTCATAGAAAGAGGTAGTCATGAAGTGGCCTTCCTGAAGAAGGCATCCCTGAAATCAAACAACCTAACTAATTAGCTTCCAGAGGCTAACTTGCCGTTCTAGGATAAGGCTGCTGGTGGCTACACAACTTCTTGGAGGACATTGGTTATCTAGACTTATTTCTATCTGGATTCCGGCCTAGGCTTGGGTTGGAAACATCCTTGCTTTCCATGACTAAATTCAGTGGGAAATTGACAGGACAATTGCAACCAGTGTTCCCTCTAAGCTGAGTTAGCGTGAGCTAGCTCATAGTTCTTTAGCCTCTGGCTCACACCTTTTTGTCTTAGCTCAGGAAGGATGGCTCCAGAGCAAACTAATTTATGCAGCAGCCAAATGGCTCGCTCACAACTTTAGCACCAGGAGCTCAGAAGGTAGAATTTTTGCTCACAAGCCATCACAGCTTAGAGAGAACGTTGATTGCAACCCTGTTGATTCTTCTGGACCTCTAATCTGTTTTCAATACCAATGACCATGGTTTCCTTCTGGAGAGACGGGGGGGGGGGGGCATCATGCTTGGTGGTTCCACTCTTGCCTGGATGGCTGGTTTCAGAATGTGGTGTGGACTGCTGTTCATCTCCGTGACATTTATACTGTAGAGTCCCAGAAAGATACAGCCTGTTCAACATCTACATGAAACTGCTGAAAGAGTTCATCCAGGGATTTGGAGTGAGTTGCCACCAGTGAGCAGAGGACACTGAGCACCGTAGCAGCAGAGTCAGACGAGTCTATGGAGGTCTTGAACAAATCCCTGAAGAAGTTAACAGGGTGGATGAGGGCCAATAAACTGAAGCTCTGTCCAGACAACACTGAGGTGTTGGTCAATGTCAATGCTGTCCAAGGAGTGATTACTTAGTCTTTCCTGGAGAGGTTGCACTTTCCCTTAGGAATAGGTTCGTCATTTGAGGGTACTGCTGGATCCCAAACTACAGCTGAAGGCTCAGGTCTTCTCTTGGTATGTAACTGTTTTTATGAGGTTCAACTGATACACTGCCTGTGGTTGTTTCTTAAGAAGCATTATCTGGCCATGGTGACCCATGTTTGGATCATATCCAGGTTAGATTTCTGTGATGCATTTTACATGAAGCTGCCTTTGCAAATGATCAGAAATTTCAGCTGGTCTAATATGCAACAGCCAAGGTATTGTCAGTGGCTGGATACTAAAAGACCTGAAGCATAGGCTGCCTGTTTATTTTCCAGCCTAGTTGGGTGCTAGTTTTCACAACTCTATCAGTTTGGGTCAAGAAGGACTGCCTCATCCTGTACTGTCCAGCCAGTCAGTTAATGTCCTCTTCCAACGTCCCCCCTGCCCACCTGCTGCCTACTTTTAGGTATCGGGCAAAACCATCTTGCTTTACCTAGGCTCCCATCTTTTTAGTGGCATTTTTGTGACCTGCTTCTATCCTGAAGTCTGTTTTATGGTTACCATTTGGGGCTGTTGAACATTGTTTTATGCTGTTTTTATGTCCCTGTTAGGCTATTGACTTGTTTTATGGCTGGGCTTAATATTTGGCCATTTTAGTGGTTTTACTGTTGGCATTCTTGTTTTATCGTTTTTAACTTTTTTGAGCTTCTTTGAGCATGTTCTGTAGAGAGTTAGCATATAAATTCTGATTACCAAAATGTCATAAACATGTTAGGTTATGCTGCTTGCATTGCTGTGAAATATGAGGGCAGAGATATTCAAAATTAAGCCGCCAGCAACATAGTAGCATGGTTTATTCATTTACAAGGCAGATGGTAAAAAAGCTGGTGTGCTGCCTCCCCTTATCCATGTAGCTAATGTAAGGGTTCAGGCATTTCACGATTTAAGGCATTCCATGACACAGTCTTTCACGTTCACTTACTTCTGAGAACCATTTGCAAAGTTTCCATACTGGACTGGATCTCTGTACACATCAACCATGCCAGTTGACATGATAGTTTTACACAACAGATCACACACCACTAAAATAATGTTATACATGCTGTTGTGTTTTTAATATAATTTTTTAAAAAATATAAATATAATTTTAATATAAAATTTTCAGTTTCTATTAACAAAGGTCTTTTGCATCTTTATAGTGACTGTATTCGGTATACTACTGCTAAGCCTTAATGATATTGCCAAGCTTCTTACTGAAATATAATATTTGTCATATTTTTATACTGATGCTTTATTTTACTAAGTTGATTTTATTGTGATTATTATATCTTTGTTTGCCACTGGGCACTGTCTAGAGAAACTGGTAACAAATATATTTAAATAAAACATTGCTAATATTTCATTCAGTTCCAATATATCTAATCTTTATTTTTATCTGCTGTAAATTTTGGGAATGAATATAGAATGGTGTGGAGTTCTACCCTTGGAAAAAATCACTCAAGCCTTAATAGATGATTTTTGATCAACCACAGTTGGTTGGAACGGGGAACAAAATTATCCTTAGTTCAGCTTGGGGAACGAATGAGTAAACGTATTACCGTCCCTGTACAATATGGCTTAGTTCTCTTCACTCACCTGAGCTATTTTCCAGTTGGCACCTTTTTCAATACCATTTTTTTTACAATACTTCCCTCAAGTTGATGGTAATCAAGAATTTTCTCATAATAAGGATTACTAAAAAAGGAAGAAGCAAAAAAAAGACTGTTCATCTTGCTTCTTTTTGTGGTGGCAACTGCAAGCCATGTCCCCTTAAAAAATTCTTCAGAATTATTCTCCTATTGTATAAACAATTGTTAATCCTTCTGTTTTCCCCCATAAAGAATAACTTTGGAAGGGAAAATATCCAAATCATTTTCTCAAAACCTTGAACTTCTGCTAAAGCATCTTTTTTTCAGACAGTCTCTGCCATAAATTACTTGCTATAATATATAATAACTTCAGTTAAAGTATTTAAAAGCTGTTATATCTCAGTGGTATAAAGTGAAATTCACACTTAGAATAACTTGTTTTTGCTTACAGTATTAAGCTTTATATATACTTAGCTGTTTCCTTTATGTGAAGAAATCTGACTGAATTTGTTTTGAAAAAGACATGCTCATTAATTCATAAAAATAGGATATATGCAAATGTAATAAAACTGCTGCTTGTAAGAATCATTTCTCTCAATGTGATGTAAAATTCCTTTTCTTCCTCTTGAACATGTTGTTGCTTTGTGCTATATAATGTAAATACCTCTTTGGACTGACCTCTGAATGCTGACTAGAAGTAAACCATATATCATATTTGTAACAGAAATATTTATGGTATTTGAATGTTCTAGTTGACTAAAGTGGCAGACTACTTTGTTATATGGCTAACAGGCCTTTCAGAATGTTCTCACTGTGTTTATGTCTCTGCTTGAATTTTATTATCAGAGTATTTGAAGCAAAGAATTGTAAAAATGCTACATATGGTAGCCTTGGCACTGAATTTTGAAGAAAGATATCTATTTTTATGCAGGTGTGATGAGTGCAGGCTTTGCTATCATTTTGGCTGCTTGGACCCTCCCTTGAAAAAGTCGCCCAAACAAACTGGCTATGGGTGGATTTGTCAAGAGTGTGATTCTACATCCTCTAAAGTAAGTTCATGAGTCTCGTGCAAGTGCAAAGCCTTTAGGAAACATATCTGGATTGGTTGTGAACCCACCACTTTTAAAAAATGATTCTTCTGCTAATGAAAAGCCACACTGCTGTCTGGATTTGTTTAATATTACTGAAAGTGTTTTTTTGTTTGGTTAGTTCAGGGGTGGGCAAACTTTCTTAACATAAGAGCCGCATAGAATAAACATCAGTTGTTTGAGAACCACAAGACATGAACAAATATTACCTGCTTTTATTGGAAAATAAGCAAATTTGCTTTTTATTAACATTAAATGAGACTGCCAAAAATAATAACAAAAGGGGTAAAAGCAGATATTGATAATGATATTAATTTGTCCAATGATATTTGTTTGCTAATGATATTTAGCTTCCCCAGCCGCCCTGCCGGGAGCCACATAATATATGTGAAAGAGCCACATGCGGCTCCCGAGCCACAGTTTGCCCACCCCTGGGTTAGTTGGTTTTACTAGCCCAAAGTTTCTTAGAAAGTTTTGGTGACTCATTTAACTGAAGAAGGTTTTATACTTTTTAAAGTTTAGTAATAAATATTTGTGGAATACATATACTGAATTGTTTGATACCACTTGGCTATTTTACCTTGAAGAACCCAGCTTAGTTAAAAAAACAACAACAGATTAGTTGTAATCTATACAGACATTTAACAAGATGTCAAACTTAATTGAAACATAAGATCAATGTCACTTGCTGACTTTGACTATGCTTGGGATATTTCAGTGGATTTATCTGTAAAGAATTGATGTCTTGCTTTTTTAGTGTTCTATGTAACGTTAGTGAAACAGTCTGTTTTCAGAAAGACAACCTCACTGTCCAATTTGCTATTTAAATAATTTATTTTCTAAACTTCTTTAGTAGCTATGGACATCCAAAAACATAAGGTAAACTTTGAATTTTAAGTTGCATTTTTCCTTTCCAAATCAGACAATGCTGTGTGCTGAATATCGGTTATTAATCAAATCAATCTTCTTTAAGCAGATACAGTGGTTGGCGTAGATAATTAATCGTGTGGTGTAGCCTGGACACCTGAGTCCTTCTGAGCACAATTTTGAGGCAGTGTTGAGTCCTTGGGTGAATTAAAATTGATGATGAATTCCTAAGAGCCCTTTCAGCAAAAGCTGCTTCTCTGTGTACCGTGAATTAAAATGGCCTGTTAGTCATTCAGGATTTCTTACCAACAGCATTACTTCTTGAGAACTATAAATCTTGGGTATGATAAAATCTTAGGTTGCATTGTTTTCAGCATGGGCAAATTTTATGGCATCTGAATGAGCAAATGGTACCCTAAAAATTGTCTTATGAGGCCTCCTTGTGGCTCTTTCACGTTACTGTTCGTCGCTTGTTTGTTTTCATTTGAAGACAACTTATGCTCTTTTGTGTTGTCAGAATCCAATATAAGCACCCTACAGCATACCACTTTGCTTTTGGTGACAATTGTTTTATGAGAGTGTAGTGACTGTTTGTCACTCTTTTGAAACATTTATGAATAGTGTACATTTAATTTAACATGGGTTTGTGTGCATTTTGCAAAGACTGTAACTCAGTCCAAATAAAAATGATTTGTATGTGCAGTGAAAGGAATTCTGCATACAGCTATCAGACATAGTTGTCAGTGGGTGGGACACGACCCTCTACAATGTAATAGCTGTGCAGATCTAGCCCCAAATGGTACCATGGAAAAAGTGACCATAGCATCATGCAGGCAACCTTCTGCTATTCCTGCACTTCTCTGGATCATGGCTTTAGCATGAACTTATTTGTGCATGGATGCACATTCATTCTCCCCCCCCTTTATATATATCCATTGGGAACAGTGCCAAGAATGCTGCATCGATTTCTGTTCTCTGAATTCCAGAGTTGCCACACTTTCTGCTGCTTTTATCCATTGCATTTTCATCATGTAGCAGCAGTTTCGTTTACATACTCAAGCCATGAAATAGCGTTATGTTTTGTTGTTGTCAAGTGCTTTATGAATGTGCGCTTACATAGTCCTTGTTCACGTTGCTTGTTTAATACAAGGTCAATAATTACTAGGGGCAATCTTGCAAGTTAGTTCTCGCATATATTTTGTAACTGTAAAGGGCAGTGATATTTCCCTAGTCCTAATAGTGGTCTTTGTATAATTTATAAAAGAAATATTCAATATAAAATTTTAAAATATTGTTTATATTTTTAAAATATAAACATGTTTATAAACATATAAACATAGTGTGATTTCCACCAAAAAAAGTGCAAACACTTTTATATAGATGTAGAAGATACAATAAAAATGTTCTGTCCCATTGATACAGTCTGCTTACATTTTGTTCATAATACACCATGCAACTCTCCTGCAATCTTGTCAAGTTATTTCCCCGCCTATGTAACATATTCCCATATTACCCCAGCTGTCAAATAATGACAGTGACTTTACTTCAGGGCAGGAGGGCAGCATCTTCTCTGCTAGTAATAGTGTCACTTTTATGGAATGGGTGATACTTACCACAGAGGTCTGACAGGCTTTCTCATCTCAACAACACTGGAAAAAATATGCCATATAAAACACGAAAAATAGTTGTTTCTGTAGCCTTGCATCCTTCCTTTCAAAAAATGACTACTGTGGTTTTAATACTGCTCACTTTAATGTCCTAAAACAAAAAAAAGGGAATAAAATTTGGGAATCGTGACATTGTGTGAGTAACAGATTGGCTTCACTTCGAAGACAGATTATTTTATCTTCACAAGCAATAGTTATTAGATTTGTATAACAGAGCTGCTTCAAGTGATGCTACAGAACAATTTGTCCGCATGGGTATCTGAACAGGTTGCCTGCATCAGGGAACACCCTTGTAAAATAGTGTTAAGAACTGAAGAGGAGGCCTCACCTGAACACATACATCTCACTGGCCAAGGTGAGAACCAGTGTGTGGTGTAAAGGTTAGAGTGTCGGACTGAGTTCTAGGAGACTCAGAGTCAAAACCCCAGTCTGCCGTAAAGCTTGCTGGGGTGACTTTGGGTACACAGTCGTAATGTAATGTAACCTGCCTCGCAAGGTTATTATGTGAGCTCACTGAATGAAAGGAAGGATTTTAAAATGTACTAAATAAACAAACACATAGTTGGGGATATCCCCCTCCCAATTTCTAACCATGCTTTAAAAGCAGTTCTCAGTTGGTTGGCCAGCCTTGCTACTTCCTATATGTGCATTCGTTGCTGGTAAACTGTAAACTGCAAAAGTATGTGAACAGAATTAACATTAATATATTATGTAATAGTTTATATCCATGATGTGGAATGTTCATGATGTGAGACAGAATGGGAAACTGACACTACTGACCACAAGTCATTATAGCTTTCCTCTTCCTTACAGTGGGTATAAACTAGGTGGGTATATCTTAGTGGTATGGGCAGCCAGACTTCTAATGGGGAAAACTAATCCACTTTACTGGGTATCCTGGAAGTGGAGTGTTGTTTAAGTCAGCAGATGATATGAAAGTCAAGCAGCCTGTGGCCACCAACCTAGTGGTACTGTTGATGTGCCCAAATTCCAGTAAGTGAGCACCACATGAAATTCTGTTACATGAGCTTCCCTCTCAGCACGTTGTCTTTGCCTGATATTCCAGCTGCTGATTGTGATGGACAGTATCCCAAGTGGCATTGAAACAGAAAAGGTTAACCATTGAAACAACAAATATGTACGCATAAAAACGTCTTTGATTCCATCAATCAGCAGCCATTGAGGGTCATAACAAAGGATAGTGTTGAAATTTCTTTAGACTGAATATGGTAGTGGGAAGGAGGGAACAGAGGCAAAACCAATGTTATGCCTTCTTTTGGATCATGACCCCTTTATGAACCTCCAGTAGCAGATTGCAGCAAGAGAATGCCCTATGCTGGAGTACCATTTCTAGTCCTTCCAATAATGAGCTGTTTGTCTGGGAAGTAGTGTGGTCCTGCAGTCAGTGCAGCAAATGACAACCCTACTACCATGCACTGCCAACTATCCATCTCTGTCTTGGGCACAAAGGAATGCTCTCGCCAGGCAGAAAACTGTGATTCTCGAGATACAAATGCTTCACTTGGCTGATGCCTCGTGCAATATTTTGCATTCATTTGTTGATGTTAGAAAAGCAATAATAAATAATCTAACATGTCTGGAATGACACCGATTCATTATCTCCACTGATAAAACCTAATTGGTTCTTCCATAAATGGAATGTGTATCTTAAGGCATAAAGATTAATTTAAATTTGATCTTCTAAAAATAGTGTTTGTTCTAAATCTTTTTTTATTCTTATATTTTCTGTTTTAGAAGAACTTTGGCATTGCTGACATTGTTAATGTGTTGCACCAGTTTCCCACATAGCCAAACATGCAGAAAAGCAAAAGCAGTCAGATAGAGTTCTGCAGGTTGCTTCTCAGGCAATCATTGTTGCCATTATCTATATTGTGTATTGTTACAGATTTGAATTGTAAGCCTCTGAGGCACCTAATCTGGCTGAAAAGTGAAGATGCAAATCTGTGCAGTAAAAACTTGGCAAAAATATTTAGAACATAGAATAATTGGAGCCTTTTTGAAATACAGTCAAAATATTTGGTATGTGTAGTTTTCATCATATATGACATTAACTATATACAAAAAAAGAAGGAAACTGTTCTTGAATGCAATTGTTTATTCACACTGTATTTAATACCAGAGATCTTTGAGCAGATTTTGGGATATTTTCCTTTTATATTAAAATGGTTTAGTTGGAGTAAACCATAGGGACAAATTCTGATTATAACAACTAAAGAAACTAATATTGGCATGCTGGGTTTTGTAATGAGAGATCAGTTTTTTAAATTTCACTTTTTTATCACACCTTCCTGGGTTCTGTTGGCAAGGCCCAGACCTTAGATTCAGAAATGGAAGCATCTCAGATACTTTCATAAATATTCTCTGGTCATAAGGGATATTTATTTTTATTTATTTACTGGACATAGCCTGTCCTTCCCTATTCAGTAAGGCTCAGGGCAGGACACAACATTTAAAATCGACATTCAGTTAAAATATAACTTAAGTTAAAAATTTGCAATCACAGTGTTAACAGTTCCTCATTAGATGGCACAATAGGGCAGATCGGGAATTAGTTCACGGTGGGGAGCCACCACTCATCCTTGACCATATGCCTGGTGGAACAATTCTGCCTTACAGGCCCTGGGGAATTGTTTCAGGTCTCACAGGGCCCAGGTCTCATTGGACAGAACATTCCACAAGGTTGGTGCCAAGGCTGAAAAGGCCCTGGCCTTGGTTATGGAAAGCCAGGCGGCCTTTAAGCTGGGGATCACCAGCAAGTTGTTACTAGCTGAGTGAAGTGCCCTTTGGGGAACATACCAGGAGAAGCAGTCCTCAGATATGTTGGTCCCAGACCATTTAGGGCTTTGAAGGTCAGTACCATAAACTTTGAACCTGATCCAGAATTTAACTGGGAGCCAGTGCAGCTGGTGGAGCACAGGAATATGTGCCCTAGTCGAGGTCCCTGTGAGGACCCATGCCACTGCATTCTGGACCATTTGGAGTTTCTGTGTCAGCCTTAGTGGTAGCCCTGCACAGAGCAAATTTCAGTAGTCTAGTCTGGAGATGACGATTGCATGGATCACTATGGCTAGGTCTTGGTGAGACAGGTAGGGAGCCAATTGTGTAGCCTGGCGTAGGTGGAGAAACATTAGCCTAGTTACAATGTGTGCCATTGACAGGGAGGCATCCAAGATCACCCCTAAACTCTTGACAGTTGGTGCCAGTGTTAGAGGCACACCATCAAGGGAAGGAAGTTGTCATCCTGCCCCAGCATTGCCTTGACCCAGCCACAGGACCTCCGACTTCGATGGTTTTAGTTTCAGCCGGCTCTACTCCAGTCATCCAACCACTGTCTCCAGTTCCTCAGCCAGGGTAGCTGGAGTAGTCTTCAGCCAGCCACTCATTAGCATATAGCTGGGTGTCATCAACATATTGATGACAGCCCAGCCCAAAAGTCTGGACCAGCTTGGCTAGGGGATGCATATTAACACTGGGGAGAGGATTTCCCCTTGAGGAACACCACATACCAGTGGGTGCCTCAAAGATGCTATCTCTCCTAATGCCACCCTTTGTCTCCAGTCTTGGAGAAATGAGATCAGCCACTTTAAGGCTGTCCCACAAATGCCCATGTCAGCGAGGCGGTGTGTCATCAGATTGTCAGACATAAGAACAGCAGCAGCACTGACCTGCCTTAGTCCAGGTGTCTGCAGAGATCATCTGTGAGAGTGACCAAAGCCATCTCCATCCCATGGTCGGGGCAGAAGCCAGATTGGAATGGGTCTAGGGCTGATGAGTCATCCAGGAAAGTCTGGAGTTGCTCTGCCTCCACTCTCTCAACTACCTTGCCCAGATACAATAGATTCAACACTGGGCAGTAGCTGGATGGATCAGAAGGATCCAAAGATGGTTTTTTCAAGAGTGGTCTTATCACTGCCTCTTTTAATTTTCCCAGGTGGACCCCTGAACTCAGGGACAGATTCATAATTTCTACCAGGACCCCCCAAACTCAATTGCCACTGGCTTTCACCAGCCACGTTGGGCATGGGTGTAAGGGGCAGGCTTCACCACCTCCAGAATCCTGTCAGCATTGACCTGAGAGAGCCAGTTGAAACTGTCAGTATTGGACCTGAAGATGGCCAAGGGGTCTCCACTAGTTCACATACTATATCAGTATTGGCAGGTCCTGGCAGAGCAACAAGATTTTATCTGCAAAAAAGTTCACAAAAGCTTCACAGCTTATATCCAATTTACTAGTAGGTTGAGCTCTCTCTGGCAGAGGCCTATTTTACATCTAACATTTGCTCTGTTGTTTTACCAAACCCACACTGGAACAGAAACAGATGTGGCTCAAAAACTGCCATACTGTCTGCGGAGTCGCCCCTGAACAGCCATAAAACCACTATAAATCTATGCAGACAGTACCATAAAACCGAGAAATCAAATGAAGTCAAAGCGGCATGTAATCTGGACACTGCCATAAAATCCGACAATCAAAGTGAAAGTGGCATGCAGTGCAGAGAAGAATTTCTGTTCCAACGTGGCAGAACAGCAGTAGGGATGTGCATTTGATTCATTTGAACCAAATGCACCCCCCAAAATGGTCCATCCAGACCCTTTTCGGACAGCGATGGGCCAAATCAGATTCTCTGATCTAATTCAGCCTGCTGCCGAAATTTGGCGGCAATTCGGCAACAGCTTAAAAAGCGACTGGAAAGGAGGGGGTTTGAGGGAGAGGCTCTAAACTCACAGGGTAGCTGCTGGAGCCTCTCCCCCAAATGCCCACCAAGTTTCAAGAACTTGGTTGCCCTATTCCTTCCATTGTTCTCTATGGTGGGAAAAAGTAATGTTCCCCACCATAGAGAACAATGGAGGGAATGAGGCAACCTGCTTAAGGGCCTGTAGAATTGGACCCCTTGGTCCAATCTTCTTGAAACTTGGTGGGTATTTCGGGGAAAGACCCCAGCAGCTACCCTGCAAGCTACCTTCCAGCCCCTCATATACCCTATGAGTTTTTGCCATTGACTTCAATGGGGCCGTAACTGACATTCGGCTGGCCGAATGACTCCTAGATCAGTTTGCATTGCCGAAACTGACAAGCGGATGTCATTTGGCAGCTGGAACAGATGCAGCCTGATTCAGCCTGATCCGAATCGAGGCAATTTTTTTTTTTTGCACACCCCTATACTGCAGAGCAAATGCTAGATACGGAATGGGCCAGAGAGGTTAGTGACCAAATTACCCTAAACAGTTGAGCTGGGTGAGAGCTAGCAGATGCAATAGTGGCCACAAAGAATTCCTTCTTTGCAGTCTTCACCACCATTTCATAGGATTTCATAAATGTTCTATAAGATGTTCTTGTCTCTTCATCATGGGATTGTCACCAAACTTGCTCAAGTCATCTTAGCTCCGGTTTCATTCTCTATAGCTCCATGTTGTACCATAGAGTTAGTTTGGATTGGGAGCAAAGAGGATGTTGAGGAGCAATTTCATTGGTGGCTTCAGACAGCTGGGAGTTCTAGTCATCTATCAGCTCATCTAATGAGTTTCAGGGGGGGCATCAGATCCCACAGCGCATTCTGGAACCCTTGCTGCTCATTGCCTATGCAGGAAGGGGTTGGGATGCCTAGACAGGCCTTCAGGAAAAAATGGTCTGACCATGGCACCTTCTCAATCGCAATCAGATCCATATCCATCCCCACCCCAAATATCAAATCCAGTTTGTGGCCCACTTGATGTCTGGGACCTGATACAATCTGAAAGAGTCCCTGTGCTGCCATGGAAGACACCAGGTTCCTGGCCTGCAAAGCAGCACTGTCTGCATGGATATTGAAGTACCCCAGAACTACCAACCTGGGGAACTCCAAGGCCCAGCCCAGTATCACCTCTAGCAGGTTGAACAGGCTGTCTGCTGGTGCGCTAGGCGAATAGTACACCAGCCAGACTGCCAGACTCCTCAGCATCACAGGCCAGGGCAACACAGTCAATACTGGGAATTTTTGGAGTGGGGAGTGCCCTGAGGGAAAAACATAAAAGTTTAATTTGTGAACGTTAAAATTTGTGAGTATGTGTGAACATAAAAGGATATCCAGGGATTCCTGAGTGCTCCAGATTCCAAAACTGGGTAGGTGCTGAAGTATACAACCATAACAACAGTATACTTCTTTAGCAAAGGCAAGCATCTTGGTTTTCCTTGATCACCCTCACACTGCAGTTGAGAAGCCAGCTTTGTGGACTGCCCATCCCACTACTGTATACCACTGGGGGGGGGGGGCGTGAAAAATCTGTGGGAAGTGCTGCATCCATGTCCTTGATTCCTAAAACTATGTTGACATGTTTTTACTATTTTGGTTTATACCATTTTTAGGTTTCTGTTGTGGTGTTTAATTTTGGTACGCTTCCCTGAGCACCCTGTGGAAAAATATCAGGGCAATTATATAAATATTGATTTCAAAACATTCCTGCCTTTTCTGCCCATAGGCAACTTTCTGTTACTTCTGTGAACTGGAAAGTTGTGTCTTAGCTGCTTATCATGCGGGCTGGTGAGCAGGTGCCACATTCATTGCATTTTTTTTCCATACTGAAGTGGCCTGTTTCCTGTACGAAGAGCTGGATAAGGGCAAGCGAATGCCTTAAGATACTCATACAGGTCACATCTCAATATCCTGTACTTAGGATACATGCATGAGTTATATTTCAATATCCTGACCCCTGAGTTGCCCAGGGAAGTGCAGGTGGTGTAGGCCATGTTATGTATTGGTAGACCTCCTGACTGGTCCAATAGGGAGTCTAATTTTGAGCCATACTAAGCCAGCAAGTGGTCTAGGATATCAGATGTTCAGCATAACAAGTTGAACAGGGAAATTGAAAGCTATCTTGAAAAGCTGGATTTTTGATAGTACTAATTAGTACATCCCAACAGAATTAATTTAAACTGTTCTCTCTGTCCTCAAAACAATTAGTTTAAAGTTTGCCTTGTGCCTAATCCCTGGGTAGTACAAGAAGACTATGTCAGAAGTCTCATAGCTAGTGATATATATAATTCTGAGGACCTAGATACCAAGGTATTCCTACATTGCTGCAGTCAATGCAGAATGTTATAAAAATAGTGTGCCTAGTATCTCTTGTTTACATAAAGAAGAAAGTTCACATTTGTTCCCATTGGCCTTAATACTTTGGATGTCTGTATTCTTGTAAATATTTAGTGATTCCCCAAAGGTTGTAGTGCCAAAACAAAATGGAAGCAAAAACCTTGCTTCATCCTTTGTGATCAGTTGGGCTACCTCACAGATGAGATGGAGGTGGGTATGATGAAAGTTCTATGACTGTAACCCAATTAAAAAGATCTCTGAGAGGACAATCTTTCTGGCACATATAAAAATTTGACAACAGGAGCTTTTTTGTTTGTACCAACAAGGTAGTACAATATTAAATTTGTCTTCATGCTCTGTCATCAGATCCATGGCTAGTTTACATGTTACCATTTCAGGGAGCATGTCTACCCAAGCCCTTGTAGAGTAGTGGCCTCCAGGGTGAGGGGTCAGGCACACTTCCCTGAACCAGCTAATATAGTATCTGTGACTAGAAAACTTTCGTTTAGCCCTTTGCCATACCCTGCTTTCCTAGCCAAGACATCTCTGTTGACCTTCTCACACACTGAACCAGCACATAGCTGTTTTTAGCAGCAACACCGTTAATTGGAGGGGGATGTGTGAGTGTCTGTCTGGTGGCTACCTTATTTTCATATCTCCTGACAACTGACATCATTCTTCTGTGACTTAATACTATGACATATTAGAACACCTTTTCTGTCTTCTTACTATTCCGTCAAATAGTACTCATAATTTTAGGATCTTGATGTTTTTGTTTTCAAATTAATGAAGTATGTGTTAATTTTCTCCCATTGAAGTCAATGCAGCTTAAAAGTACTTAACTGGCTCTTCCCTGTGCTCTTCATTTCTACTAACTGCAAAATACCTTATGTGTTAAATATAGGGAGAAGTGGATGGAATGAAAAACAAGTATCAGGTAACTGTTATAACATGTAAAATTAGATATATATTATGCAATTTGAATATATAGTGATGATGGCAAAGATATATATGTTGAATTTCACCTAAAGATAATACTTAGATAGCTTGTAAAAGAATAATCATGGATATTAACATACGCACAATTTCTCATTATGGTAAAGTATGTACGGTGTAAGGCCACAGATCCTTGAGATCTGTGAATGCAGAGCCATAAGAAACCAAAAGAGATAAACATATTGAGTTGGAGTGAAGCAAGCTGCAACTTTCATTACTAGTACAGTCTGTTACATTTTGTAGCAGAAGGGTGTATGAAAGCAGGGTGTTCCCTTAGCTGTAATTCCATGGAATAAAATGGGAGAAGCCTTCCATAATGCTGCAGTGAGCTAAGGTCCAAATCTGCTACACTGAAGCAACTCTTTGAGATTAACAGCTTAGTCCCTATTTATGGGATCTTCACAGGGCTGCCCCAAGCCTCCTACAGAGCCCCCCTCAATGTTTGCAGACACTTAAGCGTTTACATGCCAACAGTGCTTGATTTCCTGCCTTCTGATGAAATCATATAGGGATCTGATAGCAGCTCATTAATTGTCACTTAAATCATTGGTTCTCTACTGGCAGTACACTTACCACCAGTGGGACTCTGAAGTAGTCTATGCAGGACACAAGGTTTTCATAACGCTTAGTAAGAATTCTCTCTCCTTCAGTCTGCATGTTCACCCGCAAGTGAACAGCCATGTCATTTTGACATGCGAGTAGTGACGTCGTACATTTAGTATTTCTTCTGATCTTCCCAGTCACCAGCTGCATCCTGCTAACCTGGCAGGAATTATCCAGTGTGCTTCTGCCATCGTCCTGGCAACTTTATCAAAAATACTGATAAATTAAGCAAGAAGTTCTTAGAGATAAAGCAGTAAAGATTGCTAAAATCCCACTCTCAGAGGATAGTTATGCCTCACATTGAAAACATGTTGAAGCTTAGATTATTGCCCAACTGAAAAAAAATCAGTTGTTTGCACTTCAAATGCATGAATCAACAGACATTTCAAACGGTGCATTTTTAACAGGATTTGTTCAATATCCCAGTGAAGAAAAGTGCTTGAGGATGTGTTCATGGTTCACAATATGCCTACACAAACAGCAAGTGCAGAGATATTTCACATTATTGAGGAATTATTTTCATATAATGATCTGGACTGGAAAAACGTACTGCTGGTGCTGCTGAAATGACAGGCATCCTCTCTGGGGTCAAAGCAAAAATTTGCAAAGTTGCTGATTTGCAGGCTAAACACTATATGATACATCATGAAATGTTTCCAAGCAGACATATGATTCCTGATCTGTCTGATGTGTTGTCTGATTGCATAAAAGTTATAAATCTTGCCTGTTATAAGACCAATGCACTGAACAGCTGAATCTTCAAAGTACTTTATAAGGAAATTGGTGCTGAGCACAAAAGCACATAAGGAGAGCCATGCTGGATCTGACCAAAGGCCCATCTAGTCCAGCATTCTATTCTCACAGTGGCCAACCAGCTACCTCTAGGAAGCCCACAAACAGGAAGTCTACAACAGCATCATCCTGTTGGCTGTGTACCAAAATGAGATGATTGCTCTTTACTAGAGTGATTGGTAGAACATAAGATACAAAAGATTGAGAACCACTGACTTAAATCATTTTTGCCAGCTGGAGTGCAGCATTGCCTGCTTAAACATGATATTGTGCTGAACATGTGGAAGAAGATTGAAGTGGAATAGTGATACAGCTATTCATACTTCCAGTGTTCACCCAGCCCTAGTTGTATGCCAAAAGATTTATCTAACCTCTGATACAATATCTGGCCTAGTTATAGAGTATAAGAGCAATTAAATGTTCACCCTCTCAAAATATCTTTCTCCAAATGAGGAGAGATCAAAAAAATTATCTGATTAGAATATAGGGATAGAAGAATAGTCCTATACCCTGTTGCTGAAGGAGAGAGTTAAAAAGTACAGCCTATGTAGAAAAGACATTAGGGCTGAAAGAAATCCATAATTAGAAGGATTTCTAGTAAGGACTCTATACCAAATGTTTCCTGCATTAACTAAATGCTGTTTTGTTGCATGGGACTGTGGTTCCCTACAGAGCTCTTTCTGGAAGATGGAGAATTATTGCTCGTTATACATAGATATTTAACTGAACAGTTGGCAACTGTAAGTAGAAGTTGCCTTTAAGTAGAATATTTAGAAACGGGAATTGACATAGTTCACATTTTTTTTGTTAAGCAAAGTAGATGAAACAGCATGATGAGTAACTGGTACCATAAAGGGAATTCCAAGTAAAGCCAGTGAGGAAATTAACTTAAATACCACATCTGATTCATGTGTAAAAGATAAGCTAGTCATAATATGCTTTAGTGCTAGTAGCCAAAAAACTTCCAGAGAATTCAGAACAGAAGGCAGGAGTTCTTAAATCTGGCTAAAACTATCAACCTCAGAGCCCTAAGAAACAGGTTTTTTAAGTGTTTTGTGTAACTAACAGAAATTGATTTTATATATTCTGAAACTAATCCTCCTCCTTTTTAATGAATTTATTTCTGAAACCTTGAGCAAAATGGCTCTTGGCTGGAAAACAAAGAGACAAGCACAACCAGATGTAACATTTCCAGAACTTTTGAAGCAGAAAAAAAAATTTCTGGGAAAAACTGGAAATTTTGTGAAAAAAATGAAATATATGTAGTACTTACTTTTTATCAAACCTAGACATATTTAGTACTTTAATAACATAACATGCATTGCTTATGGATTAGTCCTGTGTGTGTGTGTGTGTTAAATACTGTCAAGTCGCTTCTGATTTTGGCGACCCTATGGATTAATGACCTCCAAAATGTTCTGTCATTAACAGCCTTGCTCAGGTCTTGCAAACTGAAGTCCATGACTTACTTTATTGAGTCAATCCATCTCATGTTAGGTCTTTCGCTTTTCCTACTGCCTTCAACTTTTCCTAGCATTATCACCTTTCTCAGTGACTCTTGTCTTCTCATAATGTAACCAGTGGCTTAGTGAGCATATAAAAGTGTACTAATTGGCATATTTATGGAATGTATGAATACCTTAAGCTTTTTACAAACAAAATTGACAATATTCCCAGTATTTGAGAGAGAGAGAATAGCACGATACTACCTTGGCTTAAGTATCCTAATTTTTGCCTTCTGAGAGTTAGGGAAAATAAATGCTGAAATTGGGAAACCAGTTTTATAGTTTAAAAAGTAACATGCATTATCTGTAGAGAAACAGTCTTATATAGTCACAATAGGTGGAATTTGCAGCATATCAGTATATCTAATCCTTAGCATGGTTCCATTTGCAGATACTTAAATCTGTGAATTGGGGCCACTTACAGACTAGGGAGATTTTCCTGCAAACTTGAGGACAACCTTGATTTGCAGAAAAATCTAAATCCTGTAAAAATGGAGGGGTGGGTTAAATCCCCCCAAAAAGGATCATTGTCTGACATCAGTCACAGGTCATTGTCCGTACATATGCAGAGGTGGCAGCGCTACAGGTTGATAAAGGAAAGAAGGGGACAGATGGGAGGATAGAACAGCAGGGAAGGGGATGGGCTGGTGGAGTTATGGTGAGGAGTGCAGTAGGAGGGTCCTGTGCCACCCCACACACACTGTTTGAGATGGGCAGGGGAGGGGGAGCTGCCAGCATGTGGTTGTTTTGGGGATTAAACGTAGAAGAGGAGAATGTCAGATGCTGTGGGTTCCATTGTGGAGAAAAGCAGTATAAATGAAGTAAATAAATAATAAATATAGCTGAAGATGAGGGACAGGTGAAAGGAAAGAAGGAAGCAGGAAAAGGTGAGGATATGGGGGTTGCTAGGCAGGGGGAAGAGAATATAGTGTGGCGAGGGGGATACAATGAGAAATAGGTACTGCCCCCACAAGTCCTTGCAAGTTCCCTACCCTGCAGTTGGGCCATAGTTTTCCTGAGTAGAGGTTGTCAGAGAGAGGGAGGGAAGGAAAGCAGAAGGTGGGGGTAGATAAAGGTAGATTGGCTGGTGGGTGGGAGGAAGTGAAGAAAGCAGGGAAAGGAGAGTGGCTATGGGGGCTTTCAGCAAAGGGAAGTAGGAAATAATGAGGGAGGTCCCCTCCTTGTTTGCATATAAAGGTAACTTTGAAAACACTGGTATTTTTAATAAGTTGTCCTAGGGAGTAGGACCTTGTCTTAGAAAGTATTTCAACCATTCCAAAAAGGAAAAAAATCATATATTTCAATACTCCCACAAATTTTCCAGTTTCTCAGTGGGGATGTCAGGGTGGTGGCGGCTTTTTTTTAACAACCACGCTCCTCTCCTGTCACTAAGTTGGCAACTGCTAAACCGTATGGCGAGGAGGGCGGGATAGAAATCACATTAAATAAATAAATAAACAAACTCTGGGTTCCCTCTAAACTGAGTTAGTGTGAGCTAGCTCAGTTATTTAGCCTCCGCCTCACACATTTTTGTCTTAGCTCAGGATGAATGGCTTCAGAGCAAACTAATTTATGCAGTAGCCAAATCACTTGCTCATAACTTTAATGCCAGTGACTCACAAAGTAGAATTTTTGCTCACAAGACTCCACAGCTTAGAGGGAGCATTGGGGGGACTGGTGTGTTCCTGGGACTTCTAGTTGCTAACCTATAGTCAAGAATAAGGTGTATGTCAGATTCTTACTCAAAGGTACTTTTGTAGTGTACCTTCTTGGATTGCTTCATAATATGTATACCTTTGATGGCTAGAAGTACTTCCTTGTCATAATCCCATGGTTATAAAAGCTGCATCCACCATTATGACAGCACCTACATACACTATTGGATATACTAAAAAATGCATTCAGATCCCCTTCTTTAATGTAATTGTATTGTTTTTGGAATTCTTTAGATTGCATGCTTTTAAATTAGTGTGCTTATAATTAAGGTCTCATGCTGACAATAGAATTATCAACAAATTTGCCAACAAATGGTGGTTCACTATTACTTTCTATTAACTGCTTGTGATTGCGAAGCTTGGTTATTATTTACTTAATTACTAGAGCACACATCGACTTTTAATAGAGTAAGACTACTGGAAAAATAGATATGGCTTTTTCATTAGAACCCTTGTCATAAACTTTTAATGGCTGTGAAACTTCAGGCTAGCTAGGAATGGGCAATGTTGGTGGGTAGTGCTTCACAGTGATGAAGTATTTGGGCAGAGAATGAACACACAGGATGCAATGGTAAAGGGACTTCCAAAATGCCATGAGAAGTCATCCTTCATGCCTTAGAAATATTTATAATGAATCGTTTAAATATTTCACTCACGTGATTTTTAATTTTGTGTGTGTGTGTGTAATTTATCTCTGAATTTGCAATTATATATCTGTCATACGTTGGTGATAGCAATTCAGTGCCTCTTGTGTAGGATGACTGCTTGGTAAAGAAGGACCCTGGAGATCACTTAAAATGAGAGAGGAGCCAGTACACCAATGTCTTTTGTGCTGCTAATCCCAGTCAGAAGGAAACTGCTTATGAGGCCAGGACCCCTGGAATGATGTTTGGAGATCTATACAAACAAACTAGTTAGAAATGAGGATAATTGTGCCAAAGTTGGGGACCCAGTCTCATTGTTGGAAGATAGAAATGATGAATCATAATACATACTGTTTGGGTAAAAGCCAGGCTATAAATTTATTCCTACCCACTTTCTGCAAAAGGCCCCAAGAGAGGCCATAGATCAAGCCCCCTTCATAGGGTAGCAGTGATCCTGAAGAATCCTTCCACCCTCATATTAGGCAGAGCCAGCCATGTCCTCCTCACCCACCTCCAGATTTCAGCTTGGGCATGCAGGTGGTAGTGCATGTGACAAGACCACCAGCACAAGCCCGCATACTCTTGTCCCACTCTCCACTGAATCCCTTACTGATTCCACCTGGACACCCTCCCAAGGGTGGAGTTCCTACTTCTAGCATATCTTCTCATTGTCACATTTGGAAGGGTCTCAAACTGCAGAGCTACCAACCTTCCGGTCTGCAACTCAGTATTTTAACCTCTGAGCCACCGCGATCCCCTTTATCCTTTACCACCCTGTTATTGGGATACATTTTTGTGTGGTAGAAGGTATCAGAAAAATGACTGCAGTAGAGAACACTAGACTGATACTGCTTACTGGCAACCAAATCATGAATGTAGCTTACCTTTGAATATATACAACAAATTCTTGCAGTTCCAAATTGCAGATTAATTTGGTGTCACTATATTAGTCTTATTACAAATTTCTCTGTTTTTTCAATAAGTTGTCCATAGAGAACCAGTGTGATGTAGAGATTAGTGTAAGGCTGGGATCTGGGAAACCCAGATTTGAATCCCTGTTCTTCCATGGAAACTTGCTGGGTGACCTTGGGACAGTCCCACACTCTCAGCCTAGCCTACTTTACAGGATGTTGTGAGAATAAAGCAGGAGTGGAGAATGATTTAAGCCTCTTTGGGCCCCTGTTAGGGACAAAGGCAAGATATAAATAAAGTAAATATATGACATGCCAGAATGACATGCCAAAATTTACCATTCAGATGACCAAATGGATAGCCTCGCCTTTGTTTGTGCAGAAGTAAATGCCCTGTGCTTTATGTCCAAATAAAAGATGTGTTTCATAATAGCACAAGCTTTTCATGAACCAGATCCGACTTAGTTAGATGCTCCACTGTAGTTTTTCTTTGTTTTGTATTTTGCTGTCACTCCATGTTGAGATCTTCATAGATTTTTGCCTTGTAGAAGGGTCCTACACTCATTCAGATTTCTGGAACCCATGCGAAGGACAGGTTTTATTCTTCTTTGTATAGTAAACTCAGGGCTCATTTCGTAGCAGGAGCGCCTTTGCATATTAGGCCACACACCCCTAATGTAGCCAATCCTCCAAGAGCTTACATAGCTCTTCTTGCAGGGGCTACTGTAAGCTCTTGGAGGATTGGCTACATCAGGGGTGTGTGGCCTAATATGCAGAGGAGCTCCGGCTACGAAATGAGCCCTGAGTAAACTAGACATTATGATGCATATCGAACATTTTATGTAGAATCGTTGATGGGGCTAATGTGTGAATGATACTGAGGCCATGTACATCCATCCATATAGCTGATACTGTAAAGGACACCAAGACATTAAAGTTAAATGTCATTGACCTTAAAGATACGACTTGACAAATCAGATTACTGATGCTTCGTATGCAAAGAATTGTATCTGGGGATGACTAAAATGCCTTTGAATAAAAATCTTTTTCATGTAAAACTAGCAGTCTTCATTTAACTTTTCACAGGAAATGGTGGGTATCGGTACTAAAGTTGCAAAGCAGCATTTGCAAGTAACAGAATGAGCCAAATTTACTGTCTTCTTTGCTGGGAATTTCTGGTATGTGCTGTCAGCTGCTCAGGGCCCAATTATTTGAATTCTTTACTTCTTAAAAGTTTCTTCCTTTTAAAAATTTGTTCCACAAATAGTTAATGTGTGAGTATAACTTTAAGTGTGTTATAATTAACTCTCCCAAGAGATTGCACAAATAGTTTTGTGATTTTCTAGCTGGCTTTGAAAATATCTCCTAAATCCTGAGGACGTATGCTACATTGTTAAATTCTGGCAGCAATTAAGTTTATCTCTAGCTTTTCACTAAACATATCTTTGGTAAAGGATGAAAGTGATTATGTGGTTCAGTGGTTTGAAAACTCCTTTGGGTATGTTTGGAGAGTCTTGCATATTTTGCATCTTTTGCCTTGAAAAGTTCATATGCTCCAAATAGTATCAAGAGGTGGGGAAGCTTGGCAATACTTAGCAGTCAAAAGTTGCTAGCTTAGCAGTGCAATTTTAAATAGAATATTATCCTCCTGAAAAGGTGTAGCTTTGTTTAGGATTGCACCAGAAGCTGTAGCTTCATTTAGGATTGCACCAGAGGAGCTTAAGACAAGTGCTTCAGCAATAGAATGTTTAGAAAAGTATGCATTAAAAGCCATCATGAGTATTCTGCGCAGATGTGCGTAAACAGTTGTGTTACCCAAATGGCCTACATATGAATGTCCCTTAACTGTAGGAATGTTCCCCTTAAGAGAAAATCACATGTGTATCCTGGGCAATTTCACTGGGAACCTCTGCCAGGTGACTACCAGGGTCCTGGATTTAAGCAAAGTTTCATATAAGAGTGGGAAGATTCCCAGAAATAAGCAGGCATCAGTTTAGTACAGGGAATTAGCAAAGAGCATACAAGTACAAAGAGCATGCACACACACTAAATAACAGATCTGCAAATCCTAACTCTTGCAAGATTCTAACCTTAGCAAGTTTTACTAGTTTAAAGAGCAGGGCTCATTTCATAGCAGGAGCTCCTCTGTATATTAGGCCACACACTCCTGATGTAGCCAATCCTCCAAGAGCTTACAGTAGCCCCTGCAAGAAGAGCTATGTAAGCTCTTGGAGGATTGGCTACATTAGGGGTGTGTGGCCTAATATGCAAAGGAGCTCCTGCTACGAAATTAGCCCTGCTAAAGAGAGAGATGGAGGGAATAAACACTCAAGCCTGTCTGATGGCTATAGTCCCAGTAGGTTCACTGAGCTGAAAAGGAAAAGCTGCTGTGTTGAAAACAGAGCAGAATCAGGTCGTGATCTTCAAGGCACCTGCACTAGAACTTGGGGCAATGTGACTTCACACACCACACTCTCCTACTTGTTCACAGTACCCACTCACCGACTCACACAGTACCAGGATTTCCAGGGATATCTTTATACCCAGAAAATGTGAAGA
The DNA here is from genome assembly GCA_029233225.1 of Lepidodactylus listeri. Classification (NCBI taxonomy): domain Eukaryota; kingdom Metazoa; phylum Chordata; class Lepidosauria; order Squamata; family Gekkonidae; genus Lepidodactylus; species Lepidodactylus listeri. The sequence goes on from JARCFY010000012.1 coordinate 39,807,090, forward strand.
TAGAGGTGGAAACAAGATGCCTCTCAGATAATTCAGGTGGATAATAGCTAGAAGGGAAAGTATGGTCACAAGAGAGGGACATTGAGGAAGTGATTACTTTTTGATGGGGCTTATAGCTTAAATAGAGTAACAAACTGAGCTATATTGCTTACATTTGGCAAGGTAGAATTCCAGGAAAAAACCATGATGTAGCAGCTGTGGGGTCAGCAGGTAAGGCTCTGAGGCAACTGCCTTCTGGACTGAAGAATATCTGGACCCTCACTTTGGCCTTTCCTATAGATTCTTTAAACCCCAACCATCCACAATCAAAAAAGGAGGGCACAAGCTTTGATTAAAGGATTGGTAGTGTGTAGGCTGTGTTCCTGAAGGGTCTCTTTTTTGAAAAACTGCTAGAGCATGGCTGTAATTGTTTGTGACGTAAATATAAATCACTTTTTCCCTAGATATTTGACTGAATCCAAGACCCAGATGGAAATGAACAAAAAGGTTTATTTAACAGAAAATAAAGATCTTCGATGTGGTCTCTGTGCTTCACACTGATGGGGTTACTGCGCCTGCACAGGAATCCTTCGGAATCGTAGAAAGCTTTCAACGGATTTTCACGCCCAGCAATACTGGGCATGCGCAGAGCCCCTACCGCGCATGCCCAGAGGCACGGGCGTGGACATCCCGCCAGTTCTCTTCTGACCGCCGTGCTGTTAACAGCTTTTTGTAGTCAGTGGAGTCCTTCGAGGGAAGCTCTCTCTCTTCGGCTTGTTTATCTTCTTTCTTCTCTCTTGTCTTCCTTACTTTCTCCTTTCTTTCACATATTTTTTTTAAAAAACTTTCTCTGAGGTGGTGGGGGTTTCTTTCCATTCCTGCCTTTGGGCCCTCCCCCCCCTCTTCTTTTTCTTCACTCGCTTTCCACTTTATGGCTCAGAAGTGGGGCTGCTTCAAGCGCTGTTCAGCTTGTGGCAGCAAGTTGGCCACTCCGGACGGTCACTCCTTGTGTATCCTTTGCCTTGGAGAGTCTCACTGTCCGGATTCCTGCCCTCATTATGCTAAATTTAGCAACCAGACTCGAAAGAACAGGACAGCTTGACTGAAAGTAGCATTGTTGGAGTCGGCGCTGCTTTCAGGATCGACCGCCATGGCCTCCGTTCCATCGGCATCGACGGCCGACTTCGGGGCAGCATCGACTTCGAGGGCGTCTTCAGATATCATTTGCCCTTCAGCTAAACATAGGGCTCTGTTGCAGTCGGCCGTGTCTACGCCGGCCAAAAAGAAGAAGTTGGATAAGTCAGAGAAACGCCTTAAGAAGCCTTCTGCTGTCGCAGCAAGCCTCCGTCTAAATCTCTGACTTCGGTTTCCAGATGTGCAGCACTTCCACCCGTTGCTGCCCCAGTACCGACGGGTCCTTTGGCTGTCCCTCAACCTCCTACTGATGTAACTATTACGGTCTTGGATTCCCTACTCCGGGAGGCTCCACCAGACCACATCCTAGAGGCGCAGGAGTTCCTTGAAACCGATCAGGAACAACTTTATGAGCCACCTCAAGAACGTCTGAGCTCTTGTTCCCGGTCCCCGTCGATGGGATCCATTTCCTATACCGAGGAGGACCACTCTTCATATCCCTGGGATCGTTGCGGATACCGATCTCCGCGAACTCGACATTGTTCACTGAGGCACAGGTCTTCTAGAGGCACTGGTCACCCAGGCACTGATCTCCCCTGTCAACACGATGGGCGTATCCTCCGAGGTTTCTCTTTGGGATCGGCACCACCCTCCCTATCCGATGGGGGCTGTTCGCCTTTTGAGATCCATGCCGTGGGTCCCTCCCGTGACTTATCCCAACTGGTACATGTATTCTGCTAGAGCTCGATCTTGATCATCGCTCGGATCAAGGCCACCTCTGTCGGGTTCGCAGTCCATACCTCCTGGACAACCCACGTACTATACGCGCCCCTCAGCAACATTGCCACCGAGCACCCCTGAGTTAGCCAAGGCCACCATGTCGACACAAACCACTATTCCATCGACACCGATGACCCCGCCGTCGGCACAGCCAATTCCGATTGAAATTACACCCGCCTCTTCTTCATCAGAATATGACTCCGATGCGGAACAGTCTGACCGTAGTTCCCCTGTTGATCCCTCTCCAAAACCGGACGTCGCTGACAATCTCCCAATCTCTCCTTCGGAGGATCTCATCTCTTACGGAGATTTAATTAAGCGGATGGCCCTTTTTCTTGGGCTCCCGATTGTCCAACCCAGACCTGATGTAACAGACCCTGTCTTCGATATTGTACAGAGGGACACTTCCACTTCCATCACACTTCCAATGTCTGCTGTTCTGCTCCAGGCTGCCAAAGCGGGATGGGACAAACCTTCATCAACGCCGGTCTCCAATAGACGCCTGGACCACATGTACAGGGTTCAGGAGGCAGATGCTTCGTTTCTTACCAACTATCCCCGTCCTAATTCGATGGTGGTCACCTCTGCCTCCAGATCACGGAGGACACATTCCACCCCTGCTGACAAGGAGGGCTGCAAGTTGGACGCCTTCAGATGGTGTTTTTATTCCACGGGAGCACTTGGACTGAAGGTCAGTAATTACTCTGCTTGTATGGCAAAATACCATTTTGCCTTGTGGGAGCAGTTATCAGAAAGCATCGCTCTGCTTCCTCAGGAACATCAAATGGCCACGCGGAGAATACAAAAGGAGGGTCTTACCCTTGCTAAACAACATGTGAATACCTCCAAACACACCTTGGATGCCTGTTCCAAGACAATGATGTCAGCTATAGCTTTGAGATGCCACTCCTGGCTACGCTCCACCACGCTACAGCAGGACACTAGGTCCTTAGTCAAAGATCTCCCCTTTGATGGTGCAGGTCTTTTCCATGCCACCACTGATGCCTTTCTCCAGAATCTTGACAAGAGCATCAAGGCTTCGCGCACCCTAGGGGTCTCTGCCGCACCTCATCAACCTCAGTCACAAAATTGGTCTAGGCCCTGGTCGCACAGGTCATCCAACCAGAGTTCCCCGGATAGGTCATGGCATCCGCACATATCCCCGAGTGGACAGAAACAATCTTATCTGCCATGGCAGAAATACTCGCCGGCCCAACAATTAGCCCGCACCAAGCAGGCTCGGCAGGCCAAGCAGGGCCTTTAACTCTTCAACTCGTCTTGTGGAATATGGTCACCACGGACTCTTGGGTCCTCACTGTCATTTCCAGGGGATATCTCATAGAGTTTCTCCAACCGCCGCTGACCCATACCTTTGTCGCTACCATCCCCTCTCCTGTCCTTCTTCAAGAAGTCAGCGTCCTCCTAGACAAGGGAGCCATAGAACCCGTACCCACTCACCACCAGGGTATGGGATTCTATTCAAGGTACTTCGCAGTTCCCAAAAGGGACAGGGGCACCAGACCCATCTTGGACCTTCTAGGTCTCAACCTCTTCATACAATATTGCTGGTTCAGGATGGTGACTCTACACTCCATTCTCCCTCTCCTGTGAAGGCATGCCTGGATGGCCACCCTCGATCTACAGGATGCTTACTTCCACATCACAATATTGCCCCACCCAACCAGAAATTCCTCCGTTTAACCATCGGATTCCAACACTATCAATACAAAGCCCTATTATTTGGCCTTTCCACAGCTCCTCGTGTCTTCACAAAGACAATGGTAGTCATGGCAGCCTTTCTCCGTCTCCAAGGGATTACTATTTTCCCCTACATCGACGATTGGCTCATTGTGGCATCTTCACCCCAGGCTTTGCTGGCCGACATCACTGTCACTTGGACTGTCCTCCAAAATCTGGGCCTCAATCTCAACAAGGCCAAGTCTCATCTCGTTCCTGCTCAGAGGGTACAGTTCATAGGGGCAGAACTGGACTCTGTTTCGCTCCAGGCTTACCTCCCGAAGGACAGGATGTCACCAATAATAATGCTGGCTTCGCAAGTACTCTCCGATCCCGACTCCTCAGCTCTCATGATCCAAAAATTGCTGGGGCACATGGCTGCCACTACAGCAGTGCTGCTCTTTGCAAAACTCAAGATGCGTCCTCTTTAGCGGTGGTTCATTCATGCCTTCCGCCCACAGCGGGACCCGCAGTACCTCCGTCTCTCACCCCCCCCAAGGGGTGTGGGACTCCTTCCTCTGGTGGACCCTACCGGCCAATCTCCTACATGGGTCCCCCTTTCATCTTCCGTTGCCACAACTCACGCTAACCACCGACACGTCAACGTAGGGATGGGGCACGCATCTTGATGACCACAACACAGGCACCCCCTGGGACCAGGATCTGATGTCCCATCACATCAATTACCTCGAACTCCTAGCCATTTTCTTTGCCCTTTGGACTTTCTTGCCCATAGTCTAAGGACGTTGTGTGGCTATTCTCACAGACAATACTACAGTGGTTTGTTATGTGAATCATCAGGGTGGCACGGTTTCCCACAGCCTCTGCCACCTGGCAATCCATCTCTGGGACTGGAGCACAGCCAACAACATGTTCCTCAGAGCCACTCACATTCCCAGCTCCTTGAACCGTCAAGCTGATCTCCTGAGCAGAGGACACGTCACTCATCACAAATGGGAGATGAATCCCACCTATCTCCGCCATGTATCCCTCCTCTGGGGAACCCCAGACGTGGATGTCTTCGCTACCCGTCACAACAAAAAGTGCATGGCATTTTGCACACAAGGCGGAATCGACCCCCTCTCCCTGGGAGACGGCCTACTATACCCTTGGGACCATGACTTCGTCTATGCCTTCCCGCCTCTACCACTACTCACACGAGTGGTGCACAAGATAGTACAGGAGACAGTGGAATGCATATTGATCACTCCATGGTGGCCCAGGCAGACCTGGTTCCCAGTTCTCCTCTCACTGGCCCGGGGGAAATTTCATCACTTTCCCTTACAACCAGATCTTCTTCTGATACTTTCCAACTCCCCCATTCTCCACCATGATATCCCTCATCTCAAGCTCACAGCATGGAGACTCCCCCCCCCATATTCTCCAACAGAGTGACTAAAGTTCTGCTTAATTCACGCAAGGCATCCACTCAACAGTCATACTCTTACAAATGGACTTGCTTTTGTACCTACCTAGCCTCGTCTGACATACAACCCTGCTCTGCGGGCCTGTCCCGTATTTTTGACTTCCTCCTCTCTCTAGCAGATGCTGGGCTTTCTCACTCATCTCTAAGAGCGTGCCTGTCTGTGATCTCGGCTTTCCACAACAGAATTGACAATTTTTCTGTTTTCTCACATCCCCTTGCAAAGCGCTTTCTGAAGGGCTTTCTTCACCTCTATCTGCCCACCAAGACTCCACCACAACCTTGGGATCTACCGTTGGTTCTCTGTGCGCTCACTTGAAAGCCATTTAAACCCTTGGTTTCCTGTGGTCTCCGACTCTTGTCTTGGAAAACGGCCTTTTTATTCGCCATCACCTCTGCAAGACGAGTTGGTGAACTTCTGGCTCTCCGGCATGATCCTCTGCTTCCTACCAAATGCAGTTCATACGGTGCCGGACATTTCGTGCCTCCCCAAGGTCGTCTCTGATTTCCACCTGCAGTCCGAGATTCTCTTACCGGACTTCTACCCATCTTATGTTTCTGAAGAGGAACATCTCTTACATACCCTTGACGTAAAGTGGGCACTTTTATTTTATTTGGCTCGTACTAAGCCTACTAGGAAGATGCCAAGGCTCTTTGTCTCCTACACATCACACAGAATGGGCAAACCCATTACTGCCCAGAGACTGTCCAGATGGATTGTGGGGCTTATAGAACTTGCTTACGAACTTGCTAAGACCCCACTCCCGGGGCCCATCAGGGCGCACTCCACCAGGTCCATGGCAGCCTCTATGGCATTCCTCAAGGGTGCCTCCCTGAGTGATATTTGCATGGCAGCGACTTGGGCTACTCCGAACACTTTCATCAGGCACTACACACTGGACACTCGAGTAGCTGCCTGTTCTGCGATGGGTCGACTAATCTTATCTGCTGCTTCACGGTGACAGCCTGTCTGCTCCCTCCTCCAGGTAAGATATTGCTCGCTACTCTCCCATCAGTGTGAAGCACAGAGACCACTTCGAAGATAAACAGGTTTCCTACCTGTAACTGATGATCTTCGAGTGATCATCTGTGCATTCACACTACCCGCCCATCCTTCCCCTCTGCTGCCAGGCTTTCTGCTTTCTCTTGCTTGGTCGCAGTGGTCAGAAGGAACTGGTGGGATGTCCGCGCCCATGCCTCTGGGCATGCGCGGTAGGGGCTCCACGCATGCCCAGTGTCGCTGGGCACGAAAATCCATTGAGAGCTTTCTACGATACTGAAGGATTCCTGCGCAGGCGCAGTAACCCCATCAGTGTGAATGCACAGATGACCACTCGAAGATCATCAGTTACAGGTAGGAAACCTGGTTTTTTTAATAGGGTAAATGCTCTGTGTGGAAGGCTTCCAATATAGAAAGTAAAATTGGCTCTCAGATTCATACCCCCTCCCCCTAAAAAAAGGTTACAGACTTTTCCCCACTGAGAGTAACTACTTTGTAGCTAAGCCTCAAGTAAGAGAAGTAAACCATGAAGGGAGATTTGATTCCCCTTCCTCCAGAAGGATTACTTACCTCCACAGGTTCAAAGCTGCTGTTTTACCACACAGAGCCTCTTTTCATAGAACCTGTACACATAAGTTAGTGAAGAATGTAAGGGGGAAGAGAACTGAAGATCTAGAATCATTTGATAGAACTAAACCTATGTATTTGCAACTATGGAAAGTGCCCACCTTTAAACCATTTTACTGACTTTAGGGGAATGAAACAGTGCATATTTTGCAGTGTTTTTAATTTATGATGACTGAAGACTTTCTCAGGTTTTGAAGCAGCACCAGCTTTGACCTTTCAGTTGCTGATAGCTCAGCAAAAGGTTGCTGATTAATTTTGCCCCTTAAACTGTGGTAGCTGGGCTGTTCATTCCGTTTTAATAAACAGGTCGAATTTTAATGCTGCTGACTTAGATGTAATAAAATATTCTTTGTGTTAGGCTTCCACTGTATTAATAATAGTATCTGTATTAGCAGTTTACAACTAAATGGCATTGGAACATTCAACTAGCTTGCATTAAATCAGTTTTATAGCTGGACTGCTTTGTCTGTCTGATGCTTGATACTTTTCAACCTTCTAGGACAAACTTGTTTTTAAGTAGGCCTAGAATGAAGTAATGCAGGGGTGGCCAACCTTGCTTAACGTAAGAGCCACATAGAATAAACGTCAGATGTCTGAGAGCCGCAAGACAGGAACAAATATCACACACACGTTTTTATTTTTAAAAATATGCAAATTTGCTTTTTATTAACGTTAAATGGGACTGCCAAAAATAAAAACAAACGAGGAAAACCAGTTATTGATAATGATATTACTTGTTTGCTAATGATATTGAAAGAGATGGAAAGAAAGAATTAAATAAGTGGAAAGAAAGAGAGAGAGAGAAACTAGGAAAGCAAATAGATGGGAGGGAGGAAGGAAGGAAGGAAGGAAGGGAGAAAGAGAGAAAAAGCATGCCTCCCCTTTGCTTCCCCAGCCGCCCTGCCCAGAGCCGCACAATATATGTGAAAGAGCCGCATGTGGCTCCCGAGCCACAGGTTGGCCACCCCTGAAGTAATGTCTTTTGCAGAACGTTTACAGGAACAAAGGATTCATTTCCAATACCTGTTTTTATTCTTAGTGTTATAATTAAGCATAGTAACCATGGAATTGAAATAAATGTTGGGTGTGGAAAAGAAATAAACTTCAGGATGAACTAAAATGATTTATTTTTTAAGTGAGGCAAAATCAAAATGTAAGTTGGGCGATGAGTTTCAGATATACCAGCAATGGCTGAAAGGTAGAAGGAATATATACACCGAAGTATCTAGAAATGGCTGTTTACCATGTGGTTGCTGCTTATAAGTGAACCACATGCAACTGAGTGAGAAGGTAATTATAATGCTCAGCAACATAGTTAAGCAGTTTTTACTGATCATCCACAACATCAGAAATCCATAAATGACAGCTAAAATTGATTCAATATTTGGCACATAAAACAGCAATTTGACTTAACATATAGTCATATGCATATCTCTGTACGTTTATAAGTGTAACCTGTTTGTACAGAGAGGATTTAAGCCATTTGCATTGCAATTCTATGCAATGTTATTCTAGTTTAAGCCCATTAATTTCACTGGATGTAGCTTGGAGTAACTTTGTATAGGATTGCAATATCATTTCCATATTTAATTAAAAAAGGAAACTAGACTGACAGTTGGCTGTCAGACAACAGTGAAAAGAATGAAATCATCTATGAAGATTGAATACAATGATGATGTTATCTAACTAGGCTAAAATCACATAAAACTGCAAACTTCTGGAAGTCAGTGCTGCTTACAAATAAATGTGTTAAAGGTTAGAAAATTTTGCTTAAGAAAGGTTAGAAGAAGCAGCATGACTAGAGAATATTTGGGGTGCCTGTTTTTGAACTGCCCCTGAATACTGTGGTGGCATTTGTTGATCTGCTCATCATTATACCTTGCCACAATCTAAACCAACTTTTAATTAGTACTTTTTCATTTTTTCATATATTTTAATATAAGTAAATGGAGCAAAACTCTCTTACTGTGAAGAGAAAAAATTGTAATAATGTGCGCTTGAATATTATTTTTTCATGCCTTTCAAAAATATTGTAGTAACTAGCAGCATTGCAATCAGAATTTTACAGTATTTTAAATGGAGATTTTACAATATTTTAAAGATGAATCACAAAAAAGTGCAAGGTCTTTTCGCATTATTCTTCTAGGACTTTTTTCTGTTACGCAGCCCTGAGAAGGGAACTACTGTCTTCAGCTTTTGCAATTTTTTAAAAAGTCTTTGTTAGTAACTTTGGTTCCCAATTCATTACTGCAGTCAAGTAGTTCAGAGCCTGTTGTAAGAGATAAACCCTTTTGCAAATGAAGACAGCATCCATTTTCCTTATACCTCAGGCCACATAGAATTGATTGGGGTAATAAAATGACAGCACCTTGTAATATACTGATGGCTGTTTAATTTGAAAACTAGCTCAAGCCTGATTCAAAGCTTGTTTAAAGCTAATTTATGGCTTACGTAATTCTCAGCTGAACCCTGGGTAAAGGATGATGTACAAAATCTGATAGTTACCATAATATACTCAAATTGTCCTGTTGGGCTGAGACTTTTTTATTATAGGGAGCAGTGATTTTAAAAATGTGTGTGTTTGGTATTTGATGTTAAATAGGAACACATAATGGAATTTCCCAGCATTTTATTTTGAATCTATTCCTTGTACTCTGTGTATGTGACTAGACCTTGTGGTGTGTGTATACATTATTATGCTTTGAAGAAGCATCATTTCACCTTCAAAATTAAGGACTATTTGGTGCTTTCTTGTGTGTATAACAACTATTGTGCATAAGTAAAGATGAACAATATTCTTGTATGCTGCTATGATTGCAAAACAGTTTTTATAGACATAGCAATGATTGGCATTAGGATAATTTGATTACTTTTGGTTACTTGGTAATTTCTATTTATTTTGCATGGATTCAATATTATTTTTTCATTTATTATTGTTATTATTATTATTATCATCATCAAATGAAATTGGCAAGAATATGTTTGCACCTTATTTATTTACTATATACTTCGTTATGGCATACAGCTAATACAATAAATCTCACTGATTGATTGATTGATTGATTGATTGATTTACTACACAGAATTGTACTGAGGGGTGCTGAGCTCCACCAACATCTGCCCATGCTGCACAGCAGCTGGGATTTAGTTGAATGCTGCCTAGCACCAAGGGAGCACCTTCCCATGCACCCTTGCTGCGTAGCTGACAAGCAGCTGGTGTAGGTGAATGCCATTCATCAATGGATGTCTCAAGACGCTCACCAATTTTTCCTGCCCATCTCATGTTTGAACTAATTTTAAAGTTTGTTATCTACATTAAGCATGATTGATTTGATGAATTATTTTATATTTGATGTTAAATTTATGTCTCTCACACATGAAGACACATGGGAATCCTTTCCCATGCAGCTATAGAATGTAAATGAGTATTACCACTAGGTAGAAAGGGCATATTGATTTTTCCTATTACAGTGAACTATACAATTTGCCCACCCACATGGTAGCAGTGTTAACATACAAATGTTGTATCCTTATGTGGAACAACACCATAGGTAACAGCTCTCATGCATAGGCGTCAACTACGGGGGGGCTTGAGGGCTCGAGCCACCCCCGAAATTTCCCGGGGGGGACTGAGCCCCCCCCCCGGGAAAACGGTGCACCCTCCACCATGCCTCTCTCAGCCCTTCCTAGGGCCGCCGCCTCTTCCCCCCCCTGCCTGGCCACTCCGACCCTCCCTCCGTCTGTCCAGGGGCCAGCTAAGCAAATGCCCAGCTGGCCCCTGGACGGATGGAGGGACGGAAGCAGGAGTGGTCAGGCGGGGGGGAGGCGGCGGCATGGAAGAGCCCCCGCCCCCCCCCCCTCAGGAGTTTTTAAACTCTACGCCCCTGCTCTCATGTAATATACATCTATGTGAGAGATGTAAGGAGAGAGGCTCTCAACAAAACTTATAGTTCGTATTATTTCCATGTAGTTAGATTGATCACAGAAAATTATTTTCAGGTGGGTAGCTATGTTGGTCTAAAGCAATAGGACAAAGTTTGAGTCCAGTAGCACCTTTAAGACCAACAAAGTTTAATTCTGGGTATAAGCTGGACTCAAACTCTGTTCCACAGAAAATTATATAATTCTTAATAAGGCACCAATTATTACTCTTTCTTCTTCCTAGAGTGACCCCAGCAAATCAGTCACATAGTTGTCCTTGTGACATCATTGTACAACATAGCCCAACTTAATTTGTTATGTGATGTCATTGAGGTAAAACAAAGCTGGAGCCATGCTCCTCGCTGTGATCATGTGCAGGCCAGAGAATGCATTGCTGTTGCTTAACTATGCCTACATGCTATATTTTCCTGTTGTAGTGCTGCAGTTTAGTTGGAGTTTAGTTGCGCTACGGTTTATTTGCAGTTTAGTTGCTTACCCTCATTGTTACCAGCATGGTGCTGGGAGTGTTAGCCTGGTTGTCTTGACAACAGAGGCTCTCTTACCAATAAATCATTTTTGTCCGCTTTCACTGGATCTCTGCAAAAGATTATCTAAAGGGCATGTGCTTTTTACAAGAGCCCATAAGTATGCACGCTTCAGCTCAGTGCTATCTTTTTAACCCACAACCTGGATAGGTTTGCTCAAACATATGTTTCCTAATATTTACATATGATTGTTTTTCTAATCTCTGCTAACTTATAATGTTATCAGCCAGAAGCAAAACAGATGCCACTGTGATATTCAGAAGCAGTGTGTTACGGCTATTATCATCTAGTGTTGTTACCCCAGCATCTGGTTGTCAAAGCATACTGTTCGGAATCCAAAGAGCTGTATATGCACTGGAGTTTTTTCTGGTTTTTCTTCCCATTGCACTTGGGAAAAGTGCTCGAAGGCCAGAGAACACACTAGAGTGTGATCGGGTGTGGCTCAAAAAACCCCTTTCTACCTGTTAAATTTTGCAGCTGAGTGCTATATGCTCAGTACTAGCACATGAAGGCCTGTGCCCTTTTGTTGACCACAATTGGTATCAGATTAAACCACAGTATCAAAAGTGATCGACATGAACTATGCATACATAGATTCATTCATGCAGCAAAGTTCTTTTTAGTTGCTCTCAAGGCTCTTTGGTTCCTGACTCCTTTGTATATGCAGAAAGATTGTATTTTTCTGAAACTTAAAAAACTGTTTAACTGATCAGTGACTCTTCCCCATAATTTATTTAACAAGCTGTGTGGTCCATTAATAAAGAAGATGGATCCATAGTACTCCAAGACATGATTAGAAGATCAATATTGTAGAAAGTAAGAGAAGATTCCCTTTTTAAATAGTTACAATTGAGAGCCGGTTTGGTATAGTGATTAAGAACACAGACTCTAATCTGGGAGAACTGGGTTTGATTTCCCACTCCTCCACATGCAGCTGCTGGATGACCTTGGGCAAGCCACAGTTCTCTCAGAGCTGTTCTCTCAAGAGCAGCTCTCAAAGAGCTTTCTCAGCCCCACCTACCTCACAGGGTGTCTTTTGTGGGGAGAGGAAGGGAAGGATATTGAATTATAAGGTGAATAGAATGTTGAAATAATATAATACATAGCTTGAATTCTTTGCATTTCTTCCCCTGGATTAATTCAGAAATTACTACATTAATAATACAATAAAACCTACTTCCATCATCTTGTATTGAAACATAAAGTACACCTGAATTGTTTGGCTTGGAAATCCCAACCTAGGCAACTACTTTTTGTCCCCTTCTATAGGCCAGCTCATATGTAGGCCATACTAAGGCTGAGGACAGACTGGGGATCTGGAGCGCAGTGCGAGCGGGCGAAAAAGCCCCGGGACCAACCCATCCCGTGGCTGCCTGTTCACACTGGCTCCAGTGCTGCGGTACCTTACCGGGAAGGAGGTGGACCGGCGCGTCCACTCTGTCAGCTGGCCCCTGGAGCCTCCACTGGGGCAGCGCGCAGCTGTTCTAGCGAGGCATGGCTATTCGCATAGCCACAGTAGTCGGAACACCCGGTGCACACTTCCGGCGCCGCTTCCTGACGCATCCACACTGCCAGGAAGTGGCAGGGTCGCGCACCCAGACGGCCAGAGACCGGATCCAAGGGGTCTCTGGCTGCAGCTCATGGACAGCGCCTCGCAGACAGGTGAGTGCAGCCCGCCGACGGGGGACAGCTGCAGCAGTCTGGATGGCCTCTCTGCCTCCGCCTCTAAAGTGGAGGCAAAGCAGGCCACATATCCAGTCTGTCCAAAAATTGCTTTCTCTGTTCTGCGACTTTACAAACTAATGCAAGTGAATAAGTCTGTATACATTATTAAATTTAGTTGGACTTGTAGGTGAATGGTATATGTTTACAGTAGTAAATTGGGGCAAATTGAACTTCATATTGTATTCTTACACCATCATCTTCATCTTCATCTTTATCCAATCTGTAATGTGAAGAAGCTAGGAGTGAAATTACTTTACATATTGATCCAGAAATTTGGCACAGCATACTTCTTAATACAAACATTTGTGCCTTTCAGGTTTTGTTTTGGATTTGGGTGGTGGGTCTCTGTGTTCTGCCGTATCAGTCAAGTAATTGGCGGAAGCATCTTTCTGCTCTTTGCAAAAAGGGCCTTTCAGTTCTGCTTGTATTATTTCGCAGAGATATGTATAGTTAAAAATATAAATCCCTAAGTTCTTAAGCCTTGTACATTTCTTATAGGATACTTCTTTTCTTTCCAAAGGTCCTGCTGCTAGTAGACTATACAGGTATTGCAGACTATGCATGAACATATTCAGGTCAGTTAATAAATATACAGGAAAGTATCAGGAGGCTATTAAAAGTATAATGGTACCTAGAAGCCTTTTGAGCAGTAAATCTCTGAAGTTTAGAACTATTTTATAGTCCTGGATCCTATAGCAATAAATTTGCTTAACAGTGAAACTTTTTCCAGATCCAGGTCTTCCTATGTCTTTCTCTTTATAGAGCAAATTGCTGCTTAAAAATGGAGTGTTAGCCACAAGCTTTTAAGTTATCAACTTTTATTCCTTCGGCATTTGTGGCCAAGTAATATGCCAATTCAGACCACATAAATACCAGTTTGGTAGGTGGGGGAGGAAAAGGAATTTTGTTTGATAAAGCAATGTGTAACCTTTTGATTCTGTGCTGTTCAGTTCACACCCAAAATTAACTTTCTAAATTATGCCCTTGGTTGATTCAAGGGCAGAAATGCATTTCTGATTAACAGTCAAAATGCCTTTGATGGATTATCTATATCTCTATTGTACACATAAACACAGAGGGTAAATGGCTTTAGTTACCTGGAAGAAAATTACTAATTTTTTTGGTCAAGAATACAGTGTTTCAGTGCTTTGGAACAGACCACACTACCTTGCTAAACTCTCTGGCAGAGTACCTTTTTGGCACTCTACTGAGGGGTCTATTTGTCTCTGTTGCCCTCAGGACTCCGAACTGTCAAATGAGGTGGTCTCAGGGGCCCCAACTAATGTTGTACCCTCTACTTCGAGAAGTAGTTCTGAACAACTGGTATCGGTGGCACAGAAACATCCAGAAGAGGTAGGAATTCTGTGTCTATTATCTTAATAAACTGATTGTTGGGTCCTTAAAAAAATTTTATCCAACATTTTTTTCTGCTTCTTACTGGTTTCTTTCCATTCAAAAAGGCAGTGCACTTTCTGTGTAATTCCAATTTGTGTGTTGTGGTAATCAGTGTGCTAATACTGCCACTAGAAAGGCTATTCTTTGTACCCGTATTTTTGTTTTCTTCAACATCCAGATGTATGAAAATAGTTGGCAACATTTAAATTCCAAGTCCAATGTCTGATTTGACCCTCAGGGCTAGTTTAAGTTCATGGATACCATAATGCTGGGATAATCTAGTTCTATGGAGGGGAAATCATATGTAATAATAAACTCTGGTTATGGGCAAAGTTTAATTTCTTAATAAATCTGTCCATCCAGAGTTCCAAAAAATTGAGCATGGAGATGAATGTCTTACAGTGTCTATCAGGTAAACGACCCCCGGGGTTTTCAAATGTAATTTTTAAAGTTTGTGAAATAACGGAACGTCATCTACAGGTTTAGGATACTTATGTGTGAGAAATACTACAGAAAGTTGAAAGATAGGAGAATTGTTAAGTGGTATTTGGATGAAAGGGCAGATACAGTGTGCTGTGCATAGGCACATCTCACATAGTCCTGTTTCCCAGATAAAGAAGCAATGTGTATTGGCTCAAAAGATGGACTGGAATTGGGACTGTTCAAATCCAATTATTACTTTCTTTGTTGGGCTGGATTCAGTGAAGTTCTGCTTCAGTTAGTTTTCTGGTGCTGTTCCAAGGTTGTTCCACCCAAAAGCTGAAGCAGCTAAAATGGAACTACTGCTCTCTTCTTTTGTCTTCTGTCTCTCTAGGTACTGTGTGTCTTCTAGTACTTCCCATCCTTGTTCTTGATGTCAGAGGTGCCTTGTTTTTCTGGTGCACAGACCTTAAAAATGATGGAACTGGTAGATGCTAACTGTAATCCTTGAGGTTAGGGTTCCTTGGAGTATCTTGTTCCAGGTTATGGCTGTTTCTCAAAGTGTTACATCCAGGACAACTTTTAGGTTTTTGCCATATTTCTAATATTTCTTGACATAAATATTATATATGTGTTATACAGTTATATGGTGCATTCTCAGCTGTAGAAAGTTCTCTTTATCCTGAAGATCCTCTCCAGTTAATAACATATTCAGAGAATTTAGAAAATTCTGTTGTCACAGTAAGGCATGAAAATAATTTTTCTGTTAGAATTTCATCTGCATTGAACATTAGTTTGAACTCCTGATGCACTTTGATACCTTTTTGTTCTCATACTATCTAATGGCTCAAACTGTTGACTTATAGTAGAATCATCGGAGCCATTTGGCAGCCTTGCATATGTATATCTTGATTATAGGTATCTTTAAAGCCGCTTAATCCAATCGATATAGTCTTATGGAACTTGGAATGTGACTAGGGACTGATAAAGAAATAGGGGGAATCTGATTTAAAAATTTCCTATGAAATTTTTCAAACACCTTCAGTTTCTGCTGACAGTGTCATGAGATGTGTTTCCATTTTCTGTAGCAGCAGTAAATCCTAGTAATCAGTGCAAGCAGTGTGTCCCTTGTCTCCTACTTGGCTGCGGTGGAACATTGTGGACAGTATTTGCTGGAGTATTCCAGTCAGTTCTGTTGCCATGGCTTTGGTGCTAACATTTTCATGAGGGAAATTTGTTTATAGTTGGGAGCTGGAACATCTCGTGGGTTCTTCTGCCAGGCTTTAAGTACATCATAATCACAGTTTGAAATATAAATAATGGTATGAACAATTCTGTGAGAAAAGTGGCCATGCCACTTTTTTGTTTTATTTATAGCCCTCTCTGTTTCAAGTGGTGATAATGGTTGAGTCAGAAGATCTTTCTGGTCTTGCTCCAGGTTGGAAGGTGTTTGCATTTTACGAAAGAGGAACTTGTATCTGGGGACAGTATACATTTTGTATTGTGTAGCATTAAATTAAAAAAATATAAATTGGTTATTGATTGCTTTCTGAGTTGCATGAGCAGTACCTTCACTGTCCCTAATAGTGTGTTGTGCTGCATATTGTCTATGTGCAGCTTTTTGAGACAGAACAGTAGAAGTCTACTTGAATTCCAATACACGATGTGGGGAGTTTTTCTTTTCCTTTTACTGACTGAGTTGCCCGAGTAATGTGTTTTCTTCTTAGCTGAAGAACTCTGACTGTCCTACCCTGTCACAGTGTAATATTTTGGACTGTTGGCTCAGCCTGGGAACCTGAGGGAAGGATCGGGAGCCCACTTTAACTTAAACAACTTAAATGGAACTCGAGGCATTTTGAAATTCAAAAATAACAAAATATTTCCCTGACCTGGGTAGTCCAGACTAGCCTTATCTCATCAGATCTTGAAAGCTAAGTTGGGTCGACTCTGGCAAGCACTTGGATGGGAGACCTCCTTGGAATACCAGCAGTTGGGAAGCAGGGGCAGGCTTTATTCAGCCACCTCTCTGAATATCCTCCAAGCTCCCAGTAGGGATCAGTCACCAGAGGATGCCATGACTTCTAAGTGCACACACAGTCACCAGAGGCCTCCATGACTTCCAGGTGCACACACACTCACATGAACATACACACACACCTGCACATGTGAAAAATACAAAAAAAACCCAAAAGAGAGGAAAGCAAAATATTTTATTTAACTTTGAGGGCAAAGGTCAGGTGAAATCAGTGGTTGAAATTTCTGAGATAAAACCAGTCCATGCACAGACTTTACTTCTAATGTTTCAGGCTTATGAGAGTTTCAGATGCTTTGCATAGTGACCTAAATTTATTATTATTATTATTATTGTTGTTGTTGTTGTTGTTATTGTTATTATTATTATTAATAATAATAATAATAATAAATTCATTTGTATTTCAATATATCTTAATACAGAGCGTCTTCCTGTTCTTATCATAAACTTTCTTCAATATTTAAACCATTTTTAATTTTTTTAACCAATTATATACTTGTGACCAATAATTATCAAACACATTTTCAGTTTTACCTTGTATAGTAAAGGTTAATTTCTCCATTTCTGCAGCTTCTAATAATTTATCGATATACTCTTCTTTTGTTGGTATATTTTCATTTATCCACAGTTTAGCATACAAAATCCTTGCAGCTGTCAAAATCAGTATAAGTAGATAGACATCTTGTTTCTTAAATAAATCAGGAATTATATTAAGTAAGAAAAATTCTGGCTTTAACAAAATTTCACATCAAAACTATCCTCTATAACCCTTTTTATGAAGGTCCAGTATTTTTTCGCTTTTTTACACATCCACCATAAATGAAAAAAAACATTATATTTACATTTCCAACAGGTTTTTTAATATGTTTTTATTATACTTATTCAATCTATCAGGGGGGATGTACTATCTATAGAACATCTTTACTATATTCTCTTTGAAGTTACTCATCCGAAAATACTTTATGTTCCTCGACCAAACTTTAGATCATTCTGCTAATTCGATGTTATAACCTATATTCTGCGCCCAAGCTATCATTGATGGTTTTATCCATTTATCTTGCATTTTATACTCTAACAAAAAGTTATATAATTTCTTAATAATTTTGTCATTATTTATCCATATCTCATTTATCATAGAAGCCAAATTTTTTATCTTTCATCCATCTTGATTTTAGTTGTATAATTCCCCACCAGGTCAAATTAGTGTTATATTTTTTTAACTCATCTTCTGGGATTAGATTAAATTTATTATCCAATAGATCTTGGTATCTCCATTTGGGATATTTTACAAATAGTGTAGGTTTTACAAAAGCCTCTGTTGGGAAAACTCATTTAGGTATCTTCATATAATGTTCTATTTTAATTTCTTCCCATGTTTTATACAATGTATCTCTTATTATATGTTGTCTAAAATTTCCAGCTGGGATTGCTTTTTATACCATAAATAGGCATGCCAACCCATCAGAAGATCGTGACCTTCCAGTTTTAGTAATCGTATATTATCCATGGTGATCCACTCTTTAATCCAACTCATTGCTGCCGCATTACAG
This sequence comes from Lepidodactylus listeri, assembly GCA_029233225.1. Lineage (NCBI taxonomy): Eukaryota > Metazoa > Chordata > Lepidosauria > Squamata > Gekkonidae > Lepidodactylus > Lepidodactylus listeri. The sequence continues at coordinate 39,825,358 of JARCFY010000012.1, forward strand.
TAGAGAGTCCAATCAGGTAAAGCAAGGCTGTCCCTTTCTTTTCTATCTTGTAGAAATTTTAATTTTATTGGCTTCTTTGCTAGCCATACAAATTCTTTTATTAGCTTTTCTAAATCATTAAAAAAAGATTTTATTTTTTATAATTGGGATTGTTTGAAAGAGAAATATTACACATGGCAACACATTCATCTTCACTGTGGCAATTGTACCTAAAAATGATATTTGTAGGCCTCTCCATCTTTCTAAATCCTTTATTTCTAACAGAAGCTTACTATAATTATCTTTAAAAAGTGTGTTACATCTGTTCATTATGAGAATTCCCAATATTTAACCTTCTTGCAGATTTCAAAAGCTGAACTTTCTTGTAAATTGCTTTGTTATTTTTTGTCACAATTTTACAATAAATTTTTTTGTTTTCTTCTTATTGATCTTAAGTCCTGTGGCACTGCCATATTCCTGATGGGTCTCTAAAAGATGGTCCAAAGATGGTAGTGGTTCTTCTAAAATGAACACCGTATCATCTGCAAAGGCCTGGATTTTAAATTCTTCCCCTCTTATCTATAGGCCTTTAATTTCCTTTGATCATATCAAGGAGAGTTTACAAAGCAAAAATGAATAACGGTGATAACGGGCAACCTTGCCTTGTCCCATTTTGAATTTCAATATCATTAGATAAATCTCCATTTATCATTATTTTAGCTTTTTGCTTATCATAGATTGCTTTGATCATTGAGAAGAAATTTTCGCCACAATCCCATATACTTAATTTTTCTAATAAGAAGTTCCAATTAATATTATCAAACGCTTTTTCAGCATCGACAAAAATCAATGCCATATTTTTTTTCTGAGTGGATTTTGTAATATTCTAATATGTCTAAGACGGGTGGGCAAACTGTGGCTCGGGAGCCACGTGCGGTTCTTTCACATATATTATGTGGCTCCGGGCAGGGCAGCTGGGGAAGCTAAATATCATTAGCAAACAAATATCATTGGACAAATTAATATCATTATCAATATCTGCTTTTACCCCTTCTGTTATTATTTTTGGCAGTTTCATTTAATGTTAATAAAAAGCAAATTTGCTGATTTTCCAATAAAAGCAGGTAATATTTGTTCATGTCTTGTGACTCTCAAGCATCTGATGTTTATTCTATGCAGCTCTTACGTTAAGCAAGTTTGGCCACCCCTGTTCTAGGTGGCTCTTATGCTGAGCAAGTTTGCCCACCCCTGGTCTAAGATTACTCTTACATTCTTTTTTATCTGTCTCTTTGGGAGAAAACCTGCTTGGTCTTTATGTATTATTTAATACTCTCCTCTGACTGCCAATATAGATGCGAAAATCTTATAATCAACATTTAGGAGGGATATTGGCCTGGGCCCGCTTGCAGGGAGCGCAGGGTAAAAATACGAAATAATAAATAAATAAACAATTCTTAATGTTGTTGTTTTCTGTCCTTTGCTTTGAATAAGTGTTATCAGAGCTTCTTTCCATGTCTCAGGCGTCTTTCCTTTATTTATAATATTATTTATTATATATTTCAAGGGTTGGATCACCTGATCCTCAAATTTTTTATAAAATTCGGACGGTATGCTGTCTGGTCCTGGTGTTTTCCCTTCTTTTTGATTTCTTAATGCTTCAGTTATCTCACATATAGATATTGGCTCATTTAAGATTTTCTTTTGGTTTTCCAAAAATTTCTTATCTCCGTGTTTTTTAAGAAATTGTTGGATTTCTTCTTGTTTGATTTCTTCTTGGTGATAAAGGTTCTTATAGACATTCTCTGCTACCTTCTTTAAATCTTTCAGGAAGGACTTTTCTTCCCCCTCTTCATTTATTAGGCTTTTTATATATATATTTTTCCCTCTCTTGTCTCAGGCTATAGGCTAGGCTCCTTGTTGGTTTATTTGCATTTTGGAAATAATACTGCTTAGTATATTCAATCTTTTTTGCCAAATCTTGTGTCAAGAGGCAGTTCAGCTGTTGTTGTGATTTTTTAAATTTTAAATCTAATTTGCTGAATGTCAAAATCCCTCCTCTTCATATTTTTTCCTCAGCTTTAATTTGTTCTTGTAGTTGTTTGTAGGCCAGCCCTTTTTGTTTCTTTCTCCTAGCATTATACCTAATAAACCAGCCTCTCACATATGTTTTAAAAGTATCCCATACTATCTCTATCGGAACTTCAGGCTGCCAATTGTCTTTAAGGAATGCTTGAAATTCGGTTTTGGATTCAGTTAAGAATTTTTCATCTTTAAAAAGGCTTATATTCATTGTTCATCTATTTTTTCTCGGAACATCAAGCAGTGTCACCAATATACGGTTATGGTCTGGAAAAGAAGACGGTAAATTTTCTGCATCCCATATATCTTTTGTCATGGCTAGAGAGGTCCAGGCCATGTCAAGTCTCAACCAAGACTTGTGTCTTGCCAAATAGAATGTATAGTCTTATCAATATTTTTAGTTCTCCATGAGTCAATTAAGGTACATTCTTCCACCATTTTTAAAAAGGACCTTGGAAGCTCATTTCCTTGTTTTTGTTTTTTTCACAGTCTTTTTTCTGTCTAAAGATCTATCATAGACTGCATTGAAGTCTCCTATTAAGCAGATCTCTTCAAACTTTTGTTTAGCCATGATTTCTCTTACTGTTCCATAAAATTTTTCTTGGTTTTGATTAGGGGTGTAGATATTCACAATTAACAGTGAGTTTGTTTGCCTTTGAACTTTTATTATCAGGACTCTTCCATCTTCTGAACTGTGTATTAACTCTGGGTGTAAGGATTCCTTAGTGTATGTAACTACCCCTCTCTCCCCCTCCCCATCTGCAGCAATAAAAACTTTTCCTAATTTCTTCGTCTCTAAAAATCTTTGATTTTTTTTTAATAATATGGGTTTCTTGTAAACATACCACATCTGCCTGTAGTTTTTGAATTTGATGAAAAATGTGGTTCCTTTTTTGTGGTGCATTTAGACCATTCACGTTTATTGACAGAATCTTCAATCTTCATCTGTCCATTTTTATCTTCCTCTGTCAGTTCCTTTCCCTTTGTGTCTTGTGACTATTTGGGATGGGTGGAATTTTTTCTATTTTCTATTTTTCTATTTTTCCTATTTCCTATTTTTCTATTTTCTATTCTGTGGTTTTTTCAGTCTTTGATGTTGCATTTTGTTGATCTTCCTCCGTTTCACTTACATCTTCGTCTTCATCTTTACAGCCAAGTTCTTCCCCGTTTTTTCTAAGAAATATTCAAGTTTAAAGATGGAATTTATTTTGTATCTTTTACCTTTAAATATGAAGAATACTCCTGGTGATAACCATCGATATTGAATTTTATTTGTTTTCAGGAGATTTACCAAGACCACATAATCTTGTATTTTCTCCCTAATTCTCCAGGGTATTTCTCTTAAATTCTTACTTCTTATGTTGAGAGGCTTTTGTTCTATTGTTTTCCCCAAACATTTCAACACACTTTCTTTGAGTATTCTCTAACTCTTTTGGTTTCTAGAAGGCTGGTACACTCTTTTAAGTACCCAAACCCCTTCTCTTGAAACACCAGTACTCGTCTTGAGTCTTTAACTGACTCTTAAGGTCTCTAGAGGCAGGTTCTATCCACATCAAACCAGGGATCAGTGCATTCTTCAGAGCTAACTCTGTTAGACTGGGTAGGGAATTTTCTTCTGTCTCTAGAAGATCTATCCCCTTTCCTTGGCCTGAATGGGAGTCTATGTGTACTTCCCAGACTTCCTTGCCAACTTTCTCCTAGTTCTCCTTTCTGTGTTAAACTACTGTCAGCTAAGACTGTATTCTGAAACTGTCAGTACTCAACTCTTCTCAGCTAGGGTTAAAATCAGACTGTCAGTACTCAACTCAGTCAAGGCAGAAATCTGACTGAATGTCTCCTCATCATGCTGCTCTCTCAAGACTTTCTCTGCTCAGCTGATGCTAACCAATCAGATTGCTTGGAGCAGCCTGTGGCAACCTTCAGCTGTTTATACAGCACTTCTAAGTGATTAAAAGTGCAGTCCATCACAGATGTCTTTTGAAAACAGGATTTATGTCTATATGAGGTCCAGGCACCATGATGCATCATTATATTCAAGTAATACCTGCTGTTGTTTCATGCTGTTTAAATATTATTGCAAACCGGTGTATGGGTTGGACTAGAACTGCATTCTTTTGGTTAGGTTATTATGTGCTGTTTTACAGTGCCTGTCCTGGTAGCAAAAGATACTTTTTTCTGGTCTTGGAAGTTGAATACCAAAGGAGGATGGATTTGTAATTCTGTAGCTGATTTAACTGTGAAGTTCTTAGTACAAATTCTGTAATATTATTATAGGATATTATACTAAAACCAGTTCTGTAGATTACAATTGGAAATGTGGAAATTTACAGGTTAATTTTTTGTATGTGTTCTGTGTTCAATCACTCTCCCATCACTCTCTCCTAATTCTTTGTCTCTCATACGCTTATTCATGCTACTCTCACCATCCATTTCTTGGAACATCCTATTCACATACTATTCTCAAGTACATAGCATTCAGATGTGAAGTCTAACAGTTGATCAATACTTTGATAGTGTTGTATGCGCTACTTAACTCCTTCCTACCAACAGCATGAAGACTTTTCTGTCCTTCATTTAGTGTTCTGTGGGCTTTTGTTTTGTGTTTACTTCTGAGAAAATTATTTATTTATTTTATACTCCACCTTTCACCCCAAGCAGGACCCAAAGCCAGTTGCATCATTCTTGTCTTCAGTATTTTGTCTTCAGCATTCAAGAACATTTCCTAATACCTAACAAATCATAGCAGTAACTTGGGAGGGCTCATTTCATGCAAGTGAAGCCAAACTACTACACAGTAGCTGTTGAAGTTTCGTAGAGTATCTCTTTTTTCCCCTTTATTACATATATTAAATTTATCTAAAAATTGACAAAAGAGCTTTTTTCCTGCAAATCCACCCATTCCATGCTTTAGTATCTAATTCTAAAACCACAATCCCTAACTCCTGAGAAACTAAAAGATTGCTAAAACATTATCCAGAGCTAGCTTTGACTTTTCAAATAAATAGTTTGGTCATCTTTTGATATTATTTAAATATTTGTTGTGATGCATTACTGTTATATTCTTCTTATGACTACTTGTTGTGATGCAAGTGTTAGTTATATTCTTTTTAAAGACTATAAGTCATTGCAAGTCTGTAAGTCATTGCTGTTTGTTTCCTCATTTCCAAGCAGTACATACTGTGTTGTCATGTTTATGTCATTTGTTTTCCTTAAAAAAATTTAAATGTTGCACAGGTGACCAATACGTAACAGTAATTGTGTTTAAAAGTTAGTCAATCATTTTCTTGTGGAAGGTAGGAAGACCTGTTGGTCTTTTGCTTTCTTGGTTAATGAAAGGATTCTTTATTGGCTTTCCATATTAAGCTGTGCTGGTAAAATTATCTCTGTGTTTTTTGCAGTTAGGAAGCTGCCTGGCTAATAAATATACTGGTATAAACCCCTGAGCTGACTGTAAGGGTAGACTCATGTAGAATGCATTATAATTGATTACAATTGTGTAATTGGCAGCATAATTTAATAACAGAGGAAATAACATTTTTAGCATAAGTGTCTTTTGTTCTGTGAGCAAATAGCAATGTGTATGATGTGCAGTTGTTTTCTGTGTACAGTCAAAGGCCTTCTCAGCAGCTGCCCCTACCTTCCCCATGATTTTCATTCAGCCTTCATATTACAGGCCTTCTTCCATCTGTTGAAAACTTAGCTATTTCAGAAGAATTGGAATAGAACTGATGTTTGTCCCTGGGTTTTTATCTGTATTGGCTTCACAGGCTGTAGGTTTTTGTGTGCTATTGCATTTTATTGTGCTTTTCATTCTTATGCTGTATTTTGTCTGTTTTGATTATTCAAATAAATAAAAGTATTGTTTCCCTCACTCCTAGTGCATCTTCTCTTCTTTATATTAGTTTGCAATACAGGTGGGACTTTAGCTGAGCCCTGATGGGGCAATCCTCAGTGGCTTACTTGCTTGCAGCTTCTTCAGCGCATGTCATGAAAGAGTGTTTTAAAAATTCATTTCTCTCATATTCACATGTGCACCTTTCTTATACTGTTCTGTTGTTAGAAGAAACAAGTCTCAAGTTCTTTTCTCATGTACAAGAAAACAAAAACAAATAAGGTCTTGTAAGTTAATGTATTATGAATGTTTAAATCAAGGTTGCTTAGTTCCGTTAAAACATTTTCACAAATCCAAGGCATTTGTCTTTATTTAACCTTTTCTTTAAATTACACTTGGTCCTACTTCTTCTGTTACTCAAGAAGGTATTTAATACTTGACTTAGTGTCATTTGCATTATACAAGAAGATTAACTTTACAAGCTGTGCTATTAATCTGAGTAGCTCTACATATTGACCTGTGAAAGAGCATAATTGTTAGCTTAATTAAGTTAATTAATTGTCACACTCTGATGAACTTAGTATTGAGAGGAAATTAAAGGCAAACAAATCAGGATTCATTGGTTAGAAGTCTTATTTCATAGACTTTTACAATGAAGTATTTTTTTTAGATGACAGCAGCATCTATTGTATAAGTATTAGTTTTGGGGCAACTAATGTTTAAAACCAGGAATTTTTGTTCATTCTGGCTAATAATCTGATAGCCTGTTCAGGTTAAGATGTACCTTGAACATTTTTGTTAAAATTGCAGTATATCTTGGGATAGCTCACACATTTCTTCAACATGTGATGCTTTTGAATGGAGCCAGTACAACACACAAGCAGTTGCTTAACAATCAGATTCTGTTCAGAGCAGACTAGTCTGATCCCACATGTATAAGAGAATTGCTGTTCATTACTCCAGTTGCAAAAACAGTAAAGGCAATAAATATAAATGTATAAGAGAAACCTCATTCCCTACCATTATCTGTGTTGGGTTATGAATATGATGAATAAGCTCACATATTAACAGGTTTGTTTTTATGTAGTTAGCTAATTTGCTGCCATTCAGCTCTGTATGTGTGGCATACAACAATCAAAGAAGCACTTGTATGTTAAAAAGACAAACACGAAGGATACTCTAAAAGCACATTAAAATAGAAGAATGACCCTATCGACAGTAATCAGTCAGTTCAAATGACTTCCAGAAAAGTTTTCAGTTTTCTCCTGAAGATTTAAAAGGGACAGTGCCAGCCTCTCCTCCTTTAGAAATAAATTATCTAACTGAAGCTGCATTTCATTGAGTCAGACCATTGCTCTGCTAAGGTCCCAATTGTCTGGCAGCAGCCCTCCACCTGGAGGTCTTTCATAACACCTGCTACCTACCTGATATTTCAAGTGGAAACTTTTTGGCATACAAAGCAGATGCTTTGCTGCTGGGCCAGACCTCACCACCACCACCCTCAAATTTAGGAGACAGCTGCTGAAAGGGCCTTCCCATTTGTGGCTCAAATCAGGGAGGAGAAAGGTACTGTGGTCAAAGTCAGCAACTTGAATTGGATTTGGAGGCAAATTGGGAAGCCAATGTAACTGTAATTGAACAAGTATTGTATCCTTGAGGAAGGATGCTAAGATGTTGAAGCTTCTAAATAGTCTTCAAAGGCAGCCCTAGACAGTGTATCTTGCATTCTGGATGCAAAAGGGGATCTTTTTAGTCTATTGTTCATGCTGTTCCCAGTATGAACACAATAAAAGACAGATACTTAACCATGCCTTGTAGAGGCACAGAACTGAGAAGGGAATTGGGCTGGAAATAGTACAGGCAGTGAGCAATTGCAACAGTACAGCAATATTTTACATGTGACAATCCAGTAAAAACCAATTCCCTTTGCAGAATCTTAGTGTACTTTAAGCTAAATACCCTGCTAAAGTTAATTTTTGGTCCAAATCAGTATTCCAAGGGTTTTATCATCCTACTTTGTTGAAAATGCACTTTGTATTGATGCAGTTAGTTAAAATATTTTTATATTGCCTTTCTTGGCAGAACTGCAGACTGAAAGCTGTTCATAGGTAAATGAACAATAAAAGTTCCCACATCAAAACACTACAAAACTCAAACCAGGAACAATAACTTGACAGACAGTCAGGCAGTTTTATAGCAGTCTTGAGTATCATCAATTGACTATAGCTTTTTTGACCAGCATCACCTCTGTTTTACTTAAATTCAGCTGCAGCTTGTACTTTCTTAGCCACCTGATGATGTTATCTAGGCAACAGCCAAGGACAGAGATGGTTGCTTCTGGAGGACTAGTTGATATAGAGCTATGTCTCTATGGAAGCTCTTATTTAATGGTTTCGGATAAACAGCATGGGCGAGAGGATCAAATTGTCAAGCATTCCACAGGTTAACTCCCAAAGGACCAAAACTGAGATTTCAGAGTTCCCATTCGAAGTAGTAATTGAAGTAAGGCCATGTTATGAATACATAAGTGTTCAGTGAACCAAACCTTCTCTCTAGACTGTCTTCCACAAAAATAAAAAAAGTAGCCGCTTGCCCAGCTAAACACAAGTAAGTATCAGAGCTAGTGGTCTGAGATGTGGGGGTCCTGAGAAAGGAAGAGGTAGATGGAATAAGGGAAAAGATTTATTAATATCCAGTGACTTGCCATTGGTTCTTGTATGCAGTGTCTTCATTAACTTGAATTTTTTTTTAAATGTTGAATGTGTTCTAACCATTCTGTTTACAATTCTGTCGTCTGCTTTCTTGAAGCGAAATTCGTTGTGGTAAAAATAGTTATTGTTTTTGTATTACGAAAGTGTTTCTGTTTTGTTGCCCAGTAACCTTTGGTACCCTCAAATTAAAAGCTGGCAAACATTCCTTGCCCTTTACTGTTCTAACAATAACATAAGTAACAATTACTCATCATCCTGTAATGAATCATTTTTTATCAGGGTCTTATGTCTTTTCTGTATATATAGAATAAATATTTATGTTTTCTCATTTTTCCGAGGTAGAAGATACAGACAAAATAGGTTTGAAGTGTCAGCTATAATTCATTGCTTGCAAAGAACAGGCTTATTCTGATACTGTATGGAAAGGAAAAAACTCTCTAAATCATTTCAGTGGCAAGCTTATAACCAAGATAGCATCAGCATTTTTCTCCTTGAAAATATATCTACCATAAATTAAAGGAAACCTTCAGTATTAAAATTTGTGTGACAAGTTTAACCCCACCATTGTCACATGCATTTGGAATAGCAAAGAATTTGTGTATCACCTTAAAAGAAAGGACAAATGAAAGTTAAAATAAATTTGTAGCCCACTGTCTGTAAATGATACATAAAAACAATTTTGGCTATTGAGTAAAGCAGAATACATAAATCATTAATTTATTTTCTCAACCATGTTGGAAGTTTGAAGTTCTTTGACTGCAGCTCTGTAGAAACCAGCTTCTGTATGGCTGAACATATATTTTGTACATCACTGAGTTTTTAAAATGAAATATGCCAGTTGTCAAGTTTAACTTAAAACTCTTGACATAAGATCTGCAACCTCTGTTATCCTGTCTTTTTTCAGAATATAAATATAGTATTCAAATATAGAAGTCACTGCTTCAATTAGATATAATATATCACTTGGAAACAATAATCACATGTAAAGATTTTGCCACTTAACTGTTTTGAGATTTGCTATTACAAATGCTCAAAAAAGTTTACCTATCACGAATTCTCAAATAAATTGTTTCAAAATGTTGGAAATATTGTCCATCTTTTAAATAAATTAATTCTGTGCCAATCTTCCTTCTGATTTGCCTGTGGCGTGTTATTTTACTAATGATAGCTAAGTTCCATACCCTATAGAAGCATATCTTAATTGTGGAGAGGGTTGCTATTCTCAGACTTCTGAAGGCTGATTGGCAATTAAGTGATGAAATAGTAGATGGTACTCTGCGTAGGCTTAAAACATGCTTCCTTTTTTACCCACCTTGCAGTTTGGGCTACTACATCATATGGGGGATTCAGGAATCAAGCCTTACTGTTATTATTGAAGACGGTATTAGAGGATACTGGTAGTGGTCAGGGCTATTTTTGGGCAGGAACGCACAGGAACGGAGTTCTGGCTGGCTCCTGAGTTGGCCACACCCAGCAGGAACTCATTAGCATAACAGGCCACACCCAATAGCAGAAACTCATTAGGATTGGCTACATTAGGGGTATGTGGCCTAACATGCAAATTAATTCCTGCTACCAAAAAAGCCCTGGGTTTTGACAACAAACCAGGTAAACAGAATAAGAAGTAAAAGATGGGTGTGGCTGGATGACCACTCTTCTGGTAGCACGGGGGTGTGGCCTAATATGCTAATGTATTTCTGCTGTTGGGTGTGGCCTATTATGTTAATGAGTTCCTGCTGGGCTTTTTCTACAAAAAAAAGCCCTGGTAGTGGTTGTTAAAGAATGTACTGCCAGGGAGTGGCAGGAAATTGTATTTTATTCTGTGTTCCTGAACCTAAAAAGCTACTGAAGCAGATACTACTCAGCTAGTTCTTGTTGCTGGATTAATAACATGGATTGGTTATTAATCAATAGTCATTACGCACAGGGCTGTCATACATTGTAAAATGACTTTAGCAGTATTTCAACAGGAAGTAGGTTGGCTTCTTGGTCTGCCTTCGTTGGCACATTGTGTGTTCACAATGGTATCCTTTCAACAAGCAGTCATGATCAAAAGCATCCGTTACTGAAATGTAATGTTACTAAAACGCTCTTTTGGCTATGATTTAAGAAGGTAATTCCTTGGATGGAAAGTATTAATATGGTTTTCTCTGCTTCTCCCTTCCTGCTATATCCCCCAGAATCCCTGAAAAACTACTTTTGAGGATGAGAAATTGTGGAATGTGACGCAAGAAGTTTCTATGGAAATAGAGGAAATTGGGGTGGGGGGTGGGAATCCTCTTACATGAACATAAGTTGTGTCCAAGCCAATTTGTCTTTCCTCTTTTTTGAGGAAATTTGGTTTGCAGTTTTGTGTACCTACAGCTGCAAAAGTGTGATGATGCAAGTCCCACTGTTGCCTTAGAAAATGGAGTTCTATGTCTCTGGTGACAAGAAGAATATAACTGATCATGTGCTGGTTTCTGTTTTCAAACTGCATTAGCATTTCAGTAATGATAAGAATAAGAATACTATTAATGTGATGCAGAAAGAATTAATTACTATGATAAGGCAGTGAAACTTGTTTAATAGAGCATAATCAGTAGCTTAAGTTCTCAGCACATTTTTATTCCTCTGTAGGATAAAAAAGGGCTATGTCAGTGTATGAATAAATAAATTTTAAGACAAGACATGAGCAAGCAAGTATTTGCATACTTCCTCGTAGAGCAAAAATGGTTAAGAGTATTCAGATTTCCAGTCTTGAAATGTGATGGGTTTTTGGTGTAGATGTATAGGAATGGGACTAATTTCAGTGGCACATTTACAGTTATGAATACAAATACTTAAATGTTAGTCATGAGCTTTGACTATTTTAGGTAAAGTGAAAGTAATAATAGAATCTGTGAGCAGTAACTATAACTGAGCCTGGCAGATTGTATGGTGTCCTTTCACTACTTCTGTCAGTAGAAAATAAGAGTGTTTCACCTTCCCCCAGGACAGCTTATGAATCAATGGATTGAACCACCTCAATGAAACCATTATCATCATTTGAAATTATTTTTTATTGGGAGGTCACATTTATTTGTTTGTTTGTTTGTTTGTTTATAATTTCTAGCCCGCCCTTCCCTGCACAGCTGGGCTCAGGGCAGGTTACAACACTAAACATACACAATAAGATAAAACAAAATGCAATCAACACAATATTTTGAAAAACCTATACAGCAGCAAATAGTACATAAGATGGCAATCAAGGACAAAATTGTACACTAATTAACATACTTTCTGAATATAAGACAAAAAGAAAACAGGCACTTTTGTAATATTTCATTTACAGACTGTGTTTATGGGTGGTAGTCTCCCCTCTGATACAATCTGGATATAAAGGTGAGCCCGAACTTCAGTAGATTTTTAACATTTATGTCATAGATGAAGAGATAAAGTGTCAGATGGGATCTCTTGAGGGTTTTGTCTGGAGGCTATGAAAGAGATGAAGAACATCAAGAGTTTTTGTTCTTCTTTTCACTTTATAATACCTATGGTGTTTACTCTACATGTTCTCCTCTCAGCACCCAGTAATGACATGAAAGATAACTCAACTTCACAATGTATAACAAACCTTCATTTTTATTGAAGTTTCTAGAAATATCGTAGTCACGAGAGTAAAGCCTAAGTGAGTTGTTCATGTCATTTTCAGCTGTGAATCTGAAGGTGAAGTTAATGTGTGTTTCACATTAATCTGTATATATTCTCCATGACAGAGTTGTTGTCCCTGTCATTTTTCTTCTCATTCAACTGTTACAACCTTCTTTGCCAGCTTCATTTTGTGGATTAAAGAAGTATGGTGTTTCAGAAACCACTTTTGGAAATAAAATATTTATAGGACTTCATCGGAAGTAACCATAGCTCAGTGGTAAATATACACTTTCTGTGCAGAAGGCCCATAACCACAGCATCACTAGTTAAAGGATCACAGGTGGTAGGTGTGGGGAAAGAATCTGTGACCTTGGATAACCACCGTCAAAGTAGACAGTTCTGAGCTAGAAGAGTCAGTGGTTTGATTCAATATTAAGCAGTTTCATAGGTGCATTCAGCTGACACATGTAGGTTTATTCTCGTCAGACATAAGTAAGTTTTGTTACAAGATTGTAATGAAAGATTTTATTGAAAGCCATGAGAGAGGACCAAAGAATTGGAGACTATTTTTCTCTGGCTTTTGTACAAAGGACAACCCAATGCTGCTGATGGTTTTAAATTCACTGTAACTGTCCTTTACATATGAACAAAGATAAATCACGATATGTCTAATTGTGGGTTTAGTGCTGAAGTTAGCTCTGTGGGGTTGTTGTGGTTTACTTCTTTTCATCTGGATGTTTCAAACCAAAGTTGTAACTGAGTCCTGCTTTTCTCTTGCTATAAAATGATGTTGCATCACTTCAGGACTTTTCAGAGCTGATGGTAGGAACTCCAGCATTGTCTTCAGGCTGTTTGTTCTACTGAATAGTTTTACTGCCATCAGTGTTGCCACGCAAGCTTTGCATGTAGCTCCCATGTTGTCTTGTTTGTCTTGTTTCCTGCTTCTTACACAGTGCTGACTTTGTGGAGTGGAGGAATGAATGGAAGAAAGCCATGCAGGAAAGTGCCTGCTGGATTGTTGATCATACACATGTGTTTGTCTCACCTTAAATGCAAGCAGGTATCTTAGAAGTTATTACATCTCTGTGCTGCACAGGTGCCTTACTGAGCTCCTGCCATCATACACCATTCTACCCATTCTAAGTGACTGAGGACCCTGGAGTCAGAAAAAAGCTCATGCAAAGTAATGATGAAATCATCAGTCATTTACATATCTATATATCTAATAGCGAAGGCGCCCCCTGCATGCATATATCTAAATCTGCACATCGGGGGCACCTAGGGGGCAGAGAGATTTTTCTGCACACTTGGGGGACTTTCCAGGTATGCAGAAAAATCTTAAAACTTAAAAAAAAACTTTCAGGGGGATATTTAAATCCCCCCAAAAGTAAAAGAATGTTCCCTGCACATGCGCAGAGAATGCTTTGGGAACTCTGCACTGCCCAGGCAGCTGAGAGGCCCTGCGGCCTCACCACTGGTGCCGGGGGAGGGGGGAATCAGTGACCCGATGGCTGAGAGCTGCTCAGGCCTCACCACCAGGGGTGGGGGGAAATTGGCAGCCTGGCAGCTGAGAGCTGCTCAGGCCTCGCTAGTGCCTGTGGGGGGAGAAAGCTCACCTGCGGGTGCTTCCTCCTCAACGTGGAGCTCCTTCTCCCCCCTCCCCATGAGTATCATGGGTCTTCCTGCATGTCTATATACTAATAGCCAAGAGCCCCCTGTGTGTGTGGATATCTAAATCCACACATCGGGGGCACCTAGGGGGCAGAGAGATTTTCCTGCACACTTGGGGGACTCCCCAGGTGTGCAGAAAAATCCAAAAAGTTTAATAAATGATATGGGGATATTTAAATCCCCCCAAAAGTAAAAGAGTGTTCCCTGTGCATGCCCAGAGAACACTCTGGAAACTCTGAGGCTGGCCGGTGGTTGGGAGGCATCCAGGCCTTGCTGCCAGTGCAACAGGGGGAGATTGGTGGCGGGCCCAGTGACTGGAAGGCATCTAGCCCTCATCGCTGGTGCCCATGGGGGGAGATTGGTGGGCCCAGGCCTCACTGCTGGTGCCCATGGGGGGTTGGTGGTGGACCTGGCAGCTGAGAGCCACTCAGGCCTTGCCACTGGTGACCATTGGGAGGAGATCAGTGGGCCCGGGCCTTGCTGCTAGTGCTTGTGGGGGGAGAAGTTTTGGCGGGCCTGAGCCTCTCCGTCAGTACTGGAGCGGAAAAGCTCACCTGCGGGTGCTTTCTCCTCCTCAACATTAAGCTCCTTCTCTTCCCCCCCCCCCCCCCCGTGTATATTGCAGGTTCTTCTGCTTGTCTATATACTAATAGCCAAGTGCCCTCTGTGCGTGCATATATATAAATCCGCACATTGGGGGTACTTGGGGAGCAGAGAGTTTTTCCTTCACACTTGGGAGACTCCCCAGGTGTGCAGAAAAATCCAAAAACTTAAAAAAAAACTATACAGGGGAGATTTAAATCCCCCCAAAAGTAAAAGAGTGTTCCCTGCACATGTGCAGAGAATGCTCTGGGAACTCTGTGGTGGGCCCAGCAGTTGGGAGGCATCTAGGCCTTGCTGTCAGTGCCTGTGGGGGGAAAGATCGGCGAGTCTGGTGGTTGGGAGGTTTCCAGGCCTCGCTGTCGGTGCCTGTGGGGGGGAGATCAGCAGGCCCAGCTGCTGGGAGGCATCCAGGCCCACTGCTGAAGCCTAGGAGAGATCGGTGGCGGGCCCAATGGCTGGGAGGTATCCAGGTCTCGCCGCTGGAGCCGGGGGGAGATCTGTGGTAAGCCCAGCAGCTGGGAGGCATCTGGGCCTCGCCACCAGAGCCTGGGGGGAAGCTTACCTGTGGCCACTTCCTCCTTAGCTGTAAGGTTTCCCCCCCCCCCCCCCCGAGTATTGCAGATCCCTCTGCTTATATCTCTTAATTCCCACTCTTCACCAGGAAATGGCTCAGACATGGAGGTTCCTTTGTTGGTTATCATAGCAGGATTTTTCAAGTTATCATTTCAAGCCCTTTAAGATAGTTGTCATCACCATATATATTGACATGAGTAATTGGTTGTAGTACAAACTTATTTTTATTTGTTCTAAACATACTGCCAGTTTAATCCCATTCCTTATACCATTCTAAAGCTGTGTGTATATAAGAGCATACTTCCTACATGAGCTTTCCACTATGGGTTGAATCCAGCCAGCCTTTTTACTTAATCTTGCCCAGTTCCCTTTTTTATTACAGCCTCCCTTCACACATGGCTTTTGTCTATATAGGCCCTGTGATCCTTGGTGGGCAAAGGGACTCTCTCCTCCTTAGTGGAAAAGTTGGATGGATCAAACCCTAGGACCCCAAGATACCTTTCCTGCTTGTCACAGTCACATTAAAATAGAGATGAAGTTAGAATTGTTTTATTTGGTTCCACAATTTACTATGTTGCATTTTCCCTAAATATCATCTCTTGTTCTGTTGCCTGTAATACAGAATAGATAATTTACTCTTTTGAATACTTCAGTGCCAGTAAAGAGAGAGAGAACATTCCCTTACTTTCTGCTTTCTCTTTTTTAATAGTATCACTAATTTATAAACAACTCAGACTATAAAGAAGATTCAAAATACTAAAAAGATATGTTCTAATGCCATATATAAATTTATTACTAATGTCCTTTCTTATAGTATTACATTATTTGTCAGGTAACCTTATCAAAACACCATTAGTTAGTTTCCCACTTGCTATACTAGGATCTGATAAATCACTTGCAAGAAACATTCTTGGTATTTTAATTGGAGGGCAAAAACATACTTTGTATAAAAAAATTTAAAAAACCCAAAATGACATTTCAAACATTTTATTAATTTATTCCATATATACTCTTGTGCTTTCAATGTCCTATAGCATTGATAGACATTCATTCATGTTTGAAACCAAATTAAAAATGTATTCACCATTTCAAAATATAATCTGACTAGGTTATATATTTTGCCCTTGTACAATTTCTCTATCTTTTTTTAAAAAAATCATCATTAACTTCTTTTATTTAGTAATAATCTAGATAATGAATATTCAAGTGAATATCAGCAACCATTTTTTCACATTCTGCCAACTGAGAAAAGTAAATTATCCTCTGTAATGTTGGGATGAAAATGCCTGATCTATACATTTTTACAAAACACCTTACATATGTTTGAACCACTTAAAGCTATGACAACCTTATATTATCATGAAAGGTATGCCTTTCCCACATATTGCCTTGCTAGATTGTTAAAATGATGACTCAGCATAGGCAACAGAAGAAATCTGAAAGATGTCATGTAGCATTTTAAATCTATAGAGTTGGCTTATCAACATCTACAGTTCATAAGGAAATAAAATTAGTTCTCAAAATTTATTCCATTTTATAGAGCTCTGTTTTTTGGTCTGAGCTTGGTCAGATCAGGACTAATCTGGCAGAGGATTTAACCTGCTGATTTTATGCTCTTTTTCATCTGCTATCTGCCCTTTAATTATGGCAACTGTATTTTATCTATCTATTTCTTTATTTAATACTGCACCCTCCCCACCAAGGCAGGTTCAGGGCGGCTTACATGAGAAGTAAATACGTAAGTAACAGTTACATTTATCATAAAAACAGTTCATTTATTACTATTTATTTAATAATTTAATACCCATACATTTTTAATTTTTTAATAATTACAAACCACCCCAACAGAAAAGAAATAGAAAATATAACAATAATTCTTGCAATTCTACATATAATAATCTATAAAGGGTTCCAAATATTAAAAAGATGCCCATATGCAAGTATTGTCTATGTGCCATACATTCAAATGGTGGTAAATTTGTGAAGTCCTCAATCCACTGGATTATGTGAGATGGTCATTTATCTCTCCAATGTTGTAATATATGTGTTTTAGCAACAGTAAGGGCATGGAGGGGGTCCATTTTGGTTGACCATCAGTTATCCTCCAGAAAACAGGCAAATAGTTTTAAAATACATAAGTATCCTCAAAGTTCAATGAGTATTCTGTTACAAAATTGATATGAGGAACTACTTCCATATTTATATACAAATCTGATTTTTTTAAAGAAAGAGGCATATGTAAGTCTTTGTACATACTAGAATTCCATAACATTGGCTTTTTTTAAATTTCATCTGCTTTTAAATTCATAGATTTGCTAAGAATCCATGCTAACTAATGCTCTAAATATACAATATTTAACCTTGATCACATTAAATAGCATTTTTTCTGTTACATAAAAGAAGAAGAAGAAGAAGAGATTGGATTTATATCCCGCCCTTCACTCACTTAAGAGTCTCAGAGCGGCTTACAAACTCCTTTTCCCTTCCCCTCCCCACAACAGACACCCTGTGAGGTAGGTGGGGCTGAGAGAACTCTTTCCCAAGCTGTCCTTGAGGGAACAGCTGGTAGAGAGCTATGGCTTGCCCAAGGTGATCCAGCCAGGTGCAAGTGGAGGAGTGGGGAATCAAACCCGGTTCTCCCAGATTAGAGTCCGTGCACTTAACCACTACACCAGACTGGAAAAACATTCCATTCTTTTTACAGTAAATTTAATGCAGCATTTCCTTTAAGTTCATTTCAGTATCTGTCATTGCCTGCCAAAGTGGAAATTCATTGTAGAATCATAAATTAATTACCCTTTATACTAAATGAAATAAGAATCCCAAATATGCAGTATCAGGAAATTTAATTGTGTTTCTCAATTGCTTATTCAATGCATTAGCAACTGAATCAAGAAAGAAAAAAGCAGCCAAAGGTTGCTAAATGTAGCTCATAACATGGATTTTGAACTTTACTTAATGATCTGCGTATTTATGACTATGAAATAAACGCACCATTTCAAGAATTATGGTGGAATTATAAAACATTAAAATTCTAATTAATTTTGGTCAGAACCATGCATTGCGCACATTTTGCCTAAAATGTTTTTTTTCCCCAGTATGACCAGCATTTTCAGTAACAGAGATAAATTTGTTCTTGTCATACAGTAGTGACACAAAATAGTTGGAGTGAAACTATAGTTTCATTATGGTTCGTTAGGATACTACCTTTAATGTGCTTAGAGGAAAGTTTAGACTATGTAGAAGAAAGTACAGACATGTATTTAATGTCATTGAGATGCAATAAGGTTACAGTGGCTGAAATGTAATATTAGATGGCTTTTGTGCCCCTAGACTTTAGGTTTCCTAGAGCATAGTCTGAACAAAGCATAACTCATGAAACAGGCATCTCCGTCTGACTCACTCTTCCAAGATGATAATCAGTATCTGCCTCAGGCTCACAGTTTTAGGAAGGACCAGTCCCAGGTCTGGAGCAGGGTTCTTGCTCTGTTTGCCTTACTATGTATCCCACTGTAGACAGGAGAGGCTCCGTGATTATGGGTTGTAAGACTCTGCCCACCCTAACAAGTTGCCTTCATAAAGGAAGGACTGTGTTCCAATCCCCCAAGTCTGAGTTGAATAGTAGCAACATAAGCCTCTGGCATAAGTGTAGAGTACGGGGGGGGGGGGGCTTGAGGGCTTGAGCCACCCCCAAAATTTCCCAGAAGGGGCTCAGCCACCCCCGGGAAAACAGAGCGCCTGCCACCGCGCCTCCCCGGGTCCTTCCAAGGCCCGGCCGCCGCTGCTGGAGAAGGAGAGGGAAGGGGTGGTGGGCGGGGGGGAGAGAGGCACCGGCAGCAGCGGCTGGCAGGCCTCCGAAGGGAGGTGGGGCGGTTTTCCGGGGGGAGAACATCACTCCAGCGAGCGCACGCACGCACTAAGGAGCCCCCCCCCCCCCCCCGGATTTCCAAAAGTCTACGCTCCTGGCCTCTGGTATACAGTCTTGGGATCCTTCAAAGGAAATCTATCAGGACCTAAGAAGGCAACACAGAAGAGTCTCTTTTTTGAACCAGCCTCACCTTCCCATTCATGGCATTAGTGGAGCAAGTTAAGAAGATGGATCAGCAAACAAGGCTCTCCCGATATGATTACAAATGCATTCTATATATTCAGAAGAGCAAGGTAGAAGAGGCCTTGTCTGTCTCCAAACCCAGAGGATAAATTAGGTTTTCTCAGGCAGAGGCAGGGGCTCATTTCCTGTTTTTTGGGTTTGCCAAAAAATGACTTCTCTACTGGCGAGGGGTTCCTCCTCCCCAGACCAGCTAGGGGAACAGGGTTTAGAGTGAGTTCTTCAGAGCTCCTACAATAAATCAGCTTGTAGTACAAGAAAGGATTGCTTTCACTTTCATTTTTGCTCTCCCAATACAAATATTATTAAAGGCCTTGGGATCCCATACTGGAAGGGAGGAGGAGCCATGTAGATGCTCCCCACTTAGCTAGCCAGCATGAGGGCTCCAATGGCGGTCACCTCTAGGGAGGCAAGACACCTTTGGTGCTAATTGATGTTCTCACTCAACGACATGGAGAGGAGAGTAAACGTATAAAGTGATACCTTGCAAGCCCACATCCAGCAGCAAAACTATCCCGTTTTCCTCAGTTGAACCAACCAATTGAGGTCTGGACAAGTAAGAATTTTAAAGACAAAAAGAACGCAGCTATATGATTTTCCCTCAAAATATTAGCCTTTTATTGAAATTAACCACAGAATGGCTACCAAAAAAGAATGGCCTTATGAAAGATGGACAGCTTTGGGCTCTCTACATCTTCGGAGGGGGGGGGGTATTCCATAACACTGGAGCCGTGCCCCCTGCCAAAAGAGGGCTCATGCTGCAGCTGTTCAAAGGGAGGGTTCAACCAGAAGGAGGCCCTGGGAAGCCCTGAGATGATGAACAGGTTCATACCAAGTAAGAAAGTAAACATGACATAAAAACAGCATTCCAGATGAAGAAGTTGTATACAGCTTTAGGAAAAAGAAATCTTGGTGCAGGGTGAGTAGTAGAAATCAATGCTCCTGTGCTAGCTGTCAGAAGCCATTGCAAGCAGAGAAAATGGGCTGCTTAGAATTCCAAATATCTCCTAGCCCCCAGCCCCCACCCCTAGTTCTGAATGCATACCCAGATTTGTAGCTTTCTGCCCCGGTCAGCTGCCGTTACAAATCATTCACACATTGATGTTTGCTTGGAGAACATTCTATTTAAGCTGCCTTGAACCATGAGGAAAAGCAGGATATAAATATTTTAATAAATAACTGTGTCCAGAATAAAGAGAGTGAAGAAGCATAAAATAAGATGAAACAACACATTTAGCAATAAAAAACTATTTGAGGATTTTCAGTAAAAATTAGCAGATAATGACAATGCAGTTCACATACTTGCAAGACAATGTTTATATTTAATTATGTGTGTGTGTGTGTATAATGCATGTGTCATTGATCCATAACCCTGTGTTTCTAGTGAAATGTTCCATTTGGGTGTGGCTTAAATTAAGTAAATTTATACCTTAGGCTATACAGATACTTCTGGCATGGTGCATCTGCACTGAGACAGGAAGAGGGTTTAAGCTGGAAGGGACATTTAGGAACCATCCAGCTCTATAGTAACTTCTTTCCCATTAAGCCTATCTAATACCTTCAGAAGTAAGCAAATAAAATGTTCTAAACACCAAAAGAAGCATCGTATTTCTTTCAAAAGAGTAGACTTGGCTGTACTTGTAAAGTTCCAGTCACCACCTGCCCAGCTGAAAATCACAACTGTAGTGGCAGCCATCCAAAAGGGCCACTCTGCAGAGAGACTTCCTCCAAAGCTAAAGAGGAGGAGAAACAGATGGAGACTACAAGAGCTGGCATAAAATCCTAGAATGGTAGTGAGCAGTAAATGAATTTTGGCTCGGAGGCGTCTGCAGTAGTACACACATCCCTTTTTATTTGAATTAGGAGCAAGTTAAATGGAAAATACAGAATTTGGCAGACTGCTTTTTTAAGCCTTGAAGTTTTTGTATCAGCACAAATTAAAGGAGCTCATTTTTGAGATAAACATGCAGGTGTTCATAGACCCTAAAAGGTTCTTTGTTAAATCTAAAACAGTAATGTTGCTAATCTAACATGGTCTTGCATTGCCATCTAGAGTACTGTGTTAGTACGACATAATTTTAACGCTCTTCTCAGTGTCTCTTTTCAGATTAGGGTAGTTCTTTGTGCTGAACAAATGAGGGTATATGTGGCTGCAGTTGTTAATTGAGGTCAGTTCTTCCTTGCAGTAAAAGGTTACTTTGCTCATAGTCTCAATTTTAAAACCATGAGATTTGAAAGATTCATTGTTGGGATATTGTTTGGGGTTTTACAGTAAGAATTAATGGAGATACACAATGAAAGGTAAGATTGTCAGCTTCCCAGTGGCCCCAGAGGGTGCGTTTTCTTGATGGCTGGCTCAGAATATTTCATGAAGTGAATGTCAAACTTGTCAAGCTTGTCACTATGAAAATGATCCATGTAGCGAGGGTCTCCTTTCCTTGGGAAATAAACAGCTGCCTTATCGCTAAATAGATGCGGTGACAGGAACCTGCCATCTATCATAAGAAATTTATATTTGCTTGTAATATCCAGTGCTAAAGAAGTGTTCCAGTCATATTCTCTTACTGTGCTTCATTATAAGGTTTGTCAGCCACACTTTTTAAAGGAGATAACATGAAACAGGAAAAGAACCCTGTGCAATTGAGAGTTCAGCCTGTTCTCCATGCTGATTTAACTGTTAGATTGATTTATCCCTGAATCTGTTGCCCTTTGAGCACATTTTCTTTCAAACTTGACATGTTACATTGAGCAGGTAAGAAATCTACGGGCACAAAAGAAAAGCAAAATGCAAAATCTGTGCCCTCTGAGGAAATACTTTGAACATTTTAACAAGGGATGACAGTGTAGTGTCTGTTACATAACTACTAAACTACATTAGTGGAACCAATATAGTTCATGTTATAGTGTGCAGAGCTTGCTTAGGGAATGTGTATTTAGCCCATCTACATATTACTTTTTGAAAATGTTTGGATGGGCCAAAAATAATCAGATTTTTCTCTGTATATTAGATTATTTTGCTATTCAGATAAAGCAGTAAGTGCCCATTCATCTCTGAAGGGAGCTTTACCGCTTATTTTCTTTTATAACCAGTGTTCTATGTTCTGTGCTATTTTCTCTAACCAGTTACACTTGGGTTACTCTGATCCTTTGCAGCTCAGGAGTTTTAGCTGCTACTCTGGTTTTGTACAGTTTATTTCTTAATTGTTGTTTATAGTTCATGTACCTTCCTCAAGGTATTGCAAGGTAATGTGGAATTCTTAAGCATTCAAAGTGGAATGTTCCTGGCAAATGGGATCACACACACACACACATGCACCCCTCTCCCCCAGATGTGTATGTTGTTGGTTTTTTGGCTGTTGTGATTGCTGTGTGAAAAGCTGCTGCTGCAGCAGCTGCAGAGGCAACTGTTACAGGCACCTGTTGGATACTGTTTGTCATGTGATTAGTGTCCAGTGACACAGATTTTGTCCCGGATGTATTATATCATGCTGCAAATCTTTTAGGCTATGCCTGATGGGTTTTTTTTTTTACTAGTTCTGTGGACACAGTATGATCCCTCTTATACAATTTTTGCAAGAAACAGCCATCTAACCACATTTTTAATGGCTAACAGCAGCCGTGCCTGTCCCACAAACCAACACTTGCACTATTTCATGAAGCATTTTATTTTAATTTAATTTTTTAATTTCCCTCAGAGTCTGTTCCACACATATATTTTCAGAGTTCTTAAACCAGGCAGCAGGCAGCAGCACACCAGTCCCCCTTGCAGCAGTTCATGTATAGATAGAAATTGTCCTTTATTCACTCCTTAGCCTCTGAGTTCTCTTTAATGTTTGATTCTTGCTATCTATCTCTAGTTGTACGTGTGTGAGAGAGCGAGAAAGAGAGAGGGAGAGAGAGAGAAAAAAAAGTGCCATCAAGTCACTTCTGACTCATGGTGACTCTATGCATTAATGACCTCCAGAGCGTTAACAGCTTTGCTTAGGTCTTCCACGAGAACCAGTTTGGTGTAGTGGTTAAGAGTGGTGGACTCTAATGTGGAGAACCGGGTTCAATTCCCCACTCCTTCACATGAAGCCAGCTGGGTGACACTGGGCCAGTCACAGTTCTTTCACAGCTCTCTCATCCCCTAAAAACAAGCATAACGCTAAGAGCTAGAATTTGCAGCGCCAGACTATCTTAGGAACTCCTGGCTATTCTACACACAATGCCAGATGATGATTATGATGATGATTATGTCTTACAAACAGGGCCGTGTCTTCCTTGATTGGATCCATCTCATGTTGGGTCTTCCTCTTTTCCTGCTATCTTCAACTTTTCCCAGCAGGATTGTCTTTTCCAGTGAGTCTTCTCTTCCCATAGTGTGACCAAAGTACGATAACTTCAGTTTAGTAATTTGAGCTTTTAGGAAAGTGTTCTGGCTTGATTTGATCTAGAACCCACTTATTTATCTTTTTTGGCAGTCCACGTATTCTGAAAAAACTCTCCTCCTACACTACATTTTGAATGAATCAACTTTCTTCCTGTCAGCTTTTTTCATTGTCTAACTTTCACACCAGTACAAAGTAATAGGGAATATTATGGTATGAATTTTTTTGATCTTGGTCACCAGTGATATAGCTATCTTAAAATAGTTTTTTAATAAGACATGACATCATGTCCTAGGCAGATGGATGCAGTAGGGATGGAATTGTAGGGGGAGGGTGTTCTTTTACAGTGTACCTAGCAAGGAATATTGCCTGTTATTTTTGGTTCTGTGAAATCTGTAATATGTGTCTTGTATCTGATTTGCACAGAAAGGAAAATTACAGGTATGGTTTATAGCACATATTTCTGCAATTGGTTTTTACCAGGATTACAAATTGATTGATTGATGTACGTTTTAGTCTATGTATAGAATTCTCTTAGTTCCTGTAGAGATAATAGTTGTCTGACACTTCTTTCTTCAAGTCTACGTGTAATCTTCTGATTTAAGGGCAGAAATTTGTCTTCTAGTTTACAAGGGGATGATGAAAGTTAGCACTCAAACCTATCAGTTTGGTTCAGGTCAGTCTTATCTTTCCCCTTCCCTCCCCTTCCACCAAGTTTTCTCAGCTCAGTGGAACTTTATTTTTGTACCTGCAAGAAATCTAAAATGGGATATTTGACTGTATAGCTGTACATCAATCAGCGGTAAACAGTAGGAAGCAACTTTGTAGCCAAAAGATTTCAGCAAGTTTCTTGCACTGATCAAAATGGGGGAAATTTTCTTCTGCTCCAGATGTCTTCCATAGAAATTGGTTGTGTTTGATGTTCTGCTCTGCCTCATTTCCAGTTGTTTACAGAGTGTGTATAATTTCAGAACTCGGATATGCAGTTTTCTCCTTCAGCTTTCCATTACTACCTTTTTAAATATTTCCCCATTTCCAAGTATGATGCATATCTGCTCCATGCCCCATGTTAAAGAAAAAAATGTCAGTTTCTACTTATGCACACTTAAAAAAAAGAGAGAGAGTGATACACTGACCTCTCCTAGAGTTTGAGGTAGATGTTTTTAAGTTGCTAGAAAAAGAGAATACAAGCATACTCTTCAAACAAACAACACAGTAGCTTTAAATTGACTAAGAAGTCTTCAAATGAACTAAGGCTAAAATTCTATGTCCACAGTTACTTGGGGGTTATTTTCTTAGAATCTCAGAAGCCCTGCAAATGACTAAGAGGTTTACTTTTATTTTTGCTTTGCCTATGCAGGGAGGAAGGGCAATCGTCAAGTTGCTTTATCTGGTTGAGTTCAGGCATTTTGTTGATCATAGGGGCAACTGTTTGTCCCCTTAGTATTGGTGAAAATACTAATATATTAGGGGGAAAGGGAAGACCTATGTCGGTGAGAATGTGCTCTAGTCTTTAATTCCATGCTACAATGGCCTGAGCATAAAGATGAAATATCCACTGCCTCTCCTATGTTAAAGGTGCTGCTGGCTTAGATTCTATAGTAAGTGTAAATGAATGTCCTCAGTCTGGGCAGAGCCCAACATACATGGCTCTAAGGATGAATGCTGACAAGGTGGCAAAACTTCTCTTACAGGCTCAGAAGAAATACTGAGAATCTGGATAGAATGCAAACTGAAACAAGTCTATTGACACATATGGCACAAACAGCTGCACTGTAAAATTAGCAAACTCCACTATTCAAACCAATATTAAACATTTGACAATAATACACAATAGTGTAAAGCCCACTAAAGAGAGCAATATATTCCAAGTGTCCACACGCTGTGCAGTGTCCTTCACTCAAGAACAGACAGGCAAGAGACTGAAGAAGCAGACTTAAGGCAGGTCTGGCAAACGTATGGCCACCCATGTGCTCATGTCTGCCAAAGTCCACTTCCTATAGCAAGGGATTTGGGCAGCCTATAATCTGGAGAGCGGACAGACATTTCACACATGTCCAGAACAGGTACCACCATGGCTATACAAACCATCTGGTTTGGGGCCAGAAGAATTATAGTTTCACAGTCTAAGTGATGAATGGTTTGGGGAAAAGATTCTGGCCTTAATTGTAGGTCAAGAATTATTTTCTTTCTGGGCTTCAAGAGAGAAGAGGGGGCAAGGTGTGTAGACAGATACACTACCTGATTGGCCAAAGTAGAGGAGGGTGATACAAAGTCCAGGGATTTCTTCCAAACAAGATAAAAGAAACAAAATCTCCAAGAGGACAGGAGGTGTATCTGGCAGCTGTTTTGGTTACCTCATTAAACTGAGGTTTTGGCTGGCAATTCAAACTGTAAAAATCAGTCTAAACTGAAACCTTTTGGTTACAAATACCAGTGTGAGAGAAGATTCTTTGGCAGGGTATTAACACAACAGAGTACTTTCGTGATGTAGCCTGATTAATAGCTGAGAGGCCTTGATTAACAATAGCTAAGTACCAGGCAAGGCTTTTCTGTTCATCTAAGATTTGAGTGAAAGGACACTAGGTTAGTATCAGCTTCCTCTGAAATTTGATTTGACTTCAACGAGAGAACTGACCATGGAGCAGGGTTTTCCCCTATCAATAGTTCACCTACAATAAGCAAATCTGATTTGTACCAAATACAAGTGGGTGAGTGAAGAAAACCCATACAGTAACTCTTAATCACGTGAGTTCCTTTAGGATGAGAAGCTATATTGAATGTTGATGGCAATTAGTAAAGCAAATACATTAAACATTGTAATCTTCAGTCTGTTCAGCATCATTCCTTTATAATTAGCCTAAATAGACCATTTAGCAGAAAGTTCAAACATTGCTAATCACTTCAGAAACAGCGCCAGTTAAATATTCTGTATACAAAGAGCAAATGCTAGTTAAAAGGGCTGTGAAAAAATATTATCCAGAAATTCAGTGGAACTCTAAGGCTGCAACCCTTTGTAGCTACTTGCACAGCTATTTCACAGGCACATACTTTTGAGAAATTGTGTGTGGGATCAAAATAAATAGGTATGAACTAGTAGTATACAGGATTCTCAGTAGCAAATTTTAACATCTGGATTTTTGGTTACAGTTCTCATGGGGATATGTAACTATTTTATAACAATTTTGCAAACTACTGTAATGCAGTTTGACTCTAGTATTATATATGGGAATGCAATGCAACAGTCTAATTTACTACTTAGTTTCAGTTGGCTCAGCAGAACTAGTTTGTGTGTAGATCTGATTATAGCAATTAAATCTGTATTTTAATAGCCTGCAAAAATGTTAAAAAATTCTAATATAAGTATGCAGATAATTAATGTATTCATCGTTGATTAGAGTAGTTTACAAGGAACTGCCGGAATTTCATGTTCCAGCTTCCATAATTAATTCTTTCGAGGCCACCATTTAACATTGGGCACAAGGTGCTATTCATTTCTATGGATGCTAGCATTGTGATGTCACTTCATTTATTCAGGGGGCTCCAAAGAAGCTTGCCATGAATTATGAGCCCAACTTCTAGAGCTGAAGCTGTAGAATATTGTAAGCATGCGGTTGCCTGACATGCTCATGTTTCCTATTTTAGACCTGACTGATCTTGAGATAACATATGGCGCTACAAGTAATTGGAAAATTGGCAGACCTGTCAAGAAACCTTGCTAGATGGGACAAAAATACGATGCTGCAGCACATAAAGTGTCTCTGAAGTTAAATTTATTGTCTTTTATCAAATGGTGAAGAAAACATATCTGGTCTCCAAAAAATGAAACACTTCTATCCCCAATGGCGTATGCTGTTCAGAAGTAATGTTTAAGTACAAAGGAAGTTGTTGCATTTTACAACCATTTAGTGAAAACTTCTGAACATGATCTAGAGAAATATGCTGAATTCTGTCTTTTTATTTCAACACTTTACTAGATTCTGTCTTTATGGAATTTCGTGAAGCAGCTAGTAAATGAGTTGGTTTTAAGGATAGAGCAGTGTTCTGTGCACAGCAGCACCTGGATTATATAGGAAATTGATATGCAGATCTTAAATTAACAATTAAATTTTCTTCAAAGAAACAAAATCATGAATATAACATTAGTACTGCATACTAGATGCATGTCCCATTCTACCTAGTTGCCATATAAAGTTGCCATAATTAAATGCCTGGTTCCCTTGCTGAGGGAGTGAAGATTTCCATTAATGTTGATAAAAATCCAGTTGAAAAAATATTTTCTAGACCAATATGATTCGGGGGGGGGGGGGGGGGCTGAACTTCCTTTCCCAGCCTAAGTGGTGACATGGCAATTTCAGGCTCTCATGCATGAAATGGATTTTGTGGATCCATTTCAGTCTGGCTTATTGCCAGGTTTAAGATTTAAATTAGTTATTTAAGGTCTAAATTGGTTACCTTGTTGAATGGTCTTTGTTGGGAGACTGAAAGAGGAAGTGTGACCCAGTAAACTGTTCTGAACCCCTTAACAACTTCCAGAGCCATTGATAGTGATATTTTTCTGGATCACTTAGATGAGTTTGGAGTTGGAGGCATTGTGCTGTGGTGATTCTGCTCTTATATCACAGATAGATTCCAGAAAGTAGTCAGGAGAGGGTACCGTCTGACTGTGTGGTATTTGTGCTGCAGTCCTGCAAGGTTCCATTTATCCTTCAGGCATTTTAACATCTACATGAAATCACTGAGAATGGTCACCTAAAGCTGTGGGATGAAATGTCCACAGTATGTATTGATATTGGTGTCTGTTTCTCGATTTCGTCATATCCAGTTATAGCAGTGAAATCCTTAAATACCTACATGGCCAAAGTCCAGAATAGACTGGATGAGGGCAAATAAACTGAAATTCAGTCTAGTTGCCTAGAGCCATCATTTGGTAATGGGAAAGGCACAGTATCTGATATATATAAAAGCCATGGCATATTGGCACTTTCTGGCTCTCCCATTGGCTGTTCTGTGTGCTCCATCAGCCATTGGCCCATCAACCGCCACTCAAGAGTACTCGTGTGCCATTGGCTGGGTGCTGGGTCTGATCCTCTCTCCCGCCCACTGCCAGCCTGGCCACTGTTCCCTCTCAGAATAAACTGCCAAAATGGCTGTCTCTCCTGATGAAGACGCTTCTCTGCTTGGCAATACCACAGCCAGTATGGCATAGCAGTTAGCACTTCAGAGCAGGGTCTGCCAGACCCAGATTCTTGCTGTGGAAGCTGAATGGGTGATTTCGAAACAGTCACAGACTTTCAGCCTAACTTACCTCACAGGGTTGTTGTGCAGATCAAAAGGGGGAATGATGTAAGCTGCTTTGGTCCCCACTGTGGAGAAAGACTGTACTTTTCCTCCTGGGGAACCATAACTGCCGGTCTCCAGGTGAGGGCTGGAGATCACTCAGAATTACGACTGCTCTGCAGATGGCAGAGATCAGTTCCTCTGGAGAAAATGGTGATCTCTGTATCATTATACCCTGCTGAGGCCACCACAGCAAATTAATGCTGAGTGTCCAAGGCCGGGGCACCCGCCTAGAGCCTCTTTCTAGAGGCCATTGTATTTATTTCCACAAAGGGCCTTATTCCTAGTATACAAATAAAGATTGAGTTGCTTATGGCTGGGGAAATAGGAGCACAGGATGGGGACCACAGTCCTTCTGAAAGGTAGGGTTTGCAGGCTGAGAATGTGTGATCCAGACTGGCTATGGTTGCTTATGTGGTGACATTGCCAGGTTTGTGTTCCACCAGCTTTGACAGGTGCATCAGCTGAGTCCTGTCCTAGACAACAAAGATCTTACTACTCTGTTGGATGCCTTCCTAACTTCTCGATTAACTGTTTTAATGCATACTATATAGGGCTGCTCTTGAAAGCCTATTTGGAAATTTCAAGTGGTCCAGGAAGTGGTGGCCCCTTGCTGTCCAGGGCTGCATGCTGGAAGAATATCACACACCAATTTTGCCAGAGCTTCCCTGGGTTATACTTCAGAGACTGCCTTCATCTACATGAATCACCTGGAAATTAAGATCCAGTCACGAGGCGCTGTTATAGGGTCCACAGGAGGGTGGGATTGTCATATTAGGAACACTGCATTTTTTATTGTAGCTTCTGTTCTATGGAGCTCCCTTCTTAGGGAAAGCCAACAGTTCTATACCCTTTGCACTTTTAAAATGTAGTAAAGATCTTTATTCTGTTATGGCACTTAAGTTTTTATTCTGTGCAGGACTTTTCAGAGTTTTTTCTTACAGTGTATATTTCTAAAATGCAGTCTCTTGTTGGCTTTATGTGTTATTGCTTTATTAAGAATATTGTTTTGCTGATTTTATTATTTTTGATTGTATGCTGCTAGGAAGTGGCAAAATTGAAAAGTAGCTTATTGACTGAAAATAAATACATCACACAAAACAGTTGCCCAGAAAGGTATATTTCATGTACAGGCAACAATGCTAAATGTATTTTTTTTTCCTGAAGGCTCAATAAAACATCTCATATTTTTGTTTTACAGGAGGATGAAAATGAAGTGGATGGAAAAAATTCACCTCCAGAGCCAAACATGGAACAGAGAAATATGAAAAAATAGAAATTACTGTTGTCTCTGAAAATACTTTCAAGTAGCGCTA
The DNA here is from genome assembly GCA_029233225.1 of Lepidodactylus listeri. NCBI lineage: Eukaryota > Metazoa > Chordata > Lepidosauria > Squamata > Gekkonidae > Lepidodactylus > Lepidodactylus listeri. The sequence goes on from JARCFY010000012.1 coordinate 39,855,552, forward strand.
CAGTGATTAATGTGTCTCATTGTAAAAATTTTAAAAAACATTGTCAATAAAAGACATTGGAAATTAAAATGTATGTTCTTTGGAAACTGTTTAATTGGCTTTCAGTGACATTATGATTATACAAAAACATACATTTTAGTACTCAAGAAGGAAATGATTCTATGTATAAAAGCTTTCAAGTTACAGGCAGAAGGGAAATGCAGCCCTCATTTCTGCTAATTTTTGCTACACAAGGTTGTTTAGCTTCTTAATTTTAATGTGATATCCTGGAAGACCAAACATAACTCAAAAATCTGTCCCATCTCCTGCAGTATTGATGTATGGCTGGTTATTGGCTTTTATGCTATTGAGTTTGAATAAATATACAAGACACAGACAAAGATTTTAGGTCCAATGACAGTACTATAACATCTTTTATTGGGAAAGCTAGATTCAAGTCCAGTAAAGGTAAAGGTTTCCCTTGCTCGAAAGCCAGTCGAATATGACTCTAGGGATGCGATGCTCATCTCCATTTCCCAGATGAAGAGCCAGTGCTGTCCGAAGATGTTTCCATGGTCATGTGACTTTGGTGGGAAGGTAACAGCATTCAAGTCCAGTAGCACATAACAAATTATATGATTAAGAATACTGAAACTAAAGACATTATAAGACAAATTTTAAAATGTTTAAGGAAGTTGGGTGTTACATCTATTAGGGCATGCCGGATATATTCAACTCTCCATTTGGGAATTGCCCCCTGATGCAACTGCCGAAATATTTTTATCAATTGACAGTCCCAAAACTAAGAAGAGCCTTTACTTTGGCAAGAATGAACATTCTTCCTTCAGTAGTTTTGGAGGGTTGATATAATAGAGTATCATAATCTAATACAACATGCAAATGCTCATGTGATAAAATCAAAACCATGATTATGGAGTGCCCTATATTCAGCAAGTTGAGGGCTAATTCACTTAAAGATGGGGCTGCAGAGGCTCAGAGGTTAAGACGCTGAGCTGCAGACTGGAAGGTCTGTAGTTTAGCAGTTTGAGACCCGAGTGTTGCATGACGGAGTGAGCTCCCGTCTCTGGCCCCAGCTCCTGCCAACCTAGCAGTTCAAAAGCAAGAAACTGCAAGTAGATAAATAGGTACCGCTTCAGTGGGAAGGTAACAGCAATCCATGCACCTCAGCATTTAGTCATGCTGGCCACATGACCACAGAAACGTCTTCGGACATCACTGGCTCTTCAGCTTGGAAACGAAGATGAGCACTGCCCCTTAGAGTCGGATTTTACTAGCTTTCAAGCAAAGGAAACCTTTACCTTTACCTTACTTAAAGATACGGAATTGCTAAATGTGCGAGCCCAGATGTCATGGCTACTATCGGATACAAATGATCGTTTCACCCCTTCAGTGGCAAAATTCATAGGCACAATAATCAAATATTAGAGGAATAATACTGAGTAGTGTCTTTTAAAAAAAATTGTTCTGATTTCTTCTTAAGGTGATAGCCATATGACCAGTACTAGATAGAGTCCAGTAGCAACTTAGAGACCAACAAAATGTTCAGTGTCTAAGCCTTGACTCTCAAAAGCTTAGCCCCACCCCACCAAACCTTGTTGTTTTATAGGATGCTTCTGGACTCAGATCTAGCTCTTCTGCTGCAGACCAACACAGCTATCCCCTGGAACTTTTTCTTGGGATCAGCCAAACTATCACAAGGCAGTGAGCAAGCTTTGGAATTATCCAGAGCCCTTCATCAGGCTAGATGATCAATCAGAAGGGGGAAAAAATAAAGTGGCTTTTTTAGCCAGTCTATCCTAGTAGCCTTTCACTAGTTTTGAATCGGATGGGCGTCGGCTGCAAATGGCTGTTCTCTTGTCTCCAGAAACGCTAGGTGTTTTTAAGATATTTTAAATTGCTTTTAACAGTTTTTAATGCTATTTAAAGCTGGAGGGGGGGGTTAAGCTTTTATTAAAGGACTCAGCAGCCTTATTTGTTTTTTTGCACATTCCTTTTTTATCTCTTTTAATGATGTGAAGGACCAGAAGGTGAAGGTTCCTACTTAGTTTTGTGTGCTCTCACCCCCCAAGCTGCTTAAAGACTCCAAAAAACTTTAAGTTAAACCAAGAAAAGTAAGCTTTTATCTACAAAAAGCACAAACTTTTGGCCTTATATAAAGTTTTAACTTTTTGCTTTGTTGCTCTTGGCTTCCTTATTATACTGAAATGGGAGGGGGAAAGCGACAGTGGAACTCTGAAGATACAGAGGATATGGATAAACCCAAAGGCCTCCCAGCAGGGGCGTCAGGTTTTGGATTTCTGGGGGGGGGGGCTGGGGCTCCTGTGCATGTGCAATGGAACAATATTCCCCCGCTGCTGCTGCTCCCCCCGCCTGGCCACCCCTCCCTCCCTCTCTCCCTCCCAGGTGAATGCCCAGCATGATGGCATCACCTGGAAGTGACGCCATCATGCTGGGCACGTTGCCAGGGTGACGCTCTGGCAATCGCCCTGAAACTCTATGGTGCCATAGAGTTTTGGGGCGATTGCTAGAGCATCGCCCCGGCAACATGCCCAGCGTGATGGCATCACTTCCGGGTGATGCCATCACACTGGGCATTTGCCCGAACGGCCAAGGGAGGGAGGAGTGGGTGCTGGGGAGCCGGGCGGGGGGGAGAGACTATGGCGGCGGCGGGCACTCCAGGGAGGCGCAACAGCGGGCGGGCAGCTCCATTTTGCAGGGGGGGCTTAGTCTCCCCCAGGAAATTTCTGGGGTGGCCCGAGCCCCCCCTAGTTGATGCCTATGCCTCCCAGCATTGAATCCTGTTTGACAGTCAGAACCCTCCAGTTCAATTAAGTATGCAAGACATCTTGTATTCGTTTTAAGATCTACAAACTACAGATCTAGAGGCTTCATCATATCCTTTTTAAATACTAAACATCCATCTCGTTGAATTGTTCAAGGGAATCCTAAAGCTCACTATTTTGTGACATACAGCCCAAATAATAAGGTGGCAAACTACTGTTGTTTTTACAATATACACAGGGCTATTTCAACTGAGAATGAGGGATAGCAAACAGATTATTTTGAGATGCAGAAAAATCTTTGCCAAGTCTTCATGTCTCTTGAGCCCTTTTTTGCCCATAAACCAGACTCTCTCATGTGTAATCATTCTTTACAGCCTTTTGCCCCTTATCAAGACTCCCCTCCCAATATTTGTTCCTTTATCTAGTAACTGTCTCATTAGATCTAGCATCACTGCTGCTTACCTAAAGGACACCCATCTCCAAATGCAAAATTAATGTGATTTGTCCACACAGCAAGTCAAATTCCAAGTTGTAGTACCCTTAATACGAACTCTTCCACATATGTAGAAGAATCAGTCACTATGATGGCCTTTATTTGTCTTTTTTCTCTGGATCCTGAGTTGGGCCATTGGGATGTCAGATAACAAGCCATCATACAGCTGCAGCCATTGTCATCTCTTGCTGAGGCTTTGAAGCATCAGTTTGGGATGAATGGGGAAAAACCCCCCTTCAAATAACAACACTGTGGATTTGGCTGTTCCTTTGTGGAGTAGCTTTACAGATGCATGGCACACTGATCTTTGTTTTGAATGTTTATTCCACTTCATATCTATGCTACACTTCCACTTTGAAATAAACATGGCCTGTTGCTCAGAATCTGGACAACTGTTATCCTCTCCATTTTGGTGTTAAGTGCGTGGACTCTAATCTGGGAGAACCAGGTTTGATTCCCCACGCCTCCACTTGCAGCTGCTGGATGACCTTGGGCAAGCCATAGCTCTGTACCAGCTGTCCTTGAAAGGGCAGTTCTCAAAAGAGCTCTCTCAACCCCACCTACCTCACAGGGCGTCTGTTGTGGAGAGGGGAAGGGAAAGGAGTTTGTAAGCCACTCTGAGACTCCGAGTGAAGGGCGGGGTATAAATCCAATCTCCTCCTCCTCCTCCTTCCATTCTCCTGCTTCCTCTGCTAATAAAAGGGAGTACATGTGGTGAGGTTCATGTGTTTGCTTCTGACAATAACACAGTGCCATACTATGCAGAGTGATACCCTTTTTAAGTCAGAGTCAATGGGCATAGAAGGATATAATTTAACACTGCTTAGGACAGCACTATGAATCATTCTGTAGCATGTTATAATTGGACTTTAGTCGTGAGGATACATCACATGTCGTTGCCAGTTTTGTTGGGGAATGCAAAGGAGTGAAGATTCAAGCTACCCGCACTAGCTAAGTGAGGGGCAAGAATAGCCTTGTACAAATTAGCTTCCTAAGGATCCTCACTTATCCTGTGGTGGCAGTCTTGATGCGATCTCTCTCCCACCCTACAGGTTATCCATGCATAGGCTACTACTGGGTACGAAATGGAGCAGATTTAGCTTGTATCACAGAAGCTAGATCTGATGCAGACAGGTAGAGATTCTCTTGTATCGAAGAAGCTATGGGAGCGAAAAGAGGTAGAGACCATCCTCATCTCTTGATCCGATTTCTAAACCAGGAACTGGTTTTATTTATAATTATATTTGTGTGTGACACACACACACTCAGTGGCAGAGAGCCCACTCATTCCATTTTAGTCAGTTTTAAGCAGCACTCGGTCCTGAACTTTCTTTTTCTCTGGCAGCTGCAGCATTAGCAGTTCTCAATAACTGCATATAGCTCATTTGCTACTTCCTAGTCATAAGTTAGGAGGTATTATCTGAGTAACATGCATGTACTTTTCAAGAGGAGCCTAGATCCCATAGAGGACTGTTAGTATCAGTAGCAACAGTATGCAAGACTTCACACACACCCACGTGTTTCAATAAAGAGTTAAGCATTGCTATTTTCATCTTAGTGTCAAAATTAATCAGATTACAGATTCTGTACAGAATACCTCTTAAAGGTAATTTCTCAACCAATGCATGTGTGGGTGCATGAACTCTGTTGGATCATCACTCTATACAGTTGTATACCGCCCTGCTGTGCGCAGTTAAGATAGCAATCCAAGTGCATTTTTTCTATGTGATCTTTTAGAATATACCAAGCTGTGTGCCATTCTCTTCAAAATATTTCATGTATGTTAATATTACTTAGCTATGTTACTTACTAAATGGTTATGGCTCTTAGTCCTCCACTAATACCCAGAAGTCTTTGGTGTACCATTGCCTTAGGTTTCCAGGTGTTAATATCAACACAACCATGATATCAACATCAACCATGATATGATGTTGCCAACTGTAGGGTGTTTATTACATATTAATAATGCCACCTTTCTTCCAAGGGTCTTGGGGAGGGGGGTCTTCCTGCATTTGATCTTCACAGTGTCTTTGTGTGGTAGGTTAAGCTGTCTACCCCAACATCACCCAGTGAGCTTTCACAGCTGAGTCAAATCCGTCTGATGGCACATTTATACCAATATCTTTCACAGGCAAATTTGTGTTTATTCACAAATTGTTCTGGAAAACTGATCACCCAAGACAGAATGAAAGACCTGAATTTACTGTGGCTTCTGTCTTTATTCTGGGCTCCTGCCAAAGCCCTGCATGGTTTCTACTACTTTAGCTTGCTTTGGCATCAGACTCAAGGAGTCTAACTCTCTCTGACACTAGCCTGAATAGGTTTCACGCTATGAAAAGTGAAGGTTGATTAGAAACCAAATCTATTTCACATGTCCTAAAGAAAATAATTTTTACATACTGATGAGTGAGCAGTTCTGTTAGTTCCCCGAAAGACTGTGGTGTTGCCGTCAGAGCAGGTAATAAATATTTCCCTGCAGTGAATTCATTGTTGGGCTCTATAGTGATGTTCTCTGGGACAAAGAGTCAAATCACTAAAGGCAACAGCATGAAAATGCATGCAACTATGGTATAATTCCGATTTGTTTTAGAACGATTAATTTCCTTGTTACAAAGCCAAGTATGAACAACCCTTTAAAACCACTGAACCATAAAAGCATTTCCTTAAGGGTTTTAAATTTGGGAAGATACTCATGAAATTTATAGCTTTGATGAGATATTCTTTGCCTGCAGTCAAAATGAGAGTCAGATCATTGGTTTCTCAGCACGACACCTATGTATTCTTGTGTGGAGTAGATATCATTAGGCTCATAATAACACAGCTATCTCCACTTAATGTCTGAAAAGGTTCGTGTTTGATACTTAGTTTAAAACTCCTATTTACACCTCCAGAATACTAATCAGTTGGATTTTTTAAGAAGATGGTGCTGTATAGCATCACAGATACATAGGCCATGCCACTTGGGAAAGGGTTACCAGGGGCTTAATGCTTACTCTAATCTGGGCCCTGTTTTTGTCTCATCACTTTCTTTTCACAAAATGGCCATAGTAGATATGCAAGAATGGATGAAGAGGGCACTTTTAATACATCAGTGTTGCAGAACACAGCGAGAGCAGCTCATTTTGTCTGAGGGGAGCAAACTGATAGTGGTGGGCAACACACAGATTATGCCTTTGTGTCATATGCTGTGCCCAATAGCACTACCATGATTGAAAATGGGCATGTGAACATAAAAGGAATCTACATACACATTTATGTAGTAGTCTGCAGCTGCTTGTCTCTCAGGTGCTGCAAATCCTGATTCCTTACTTGTCTTTAATGAAAGCTTGTACAACCTCCTGAAGCCTTTTCTCGCCTCATTCCACTACCTCTGGGTCACCATCAGACTGAGCGCCACTTGGTTGCTGATGAGGCATTGGATGAGCAATAAAATCCATTCTTGTAAAAGTAAATTGCTTTTTCCTGAGTCATATTCGGTTTTAACATACTGAGTATAAGGGAGGGGCTATGTGCATGTGGGGACTGAGAACTGCAGGAATGATTTCACTTTGGAGACAGTTGCCTCCATGCAGTGTGCTGTTGCTTATGACAGCTAATATTAGAGCCCATTGTTGAGTCAATAAAATTTGTATGTTGGAATGGTATGAGACTAAGTAGCTATCTTAAGTAACTTTCTATTCTTGTGAACTTCTAATTATTTTTTTCTGCATATCAGTTGTACAAAAACTACTGAATTGCCCACCCTCCATGACTGTTCTTTGTCCTATTGTTAGCCTAACGGAGTGGTGCGAGCAATCTAAATTCCCTGTAACGAAATATGTTTTTGTTTTGTTTTCTGTGTACATGGATAATGTAGGTGGGTCTTTTCATTATTTAAAATATTCCATTAGAGTACACTGTCTCTTGCTGTTGCCATAATTGATAAATAACTATTAATAAGTTACCAGTCATAGTATTTTAGGGTTTTTTCCCCCATGAAGCATTTTTTCCGATGTTTAATGATACTCTCAGGAGACGTCTTCAAGCTGGTCAGACCACAGGAGACTGAATTGGGAATAATGTAACCTCCAACACATCACAGAAGAATATAGATATGGTCATTATTTTACACAGTCCAGCTCCAAGACATCCCCTGGGGGTGTTATTAAGTATCACAAGAGAGGACATGGAAATAAACCAAATTAGTGAGCCACTTCAATGAGATCTGATGGCTTTCCCTGTCCAAACTCTTGTTTTCAGCAAAATATTAACTTCCCTACTATATAGCAGATCTATCTTAACATTCAGTGTTCCTATGTTTCTGTGTTTTATCATCAGACATCCACTAATGCTAACATTTTCAAAATGTCAAAATTCGGATTACCCAAAAAACTAAGAGATCCTGTTCCAGCTAAAGAACACACAACTTGATAAGTAAGCTTACTATTGAATAAAATGACACAGAATTCGGTGGCAGGCTAAAGGCTAATGAATTTATTAGGGCATGAACGCCTTCATCTTGCAGTTGCTTATGTCACAATAAACTTGCTAGTCACTATTCATTAACATAGTTTTTGTGACTGATCCAAATGGGGGGAAATGACAAGAACCAATAGCATTTGGAAATCTTAAGATGTGGTGACATACTGATGCCTTGATATTTGTCAGAGGATCAATTCTCATGTTACAAAATCCATGTGGCCAGGTGAACTGTCAACAGATGTGGTATGAGAATTCTGGGGTGGTGGAAAGTCCCCATCGTTCCAGCAGCTGACTTATGGTGGATAACCCCGATAAGGTTTTCAAGGCAAGAGATGTTCAGAGGTGGGTTTGCCATTGCCTGCCTCTCCATAGTGACCCTGAACTTCCTTGAAGGTCTTCCATCCAAATACTGACCAGAGCCAATCCTGCTTAGCTTCTGAGGTCTGATGAGATTGGGCTTGCCTGGGCTAACCAAGTCATGGCATTCTGTGCTGGGAACTTAATTCCCAGGTGCATACAGCCCTGGTTCAGATCAATACAACAACGTGCAATAATTTCCTGATCAGAAACTGCCCTGGAAAGCTGCTTTTTGCCCCCTTGGGAAAACCTAAATGCACTGATGGCTACACATAAATTACCTCAATGGAGGAAAACAGTGGCTTTTCTAGGCAGTTTTGTGTCAGGAACATGGTGCAGGGAAGATGCTTAAGTCCCCTCTCTCTGCCTACCCTGCTTCTGATCCACATCAGGCCCCTGTATGCCTAATTTTCAGCTAGTCAGTAGTTCACGTCTTTGCCCTCTAGATTTCATAATCTGTGAATTGGCCCTTGAATTCATAGATGTCAGAGGGAGTGATTCAGCAGATTAGTAAATGTCCTGTTGCTTCCTCATAATCAGAGTTAACACACATCTTTGCTGCCAAAGAGGACTGTATAAATAGGTCTATCCAAACTGTTTTCCTGCAAACATAGCTGGCACACTAGCTTGAGAAGGTCTTTGGCTTTTGATAAGCAGCCGCTCAAGTTTGCTAAAGCTACTCAATGCTTCTATTCTGCATTCGCTAGGCTCAAAGGCAGAGTTTTGCTTGTACATCCTGCAAACTGGAGAGGGGTAAATGCAGGCCAGTGCCAGAAACAGAGACAAGTAACCTCCCTGGCACTAGTTTGCCACTGGGCTGGACAGATAGGTGACCCTGGGGAAAATAAGAGTTATTCTGTTAGCCGAATTGCTTTAATTTAAAGTTAGCAAATGGCAAAATACACGGGTTCTTGCCAACTATACCAGGGTCCCACCCCTCCCGGGAGTTCTCAAGGAAAGAGGCACGTGAGGCAGATAGCAAGTTCAATGCAGTTTACTGAATGATGTTGTTCAAGCATACACAAAACAGAATCTCACACACACACACACACAGGTCTAAGGAAATTTAGATAGAAGATAGCACTGTTGCATTAGCAGGAGTTTTATTGTTGGTTGGTACTTTACCTATCCTGGAGATGGATCCTTGTTCCAACAGAAGATTAGAGGGATTGAAAAGGAAAAATGTGGGAGCGTGATCTAAACCTGCAGATACATGCTTCTTCCTGGCTGCGCAAACCAGGGATTAAAGATGGAGGCAAGGTAATGGGATAGCAAGCTGGACATAAGGGGGGGGGTGTAAAGCAGATAGGGGACGATGGCTCAAGAGAGCGATTGCCTCTGTGCAGGGTCTTTTATTAGGTGGTCTTGGGGTGGGCTGCGCAGACCACATCCCACTAACACACCTCTTAGGCGGTCTGTCCCTTTCTGACCCTACCATATGTTAAAGGTGAACAAAAGGAGGAGGGCCGGGGAGTGGACAATATTGCAGAAACTATGATCTCACCAGGAACTGACACCTTGGGCGAGGTCCGATGACTCACCGGGACCACTGCATTGTTTGTTAATGGCCCTAGCTCACTGGATGATGGCCCGGCCATTAGTTGCCAGGTAACCACGTTAGCATAATCCATTCAGGTATGTTGGAGGGGGCAGGGGTTGACCAGCGTGGTGTGACAGAAAGAAACCTCATGGCAGAAGGAGTCTTATTCTCTGTCTTTGGTGAACTATGATGGGTGCCAGCCCCCTGGCATGGACTGGAGCTTCCCCCAGCAATGGAGAATGCACATGGCCCTTCCAATGCTAGCAACCCAAGTTCAAGCTTATGAATCTTAAAATCCATAAGAGCACTTAAAGTGCCTTGCTGGCCAACAGTTAGGCACACACACCTTACAAGGGCCAGTGTTAACATACCCTGAGATGGGCAGCAGCCAGGGCCCAGGGCTTCTGACAGGGCCTACTGCTGTGGACCCCACAGACACATACTTATTTGCTAGTGCTCCACCATGCTCCCAGTTATACGCACTACTTGGTTCTACTGGGGAAAGGGCTGTAGGCAGTGGTGAACATAGGCAGTCAGAGAGCTAACAAAGGCATGATAAGGACACACAGGCAGACATTAGCTATGTGGGTATGGGGAAGAGAAGGAGGGCCTGTGTGGTGGACCTGGTGGTTGGTGGAAGAGGAGAGGGGACCCTGGGGGCTCTCTGCCCAGGGCCTCTCAAAACCTGTATCTGGCCCTGCTCCCTACAGTCTCCTGGTAGTGTCTGCCATCTTCTCACCAAAAAAAAGATTTATGTACTGTGCTCAGTAACCAGTTTGGTATAGTGGTTAAAAGTGGTGGACGCTAATCTGGAGAACCAGGTTTGATTCCCCACTCTTCCATATGAAGCCAACTGGGTGACCTTGGGCTAGTCACAGCTCTCTCAGCCCCTAAAAACAAGCCTAGCTCTCTACTAGTATAATGTTAAGAGCTAGAATTTGTGGCTGCCAGACAATCTTAGGATGTCCTGGCTATTCTACACACAATGCCATACAATAATTAATTTTAATTTAATTTAGTAACTCACATATTACAATGCCTAAGAAGTTGTGGCTCTATTCAGGTTTTTTAAAAAAAGAAAAAAGAAAAGAAAAGTAGTTTCCCATTTGACAGTTCAGCCTAACAACCTCTGTGACCAATGATCATGGAGGGCAAATGGAGGCCTACATATTTCCCCCCTGCTAATTAGCACAAGAATTTTGAGGACTCTTGTGATTTTGGCCTCAGTTGTATAGTTCCACAGGACCTTAGATAATGATATCTTGACCTGTATGCTTCTTCTGGAGTAATTAATTTTTTTTTATCTGGAGTTTTCTCTCCAGTGGGTCCCAAAGTGACTTACGACATCATTCTCCCTCCTGCCCATTTTATCATCACAACAATAACCCTTTGGGGTAGGTTAGGCTGAAAGAGAGTGACAGGCCCAAGTTCACCCAGTTAGCTTCTACTGCAGAGCATAGGCATCAACTATGGGGGGGGCTCAAGGGCTCGGGTCACCCCTGAAATTTCCCAGGGGGGACTGAGCCCCCCCAGCGAAAAGAAGCACCCGCCTGCCCACTGCCACGCCTCCCCGCCTTCCAGGGCCCCTTCCTAGGCCTGCCCGCTGCCGCAAGAGCCTCTCTCCCTCCCCCTGGCTCCCCTGCACCCTCTCTCCCTCCCTCCGGACTCCCCTCCCTGGAGGCGGTGGTGGTGGGTGAGTTCCTGGGGAGCTGTTCCGATGGGGCAGTGCGGATCCCAAGCACAGTGGGGGGGGCTTTGCAAAGAATCCCCCCGGGAGCGAGGGGGTGGGGAGTGGCTCAGCTGGCGGAGAGGGGGCATCCAGGAGCCTTGAGAGGGTGGGCAGGGCTTCCTCTTCTCCCATGGGGAGGGGGAGGGTGTGGGGGCAGTGCCTCCCGGGGACTGCTGGGACTTGCCGCACCAGCCCCTGGGCTGGAGCATGCCCAGCGTGGGGAGCCCATGGCAGCCAGGTAAGCACCCGGCTCGGATCTTGCCCGCTTTGCCTCACCTCCGGGGCGGCCTCAGCCAAGCAGCAGCTGCTGCTGGCGGGTCCTGCCCAGGTCTCCAGAGTGCAGGAGAGGCCCGCCAGTGGCGGCGGCTCCCTGCTCTCCTTGCCCGGCTTCCAACGGGAGGGGGGGTGACCCAGGCCGTGCTCCTCCAGCCCTCTGGCACCGCCTTCTTCCCCCAGGGGCTCTGGGGGCAGCCCTCCCCGGGACTGGGGCTGCACAGCCAGCCTGCTCATGCGGAAGACAGCAGAGAGACAGCGGAGGAGTGCCTGGGTGCACGGCAGCAGCAACATCGTCCCAGCGCGCGCTTTGCCCATGCACAAGACCCCCCCCCCCGGAAATTAAAAAGTCTATGCCCCTGCTGCAGAGTAGACATTCAAGCTGAGATCTCACAAATCCTAGCCCAGCACTCAAACCACTGCAGCATGCTGGTATTTGATAGTGGGGTTTATTTTTCAAACTTATTAATAAGTCTTCCATATTATTCATATCTCACAACTCACTCCTTTCACTTAGTTTCTGACCTGAACATAGATTTACGTCAACATTGTTTTGAGGATATGAACTAAATGTGATAAAATACCCAGTCCTGCCAGTTAAATGTACAGAAATACAAATGCAGACTCCGCGTCTCCGAGGACTGCTTCTGGTAATTACTTCCTCTTTTATTTTTTATTTTATAATGCCATGCCTGCATTTAACATTAATCACAAGCAGTTGTAAGCAGGATTCACTGCACAAATTGCTGACAGAGAAACTCTGCCTTAAGAATAATTCATCTCTCTACTTTCATCTGCAGAACAGCGATTGGGGGGGGGGGGGGGGTGAATATTCAGAAGCTTATTGGAGAGATACTATTTTTAAGAAAGCCAAGTACATTAAAATGGCAACAGAAAACATAACAGAGTAAGAAAAGACTGAAATAGCATCAGAGGGGGATTTAAATAATGGCATCAATGTGAAGAGGTACAAGTAAAACCAGAAAAGAGATCTTTAACAGGTTTGCTGAATTATATAATTTTGCTTATAATCATAATAAAATCACTTTGGATATTATGTTAAAATGTGGTGTTCAATTTCTAAAGCACTTTATCCACTAACTCTCAGTAAGCCTCAGAAGAATCTGATACCTTTCTTTAAAAGATGGGAATTTGTGGCAGAACAGTAGTAATTGTGTATGTGTACTAAAAGCAGAAAGGCTCAATTCCTATTTTGCTTCAGTCTTTTCCCTGAAGAAGAGAACAGGCTCATCTAAAGATGGTAGCAGACAAGTCACCGCATCTGGGTTGCTGGTTGACATGGTCAGAGAGGTAGTTGAGAAGCACCTGGCTGCATTGAATAAGTACAAATCCCCAGGGCCAGATGGTATGCACCCAATAGTACTCAAAGAACTTTCTAGAGAGCTTGCACAGCCTTTGTCCATTATCTTCCAGACCTCTTGGAGGAAGGGAAACGTGCCACAAGACTGGAGAAGGGCAGTTGTTATCCCAGTTTTCAAAAAAGGAGGAGAGATGACCCAGGAAACTACAGGCCAGTCAGTTTGACCTCTGTCCCAGGGAAGATACTGGAACAGATTTTAAAGGGATCAATCTGTGAGCATCTAAAGGACAACTTGGTGATCTGGGGAAGTCAGCACGGATTTGTCCCCAGCAGGTCCTGCCAGACCAACCTCATTTCCTTCTTTGATTGAGTGACAAGCATACTGAATCGAAGGAATGCTGTTGATGTTGTTTACCTGGATTTCAGTAAATCTTTTGACAGGGTTCCCTATGATGTTCTGATGGGTAAACTAAAGGACTGTGGACTGGACTGTAGGATAGTTAGGTGGATAGGGAACTGGTTGGAGAACTGCACTCAAAGAGTAGTTGTCAATGGCATTTCATCTGAATGGTGGGAGGTGTCCAGTGGGGTGCCACAGGGCTCGTTTCTGGGCCCAGTACATTTCAATATTTTTATCAGTGATCTGGATGAGGGTGTGGAGGGGCTACTCATTAAATCTGCAGATGACACTAAATTGGGAGCAGCAGCGAACACACTAGAAGACAGAGATAGAATTCAACATGATCTGAACATGCTGGAAAAGTGGGCGGATGTGAACAAGATGCAATTTAACAAGGATAAGTGCCGAGTTCTACATCTGGGTAATAAAAATGAGGAACACGCATACTGGATCGTGGATACACTTCTGAGTAGCAGTGTGTGTGAACAAGATCATGGGGTAAGAGTGGACTGAAAGTTAAATATGAGCACTCAGTGTGATGCAGCAACAAAAAAGGCTAATGCAATCTTGGGATGTATCAACAGAGGCATAACATCCAAATCACAAGATGTCACAGTCCCCTTGTACACTGCATTGGTCAGGCCACACCTGGAGTATTGTGTGCAGTTTTGGAGGCCTTACTTCAAAGAGGGTGTGGACAGAATGGAGAGAGTGCAGAAGAGAGCAACAAGGATGATTGGGAGCCTGGAGACCACGCCCTATGAGGAAAGGCTGAGGGACTTGGGAATGTTTAGTCTGGAGAAGAGGAGGTTGAGGGGGGACATGACTGCTCTCTTTAAGTATTTGAAGGGCTGTCACTTAAAGGAGGACAGGGAGCTGTTCCTATTAGCAGCAGAGGATAGGACTCAAAATAACAGGTTTAAGTTAAGGGCGGGAAGGTACTGGCTGGATATTAGGGGAAACTTTTTTTACGGTAGGAGTTCTGCAACAATGGGATCAGCTGCCTAGGGAGGTAGTGAGCTCCCCATTACTGGCAGTCTTTTTAAGCAGCGTCTGGACAAACACCTGTCAGGGATACTCTAGGCCAGGGGTGGGCAAACTTGCTCAGCGTAAGAGCCACCTAGAACAGGGGTGGCCAAACTTGCTTAACGTAAGAGCCGCATAGAATAAACATCAGATGTTTGAGAGCCACAAGACATGAACAAATATTACCTGCTTTTATTGGAAAATAAGCAAATTTGCTTTTTATTAACATTAAATGAGACTGCTAAAAATAATAACAAAAGGGGTAAAAGCAGATGTTGATGATGATATTAATTTGTCCAAAGCTATTTGTTTGCTACTGATATTTAGCTTCCCCAGCCGCCCTACCAGGAGCCACATAACGTATATGAAAGAGCCGCATGCGGCTCCCGAGCCACAGTTTGCCCACCCCTGCTCTAGGCTGATCCTGCATTGAACAGGGGGTTGGATTAGATGGCCTGCATGACCAAACTCGGTGATTCTGTGTTTCTGTGAAAGTATCTCACCATCCATGAAGTTGAAAGTATTCCTGTTTGCGGTCAAAAAAAGCTGTTTCAATGTAATTGGAGTAACCCAATGCTTCCCTAGTGAGTGTATGGCTGGGGCAAGATTTAAACTCCAGTGTCTCATATCAGTGATGTATCAGCTCCCCTCATAATTCATACTGAAATTTACATTTGAAACTGGATTGTGTGATATTTAAATACATCATACTAATGTAGGACACAGTTGAAGGTTTCATTTCCAAGAGTTACATAAGCATCTCTTTCTCATTGAAATCAGTGGGATTTATAACTTTTCCTGGACTTTGCCTGTTAATGTTGTGTTCATGAGCAAGTCTGTTTAATTAAAGCAAGTGCTTTACCTCTGACAATTCTTTTGTATCTTTGCCTTTAAGTTTGTGAGCTGTTGAGACTGAACTGGTTTTGTTTGGTGGGGGGCACTACATTTTTTGCTGTCTCTATCTTTAATATACAGGTTTCAGCTGCTCTAACATGTTTGGATGCTGGAACAGGTAACTTCATTACTGACAGACACAAAAGTAATAGTTCACAAAGTGTGCTGATCATTCAGGTAGAGTTTGGAGCCCATGGCAGTGCTCCAAACTCTACGTGTATAATCAGCACACTTTGTACAGCCAGCACACAATCATAACATGCTTTCAGATTAGCTGGGGTGCCATGATGCTGTAGCGGCCAGTGGTGGTAGGGTATGATTTAAAGTAAAATTTAGCGTCTATGCACCTCTCTGTTTGTGCAATTACATAGTTCTCTGGCGCATTCTATGCTCTTTTGCACCATAATCAAATTGTAGAAAAGTAATATAGAGACAAGATTAAATATTTAATTAGTTGGGAACCTTTTTCTTGCCTGTACAGGGTGAGGGAAGATCTTTACGGAAGAGTACATTAGACCTGTGTTGCTTGAGTATAAGGCATTTCTCTTCCCCTGGGAATGACACTGGACCTATATGATGGTTCAGTATGTCCCCCTGATGGGAGCTTGCCTCACAACATTACATCAGATCCTGTTTACCTATGCTTTCCGTGACATCTTGGCGTAAAGTTGCCCTGTTGATATTTGATGGGCTGGGGAAATTCTCATTTCAGCAGTGCACTTTGCTCAGCTGTAAGCTCTTCTGTAAATTAAATCCGTACCGGAACAGATCAGCAAATCCTGAATACCAGAGTAACAATTAGAAATGTCACTGCGCTTCATGCTTATTAGCCCTAAAAATTAAATGGCTAACTAGTGTGTTTAAAAAGGCTTCCAATAAAGAGTTGCCTGGATACCATAATTAGCACTTTGGGTTGCCATGCGTTGCTGCTCACCTAGATGGCATTGCAGCAGAGGCGTGATGGACGGCTGCTTTCAGGATATCTGGATTTTTTAATGCTTATTTTCTCATCATGAACACCAAGCCAACAGAAAGACAAATTAATTTAACTACTGTGACTTGTGGTTCCCTCATGAGTTGCGCCCCGGTTGCTTTTTTAAACAGCATCGCTTTATCTACGTTGCAGAAAAACAGAGCTGACCTTTATCAGCCTCCACTACAACCACTTCTAATTTTAGTCAAGCTCCCCATTTGAGAGCTTTATCTCCTGACACTTTCAATCCAAACTCATCAGAATGCAAGTCCAGCCATTTCCCTAATGGTATTTATCAATTAATTAACACTATAGATTTAATGACTTGTATACTAAACTGTGAAAGGGTGAGAGAGCTATAAATTCCCAGCTCTATATGTAATACATACATATATACAGAGCAGGGGGGCACATAACTTGGGTGCTGGTACACTGTTGTAGTATAATCTCCTGATGGATTTTTATATATATACAGTGGGATACCCCTCCCCCCACACCCAAGTGCACTATTTCCTTCTTGGCACTATTGGCATAACTTGAAGAATGGAACTATCTTTTAAAATATGGGCTGGATCCAGCCAGCTTTTTCCATTGAACTCTCCCCAGTTCTCTTTACTACAGCCCCATTCCCATATTGTCTTTGTCCATGCTAGTCCCATAATTCTCAGCATAGCCAAAGGGGTCCCCTCCTCCCTTGCTCTCCAGTGGACAAAGTGGTTAGATCCAACCCTGTGTGGCTGGCAAAGGGCAGAACATTGGATAAAAGAGCTCTTGCTTGATTATATTTGCATCTATTGTGATTTTTGAACTCTAAAAGTAAAAGGACCAGGCCCATAGCTAGGAATTTCAAAGTCAGAGGGCATTTAAATTTTTCAGTGGGCACTGGGGCACTAATTCAATTAAATGTAATTTAATTAACTTGATCAGTGCTGTCCAGAGGGGAAAGGTGCAACGCAAGGAGAAGGCAAGGAGAAACAGTGGCCATAGCAGCTACACACATCATAGTGGGGGAGTTCATGGTGGGCACTGCATCTTACCAGAGAGTCAGGGGGTCTGGGCTGAAAGGAAGTTGGGGGGCCTTGGTAGGAAGTCAGGGAGTGGGCCCCCAAATGCCCCACTGTATCTGCGGGCCTGAATAGGACTGAAACAGTAAGGATGGGTTTTCAAAAAAATTCTCAGCCATGAGAATATACTACCAAATTGGGGGGGGGGGGGGACATGAGACTGTACTACCAGTGGAAAGAACAATTTTTTTAAAAAAATAAAACTACTGTAGTTTCAGTCTTTCTCTTTGCATACATGTTAATATGGGATGAAGTTTGGATTGCAATGTCAGGATGTCTTGCTCATTTATTCCATAGAATTATATGAAAGTTGTCATGGCAGAGCACAGGGAGAGAGGTGGTCCTGCAGAGATGAGGGACCATGGCCATGAGGGACTTTGTGATATTCAGTATCTTGAATTAAGCCTGGTAACTGATGGGCAGCCAATGGTGTGGCTGCAAAATGGAAGTGATATGCATGCTCCACCTAGCTCCCAATAATAACCTAGCTGTGGACTTATTTAATTATCGTATGGCAGTTACACACAGGAAGTGTATAATATAAAATGTGTAACCATGTTAATACAAAGGGAATACGCTCACATTCCTGTGACAGATGGAAAATAAATTTGGCAGGCTGCACCACAATCGCATTGGTTCCTGGTATTTTGCCCCATTTAAACAACAGGTCTCCACAACTGCCAAAGCCTGTTCATATTCTATTAGCTGTCTTCCATACTTAGGTATCCCAACCGCCACCGCCCCCCAGTCTGGGCAGGGGATCCCCTGACTTAGAGTAGGCTTCCCTACCAACTATCAGCTGGCTGGCGGGAGGGGGAATGACTTTTTTGGGCTACTTTGAAAAACTGGAAGTGCTGCCCCCCATGCAGCCATTTGAGTGGTCCCTTTCACCACCCCCACCACACCGGGGAAGCAAAAGGGATCACACAAAAGGCTGCTAGCCATTTCAAGGCCAGTTTTCCTTCTTCCTGCTTCTAATTGGGGGGAGGGAGCAGAATTGATACCTGAGAAAGCTTGCAGCCACTTTAGACTGTTAGCCTAAACTGGCTGCAAGCCTTCTTATCAATCAGGGAAGGTATTTATCTTCCCTGATCACTGAAAGCTTGCAGCCAGGGCTGTTTTTGTAGAAAAAACCCAGCAGGCACTCATTAGCATAATAGGCCACACCCGATGACAGAAACTCATTAGCATATTAGGCCACACCCCTGACCATGCAGCTCCCTCCCGGGATCAGCTTCTCCAGGTGCCCCATGGCTTGCAGGGCGCATGGGGAACTTGAGGGAAGAAAAGCAGTTTCTGGATCGGCTTCCCCAGGCACCCCGCAGCTGCAGGGCACCTGAGGAGCCCAAGGAGGGGAGGCAGTTTAAACTGCCTTCCCTCCCTGGATCAGCTTGGCTTCCCCAGGTGCTCTGCGGCTTGCGAGGCATCTGGGGAACCCAGGGGGGGAGGCTGTAGGCGTGGCCAACTCAGAAGCCAGCTGGAACTTCATTCCTGTGCGTTCCTGCCCAAAAATAGCCCTGCTTGCAGCCATTTTAAGACCAGTTTCACTCCTCTTCGCTTCTAATTGAGGAGGGGAGCAAATCTGATCACTAAAAAGGCTTGCAGCTGGTTGCAAGCCTTTGCAGCAATCAGTTTAGCTTCCCTTCCCAATTAGAAGTGGGGGGAGCAAAACTGGCTGTGAAATGTCTGCGTCAGGGGCGGAACTTCCATTTTTACCAGAAGTGGCCCAAAATGTCATTGAGGGCGGGACATCCCCTCTGACCCTCTGGAATGCCCCCCCCAAAGGCCCTGTCGGCAAGGTAAGGGGATCTGGCAACCCTATCCATACTTTACATGGCAAGTCAAATCCTGTGGGCCTCTCATTGGTGTTTATCAGGTTATAGATATCAGGTAAAACTGATTGAATCCATGTCTGCAACCTAGCTACAGAGAACTGTACTAACTGGAGTCTCTGAATTGACTTATAAAGGGGAGAGCTATATAGAGTGCATTAAAGCAGTAATTTTTATTTTACTATGGTGTGAACCTGGGTCACCAGATTGGCTGAGTCAAGGTAGGGGGCTATCTTGCAGGCTAGACTAAGTTGGGGGGAAATGTTTTTTTGAAGCTGCATTAATTTGTGTCTCCAGCAACAATGCAGTTGTTCACTTTACTGATCACTTTACTGGATCACTTTCCCTGTAGCGGCTGCAGTGTCCCAGGTGGGGTATAAAATCCCAGCAGAGTATCAGGATTTGGTGGATGTGTTTAGCGAGATGGAGGCAGATGAACCTCCCCCCCATAGACTCACTGACTGTGCAATCGAGCTCTTACCGGGGGAGAAGTTGCCGAAAGGAAAATTATACTCAATGAGCCCGGCAGAGCGAGATGAGCTTTGTAAGTTCCTGGACAAGAATTTGGAGAGAGGTTTCATCCGCCCGGCTAAGTCCCCATTTGCTGCCCCTGTTTTGTTCCGGAAAAAAAAAAGATGGGGGTCTGAGACAATGTACGGACTATAGGGGTTTGAATGCCGTTTCTGCCTCAAATGCTTACCCCTTACCCTTGATTAAGGACTTGTTGGCGGAAGCTGCTAAGGGAAAGATTTTTTCTAAGTTGGACTTACGAGATGCATATTTTCGGGTGTGCATAAGGGAAGGGGATGAATATAAGACTGCCTTCAATACACCTCTTGGCCAATTTGAGTACCTCGTTATGCCATTCGGATTGGCTGGCACTCCTGGAGTTTTTATGAGTCAAATTAACAAGGTGCTCCATAAACATCTGTTCAAGGGAGTGATTTGTTACTTAGATGATATCTTGATTTATTCTCCTGATAAGCAGTCACACGTTAAGTTGGTGCGGGAGGTGCTGGCAACACTGAAAGAGCACCGGTTATATGCTAAGCTTTCCAAGTGAGAGTTTCACCGCACTGAGATTGACTTCCTGGGCTATCGGATCTCCCAGCAGGGGCTAGAAATGGACCCGGCTAAAGTAGAAGCAGTGGTGCAATGGGAAGCCCCTCGCACCCGAAAACAACTCCAAAGCCTATTGGGATTTTGTACCTTTTATAGGACGTTCCTAAAAGACTTTGCCACTATCACCCTACTCCTTACAGAACTTTTGAAAACTAAGGAAAAAGGTCCTGAAGCAGGGAAGCCTGGAGAATGATTGTGCTGGACTGAGGAATGTCAGGGCGCTTTTGATGCATTAAAATGTCTGTTCACATCAGAGCCTATTTTAGCCCATCCAGATGAAACTAAGGAGTTTGTGATTCATGTTGACGCCTCGGATGTGGCTATGGGGGGAGCGATCCTGCAGAAGGGTGAAGACAATGTCTTACACCCACTGGCTTACATTTCAAAGAAGTTCAACGAGACTGAAAGACATTGGTCGGTGTCGGATAAGGAAGCTGCGGCTATCCGGCTAGCTCTTTCCACATGGCGGCATTGGCTAGAAGGTGCACAAAAACCGTTTGAGATTTGGACTGACCATAAAAATTCGGAAGCTTTGCACACCTGGAGGTCGTTAAATGCCAGGCAACTCAGATGGGCTGATTTCTTTTCTAAATTTAATTTTGTGTTAAAGCACTTCCCAGACAAGGCGAATTCCTTAGCAGACGCTTTGTCAAGATTGCCCCAGCACGAGTCCAGGAGAGATGAAGTGTTCGATTCCATGTTTCCCCCCCAGCAGTTAGGCGGGGCGGTAACTACCTGTAGCCAATGTAAGACCGCTACTACTCCCTCCCAGTGGATTACAAAATGTGCTCTAGAGTATTCGGAGGAGGATGTAAAAGACTGTGAGAGTGACAGCGATGCAGAGAAGCAGGTTGATGGCTGTTGGTATCATGGATCCAAATTAATTGTGCCCAGATCCCTTCGTAAGGATATTCTCCTGGCTTGCCATGAGTCCAAACTATCAGGTCATTTTGGATTTCTAAAAACTTTGAACTTAATCCAGAGACAGTTTTGGTGGCCCCACATGCGTAAAGATGTGTCTGACTATGTCACATCATGCCAGGTGGGCTTAATGTGCAAGAAGCGGGGTGGGAAACCACCTGGACTTTTGCACCCCTTGCTTACGCCCTCTAGACCCTGGGAGGACATTTCTATGGACTTTATAACCAATCTACCACCCAGTAAAGGGAAAACGGTCATCTGGGTAGTCGTGGACTTATTTTCCAAACAAGCACACTTCGTTCCTTTTAAGAACTTGCCTACTGCCAAAAGCCTGGCAAAAGTTTTCTTTTCCCACGTGATCAGGCTCCATGCTTTTCCTAAGCGAATAATCTCCGATAGGGGGAGCCAGTTCGTTGCCACCTTTTGGCGGGAGCTTCTCCAGGTGATGGACATAGAGCCTGCTTTAAGTTCTGGTTACCATCCAGAAACTGAGGGCCCATCCGAATGAATTAATCAGATCCTGGAACAATTCCTTCATTGCTACACTAATTATCATCAGGATAATTGGGTGGAGCTCCTCCCTTTTGCAGAGTGCAGCTACAATAATGCAGTGCATTCGTCTACTGGTGTTTCTCCTTTTATGGCTGCGGGGCGGTTTGAGGGGAACCCTCTTCCTTCGTTGCCCTCCCACTGTCCGAGTTCTCCCAATGGTAGTCCTCCCTGCAAGCTTCTTGGTGTCATGCCTGCCCCTGACTTAGCCTTAGACCCAGTGCCTGACAGCCATGGACAGGAGGACTTGGCTCAGTTAACTGCAGAAGACGTAAGTCCTGCAGAGGATCCACAGCCAAGTCCTCAACCAAACCCACCTGGGGCTGACAATTCTCCACCAGACTCGCCTCCACCTGTCAGCAGGCTCCGTGAAAGGAGAAGGCAAGAGCTGACTAGGCGACGCAAGGAGGCACGCAGGCAGGGGCGAAGATCATTAAGTCCTGAGTACTAACAGGAGCCAGGACTTAGCACAGCAGTGCTAAGTGGTTAATGAGCCAGCACACTATTTAAGAAAGCTGATGGCAGATAACACTCTGTGCTGGCAACATCGTTGTCAGGGTCCTTCGTTCCTGTATACCTTGCCTCTGATCCTGATTGATTCCCTGGCTTTCGACCCGGCTTGCTTCTTGGACTTCTGCTCTCTGCTCCCTGATCCTGGACCCCGGCTTTTGACCCTTGGCATTCCTTGACTCCGGCTTCAGCTCTGCTCCTGACTGACCTCGGCTTGATTTATGGACTCTGACCTCTGGTACGTTCTGACTATGCCTCTGCCTTGAGATTGGGACTTGCTGCCACGCTCTGCTGACTGTCTCAAGCCAAGTCACACCCAGGGCATGCTTGCCAGCCTGTCTGCCCAGCCAGGCTCCCGGGCTCTGCCATGACACTTGGCCTCTTATTGCTAAAACTTTGGATCGGGCTAAAGCGGACTATAAAAAATATGCGGATCGGGGCAATGTTGAGGGATGGGATTTACAGCCTGGTGACTCTGTGTACCTGTCTACAAAAAACATTCATGGATTACAGCCCAGCAGAAAATTGGGGTGGAAATATGTTGGCCCCTATAAAGTACTGCAAAAAATATCCTCTGTGTCATTTGAACTTGAACTATCCAAATCATTGAGTTCTGTGCATCCTGTTTTTCATTACAGCTTGCTGAAGAAGAATCCTGGGCCGAACGCATGGAGACCCGATCCCCCTACTACTACTCCTCTGATGGAGGGGAAACCACATTTTGAATTTCAGATGTCTTGGACTCTAAAATGAAACGGGGCGATTGTATTATCTTGTAAAGTGGGTGGATTTTGGGCCGGAGCAAAATGAGTGGGTTGCAGCTGAACATGTCCATGCTCCTAAATTACTTTGTGCATTCCACAAACGTTTTCCTGATAAACCGGGAGGGGGGTGATTTTGGGGAGGGCAGGATGTCAGATTCTCTGCCATGAATTACTGTTTGCCATGAATTTATTGTCTGTCATGAATACTGTGGTTCTTTCTTTAGCCGGGAGGGTGGCTTGCTACTTTCTCCCACGTCACACAGCCCTCTCGCTATCTACCCTCGCCTCCTCCTCCTGCCTCTCATCCCAGCGTCTCGAGATGGCTAATCTTGCTTAGTAACCTTGAAGACTTCTGAAACTGATTTAGGCCAGGTGCCTGGCCTGTGAAATGCAACTAGAGTTCACAAAGGGGCTGTGGGGGGGGGGGGCATGTAGTGCTTCCGCGCCTTTTTTCTGTGAGAACCAAATGGTTAGGGGTTTCACGCTTATTTTAATTTACTCTGATTGGTGCTTCACCTGCTCTTACCTTTTGAATACTGTATATGAATCCCTGCTGCTTGTAGTCTGGTATCACTGACAAACAACGTGTTCCTGATTGATCATTAAGAAATAAAAGGACTTTTGCGTTCATCAAGGCCTGGCTTATTTGGTCTACTCAGAAGCCTCACAGCTGGCAGAGAGGGGACAGCTACTAATCCAAGCCTCAGAAATACCACTATTCTGGTAGGATAGCTTCAGTGGTGGCTGAAGCCTTCAGAAGGCTGGTCGGAGGAACAAGAACCTTTCCAGGGGATGGGGTCATTTTGCTGCAGCCATGGCACAAGCAGGCATTCCCCTGTGGGGCTGGCACCAACTCCCGGAGCTGAGCTCCTGCTTGAAATGACTCCTGCCGACAGCAATTAATCAGTGGTAGTATTTCAGTAGCAACCTTCACTCGTGACCTCTTGAACTCTCATTCAGCTGAGACTTCATCCCTTCCTTCTCCTGGACTGGGCAAATTGGAATGAAGAGTACTGCTGTGGTAACATATGTAATTCTCTTGAAGAGAGTGAACTGACAGTTTTCTGCCAACTTTAGGTAGCTAGCTTATCTTTGGAGTGGTATTGATTACCTCATGAGGAGGAGGCTGTATATTCTTGCCCCTGTGTCCAGAGCAAAGTGATTTATGCCAGGACAGGTAATAGAAGTGACTGTAGGGATCGGGGAAAGAAAGTGAGGCCACAAATGAGATAACTTACAACAGGCACTAGAAAAGGATCTGTGACAAAAAAAAAGTGCTGCAAAATCAAAGTACCCAAAACCTCGTCAAGGAATGACCTACTCTAGTATGGCATGGGCCAGGCCCATTCCAATGACAGATTATTATACAACTATCTTGTTTTTGCCTTTCTAAATGATTCGGCTTCTGTGCCTTGTGAGGGAACAGATTTATGTTGACACCACAAGTGTATCACTAAAGCAGAACAGTTCTAAGGAATCACTGGGATTTTTTTTTTCAAGCAGTAGCTAGCCAAGCTCATCTTTAGTCTCAATAAAAGAGGGCTACTTCAGGGACCCTAAGCTTTATTTTCATTATTTAAATTAGATGGTTACATCCGTTTCCTTCATTTATATATGTGAATGTGAGGCATAATGCCATGAAATCGACTGCTGCATCCAGGAAAATTGGAATTCAGTCAACAAGAGGTGGACCCTCACTTGTGAAAGCCTGTACAAAGAGTAGTGTGAGTGGGCAGGATATGAGAGAGAATCTCTGATGAGGATTTCTGCGCCATTGAGGGTAGATAGGGAAGAGCTCTTAGCACCTCCAGCTCATTCATGCATGTCCATAATGATACTATGCTGCTGAAAAACCCAGATGAGATGATATTTATCAATAGTGGGTTTTCATTATGGAGATAATCAGATGTGCACATTTATGTGTGGTGGGACTGTGGGACTATTCCAGATGGTTGATTACGTGAGTCCATAACTGAGCTGTGACTTAACTGCAGATCTTCCAGGCCCTCATCTGACATTTAAGCGTTAAACCATACATAGACTCCATTTTGTTCCAGGGTTTGGCCCAGACAATGTCAGGGCTTAATCCTAGAATGTATGAAGTAAGTCTAGCTGAAGGTACCCTTGAGCTGTTGCATTTCATCCACAATGAATGTCTGCAGAGTCCTGAGACATTTGGAATTACAGGGAGGGTCTCCCAGATCAGAAGATATTTTCTACCTGCCGCCTTGGCCTTTTATTTCAAGAAATCAAATACTGGCCATTTTATATCTTATATTTGTAAATCTGTACATAGAGACAGCAGGCTGGGTTCAGAAGTTGTCTTCTGCTTATGTATGAGGTGTTTCCATGAATAGAAGAGTATTTTTGTATTATTATTGTTGCTATTTATTATTTACTTAATTTATACTCTGCCTTTCTCACCAGTGGGGATCCAAAGCAATTTATGTTACTCTCATTTGTTCCATTTTATCTCACAGCCATGTAAAGTAGATTAGGCAGAAATTGTGAGATTGGTTCAAGGTCATCAACGAGCTTCCATGGAAACCCGGGTTTCCCCAATTCTGGTCTAATGTTCTAATAACTAATCAATTTTTTTTCAAAGCTTGGTACAAACTAGAAAGATGAGGCTGTGAGGAACTGTGAGAGGTAGGAAATAATCTGGGAATCCTTATCACACCACAAAATTCCCCCCTCACAGGATTATAAAAACTCCTTGGGGTTTCAGCAAACTAACTGCCGCCCAGCTAGTGTCAACATTTTCCACAACCCCTAGAGCATGTTGAGTTCTCAGCATACCATTTTTTTTCCCTTTTTCTTCTGGTTTATTGACAAACACATGTCTTTCTGAATATTTGAGGAGTCCCTGTGTATATTTAGAATCTCCCATCCTGTCTATGGAGCTGCTATTGTGAACGAAAGAGGAGCATCCAGCCACTTTACTGCAGTATTCCAAGTGATTTACGTATCGCAAAACACTTCACAGTGCCTGAGCAGTTATGCTACACTATTGGCAAATTGGCCCTTGCACTCGTACATTCTTTAAAAATACTGCAATTAATTCAATTTAGCATAGCAGCAAACCCCCAAAGGCTTATTGTGTAGTTATTCAAGTTTGCTAACTAGACACAAGCAAGGGGGGGAGGGGAGCGACAATTCTTATACATTTTGCACAGAATGTAGGACGTTTCCATATTGTCAGCTAATTTATACAGAAATATTTACAAAGTAGAATTTTAACAGCTATCACAGGACAAACAAGAGAGTGATTCTGTATGAAAAGGCCAGCGGTTTTAATTTTCTCTCAGCAGAAGCTGATTTATTCAGTATCTGTTGATTCAATTTATTTATAATTATACCACACTGAATAAATCAAACATAACCGAAAAGCAGTTCATCTCTGTGTACTAATTACGCATACAGAGGGAAAGAGATGCTGGAAGATTAAAGGAAGAATGTCTTGGCATGCATTAATGATTGTGGGTGTTTCTCTTATTACCCCATACCACAGTCGTATAATAGAATAATAGGGTCACTGCCATGAGAGGGGAGGGCAAGCTGTACTTAAACTGTTCCCAAAATGATGGAAAGGGAATGAGAACAGTGGAATAGTTAAAAAGGCAAAGGGCCAGAACAATCAATTCACAGAGTGTTATCTGACAGGCCTTGTTTTTCACAGTTGTTTGAGAGCCCATATTTAGGACCCCATTTAAGAAATTAACTTATCCCAGAGAGAAAGGGAGAGATTATATTTTTAAAACTTGCCTATTTCAATTTGTTTAGGCAGTTGGAGAAACAGCAGGTCTTTCTTTTGTAGAAGGATTTTACCACTTTTTCAAAAGGACTTATCTAAGCAAGGTTTCCGAGGCAGTTGTTTTGACATTAGACATTTCTTTATTATGCTGAGCACTGAACAAACGTTGGTTGCCATGTGATAAAATTCACCAGAGAGTCTTTGTGGTTCTATCAAGTGCTACCAAAAAACATTTTGATTTCCACATTGCCACTATTTATCTCGGCAGGAAAAGTCCTTATTTTGAAATCCCCCAAGGAACTTGCTCTTGTACGTGCTAATTACTTTTACCATTTCCCTGAAGCTTATCTTAACTAAAGTCTAAAGTTTCTGGAAGAAAATGAGAATATAAAAGAAAGCACAGAAGGAAACAAATGGGAGGAAGTGGGGAAACAATCATAGAGAAAGAATTTGAAAATTAGAGACCACACTTCTATTATTTTGCTGTTGCACACATATTTACAAAATGGTAAACAGGATTTTTTTTTCAAGATTGGAAGGTTGGGATGGGGTCAAAACACCAGTCTCTCCACCACCATCATCACAGTTAATTAAATCATCAGCAGGAGGATATGGCAGCAACAAGTAGAGCAAAAAAGCAGCTCTGGCATGGATCACCTAGGGCAAATGTCAACAGAGTGTTCAGAACCTACTCTCGTAACCAGTTCAGCATGGTGTACTTGTTAGAGTATGAGTCTAGGATCTCGGAGACCCAGGTTTGAATCTCTACTCTGCCACAGGAGCTTGCTTAGTGACTTTGAGCCAGTCACTCTTTTCCAGCCTAACCTACCTCACTGCATTATTAGTGATAAAACTCAAGAGAATGATGATGTAAACCACTTTGGGTCCCCACTGCAGAGGGCAGGGGCCCCTCCCTAGTTCAGTGGTAGAACATCTGCTTGCCATGTGGGAAGTCTGTTCAATCCCTGGTGCCTCAGTTAAAGGATCAGATGATGGGAAAGACCTCAGTCTTGACCCGAATTTCTAGAGATCTGCTGCCAGTCAGAACAGACAATACTGACCATGATGGTCTGATTCAGTATAAGACAGATTCATGTTTTCAAAAGTGGGATATAAATATCTTTTCAACCCATGCTGAGCCCAGTAAGTACACTCAGTGGACCTGGGGTTGGGCACACTACCACCACCTCCTCCTTCTCAAGCCCCATTCAGACCATACAACTGTAGTAAATGAGCATGTGTGCATAACTTGGGGCAGGGGCAGGGAGGGAAGCTAAGTGCATTCAACTGAATGTCTTAGGGCTACCAGCTCCAGCTTGGGAAATTACTGGTGATTTGTGGACAGAGCCTGGGGAGGGCAGAATTTGGAAAGGGGAAGGAGCTCAGCAAGGATATGATGCCATAGAGTCCCCCCTCCAAAGTTGCCATTTCCTCCACAGAAAATGAACTCTGTGGTCTGGAGAACTGCCCGGACCTGGATAGCCCAAGCTAGCCCAGTCTTGTCAGGTCTCAGAAGCTAAGCAGGGTTGGCTTTGGTTAGTATTTGAATGGGAGACCACCACAGAATACCAGGGTCACTACGCAGAGGCAGGCAACGACAACCATCCCTGAATGTCTCTTGCCTTGAAAACCCTACAAGGTCTCCATAAGTCATCTGTGACTTGGCAGCAAAACCAAGAAAGTCTGGAGATCAGTTGTAATTCTGAGAGAATTTCAGCACTCGCATTGAGCTTGGTAATCCTAGAATGTCTGCATGCAGCCTATGTGTTTGTGGTTCTTGTCTTCTATAGAATGAAGAGTGCTGCTTTTCCAGGGTTTCCAACTGCATTGCAAGAGCTCTACGTGCATACAGTTGTAGATTCTGTGTGGTAGGGCCTACCACTTCCCCCTCACAGAAACTACTGTTACACTATTTCAATAAGGTTTTTAATGTTAGAGTTGTAAGAACTGTAGAATCGTTACTTTTAAAAGTAAACATTTTGCTTACATAAGAAAGTTGATAATTTGGCAATGTAAATCATTCAGATTCTTTATTTCTGGTAATGCCTGATTAGTGCTTGTTGGGATTTTGCAAAACAACTGGAACATTTTATACAGATATGGTTACAATACTGACTGATTTTTATCATACTTGACCACCCCAGCAAGGTGCATGTGTGCAGAGAAACAGTCTTCCACGTATGAATTGTCGGCCTGTAATTCAATGCTGTTTCAACACTGCTGCACAGATGGTCCACATTGGCAGCCCTGATGGCATTCATTACCTGTTGGAGGCTGAGGAAACGGATTCCAGGCACCCCTCCCTCGCCAACAGGTGATAAGCACTGACAATACAGACCATCTGTTCAACAGGGCTAGTGGGAAGGATCATGGGCAGCGGCATGGGTTTTGCACATGGAGATCTCTGGATGGTAGTCTGTGCCTATAAAAGGGTCCTCTAGACAAAGCAGAATTGGTCCAGTTGCCCTCAGAGCCTCTGACCAAACCAGCATCACTGGGGAAACAAAAAGTTGAATGCAACTCGTTAGATATTTCCATTTTGCAGAGTTCTTAACGCTGCTAGATAAGAGATGGTAATCCTATTCAAAGCTGTGTTTGAATTCTAATTATTCTTCTACCAGTAGTACTGGTAAAGCAGCTGTACACACGTACCATTGCAATTTGCAATTTACTGTTGAATTATTTTCCTCATGAGCCACCTTGAGCAGGTTTCCAGAGAAGTGGTCTACCTAAGCAAATCGGTGAGGTATTTCAGTAGTATTTCCAGATGGGCATCTAAGGCTGAAAGGCAAGGATATTTCCAAGTCCAACTTTTCTGTCTGCTGAGCAGATTTCTGTTTATTATTTTGAACATCTCAAAAGAACGACTTGTGCAAGCAGCATACAAAATTGATTTGGAAAAGAATGGCTCACAGAAATGTAGGAGGAGTTACCAAGCTCTCTTCTGCAACAAGAAAAAGGCTGATAAATACAATAGGAAAGTACATGGATTCCCCTCAGATCAATAAGGTCTGCTTGTCTAGATAGGCAAATTGGCAGCAGATGAAACGGATATCAGCTTCTGTTCTGGTTATCAGAGAGAACTAGAAAGGAAGAATGCATCAATAAGAGGAGGTTCCTGTACATTGTATTCTTTTCATGCTACCCTATAAAACTACTTTGGAATGCAAATTGGCAACTGACAAGAGTCCCAGCTATGTCCCTGGAAGAAGCCAGCTCCCCTTTTATCAGTCAGTTCAGTGCTCAGGTTGGTTTCTGGCAATTGCACTATAAAAAAGGACTTGGGTTCCTTGCGGATTCAGTTGAATTGGTCTGTATTTTAGTGTATTTTTGATACAAGAATGGGGGAGACACAGAATGTGAACAACAAGCAGGGAGGGAAACAAAATGATTCCAGGTGGTGTGGCGAACACAATAGCACTGAGTCATAAGGGATTTGAGTCACATAAGTGTCAAGAACCAGGTGCTCTGAAAAGAACACCATCACAAACCAAAAGTCACACTTTTCTTTGCACCTCTAAGGAGAGTGAACAAGAATGATCTGGATGGAATGCAGCAGCCTGCCAGCTTCAGCTTTTTTATTAATGTATCCCCAAAACATATGATTTGTGTTGTCATGAGACTCTTTGTTTCTTGGCAGGGCTCCAGTGGCTTTTCAAAGCCATGTGACTAGCCCAGACACAATAGGGGCAGCTTTCCCTATCACTGCATCTCCCTCTCTCCTGGGAATGGCTGCAGCTGCTTCATTCTGTCCTTCTCCGCCCCTACCCCCCCCCACACACACACACATTATGGCACTTTTGAACACACAGCAGGCCTGCCACACACAATCCCATCCAAGGCCCAAGAGTGGTTTGGGAGGTTGTGAGGGGCAGGCAGGCAAGTTGTGAGCAGTCATTTTCTGAACTGATCTGAACTCACATGCCACAAGACAAGACAACTCATGGGCTTAGTTTAGGGCTGCCAGCCTGCAGGTGGGGCCTGGAACTGATCTGCAAAATAGTAAAAAGCCCAGTAGCATCTTTAAGACTAACAAACTTTATTGTAGCATAAGCTTTCAAGAAACACAGCTCTCTTCATCAGATGCATGGAGGGTATAACTGATCTGCAGGCTACATAGATCCATTCCCCCAGAAAAAATGGTTGCCTCTGAGGGCAGGCTCTGTGGCATTATATGTTGCTTGGTCCCTCCCCTCCCCATTTCAACCTTTCCCCTCCCCAGGTTCTGCCCCTAAATCTCCAGGAATTCCCCAGCTCAAGAGTTGTCAACCCTACGTTAGACTGCTGCTCATTGACAGAGAGACACCCCATTGTCTGAGTAGCCCAGCCGAGATATTTCATCTTCTTTCAGCTCTCTGGGCCACAGACTGTTTAGTCGTCTTTTTTTTCTAAACTGAGAAACTTTAGACTCTTTAGCTTTCCTTATAGGAAAGATGCTTCAACCCAGGGCTCCGTTGGGGCCGGAGCGGGCCGGAGCGCCGCTCTGGGAGAGAGGGGGCGGGCCCCGCCCCTCGCCAGAAAGCCTCCCCCGTTCAACCCCTCCCTCCCCCAGTTGCCGGCCCCGTCTGAGAACCCGGCCCTGCCTGAGAGCCCCCTCCCTTGACCAGTCGTCTTCCCTGGGGCTCAACGGGGGCGGGAGGCGGCGGCGCGGGGTCGGCCTCGTCCTCTTCCTCCTCGGCGGCGGCGGCGCCTCCCTCGCAGCCCCCTCCATCTCAGCCGGCAGGGGCGAGCAGGGCGGAGGCCAGCACGGCCGCGGGGGCGGCGGCAACGACAACGGCGGCGACGACGACGAGCGCGCCCAGCAGCAGCAGTCGTCTTCCCCGGTCGTCTTCGCCCAGTCGTCTTCCCCGGGGCGACAGCTGGCCGCCGGCCCCGGCCCAGAGTCCCCTCCCTCACCCAGTTGTCTTCCTCGGGGCCGCGGCTGGCCGCCGGCCCCGGCCCAGAGTCCCCTCCCTCGCCCAGTTGTCTTCCCCGGGGCCGTGGCTGGCCGCCGGCCCCGCCCGAGAGCCCCCTCCCTCCCCCAGTCGTCGTCCCCGGGGCCAAGAGCCCCCTCCCTCCCCCAGTCGTCGTCCCCGGGGCCAAGAGCCCCCTCCCTCCCCCAGTTGCCGTCCCCGGGGCCGCGGCTGGCCGCCGGCCCCGGGAAAAAACCCCTCCCTCCCCCAGTCACCATTCCCGGGGAGGGAGAAGCCTGAGGCTTAACGCCACTCAGGCCCAAGCAAGGGGGGGAGGGAAATGCCAGCCCTAGTGGGGGGACAAGCGCCCCTCCCTCCCTCCTTCCCTCTCTCCCCCCACCTACCTACATACCTACCTGTTCCTTCCTTTCCCCCTTCCTTCCCCTCTCCCTTCCTCCCTCCCTCTCCCCTTCCTTCCTTCCTTCCTTCCTTCCTTCCTTTCTTCTCTCTCTCTCCCAACTACCTACCTACCTTCCTGTCCCTTCCTTCCTCTCTCCCTTCCTTCCTCTCTCCCTTCCTTCCTTCCTTTCTTCTCTCTCTCTCTCCCCCCCAACTACCTACCTACCTTACTGTTCCTTTCTTTCTTTCTTCCTTCCCCCTTTCTTCCTCCTTCCTTCCTTCCTTCCTTCCCCCCTCCCTCCCTCCCTCCCTCCCTCCCTCCCTTTCTTTCTTTCTTTCTTTCTTTCTTTCTTTCTTTCTTTCTTTCTTTCTTTCTTCTCTCTCACCCCACCTACCTACCAACCTTCCTTTTCCTTCCTTTTCCCCTTCCTTCCCCTCTCCCTCCCTCCCTCCTTCCTTCCTTCCTTCCTTTCTTCTCTCTCTCTCCCCCAACTACCTACCTACCTTACTGTTCCTTTCTTCCTTCCTTCCCCCCTTTCTTCCTTCCCCCCTCCCTCCCTTCCTTCCTCCCTTCCTCCCTCCCTTCCTTCCTTCCTTCCTTCCTTCCTTCCTTCCTTTCTTTCTTTCTTTCTTTCTTTCTTTCTTTCTTTCTTTCTTCTCTCTCTCTCTCCCCCACCTACCTACCTACCTTCCTTCCTGTTCCTTTCCCTCCTTCCCCCTCCCTCCCTCTCTTCTTGCCTTCTGACACACTGTCCATGACGACAGGGATGTGTGGCCTTTTGACACTTCCGGTGACGTCAGGGGGTGTGGCATATGCAAATGAGTTATGCTAATTAGCTCCTGCACCTCTTTTTTTTACGAAAGGACCCCTGCTTCAACCCCTTAATCATCTTGGTTGCCCTCTCCTGCAACTTTTCCAGTGTATAGTGATCAATGCTGTTCCAAATGAGGTATTCCAAATGAGGCTGCACCATAGTTCGATACAAGGGCTTTATAATACTGGACATTTGATCTTCAGTCCCTTTCTAATAATCCCCAGCATGGTGATTTGCCCTTCCTACCCCAGTCTGCCCTTTTACCACAGCCACTGCCAGTAAGTAGACATTGAGGAATTTCACACAGCCAATATGTTCCATTTCAGGAACTCTTCAGTAACTGTTTCTGTCAGGCATTTCACACAGAACCGTATTAGTACCGGTTCCCTAACGGAACATATTAGCCCTTTCACATAGAAACATGCTTCTTCCATTGGGGAAGCGTTCCTAAGCCAGTTTACCTTGAAACCTCCTCCCAAGCATTCTTCACATCTTGAACCGGTCATGAAGTGCTACGGGGTGCTGTGTGAAATGCCCCAAAAAACTGAGCTATCCATGACTACCCCAAGGGCTCTTTCTCTCTCAGGCTGCGGCCACACGGGCCTTAAATGCGGGAGGAAAGGCAATTTCCTCCCGCATTTAAAGGGGCCGACCAGACGGCCGGCCCCTAGTCCCACGCCGAAGCGGGATCCAATGCGGGTTCCTCCCGCATTTTCCGACCCTGGGAAAATCAAGTATTTTCCCGGGTGTTGCGGGAGGAACCTGCATTGGAGGTTATCTGGACAGCCCTCTCTCGCAAGCATTGCGAGAGCAGGGCTGTCCAGATAGCCCCGCCGGCCATTTCCCCCCCCCCCCCTTTTACACTTAGGCGCATGACTATCCATGCGCCTAAGTGTAAAAGGGGGGGGGGGGGAACCCGACTTACCAAGGCGGATGGCGGCTCGGAGGCCGCCACCGCCACTTGCTGCTCAGCTGGTGTCGCCTCCGCCGCCTCCGCTGCCTCCGCCGCCGTCTGGTTTCCACTGCCGCGGCCACCGCTTCTGCCGCAGCTGCGGCGGCTGCCTCTTCCCCCGTGGCCTCCGCCGCCTCCGCCGGAGCCACGGCCGTTGTTCCCGCCGCGGCTGCCAGTTCAGCGCCGCGGCCAACGATCTTGGTGCCGCAGGGGTTGGGATGTTTAGACATCCCAACCCACTATTTAAAAATGCGGCCCCTTTAAATCCGGGAGCCCTCCCGGATTTAAAGGGGCCGTGTGACCGCGGCCTCAGTCACTGCCAATTCAGACCCTTCTAGCCTGCATTTAAAGTACATATTACTAAGCAGACCAAGGAAAATATTTTTTCAAACTTATATATATGGTTTTTCACTTAGAATGCAAATGTTCCCAGTAAATTTAATGTAGTATTTAAGATGTAAAAGCATGCTATGATTCCAAGTAGCTATTTTTTGTTGCTGCCCATAAGACACACACAAGCACACGCACACATATATATTCATGTCACCTCCACGTATAATAAATGCAAAGGTCCTCTCTTCTAAGTTCATTTGTTTTGCAAGCTGTATCTTTAAACTATCCCAGTGAAACATTTTAAAGTAATTGTTTTTATGTTGTATAATATGGCCCAAATATTGTATTTTTGTCAGTATGTCTAATAGGTAACTCAGTAACCTTGTCCTCTCCAGGTCATTGGATCCATTCATGTTCAACGATATATAGTATGAGTATTCATGGGTAGTTTGATACATTTTCTAATATAAGGTGAGTAGAAATAGCGCAAGTTTATTTTCTGACCTTCAAGAAGTGTGTCCCCAGCATAAATGTACTGTGCTTTTTTTAAAAGTCTATTTTGTAAAAGGAGGCCTTGGAAACAGAAATGTTGAATTGTGCCAAATTAAAGCTTTTTAAAGTTGGGGAGTCATTTTCTATGATTAGCATTAAAGATCTGATTAAGGAAAATGTTATGTAGATTAATCATTTGAAAAGATGAAAGGTCACAAGAAACTGGCTTTCTTCATTTTTCGGGGGAGGGGGAGACTTATTTGGGTGCTGCGATCATCTGTGAATCTTTTAATAACTTGTTTTCTGCCGTCCATACAAGGCTCTTAACTAAATTGGTCTGCCTAGGACCTTTTGCTAAGGATTGCCTGTGAGGAAAAAATTAAAATATTTGCTCTCTGTAGCGAGCAAAGTTTGTGCGTAGTAACTTTTAAAAGCTTAAGAGTGGTAGTTGGTTGAACTTCTTTAAATTTGAAAGTCCGAGAAATCCTAAAATAAAATGGCTGTTGGCTTTTGCCTGCAAGTTGCTCATTCTCTGAAATACACAAAAACCAGTGCAGATCTACACATTATGTGTAGTTCTACAATTCCCCACCCCCTCCGAGAACTTTTTTTTTTTTTAAATCAGGTTGCATCCAAAGGGGCTACATTTTAGTCTGATACAGTGGGGAGTGGCTATTTAATGTTCTGTTTTTGTCTCTCCCCCCCCCCCCCACAGTTTTGGTAAAATTAGCTTGTGGGTAGTGATTTTTGATGGGGTAATGGCACAAAGAAAATAGTGGATATTCCCTTTCTTCCCACTCTGGTCTTGCCCTTTAAATTTCAGTCTCTATCGCTGCATCCTTCTAAAACATTGTTGGTAAAAATAACCATGCAAATATATGTAACGTGTAGTTCTATCCTACGCAAGAATTATTGATAGAGCTTCTATACCATCAAGGGCAGAGGCAGCATGGGGCTTGGGAAAATAGGGGTCACTGGGAGAAGGATTCTGTGGGGGAAAACCCTAACGCAAGTGTGAATCAGTATGAATGGTACAAAAATGCTGAATGAGGGTTACCGTATTCTGAAAAGCAAAAAAAGATGACATATTTCCCAACGGACTGCTTCAAGCAAGTGATCACAATGACAAATCTCATTTTAAATACCCCTACCATTTAAGCTGTGATCATTGCTACTAGGAATATTCTTATACTCCAGCCCCAAAAGAGGATATTTTCATCAGGTTTTTTTTTTTTTTAAAGAGCCCCAAAAAGGATAGACTCACAAAAAAGAGAATGTGTCCTCTAAAAAGAGGAGACATCTGGTGGTAACCCTATGTGAATGATACAGAAATGCTTTTGGGAACGATATGGTGTAGGGTTGTGAGTTGCTTCCTGTACAATGCTGCAGGGCCCACCCTCCAAAGCATCCATTTTCCCCAGGGGGACTGATCTCTGTAGTCTGGAGATGAGCTGTAATTCCAGGGGATCCCCAGGTCCCACCTGGAGGCTGGCAATCCTAACTTGTCAAACTAGGCTCTGGGAGACCCTGGTTTACATTCCTACTCTGCCACGGAAGCTTGCTTGGTGCCCTTGAATCAGTCTCACAGCCCTTCTGAAAATACAAAGGAGATGAGGTCTGTCTCTGTTCATCTGGGAGACTCTTCTACAGGTCTGGGGTGGACATTGAGAAAGCCTGTGATTGGGCAGTGGTGGAATGCACCCTTGTAGGGGTCAGGACAACAGAAAGTGTTGGTGTGCTAAATGACATTGCCACATCAGCTCATACTTGGGTGTAACAGTCCTTCCAGTATGTGGGCCCAAGCCATGAAGGGCTTTAAATGCAGGCACTGGCATCTTGAAATGAAACTGGAAATGTGTGGCCCACCAACATAGTAAACGGAAAAATATATGAAAAGTATACGAATAAATATATTCCCTGTGGCATGCCATTGATAATAAACAGGCTGCACTGAATGTAGTTTCTGCGTTTTCCTCAAGA
Organism: Lepidodactylus listeri; assembly: GCA_029233225.1. NCBI lineage: Eukaryota > Metazoa > Chordata > Lepidosauria > Squamata > Gekkonidae > Lepidodactylus > Lepidodactylus listeri. The sequence goes on from JARCFY010000012.1 coordinate 39,892,181, forward strand.
GCAGGCCCATGTAAAATATGTTGCAATAAAAAGGCCCCCTCTTCCTTCTTCCACCAGTGGAAATCTGTTCAAATCTGGCCCTATGACCACCCTATGCGCTTACATTAGTTGTCCAACACGTCTTTATTAGTTTTGATCTCATGATGCATTCAAAAAATTCTGCTCATATCCCCAGCATTTCCCTGCTCTTCTGTTGATTGACTTATGACCTTGTTGCTCAGTAATTAGCCTCCTTTCTGCTCCTGTTAGGGTTGCCAGCCTCCAGGTGGGGCCTGGGGATCTCCCGCTCTTACAACTGATCTCCAGCTGATAGAGATCAGCTCCCCTGGAGAAAATGGCTGCTTTGAAGGGTGGACTCTATGGCACCGTACCATGCTGAGGCCCTTCCCCTCCCCAAACCCCGCCCTCTCTTGGCTCCACCCCCAAAGTTTCCAGGTATTTCCCAACCCAGACTTGGCAACCCTTGCTCCTGTGTTCAAGATGCTTTGTAGGGATCAGCCAAACAGCAGCTGCCTTCTCCCAGTTTGCTCCCAGGTCATTAAAGATCTCTAGCTCTTGGGAGATGGGGCCAGAACATATGCCATCCGAGAAACTGGTATTCCAACGCCACCATGTATAGGGAATGGGAGGAGAGGAAGGACAAAATGTTGCAAGCTGCTTTAAGGATATTATGTTTGAAAATCAGGATAGAAATGTAATAAATTAGTGGCAAGACAGAATGACTATCCTGGTTAACTATTGACCTGTCCTATCCTATGATGTATCTGAGTCCAGAATTCCCTGAACCAATTGTCTGCATCCAGATACTTTTTGTTTCTTTGCAAAAAAGAAACAGCACATCATTTCTTTCTGATACGTTTATTAGATGTACATACAAGTGAAAAAGTTATTTAATATATGTCTTTTTCATTCTATGTGGATAAGCATTCTATAGGAAACCATGTATTATCTAAGCAGGTCTACTCAGGTCCACTCAGGATCCTGAGCTTTGCTAAGTTGCAGGTTGATGTGATTCCACATCTGATTTGTTGACCAGAGGTTTCACCATACACACAACCCACATGATCATTGAGTAGATGTCAGACTTGCTCTCACAGCTCAGTTTTTCTTAATTGAAAAGGCAGTTTTTGTTGGCCATCCTCTGGGTACTATCACTCATTGCAGTGTTTAGCTCAAACATAGTAGTTGGCAGACTGAGTTTATGGGTTTATTTTTTATAACATTCAGCTATCTACATCATGGCTCTCTGCCCAACAACTGAGAATTTTAAAAAACTCAAATAAAATATACGCATTCATTAACACCCAGCAGGACTGATCTTGCAGAATTACATTTTTATGCAAGAATTAAGATTAGGTCACTGTAATCAAGCTACAGGGTTTCTTCCCCCCCCCCCCCCCCCGAAAAATCTATCTTCTCTTGGTAAAATATTCAAATTATGCCATTTTTTTCATCCATCATAATATTAGCAAGTATACAAATAGACCAAGCTGGCAAACATGAATCACAGGAGATGTGATTCCTCTAAAATCTTTCATAACAGCAGGAAAGGAAGAGGGTAACTTCTGCAATTAGTGTCTTATACTGCAAACTGAAGAGTTTCTCTTTCTTAAAATCTTGAGACAAGTTCACACAGTCCTGCATGTCTCTGATTACCTAAGACTTGACATTTCATAGCTGAGCATGTGGACTGCTTCATCATAGAGATGAATGCAGCAAAACTGGATAATATAAAAAGTGCAAAAGGAGGGAGCATTAACCTGGGTCATGATGGCTAGCCAGAGTCCATTCTCCCTTTCTCTGGCTGAGTGGGACAGCCTCGCAGGCAAGGATCAGCCCTTGGTATTCACCAGTACTGTGTACCAGCTCCTTTTTAGGGCTCTCCCATAATAAAAAAAGCCATGACTAAACTAAAATACATGTGCGTCTAAAAATACCACCACCGGTCTCTCAACGCTCCATCACAAGGTTGTGTGCACTCCATGTATGCATGCTCATTGACTTATTCCAATGCTCTTAAGCTTCTGGTAAAATGATAAATTGGTTGTTGAACACTAAAGATATTCCAAGCAGTTGCCAATGTACGCCTGTGGTTCCTGAGCAACCACAGAAAACTCACAAATACGATGGGTGCATTTGCCAGGAAATCAGTGATTTCCAACAAAGTACAGCATAATAGCTGGAATATTGTTTCCATCAACTTTCCATGTCGGTTCCAGCTGCCTGTGGGTGTAGATGGTGGCAGGATTGAAACTTCTAAAGAAAAGTAAAAAAGAGATCTTGGGGGATCACGGCAGGATAAAAGGCTGATGAGTTTAGAGGCAGAGATTTAATGGGGGGGAAACTGTGGTCAGACTAGGACCTGCCCAGGATCTACCTAATCCATGGAATACCTTTAATAGAGGCTAAACATGATTGGTTTTTACCTCCATATCAATAAAAGCTTCAACAACTCATTTCTCCACGTAAGCCTCTATTAAAGGGACAGGGCATTTTGAGTGCATGTGTGTATGTATTTCTGTCAACATTTTTTTAATCAAATGTGTCCAGTATTTTTGTTGAAACCACCTGGCAACCCTGTGAATGTGAAAAATGGTGTGACTCATAGATGATATGTTCTCACATGTAAAGTTAGGCATCACATTTCAGGATGAAGACCTGGTTATGTCAATTCCTTGGAAGCCTTAATTCGGCGCCCCATGTACCCAATTGAGGGGAAAGACTTTCTGTGCCATCCTCTCTGTATGATGAGCTGCTTAATCCAGGTGGGGCAGACTTTCCATTGGGTGCGAGCTTTATTTTGACACAATGGCACCTATAAGCAGACATGCATCTGGTAGTGTATGCCTTCATACTAAGATTTCTTTTTATCCTTTTTAGACAGGCTCAGTGGTAGAGCATCTGCTTGGCATGCAGAAGGCCCCAGGTTCAATCCCCAGCATCTCCAGTTGAAAGGATAAGGTAGTAGGTGAAATGAAAAACCTCTGTCAGAGATCCTGGAGAACCAATGCCAGTCTGAGTAGGCAATGCCACCTTTGATGGACCAGTGGTCAGATTCAGTCTAAGGCAGCTTCATGTGTCCATTTGTGACATGGTGTATTTTGCAGGAATTGACCTGTGTCAGCCGAGTTCTGAAAAAGGAATGAATTGTTTTTTATTATGCTTGCCAGTTGCAAAAATTTCTGTTTCACTGATCTGAGAACCATGAAATAGCTTGTCTTGCTTAAAATACAGGCAAGCAGAATAAAACCAGAAAATTCTGAAAATGCAAAAATGAAGCAAGGAGAATAACGAGTTTTGAAATTAGCAGAAATATTATTCAGTATTTTCCTGGAAGCTCCAGAAGCTTCCTTAAAGATTGATTAAGAGCATGAAACTCTGCATCAAAACCCTCCTCTCCAACTGGGAAACATCTGGCTGAGAGATATTAGAGATCATAGTTATGCTGTTTAAAGGGATGATTCTGAGAAGAGCTAAGAGTATTTAACATTTGTCTTATGAAGGACAGACAATTCTCTCTTTAACGGCATTTCAGCTTTGATGAGTTAATAAAAAAGGAGAAAGCGTTTAAATAGACATTAGAAGCACAGAAGTTTGAAATGCAAAGAGGGATTTCTTTTTAAGTTCTTCAGTCACAAGGAACAAATTTGTGTTATCAAATCATTTGAAGAAGGGTTAGAAACTCTTTTACATCTAAATATCGATTTCTGAAAGCTCAGAAAGCATCTCAGTATCTTACACAGAAGCAATTTGGCAGCTCCGATACAACCATACTGCTGAATTCTTGATATTACAGTATTTGTGAAGTGACTAGAATTTAGATTAAGCTCAAATGTACATCCATTCTTCCTTACAGTGTGTATTATTCAGTCCTGAGTAGTACAGCAACTAGTTTGGAATCACTTGAGGCAACTGGGCTATATTGTTATTAGGTGTCTGCAAACAGTACTCAAACAGTACGCTGATTTAAACTACAATACGTACGTAATAAATGAGGCAGATCTGCCAAGCTATGTTCTTGTTGCAATCTAGTTTTGAAAGATAGCTGTCCAAAATCCAACATCTAAGGCTGCACCAATTTACCTAACTCCACATTGTTTCATGGCACATAGGACAGCTGTCCTTGCTCCTAGATTTCTATATACTACTGCTTTTATATCTGATATTTTTCTCATTATGGAAATTAAGGTAGTTTACATGGGGTCCCAGGAAGTCTCCCATCCAGGCATTGATCTGAGCCATATCTGCTGGGGTTCAGCAGATCCCACCGAACATAACCAGGGACACCTGCAGGGCCATAGCCAGGATTTTGTAATTTGGGGGGGGGGGGTTAAATAAGTCAGGGGGCACTGATATCACAAAATAATTTTTTTAATTTTTTTTTTAAAAACTCACTTTTGTGGCATTTGCACTCTGCTTGCCTACATGGGGAAGCAAGCCGCATTTGGGGAAGGGGTGGCAATGGGGAGTCCCCCAGGTGGCCCAGAGAGTTGGAAGTCCTCTGGGAGGCCCAGAGAGACAGGGGGCCTGGGGGCTGCATGGAAGTCAGGAGGTCTTGGCAGGAAGTCAGGGAGCCAGGCCCCAAAATGCCCCACTGTAGCTACGGGCCTGGACACATGAAGATATGAAGTTGCATTATACTCCTTCAGACCATTGGTCTATCAAATCAGGACTGTCTGCTCTGATGGGCAACAGCTCACCAGGCTCTCACATTGAGATCTTTCCTATCACCTGGTACCTGATCCTTTTAACTGGTAATGTTGGGAATTGAACATGGGACCCTCTTCAAGCAAACCAGTTGTTTTACCACTATGCCACATGATAACCTCAAGGAATACATGAGGACAGAGAATCAGCCAATAATTTTATTTATTTATTTATTTCGATTTATATCCCGCCTCGCCAGCAAGCCGGCTCTAGGCGGCTAACAACAGTAACTAGGCGGCTAACAACAGTAACTTGCTGGGACCCGGGCTTTGCTACATGTAATACTGTAGTCTGAGGATGGATGAAATGGAAATTGGGACTTTTACCTAGCAAAATTTTCTACAGGCATATCATAGAAGTCATGTTTATTCTGCCTAGTTTATCTTTTCTTTATTACTTAGGTGGATTAAATGGAAAGACTTTAAGCTTGCTTTTTGAAAAATAATTTTTACAAAGCTTCTACAACAAAGGTGAAAATCAGTGACTCTGTTGGCTTTCTTAGTAGCTTGCACCTTAGGGAACAACTCAGCATGTATAAATAAGGCTAATGCACTGGTCTGATAACTTCAGATAAGAGTCTGTTCAAAAAGCTATTTTTCACACAGTCCAACTAATGTCTCAAAGAAGAAATAGAGCTCACGGAATCTTTGTCTTGAGTTACATTTTTGACAGATGTTTGGTGGCCCTGTAATATAATGGCAACCTTTGTAAACTGGAGCTACATGGGTAGGCCTTCCCTGGGGCCACTGATGCTGACATGGGGAAAATCCACATCATCCATCCATCCACCCCATATGGCTTGCAGATGTTACTGATGAGGCATACAGACTGGCTGGATGAATCACACTCCAGTTTTGTGGCTAGGAGAGTGCATCCACACATGCGATAGCGGTTCTCCCTTAACATGCTGCTCTTTGGTACTTTGGATCATTATCTAGAGGAAAAGTTCCAGTTGTTTCAGTCCAGCTTACTTGTGATTGTTCTTAGGAGCATTTATAGCGTGTTGCAGTGTAAGCTGATGATGTTTTATCTTAGTGAAACCTAGTTATATAGACAGAGTGTAATATAACTGAAATCTGCTTATTTGGATATACATAGTAAAGACTTTATCTATATTAATCCCTAACCAAATCCATACAACCCAAGTTATGGCAGCTGACTTTGAAACCTAAGAGGCCTTGCTCTGACGATGGAGATGGGGAGCAGGTAAGGACATATGATAGGGAGCATGTGTATTTGCCAGGCAACTGGTACAGACAAAGAAGGTTCTTTTCTGAATCTTCAGCCAGAAAGTGGTGCCAGTTGGATAGCTATCCAAGTTGTGGTTTCTTTACTGATATCTGTGAGGTAAACTCAGTGTCCAAACTAGGGTGCCTGTTAACTATATAGAAGTATTTGAAGTGTGAAAACCTTACCTTTTGCCCCATATATCTTGAACAGGCTGGGGGGGATGAATTATGGATTCAAGATAATTAATACACCTGTTATTTTGATTAATATATCCATAAGCAGAGAGCCAAGTGTGGAGTTTGTTTATGTGATTTTACTGCCTAAGTGGCTTATAACATTGTTCTGCCCTCCTCCATTTTAGCCTCACAACAATATTGTGAGGTGGATCAGACTGAGAGAATGTGATTGGTCCAACATTATCCAGGAAGCTTCATTGGCAGAGTGGAGATATGAACCTGGGTCTTCCTGATACTAGTCTTCCATTCTAATTTACATGATTAAAGTGCTGGGCTGTGAGAGCAGGAATAAAATTCCTGTTCTCTCCTAAAGCACCCAGTGTGACCCTGGGCCAGTCATTATCTTTCACCCTTATCTATCTCAGAAGTTATATGGGAGGTTAAAATTGAGAGGGGGGTGCATGTATGCTGACCTGAGCTTGTGGATGAAAGGACAGGATAAAAACGAAATAAATAATCAGAGTTAAACATTTCTTAAGCCACAACTCATTATAAGAAGAGGCCAAGGAGCAGAAGGTTGAGTCTAGCATTCTGATTCTGGTGCTCAAGCAGCACTTGAAGGTGCTGACAGTCCCCTGTTGTAAATGAGAGTTCTTTGCTGTTTATGACTCCAGTTGCAAAAACAGTAAAGACCATAAATAAAATACTAACTTACTATCCCACCATGGAGAGCTATTATTATGCTTAATGAAAACCATGTATACATATTGTTATTTAGCAAATGTAGGAGATTATGGTTTAATGAGCAATGTGCCCCTGAACATCTGAATCTGATGAACACACTGTCAGGCTTAGCATGTTGTGGGGTAGGTTCCAGAGTGAGTGTCATTTTCCTGCCTGTAGACTCTTAATGTCATTTTTTTTTCACTTTAGGTGCAAAAATATTTAAGGTTAGCATTGAGGTGAATAGCCATTTTAGTTGTGGGAATAAATTTAATCCAATAGAACAACCAGCTGCACACTTCCAGCCTGTATACGTGGAAGTCATACCATTTGCTCAGCTCCTTAAGTAACTGGGTTGTTGTTTTTTTCAGTAGAGAAGATTCTTCCAGTTTAATTTTTGCTTTTTGATATTTTCCAGACTACTCCCTGATTGAATCGGAGCCCATTTTTGTTCTCCACATGACCCATCAAAGATAACGAATTTGTTTACTGTAAATTGCACACCACTCTCTTCTCTGTGCCATCTGCCACATTGAACTGCAGAGCGCTTTGGTTTTCTAATAATAGCTTTTTCCGACTTAACCGAAAGAATCTGGGGGGGCATTTTGTATGCACCAGGGAAGTCGGCAGTTTACAATAACTTTTTTAACCTTCCATCTTTCCTTCGTTAAATACTAGACTTATCTAGTTTAGTGTCAGTGTAGCTCCCAATACAGAGAACTATCAGAGGCACTGAAGATTGTGCATGATGTGAACGGTCAAACATTTTGCTCAGTTTACTTCATTTTATTTCAAACTGAACCCACAGACCCCCAACACCAACCTCCTTAGAATTTGTAATAATAGTTTGTCATGCTGTGTGTGTGATATTTTGTGCCTGATTTAAGGCACAAAAGGTCTTTCCCAATACCTGCTACCTGAGAAGTGCCAAGGATTGAACCTATGACCTCCACAGTGTAAAGCCTGTATTTTACCAATGACCCATGGCTCCTCCTGATTAGGGATTAAAGGATACATGTTTCAGGTACTCTAACTGGAGACAGACTAGAAACTGACAATAGACATATGGCAGGATGTACACATGTTAATTACTCTTTGGGTGAAGAAGTACTTCCTTTTACCTGTTCTAAGCCTACTGCTCATTAACTTCATCAAGTGCCCTCAAGTTCTTGTATTGTGATAAAGGGGAAAAGGTACCTCTTTTTCTACCTTCTCTATCCCATGCATGACTTTGTAAATCTCAGTCATGTCACCACTCAATTGTTGTTTCTCCACATTAAGAACCCTAACCTCTTTAACCTTTCTTCATAGGGAAGGTGTTCCATTGTCTTAATCCTTTTAGTTTTCCTTGTCCAATGCTATAATATCTTTTCCAATGCTATAATATCTTTTCTGAGATGTGGTAACCAGAACCGTTCACAGTATTCCAAATGAGGCTGTTCCATAGATTTATACAGGGGCAATATGATACTGTCTGATTTGTTTTCAATTCCCTTTGTAATAATCCCCAGCATAGCATTTGCCTGTTTTTATTGCAGTGGTACATTGAATCCACTTCAGTGAGTTATCTACCATGATTCCTGGTCAGTTACCGCCAGTTCGGAACCCATCAATGTATATTAATAGTTAGAACTTTTGGCTCCAATATGCACTACTTTGCAGATGCCCACATTGAACCTCATTTGCCACACTGATACCCACTCACCTAGTCTTGATGGATCCCTCTGGAGCTCCGCACAGTCCTCCCCTGTTCTCTCCACCCTGAACAACTTAGTGCCATCCGCAAACTTAGCCACTTCACTGCTTACTCCCAACCCCAACATCATTAATAAACAAGTTAAAAAGCACTGGACCTAGCACAGAGCCCTGCAGTACCCCACTGGTTACCACCTTCCACTGTGAAAACTACCCATTTATATTCATTCTCTGTTTCCTGTTAATTAACCAGTTTTTAATCCACAAGAAGACTTGTCCTCTTATCCCATGACTGCTGAGCTTACTTAGGATCCTTTGATGAGGAACTTTATCAAAAGTTTTCTAGAAGTTGAGATACACAACATACTGGGTCACCCTTGTCCACAGGTTTACTCAATTAATGAGGGACAACTTTTTCATACGGACTAATCAGTGTTGTGGCTGTCATAGTTGCACACCAGAATACAAAATTCTGCAGGAAAAATACATTTTCCTTGAAAGTTGTGAAGCTTCATATCATGCCTACCACAGTACAAAATTATATACTGGTGTCCTTCAGTGATCGATTGCAGTGAAAAAATACCCAGCCAATATTACAGCTGCTCCGTGGACTCCTTTTTAGCTTAGAAATGAGAACAACCAACCCGGTACATTTGTATATTGCTTCCATTCCTTGCTCCCTCACTGAGATCACAGAGCACATCTGGGGTGAAACACCACCCTTCTCCTAGGACTATGCCCTTGCAAAACACATTTTTTTTTTTGGCATGTTTCAGTATTCACTCACATCAGAAAGCCTTGGCACATGCCAGGGTAATGTGCCCAGCTAGCTAGTTCTTCACAGACTGGGCACTTTGGGGATGTGAAGTAGCATTCAATCATGTATTCCTTTATTTACTCCCTGAAGCAAAGCAGTCCTATGGGGGCTCTCTCGTGTGCTTTTCCTGAGTATGCAGATTTGTCTATGCTTTGTGACATTTTGGATCAACTATTTATTTAAACATTTATATGCTGTCTCTTCGGAGACCTGCTTAAGATGGCTCACAAAATAAAATATGTATGTAATATCTCATGTTTCTCCCCCTGCCCCTTCTCTTGGCTGTTATCATTAAACTGTCTTTTTGCAACCTTTACTTTTGTCCTTATAAAATCAAGGAAGTACCTCTTCACCCAAAGACTGATTAACACATGGAATTCACTGCCACAGGAGGTGGTGGCAGCTACAAGCATGGATAGCTTCAAAAGGAATTGGATAAATATATGGAGCAGAGGTCCACCAGTGGCTATTAGCCGCAAGGTATAGATAGGATCTCTCGGTCTGGGGCAAGTGATGCACTGTATTCTTGGTGCTTGGGGGCAGGGCAACAGTGGGAGAGCTTCTAGTGTCCTGGCCCCACTGGTGGACCTCCTGATGGCACTTGCTATTTTTAGCCACTATATGACAGAGTGTTGGACTGGATGGGCCACTGGCCTGACCCACCATTGGCTGCTCTTATGTTTTTATGTTCTTATGTAAGGGCTTTTGTTTTTAATCGTAATTACAACAGAATAAAATTGGGGCAAATATTCCAGGTCCTCCATCCCTTCCCCCCTTCCTCCACAGTACTTGTTCCTGTAAAACAGGATCCTGAGTCTCCCAAGACTATAGTGAATACATTTTTAAAAGAATAAATAACAACACATAAAAATGGTGTGTATGTACTTTGGGATGAATACCAACCATTTGTATTTTATTTCAACAGTTTCATAGAGGGAGGGAAATTTCTCCTTTCCCAAAACCGAATGCATTGTACAGCTACTTTTAAAGAAAGTGTGATTTTATTATGCTATTCATTTGATTTATGGTTCACAAAGAAGCTTTGAGGAGAAGCTAGCCAATATGAAAGCCAACACACTGGCTTTAAAGAGATGCTTTGGCCATAATTCTCACCACTCTGTAAAGTTCAGCAAGGAACCATGGAGAGAGTTTAAACCTCGATGTCTTTTAAAAGTGAAATCTGATAAAGGAAGGCTTTCCAAAAGCACATTTCCTGTCATGAAATGAAGGTGCTTGCCGACAAGAAAAAGGTACAAAAGATGTCTGGCCCCATGCCATACAACATCAATACATCTCATGATGTACATTTTTGTACTTGACTTTCTGGGTGATTTAAAAAAAAACACCTTAATGTATGCTACTCATGCAGATGCCTAACTGGGTGTCATTTCAAGTAAGTCCAAAACAAATGGGTGCTAGAATTAAGCGTGGGCAATGTCTATATAATGCTTACTATGATAAGTAGAATTGAGTGGCCCCTGTTCTTGAAAGGCAGGTATATTGTATGATCGTGATGCAAAATGGATGAATTGTTCCAAAATCAGGAACAACTATCCACTCTGAGCCTTAGCTCCTAAGTGCCAACATGGACAGATGCCTCGTGGAATGGAGCTGGTTCCTCCACTTGTTCAGGGAGAATCCCCTTTTATGCTTTTATTGTTGCACCTTCCATTGAAATGAATGGGGAAGCCCTCACTGATGAGAAACTTCACATGCATGATGGAGCAGGTGCTAGGTATGTAGTAGGCCATGCATTTACAGTGAACTTCTAGATAATTATATTTACTTTTTACATTTTGTATTGACAGTTGTTTTTGTTTCCTTACTCTCTTGTGCACTAAGTAAAATTGTATGAAGGTACTGCAAATTCCAGATGGATAGCTGTGTTAGTCTGTTGCAGCCAGTTTGGTGTAGTGGTTAAGCGCCAGCCTCTAATCTGGGGGAACCAGGTTTGATTCCCCACTCCTCCACTTGCAGCTGCTGGATGACCTTGGGCAAGCCATAGTTCTGTACCAGCTGTCCATGAAAGGACAGTCCTTGAAAGAGGTCTCTCAGCCCAACTTTTTCACAGGGTGTCTGTTGTGGGGAAGGGAAGGGAGAGGAATTTGTAAGCCGCTCTGAGATTTTCAAGTGAAGGGTGGGGTATACATCCAATCTCTTCTTCTTCTTCTTCTCATCTCAGTATCCCTTAAAGGATTTCTCAAGGCTTCATGAGGCCACTTCTTTAGATGCATGGAGTGTTGCCATCAGTTGGCAAAAATATATGTATATGGATTCAAATAAATACATGCCCTCCTGTTGATTACCATGTTTATACCTTTTAAAAAATGTATATGCTGCCTTTCTCCCAAATGGGCACTTGAAGCTGCTTACATTGCTACCTTCTCCTCCATTTTATACTCACTGCAATGTCCCTGTGATGTAGTTTAGGTCAAGAGTCTGTGACTGGCCCAAGATCATCCAGCCAGCCCCTGTGGCAGAGTGGGGATTTGAATCTAGGTCTCTCAGATCCCAGTCCACCACTCCAAACACCACCATACCACAGTGGTTCTTCAGCCTTCCAGCAGAATAAAATGCTTCACAACCTGAGAAAACCTTTACTGGGCTGCCATAAGTCAGCTGCAACTTGACCACACTTTCCACCACTGCCACCACCATGGAACAGACTAGCAATAACATTTTACCTCTTTTTTTCCTACTGGGGATAGAACTAGGCATAGTTTAATACCAGCTAGTTTGGCTCACATACTGCTCACTAGCCACACACTGGGACATGGTTTTTCATTGTTAATTTGTCTCTTTGTGAGCAGTTTGAGCCTGTTTGTTGTGTTACCTTTCAAACATTACAGGCTATCAAACATAGTATGTTTGTTTTCTGAACCTGTTCACTGTAAAATTGATGCCATCCCTAGACAAATAGCACTTTCAGCAGCTGGGGGGCGGCGGGTTGCATCGGTTAAATGTCATGTTCATCCTACAATAAAGCCCCATCTACTTTCCTTCCCAGTGGCAGCTTTCCACTAATAAGTAATAACATGTGGGAAGATAGATCTCCTGTGTATGGAACATCCAAATCAAATGCAACACACCATGCCCACAGGATAGTACCTTATTCTTCCTAAGCCGTGTGTGTGTGTGTGTGTGTGTGTGTGTGTGTGTGTGTGTTGTGTGTGAGAAGTGCCATCAGGTTGCTTCCAACATATGACATAGGAGGTCAGAAATCCTTAAAATCCTCACAGCCCTGGTCCCATAGAACCAACCCTATTTCTTCGGCTCCCTGATATATTGTAATACTAACAGGGCCACAAGAATCATTAAGTTCTCTCCCAGACTCCATTATATACATACAGTTGTGTCAGTCATGAAATTTAAAAACAAAAATCTGTTCCATTTCTTAAATGTCATAATAGGCTATATAACAGTCTTAGGCTTGTGGTGTGCAGGAGATTCCAGTAAAATTTACTCACCTATCAGAGTTTGTCCCTAAATAATGCTGCTGAATTCTTGTATGCATTAGATTTATTAAAGAGAAAAAACCTTCATAGGCTAGGTATAGCAAAGACATTTATGTTCTAATGCTTGTTTCATGTAAATAACTTGTAACTAAACTCTGCATGGAGCTTTGCTTTAATTGAGGCAATCAGTTATACAGTACTAGAAGGTATATTTTCTGAAGGATAGCTGCTAATTGTAAGTGGTGGCTGAGAAATAATTAGGCTTCGCTAAATGAGGCTACAGAAGAAAATAAATTCTATGAACAAAAGGCCACCATTTGGTCACTGCTATGATTATAAACTCAAATTACTCCCAGAGCTTCACCTTATAACATCTCAATAAAATCTGAATCCTGTACAAACATAAGCTTAGTTGCTAATAATGTCTTTCTTTATAGATACATTCACCAGAGGGGAAATTTATTACTGATGCTGGCACTAATTTTTTTTAATTTGCAACAGTGAGACATTAAACTTCAATTTTTATTTTAGAGTTTTAAAGGGGTCTACTGAAAGCGTAACACAAAATACCAAGATGGCTTCCAAAGTCCTTTTCGGCATTAAAGCGGTTCGGCCTGCATACCAGAAGTCCCATAGGCTGTAGCTCTCTTTCTGTCTGTTCGTCTTTGTTAGAATATGTGGGGTCCACATGGACCCATCAACAGTGAGAGCCACTTGTGTTAGGTTCTGTAGGTCGATTAATGCTTTACACTTCTAGGTATACACTTGTTAAGAGGACAATTATGTGCAATTAAGAATAGTGTTTATAAACGCATATGACATACTGGTGAACTTACCAAAGAGCCAGGATTAGTTTCTGCTGTGAGTCAGATACACTCCACTGAAAAACTAGGTTACCTGCCATATAGTATTTGGAAAGTGTATTAATATATGAATTGCTGGGGAAGTGAATGCTATGTATGCTATTGCTGAGTTCAGCAAGGTGGGAGGATGAGTGATCTGGAAGAGGAGCAGAAACCCAAGATTTAAACAAAACAGGAAGAAACAGGAAATTAGGATGAGGATTCAGAGAGATCCATCGAATTGAGAAAGCGAGGGGGAGGAAAAAGCTGCTGACAGAGGGAGACGTATGGAACTCTGCATCTGGCAGTAAAGAGAGCAAGCTATGAGTTGCTGTAAGAGAGCAATTGCTTAAGGTAGGCAGTGAAAAAGAGGAAAGGTTAACAGTGTAGAGAGGCCCCAGAGTGACCCTGTTGTGCAGAGAGCGGGGTGTGTGTGTGTGTGTGTTAATGGAGAGTGGGTGACAGAGAGAAGAGTTGATTAAAATGCTTTTCCCTGGTTGTAACACAGCACTCTCGAATAAGGAAAAAAGTGAACATGGTTCTCGGAGTGATTTCAGTTGCTCAGCCCTGCATTAAAGAAACACTCAAATTTATAAAGAACACGCACATCTCCTCTTGATGAGCCTAATGCTAGCTTCAACATTCAGTAAGATCAAACAGTGCATATGGAGGGAAGGGGTCGTGTGTTTGATTGATTCTCTGTTTGTAAAAATCTTTGCATGGAAAAAAAAGAAATCTAGGGACAGACCAAAAATTAATTGTCTTCTTCTACCTGCTGATTTTCTATATGCAAGAGTCTTCTCCTGGGGTGGGGGAGGGGCATTCAGGAATGGGGTCCTCCTCTACCAGCAACCTGAAGCGGCATCCCTGACCAAGTGGTATGTTTCTAAATATTCTCTAGGTGGAGCTGATTGTTGTAATGATTTTAAGCATATCAAAAGTAAATGTGGGAATCGTCTCTCATATTACGATTCAGCTTAAAATAGTGCACTCGGAGAACCTTTATCAGGGTTATACAGAGAACCCCTGAATATATCTCTGGATATAAATTCAATAGACAAGACAGGGAGGGACAAGTTGGGGGTGGTGTTGGTCTGTATATCAAAGAGCACAGAGTGAAGCTAGAAAGCATTAGGGGAAGAAACTCCCCCACAGAATATCAGAGGAGATAGTAAAGGTAAAGGTTTCCCTTGCTTGAAAGGCAGTCGAATCCGATTCTGGGGGGCCAGTGCTTATCTCTGTTTCCAAGCTGAAGAGCCAGCGCTGTCCAAAGACTTTTTCCATGGTCATGTGGCCGGCATGACTAGATGCTGAGGTGCACGGAACACTGTTACCTTCCCACCAAAGCGGTACCTATTTGTCTACTTGCAGTTTCTTGCTTTCAGACTGCTAGGTTGGCAGGAGCTGGGGCCGGAGAAAGGAGCTCACTCTGTCATGCAGCACTCGAGTCTAACCTCTGAGCCATTGCAGCCCCACATCAGGGGAGATACCAAGCCCTAATGGTTACTTTATAGTGGGTGGTGTACCATCATCCCCCTGATCATGTGTATAAGGGCAATCCAGCAGAGTTCCTCACCAAAGACTCTTGGATAAGCTTAGCAGCCATGGGATAAGAGGTCATTAGATGGCAGGAAGCAGAGAGTAGGAATAAATGGAGAGTTCTTGCAATAAAGGAAAAAAAGCTGTGGGATTCCACAAGTATCATTATTGGGACTGGGTATCAGTGCTACTTACTTTGTGTGTAAATTATTTGAAATTGGTGGTCATGGGGAAGTTGTGTAGTAGCCAAGTTTGCAGATGATATCAAATTATTCAGGATGGAGATACCATGGCAGATAATGAAGAGCTCCAAGAGGATCTCTCTAAACTGGATGAGTGGACAACAACAACGCAAATGAAGTTCAACAGGGATGAGTGCAAGGTGATGGAACAAAACGTCTTTACTATAAATATATGCCAGACTCTCTGAACTATCTCTATATAATACGAACAATTTGAGATATGCAGATGACACCACATTATTGGTAAGAAATAGTGAAGTCCTGAAACTACTACTGGTGAAGTTTAAAGCAGAAAATGCCAAAGCAAGATTACCACTGACTATCAAGAAGACAGAAGTAATGACTATTGAAGAATTTCACAACTTTGCGGTTGATGATGAAGAAATCGAAATTGTTAAAGATTTCTGTTCCTGGCTCAATCATAAACCAGAAGGGAGACTGCAACCAAGAGGGCAGCCATGAAGGAGCTAGAAGAGATCCTTAATAGTAACGATATGTTGCTGGCAACCAGGATCAAGATAGTAATTCCCATTACTATGTATAGTTGCAGAAGTTGGATGGTGAAGAAACCTGACAGGAAGAAAGCGGATTCATTTGTATGAGGAGGGTCTTGCGTCTGCCTGGTTGGCCTGCCCTCTGCTGTGATTTCAGCTCCACCCAGGGAAGCTTCTCCAGCCCCAGAATGGGCTCCAGAGGGGATGTAACATCTCCTTGAAAGTTCCATTGCCCTAGCTAGCCAGTTCCCACACTTAGGGCCTAGGGTTGCCGGCCTCCAGGTGGGGCCTGGAGATCTCCCGCTTTTACAACTGATCCCCAGCTGACAGAGATCAGCTCCCCTGGAGAAAATGGCCGCTTTGAAGAGTGGACTCTATGGCATTGTACCATGCTGAGGCCCCTCCCTTTTCCTCCCCAAGCCCCACCCTCTCCTGCCTACACCCCCAAAGTCTCCAGGTATTTTCCAAACCAGACCTGGCAACCCTATTAGGGACCCTTCAGTATTCTTCCTCCCTGCCCATCTGGGAAGCACCTTTACTTAAAGAGAGGTTGCTTCACCCCTTTTCTCTGTGCCCCAACAGGAACCCTACTTCCTCAGCCTGTTCCTCCCCTCCCCTCGCCCACACTGCTGTCTCCATCCTTCCCATTGGAAAACCTGCTGATTGGGATGGGATCCCCGACCCTTCTCCCTTGCCTCTGCTCCAGCCATGCCTGCCCAGCCATGCCTCCCCTCCCATGGGGATGCTCTCACCATCTTTGCTCAGGTGGGCAGTGTGCCTGTCACCAGCCCACTCCCCCTCAGTGGCCCTGCTCTCCTCCGGCTCACTGAGCTTCGCCTCCATGTGGGTGGCTGGGATGGCTGGGGTCAGGATTTTGCCAGAGTCCTGCAGTCATCCTGCCACCCAGGCATCCTGCAGCTTGCCTCTGCTGAGTGTCGGGGGCTCCCCCAGCCCGGCTCACTCTCCATTGCTGGGAAATGCCTTCCTCACACCCCCAGGTAAGGAGGGAGTTGAGAGCCACCCTCAAAGGTCTGGGGAGCTGAGCAACCCCAGACAATTTGAACTGTGGTATTGCACAAGAGTTTTATGGATACTGACCAGCCACCAAAAGACGAATGAGTAGACTCTAGATCAAATCAAGCCTGAACCCCTCCTAGAAGCTAAAATGATCAAACTAAGGCTATCATACTTTGGACACATTATGAGAAAACAGGACTCACTGGAAAAAAATCTAGGAAGAAGGCAGAAAAAGAAGAAGACCCAATATGAGATGGATTGACTCCAAAAAGGAAGCCACAGCCCTCAGTTTGCCAGACCTGAGCAAGGCTGTTAACAATAGGGCATTCTGGTGGTCATTAATGTATAGGGTCATCATAAGCTGGAAGCAACTTGACAGCACTTCACACACACACACACACACACATACACACACCAGAATATGTCTGAACTGGCTGAAACTGACATTGAAAGAGATCTTGGGGTTGCAGTAGAAAGCTCAATGGAAATGTCAATCAAGTGTGCAGCAGTGGTGAAAAAGTTAATATTTCCATGCTAGGAATTATTAGAAAAGGGGTTGAAAATAAAACAGCCAATATTGTAATGCCCTTGCATAAAGCTATAGTGTGGCCTCATTTGGAATATTGTATGCAGTTCTGGTTGACATATCTCAAAAAGGATACATTGCAAAACTGGGAAAATTACAAAGGAGGACAGCCAAAATGGAGGTCGGAGCACCTTTCCTATGAGGAAAGGCTGGAGAGTCTGGAACTTTTCATTCTAGGAAAAAGTTGGATAAGGGGAGACATGATGAGGTTTATTAAATTATGCATGGGTTGCTGTGTCTGGCAACCAATGAGATGGCATGGGGGCAGGAAAATGTCAGGATGGTGTCACAAGCAGTGTTCCCTCTAAGCTGAGTTAGTGCTAGCTAGCTCACAGTTTGCTAGCCTCCAGCTCACACATTTTTGTCTCAGCTCAAGAAGAAGGGCTCCAGAGCAAACTAATTTATGCAGTAGCCAAATTGCTTGCTCACAACTTTAATGCCAGTAGCTCACAAAGTAGAATTTTTGCTCACAAGACTCCACAGCTTAGAGGGAGCATTGGTCACAAGTGTGATGACATCACTTCTGGTTACAACCCAGAAGTAGCAACGGTTAGCTCTAGCAATTGCTGGAAACTCTGGTTTTATCATACTATTTCTGGTGATTCCTAGAGCCATTACTCTCCAGTACAACCCAGAAGTGATGTCATTGCACTTGCAATGCCAGTGAGGTTTTTTTCTAAAATTCATTTATCCCCCACCACCTCTCCAAGTGGCAGCAAGCAACAGGGACTTGGGGTGTGGGATCCCCCGCCCAAACTAGGGGCTTGGCAGTCCTAATAGTGTACAAAAAGTGGGTAGAGGACACTTTTTCTCCCTTTCCTGGAATATTAGAACTCAGGGGGCACCAATTACATTGCTGGGAACTAGCATAACTCGCTGCCACTGGAGGTATTGATGGCCGCAAGCAAAGATGACTTTCAGGGGGATTAGACAAATTCACAGAGGAGAGGTCTATCAGTGGTTACAAGTCATGGTGACTGAAGGCAGCCTCCATCTGCAGAGGCAACAGACCTTTGCATATCAGTGCAGGAGGCAGCAGCAGAGAGCCCTGGCCTTTATGCCCTGTTCATTTGGCCCACCAGGATAACTGGTTGGCCGCTGTGTTAAATAGTATGCTGAATGAGAGTCTAGAGATTTTATCCAGCAGGCTCTTCTCATGTCCTTTTGTTCAGATGTACAGATGTTTCAGAATTAGGATCAAACTGTGCGTTGACAACAACAGATGACACATCTTCTCACTTGCACAGGCAGACCCTCAGAATACACCTTACCCTTTAATGAATGCCAGTAAAATGAGCAATTTATCCTCTCTGCTTCCTACAATTCTCTTCCATTTAACCTTACCTGGGTGGCATTTCATGCCAGTCTGTGCTTTCAAAGCATGGTTTCAGTATTGCTGTTAATTTGCTGTCTGTGTTTGTTTGTGTTCGTTGTTTTCAACGAAAATTATAGTGAAGGAGGGCAGGGGAGAGAAACAAAGAAGACAATGAAAATGGGTGGCCTTGGCTGAGACCCTGGCTGTTCCAAAAGTAGGCCTCTGCTGCTCTCTTGTGGAAAGCAGAGAGCATTTCTTGTTGCTCATCATTTGTTGGGGCTTTAAACAGTGCACCAAACATAAAGAAGCATTGCTGCTTCCCTAGTCATGCCTTTGAAATATGCAACATGTTCAATTTTTTTTGCTCCTTGAAGTGAGTAAGGGGTACCTAGTGGTTCTACTGGGTCTGATCCAAGGCAGCCTAATTATTCTTGCCCCCTTTTCTTTGCTGTCGAGTCACAGCTGAGTTATGGCAACCCTGTGGGGCTTTCAAGGCAAGAGACGTTCAGAGGTGGTTTGTGGTTGCTTGCCTCTGTGTAGCACCTCTGACTTCTGAGAACTGACCAGACTGGGCTATCCATGTCAGGGCATTCTTGTCCCACACCAGTTGAACGTCGTTACTACTTGGCAAAAACAGGCACAAATGGACAAAGCTTCTCCCCTAAAGGAGGGAAAGCACTGCTTTCAAAGCAGCATGCTGTAGCCCAATCTTGTCAGGACTCAGAAGATAAGCTGTGTTAGTACTTGAAAGGATGAGATGCATATGTCTGGCATTTCCCTCCTCAGCCTCTGATCGGTTTAAAGCTTTACCTGGGAATACAGCTTCCAAGCAGTACTGTAATCTCCTGGGATAATTCTAGAGCTTTCTGCTCATCAACTGTGCGCCACCAAGAACACCACTATGAATTTAATTTTTGCACTGAAAATATACAGGGCTGGTTTGTGCCTTAAAAAAAAAACACCTCTAAGTACCAAATGTTTTGCATTCACAGGAGAATGTCTTCGCCTTCTTACCCTGAGTGGAGGGCTGCCAAGAGCCACCGTGGGACTCCAGACCACGCTTCTTGAGATGCCCTCCTACCTTTCATTTCAGACAGGCATGTGCAAGACGCTTGATGAGAAGAGATGTTCTTCGTATCCATGAGCAGCACCTTGCCAGGCTCCTAAGCATCTCAAGGGTGACCCGGCTCCCTCTTCTGGAGCGTTGTATCCCTGACCTCACCCTGGTAGTGCAGCCTCCCCTGAGGTTTTGGGAGACCCCTAGTGGAAAGAAGAAGAGATTGGATTTATATCCCACCCTTTACTACTGGAAGGAGTCTCAGAGTAGCTTACAGTCTCCTTCTTTTCCTCTTTCTAGGTGGGGCTGAGAGAGCTCTCCCAAGAACTGTCCTTGAGAGAACAGCTCTGAAAGAATTTATGACTGAACCAAGGTCACACCATCAGTTGCATGTGGAGGAGTGGGGAATCAAACCTGATTCTCTCAGATTAGAGTCTGCGCTCTTAACCACTACACCAAACTGGCGATTGCCCCAATGTCATAAGCTTCACATAAAGCAGACTTAGGATCCAAGTCCAAAATGTCAAACTAGTCATTTGGCTGCTTATTTGCTGTTGTAATATACATTTTTACAGAGGACCAAACTAGTAGATCAGAGAAAAAAGAGATTGCCTTTGACTGCAAGGCATGGGGGAGCCCCAAATACCAAAGCCCCAAATAAATTTCTCTTCAGTTAAGTGACCTCTCCCCTCAAAACTAATTTTCCTTCTGTTCCCATGGAATCCAATGTGTCAGAATATTTCCCCAGCATTGAAACTGCATTGAGGTTGTATTGGTCACAAACTGCTGCAGCGAACATTCTTCCTTTCTTGCAAAATTGATCAAAAATGTCCTCTAAAACACAATGACTCAAAATTTTCTAGCTATGGTTCCTATGGAGCAGCAAGAATTAATTTGTCTTGTGATATCATTCATGACTTGACCGCAGTGCAAACGAGGAAAATAAACGAGTGTCGTGAATAGGGTTGCCATCATCCAATGATCTTCATACTGCAGAGGTCAGTTCCCCTGGAGAAAAAGGCTCCTTTGGAGGGTGGGATCTATGGCATTACACCCCACGGAGATCTTGCTCCTCTCCAAACCTCACCCTCCCTGGGTTGCAACTCCCAAATCTCCAGGAATTTCCCAGCCTGGAGTTGACAACCCAAGAGATGAAAGATCTACATCTGAAGATTCTTCTGTCTGATTTGAATACATTTATTAATTCTAGATTAATTTCTGTGGTACATGTTTTTGTTTTTGCCATAGGCAGTGCGAACATAGGCCCTTCTCTCCCACTGGCCTGAGGCCCCCTCCTGCTCTTAATTGAGCTTTGCCCTTCCCTTCGCAAGAAATAAATTAAAAAATAAAAAATAAGGTGTGATGAGCCTGGGGGCAGGGAGAAGACTAACAGTGCCACCCTCAACAGAGCTGCACCATTCTAAGCACATTGGTTTCCATGGTCTTAGGAGGCTATAACTCTCCTTAGGATGGCCCTGTAAGTCTAGGCTGGAGTCTCTGTGTGAGTCAGGTATCACTGTGAATGCATATCTTTTTCGTTTTCTCTTTTGCCTGCAAGGGAGCTACAATGCCTCGTTGATGACTGCAGGCAAATGGTTATTACATTTTATACCTTTGTTGTGGCAGAAGTAGATGGCATCTCTTTCTGGCATTTTTGACTGTTTCTATACTGATTAGAATTCAAAGCTTCTTGTGACAACTGGCAGGGCTCCTTTCGTAGCAGGACCTCCTCTGCATATTAGGCCACACACCCCTGATGTGGCCAATCCTCCAAGAGCTTACAGGAGCCCCTGTAAGAAGAGCTCTGTAAGCTCTTGGAGGATTGGCTACATTAGGGGTGTGTGGCTTAATATGCAAAGGAGCTCCTGCTACGAAATGAGCCCTGACTGGACTCTGTTAAGGGATGTACTTCGGAAGGGGTATTCTCTGTATGTTGGGTGTTGCTTTAATCTCTACTTTTGCCTTTGTAAGATTTGATGTGGACAGGGGGTTCTTCAGTTAGCAACCTGCTCAGTCAGTTTCCTTTACCTGTGCAGGCCCCCTGTGTACGTCTCCAATATCGATCACAGGGGTGGGCAGGGAGAGAAGCCTGCAACCCCGTTTGTTGTTTCTGTACAATAGCACTAGTACTTACAAAGCAACAATAACCCTGAACTGGTGTCTTAAGAGTGAGCTGATTTGTACTGGTTCAAAATGTTCTGTGCCACAGATACCTTTGCACCTAATATTGACATCACCCCCCCCCCCCAGCTGTAGTTGTTTGGCTGGCACAGCAGTGTATTTATGCATCTGTTTGTTGTATTTACAACCCAGTCTGTCTTCAAGAGGGCAGTTTTAACCTCACAACAACCCTACATGGTAGGTCAGGCTGAGATACAGTGGCTTTTGTAAGCCTCTTCCCATGGCTGAGAGCAGCAATTTGAACCTACATTTGAGAGCGTTGCTTCACCCCCCTCTGTACTGAACATTTTAAACCGTTACTGGAGAGGGGCTTGCTGCTGAGGGGCAACAGACCCTTGAATCCCAGCATTCATGGATTTTGCCATTCTTGGTGATCCTGATAACAGGTCCTCCCACAGTGGTGAGGGCCTTCCGCATAGGTATGGGAAAGCCATGCAGGCACAATTTCCTGGTGGATATAAAAGGTGACTGTGAGGGCCAAACTACACAGGGTTACAGATGTTATCAGGGAACTAACATTCCCAAGTGCTCCAGGACTCAATTCAGCTCAAGAACGCAGTGCAGGGGGAAGAAGATGTCCAATCCCTCCAGTGCAGGGGAGGAGGCCAAAGCTGTGGCATCCTCTAGGGTTGCCTTCTCGGGCAGGGTCTTAAGAGGGAGGGGGAATTGCTGCCACACAGTTCCCTCTCTTTCTGGCCTGCTCACATCCTCTCACTGCAGTTTAAGGAGTGGTCAAACCCTTCCTCCTTGGCTCCACCTTTTGAAGGGTTCCCTGGGGGAGGAATATCCCCAGCTTCTCCCTCCAGCCCAGTTCAGATTTGAGACTGGCAGGGGCTCATGGGGCTTCTCACCCTCCTCCATTCCCTTGGCCTTCTCTAAAGAAGCTTGCCTTCAGTCCAATTGGACTTGGTGAGGCTGGGATGTCCTCTCCCCTTTTCCACCCCATCAGGGGATTCCCCCTGTATCTGGCTGCCTTGTCTGGACTTGCCCTCTATTGGGCTGAGTCCCACCATGCCACCTCTGCTCTTGCCACGCTCCTGGCATCTGTTGGGCCTGGCTGGGAGCTCCTGCAGGGCCCTTCTTGCTGCCTGTGACTGAGTGGGTGAGTGCAGGGGTGCTGCCTCTAGACAGAAAGCCATGGAGCTCTCTATGTGAGTTGACTGCACCACAGGGAGCCCCACACTGGGCCCCTACTGCTGGAGAACAGTGTGTATAAAGGGCTGAAGCCCCTCCTCCCCTCTGCGTCGTGCTCCTGAGCCAATCAGGCCGGGGTGGCTGGGAACATTAATTCCCTGATGTAATGTCTGACTATAAGTGGGTAGGGGAATCCCACCCAATTTGTGGCAGAGGTCACCTCAAGTTTGGCCTGGAGAAGGCTTATTTGTGGACCCAGAGTGTAACACAGACTTTTTGTAAAATGTTGGGATGTATGATAAATAACAGGGGGTTTGGCATCAGATCTTTGGTGAGCTTCAAACATCCTATCAAAATAGTAGGGCAGTAGTATCTCTAGCAAATTTGACAAGTCTGCCACCTTGTGGAAAGAATATATCAAAATCTAATTATTCCACCACAAAATGCAAGCAGTATGCCTGAGGTGCTCAGCAGCTTGCTTGCTTTCAGTTCAGTAGTTACAGCCAATGCTCCCTCTAAGCTGTGGAGTCTTGTGAGCAAAAATTCTCCTTTGTGAGCTACTGGCATTAAAGTTGTGAGTGAGTGATTTGGCTACTGCATTAATTAGCTTGCTCTGGAGCCATCCTTCCTGAGCTAAGACAAAAATCTGTGAGCCGGAGGCTAAAAGACTGTGAAGTAGCTCACACCAGCTCAGCCTAGAGGGAACACTGATTACAGCCCTCTTTTTGGCATTGTGCTGTTTCACCACTAGAGCTAGTTCTGTTACTGGTAGTTTCCTGTTTCCAACATTTACAGGAAGTACCATGAACTATAGAAAACTGGAAAGGCAGCATAGATGATTCACTATTATAATTATGTACATCATTGTTTGGGGACCAGTTGAACACTGGAAGCTGTATAAGAAAGACACTGCATTGTTTTTGGACCTGGAGGTGAGAGTTATTCTAATCTTCTTTGCTTCCTACTAGTATTGCTGAATTCTGCAGAACCTTTCTGGTTGCTGCTAATCAGCATCAACCCCAGTGTTCAGGATATTCTACTGGAAACAGCACTCTGTGTGTGTGTGTGTGTGAGAGAGAGAGAGAGAGAGAGAGAGAGAGAGAGAATAGAGCTGCCTTATGCTGCCATGTCAGGCCATCTAGCTAAGAACCATTTGATCTCACTGGTAGCTGTTCTCCAGGATCTCAGGCACAGAAAGGTCCCTCTTTGTTTCTCTCCCCAGACATTAATGGATACGCCATGGCTGGAACCTGGAACTTTTTGTGCAGGCAAAATCTGAGCTCTACCACTGAGCTACAGCCCTTGGTGCCAGAAACTTGCTTTGTTTCTAGCTGTATATATTGCAGTCTTCACTTCTAAGGGAAGAGAGCTTTCCAAAGTCTGTTTTGAACCAATTTTCTGTAACTTTTGATGGAGGCAAGAAACACTTCTGTTATCTGGCAGCTCCTCTGCTGTCGGTCAGATAGACAGCAGTAATTTAACTGTGCTGTTCCCACCAGAGTTGGTCTCCTGTAATAGTCCTATAAAGAGCAAATGGGGTCTGAGGCAGGGAATTGGAAGAGAATTCCCGTGAGCCTGACACAGTTTGATGGTTCCACTTGCAATTCTTTTGCAGGAGAATGGCTGCCTATCCTTTTGCAGAGCAGGGGCTTATAGTTTTCCAGGATTATTCCCAAAGGCATGTGTCTTCTTCAGGTTTTTACCTCCTGCCAAACATAATTAGTATGATAGCAGCCATGATAGGCCTCCACAGTGTAATGTTTAATACTTACAGCCCTAGGAGAACACAGTCAGATCCAGCCCATTATTTATAGATGATGTAATCCCTAGGGGAATGGGGCATTTCATGCAAAAACCATGTTACAGGCACAGTTCAGACCCCTATTGGGCCAGTACACTATACCCACAGTCCCCAATTCAAATGCTTTGCATTTACATGGCACTTTCTGCATTCTCTTCCCCCTCCCTCCCCAACCTTACTACCTATATATCTCTAGCCAGTTTCTTCATACCCTCCATGCATGTGACGAAGAGAGCTGTGTTTCTCAAAAGCTTATGCTACAATAAAGTTTGTTAGTCTTAAAGGCACTACTGGGCTTTTTACAATTCAGATGTGTGCACATACCGTTATAGGCTAGATACACTGAATATTCTGGATCAGCTCTTTGCAATGGAAGGGAAGCAGGATTTAGTCCGCTCTGCTCCTTCTTCTCCCCCCCCCCCAACAGCTGATTGGTGCTGTCTGAAGTATCCATCTGAGGCTACATATGTTAGCCAGTATGGTTCATAAGGGAGTGCTGTGGTGGAGCATCTGCTTTGCATACAAAAGATCCCTGGGTCAGCGCCTGGCATCTCAATAAAAAGGGCCTGGAGTTCTGCTGCCAGTCAGCGTAGACAATACTGATCTTGATAAGCCAATGGTCTGATTCAGTATAGAGCAGCAAACATATGGTTTAGTGTACTAGGGCTGGAAAATTCCTTCTCTACCACGAGGTTCATTGGGTGACCTTGGTTAAGCCACACACTCTACCTGCTAGGGTTGTTATAAGAAGGGGAGAACCTGTTATGTCACCCTGTCCCTGAGGTTTACTGGAGGAAAGAAGGGATTTTAAAAAACAACAACAACCCTATGGTAAGTAGGTAGGCAGGCAGACTGATTCATGAGGACTGGTTTGAGTTCAGTAGGAACACTTATGCATTCTTTCTTTTCCTTTACAGCCTCCTTTCCCTTCCCAGCAGCCTTTGGAAATGCCAGCAGTATGAACAGAATTGCTTTGTGGCTGGGCTTCATTCACACGTGCACAACAAGAATGGGACCATACTTTACTCTGGTGCATTAGTGAATGTGCACAACAGTCTGTGCAACAACCACATACGACCCAGTTATAAAAACCCAAATAATTAGACATGGATAAATGACGACAGAGGAAGTAAGACTGTTGACTGTAAATACGCTACCTTTACTGATCAAAAGCACCACTGAAGCTCGTAAGGGTGGGATGATGGGTGAAATGCATAACCTTGTAGCAAAAAGAACAATTCACCTGTCTTTTTTTAAAAAAAAACAACAACTCGTGGAGGTATGAAGAGAGAAAGGGTTATAACAGCAGACACCTGGAAACATAAGTGTTTCGTGCTTCAATACTACCATCCTGATTTGGAAATAAACCCCAACCTGCACTCTTTAAGCTAAATATAGCAGCAGCACCAGTAACAAAAGCTTCAGGTTCAATCTCTAGCATCTCCAGTTAACTGAACTCGGGCAGCGTGTCTTGGGAAGAACATTACTGTGCTTGGAATCCAGAGGCCTTCTGACAGTCAGCCTAGGCAGTATTGAGCTAAGATGGATCAATGGCTTGACTTGGTATACAGCAACTTTATATATTCATGTGAGCTGACTGGGGAGGAAAAGACATCTTTAGTTGATGGTTTTGTTTCTGTTACTTCAGATTTCAGAACTGTGTTTCAAAAAGGTGCTTTTGGACAACATTGTTCTTTAGTTATTCAATCTGTATTTAAATTATCTGAAGAATCATCTCTTGGATCCAAGTTTTCATTCCCCATCACTGAACAATCAACGTATACCAGTTCTGTTGTATGAGGATGATACAGTTCTCCTATCAAGATCAATTATTAGCTTCAGAAAAATGCTGAAGGTTTTCCCCCAACTACTGCCGGGAGGATAAACTTTCTATAAACTATAATAAAACTAAAGTTTTGATATTTCAACCTGTCCAGTGCTTATATAACTAAAAAATAGATGGAAGACCAATCGAACAGGTCTCCCAATATCATTATCTGGGGACCCTGTTTCATGGCAGCCCCTACATCTCACATTCCACCAAACTGGCAATTCAATCAGCTGATCACATTTCTTTTTTACAGGTGGAATACAGTATATTCTGGCAGCCATTGCGGCCTCTGTGGCAAAGATTGAAGCACAGTTGCTATATGATGTGCCCATTGGGATTGAAGGGATTGAGGCTATATCTGCTAAATCTGATAAACTGCTATTACGCTTCTTGTGTATGATTTTAGGGGCTCCTAAATGTGTCTCTGGAGGTAGGTCAAATTTCTTTGGAGGCAATGGCATGGGTATCACATGGCCTTAAAATATCACATTAAGATTATCACAAAATGGATGGCCTTAAAATATCACATTAAGATTCTCAAATCTGAATTGGGATGCAGTCTCTTATTAATAATGACTCATTTTATCATCATGGGATAAATTAATGGACAAAGTTGCCAACTTTAAACTTGCCAAAAAAACACAATGATGAGTCTACATAGAAATGAGGTGTATAAATTAATGAAGGACCATATTACAGAACTGGATTGCAGTAAAATATATTTACATGCCCGACAAGTCTGTTCTCCCATTGCACTTGGACTGTCCTTCCACTGGAAAATACCACCATATTTTTATAAGCTGAAGGTTCCAAAGCTGTGGTGAGCCTTTATGCTGACACGCATGGACTCCTTACCTTCTGCAGTGTTAAATGGGAGATATTCACAGACACCTTATTCAGACAGAATCTGCCAGTGTTCCACAAATAGGATCAAGACTCTAGCTCACATTGTATTTGATTGTCCTCTGAGAGCAGAAGCTAGGAATAAATTACTCTTGCCCCTTTCCCCATCAATTTCTGATGCTTGTGTGACTGTTGAATCTAAGATTATCTGGCTTCTTTCAGATTTTGTTTAGTTTTTGAGTGGCAAGGTTTTTTGCAACTTTGTTCAGATAAAATAAGTTTGTTTGATCTGTTTCAGCCCACATGGATTTTTGGCAGAAGGAAGGAAAGGACAACATTTGTCTATCAGTTGGGGTCCTCTGCCAAAGCTGGCCCAGACTTGGAGGGCTGACATCTAGTCTTAGTGATAGGGGGCAGGTGTCAATGCACCCCAGGAGGGCCAGCTTCAGACTCCTGATCTGCTGGTGCACAGCAGAGAGTCATCAGTAAGGATCTGCATTCGTCACCAAATAGATGAAGAAATGTACTCCAAAACCCTATTGATTCAATTTGTTATGGTTATAAAATGAGGGGTGGGGATTATGACTAGGGAATCAATGCCACTTGTTTATTTGTTCTCCCTTCCTTCTACTCTACTGTGCTGGCAGTAGTCGCTACTGCTTGCTGCTAGTCTTTCAGTAATGGTGGTACTAACACTAGGCCAGCATGCAGCTAGTTGGTTGGCCAACCGGTGGGTGGGGAAGGGGAACCATAACTCTTGCTGGGGCCCCACTGCAGTTTCTGATGCATACAAGGTGGTGTAACCATAAAGGTCCTCTTGGGAAATGTCTGGCATCATGAAGACTATGCACCTTGAAGTGCACTGAAGAGTTGGGGAAGGTGGTGGTGAGAATTATCTTTCCTTTAGTTGGTTTTCTGGCTGCTTGTCTGAATGACACTGGAGGAAAAGAAGTAGTTATGAGAGAGGAAAGGAAATGAAGGGAGTGGTGATGGGCATGGACTGGCTCACAAACTAAAGTTCAATACAAATTTTAGGCAGTTCGTGGTTCATAAAGTGAAGATCATGGCAGGTCAACCAGCACGAACTTTCCACAAACTTCGATGCTGTTTGTGGAGGTTCGTGTGGGTCATGAGTTGATACATTTCCAGACAGACTGTCTCTGCTCAATCTTAATGTTTACAGAACTTCAAAGCATTTTGGAGGGCATGTAGAACAGCATCCAGGGGAGGTCCCCTGCAGCTTTTTTTTTTTAAGTGTTTATTTGTAGTTTCTAAATAATACAAATGTTGTTTTAGATAACATCCTTGGTTCTATTCAAGCAGAGAAGATCAATATGACATAGTTTTCCATATTTAATAATGAATTAGTTCAATTTCATATCAAGAACCTAATCACAGGATGTAAGCCTCCTAGGTGGGGCCCACAAAGACCTCCACCACATTGGCTATCTCCATTTAGGTCTTGAACTGCCCTAAGGTAAGTATTTTCTCTCTTTTACTAACTCTTTCTTGATCTTTTTTTAAAAAAATAATATCTCTTTCTTATTTACTAGATGCATCTTTTTCTACTATTATTTCTAAACAATTCTTATAAAATTACCCTTTTATGTACCTAATTTTGAGTCTATACAAAGTTAGCATCTAAACACTTATACACCATATGTTCGTCAAACAGAGCCATCTCTTGACCACTTAGTATCATGTTGAGTCTATCCCTTTCAGCCAGGTCTAAAAATCTGTGAATTACTTCCCTTTTTGAGGGGACTTTATCCAGTTTCCAAACTTTAGCGAGCAAAATTCTTGCAACTGTCATTATGTAAACCAACAATCTAACTTCATTTCTTGTAAATCCATCTGGAATTCTGTTTAAGAGATAACCTCTGGATTTAGGTTAAGATTTATATTTAGCATTTCTTGCAGCTTTGATGTATAACTTGCACAGGATCCATTCTATACAGGATCCTTGTGAATCTGTGCCTGTCAAAATGATCACCTGGGTCATTTCCCCAGAAAGTACTTTCCTGGGGGCACCTTCTTTGGGGGGCTCTAACTCAGATCCCATAAATCCAATGCTCACCAAACTTGGAAGACAGGTTGAGGAGAGTCTAACAGATGGCAGGAGGCAGCTATTTAGAGTCATCCATGTTCATGCCTACCTGCACAGAGCCTTCCCCTTCTGGATGGCATGCCTTGCCACTATCACTGGGCCTTCACTCACCTGCCCTCTCTTTCTTTCAGATGGAAATGGTTGCAGGATTGGCCTTTTGTGTAGTTGCCTTTGGCAGACAGCAGAGAACAGGCACAGTGGCTGCTGCTTGTTGCCATTGGCACCCTTATTCAATTACCATGCCAGCAGCAGGGACAGCAAGGAACAGCCAGGATGGGGTTGAAAGCAGGAAGCAGTAATCCAGGGAACAGGCATGCTCCTAGAAGCAACCATGGATCATTGTGCACTGGAAGAATTACAGACCCCAAGCACCCTCTGTCTGGAGGGGATAGGGTTGCCAGCCTCCAGGTGGGGCCTGGAGATCTCTCGCTTTTTCAACTGATCTCCAGCTCACGGAGATCAGCTTCCCTAGAGAAAATGGCTGCTTTGAAGGGTGGCCTCTATAGCATTGTACCGTGCTGAGGCCTCTCCCCTCCCCAAACTCCATTCTTTTCTGGATCCACCTCCAAAGTCTCCAGGTATTTTCCAACCCAGACCTGGCAACCCTAGGAGGGGAGGAGGAACTATCCACTAGGGCATCCACTGGATAGCCCCTCCCCACAAAAACCTTTTGGCCTGACAGATTTCATTTCAATAAAGATTGAAAGATCACACTGGAAAAGCTGGTCAGATCTTTGCCTCTCCTTGGCACTTCCGAAATGATTCCTAGTTCCATTTGCTAGTTGGTTTTAATATAGTTCTCTGACTAAAACTACTTCAATCCTCTGGACTACATACACTTCATTAAAGTTTGCCAGAGCTCCATTTCTCATTTACACCTCAGCCTCATTTTCCTGTTGTTCTGCTCACTTTGTAGCTCTCAAATTGTTTTATTGATTTATTTACTTATCCCAAATCAAGCTTTTGATTCACATAATCCTAGGTGTGTCTGCTTGAGTGTTCCTCCCCCCCCCCTAAATTTTAGAAGAGATTTGAGTTTCACTTTGTTCCACAGCCGGTCTTTGGATAACTAATTGGTGGCCACAGTGACAAATTTTCACAGCTCTCTCTGGAGTTGCATAGATTGTGCCTCAGATTTTTGTTTAAATGTCAGCTTTATTCTCTAGCCTCTGTTAGGAGATGCAGAAAAGAAATGAAAGAGAATAGTCCCCAACATGCACCAACATTAGTGATTATTTTAAAATCTGTGTGATGGCAGCATGATGTTCAGGATGAGAGAACAAGAAAGGAACAGTCCTTCTGAGATGGAAGAGCAGCACTTTGGGAGGAATCCTTAGAACTGTCCTCTGGCTGGGAGAGGAAATCTTATTAATTTGGTATCAAATGGTGTTACAAAATATGCCATCCTTATAGAAGCCACAAGTCTGGCTCACTTCTGATTCATGTTTTGATCCACATTAGACCATGACACGATTCCTGTTGCTAGAAAGTGCATACTTTTCAAATACTGGGAGCTTGGTGCTCAAAATACTTGTGCTACTGGTAATCCAATTCAGCCAGTTTAATTTGGGAATGTTGCTGCATGACTAGGTCACTTCATAATTGAAGCCAAAGGATATTTTCATAGCCCTCACAATCAGCATTTGTTTAGCCTCAGATACAACAACTGGTAAATGTACAAAGCAGCAAGCGGATGGTTCTGTTTCTGGATAAAATCTTGCAGGTTGGATGCTGTATTATGATACAAGAGTTCACACCACGCTTGACCCTTTGCAGAAATCCCACCGCATATTTGTTAGAAACATCTAATTGTAACTAGGAAAAAAGCTGATAACTTGAATTGGCTGAAGCCATAGATTTCAAGGGGATTTGTGTGCTTGATGACCTTTCAGCTTGACAC
This sequence comes from Lepidodactylus listeri, assembly GCA_029233225.1. Classification (NCBI taxonomy): domain Eukaryota; kingdom Metazoa; phylum Chordata; class Lepidosauria; order Squamata; family Gekkonidae; genus Lepidodactylus; species Lepidodactylus listeri. Next base: position 39,923,873 of record JARCFY010000012.1, read on the forward strand.
TTTTTTAAAAAGCTGTCATGTGAACACTACTCTGATAACATTAATGCCAATTAAAGCTGAGTTCCCACCTCTGAAGAGAATTAGGGCTGTCGGCACAATCAATAAATGTGCAGCAAATATCCGGTTCAGAGAAAAGAGCCATCTGTTCTTATCACTCCAGCTCAATGGGAGCATTTGAAAGCAAGTGTTGGGGGGTGGGGGGTGAGGATAACGTAGAGGGGAAGCTGCATCCAATATGGCATGTGTCACCCTTGCTTTTCTTTTCTTTCATCACCTTAACGTCCTCTCCAGAAATGTAAGCCAAATATGTATATTGCATAGCACACAGAAATTTATAGAGGCAGTTCGGACCTAAACGTTTTAAGGTTATCTGCATGCAGTGAAAACTGGGCATGGTAAAATGAACATGCTGGTTATGCACTTAAGAGCTAAATAACCATCCTTTCATTAAAGAGCAAGGCTTCTCTTTCTAAGATTAAGGAGGCTTTCTTCTCTGCTTAACCTCAGAAAAAAGTTGTTGGGATTTTCAGTAAGCACTTGTGCATAGAAACAGGATTCTATGCACACAGCTCTGCATGTGTAATGAGAGAAGGGATGGAAGTCCCCTTAGGAGTTAGAGTAGAAGGGCTTAAGCTTGCACTGGGGGAGTGACTCTGCTAGGCTTTCAGCTATGTAGACGGGGAGTGTTTGTGCTTGAATAACTTACCCAGGATTTCAGCATTTAAAAAAAAAAACATTGTTTCAGCTATCAGCCAGCTGTAAATCTTCCCATCTAGGTCAAGGTATTGAAGTGAGTAGTGGCAGTAAAATTCCAAACACTCTGGGATACAACTGAATATCTGCTCCCAATTTCTAGGCTTTGTGTTTAAATCTGGCTCAGAAACCACCTTGGCTGCTATGACGATTTTGCCCTCCCTCACAGGGTTTTCCTTTATCTTGTTCTTCACTGAGCAGCCCCTTTTTCTCTGGCTGTCACAACCAGTCATTTGACTGTACATTGTTATATACTGACCCATCCTAAGGAACAGAGGGGGGGAGACTAAAATCCTTCTTTTTGCCCTGGTTTGATTATGGCGCATAAGATGCTGATGGTGAATAAAAATAAACTGTTTTATTTCAGGTAGGAATCAGGTTTAGGACTTATGAGGTGAAAAGGGAACAGGAATGAAGTAACTTTGTATCAAAATAAACACCAGATAATTTGTCAAAAACAAATAACTGTTTCTGTTATTCAGACAGGTCTTTAAATTGAGGAAAGAGATTTCTTGGCAGTTTTTCTTACATAAACTAGCATAAGCTTCTTGGTCCAAACAGACAAGAAAGTTGGTGATGGTAGAAACATTCAAACAAGTTCCAGCTTCCTTCCTTATGCCTGGCTAGGGATCACCTCTGTCTTCTAAGAGCTATTTCCCTCAGACTTGTTAGACAATAGCTAAGCTTCCCACTTCCCTAACTCAGGATCCTTCTTTATCCTCTCCCAGTCTGTTTCACTCTCTCTGTTAACATTTTTTTTTAGTTTTTAAATTTTATTTCACTGTTTACTCACTGTTAACTATCAACCCTAAATTTCCACTCTTGACTCTCTCAACTGAAGAATTCCATTTAAATCCCTTCTCACTCAAGGTTTTCAGACCACGTTAAAGCCTTAACCATTTTCTGTCCATCACAGCCATTTTAAGTGATTGCCTGTATCAGCAGATTTTCAAGGGGAGTGCTATTCTATTTATTTTTCTGGGTCTTTCAGGAGTGTTCAGTTCCACCAACTAAGGTATTCTTCTGGATTGCTGAGTAGGTTTGAGTATTGGGGCCACTGTTTCCATGGTCCCACTCCTATCTGAAGTGGAACATCCCAAAGAGACACATGACTATTCTTTCATCCTTTTTAACATCTATGTGAAACTGGTGGCTGTGGTCACCCAGGTGGGTGGAATGAGGGTTCATCAGAATGTTAATGATGCCTAATTTTACTTTTTCTTTTAGATGAAGTGAGCTGGAGGGAGGTTTTAATGACCTGAAGTTCAAGTTAGGCAAATCAGAGATGTCAATTTGTAGTTTACTTTTAAGGACAAATGATGTCGTATATTCTTTGTGGACCATAACACATCCAGTGGGATGCACAATATTCTGTTATTATGTGAGCTTCAGTCCTGAAGGCGGGAAGCTCATCATTGTTCCATGACAGGATAATACATTAGTTATAAAATAAACTCATACACCCTTTTTGTGTTAATATTTATTGTCCGCATTACCTCAGGATGTACAAATACCCCTTGTGAAAATGTACGAATGGTTATGTTTTCACATGGGATCTGTATAAACTGAATAAAGCTCAGTGACAATATACACATATTTGCAGTAGTTGTACGTAAACATTTTGTGCATTAAAAAAGAAATATACATAATTTAAAAAATAAAAATGCATTACACAATTTACAAATTAACAGAAAGGTTAACATTCCCCAGAGAACCACCTCCATGTTCTACCCCAAAAAATTCAAGTAAATTAAGTTAGGCAAAATGAATGTTTAACTTTTGGTAAGCACAATTTACAAAAGGTAAAACCTTTCCAGGGATTTCCCCCCCACAATGATCTTTACTATCATCATATATATTAATCACTTTGTAGTGCTGGATTTCAAAGAGACAGTTCAAATTTCTGTAGGGGGGACTTTAGGAGCCAGCAAATGTAACAAATATAATTGGGCTTGTGCAGAACCAGCAAACGTTGATGAGCAATGATCCCAGGACTCAAAGCAGACATAGTAATCTTTAAAAACCCACCATTTTAGAAATTACAAACTGGTACAATAAGAAGGAAATGTCTCATCAGCTATGTTCCGAATGGACTAGAAATAGTTGATCACTGAAAACATTATGTTCACAAACTAACCATCTACAGTAGTGGCTGCTTTAGGCACTGGATTTGTAGAAACACTAACAGTTTTAAAGCATCTTTTTACACAGATACTTTTAAAATCACTGCTTCAATACTACCTTTCTGATTTCTAGCTTTAACATAATCCAGACTGCAATTGCAGCCTTCCTCCTATCCCAATAATCTTTTACAGTTAATTCTCCTTCTTTACAATGAAAGAAAATCCTTCAAGCTTAAAACTTCTGTGCATCTAATTTCTTACACCCTGTAATGTAAATCTGAGATGCATGTGGTGAAGTTCCACCAACAATTCTATCAGCCACTCAGTTTTCACTGCTTAACATGAGTAAATTGGCTGCATTTTATATTTATTTACTTTAAAAATCTTATTAACTGTTATTCCAAAGACCCTTTGCTCAAGGCTGCTTAGAATAATCCCCCTTTCCCTGTCATAACTGGACTTCTAATTGTAGATAGGACTTACAGGTGATGGGGAAAATCCTTACTTTTAACAAAAGCAGCATGATATTGTACAATTCCTAAACTTGTGTGTATTAAGATAAGAGTCTATACACTGAAAAGAACTTGCAACACAGTAGTAAATATAAGCTGAACTACATAATCAAAGCATCTCTCTCCCCCCCCCTTTCTGACTTAGGCAACATTGGCCTGAAACAGTTGAAAAGCTCTGAATCAATGAATATATTCTATATTGCAACTTACTGGCCTGATTCAGAAGTTTACTAGATGGTGATAAGTTTCCTGGGGTGGGCAAGTGTTACAGGCCCCTTCTCCCCTCTCCCAAGCACTTAAAGCAGGGGTCCCCAACCTTCTTGAGCCTGTGGGCACATCTGGAATTCTGACACAGGGTGGTGGGTGCAATCACAGAATGGCTACTGCAGGAGGCAGAGCCAACCACAAAATGTCAGGAAGTGAGGTTATGCATAACTCTAATAGTAACTCTTCAGCATTTCAGACAGACGATCTGCTTAACAAGAGGCCATTTAAAATCAGCATATAGCTGAAAAATATTTCCTTGCATACACACAGCTGACCTTCAGTCACACACTGAAGATCACTGTGTGGTGGTGGCAGCTGCTGTCGAAAGCAATTAAAAAAAATCTGCACAGCCAAACAGATCTCCAATGGCCAATTAGGAGTCCTGCTGGACAAAAGCCCCTCTGGGCCCCACTCATTTCCTAAAAATACTTGGTGGACACCAGGAAAGTTGTCCATGGTGCCATGGAACCCATGGGCACTGCTTTGGGGATCCTTGACTTAAAATTTGAAATGGGCATCCATAAGGCATCTTATACATGTGTGCCTGCCCCATTGATGCAAACTTTACCCTTATCCACAGGAAGAGTAAAAAACCTCATGAATCAAGAGAGCTTCCACATGAAGTGCCTGCATCAAAAATTCTTTCAGCGGCACAGTGTATAGGGTCCCCAGGTGCCTAACTTTTGCTGGTGGGGGGGGGGATTTGGGGGTGTTCTGGGGTTGGGCAGGGATGTTGGTGATACACTTCTGGAAGTGACATCATCGCGTTGGTGCTGTCAGGGTGACACTCTATTTTTGGGGCAAAATTCTATGGTAAAAATGGCCACAAACCATAGTTTTGCCCCAAAAGCAGAGTGTTGCCCCTGTTGTCACCAATGTGATCATGTCACTTCCAGAAGTGACATCAGTGTGTTGCCAACATCATGCAGGGACATCTGTTTGGGGGCAGGATTTTCCCTGCCAGCCAGCGGACTGGCAGTGCACTGGAGCCCACAAAAATGGGGGATCCCCTGCCCCGACCAGGAACCTGGCAAGCCTAATGGTGTACAAGAACTCTTACACCATCCTGCCAACATGTCACTATCGAATCAACACTATAACTGGGTCAATGTCTTCATTGTTATTTTGCATTGAATACACTGCCTTTTTTTAAAAAAAGAAAGAAAAAAAAAGACTATTCTCACTGATAGAATTCTGAACTTGAATTTGCCCACCCTACCCTCCACACCTAGACTGGAATGTGTAAACAAGATTTGGTCATACTTGAAATGTCTCTACAATACTGAAGGCATTGCTTTTGCTATATCATTTCCTACCTCTGAAAATGTAGCATATAAATTAGACTAGCAGCATCTGCAAAGCATGACACTATGTCAAGAACATGAGCCTAAACTGAGTTTAATTAGATAAGCAACAAAATCTTTTCACTGAAATCAGCCTAACATGAACATCTGATGAAGTGGGCATGCACACAAAAACTTATACCCAAAATAAAAATTGTTGGTCTTAAAAGTGCACTGGACTCAAACTTTGATAAGCATTCTTGTTTTAGGAACATTTGTTCCTTAGTAGGTTTTAGCTTTCAGTGATTTTGCTTATCAGGATACTGTGCTTCAGGAATGAAAGCTGGTTTTAAAATAATATCCTGGCCTTGCACGGAATACAAACCAAAGTCTGTATTATGAAACTAGGATGATGTGTAAAGCAGAGTATTAATCTGTACTGTGATTGATTAGATGCATTTCAGTCTAGTTGTAAGCACTGTCTTGTGCTAACTCCCTTGCAGAACTGAGATCCTACACTTCTTGCCCATTTGTTCCACCTGTTTCTGGTTAATACTGCTATAGAAATACAACATTGTTCCTCTGTTTTCAGTATAGGATGTGCTGATAAGGATTCTTGCAGCCAGGAAGCATACTGTATTTCTGGAATCCAAGAGTGGGAATTGGGATGATTAGGCAATTTAACAAAGACCATTCGGGGTGCCCAATCATTGCTGTGGGAGTGGGGAACTCCCCTGAAAATCCAACATGACCAACATTTATAATCCACACTACCTCAAGCAATCACTTATTTCTATAGTAGTCAATAGCTTAGATCTAATTATTCTTTCCATTTTGTGAATAATCTTGTATTGGAGAAAGGAGTCCTTTCCTTATTTAATAGAAGGGACCCACTGGATCCCAATGTCATTGGTCTCACAACCCTGTCATTGTGTAGTTTGGGCTGTGTTAAAAATCTGCTTTCTAAATAAAGTTGTTTGGGTGAACTACAGATAGCTTAGCTTATTGACAGAGACATGAGAAACCAATACAGAAGCTTAAAAATTTGTTTTATAAAGAATTGTTGTATTGTTTATTCATCTGTGGTCAAGCAGCGCCTGTATCAGTCATGACTAAAGAAACTCTGAATCCTTTTGCATCATGCCCTGGAAACCTTGTTTTTGAAGTAATACAGAGAAAACCCACTGGGATAGGGATAAAAGAGGGTAATGCCTAAAAAATTCAGTGGCTATAAGTAGTTGTATTGCCAAAACTATTATAAAAACTTGCATACCATCACCCTAATCCAAAGATTTGTGTGCATTCAAGCTGTGTTTGGGGAGTTCACATTCAAAGAAATTCTAGGAATCAGCTTTGTGCATTGAAATGAATGGAGCGGACATTTCAAAATGGAAGGTTTACAAGAGCACTGGAGTCTTCATTTGTCAAGTCAGACTCCTGGGTAAGGATGTAAAAGAGGCATATGTATATATGTGTAGAAAAGGGCTATAAATTCTGCAGCAATTAAACACTTAACATTAGTGGGGAAAAATAAATGCCTATCTTGCATTCTTTCTGACGAACCCACTGGAATATTGTTTAAACAAGTATTTTTTCCCCATAATTAGAGGGTGACCACTTTTTTCTTTTTTTACAAAGTTATCAATATAAAAATCTAGTCATAAAGAACCTTCAAAGTAATTAGAAATCAACTTGAAAATCTATTTTCTGTATAAGTAGGACAGAATCAGAAACTAGACACTTACATTACTGCCATGGCATTGACTACAAAACAGTTGCTGTTACAAGAAATGGCATAAACAGTACTTGTATTAGCTGGTCTGATCCAGTCACAGTCCAGAAACTGAGCTCTACTCTCATCAGGACTTGAGAACGCATTGGTTAAGGTCTATTGGATGCTGTTTGCAAAAGACCCATCACCTACCCCCTCATCCTTTCTTGAAAAGAGGCAGTTTCTATGGCAATACTAGTTAATAAGTGCATATCATGCTGCACTAATATAGTGCAAAAAATTGCCTTACATGTAGCAAAAAAGTTGCAGGCAACAGTTGGAGAGTTAGAGAAAGTAAAAACTTATTACATGTGGATATTAATTCCCAGACCTCCTATAAAATATTGAACCTGAAAATGCTTCTTTCCATGATAATTGTGTATAGGAAGGCTTTTATACCTGGAACTGGTTACAGGACAGAGTCATGGAAGTCCCCACCCTTTGAAAAAACAGCTTAAGAAAAACTGTTTTGAATCTGCCAAGATGCCAAACTTGCTCAGTGGTTTGTCAATTCTCAGTTAAAAGTTAACAGGTTGCTATGCACTACGATGCTCTGTAGCCAATATATCACTTGACAGATTAATACATATGGTGGCAACTGAGTATACAAGTTGTATGTAAAGCATTTTAGACACCTTGGTATGATCTCTTCATGCTTACTGAGTACAATAGGTCAATGCAGCTGATAGTTTTGGCATCAGGACTCTCAGAGATGATGTCACTATTAAGTCATCTACCATAGGCTGGGGTCACAAGTGGTTACCCAGTTCATAAATCTCAAAGAAGGCCGCGTTAAAATTTCCAGCTGCAGAGCTTACAGTAGGAATTTTCCAACACAGTTTGCTGTATTGATTTGTCTAGAACAAATGTTTCTTGGAATAGCCATGGCCATTATGAAGTCATTATTTTTTGTCCTGCAATGTAACATCTGCTCCGTAATGTACACAATGTACATGCTGCCTTTAATACTACAGTTTCAAGAGACTGAGGATGATGGGAAGTCATAGTTTACATGTCTGCATCTCCATCATAAGCCAGTGTTAAAGGTTTCAGACGGTTGTTCTGTCTTCTCTGAGGCTTCTTTGGCTTTTTGCTGTAACAAACAGAAAGCAAAAATTCATAAATCTAAAAGGTTATTAAACAGATTAAATTTAATTTTAATTAGTAGTTAAGTGTAAGTATGGATTATTTAGCTGCTATATTTATATCTGATACCTCAACTTTTACCAGAAGTTTATTAAACATCCAAAATATTTTCAATTCACTCTTACCTCCAGAAATTACAGTAATTTTGAATGGGCTTTCCTTGTTTTCAGTAAAGATTTAAATGGACAAAAGCTGTCAGCCCTACCCATAGGGTTGCCAACCCCCAACTTCTGGGGGCTTCAGTCTGCCCCCGGCCAGATGGGTGGCAGGGGAAGCCCCACCCCCAAGTGCGGCCACTTGCCTGGCCACCCCTCTCCCTCCCCTCCTGCTCGATTTAAAGGGCTTCAGCTGATAGGCAGGGACCATGTGGCCCACCAACCAGCTGGAGGGCCCTTTAAATCTAACAGGAGGGAGAGGAGTGCTTGCAGGTGCATGCTTAGCTCACAAAATGTATTTTAAAGGGTCTTTTTGTGAGCAGGATGGGGGCCGCAGCATGTGATTTGAAAGATTTCCTACCATAGAAAACTAGGCACTGTCTATCAAAGTAAGCCCTATTGTTTCGATATATTTTCACACGTGGTTATGATTTCTTTAAGAAAATGACAAGGACTCCTTAGTCCTAGTACTCTAGTTCTTAGACTAATTTAGTTCCCAAGTATTTTTACACTTTATTCTGGCTACCATGTTACCATCACAGACAATGATGTCACTCTCCAGAGCCTTTCCATGGACTTGCCTATCAGTTTTGTGGGCATTTTGTCATGTGTTAAAAAGAAGCTGTTATGGTAAGTCACAAGTTGTTTCATTTACTGCTATGGTTATCAAAGTAAAGAGAAAATGCCCAGAAGAAGGTATAAAAAACCAGGTCCCTCCCAGTTCTGATTATGCAAGGTATAATTTAATACCATTTTTCTTTCTGTGGGATCTGCTGCTTAGAGAATATACAAACCAGGCATGCATGATACTGATTCATCTCTGCTTTGTCAGGGAATGGAGGTCAAAATGAAGGCTAATATCTAATGTAGCTGTCTCTCAGAGAGGTTTGAGAAAATTTTTCTCCACTGACTGTTTGAAAACTAGTTTCATAATACAGACTGAGTACATCAGTCCCTTAAAATGTGACAACAGATGCTGAATTCAAAGTTTTTAAAATGCTCCTACTATTTTATTCATTCATTCATTCATTCATTCATTCAATTTTTACCCTGCCCTCCCTGCAAAAGCTGGCTCAGGGTGGCTTACACAACATTTCATAAAATACAATTAAAACCTATATAAACAAATAACATAAATATAAAACACAATTAAAAAGCTGGAACATTATCAAATAAAACAAGAGCAAATTTATTTCTAATATGGCTTAGGTGATGGTATGATTCCCGTAACTTTCATATCAGCTCAGTTTGCTCACTTATTATGTGGCGGGCACAGGCTAGAGACAACAATGGTAAGGCCAGGGCACAGGCTGGAAGTAGAAGATGGTAGAGATGGTAAAGCCAGGGCACAGGGACACTCCTTGGTGTCTGATGCGGCTCACTAGTTGAATGCCTGGTGGAAGAGCTCCATTTTACAGGCTCCGAGGAACTGTAAAAGGTCCCGCAGCGCCCTGATCTCTTCCGGGAGCTCATTTCACCAGGATGGAGCCACCACTGAGAAGGCCCTGGCCCTGGTTATTGCCAGCCTGATATCTTTAGGGCCTGGAAGAGCCAACCAATTTTGTGTCCCTGACAGCAGTGCTCTCCGGGGAACATGTGGGGAAAGGTGGTCCCTCAAGTATGCCGGACCCTGACCATATAGGGCTTTAAAGGTTAAAACCAGGACCTTGAAACAAATCCAGTATGCGATCAGTACCTTTTGCAGAATCCACATGGATTATGTGTGCTAAGGTCAGAGATGGGTGGGGCAGAAATGTGCTCTGAACTAACATAATCCCTCTGTTGAGAGAATACTCAAGCTGACAAAATCTGAAAGCCTGAACTGGGCTAGTCTTCTCTCACCAGTTGCATGATGGCCGATAGTTATCCGCACTGCAACTGCTTTCATTAATCTTCAGTTTACATTAGATATCCCCAGCGTTGGTAATTTATTTTAGGATTTATTCAATGAACCTCAGCTTCCATGTCCCCAAGAGTTACAGTCCCCAAGAGTAACAGAAGTAAGTAGGAAAACGTCTCTTTCTACAACAACTTTGGATAAAGGAGTCAAACATTCCTATTTGTCCCTTCCCAATAGTGACAAGTTAGATTTGCTTGGCACTGCTCAAGAAGAGTGTGTGACTGTGCAATGTGCCTGTCCTTAGGGGTGAACCCTGATGGAGCTTATTTCTCACTGATCTCCAGCCCACTGTACATATGAATGTGTAATGGCCTGATGTGGAAGCCTCCCCTTCTTCCTACATAACTGTGAGCAAAGATAGATCATAGAAACAATAAGCAAGACAGATCATAGAAGCAATAAAAAGGAGCAAAATAAATGCACCAGCAGCTACACCATAAGCCCAGGTCTTTAGCTTCACATCTAAAAGGAATGGCTGTTAGTCAGTAGTGTGCAAGTTAAGTAGACTTTATTCTTATTTCCAGACATAGCCTGGTTTAGCTCAGTGGCGATTTATGTGCAGAAGACTTTAGGGCCAATTCTTGAGATACTGAGTTAATTAGATTTAGATAGGACAGTTAGGATGATCTCTGCCTGAGATCTTAGACAGCTACTGCTGGCAAAAATACATTTTTTAAAAAGATTGATGGAGTAAATTTTTTTTAAAAACCCTCACTGTTAAAATTAATTTTAGGCTACACTATATGAATATCTGTGGTTTTTTCTCAGTACTTACTACTTTTTATATGGGAGTGGGCTACAAGACAGTGAACTATCAAAGGACTCACCAAGCAAGATAGATCATAGAAGCAATAAAGATGAGCAAAACAAATGCACCAGCAGCTACACCATAAACCCAGGTCTTCAGCTTCCCATCTAGAAGGAATGAATGTTAGTCAGTAGTCTGCAAGTTAAGTGATGAAAGTCACAGTTACTGATAGTATACAATAGTGCCTCTTGGAATATAACTGAAATTCCTCAGCTGACAAGTGAGATAACTGGTTTGCAACATCAGCATGAAATGCAAGTTAGTACAAAACAGGCCAGAGAGTGAAGAGCAAAATCTGTTCTGCTCATTCTGTGAACTCAAAACTTAGATATTTTCATTTAATAGGAAATTTGAGAAAAAATGGGCATCAGGTCAAATATAGTCAGTGCATATGTGACAAGAACCCAAATAATTTTTCATATATGTTAGAGTACAGAGTCCCATCTATACTGCAGATTCATAATACCCTTCCCAGGTGGAAAACGATACACACATACACAGAGTATGTATGCTCAAGCTAGCCATTCTCCCTCAATATCACCTACCTCACAAATTTATTGTAAAAATGGAAGAGGGGAGAATCATGCAGACTACCATGGAGAAATGGTACATAAAAATGTGACAGATACTACTGTCTGCAGGAATAATTCAGAGGGCTGGTATCCAACCATCAGTTCACCCATGACTTAAGGAGTTTTCCTGCATTGCTCTCCATTCCTATACACCATTCTGACCCTTGGAAATATGATCGACCAGGGTCAAAGGAACCACATGGAAGCTGTGCTTGTGGAAGAGAGGGGAGGACTGATTACATTCCCTTGTCCCTTCCTCACCCGGGTCCCCTCAACAACCGCATGGGTCCAACGATCCTGGGAATGATCTTTCAAGAGGCCAGAAAGGGCTACAAAAATTCAGAAAAACTCTATTCTAGGTGAAGATGGTTAGATACAGGCCATTTTTTACATTTTCAGTCTCTGCTGTACAAAACTATTTAAATATACAGGAAGAGAGTAAAAATTAATAAAAAGAATGCCACCTCTTGTATATGCTTTTAATATAGAAGAATTTTTTAAAGAGGGGATATGTGAGCAGTTCTTGGCCATGCAATATCGTAAAGCTGCCAGAAAACCTACTATGTTCATCAATAGTACTTCGTAGCACTAATGATTCCTAAAAGATTTCACCTGGTCCAAAAGGCTGTAGGAACCAAGTCCTTCCTCTTCCTGATTTGGTATTGGGTGGCTGTGTGGGGTTCACTGCACGGCTGGTTTTTACATCTCCCCTTTTGTCCTCCACTGTGGGAATGACTACCACTGGGATAAGAGTGCATTGCTCAAGTGTGCCATCAGAAGACATGACTTCAGTGTATCCTTCTTCACAAGCACACATTCTCATCTGCAGGGGAACAAGCGTTCACTCACTGTAGCAAAACCACACAGTTTGGAATCCTAGACATCACATCTCACAGAACAATAAAAAGGTCAAATGAATGTTTCCATGGCATCCATCTGGTAAAATTTTTCACTAATCCAAAGTGGAATAAGGGGACATTCGTGGGCACTCAATGAAATTGCTGAGCAGTCAGGTTAGAACAGATAAAGGGAAGTACTTTTTCACCCAAAGAGTGATTAACACATGGAATTCACTGCCACAGGAGGTGGTGGTGGCCACAAGCATGGATGGCTTCAAGAGGGAATTAGATAAACACAAGTGGAGACCTGCAAGAAACTTGCAGGATAGTTATCCCATTCCTCACACCTTTGCTTCCTCCCTTCTCCCCCTACCTCTCTCACACTCTTTCTCCCTTCTGCCCCCCTTTCTTACTCTCTCGCTCTCCTCCATGTATGTTACTTCCTCTCTCTTTCTGACCTGTCATCATTCCCTTTGTTTTTCTGCCTCCCCACCTCATCACTCTTTCTCTCTCTTTCTGCCTCCCATCTCAAATCCCACCCTCCCCAGGCTCCACCTCTCAAATGTCTGGGAATTTCCCAACCTGGAGTTGGCAACCCTATTTCCTTCCCACCCAACAGCCAACCTACCTTTATCTGTCTTCAGCTTTCTATCTCCACCCCCCTCCCCTGCAGCCTCTACCTAGGAAAATTACAGTCTTTCTCCACAATGGGGACTAAAGCAGCTTACATTATTATTTCCTCTTTGTTATCTGCACAACAACCCTGTGAGGTTGGTTAGGCTGAAAGTATGTGACTGGTCCAAAATCTCCCAGTCAGCTTCCACTGCAAGATGGGGATCTGAACCTGGGTCTCGCAGATCCCAGTCTGAAGCTCGAACTGTTGCACCACAATGGCTTTCATATGGTGGCTGCTGATGAACTGTAGCAAAACAGCTGGGCCTAATTAAGTCATGCAAATCGGGTGGTATCAAGTCACACAGAGGGTGCTGCCTAGGGATGCCAGCCTCCAGATGGGACCTGGGGATCCCCTGGAGTTACTGCTCATCTCCAGACTACAGAGATAACTTTCCATGGAGAAAATGGATGCTTTGGACGGGGGAGTTTATGGCATTGTATCTCACTGAGGTCCCTGTCCTCCCCAGGCTACACCCCCAAATATCCAGGAGTTTCCCAGCCTGGATCTGGACCTGCTGCTGGTGGCCAGGGGGGGTACTTGGCAACCCTAGACTGCTGCCAGTAAAAACCCTGCTTTTTACTGACAAAAACAGTTAGAGCCTCCCCCCCTCCCCCGAACATTCTAATCTCCTCACAGTTGATGTCTGGAGTTGGTGCCATTTAAAAAGGTATTTTGGGGGATTCTATGGTCACTGAAGGTTTTTTTTTAACTTTTCGGATTTTTCTGCACATGGGGGGAGTGCCCCCCATGTGTAGGAAAACCTCCCTGCCGCCCAGGTGCCCCCCCTGCGTGGATTTAGGTATCCTCACACAGGGGGCACCTTCGGAATTAGATATATAGATATGGAGCAAAGGTCCATCAGTGGCTATTAGCCACGAAGTACAGATAGGATCTCTCAGTCTGGGGCAAGTGATGCACTGTATTCTTGGTGCTTGGAGGGGGGTAATAGTGGGAGGGCTTCTAGTGTCCTGGCCCCACTGGTGGACCTCCTGATGGCACCTGCTATTTTTGGCCACTGTATGAAAGAGAGTTGGACTGGATCCAACATTGGCTTATCTTATATTCTTATGAACAATGGAACTTTAAAACAACTTCAAAATAATTGTTCGATCAGCCTCTCAGCTAAATAATGTGATCTACTATTGCAATCTTTCTCATAAGAACAACTTTTAAAGACATTTGCCACTGTTCCTGTGGGATGTATGAAAATATTGCTATAGTCAAATGTTGGTTGGCTAGTTCTACAACCAAAGGTAGCACATACCTCACTACAGTAAGAATGGGGCTGGGTGCACGGTGGCTTACATGACCTGTCAACATCTGGTTGGTTCGTCACCAAACAGCCTCCTGCAGAACAAAACAGATCGTATTTTTTCACAACTGCTCCTTGCGGGTCATCAAGGAATCTGCAACCACCTCAAAAAGTGTCATTTTATAACACAAGAGGATGTTCTCCTTCTCTGAAGGTTCTCTCAGGAAGACTCTAGGAACTGATGGATTTATTTGAATCACCCTGTGTCTCATTAACAATGTTGGTATGCCAGATACCATTTAATTTTAATGGCTTTAATAGGTAATTGGCTGAGTCTGTTAAAAAGCACAGGAAATAATTGGTTTTGTACTTTGAGAGGTAATTGTATTCTTGGCAGAGTGGCCCTAATGCTGACAACCTTTAACACTTTTGGTCTACTGTCAAAAATGATTCATGGCGGAAAACAGTTTTTCCCTCTGTGATGTGTATCATTCATCTGAAGCCACAGAATACTAAATGAACTTACAAGCCCCACAGACAGAACAGGCAGATGGCCATTCAATGTTTCTGAGAAACACCATTTTTAGGGGTCTGTAATTTAGCTTTATTGTAACAACAGCCCTTTCACCATCTTTTCTGTTTTTAATTTCCTTGCTTCTTCAAAATATACTTAGCTGGGGGAATGTGGCATGTCTCACAAATGCAGAAAAATTTATCCCCTGGGAAATCTAAAGCCTGTTAAAATCAGTTGTAGAAGGGGAGAAATTTGTCCAAGGTCAGTAAATACAGAATCAAGCTACTTAGCAATACAAAGATTACCTTTTCCAGTATTCTGCTCTTACTTCTCAGTGGTTACAACGTTATCAATGCTTCAGTTATTTTTTTTAAAGAAGTACACACAAGGTTTCATCATCATTTTCTATCGCAATCCTTTTTACCATCACTCAATTTATTTTTGTAGTATTCACAGCTATATGCAACATAGACCAGGGTTTTTCAGCCATGGCTCCCATGAGAGGCAATTACCAAAATGTTGGGAATTTTCAAGACAAGCATCCTCTTGTGATGATAGCTGTTATTTCAGAATGGGTGCTCCCTGAAGACCCAAAGGCAATGCCTCTTGGGGTTTTCTTAAGCACTTCCAGCTCCCATGAGGTGGAGGATAGTCAGGATCTTTAATTTGGGGAAGAAGCAAGTGAGTGTCAGGAAACATAGTAATGGGTGCCATGTTGAGAACACTGGGATACACTTTGCCTGCATGCCCCAGTATCCAAAAGTATCAAGGTCAAGGTACTGGTAAGAAATGATGATGAAATCCTGGAATCAGCAGGTGCACAGTAAATGTGGTTAGAGAGCTGTATGTTAATCAAAAGGTTAAAAGTGGTCTAAATAAGTTTTGCTAGTTGACACACAAAACAGTATAACATTTGTATGTCCTGGTGCAAGAAGCACATGCCTGTAAACACCCTTGTAACAAACTGTCAGCCATCCAAGGAGCTGCAAGAGGAAAGAGCAGCCTCATCACCAGTTTCGGTTTGAATTAACGTATCTGCGAAAATAACACCTTGATATAAGAGGAGACCTCAGAACAACGATGTTGAGACAGAAGTGAAACACACAAAAAACAGTAGGCTAAGAAAACATCAGTGTAAATGTAGCTTAATATACGTGATTCAAGACAGCACAAAAATACTTCAGCACTGGTATAGTGCGTCGCTGACCAGAACAGCACCCAAAAGAATAATTTAGTCAAGCCAAAACACCTATCTGCCTCCATCAAGTAATTTCAGCTTCTGAAAGAGTCAGTGAAACATCTGTGGGACGATGCTGCAATACTCTGCCACCTTGCAAATGCTGAAAATAGTTTTAAAGAATGTCGGCCAGTTTTTACTAAAATAATCAAAGCAAAAACTGCACACAATTATTATTTGATGACAGCCAACATCAGCAGTTAGTGTCGAAGTGCTAGCGCTTCCTTAAGAGGAGATGACCAGACAATAATACATAGGTGTGAAACGGTGGTTTTATGGCTTTATACTTCCCAGATGCATCCTTGAGGGCCATGGGCCTCAGCTCATGTGAATGAACAGCAAAAAGCTCATTTCTATTCAGATAATTTTTTAGTTCCATCTTTGTGAGGGAAAAAATCCTTGAAAATTAGATTGGCTTATATACACTGAAGGATTGTGGCTTCATGGCAAGAAAAGTGGCCTATAAATGAAGTAAATGCATAAATGCAGGATTAGCTGCATAGAGCATATTTTATCAGCACTCTAGGATTTCTGCTGATTACAAGCTGTTTTCCAGGCAGTGGTCATAACCTCTAAAGTGGTATGTGGCCTGCATCTGGTATCCTTTAAGTAGTATCTTTGCTCCATGTTTTAAGAGCAGGAAATAAGGCCTCTTTTAGGAGGCCTTTTGGGTTACAGCCAATGTTGTTTTGAAGGCTGTCTCTCATTTTATGAGAACTGTGATGACGAGATTGTGTTTTATATTGTAATTACTGTTATTTATGCTGTGAACTACCTTGAGGAAATCCACTGAAAATCAGGGTCAGGAGAAGCTGGCTGGCCACAGCATGAAACAGGATGTGAGACGAGATGGACCATTTGTTTTATCCTGCACTGCTGCTTTTATGTCCTTAGGTTATAGGGTTGCCAAGTCTTACCTTTTGTTTAGCAGGGGGGAGTCCCTGCCAGCCTGGGAGTCTTCTGGCACGTGCACTTTGCACGCACACCGTGATGACATCACCCAGAAGTGACGTCATCACATTGGGAACGTTGGGACAGGACCTCTGTAATTCAAGGGGAAACCATAGAGTTTTCCCTTGAATTATAGAGTGTCCCCCCAAAAAATGTGCCCAACACAATGATGTCACCTCTGGGTGATGTCATCACGCCAGGCACGTCGCCACAGCCCGGCAATTTGGGGGCGGGGTTCCCCCGGTGGCCCAATCCGGGCCGGCAGGGAATGGACCAATTGAGCAGGAGTTCCCCCTTCCCCCGGGGGGACTTGGCAACCCTATTAGGTTATAAATCTCCATAGTCATATACCAGCCAAAGATAAACATGATTATAATCCCACTACTTCTACTAGTAGACAAATCTTCTCATTTCAGTTTAGATAAATGGGACATAAAAATGCTTAAATTTGGTTGGGTTGAGCACTGAATAAAAATAAACAACTACAAGAAAATCTACCATACGGACATACCCAAATAATACCAGTCCATGCTAGAACCAAAATAAGAGGGGCTAATTTATTATAATTGGCTTGAATAGTAACTAGCTCTCCTAAGAACTTTAATCTGCAGTAACCAAAGTTAATAAACTTCAGATTTTACAAACATTCATTAAACATTCCCTAAGAGATTATAAGAGCTCTTAAACACTACTTATGGTTATATCAGGCCAGAACATGCATTAAAGTTCCACTCATATAACCCTATAATGGCTCTTCAGGAACTTCTTAATGCCTCTTATGGTGACAATTCATGGATTAAAATATTGAAAGAATATACTAAATTCCTACTTATTGGTTCTAATATATCTGTAAGATTACTGACTTTCAACAGCAACAAAATATATACATACTAGGAATGCCCCTTAATTTAATAAGAAGATAGCATCAGAAACAAAAGATGCATAGTAATGTACATTGTTCCTTAGACATTTGCATATTTGTTTCTGAATTTCAAAAGTTGTGCTGAATAGTTCCCACTTTCCTTTTCTCTTAAATGTAACTTTGGCATTTTTCAGGATGAAGCCATTTCACACAAAAGAAAACATGAATAAAATCTTAATATAATCATTGCAATATAATTCTGTCAGGTGGCCAATGCTAATTCAACTTGTGGTGTTTTATTTAGATGGATACTTTTTCCACATGTGGCTGAGTCCACTGTAGAAAAAGAAAGAAAAATAACAGTTACCTGTAACGTTTAAGCCATCTGACCTTTGGCACCACACAGTTCGAGAAGATCCCTTCCATGGACTGGCCATCCACTTGTATTCATAACACTGGCCACCTGAATGGAAGACAATAATCAGAAGGTCACAGCTGTAGTTTTTATTCTCTGCTTTGTTTGCACAAGTTATTGGATGCTTCAAGGAAATACAAGCAACGGTTACTGGACACATATCCTAAAACTGCAATCAAATAATGGACACCCAAATATTAAACCAAAACTACTTTAAGACCCTGCACAAGTGAATACCAAAATACAGGCTGTAAGAGGCCTGAGAATGTTATCCAAGTCCCACCTCAAGTGCAACTACATATCTGTTGAAAGAAGCTGGAAGTTTTTTGCTGCTGTTGTTCCAATTAATATCTTTACAATTGGCTGATATGGAAAAACTGCATTTTGAGCCATTCTTGTGAAACTAGGGCTGTGATCAGACGTGCAGTTTGATCTGTTGCTGTTCCAGTTCCCTTATGGATTTAAAATGCACGATCTGACAGCAGCATCTACATCCTATTCCCCCCCCCCCTTTACTGCGTGTTTAATATCTGTGAAAGTCCAGTCCTGTTGATCTGACCTGGTTCCAAAATGGATTTCCTGTAGCCAGATTGCGCACCCAAGCCAGCAGGCAGGTCTGACTGGCCTCTTGTTTTCCAGCCGCGATGTGTACATAACTGCATAGTCACACCATGCTCTCTCCCCATTTTCCACAAGGGCTGCTCAAAACTTTGTTTTCTTTATAAAAACCTTCAAAGAAAAATACCTTTGTACTTCAGCTTTTTTTCTGTGCTTTGGGGAAAGGGTTAATTGAAGAGTTTAGAGAGGAAGGATGGCAGTGAACTATATATCCCACCAGGCTCATCAGCGCTTGTGCACATGCTCAAAGGACACACTTAAAAAAAATGGCTATGGCAACACTCCCTGGCTACTGCATCTGATTGATCAAGGACAGGGTAAAAGCACTTTGAAGAGTGCTAAAAGGAATGAGTCTGATCACAATTCTCTGTTACAAAATAACCTGGATCAATTAGAGGCGGGGCAACAGCAGATCGAACTGCACGTCTGACTGCAGCCTAGATCGGTACATGTGAGCATTGACACAAGACACTCCCAACTCCTCTTAGCTCCTCTTCTCTTCAACTCATTTAATATGTCCGTACATTTATCAAGTCAAGTCACATTCTTACCTTACCTTTCTTCTGCTGCCTAATGTTATAAGGGGTTCCCCACCTTTGGTTTCTGTACTCACCATTACACTGTCTAGTTTCCAAAGCCTGATCTGGACAGAGATGTTGATTTTCCAAGTCTTGAATCATCACTGCTCGTGATCGTACTTGTATTCCTCCAAATCCAAGATCTTCACCATTTACACAAGTCAGCTGACAAAGACTCCATTCTGACCACTCCTTTAAATAACAGTCACCTGTCCAATAAAAACAAGTACTGCTGAAGCTGGTAATGCCCAAAGATATTTAAAATGGCATATCACAGCCCTAAGCCCTAGGCCTAAATACTTTTGCAGTATTGTCTTTCTAGAACCTTGACATGAAATGTCCATGTCTTGGGCTCATTCAGCCTTAGGATTTGGTTGTAATAGCTAAATTAGGAATATGTCATTTGGGCTTTTCTGACCTGAATGTTATCAACTATTCCTGGCTAATCTGATATACCTTCTCTGCCATGGAAACTCCATATATATAGAAGTCTCCATATTTACAGAAGTCTATAAAAGCGGGAAAATATGGGTCTTTTATAATAAGGGTTATAGAGAATATATTAGATGTGAAAATTTCTTTTAAACCAGAATTTTTAAAATAAAACATAATTCTTGACTCATTTAAGAAACAAGATGTATATTTACTAATGCAAATTTTAGCAGCTGCAAGGATTCTGTATTCTAAATTGTGGAAAAATGAAAATATACCAACAAAAGAAAGGTACACTGATAAACTATTAGAAGTTACAGAAATGGAGAAATTAACTTTTACCATACAAGGCAAAACTGAAAATGCATTTGATAAATATTGGTCACAAATGTATATTTGGTCAAATCTTTTTAAAATGGTTTAAATGTTGATGAAAATTTATGTTAAGAACAGGAAGTCGTTCTGTATAAGTTGAGATATACTGAAGACAAGCGAACCTATGTTTAAAGGAAAACATTTAAAAAATTAATAAAAAAAGAAGAAGTCTATATTTTTTTTCTTAAAGCATGTGATTACAAAATAACATCCACACAAACAAGGCATGTTCAGAGAGGCTTGCTGGGAAGTCAGCTTTGCAAATAATGCCATGTATACGGGGGCTATAAACCTAAAAATGCATCCAGGCTTGCAAATGAGCCTAGAGCTTTAATTATTTCAGCAAAAGGGCTATTAAAAATTCATGTTGCCTTACATTATGTTGACAACAAATAAAAGCGGCTCCATGTTAACTGGATGCCCTAATGAAGGGGGTTTTATTTGCCAACATTAAGAAATTGTGTAAAGAAATTAATTATTGAATAAACGATGTATGTATAATAGGAGGGCATGTAGTGATCTTTGGAAACATTAACTAGAGTGCATCATTAACCCACCCCCACAGGGCAGTCAGTCTTCTCTTTGGTGCATTGTAGGATCATTCAAGCAAAGGTCATCTCTACAGCTAAATTTTAACAGTGAACAAAAATTCAATATATTTTTAATTTAATTAAAAACAGAAATACATTCTCACTTGAGGTGTTTTAACACTTGTTAGATTTGGAATTGAAAATCAGCACTCAGCAAAATTGAGGGAGGAGTTTTATAAAAGGTTTCATCAGAATCTACAGTCCCACAGACAGTGATTTGGGAGGGACATCACAAAAGCTTGAGAAACTGTTCATTTCTTAGAGAGCTTATTGACTTTGTGCAAAAATACAGGAAGCTCCACTTTTGCTTCAAAGGACTTCATTTGTTCATCTGTGATGTCAACATATAGCTAAATCTGATTGCCTATGTCATCACATCTAATATGTGATCCATGATTGGCTGTGGACACTCAAAGAGAAATGAAACAGAGCCAAAGCAGAAGTGGGGGAGACCAGAAAGAGAATGAAAGCAAGGGGCTGTGGACTGTTAGGAGAAGCCACACGACAATACAATTATGGTATTTTCCCCACATGGGCTACTCCCTACCACATTACTATTTGTGAACTGAAATTAAATCTGCATAATATTTGGCTCAGAATTATTAGAAACTACAGTCTGTGACTACTTTTGACATTTTATCTTCAGAAAGAGAAAATGCTGAATTAGAACAACTACACAAAGCGTCTGTCTAAAGGACTGCATAACTTTCACTTGGGGAGAGAAAGAAAGCTGCAGGGAGATGTGCAAAAAAGTTTCAGAATACTCCACAATACCTGTATGATAGATATGACATGTAAAACCCTGTAACTTAGAGGGGAGAAGAAAGGCAGGGAAAAGAGAAAGACATCTGGTATTTTCCCTCCTTTTCCTGTTGTTAGCCACTCCTGATCTATATTTCTTGAAGCCAGCTCTAGGAAAAGCCACTGAGCCCCTCCCTTTTTAGGTCCCAGGCTG
This sequence comes from Lepidodactylus listeri, assembly GCA_029233225.1. NCBI lineage: Eukaryota > Metazoa > Chordata > Lepidosauria > Squamata > Gekkonidae > Lepidodactylus > Lepidodactylus listeri. The sequence goes on from JARCFY010000012.1 coordinate 39,945,457, forward strand.
ACAGAAAGGAAGCATTGGGCCACTTCAGCTCCCTCTTAACACTGGTCACTGCTGAGGGCGAACACCTATGTGCTGTTCTCCACTGCCAAAGTTTGCTGACTGCAACACAACAGCAAGCATGAGCAGACCTATTTTAGGAGGATGTCCTCTGAAATGAAGACTTTTATTTTATTAATTTATATCCTACCTTTCCTTGTGGTTCAAGGAAGTTCACAACAATAGTTAAAAACATTTCCCATTAAAATCAAAACAAAACATGGAAACCCTGAATCTTTCTCCCCTCCTCCCATAAAGATGCCTGCTGTTCAACCCCTTCAAAAGCCCTAGCAAACAAACAAGATTTATAGCACCTCCTGAAGATCAATAAGGAGTCCCCCCCACCTCTTTAAGGAGCCCATTCCACAGAGCCAAAACCATGATGGAAAAGGCACAAGCTCTGGTTGATGCCAGATAGGCCACCCTACGTGTTGGGATAGCCAACAGATGGCTGCCTGATTACCATAGTTGGTGCACAAGGATAAATGGAAGGAGACAGTCATCTTGCATATATCACCGGCACCCTCCCCCTAGAGAAACACACTCTGGCCCTCTCCCTCTTCCTGCCTGGACACTCAGTGCATCCACACATAGGATATCCACAGGGGGAGTGATATAACATGAGAATAACTGTAAAATATTATAATAAAAGTACAATAATATAATAAATATTATATTAATTGTACTATAATAAACATTGCAGTGACTGATCAAATTCTTAAGAAATTCTGAATGGAAAGGTAATTTCTTTTATTATAGTTGAGCAAACATAGGAAAGAATTTCAAGGCTTTTAAATACAGAAATTAATCAATACTGACTTCCATAGAAGTTTAAGAGTCATCAGCTTACCTGGACAAGGTAGGGTGCATGTTTCCTCAAGCACCGTTTTCTTATTGCCTTCAACAACAGGCTCTATTTCCCCACAAAATTCCTCATCCACTATTTTGCCTATGTCATCAGTGGATCCATCATAGACCACGCAGGAAATGTTTCTAACTCTTATGCCCTCTCCACACTGAGCATCCTGAAAAAGGAGGAGCACCAGAAACATTAGACATGGGAAAGGTGGCAGTTCTTAACTCAAATGAATGAACAAAATTCCACAGAAGATTAATGGGACTTCCCTAATGATAGGCAGCCCAAGTGGATAGATGCCAGAATACAAATTTCAATGGTTTGGTCTCTTGATGGCTAAAGCAAAGGATAAGTCTATTATGGAGAATAAGTCTATCAGTGGCTACTAGCCATGGTAACTGAGGGGAAACCTCCACATTGAGAGGCACTAAACCTCTGAATCCCAGAGCCAGGAGGCAACAACAGGGGAAAGCCTCAGCCTCTATGCCCTGTTGTTGGCCCTCCAGTGGAACTGGTTGTCCACTGTATGAGACAGGATGCTGGACTAGATGGACCACTGGTCTGATTCAGTAGGGCTCTTCTTATATTCTTAAGGGGTCCTGCCCCTTGTACCATTATCCCCTCCCCCCCAAAAAAGACCAAACGTATTGTTAGTTGTTAACCTTATGGAGTTAAGCCATCATCTTAGGCTACCATAAGGAGCCTAGGAAGTGTCTGTGGATCAGTGGCAGAACATCTCCTTTATATGTAGAAAATCCCAAGTTCAATCACCAGTATTTCTAACAAAAAGAGTCAGGTAGCAGGTGGTGTGAAAGAGCTCAACATGAGAGCTTCTGCCAGTCAGTGTAGACAATAGTGATCATGATAGATCAATGCTCTAATTCGGTAGTGCAATTGGAAATGACAGATTTTTTTGCCAAGTTAACAGAAAAAAACAGTGATCTTGATAAGAGACAACTGTTAGCAAAAATTACTTGCCAGGTATGAAATACTGAAATAAATTTTATTCAGTCAAGGGTAAACTGTTCTTGCTTTGAGGTTTAAGACAAAGAGTTAGGTCCTTTCAATTTCAGGTATTATTTGCATGGGGGTACAAGCCTCTTGTTCATTCCCAAGATTCAATACTGTGATATTATGGGGGAACTAATTTTTCCCTTTCATTAGTATCATAAGCAGGATGTGGCTTCAGTTCAACCCCACCCCACCCCTTTTTAATCTGCTAACCATGAGACAACTCAAACACTCAGGAAGGAAGCTGCACCACAATCAAGTGCATGTGTATGACTGTCTATGCGGACAGTTTATCATCGTATGAACAAGTTGTGAAGTTCTCCCTCTGAGAGGAGGACATCTTGATGGGTGTTTCCCACCCTATCTGTAGGGAGGCAGGAACTAATTCTTCACTTCCTGTCCTCTGGTGGGATACGCCCCTTCAAGTCAGTTCTGTTCCTGCCTCAGTAGGGAGAGCAGCACTTAGTGGCCACTCGTGCCTTTTTTGTACTTTCACTTTCCATTATTCTTCATACCTTTTCAAACTTTTTTCAAACCTTTTTTCTTAAATGTTTTTTCAAAAAACGGACGTGGATGATTGCGCATGCGCCATTCTGAATTGCCCCGATCCCGGGAGACCACAGAAAATGGCGGCCCAAGGCTGCAGATTGGCTGTCGCCGCATCCATAAGCCCAGACATGACTAGCGACGAGAAGGAAAAGCGCGCCAAAAAACAGCCCCAGAAAGACGGGGATGATTGCGCAGGCGCCATTCTGAATTGCCCCGATCCCGGGAGACCACAGAAAATGGCGGCCCAAGGTTACGGATCGGCTGTCGCCGCATCCATAAGCCCAGACATGACTAGCGACGACAGGCAGGAGATTCCCAATGCCCAGGTCGCACACCAGCCCCATTTGGGAGACACACCAGCCGAAGGTCTATTCGTGAGTAAGTCCGGAGACGGAGAACAGACTATTTCCTCTGCCCTACTCCTGGCCCTTAAACAAGCAGGGAGGAGGTATTGATCATCCACTCATGGGGGACCCCTTGTCACCAGGACCAACCCCATAGAGATGTGCCAGGCAGGCACTACCAAGAGGGCGAGGAGGAAGACAGACCTCGCTGGCCCACTAAAGCAGCTAGGAAGGAACTTTCCTACCCCGGCTGGGTCCCTCATCACTGGTTCCCACCTAATTATGAGGACAGTGATACTGGGGATACCGGGGAAAAAGAAGAGGCTGAATTCCTCTCTGATGAGGAGGAGGAAGGGGACTTGGAGGTTCCAGAGCCCTCCATGTGCTTCTTTAAACCTGAAGAATATCCTTACCTCCTCTCCAAATCCCTGTCAGCATTAGAGTTACAACCAAAGCTGCAGGGAGAGGACCCAGCCAGATCCTCAAAAGCAGATGGCTCCAGACCCAGAGGGAGCAAAGACTACTTCCCCAGGACCCCAGGGGCAGAAAAGGTCTTCCCCTTCCCAGAATTTCTAGAAAATCAGCTAGTCAAGGAATGGTCCAAACCCATGGCAAACAAACGCTGCCCACCTAATGTGAGAAAGCTCTTTACCTTACCATATTTTATTAATAAGCTTGTACAGGTCCCTCTAGTGGATGCTCCTGTTATTGCACTCCAGACTTCGGGTCTTCTTCCGAGGATGGCGATGGCCTGGTCAGAGACAGTCTAGACCGCAAGGCCAAGTTTGCACTCAGGTAAGTGCATGAAGTCTCCGTTATGGCCATCAAAGCATCCGCTACAGCCACAGTCGTGGGCCACACAGCCATTGCCTGGTCCAGGAAACTAATACAGCTTATCCCACTGTCTAGTAAGCGTCTCACTGAAGGAGCTAACCACCCTCTCGAGGCCTCCTTCTTCTCCACTGATGCTATGCTCGATGCCATGATTTTTCCTTCCAGGGCTCTGGCTTCAGTGGTGGCTGCCAGGCGTACCCTCTGGCTCAGGGCCTGGCCAGCGGACCTGCGCAGCAAATCTACCGTCACTTCTTACCCATTCCAAGGAGATTGCCTATTCGGAGATTCCCTAGACAAAATCCTAATAGAAACTAGGGACAAGAAAGGCGATGCCACATACCCTGGGCAGGCCTGATAGGAGGGGATTCGGAAATTACCCTTTTAGTTCCCAGACGACACCATTAGACCGCTTTGTTCCCTCTCCCCTGATCAAAGACGCCTCCAAGCTACAAAAAACGATAGAAGCTGTCCAACACCTGTATACCATCTCAGCCATAGAACCTGTCCCTATCCAGGAATGGGGACAGGGAATTTGTTCCATTTTCCTTACTTTTCCCAAAAGGAACGGCGGCTGTAGAGCGATACTGGACTTAAAATACGTCAACAGATTCGTAAAACTAAGACGCTTCCGAATGGAGACCCTGCAATCCATCTCAGGGGCTCTACAACCGGGAGAGTTCCTTCCTCCATCGATCTCATAGAGGCGTGTCTGCACATCCCCATGTTCCCGGGTCACAAGAGGTTCCTCCGATTCTTCGTCCTAGGCCAACATTGGCAGTTCAGGACGCTCCCATTCAGACTCTCCACTGCTTCAAGAGTCTTTTCCAAGATCCTCATCCATCCCATTGCCCTCCTTGGGGAACAAGGCACCTATGTCCAGTGTTCCCTCTAAGCTGAGTTGGTGTGAGCTAGCTCACAGTTTTTTGGCCTCTAGCTCGCACATTTTTTGTCTTGGCTCAGGAGGGGTGGCTCCAGAGCAAACTAATTTATACAATAGCCCAATCGCTAGCTCACAACTTTAATGCCAGTAGCTCTCAAGTAGAATTTTTGCTCACAAGACTCCACAGCTTAGAGGGAGCATCATGTCTATCCTATCTAGACAACCTGCTGATTCGCTCCAGCTCTAGAAACAAAGCGCACAAAGACACTCAGGAAACCATCTGCTGCCTGAAAGCACACGGCTTCCTTGTAAACCTCCAGAAGAGCTCCCTGAACCCCTCGCAGTCCCTAGAGCACCTCAGGGTCATCTTAGACATGGTTCGGAACCGCATGTTCCTACCTCAACACAGGCAGACAAGATCCGCTTCTTCACACGACAAATTATCATGGCCAGACAATCCACCCTGATGTCCCTGGCTAAACTACTGGGCCTCTTCATCTCCTGCATGGACTCCGTGCCCTGGGTGCGCCTCCATGCCAGACCACTACAATAACTCATATGACCCTTCCAATCCAGGATAATGCAAAAAACAGGACCTCCCCGTGTCAGTCCCTCACCTAGTCAAGGCCAGCCTATTCTGGTGGATCATGCCATGAAAGATGGGCTGCAGTGGCTCAAGTGGTTAAGACGCTGAACTGCAGACCAGAAGGTTGGTAGCTCAGCAGTTCGAGACCTGAATGCTGCATGACAGGCTAAGAACTTGAGCTCAGGCATTCTTAGCATTGAATTCCACAGGCCTGTGGCCAGCTTCCTCTCATGCCTGCCCTCTAGAATAAAACCAACTTATATCTATCCCAGAGGAACAGCTTCTATGTCAAGACTGGAAGCAGATTGTCAAGGATGCCAGCCTCCTGGGATGGGGCGCAGTCTTCCTCCACCTCCCTGCACAGGGATTATGGTCCAAGGAAGAACAACTTCTGCCCATCATCCTGTTAGAGCTTCGGGCCATCCGCCTAGCCCTCCTCCACTCCAGGGAACAAATCGCCGGTCATCACGTCCTCATCAGGACAGACAACATAGTGGCGAAGGCATACATCAATACCCAAGGAGGATCCAGATCCTCAGAACTCCATCGAGAAGCTCTGAAGCTCCTGTCCTAGGCAGAATGCAACATACTATCTATCAGAACGGAACACATCAAGGGCTCGCTGAATACCAGAGCGGACTGGCTCAGCTGTCAGACACTACAGGAAGGGGAATAGTCCCTCAAAGAGGACCTATTCAACCTCATAACATCTCACTTCAGACGTCTGATGGTGGACCTATTCACATCTCCACTCAACCACAGGGTTGCCAGATTCTTGATACTACCATCAAGCAGCAGAAGAGACGGACGCCCTGGTCTCCCAATGGCCCAAGGGTCTCATGTACGCTTACCCTCTGACTCCGGTTTTTACCAAAGCTCCTCAGAAAAATCAGAGAACAACAAATGGAGATCATAGTGGTAGCCCCGTATTGGCCAAGAAGACCTTGGTTCTTGGAACTCCAGAGCATGGCAACTGCCCCGTTACACTCCCAGGATCCCCAGACATGCTGACCCAGGGCCCCATCTGGCACCCAGATCCTGCATGGCTCCGTTTGATCGCCTGGAAGTTGAATGGCAAAACTTGCTCAGCTTAGGCTACTCCAGACCAGTAACAGACATCATGCTAGCCTCTCGGCACCCTTCCACCAAGAGGATCTACAATGCCACCTGGCAGGCCTTCGTTCGCTGGTCCAGGAGAAAGAAGGTCAACCCATTACACCTACACTTGTCCAGTGTTCTGTCCTTCCTTCAGGGTGGTCACGACTCGGGTCTGAAGGCGTCCACTCTCTGCTGTCAGGTAGCTGTCTTGGTAACCGTAGTTCCCAGAGTAGAAGGCTGGACCCTGTCCAGACACCCTCACATCCACCATTTTTCTGAAGGGTGCATCACTTAAGGACCCACCGGTTCCCCACATGGAAACTTAACCTGGTTCTCTCTGCAGTAGCCAAACCAGCCTTCGAGCCAGTCCAAGAGATTCCTCTGATGTGGCTGCGAATGAAAACCCTGTTCCTGGTAGCTGTCACCTCCACCAGAAGTCTCCGAGCTTGGGGCCCTCTCCGCCAAACCGACTCTTTGCACCTTCCATAAGGACAGAGTAGTCCTCACTATCGGCCCTTCCTTCTGCCCGAAGGTCAACTCAAGATTTCACCGCTCACAGGAGATCTGCCTACCGTCCTTCTTCCCGAACCCTACCCACCCAAAGGAAAAGTTGTGCCACTGTCTGGACGTCAGACGTTCACTTAAAGCCTTCTACATCGCACCAGCTCCTTCTGGAAGACGGAATCATTATTCATCTCAGTCTCACCCCCCAACAAGGGCAACAAAATGTCCAAAGCATCCATCAGTGCCACTCTCAAAAGATGTATAGCAGAAGCCTATAGGGCCCTCAAGATACCCCTCCTCCGGGTATCACGGCCCAACTCCATCAGAAGTGCAGCGACTTCCGCAGCCTTCACCAACCGAGCCTCGGTGGAAGTAACCTGTTGGACAGCCACATGTCTTCCATTTCTACCTTTGTCAGGCATTATAAGACCGACTTCTATAACTCGACCAATGCAGCCTTTGGCCGGAGGGTCCTGCAGCAAGCTCTCATATCTGAAGACGATGTCCCACCCAGTTAAAGGGACACTGCTATGGGAGGTCCCATCAAGATGTCCTCCTCTCAGAGGGAGAACGGACCAGTGGATACTCACCGTGAGGGGTCCTTCTCCTCTGAGATAAGGAGGACATCTTCGCCCTCCCAAGATTCATCGTCTTCCTTTTCTATATTCTGAGTATCTTCCTTCCTGTCTTGTTCAAGCCACATTATCTGTTTACTGTTCAGACTAATTATGTTCATATTTTTCAGTTATGGTTAGCCTTTGGTTTACAACTGACTACTGCTTCTGGGAGTCCCCGAACTGACTTGAAGGGGCGTATCCCACCAGAGGACAGGAAGTGAAGAATTAGTTCCTGCCTCCCTACAGATAGGGTGGGAAACACCCATCAAAATGTCCTCCTTATCTCAGAGGAGAAGGACCCCTCACGGTGAGTATCCACTGGTCCGTTTCCGCCCTATCATCCGATCAAGCCACCCTCACTCACTGCTCAGGCAACCAGCTTCTACAGTGGAAGTTGGTTTTGGAGCAAAACTTGACCTGGCAGAGATCCCTTGCAGCTCCCAAACCACCTTGTTAAGCAGGGTCCACAGACGTTCCCTCCAGTAGCCATCACCACCACCTCCTCTTCTCTGTCCCTTCTCTATCTTGACTGCCAGGAGGAGCAACCAAAATGAGGCCCTGTACATACTGTGAGCCAGCAACAAGGCATGTAGGTAGGAATCAAGGCAATGTGTTCTTGTTACTAATACAGCTTTATTTCTACAAGCACAACACAAGAGCAAATACAGTTTACAGGACTAGGGCACAGATGAAGAAAATAAATGGAACATGAAAAGGTTGCTAACCTACTTGAGACTTACAAATCCTGAGCAACTCATCTCTCCTCTCCACTGAGAGATTCAAATGGGTGTACGCATAAAGAGGATGCTGTCCTTCGCATGCATACTTCCCTCACGGTCACACACACATGCACAGAAGGGACAGCTCCTTTTTAGGTCTCCCTCCTAGATGTATAGAAGGGCCTCAACAAATCTGGGTCTTGGGTTCTGGAAGGAAGAATCTGCCAGAACCTGCTCAGCTAACAGGGAGGCATTAGTACCTCAAAGCAATGTCATGTTTTCTCAACTGGCTGTAGAACTATCCCTATCTGGCAGGATGAGATTTTTCCCAGCCTGGTGTCACATCAAAGCTAGTCAGTATTCATAATAGTCATGCTCCATCTGCCCTCATTCATGAGACAAGCTTGTGGGATTCTTGGGCTTGCCCCTTTCCTTGCCCATCCCCTTCCCATCCTCCTCCTGAACACAACTCAGTAATTAAAGAATTCCATTTTGCAGAAATTCATGTTGCTGTAAGATCTGGACCAGAAGCAATGGTTTCCTCTCTTCCCCAGTATCCCAAAACCATGGTCTGATGGTTCCTTCATGTTGGGACAAACCATGGTTTGTTGTGTACATTTGAACTATGCCTCTATGTTTGAAAGTGATTGTCTGACAAAAAAAGCACCTTGCATGTAGGAACCTGGAATGTCAGGGATAAGATTAGGCTAGAATTCTTCTCCCTGACATGGTAGCTGTGAACTGTAATAGCTATTAACATAGTGCATTCCATCATGCATTCCACTCATATCCCACATATACATTCTAAGATGGTACAGACACTCTCATGAGGACTGTACAGCATGCCCTTGGTAAGTGTTTGAATTAACTTTAAGCAATGTCAAGTAAAAAAGGATGGGCATTATTTTGCTTTGTAGCACTTAAGGAAATTCAGACTGTGTTTCATTCCTCTCAGGGAACCTCATTACAGTCTGAGAACATGTGGTTTAGAGTTTCTCAGTAAACTGTTTTGTATAGGATAGATGCATATTTTTTATCACAAATACCTAAAGATGAAATGGAGGGAAAGACGTCCATATTACCTCGACCTTGCAGTCAGTCCACTGGCTATATTGCCATCGATAGCAAGGCTTGACTGGGCAGGGTTTGAATTGCTCCATTTGTGATGGACATGGTCTCCCATCACCTTGGAAGGGCTGGATAACCATTCTCCTTCGTATCATCTTTCCTTCAGTGCAGAGAGAGAGACACAGAGAAGTAGTAATGTAGCAAAACCTGTCACGTGCATCAAAGCATCTCAGTTTCAGCCTGTGACTCGCTTTATTCAGGAACCATTCTCTCAGTCCAAAGTTGGCCCAAAGAGCTCTAAAGAATAGGTTTTGAACATGTGTGTATTTTCACATGGCCTAAAGTAGATGTGGCAGGAGAATCCATGTATGATTGATTCACGTGTCCATTCATTCACACTTTAATTAAGAGTGGGGAGTTGGCATTTTTTTGGCAGAAAATTCAGTATGCAGGTGAACAAAACCAAACCCTGCTTTACCTGACTTTTCTTCAATGTTTGATGCATTTATTTTCTAATCGAGCTCTGATACTGGAAGTGATCCAAGCTGGAAGAAAAATGCATAGTGCAAACAATGAAGTACAGCATGGGAAGGCGCATGTTTTAGCTCCATCACGTATGCACTTCCTTTTTTGGAGAAAAAAACCCCAGACTTCCACAACCAAATTATATATGAATAAGCAGACATGTGAATACATACATGTGCTACTCCCTCCATTATGTCTACTTGGCAAAAACCAAAGAGAGAAGGGGTGGAGTTATGTCCTGTATCAATTGTATAGACCAATTAGAAAATGACAGCTGCCAGCTACCCTGACCTGGATGGCCAGGCTACCCCAGTCTCATCAAATCTCTGCAGCTAAGCAGGATTGGCCCTGGTTAGTACTTGGATGGGAGACCACAAAGGAAGTCCAGGGTCACAATGCAGAGGCAGGCAATGGCAGACCACTTCTGAATGTCTCTTGCCTTGAAAACCCTATGGGGTCACCATAAGTCAACTGCAACTTGATGGCAATTTCCACCACTACTATTAGCCGGTAGGTGATAAAAGTCATCATATTGTTTGTTAACGAAGACTTGGGGGGCAGATACATGACTATATTTTCTTCATAAAATCAATATATTGATATATTTTAATGATGCTGTCTAAATTAAATAAAATAATAATAATAATAACTGGGGGGTGGAAAGTACCCTCAGCTGCAGGTGATAAAGCAATGCTACAGGGTTTTCAAGGCAAGAGGTGTTCAGAGATGGCTGGCCATTGCCTGCCTCTGCACACTGACCCTGGACTTCCTTCATGGTCTCCCATCCAAATATTAAGCAGGGCCAATCCTGCTTAGCTTAGAGCTGACAAGATTGGGCTAGACTGGGCCATTCGGGTCAGGGCTAATAATAGTTATTAAAAGTAAATAAATGCCACTGACCTCAAAGAAGCTCTACTTAGGACTTACTTACAAGACTTATAACTGCCTAGCAGAAGATCTTTCAATCAGAAGGCAAATGGTGTTCTGCTCTCTTATACTCTTTGTCTCCCTGGTCATTTTTACCAACAGAGAATTTTCAAAGAAAAGACAATGTTTCACCCAACTTTTAAAAGAAAATTAAAATAGAATGGGTTTAAGCTGCCATTAATCTTCTGGCCAGCTTCATGCTACCCCAGCTTGTTTTAGAAAGGCTCTATTTCAAGTAGTTATGTAACCTCCCTCCTCCTTTTGTGTTTTTTTTAGCTGATTCTGTTTTTTTCTTCTCAAGGTATTAAATTTCATTACTGAGACAGATGGTGCAGTAGTGCTGGCACAAGGACTTTTTTTGTGCTTGTGGAAGTGCAGTAGCATTGAATAGCTTCCTCGCCAGCAACTGCCCTGCACGCAAAGTTCCAACGAACCCTTATTTTAAAGGCCTGTCCAGGGTCTGAACCAAAATGTACTATGAATACAAGCAATCAAAACCCTTTGTTAAAAAGCTGTAACAGCAGAGTAACTGTAAGGAAACAGTGAACCACAATTCTTGTATAAAACTGTAATCCTGTTTGTTATAGCACTGGGATGATGAAGGTCCCTGCCTCCCGCCATCTCCATCAGCATTCCTCTGGCCTAAGGAGCTTTCCTGCGACAGAAGCAGTTCTTCTGACAGAGAAAGAGCCAGTTTCACCAGGGGAAGGCTTCAGATCTGGCTGAACAAAACATCAGGATACAAGCCAAGAACTCTTAATTTATTTCCTTTATATAACTGAGTGCTACACTAAGGAGATGATCAGCAAGCTTTTCTTGCAATTCCACTGAGTGGCAGCAGAGCAACGTGTTTGCCAGGTTTCCTTGGTCAGCAGCAGTCTTTGCAGAAGTTAGCTGGTGGCAGCTCTTTTGAGATCGCATTTTATATATTTATTTGTTTGTTTGTTTTATTTATACCCCGCTCTCCCCGCGAACAGGCATTAACAAAGTTCTTTTATATCGTCCTGAAGAACAAGCCAAACATTCAAAATGCCTCCTGCACCTGTTAGAATCTCATTTTTTTCCTTTCCTGTTTTGCGGTGCTGCCCCTGTGGTGGGTTTTATTCACTCCATTACCTGCCAAGATGTGTTTGGTGAGATGAACGTTCACAGCCAAGAGTCCAGGACATATACAATGTTACTGTAAAGTGTTGCATCACCCATTGAAATACACAAAATGAACTACTCTTTTAAATATATTGAACCCAACATTCACCGTTTGCAGTGGAATCCTACAGATACTTCCCTGGGAGTAAGCCCCCACTGAATAAACCATAGTACAGTTCAGAGTAGACCTGCTTAGGATTGCTCTCTTGATAACTGATGTCCACTCTGTTACTGGCATGGGTGGTTTTTTCCCACAGCTATAACTTTTCAACCACCTCAAACCAGAGGCTGACTCCTGATTTGTTAAAGGGGTTAACAGGGAGAAGCAATTCCTCTATATGTTTTCCCCCCACTAAAACTTATTTATAGAATTTGGGTTGGATCCTAGGACTCCTTTCTAACAAGTCTCCTCCAATATAATTTTCTCCATTAGAGCAAGCCTTTCTCCAGTAGCAAACGTCATTCTCCACTGCAGAAAGTCTTTCCCTCTAGAGAGAACACTTAGCAGAAGAGAGGCATAGGATTCACCTCAGCAGAGGGCAGTCATAGGACTGAACTGAACATTATACACAAAGAGAAAAGAAAAAAAACTGTTCTTCCTTATCTTCTTGCTAATACATTCCTTATTCCCCCCCCCCCTTTTTTAGATTCTGCAAGCAAAAACAACCAGATATGTACATATAACTGTATATTGTCGAGAGCTGAATTTGCAGGAGCCAACCACACTGCCTTTTTGTTTTTCCCTCTTATTGGCCTTAATGAACTGTGAAGCTTATATCTGATACCGCTTTCTGCTTCTTTTTGTTTAACAGTCGCATTTATCTTTCGCCATGTCTCATTGCTGTGATTCAAGTCAGAACTGGATTTTGACAATCCTGATCCTCTTAGCGCAAGCACGGTATTAGGGGAAAGCAAGCTTGCATGTGGACAAAGCAGACCTCACTGACCTATGAATCTCTTCATCCAAGCAACTGTACCCTTTGTTTTCTTGTTGGACGGCTATGATCTGAGATTAATTTTTAAAGATGTATAAATGCCATTCAAAAAAAGACGCTTCCCAACTAACCAGAAAGGCCACAAGTCTGAGAGCACTCAGACCACGGAGACCAGTCAGACAGCTGACAGTTCACAGGGCACTCCACCACACAGGATGTGTTCATATGCCATGTCTTTTCCAACCCAAGCTGAAAAGGAACAACATGAGAATCAGCAAGCAAAGTCCATTCTACTAAGTTGTGAGGGAACCATTGATAATCATATTTTTGACTTAAAGGAAATGATTACAAATGATAAAGGAGACAAATGTGTATATATTTATTAATTAGGAAGGCTTGGATCTTGTGGAGACACTGCAAATAATAGTGGAACATTTCTCTTCAGTACAAGGAGCCTTCTCCTGATGCAAGAGGCTCTTTCATTGTTGGAAAAGCCTCATGTTGGGGAAGGCTTCTTCAGACAGAGGAAAATGCCACTGTTAACTGAATGGACCCAGAGTATCCAGCTCAATATCCTTCCTTAGAACTACCCCAGTTCATTTAAAACCCAAACATAATTCCTGAAAGGGATCCAAATAAACCTTTAAGTATCCTTCTATTATGGTCTACAAAACCAATGCTTTTATTGTGGCAGTCAAAATATGTAGGGACTGTTTTCCAAGTGAGTTTTATCCTGAGCTGAAACTTCAAAGGCTTATTCAGTTAAAAGCTGCAGAGCCACACTGGTCCACCCAAAACCCAAAAAAACGAACATAATCCATGGGATACCCTTTATTAAAATCAGACAAATTGATGCAAAACATTGTGCAAGCTTTTGAGCTCACCTGAACTCTTCATCAAACTGTATTTGGTAACATCCAGCCTGATCAAGAGTTTTGGTGAACTTGAAAGCTTGCACAATGTTTTGTGTCAATTTAGTGGGTCATAATAAAAGGAATGACATGGATTTTATTGAGTTAGTTCCCTGAACTCGAAAAAAGCTAGTTATCATTCCTGGCCAGTAACAGAACTGCTGTATTTGTAAGTGTCCAAAGACCAATGAAACGAAGTACAAAGGAGATAAGCAGGATTCTGGTAGCTGGGCATAATCCAATAGACATCTCTAAGGTTCAACAGATGAGACATGAGACATATCAGTGGAGAAAAGGTAGGATAAACCTGTAACAGATAAACAGTCAGATACTGGGAGATCCCCGACTGCATCTTCACTGTGTTTCTAGAAGTAAACCAAAGATGGCCTTTCCACCTGTGCACAGACTTACTGACTGAAACCCACCTCCATAGTACTGTAAACCCTAGAAAAGGGGATTTTTTTTCCTTCCAACACTAGCAGCAGTGTTGGAAAGGTGGTTTCAATAGAAAAAGGGGCAGCCATCTTAGTGTGATGCAAAGGTTAAAGATCTCTCCGTACCCCACAAAGACTCTATCTGAATTGTAGTCATATAGGGCTGCAATTTAGTGTTTAAAAACTCTCAGAAGATCACATCACAGATATCCCAGCCTCTCATCTCGTTAAGCTGCAAAGCCAAAGTCTCAGTCAATATTTTTCTCAAGCGCACCTTTTTCAGAGTGTGCCATTTCAGAAGGAGATGGCAGTTCATATCTCTTCCCAAATAAACAAACAAAACCTGATACTGAAAAGTAGTTGCCAAAAAGGGTTCTAGTGCTTTCTCCCTGACATACTTATTATTCTGTGTTGATGGATTTTTTTTGTATGGATAAACAATCAACCTTGTAATCCCCTGACATGGCATTGCCCAGAAACAGATCTACTATCTGATCTGCCATTTGTTAAAAGTAGGTGTATACCTACTGAAATAGTGCTGAGGTGAGTTGGGTTTTGAATGTTGACTGAATCCATGATAAAGGCTCAAGGACACCACCAATGGGGAACCACCAAACAGCATCTCACAGCATGAGAAATACAGGTTGCTTACCTGTAACTGGGGATCTTCGAGTGGTCATCTGTGCATTCACACCTCTGGGATAGAGTGCGCCTGCACCGACCCCGATCGGTATCTTCTAAAGCAAAAGGGATTTTCACACCCTCTCCCCAGTCATGCGTAGGGCTCCAGTGTGCATGACCAAGGGAGTGGCACGACAATACCACCAGTTCCTTCTGACCACTGCCATCAGTCTCCAAGCAAGATAGGAAAGACCAACAGCAGAGGGGAAGGAGGGCGGGTGGTGTGAATGCACAGATGACCACTCGAAGATCCCACAGTGGGTGGAGGCTGAACAGTGGAGAGCATCAGCGTATTGGCCCTCCTCTTGATGAAATCTCCATATGATTTAAAATCCTTGGATGGGGAGATGGGGAGGTTATCCGCCACTTGTTGTGGTGGGGAGGGTTCCTGAGTAGGGCCTTCATCACCGGAGGAGCACGATGAAGGGCACCAAAGGTTCAGAATGCTCCCATGGCTCAGAGAAAGCAATGTGTTGCGTTGGCATCGATGGAATCGGTGTTGACTGTTTGGCATGGTGCCCTAAAGGCGGAACAGCAGGTTTGTGATTCCTGCCTACTGGCACCGACCATTGTGGCCATACAAATTCCAGTGTCGGAGGGTGCTCTCGGTGTCGAGACAGGTGGGAGGATGTTGACTGGCGATCCCAATCTGCCAGGGTGTGCAGAGGGAACCAGGGCGCAGCAGGCATGGGATAAGCTCTGTAGAAGTACTGCCACTGATGGGCATCCCATGGAGCCGGGGGTAATGCCCTGATGATCGATCATGATCCTCCGATCAATGCGGAGAGACGGCTGAGGCACCAGTGTCCCTATCTAGGTGTAAACTTTTGACACTGAGCGGCCGGAGCACTTGGGTTAACTCCATATCCAGTTCAGAGTCCATGAAGTGGATAAGACACAGCAAAGGCAAGGCAGAATCACCTTGTAGCTGCCCAAGGCCCACAGAGTCAAGCACCGTAGCCCCTGGCAGGGCTGTGTCCAACACAACGTGTGTGGACGAAGCACTTTTGGAGAAGGTACCCTTCTTGTGCTTCTTGTGCTTTCTCTGCCTGTCCTCCTTGCGTTTTTTGTTAGGAGTATGGGCTTCAGACCGGGAGGTCAATATTGGTCGTTTCAGCACTGATTTGTCAACATCAATGACGCTCGGCATCGGAGAGAGCGCAGTCGTCGATCCCAAAACGGGTCGACAGCAAGGCATGCCCAGACGTCTCTTGAGAAGACGCCATTGGAGAAAGAGCCTGTTTTAATAGAGCAACGCGGAGTCTCGCGGCTCGATTGTTCGTCTGCTTTGAGAACCTGGCACAGTGAGCACAGGAGTCCACCCGGTGCACTTCTCCAAGGCACAAAAGGCAAAGTGAGTGTCTATTGGGGGGGGGGGGGCATTTTGCTGTCGCACTTTAGGCATCGTTTGAAGAAGCCCCACTGTTTGGCCATAGGCCAGAGGAGTGGTGGGGGAATAAACCGCCGAGGCAGAGTACTCAAAGTCAGTTCTATCTGAAACTAGTAAAAAGTCCTTTCACTTTCAAGAAAATCCAGGAGAAAAAGGAGAAAAGGGGAGAAAGAAGAAGAGAAAATACCGACCGAAGCAAGGAGGGTCCTACCAGTGTGGTGGTCAGAAGAGAACTGGCGGGATTGTCATGCCCCTCCCTTGGTCATGTGCACTGAAGCCCTGCGCGTGACCAGGGAGAGGGTGCAAAAATCCTTTTCTCTTTAGCAGATACCGATCGGGGTTGGCACAGGTGCACTGTATCCCAGAGGTGTAATGCACAGAGACCACAAAGAAGATGGACCATTTCACTCCATCCTCTGTGTGTGTGCACACACATAAACGAGCATGTGTCTGATACCAAACAAGAGGTTTTTGTCTAAGCTCAGGAGGAACTATATCCCACAGGCAGGCCCTACCAATAAGGAAGTGAAGCTTACCGGTAGATAATACAGAGAGAATGATGATGGGAGAGAAAGCTTTTTTGAAACTCTTCTGATTTGTAAATGGAGGTAAATGAGCAACAGTACAAGTCTACATATTTGAACAGCATGTGGCCTGTCCTGAATTTGGGTGATTTGCATTTCAAAGGCCTCGAGGAAACAACAAAAAGTGTTACGTGATGTGTTAATTCTTCCACACTGAGCAGAGACTTCGTGTCCTCCTGTTCTTTGAGATTTCCTTATAAACAATAACGAGCATTGAAAATATGTTCTACAAACTGATTAAGACTGGGAGTAATAAGAATAACAGGACCATTCATTTAGCAGACTGGCTGAAATTTATGTGAGATTACCGAGGATTCATTAGAACAACAACAGATGATCCAGAGGGGCAGCCATCTTAGTGTGTTGCAAAAAATTAAATTAAATTAAACAAGAGTCTTAAAGACTAACACTCATTCCCCCATAAGATTCTGCGGACTTGAATCCACTTCATCAAACAGAGCTTTATCCTGTTCCTACTGCAAATCTAAACAGCATGCTAAGATAACAAAAAAGGAAATATTTTATTGTTCTCTTGAGTTTATGTAAAACTGAGGATAATTCTACTAGTTATTCAAGACTGAAAATTAGTAGCAATGAATTATGTACTCCTGGGAAATAAGATCTGAACTGTATACTGTGTTGATTCAGAAAACAGTTTTTTATTGTATAGCTTCTTAAAAAGAAAATAGCACACTACTTAGATGTAGAAAGAACATTTGGTTTCTGGGATTAGGTGTTATGTCATCAGAAGCCATTACTCTTTGCCTGATTTGAATCTCAAATAAAAATATAATAACATAAAAATACTAACATGGGAATGCATAACATGCATTTTTAACAGCATCAGAACAGTTTCACTTAAAAGCAGTCTATTTCCATAAGGAAGTGAATTATTAAAACAAATTTTCATTTTTCATGGTGAATCCTTTTTTCTTGAATACAAATAGTTTCCTAAGAATAACAATTACATTTGTAGATTTCTGTTCTGTATGGAAATAGATACTTCCCCCATAAAAGGAGACAGGAAAAATAATAGTATTAAAAATTAAATGGGGAGGGCATGCACTTAGCATACTACTTTGGAAAATTATGGAAAATATAACCTGTGATGGACAGGTTAGGTTCCATTTCTCCCTAAGGGCGACCAGCAGGAGCTGATGCAATGTTAAGAAGAAGGACTATTGAAAACAGCATTTAAGGGAGCTAAGGAGAGCAATTAGGGAGCTGAGTGTGTCTGGCTGAGTGAAGCTGTGGAGAAGAGCTGCTTAAAGCTAACTGAAAAAGAGTCAATTTGTAACAAAGGATCCCAAATGCTGGAATAGAGAAGCGGTTCAAAAGTTCAATTGAAAAGAAGCTTTCCAACTTCTAAACTTTCTTCAGTGTTATGTTCAAATGATAAATAAGAGTTAACATCTTGTTTACCTCTATGGGCTGGTTGTCTCAGGGAAAGAAACACGTGCACACATACACAACCTAAGATTTCAGTCTATAAATACCTTAGGATATGAATAAATAGTGGCAGCATGTGAATGAAACCGTGTTTGAGTCTCCAGTGCAATATTGCAGCTCTGTGCAATATTTGAGTGAGTAGAAGTGGAGTGGACTACCTTGCCTGCTGATACCTCTGTGAGTGAAAGGATGTGAGATGTGAAATGGTCATGGCTCTCTCTACATTTTAAAAGAGGCAAGAAGGGTAGTGACATGTGATGGCCTGACCTACTTGTAACTGAACCTGTGGGAGAGAGGTTGTGGAGGGTGGTAGGAACTTTGTGAGTGAGAAAGGTTTTGTCACACATACCTATTACACAGCAAGAACTCATTAGCATAATAGGCCACACCCAACAGCAGGAATTCAACAGCATATTAGGCCACACCCCTGACAGCACAGCTCCCTCCCAGGATCAGCTTTCCCAGGTGCCCCGTGGCTTGCCGGGCGCATGGGGAACCTGAGGAGGGGAGGCAATTTAAACTGCCTTCCCTCCCTGGATCAGCTTGGCTTCCCCAGGTGCCCCGTGGCTTGTGAGGCACTTGGGAAACCCGGGGGGGGGGGCTATAGGTGTGGCCAACTTGGAAGCCTGCTGGAACTCCGTTCCTGTGCATTCCTGCCCAAAAATAGCCCTACTTTAAGATATAAATAGCCACTTGCCACAGGCACTGGTGACTGTTATCAACTACTGACTAACCCAACTGTTAAACTGGACATGGGCTTGGATCCTACCATTTTGTTTCATTGGTGCCTGCCACAGGTGAATTGGGAAGTGAAACTGGCCCTGGAGTAAGCCAAGCTGCTACAAGTGAGTGCTCCAGGGCCAGTCCACACAGCAGCACCAACACTGTGAAAGGTGTGTCACAATCAAATGCAGCTGCTTTCGCAAAACTGTAACTGATCAATCAATCACCTTGCCCAGGGAAAAGCCTGCTTGGAAAAAGAACCTGGATAGGGGACATAAGGCCTAACAATGGGTGACCGCCACTAAATAAATAGAGATACAAGAAACTGGCAACCACAGACTGGTTAAAGAGGCTCAGCCCAGGGCTGGAACCCTTGCAGAGGTAGAAGAAGATGTGGAAAGAGAGAAGTAGGGCATAAGAGTCTGGGTGTCAGCCCTGTTCCCAGGAAGAAATAGCTCTGCATAAGTTAAAAGATGGGAGATGAGATCACCCCAGGAGGACAAGTCCCCAGGAGTGTGGCACAGGAGTTAAGAGTGGCAGACTTTAATCTGGAGAACCAGGCTTGATCATCCACATTAAACCAGCTGGGTGACCTTGGCCCAGTTACAGTTCTCTCAAAACACTCTCAGCCCCACCTACCTCACAAGGTGCCTGTTGTGGGGAGAGGAAGGGAAGGAGATTGTAAGCCACTTTGCAACTCCTTAGGGTAGAGAAAAGTGGAGTATAAAAGCGAACTGTTCTTCTTCAGGGCAGAAATCTCATTTGCTAGATTTCTCCTGACCAGTCAGCATTCTATTATCAAACTTGGGAAACCTCAGGGCATGTAAGTATATATCCTGTGTAATTGATTTGCAACACCTTGTACTCAGTAAAGCTGCAACTTTGCTCTACTGAAGACTGAGTCTCTAACTTATTTCTCTCTTGGTAAACCTGAAGCTTGATAAAAAGAACCCCATGCTAAAATTGTTGAGGTTTCAGGAGGAAAGCCTGATCACCTTTCTTTTGATTTCCAACACTCCTAGACTTTATTTCTCACAAAGCCAGCATAGTTACTTTGATTCCTAAAAAGTGGAAAGATTATTAAAAGGTATTTACAATGCTTTCATTGTAATGTAGATGTCTGGAGCCAGCACCTGTCCTGTCTTCAGCCAAGGCACCTGTAGCAAAACCGGAGACTTCTCCAATGCTGCAAGACCCAAGCGGGACCCACCCACCTCCTTCATACCTCAGGCAACCATCATCAGCTCAGCCAGAACTCCTAGGACAGGAGCTTGGGCAGCAGGTAGCTTCAGCAACTGGACATGGGCCTCACCACCTCCCTCCTGGGCCCCAGAGCTTTGGACATTGACTTCTGACATCATCATCTGGTGCCATGACAACAAAACAGATGCTGGGGAATAGCTAGCCGCAGAGGCCCACAGACCAACCAGCAAGCACGGAAGCATCCAACAGAAGCCCAACCAC
The DNA here is from genome assembly GCA_029233225.1 of Lepidodactylus listeri. Lineage (NCBI taxonomy): Eukaryota > Metazoa > Chordata > Lepidosauria > Squamata > Gekkonidae > Lepidodactylus > Lepidodactylus listeri. The sequence continues at coordinate 39,965,728 of JARCFY010000012.1, forward strand.
AATAGTCTGGGCAGGGCCTGGAAGGAGCCATGCAAGAACCTGGGAGAAGCCAGGAAAGGAAGGCTTGGCTGAAGGCCTCCTAGGAACTGGCCACTGAGACGAAGGGGGGGGTGGGGGAGCAGCAAGGATGGATGAGGAGACTGGGGGAAGTGGTGCTCTGACCTCTGGCCCAGATAATGGCTCAGGCCATAGGCAAAGGAGCAAGGAGGTGGGGCTGGGGCTGATTGGCAGGGGCAAGGAGGAAGCTTAAATGGTGGCTCCAAAACCAGGCCAGGGAGAAGTAGAAAAGTAGGAATGTGCCATACTTTGCAGGAACAGTGTCCAGGAAAGACAGGAGGACTTGGGTGGTACAACCCTGTGCCCCCCTTTCCTATTCTGAAGTTGGTAAGACCTCAGGGAAGTAAAGCAGCACTATTGCTGAAGGCCAGGGGGTAGCACCAGTGAGGGAAGAGCCTCACGGTAGAGTAACAAGCTATTCATGACAATTAACTTTGACACATGGCTGTTACAGCATACTGTGAGCCTTCTAGTTGCGTGAAAGTTCACCAAGTTCACTTTTACTCTTCTTCACTGAGAGGGCTGTCAACAGGCTTAGCAACATGATTCTCCTGTTAATCTGGTTAAAAGGTTTTTACGGGCTGCAGTTATTGGATCAACAGCTGATCTTTCTGTGTTAGCCTTTAAGGTGCCGCTGGACTCCTGCTTTATGTCCTCATATGTTAGAAACAGATGCGCTTGGGTGTTAAACCCTGTCAGTGGGCCACCATCTCATACAAAGATATGTCTATGTGAATGCTTATTATTTGGTTCCTAAATGTAATGCTTGCATGCATACTGGTATTATTTATAATTGTGACAGCACTGTCAATTTTTTTCTTCCATCATCATATCTCTATAAGACATACCACTAACAAATGCTATTCTTATAGATAAGAAATGGAGGCTGGGATATATGAGACTTGTCTGCCATTCCACACCACCACCACTCCAGAGCAAGAAAGATAAGATTTCTGGAACTACTAAGAGTAGCAAAGTAGCAGATCTTTTGCAGAAGTAATCCCATAAAGAATAGAATCCCTATCTGGTGGAATGAGCTCCCATATGAGATCAGGGCCCTGCGGGATTTGTTACAATTCCACAGGTCCTGCAAGACGGAGCTCTTCCACAGGGCTTTTAGTTGAGGCAGTGGGCATTTCCTCCCCCCCCCCCTTCCGATTGGCCTCCCACCAGTGTCCTGAATTTGAACAACCATCTGGGAACTATACAATTGTTTTCAGCTACTGAGTTACTAATTAGATTCTGCATGGCATTTTATAATTGTATAATTATTGTATTATTTTAATCTTGTTTTAAATTGGTTTTGTTATTGTATATTGTTTTAACATTGATAGACCCTGCCCTGAGCCTGTTTGTGGGGAGGGCGGGATACAAGTTAATTAAAATAAATAAATATAAATAAATAAAGTTTGCCAGTGAAGATAAAATGACAAACTCAGGTTTCCAGAAATGGGAGGAAGGAAGAGTGTTGAGATGGTAGATGGAAGAAGGTAAACAAAGTAGTGTGGGAGCCTGAGTCTTGCTCATACAACACCAAACCATGAATGGGTGTTAAATGTGAACTGAGTTTATGAATGGTGTTATGCTCTGGAGCAGCCTAGGAAAAGTATTAGAATGTTGCTATCGCTATCCCACTGCTACTTTCCCTCAGTCCTTGACAGGCCCTCCAGTATTTTGATCCATTTGTAGCTAACTCATATTCCCCACCCTTCACCTTTATGTTTGGCACAATGGAACTCCTCTCCTTTCAACACAGAACTGATGTTCTTTACTTGCAAGGGCACTATTCCCAGCTGGACCCACCTTGTCTTACCCTTAGTGATCCATGGGCTCTGGGCTGTGGTTTTCTGACTGCCCACGCATCGCTTCTTAGATGTACAGTGATAAGTGGGTATTCTGTGATCCACTCAAAGGTACTGAACACAAAAAATTGCATATCATCTACACTGAAGAGGCATTGAACCACAGGCATATTATACAACTATGTAGTGGTAAAATGCTTTGCCGGCTGAGGGTTACTTTTGCAAGTGGGCTTGTGTAAGAACCTGAACCTCTTTGTTAATGCTACAGGTTCTTCCACATTTTTGAAGAATTGTTTTTCCTAACATGTCTGAAAAGCTGGTACTTCTAACCCCAGATGGAAGGAGGGGAAAGACATTGAATAAAATGATACTGGCAGATGTCCAAAGCATTACAAAGGAATCACTTCAAATTAGAATGATAATTATCATTCTGATTAAGATTTATTATAATTATTCACCTTGATTGCTTATTGTTCCCAAACCATTACTTTCAGGAGATAAAAAAATTAGCATACCTTTGTGGTTGCACACTTAGGCAAACAGAGGAAATTAAATGACAAAATCACTGATTATGGAACAGGCTCATTTAAGGGGTACTTAATAGTCCTTGAATAGCATTGGGAAACATCTGTCAGAGCGATAAGCTGCATGAGGCACACAGCCAGTTGACTCAGGTCTGAATGAAAGATTTTCACGATGGGAATATTTACAAAGCCAGAGGAGATAAAGCATCCACCCACCTCTTCACAGAATTTCAGGTCAACCGATTTGCCGTCACTGCGAATACAATCAAGCATTCTTGTTTTGACCCCGTTACCACAGACAGCTTTCTCACTCAGCTGACATGTACTCCACTCTAGGAATGAAGGAAACAAAAAGGACAGGAGGTAAGTGAGAAGTATCTTGTTGCACTGGACCAGATTAAGCCCTGAGGCAGTAAATTTCAATTCTCTCCTTTTTAATATTTTATTCCATTTCACCTTTAATTCAGATAACCTAATTTTGGACTCTTAAAGCCCTTTTTACCTTCACAAAGATGCTACTAAGAAACTACAGCCAAAAAAAGAGAGATGACTCTAAACATCATATATTAGGGGAAAATTGGGAGGAAAATGTATTTTATTATCTACTAATATCATTGATTTAGTTTCTCACAGCAAAACCCCAAAGGAGTCCAGTGGTACCCATAAAACTAACAGATTTAATGGAGGATATGTTTTCAGGAGCTAGAGCCCATCTCATTCACTTCACACATCAAATGAAGTAGGTCTAGTCTAGCACACAAAATCTTATTCTTCAATAAATCATCTAGTCTTTGTGCCACAGGACTCCTTTGTTGTCAACTGGTGCCAGTACCTGTCACATTGTAATGATAGTGAAAACAGTTTTTGTTGAGACTGCATGGTTCTGCCTCCACAGAGGGAGGACAGGCCTTCCCTTCCTGAGGTTGCCTCATGACTTCTGATGACCGTTCCCTCACTCTGCTTCCATTACATGGCTGAAAAAGAAAACCAGAAATAATTTTCCTTTGATGTATGCAGTATACTTAGCATTTAAAGTTTATTTTAAGAAGTCTTTTAAATTATCATATAAATAGAAAGTAATTACTTCATTCTATTATGAAATATTAAAGAAGTAATTAAGTGTGCTTGAAGATCAAGCCCCATAACCTGAAATAAAGGTTGCGGACAGCCACCATGAGTCCCCCAGAAAAACTTCCTTCTGGGCCATTGTCAAATCACCCATTCCCAATTCAAACATCATGTGAGAACAAACTGAGCTCTGTGGACCCCACAGTGAGCTGTGCCGCTGGAATGTTGTCTCCCCCTGCTTACCTACAATCTTGTTATTTGTTCTTCTGTGGCTTTAGAAAATGTGTTTCAACAAACTATCAACAGTGAAGAAAGCAACTCTGTTAAGGAGGTAACTTCATTATTAGTTCACTAAGGTTTAGGTCCAAGCATAAGAAATCAGCACCAAGTCCTGAAGCATGTGAAATAATAATAAAGAGATGCTTCTTCTTAGCATACATTGCTTAATAAAATGATTCTAAAGAACAGTAGTTCCATTCGTAATATGAACACAGACAACAGAGACCAGACTGGTGCATCTGTTCTTTCAGGCAACAGCCACATTTTAACATGATAAGGAAATCTATATGTTTATTAAGTTGTCCTCTGATTCACATTTGAAACTAATGAGGGTCTATTTATAACAGAAAATAAGAGCTAAACCCTGCACTTTCTCTCACCTTATCCTATTGTTTTCTGTTCCTTGAAGCATTTTTCTCCCATCCTGGCTGTATTCTGATTTCCTAGCTGGCTGGAAGAAAAATACTTCAAGCAATAGGCATCAAGAAAAAGCAGAAGGGGGGCAGAGTTTAGTTCCTCTCTTCTGTATTCTTTGTTGTGTATAAAAATAGAACCCAGGCCTTATTGCATATGTAAACAGAGTGGACACATCCATTTGGATGCCCCGTCAAGTCTAAACTGTTCCTGAGAGGAGCGAGCGACATCGAGCTGCGCAGTTGCACCCAATACAGCCTCTGCATCGGGCTCCTACAAAAGAATTAAAATAATAAAAAAAACAGGCTGCAATTTAAATATCACAGCTTTACTAAAACAATGGGGGAGAATAGAAGAGCAAAAAGTGGCAAGAATCCTTCCAAAACAATGCCTAGAGCAATGCACATAACCCAAAACTCTTCGGACCAAGACTCTCCTCCCCCATTAGAAACAGAGGAAGCAGAAGCTCGTGTAAGTAAAAGGAAAAGAGAAAACTCTTTAACCAAAAAGCATTTACAGGAGATGCTGACAGATTTAAAACAAGACTTAAAAGAAGAGATAACAAATCACATTACTCCTGTTATAAATAAGTTGGACGAAGTCAATAAAAAGCTACAGGATGTACAGGAGAAAGCAGAGTCAGCAGCTGCCAGCACCCAAAAGAACTCTAAAGAAATAGCTGAACTGAAAACTTTTGAAGGATGGGCAAAAAGTAAGCTATTGTTGTTGGAATGCAAATCACGGGAAACCAAAGTAAAATTTTGGGGAATTTCTTTGAACTTTGAGCTAAACAAGGACCTTCCGGTTGCTTTAAATGAATGGTTAGAAGAAATTATACAGCTTCCAGGGCCAGTGGTAAACAGTGATTTCCACTTAAACCTCTCCAAGCCATAGCTTTGTACCAGCTGTTCTCTCAAGGACAGTTGTCTCAGAGCTCTCTCAGCCCCACCTACCTCACAGGGTGTCTGTTGTGGGGAGGGGAAGGGAAAGGAATTTGTAAGCCGCTCTGAGACTCCGTGAAGGGTGGGGTATAAATCCAATCTCTTCTCTTCTTGTTCCTCCTGAATGGGCTCACCAGCGTTAATACCTGACATTGTGGCAGATCTTAAGGATGTAAAGACTAAGCGGAACCTCTTGGAAATTGCCAGGAAGAACAGAGGTTTGAAGCTTGAAGACACTTTGGTCCAGCTATACCCCAGTATTCCCTCGGAAATATTAAATGCTAGGAAAAACATGTGCCCAATTGCACAAAAGCTTCCAGAGAAGAACTACAGATACCGTTGGCTTGCACCCGGACATATATCGGTCACACACCACGGACGCATATTCACAGCCCATGATTTAGCATCTGGTGAAGAGCTTCTGAAGGCGTTGGACTTGGACTCAGGCTAGGAAATCAAGAACTGGTAACCAAAGAAGAGGAATGTACTATAAGATTGTAAAGAACTACATTGGAGGAGATAGCAGCTATAGAGTTATCATTTTTGTTCTTTTGTTTTTCATATTTTCCCCAAGTGAACTAGCCTGGAATATAAAGCATAGGGGAGCATGCGGGAAGGGCCATTGGGATTTCCCCCCACATCTCCCCAATGGGCAAGACTCACATTTTGTGAGTCTGCTTCAAAACTGCTCTGGAGTCCCGGGGGGGGGGGGGGGGGGACGCCGATTAGAAGAACTCCAGTTAAAGAGGAAGAACAAAATTTAGTTAGTAACAAAATGAAAAAAAGCAGAGTAATGAAATGGAGTATTATTTTGTTTCTATCTTACTTTATTGTGAATCATCTCAGTATATTAATTAATGTACAGTGAGAGAGAGTGAGGTACATCTTTGCTGTAGCTGAACTGCTGTTTCATATAGTAATGGTGGAATCGGGTAGCCACGATTATGAAAAGTGTGGGTATTCTATTGCCAGCTAGCAAATAGATCTCTGAGGTTATGTCAGCGGTAAATAGACATTTCACAGGGAAGCCTGTATATAAATGACTATGTTGAGCACAGAGGGTAAATATCCCCATCATGCTGTTGCTGGAGAAACAAGATTGGACAAGAAGCTATGATCCCATAAGGCAATTCTTATTCCCTTAAACTGAAGCTAAGAAAATGTTTATAGCAGATGTCTTACCAAGGGACACCTAGACCATGGGCCCCATTCAGACAAGACACAGTCCTCTGGGCATGGCAATGTACACTTTCTAGCACCAAGAGGCATCTCTTCCTGGTCACACAGGTAGTCTTCAACAGTGTCCGAAGGGCCATCCACAGTATTTTGCATGCACCTGGGAAAACAAGGTCATGCCTCAGCATCTATGCAGTATATTTTATAGTGCTTACAGAAAGATGTTGAGGATAATTATAGTAGCCTGATCATAAATAATCATGTTTGTTGTCCACAAATTATACAGTCAAATCAATATATACAGCACTTTATGGCATGTACAAAAAGACAGGTCCCTAACAAATGTAATGCCTAACAATGAGGAGAGAATGGAAGGGGAAAGGGGATAGAAGAGATAAAAGGAACGGTGAAAGAGCGGGAGCAAATTCAGTTGCACGTATTTATACTTCTTGCGGTGTAGAATGCAAGTGGTCTGCAGAATTACCCTAGAATCTGAAAAGGCAAAATATTTAACAATCTAAGGGCAAAATTAATGTAGAACAGAATCCACTGTCTGCTTCTGTTTCTCCACATGTGCCAGGGATACTGTCTTTTAAATAATTTCACAGGTCCCTCTATTCACCCATCTCATTTGACACTTTAGGGATGAGCATGCAATAATCCTCGCATGAGCTGTGCGCAATCTGCTGCAGTCCATGATAATCTGTGGATCAGGCTGAAGTACTATTAACAACGACTTGAGTAGGAATGTTTCCCTCTGTTCTCCTCCACTTATTCTGGACTCAGCTGTCAAGAGCTCTTGCGGAACTTGAACTGACTGTGACATTTACCTTCTGTTACATAGTATATATAGTCTTTTCTCTACATGTGTAAACCAAATTCTTGAGAAAGAAAAAAATATACAGAATGTTTATGGTAATATAGGACAAAGCACTTATTTCTTTTGTCTCCCACAGCTAGCCCTTTTAATTTAGCTTTCAATATAACATGAACTGGGCAACTCTCATTCTGTCTAAATCACAGCTCACTTTCTTATAGCACAATCCTAAATACTCTTTAAGTCCCAAGAAACCAATGGGCTTGGAAGAGTGTAACTCTTTTTAGAGAAGAAGAAGAAGAGAAGAGATTGGATTTATATCCCGCCCTTCACTCACTTAAGAGTCTCAGAGTGGCTTACAAACTCCTTTTCCCTTCCCCTCCCCACAACAGTCACCCTGTGAGGTAGGTGGGGCTGAGAGAACTCTTTCCCAAGCTGTCCTTGAGGGAACAGCTGGTACAGAGCTATGGCTTGCCCAAGGTCATCCAGCCAGGTGCAAGTGGAGGAGTGGGGAATCAAACCCGGTTCTCCCAGATTAGAGTCCGCGCACTTAACCACTACACCAAACTGGCTCTCTTTAGGATTGCAGTGTGAAGCACTACATTAACTCCTCTAGTGCCCTTCTTATCTTCTTGGCTACTGTGCTGACTCTTCTTCCTCCCTGCTCACTTTCTTAGCCATTACACTGAAAATGCCATCCCAAGCAAAGTTATACCCTTTAAAGCCCACAGACTTCCATTGATTTCGAAGGGTGTCACTCTCCTTATGTCACTCTCCACATTTTGACCCTTCTAGAAGTGCCATATTTAAAATCAAAGACTACGTACCTTCTTGTTTATTCCATACAGCTGTTATAAATAGTAGCAATAACTATTAAAACATCCTTCTAACAGTACATCAATGATTGCTGTTCCTTCTTCTGAATTTCAGCGCAGACAAAAATAAAAGAATGTAAAAATCTTTTGGGTCTCGCTCTTGAAACCACATATCTGAACTGTGGCTGAAGTTTATTCTCCATTTGTTGGGCAGATTTATTTTTATTGCCCCAAAAGCCCTGTATCCTCACTCCAATATCTGCAAGTTTTGCCTATCAACTCTTATTACCACTGATTACCCGCCTCAAATTTTTAAACTGACAGATTGAAAGTGAGATTGAAATGAGATTGTCCTTTCTGTGAACACAGCCTGCTGGGATATTCTCTCTGCACAAACTTACTTGGTAAAGGAATTATCTTTACAATGACATTTATGCAGGATGAAAAGGGCATTCTATGCTTTGTTCCCAAGGGACTGAAATTCAAGCCACTGGAATAAATGATTTTCTTCTGTAGCTTTGACAGTAGAACCAAAATCTATTTTCTTCATTGGCTGCCATATAAAGCCATACTCCTTCCCCCCCTGCCCCTATGGAGTGCAGTTGGGGCTATCGTGAGAACAAATTAATAGTGGGGAAAGAAATTGGTACTTTTGCTGCTATTACAATGAACTGCATTTAACTTTATCTTGGTGACAACTTGAAGCTAAAATCTAATATATCTTTGAAATTATTCACATGTGACTCTGTTTTCAAACATAATTTGCTGAAATGTTGTCAGCCGAACCATATACCTATGACAGGTTAAAATGAACATTTGACACTTCAGTGTGAATGATCCTGACAATGGAGTCCTCATTAGGGCTGCTGCGATTGAGCCCCCTGTCATAGTGGTCGTAATTGGTTCTCCTGTCATTACTGGAAACACCAGATTCCAAAGCCAGGCTGCAGGTCTGTGCAGCTGTGCATAAAACAGTAGGGAAAATGCACCAAAGTTCCATACATATAAACTGAACTGACTGGGAACAGCGTCCCTAGTACATAGGTTGGGAGAACACCTGCCCCATTTTGAACTTGTATAATAGGTTCCAAATAGATCACAGTCCTTGTTCAGATCTTTTCTGCATAGATCAAGGAGCACACTTAATCTAATCCCATTCCTACTTGGAGTTAAAGTGTCAAACTGTCCATCAGCATAGACATGGGAATAGTAAAGGGTATGCAGCAATCAGGAAAGAATGGTACCAAAGGGTGGGGCCTATTACACTTTTCATGGGTCACCTAGGACCCACAAAAACTGGGCGTTCTTTAGAAAATGCATATTTAATTAGTGTATTTTTAATGCGGAGCAAGGCACACCTTTGCTGCAGGTGACTTGATGTTTTACATATTAGACTGAAGTACAGTTTTGGGGTGAACTTCACCTTCATGACTTGGTCACTACATGCATAAAAAAAGGGGTTGAGGCAGAGCAGATTCAGCATCATCAAGACTTACAGAATGCTAAGCCCACAAGTGCTGAAAATCTAAGGAAGGCTTCAGTCCTCCAAAAGAATCCTCACAGGATGAACTACTGGTTCAAAAATGGATGGACAGGTTTTTTGAATATATTTCTCAAATTATAATTCCAAAGGATGATGCCTCATTATAAAGTTGAGGAGTGTTTTTCCCCCTTTGAAGTAACAGCTTTTAAACTGAGCTCACCTCACTTTTCTGGTTTGCACACCCTCTCCACAATTCTCCTTTAAGTCCACATTAGTCACTTTGCACACACTCCATGGATCAGTGACCCCTATATACTGGCTGCAGTCACTGTGGCATGGGACAGCCTCATATACCTGGAATGTACACACAGAAGACGAGCTGACTTCACACACATGCATACCATCGTTTGTAACAAGCAGCACTAATTACTTACTATAAAATTACTTAGAATTCATAATGTTATGAAGAAACACTTTGAGGTAAAAGGCAGGAGACACACATTTTTTTATCTGTACTGTCAAGCAAAAGCACAACAAGGCCATCCACATATTTGTTCATTCTTCCACCAGGCTCAAAAGTTTGCCACATCTAACAAATGATAGCTAGCCTTCTGAATACCTTTCTGAGGAGCCACTGCAGAAGACCATAGATAGGAAGCATTTCAGGGCAATCACCCAATTTCTGTTCATGAAAAATGCCTGATTTCCCTATCATCACACCAGTCCCTCACATCTTATAGCACAGCCATATCCCAGTGTCTCCTATCCCACTTTTGCATCCCACTTTTGCACCCAGTCTAAAGGATATACGATGAAGCCACAAGTGACTCTGGAGATTCATGCTGAAATTAACGGATGCACAGCTGAGCTGCAAAAGGTACAGGGCTGCCTACCTCCAGGCAGGACCTGGAGTTCTCCCAGAATTACAATTGATCTGTAGACACAGAGATCAGTCTTCCCTGGAGAAAATGGCACCTCCAGAAGGAGCAATCTGTGGCCTTATGCCCCGCTGATGTCATTCCCCTCCCTAAACTCCATCTTTTCTAGGCTCACCCCCCAAATTTCCCAGCCAGAACCTGGCAGCCCTACCACTATACAGGAGGAAATGGATATATGAACTGAGGCTGGGAACTCAGGTTACAAAGAGGTTCACTGAGACTAAACTTTCATATCACTGTACCACTGGACTGGATGCCTCATCTCCTGACATCATGCCATAGCATTAGATTCTTGCTGGGGTTGGGGGAATTAACACATGATTGGATATTGCTTCAATCAAGTCCACTGCTATGTATCTTCATAATGAGTTTTCCCACCTAATCTCCTTTAATTTATCAAGTCAAAATTCTAGCCCTTTCCAATTGTTACTTTCGGGGTTATCCAAGAGAGTAGACTACATGAAATACTGGGGATACATGCATGTGCACATGGCACAAGTGGCTGGATGGCCCCAAGAATAACAAGTGAAAAGGGCTTTGATGCATACTTAGATAGTCTGTGAGGGGATAATTTTTCCTGGAACGTCTGACTACAGGATTTGGGGGTGGGGGGGTGTCCTTCATAGTTGTCCAAAAGGGAGTTGGTGTGCAATATATTGTTTCTTCTATACTTCCACAACTGATTCTTTCACACACAGAAAGTCACAGATGAACTAAATGGAACAGGGCAGTTGTTTACTTCAAATGGGACAGGGGTGGATGCTTAAGGGCTTTAAAATAACCATGTGACAGGGAATGACTGAGAGACTTCTCCTTCCTATCCAAAGATAGGCCCTTTTCAAACTGCCTTTGTCTTCCATTTCAGTCATTGGTTGCTACTGGATTTTCTCCATCATTTCAGACAGACCAGCTGTTAGCAAAGCATTTTTGAGCCGCTTTTGAGGGAAACTGCTTTCTTCTATTTTCTACTCCTTCGATGCGCTTCAGAATCGCTGTGGTGTGCTGTTTAAAATGTCCATAACGCTTTCTACAATGCCGCTTTCCCCTTGCCCTTTTTGTTGTGCGATCTTCCTCAGACTTTTTTTAACATTCAAACTTGAGCACTACAGCACTGAATCACTACAGCACTTCAGTCTTATAGCAGCACCACTGAGATGCCTTGGCATCTCAATGGTAACGCTATAGCACTCAAGTTAGAATGTAAAAAAAAAAATCCAATGAAGATCAGATGGTAAAAAAAGGCAGGTAAAAAGGAGCACTGTTTGAAACAACCACAGCATTTCAGAGATGGCTCACTTACAGAAGGAAATTCGTTGTATGAACCCCATGTCCCTTTATCACTTTATTCAAAACTGGGCCAACAACAAAGAACATCTGGTTTAGAACAGTAATGTGAAAGGGGCCATAGTTCTGAATCCTTCCCATGTATCAAACCTTGGCTGTAATAGTCTAGTGAGCTCATTTTGATCCCTGCTCTGTATGTCACACACTCTTTCTTTCTTCTCTCTCAGTGCTGGCACAACAGAATATTCTCTGTGACTATTGCAAACATCAAAGAATTGCAAGTGGCACATGTATAATCTCAAAGAAAAGTATCATCAACAGGCAAACAATTCACACAGTAGGGAGCTTTAACTGGAAGCATGCTTGAATGCTGTGCATCTGTTTCACAGACTCTTACCTGGGCCTGGGGCAGGTGTTGACCATGAACCCAAAGGAATGAGCAAAGGTAAATAAAAACAATAGTTAGGATGCAAAACAGGCACTCAAAAGCAGGCATGCATTCTGTGCTGCTTTACAGCATTAAACTGAGACTCCAAAGGAAAGAGGTACACACTGCAGCTAAGACAAAGGCCTATTTTTGTTTCTTCTTCTGTTTCATACCGCAAGAAAATGTACTGCTACTTGCTGAAAAGGTAGCAGTACAGATATGCTGGGCTTCTTCAGTAGCACAGGATTAAATTCTCCTGCATCTCTTGATAGCAGCAATTATTTAGAAGCTGGAGAATACTACAATTTCTACAAGGCCAGGCATAAAGCCATCTGATTTTGGATAGGATAGGATAAGTAATTTTTATATATCTTAAGAAATATTTTTCAATGTTCTTTGAAAAGAATACAGGAGAAGCAAAGAAAGATAGGCTTTACCATACTGCATGCTACAGAACATATTTATTCAACATATGATATTTAAAAGTCAATAGCTTGTTGTTTTGTAGAAAGACAAATTTTAAACCCATTATTTGCAGGACTATGCAGGATAAGACAAGAACTGAATTTATTCTATGATCATCAGCATTTATATGATTTTTGAGTTTAGGAAGAAATTAGGAACAGATTAGAGACACATAGTGTACAAAATTCAATATCCTCTTTGGTTAGGCAGACCAGGAATGGCACCAGAAGCTGCCAAGCGATGCACAAGTCGCACAGCTTTGGGGAAATGTGGTCAGCCTCTTCAAGTGTAGGTCTACAGAAACAATACTGTACTAAATTTCAAATCTAGAATACAACAGCTTTGCCTGCATTGGGAGATTCAAACCAACCTTGTTTGGCATCCTGGTTTGTCAATAAGGAACAAACCACAGTTTGTCATTTCATCTAATTTGGATGTCATAACAAAATGTGGTTTGTTACAAACTTGAAAGTCCTCAGTCTACAAGACATGAGCAAGGATGGAACACAGAGGGTGCAAGTGACTTCCAAGACTTCTGAGGCTCCTCTGTGCAGTCTCTCTTAATTTCACCTTCCAATTCCCTTTGCCAGAAGCATAAAACAACTATTCGTAGTCCTAGAACCTAATCTTTGTAAAATCCTGTCTCAAGCCTCCCCACTCCAGCAGAGGTACATACAGCAGTAAGACAATGATCCTAATTTAGTCTAAATTGTTCTTAGATTATTTTTAATATTGCTGCCTTTGAGAATTCATATTGAGTTGAAAAGAGGATTATAAATCCTCAAATAAAACTATGCAATTACACTAATATAGTGTGTTAAGAAAAAAACAAGCCTTCAAATAGCAGGATGACCAATCATGAATGTATAGGAAATATATGACACTTCATATTCAGACAGCGAGAGAGAGAAACAGAGCTCTGGGTTATTCTTTCTGATGGAAATGTAAATTCAAAACAGACATGATGCTAGCTACCACTGGAGGGCAGCACAGTCATAGACAATAAATGCCGTACACAATCTTTGGAATACAGACATTAACCTTCCACTGTTCCAGGTATCTGAAGGATGAAGGTGTATTGTGAACCACTGTGAATTATTCTGAAAGCAGAAGCTTTGGTTTCAGCTCCTCCTATTAAAATTATTTCCCCAACAGTTTGAATGCCTTCACTACTAAATTTACCCCTTCATGCTCACTTGTGCTGGGTATAAAATTGGATTATGAACTTAGTTTATTAGCTTTAGTTTAACACTTATTATGTTCTAAGCTAGAACTAATTGCATCCTCTTACGTGGAAAATCAAATCAGTCAACCATTTCCTTCTGTGCAAAATGTCAACATTTAGCAAATGAACATCTTATTCAGTGGCAAATAACCAGCATTTGACTACAAACATACACACAGACAGCCTTTCATATTTTCTTCCGTCCCACACTAGAGGGGATTTGTATCTGGAAACAGGGCCCTTTACATTTTAGGAGAAAAATAGATTAAAAACATTCAATCAATGAGAAGAGACACAAAAGAAGGTTTTCTTCTATGAAATAGTTTCTAACAAGGAGCAGTGCTGATACATCTTGTAAATCAGGGGTGGGCAATTGTTTTGGCTCGGGACCACTTTGTGGGAGCAGAGGTTAGCGGAGGGCCGCACCTTTTAAAATGATTGCATTCATTAGTTAACTTTGCATTTCAGAAAAGGTATAAATTGTATCATAAAAATCAATAAATATAAAATAATAAATATTCCTTCTTCTGCCTCCTTGTCGCCCAACAGGGCTGCTGAGAGCAGGGGGTGGGGCTTGGTAATGTGCCCGCCCCCTAGACACTTCACTCCCGGAGTGCCGCTTCTCTGCGCTCTGGGCCCAACAGATGCCTGACTGAAACCACGTGGCCAACTGTCTTGGCGGGCCGCAAAAAACTCTGTGGCGGGCCGCATGTGGCCCGCGGGCCGCAATTTGCCCACCCCTGTTGTAAATCAAGATCTTGTTAAATATCTGGTGGAAGTTTCATCCTCATGTGGCATATCTTTTGTATTTGTCTGTTATCATTATACATTGTGAAGATCACCCCTGCCCCCCCCACCCCCAATACTTGTTTGGGAAAAAACATATAACCAAATCTCCATGGAGGACCAACAAGACCAGTAAAAGCCTAGAGAAATCACATAAGCTACAAAGGAAAAGAAATGGGTAGACATTCCAGTTGCCCACTGAGTACTTAAAATAGCATCCGAGTGTACACACTGGCATACATCCTCCCACTCCACTAAGCAAAGTCTGAAGTCTTCCTCCAGCCTAAGGAGCCTTCTTCCAATGGAAGAACCACTTAAGGTGGTGGAAGGCTCTTTAGGCTTGAGGAACTTCCACCAGCCTAAGAAATTATATATCAAGTCACTGAAGTACAAGAGTCCGGACTCACTTATAAACACTGTTTGCCTCTCCAGCCATGGAATACTCTGTGTGTTCTGAAGCTTGTGAAACGAATGAGAGATTTAAAAAGGAAAACTCTTTTATTCTTTTGAAAAATAACTGTTAGGCAGGTAACAGAAAATTAATTACCTGACTGACATGATCCAACTTGGGGCACGGCCTTCCACCGTTGTAGGGCTTCTCTCGGAGCCACTTAGACCTAACTTTGACCCCGCTGCCACAGGACTTAGTGCAACGTGACCAGTTGGACCACTCACTGAGCTTGCAATCGGAAGGGCATGGTATGATGCAGGCTTCCTCAATGTACCCTGGGTGAAGACAAACACAATGGAACAGCTTCGTCAGTAGGTTTCTCTATAGGGCGTCCTTCCTCCCCACAGCTTCACTGTTTTGCTTGCAGGGTCCAAAATCGGACTTGACAGGAGTGTGTTAATACAGCAATTTCTTCGTCATTAGGAGTATGTTAAAATTCAGCTGGAGAATTTATACATGCACAGCCAAGACCATAATGAAGCTACAGCTGAGCACCTGCTGTGGGTGGCTTATTAGGATTCACACTCATCAAATACTTACAGTTCTGACCTAGTGACAGCAAGAATGTAACTGACACTGCCCTGTCTGTTCTTATTTCACTCTCACACTGCAAAAGACACATTAAAAAAAAAAATGCCTTGCAAATCAGACGACTGTCGCATCTTTCCAAAACTGAATCAAAGGACATTGGTGATGCTTATAACATATGTTCATGGTCTAGTAAGGTCAAATGTGCCAGATCCTCTTGAAACCAGTGAACTTAACACTTTGTGCGCTCCTGTGACTAAAAAGGGAGCGTGATCTGCCACATTGGTGATCTGCAGATTAACCGACATCTGTCCTCCGTTGTATAGAGTAAAAGACTGAAGGAGATGGAGATGTGTTGTTTGCCAACAGGTTTCAAAGTGACAGTGATGCTACTACATTAAGCAGTATTATTTTATTTTAGTTATTTATTTTATAGTCCATCTTCCTTGCAGAGACTCAAGGCAGATTACAGGATAATAAAATAGTGCAATCAAACAGCATAAAACAAACAGAATTAAGAGAACAAACTACCTAAGGCAAGGTATACTATAAACAGTACAGAAAGGGGATTACAAGGCATAAGAAAATTCAGTAAAAACAGGTGATACCTACAACAATCTTTGCAGTGGATAAAGGTGCCTTCCTGGGTTGTTTCATTTTGCTACAGTTCTTAGAACAACTCATTCATATACATACACACACATATACACACACACACACACACACATATATACACATACATACACACACATAGGCACTATATATACATTTGATTATATGCAATATTTAACAGATACTTTATAATATATGTCACTCACACACTTAAGGCCAGATATGTTGACATTTGCCATTAATTCGATACAGTAACTATGTCGTATGTGACTCAGTGTCAAGCAACAGAAAGAAAACTAGCGGAATCTCAGATGCCAACTATGGAAATAACAGTTGGCATATAGACACTGATTGACAATTACGTGCTCACCTATGCAGGGCAAAGCCTACCCATACCTTGGGCCACACAGCAAAGATGTGGAGTGGCAGGCCAGCAGTATATCTCAGAGCTCAGCCAATCTTCCCTGAATCTGACAATAAGGCAGACTTTCAGGGCCATGCTGAACACTCAAAAGAATAATTAACTCATGTTAACTAAGAGCCAGTCAACAGGATATTTTAAGAAATTGAATACCTGGCTTCAAGAAATGACTCTGCGGGTCACCCAGTCCAGTTTTAGAATATAAAATGAATGATTCTAATAGGTCAAAATCAGCACATGCATCTATTCCTAAATTCAAAGGAGCCTCTCACCCGCCCATCTGCCCAAGACAGATCTTGCTGCCTTGCATCGGAACCAGAGTTATCTGTATTTTCTTATTTTACAAAGAAGACTAAAACCAGGGCAGGTTTATTTGTGCCTGTATTTATTTTGTATGCCTGTCCTCTGTTTATTTACATTTTCCCTCTTCCAAATAAAAAAAAAATCTCACTGTCACTCATTCCCAATATTAGCAAAATGGCCTGCCTGTATGTAGACAGCCAGTAGGGAAGCAGGATGTGGCAGAGACCACCTGAAGGAAAATACGGTTCCTACTCTTGTGGCAAAACATCAGTGGGCAATAATTCCCTACAATGCACTCTACAGATCCTGCAAGAGGAAAATCCCTGGTAGCTGAGAACAGAAAATAGGCTTGTAGACTGTGTTTGTGAGTTCTCTTTCTTTCCCCTTGAGCCTGGGACCTAAGGCTGGGTTGAACATCTGAGCTCAATTTTCCCCTTGGTATCCTTGTAGCAGTGAGAAGGCCAAATTCACAAAAGCCTAGTTCCCCCCAAGGGGGATGGCCCCTTTGTCACTGGAAGAATTATCCTCAGCGTTTGTGTGTGGGGGGGGGGGGGGGGGAAGCATCCTCTAAGTCAATTTACTTTTTTCAAGGACTTGTCAGTGCTTATGAGAGGCATGCAGTCACCTTGATAGCCCATAAACTCATGGGTTATCCCTGTTAATACAGAAATCATTCCAAGTATTTTTAGATATTACAGATACCTCCTTTTTCTGGTATATGTTGTTAGAGGCACAATCTTAAATGGAAGAGGCTAGGCAGGATGAGCAACGTGGTTTCATGTTTTGAAGCTTCCAAATAGTTTTCCTTGAAGAAACACTGCACATTCATTTGTGCTGTAAAGGAAACTTGGATGCGCTGCTGTTGCCAGTTTGGTGTAGTGGTTGGAGTGCAGACTCTAATCTGGGAGAACCAGGTTTGATTCCCCACTCCTCCCCGTGCAGCTGCTGCTGTGATCTTGGGTCAGTTACAAGTTCTTTCAGAGCTGTTCTCTCACGAGCAGTTCTCAAAAGAGCTCTCTCAGCCTCACCTACCTTACAGGCAGTGTTCCCTCTAAGCTCAGTTAGTGTGAGCTAGCTCACAGTTTTTTAGCCTCTGGCTCACACATTCTGTTTTAACTCAGGAAGGATGGCTCCAGAGCCAACTAATTTATGCAGTAGCTTGCTCACAACTTTAATTCCAGTAGCTCACAAACTAGAATTTTTGTTCACAAGACTCCACAACAACCAGTTTTTCAAAAGGGGAAGAGGCAAAACTAACTAGATTATTAGATATTACACACAAGGGAAAATTACTGGACAAAATTGAACTAGATCAAAAGGCAGGATGTAAATTACCATGGTTCCAATACTTCCAACTTCAACATCTTTTTAGCTCAGCACAATTCAAAAATCTTGGAATGAAACCTGGCAATCCATTTGGAGCTCATCAACCCTAAGGTCTCAATCCATTAATATTAAAATGCAATCATTTAAGATCCTGACAAGGTGTTATCTTTTACCTCAAAAGCTCCACCATATATACCCCTCTATGAGCCCCCTATGCTGGAGGGGTTGCGGGGCAACAGCCACCTTTATTCACTGCTGGTGGACATGCCCAAGTATAGCGCAATTTTGGAACGTGGTAATTAAGCAGATCAAGGAAATAACAGGCTTTCTTGCTCCAAACAAACTGGAACTGCTGTTGCTATCTTTATGGGGAAATTGCGATTTACCAAATATAAACAAAATACTAATCGGCTTCTTACTTGCAGCATCCAGGGCCTGTATTGCCATCAAATGGAAAAATAATCAACCCCCATCAATCTCCCTCTGGTGTGATAGAATTTGGCAAATTTACGTGATGGAATTGATTGCCTTCAAGAACGTTCTAAATGACAATGCAAAACTGAAAGCTCAATGCCCAGCAACCTGGTACCCATTTTTAGAACACATGAGAACTACTGATAAAGTGCCAAAAGATGTTTACCCTATAGATTTGTTACAATTATAAGCTTAAATTATTTTTGCAATCTGTTAGTAGGCTGTAGCTCTTTCTTTCCTTTCTTTCTTTTCTCTTTCTTTCTTTCTTTCTTTCTTTCTTTCTTTCTTTCTTTCTTTCTTTCTAACCAATGGTAATGAAAAATTTTGTATTCTTTATTGTAATGATTACATTGATTGTTTGCTTGTTTAATAAAAATGCCTTCAATTAAAAAAAAAAAGACTCCACAGCTTAGAGGGAGCATTGCTCACAGGGTGTCTCTTGTAGGGAGGGGAAGGGAAAGGAGATTGTCAGCTGCTCTGAGACTCCTTTGGGCAGTGAAGGGTGGAGTATAAATCCAATCTCTTCTTCTGCTGCTGCTGCTAGTTGTACAATGGTGGTGGTGGAAAGTGCCGTCAAGTCACAGTCAATGTATGCCAACCCCATAGGGTTTTCAAGGCAAGAGACAAACCAAGGTGGTTGGCCACTATACAGCAACCCAGAACTTCCTCAGGAGTTTCCCATCCGGGGTTCCAAGAACTGGTGAGATCAGGCTAATCTGGGCCATTCAGGTCAGTTAATTTGTACAGTTCATTCCCAATATTCAAAACACTACAACAGCTCTGTTCTGGTATTTTTATTTTTGTATTGCATATCTTTGAGTCTGATAATCATAAAGTAAGACAGAGGCAAATGTGCCCGGGGGTGGGGGAACGTGGGGAAGGAAAACATTAAGGTACAAGCTGTTTATTTAGATATGATGTAATTGTAAGTGTTCTAAGTAGGTGAAAATGAAGTTGCACAGAAATTAATAATGCATGATCTAGTTTCCTTTCCTTTGTTGCCAGGAGGATTTAACGGTGTTCAGGGACATTAATCACTTGCTTTTTCTTCCTATGCAATTTACACAGATGAAGGAGAACTTCAGGAAGCATCTGAGCCCACAAAGTTTAGCCACCCTTAGTTTCTCTTGGGGCCCACAACGGGAGCTTTGCTGCCACTTCCCCTTTTGCCTGGTATACCCATGTAGCAGAATGAGGTGGTGGAATTCTGAAGTTACAAAATGGGCTGTACCATCTAATACTGCAGGTAGGAAAGAGTCTGAGTTTTAGTAAAAACTCCCATTAGTGAGAAAGGTTATAGACTAATCCTCCACATGCTATTCTAGTTTTCCACTCAGAGGAAATGATTAATGTGAGGGAAATTTGAAAAAATGTAATTTCTCTAGGGTTGCCAGGAAACTGGCATGAAGGCTGGAAAAACACTGCGTCATGGGATAACTTTTTTAAAAAATGCAGCCTCATGCACTTACTAGAAGTTCTTACAGGAAGTGGCAAAGGATAGCTCTAGGAATCACCAGAAGCTCTGTGGTAAAAGCATAGAGCTTCTAGTGATTCCTAGAACTACCCTTTGTTACTTCTGTAAGAATTTAATTTAAGTATATGAGTCTACATTAAAAAAAATTCTACCATCACCACTCCAAGCGGTGGTGGGCAGCAGGACCTGGGCGCAGGGGATTCCCCTACCAGAGACTTGACCGTCCTAAATCTCTCACCTGTAATCTAAAGTGGTACAGTTAATTCTACCACTTCAGCATTCTACTACTTTACTACAAACCTCTTCCAGGCTATGTGTGTAGCCCAGGCTTGAGTAGCATAAATATCTTATCTATCTTCGTGATTGGCATGGAGTTTAGGCCACTTCTTCACTGAGATTAACAATTGCTTATTTATTTTTAATCTTATATTCATATCTGTTATTTCTCAAAGGGTCTTGCAGTTCTGTACACATTAAAATCTCCAGTGACAAGCACTTAAAGAATTACTGGTTGC
The DNA here is from genome assembly GCA_029233225.1 of Lepidodactylus listeri. NCBI lineage: Eukaryota > Metazoa > Chordata > Lepidosauria > Squamata > Gekkonidae > Lepidodactylus > Lepidodactylus listeri. Next base: position 39,986,333 of record JARCFY010000012.1, read on the forward strand.
TCATTTGACCTTTTCAGTTGTACATGTTTGGGAAGCCACATGTGGTAAGGATATTTTTTAGGCATTACTGCTGGGGAAATGTTTTGGCTGTGCTTGTGTTACTGTGGTGATGTTTGAACAGGCCCCAAGCAAGCAGATAGCTCACAGATTTTACTATGTTAGTCTATCTTCCTTTCTCTTTTGCTGGACAACTGATGCTAGCGTTAGAATAGCTTACTAAAGATACTTGCTATGTTTCTAGTGGCATATGGAAGGTAGTCATGAGGGAGACAGTTTGCAGTGACAGTCATTGTAATGAATGAATCAGATAATGCAAAACAAAATCTGAGAAGCAGTTATGCATTTACTACAAGATATATGCTCAACCAATACCTTTTGAAGCATTTACAGCGTATCTGACAACAATGAACTTGCATCACTTAATCTGCTATCACATCAGCAGTAGTAAATGAGGCACGCCATTCCATTTGGTAAGATTTGAAATCACAGGCTAATACACCCACATGTGATATTAAGTACTTGTAGTCTTTTATACCAACTATATAATTGCAATACGTTCCTTAATATGTTAAATGATTGCTTGTCTGCATCCAACTGAACAGGCTTCACGGGAGTATTTAGCAAGCAGATGGGCATTCTAGCCATTATGTAAAAACAACTGGAGGCTGAAGATGAAATCCACACGCTCTTTGAAAGTTGATAACCTACAGGATACTTCTTATACATGCATACGACAGCTACCTCTTAAGCTTTGCCTGTGCTGGCTGATTATTGCGTAGTTTAGTACGAACCTGATGCATATGTATAAGTGGCATTTGGACAGCACACAATCAAGAATCAGAGCAGACATCCCATCACTACACAAAGCTGCTTCAAGCCAAAAAGTTACATTTCAATTTCATTAACAGTGCTGCATAAAACAGATAGATTACAGCCTGCTTCTGCTACTAATAGCAAGATACTGCTGTTCCTTGTTTTCCTTGTTTCCCCCCCTTCTGCATACAGCTGCCCTGGTTTTGTTTACTTCCTCAGAACACAAGGCTAACAAGACAGTTTTCTTTGCATGATTTTCTCTCCTTGATTTTGCATGTTTGTTGGGAAATTCAAACTTCGTTGCATTAATTGCCAAAATATCACTGTTTTGCAGGGAACCTGTCTATCTGGAGTGCAGGAAGACAAGCAAACTCTTTCCACACATCCAAAGCAATAGCTGAACTGCTCAGGCATGTTTCTGCACTACAAAAAATATCATTCTTGTCACTTCCTCAAACAGGAGAGTCCTAACAAGAGCAAACCTAGATGGAAACATGGGAGTTAGCAATCCATGTGCATCTTTACTCACAGAAACCTACAGGACACTTCTTATACAAGTATTTCTCCATTCTTGATTTAAATTAGAGATATCAGACTGTCCCCTGCCAATGTAACATTTTTCACATATCCTGACTTTTAAAAAAGATTTTAGTCTTCTTATGAACCATGACAACAACATCCTCTAAGAAACACCACTATGTTCCTTCTAAAATCAAATAATCATAAAGATGTTCTGTTTAGTGTTTACAATACCATTTGTTATGACTCATAAAACTGGAGACCTGTGACAATGGTTTAATCTTCATTGCAACGGACCGTCCCCTTAAACTTCAACCTTTCACCTCAATGTTCCCAATGCTTGTCCAAGACATTCATCATCTCTCACGTATTTATATCAAATGTCCCTCTGCAATCCCATTATAATACACAGCCAAACACAAATGGAACATTGCTGCTTACATAGAGGAAAGAAGAAACAAAGACAGAAAGTCCGTATCAAGCAAAAATTAATGCCCACACAGACATGTGATTGTTCAAAATGAAGGATAACTAAGTACATGTACAGAAGAACTAAGTGCATTAAGAAATTATGGGCCCAAAGAGAGAGGAACGATGTAGTGTGATTAGACATTCAAGACCACTGTGATTGTGAAATGCTGATTTGGGGCAAAGCAATTTTTAAAATCAATTCTATTTACATCCTGACTTTCCTCCATCGAGGGACTCAGGGTGGCACACACAGTCAGTAGTTGGATGGAACACCACCAAGGAAGACTAGGGATACTGTGCAGAGGAAGGCAGTGGCAAACCACCTCTGCTTACCTCTTGCCTTGAAAACCCCATGAGTTAGAACTTCATGGGCTCACTATGAGACAGCTGTGACTCGATGGCACAATGCACTTCATTTTTGTATTCAATCTATTTACATCCTACCTTTCTTCCATTAAGGAACTCAAGGCAGCACATGCAGGATTCCCAGGAAGTCCACCATCGAGGCACTGAAAAACCCCATACCTGTGTGACTTCAACCAGGTTGCTGTATCATGTGCCTTCCAAATATAGCTTCTGGTTCTGCTGTGTCAGTGGCCTATTAACATGAGCATAAAGTTACACCACCATATCCTTATTTGTTTTTTAATAATCTCTTTGCCACCTTGCTGGGTCACAGCTGCAAGAAGCAGCTCACATAATATCAAAAAACCATCAAATCATAAAGGCAATCAACAATGAAAATTAGAAACAAAAATCACAAACAGTCTAAACCCAGAAGCAGTTAGTTAAAACAAAGACAACCAATATAAAACAATAAAAGCACAACTCAACAGCAGGGAACACAACCATCTCAGTAAATAAAGCGATACTGTAACAGCAAGAACCCCCCCCCCCCCGAGCCAAAGCACAACCAGAATCAAATTAAAATAGACGAACTATAACAGTATCCGGTCAAAACCAGATGTTAAAATACACCATGACTGGAGGGAAAAACCTTGCTCAGATCCATGCATAATCTGGCAATGTCTATAAAGATTGGAAACATCTGGAGAGGATATAGCTTCTTGACAAGAACTGGCGCAATGAACAGATTCACTTTTGTAGAATTAGCAGCTACGAATCATGAACCCAGAAATTACATGGCTGTCCAACATCTTAGGGGAGGGGGAGTATAGTTTTCATATAACTGATCTTTCAGAGTTTAGCGAAGGACACAATGTCTTGAATTTCCCTTGACTTTCAAAGGTATTTACAGTCTACCTGACAGTATTTGTATTCATGGCTATGTCACAAGAGCCCATAGAATGATGAATTGAAATACAGCATGTCTTTTATCTTGTTTTCAGGATTAGCCTCCAAGGCTTCACTGGCACATAGCAATTGATCTTCTGCATCAGCAGTTTGGTCTTTTTCTTTACTGAAGAAAGGTTTCCCTAGTTTTTCATGCTAATGGACACCTCACAGGTCATGGCTCACTGTGAGATTAAAAATGGTGACACTAGTTAAAGTGGCAGCGGAGTCCTCCTTGCACATCAAAAACATTACGATGATGCACCAGCCAGAGCAGAATGAGCAAATACAGCATTCTTGTGACTAAACTGCTGCTGAAGGATCTTCTGAACATTTTCTCTTTTGGGGAGTGGGGGGGTATTTTTGCTTTTGTGTGTGTATGCCCATGCCTGGAAGTCATGACAACCTCTGGCAACTCCTACTGGGGCATAGAGGACATTCAGAGAAGTGGCATGATAGCCTGCCTCTGCCTCCCAGCCCTGGTATTCTCTGCAAGTCTCCTATCCAAATACTTGCCAGGGTTGGCCCTGCTTAGCTTCTAAGATCTGACGAGATCAGACTTGCCTGGGCTATCCAGGTCAGGGTGGTTCTTCTGAACATTTTCAATTATTGAGAAGAGCATCATGATTCCTTAAAACCCATGAAATACCACTGTTTGAAAGGCAAGTATTCACAAGAAAGTGTTTAGGATAGCAGGATATGCTTTTCCAGTTTACCATCAGGAAATATGGTTCTATATTACTTGTCAAAGAATTGAGGTACGATCATTACAGGTCTGCCTACAGGAGGATCCATAGGCCAGCTCTTCCACCACAATGTTTCCCCCTAATCAATTGGATGAGGTCCAATAAGGACCCAGCTCCTCTGCCAATGCATATTTGGAAAACTAAGTATCTACTGAGAGCCAGATGCATGGGGGCTAGGGAACAGGTCAAGTGCAGAATCCGGCATGAGATTAATTGCACTCTTCGAGGACCACTGATGTAAAGTAACTCTGTTTAGGATTGCTCTGGGTCTTACCAACTGTTTAAAAAAAACCTGGCTCGCAATAAGTGAAAAGCATCATGCCTACATATTGAAATGCATATGTGGCAGTTCCAGTTCAAGGTGTTTTGACATCCAAAGAAAGGTGCACCTTATCATTTCCTGGGCCAGAACCAGCTGCTGCTGGGTCCAAGCAAAGCCCCTGCTACAGTGCTTCAACGTGACGAGCAATCTCTCAGGGCTCAGGATGCAATACCAGTTATCCTGCTGATGGCTGGGAACCAATAGAGCCCTTGGTGTGCACTGGCACCCTCTTCATTGTGCTGCCCCAAACAGCTGATTGGGGGATTCAGGATAATGAGAGGCAGGATACAAAATCTAATACTTTTTATCCACTACTTATTTCTTAGCCATGTAGTCTAATTGAACTCAGAGCAGGTGATCACTAAGTCCTGTACTCAGGCCTTAAAAGTGTAGAATTCCTTAACAGAGTTTATTGGTAATACTATTGAGCATCATAATATATTAGCATGTATGGGTCTGTTTTCTAAATATTTAAAATACATACACATTAGTGGAAACACACTAGCTATAGAGGAAGGCAAAACAGAGCTTAGTAAGCCTTTCTTCTGAATTTCTATTCCAGTATCCTTTCACATAGCTGCAGGGTGAAGTATGTAAAAAAGACTTTTAAAATGATAAAAGCGTACCAGCAAACAATAAAGCGATGTCTGCAACCACATGGACTCTTTTATAGCATCTGAGAGTTTACTATCAGACACACAAGCAATTAAATAAGAAATGCTGCACTTCACATGGATACTCCCAACAGCTGTTGTAGAAACATTCACTGATGCACAGATATTCCTCTCTAATCCCTTGCCTAAGCCTTGCAACCACAATGAGCTTTGTGGAGTCAGCACAAATCAATGTATCTCATTTAATTAATGCTAAAGGGGAAAATAATCTCACACTAATAAGGCAGCAGACAACCCATCCTGGACTGGTTGACTGTTGTGCCTGAGGTCTTAAAAATAAACCGACATGAATTAAGATGTGCATTACGACCTACATAAAAATGTTTAACTTGCCCTGCTGTATCCTAATGCTGACCAAGAGAAGAGTTACAAAAGAAGGTGGTTATAATCCTCGGTGGCATTTTTATACAGCGCTAGTCCGAATTACAATAGCAAAGGGGGTTCTGCCATCAATAGCTACCAAAAACCAGCAATGACAATGAGCCTTTTTGAGTTCACATCCTGTGCCAGAGGTATCTGTTTCAGATACAAATTCGCATTTCTACAGACAATAATGGCACTGGGAACATGGCAAGGGGAGAAAAGAACTGCTGCTACATACAGTTAAAGCTTTGTTATTCGGCATTTGATTATCCAGAACATTGAGTTAACTGACATCTCTCTCCCCTCCCCCCCCCCCCCCCCCCCCCCCCCGGTCAGCTACCATACCCCAGCATCTTCATGTACCCACACACTCCTCTCCCATCTCTCCAGCTGGAAAACTTGATACTGATAGCCAGCACTGCAACCTATCACCTGATGCCTCCTTCCCACTCAACTTCCCTGCTAGAGTTCTCCCTGGCGGTTGGCCTCTTTTGTCTGCCTCCTGCATAGGATGGCTCTTCACTTCAGGGACATGGGGAAGGGTCCTGCAGGTACAGGGCTGTGACTGTGGCATTCTCAAGGGGGTGTGGTTTGGTTGCTGTGTACTCCCCTGGATGGGGGAGGGGTCAGAGAATAACCCTGGGTATGCCGTGCATTTGATGAACTGGCAAATTCTAGGCAGTTTCTTACTCAAACACACCTCTGGACCCAAAATGGAAGTTATACAATCATTATTTCTTTGCACTTTGGAACTCGGCTCTCAAGTGTGTGGCTTCTTTGAAACTTCCTTTAGAAGTGGGTATGACAAAGTTAGCAACAGTGACTTGGTCTGCTGTCATAACATTTAGACTATTTTTACTGCTGTCAGATTCTCTTCACCCATTATTGGGATTAATGATATTCCGATTCTTTGGTTAGTACACATAGTCAGCTGGTAGATACCAAAATTGGTGAGCAGGGCCAATCTATTTCAAGCTTGCTGTCCTAGGGTTTAACAGAGCTTATGCCTTGGTGAAAGGTTGGCTGAAAACACTGGACTGGCAACATGTCATATCAGATGCTAACTGCATTTGTTCCCCATCACATCTTGGTTTTTAGCCTACATCACTATTTGCTGGTGATAGGCATCTACATTTTTTCACAGTTCTTTTGTACTACCATCTTTTCCCTTGACTCCTTTCAATGCCTTATCAATTGTTGATCTCTAATATCCCACAGGATCAAAGGGTGCACTCTAGTGAACTCTAGATGCCTAAACATTTACCATTTTTTCTTTTATTTATTTATTATTTATTATTTGGATTTATATCCCGCCTAGCCAGCATTAGCAGACTGAGATTCTCTCTGATTATTACTTTCATTGTAACACCCCTTGCCTGTTCTATCATCTAGTTAAACCCCATCTGAAAATGACAGGTGTACTTGTTTGGCTGTTGCCAGATTTATTAAAGTAACACTCAACATTTGTGCAATAGTTGTTGACTCAGATTTACAGTAATTATCATAAGGCACTTGATTGAAAGTGATAGTGGGTTGTTGTCTCCCTTTAATGGATACTAATCAAAATTTAAATTGTATTCTGAAATTATAGTTAACCTTGAGTGTATATGACTGTTAACTTCTATAATCATGCAATATAAATTTATTATTGTTTTGCCTATATATTTTAAATAATTTATTTTCTCCTATGTGTCTAAAAGCCAGAGTGCTAAATGGACTTCCTTGAATAAAGAAAAGAAAAACTGGCAACCCAATTTTTCACATTTTGTTAAGTTTTCTGATCCTGGGGCCTTATTATTTTTGCATTTCCTTGTGCTTAATGGAGGATTTTTCCTTGCTGGGGGAGGGGGAACCAGTCCTCCCTTTCCCGCTTAGAGCTCTAAGAAAGTTTAATACTCAGAACTGGCTAGGGTTGCCAGTCCCCAGTTGGGGGGGGGCAGGAGATACCCTAGGTTTGTGGGCTCCTGCTTGCCACCAGCCAGTGGAAGGAAATCCCCTCCGCAACAGCAACATGGAGCTACATGCCCATGTCACCTGGAAGTGATATAGGCATGTTGGTGATGTCAGGGAAGACACTCTTCTTCAGATGTGTTAGAGAATGTTTTATTGCTTTTCTTTGCTTGGTAACCCTCAATTAAACCCACTAGAGTACTTATTTTTGGACCTTTTTGACTTTTTCTATTTTGAATGTAATTCCTAATAAAACCTTTGAAAAACTTGCTGTGGTTCTTTGTACACCTTAGGTTCAGTAGGTGCCCAGTGGTTAAGTGGGGTGGGCAGAAATGAAGTGGAAGTGGAAGAAGAGGAGGAGGAGGAAGAGGAAGAAGGGGAAGAGATTGGATTTATATCCTGCCCTTCACTCACTTGGAGTCTCAGAGCGGCTTACAAACTACTTTCCCTTCCCCTCCCCTCCCCACAACAGACACCCTGTGAGGTAGGTGGGGCTGAGAGAGCTCTGAGACAACTGTCCTTGAGAGAACAGCTGACACAGATCTATGGCTTGCCCAAGGTCATCCAGCAGGTGTAAGTGGAGGAGTGGGGAATCAAACCCCGTTCTCCCAGATTAGAGTCCTCGCACATAACCACTACACCAAACTGGTTCTCTGGAAAGGGAGTTAAGGCGGTATGGCAATCTGCTGCCCAATAAAGGGGCTCTGTGCAAACATCCTTCCTACTTCAGGGCTTACACTTTCATGATATGCTGGTACTTTGACCATACATTCCAGTGTTTTCCAAAATGTTGGTATCAGAAGTACAAGGTTCTTCATTTTCTGGATTATAATGGGATGCACACTTCATTGCTACACTTGGAAAGTTTTGAGACAGTCCTCCCACTCAATACTGCATTGTTCACTGGATGTACTATAAAGTCTTGATTTCACTGATTTCTAATTCTATCATCCAGTTTCATTGCATTGCTTATTGTATGTCTTCCTGAGGTCTTTAGTACATTACTTTCATAATTCTGTAATCCACCTTAAGTCTCAATGAGAAATGCGAATGATAAATGAAGTAAATACAAAAAATAAATGTGTATTTTCTTGATCAATTCCTATAATGATGCACAGGTACCCTCCTTGCAGTGGTGAGATTATCCAATTTAATCATAGAATCACAGATTTGGAAGCGACCCCCAGGGTCAGTTAATATTGTCTCTTGGCATCATACCTTCGTACCTTCCCTTTTGCCCTATGTGTTTGGGGGGGGGGGGGGGGAATGACTGCTGCTTGGGACTCCCTTTCCAACTGGTAAAGAGTGGTACAGTTATCTAATACAGTGGTTTCTATTTTTTGAAGACACCATTCCACCTCTTGTAAATCACACCGTTTGTGAATAACCCTTGCCAATCAGAGATGTCTTTTTTAACATGGTACCATGGGATTGCCTCTAGGTTTCTCAGCATTCATTCCCTGTCTTCATTATCATGCTACTGTTGTAGGGAAAATGTCTAATTTATTAAGAAGTTACAATATTCTTATCACCTGGCAATATGTATCAGATGTTTTAACTTTTCTTGTTGCTTAGCATTCTCCAAAGCATTTTAGATATGGATTGGCATTCATTACCTTCTATTTTACATACTGAATAGCAGTGATAAATGGAGGTTAAGCGTCTTATATAATGTCATTGGAAAAGAATTCAAAAGAAGTAAATCTTTTCAATTCCAATGCTGCCTCCAAAACTGTCCATGTATTATTATTTTTAAAGAACACAATGCCCACCAGTATGTGTTTGTGAAATGACAAATTATGGACCAAAATGATTTTTTTAACTGTGACTAAAATCATTTTTTCGACTGTATTACAAAATAAAAAAATATTGATGGAATGGAGAAAATGTATTATCTCTGAAATTCAGTTCCATGGAAATCTCAAACAACAGGTTTGGATAAGCACTCACAGATGGGTAAACATAAAAATTGCTGAAGACATGTTAAAGATTGATGAGAAACTAGAATGTATATTGAGTTGGCAGGCTGTCTGTCTCTTTTGGGATACTCAGAATCATTGTTAGCATTGATTTAATTTCATTTTGCTGTTTTCTTTATGCACTGAAAAATTAAAAAGATAAAAACCGTATTGTTCTGAAAGCAAATCGGAAAGTATTACAAATTGCATGGAGACAAGGAAACAACACAATGGAGAGCTGCGCATGGGCTAACAAAATGAGAACTACCCATGAAAAATGCCAGCTAATTTGCCCAGGGAATGACAGGCCAACGTGAACTATCAATGTGGCATAAATATTCAACAGAACTTAAATGCATAATAAGCCTATGAAGTCATTTGGAAGGTGCAAGGATGTTGCATCTTCAGTGCTTCTGGGTGCTTCACGTGATCTGTGCAAATATACGGTGGGAAACTGTGTCCTACTGGGAGATGGGCTCCCTACAGTGTATACCCATATCAAATGCATACTTTAAAAATGTACATAAGTTTTACTATAAGGACACACTACAGTCATAATATACCAAGCAGCCCTGAGTCTTTCTGAGAAGTCAGTGCTGGCATTGGACAACACATCAGTCCAATATAATGTTCTAGAATAACTTCATGCAAAAGCAGCTTTCTTTCTATACTGATGCTGCTGTCCCATGTACAGCTACTGAGCTGTGTATCCTGAAACTATGTAGGATTAATGCTACTTTACACTTGATCTGTTATCATAATACATGACATCAGGCCAAGACGAGCGTGAAAACATGGTTTCCCTTACCTGTAACCATTGTTCGTCAAGTAGTCTTCTGTGCAGGCTCACATGTGACTGCGCATGCACAGGCCAGCTGTGGAGAAAACTCTATAGATTTCTAGCTCTTTCCTAGACTCTGGAATGCTCCTCCTCTCCTCCAATGCAAGCTGGCATTTCCCACCCAAGCCACCACATGACGGAGGCAAGGCAAGTGCTCCTTCCCTCAGTCCTCCCTTCGCTGCCATAAAGGAGAATTCCAAGGCAAAGTATCCCACAGTGGGGAAAGGAGGGAGGGATGTGTGCCTGCACTGAGGACCACTCAATGAACAACAGTTTCAGGTTAAGTGCAAACATGTTTTTGTCTATGTGGCTTCTGTGCAGTCCTATATGGGAGAATAACAAGCTGACTTACCACAGGAGGAGTATGTGGGATCCTCAGTGATCCAATGATTACAATACTGCTTTCCTCGCAGCCACATGACTCCTGGAATCAGTGTCAATGGCATAGTGCTTGATGAATGTTGACTCAGATGAACACGTTGCCACTCTGCTGATACTCAACAGCAGGGCCTTTCCCAGGAAAGCAGCAGAGAATGCCTGAGTCCTGGTGGAATGTATCTTAACCAGGAAAGGGCAGTCAACCTTGGAAAGTGAATAAGCCAACTTGATGGTGGAAACTACCCATCAGAAGATGAGGTAGCTGCCACCTGTGTGTGGTCCAGAGAAACAAATAAAGAGGTTACCAGCCTGACGGAACCCCTTGGTGTCACAGGCTGGGTGCCAATAGAACAGGAGCCAAGCGGAAGTCCGGGACAGTCTGAGGTTAAGCCAAATCAGGAACAAGTTGCCAAGTCCAAAACACTAAGCCAAAAGCAGAGTCAGTCCAAGCCAGGGTCCAAGAGGGAAACTCATGAGTAAACCAGTCCAGGGAGTCAACAGAGCCGAAGTCAAACAAAGTCGGAGTCACAAGCCAGAGGTTCCAGAATCAAGTCAGCTATTGTGAGCCAGACAGGTGCAGAACTTAGCCAAGAAGACTTGTTGCTTGCACAAGTTGGTAGTCTCTGTGCTGTGCTTAAATACCCAGCCACTTCCTGTGCTTGTTAGCAGCTGGCAGTGAGGTCCCGGCTCCTTCTAGAACTCAGGACTTAGTGATCTGTGACCACGCATGCGTGCCTCTTTCCTTCTTGCAGCTAAGTCTTGCCTGCATCGGGACCTTAGACGTTCCATTCAAGGAGGTGAATCAGGTGGGCTTGAGCTTAACTGTGGCCCAGCTGCTGCTGGTGCTGGGGTAAAAACCTGGGAGGTGCTTGCTTGAGCCTCATCTGGCTCAGGTGGAGGCTCCTCTGGAGCTGGGAGCTGATCCTCCACCTCACTTAGGTCCGCAGGAAGCAGGTCCTCAGAGGTACTCCTGACACTTGGTACAATCGAGATAAAATAAAAGAGCCCTCCTTACATCTAGAGTGTGTACTGTCTGTTCTTCTGGGCCAGAGGGTGAAGGAAAAAAGACTGGCAGGACAATGTCCTGAGTAATATGAAAACTGGAGGCTGCCTTAGGTAGGAAACTTAATCTGGTGCATGGCAAACCTTATTGTGAACTTGTAAAAGGTGGAGAACAACGGAGGGCCCCCAACTCTGCCACCTCTTAAGCAGAAGTAATGGCTAATGTTGTTTTACCTATCTGTCTAGTACTGCTCATATGGCTATCACCTTAAGCAGAAATGATATGTTGTTTTAAATTCTGTCCTCTGGGAGAAAGGCCATGCCCAGCTTCACAGCCAGATATACTCCTACAGCAGTGAAGGAAGGACTGAGGGAATGAGCGCTCACCCAGCCTCTGTCACATGCCAGTTTGGGCAAGAAACACTGGCTTGCGTTGGAGGGGAGGGAGAGCACTCCAAAGCCTTGGAAAGAGACAGAAATCTACAGAACTTTCTTCATGGCTGGCCTGCACGACACGGTCCCATGTGTGCCTGCACAGAAGCCATGAAGACAAACTTATGTGAGGCTTAGACCATTACCTTCTATTTATAGCCATCTGTGTGTCTCAGGGTATGCTAACTTCAGAGCCTGAACAAAAGAAGTACAATGGTTCATTTTCCTGCATTGTTTCCTGCTCTTGTGATAAGCAGTTCGGATTCCCTCTGACATATTATGATTTCCCTTCTGCTACTGAAAGAGACCAATTCCATCAGCCTGTTGCCCATGCTTTAGAGTTATGCTGTGTTGTTAATTTTCAAAAACATTCATATGGATTCATACAAAGAAATATCCTTCATATCTATGGGTGAATGGCAAAGGGCCCCTCTTGCGTCCATTGAACTCAAGGCTTTTTATTATTTTACATTCCACACTAATTTGTTACCTTTGACATGTTCAAGAGCAGATATTTCCAATCTGAGATTTTTCAAGGTCTTATAGCTGTAATTAACAGATTACTGAAAACCAACCAAATCTCACATGGATTTGTGAAAACTGTTTGGAAGCTTTCAAACAATGACTGCTGTATATAATAGCAAGAACCCAACAGCCACAACTCATTAAAAACAGAGCCCAACATATTTTATTAATGCAGAAAGGAGATTTATAGTGATGTATTAAGCAAGTATTATATGTTACTGCTAAGGGGTTGATACCACCAAACACAGCAACCTCAGGTCTCCACACCCCCATAATGTTATTAAGGTAAACTGCATGATTGACATTGCAATTCCAAGCAGAGCTGTACCATTCTAAATCCATGGACCTCATACATTTTTATCCATCACTACAAATCTTGCAATTTTATTTGATAGCTGATAACCAGTATAATAATAAAGTTTTAAAAGAAAGAGTTGAGAGTTATCAAACACTAAAGAACTCAAGAAAAAGTTAGCCCACAGATTCCAAAAAAACATATCAGCTATCAGAGAGTGGAGAGCCATCTGTTAGGAATGTTTTCTTTTTCTTTTTCCAGCTTTGTCCAGGTTGGTAGGACTGAACTACCCAATAGATTTGGCCTTTAGACCAGAGAGTATGAATTTTGCACATCTAATGGGTGGATGTGGAATGGTAAGCAATATTGACAATAATGAAACGTCAAGATTTTCATGAGATGTGAGTGTAACAGGTGACCCAGAGGTGTCATAGACTGTTGTGAATTCCCCGTCTCCATCTCTAGTCCCTTTCCTCTGCCAGGCCCCACCTATTTCTCAAACATATTGCCCATTTTCAGTTTCTCTTCCTTTCCCACACCTTTTTCAGCTTCCTTGCTCTTATCACCACTGCCATTTTGCAGCTCCCTTGCCTTCCCCAATCACCAGTACTTCTTTACCAGCTGAGGACATCTGCAGAAGACAGTAGACTGTTTTCCCCACTGCCACCAGTTATCCCAATCATCATAAAACAGACCTCAACAAGTGCTATTTCAAAGTGAATCTCATTCAGTCTGCTAAAATACAGTGAGTTGCACAAAAATCCACATTTGGCTGCCCTCATAAACAGCTACATATTGGTTCTTTTGGTCATAAGAGACAGGGAAAAGTCAGGGTTTTTAATGTATATATGTATGAGTTCACACCAGCATACCTGTAAAACAGTCCAGAAATACAACATTGCATTGGTTTTGAGTACCTTCATGAAGCAGTATCACATTTTGCAAAGCACAGATCTCTGAGGTACTCCCCCACAAAATTCTTCCAGTACTTGATACAAAAGTATTAATCAGAAGTTTAAGCCAAACAAAAGAAGATATTTTTAAATACCGTGACTGTTGCATCGAGAAGTTTCAACGAGTCTGCCGTTTTGATCATAGCAAGCCATGGCTTGGTAACGATAGCCTTGTCCACACTCCTTGATGTCTCCTTGTACTTTCATTCCCAGTAATACATCCACTTTGCCCTCTGGTAAAATACAGTCTGACCAGTTCCCCACAGGCTGAGCATTATACTTGTCACACGGACAGAACTGGGTCTCAATCAGTGGATACAGCTGGGGATTTTTGCACTTTTCCCTCTTCTTACTTTTTCCTAAAAGAGAATAAAGCTTCAAAGAATGCATCCTGTTTTCTGGCACTGAGACCAAGTAATTCTAGCTAAATAGTCACCTAAAACACGCCAAGAATATGCTAACATCACTCCAGTTTTGTGTGTCCTAATTGTAATGACCTTTGGCCCCACACAATAAACGCTACCAACCTACCTAGAAGTGCCAAGCTTTAGCAGATGATGTCTTAGGCCAAGTACAAAAACCGAATGGTGAAACCCAAACCTCCCCCCTGGTTTGGCTACTGTTGTAATCAGGGCTGTTTTGGTAGAAAAAGCCCAGCAGGAACTCATTAGCATAATAGGCCACACCCAACAGCAGAAACATATTGGCATATTAGGCCACACTCCTGACAGCACAGCTCCCTCCCTCCAGACTGGCTTCTCCAATCCCTCCAGGGATTGGCGGGGCGCATGGGGAACCCGAGGGAAGGAAGGCAATTTCTGGATCGGTTTTGTGGGGTTCCTGGGGAACCTGAGGAAGGTAGGCAGTTTAAACTGCCTTCCTCAGGTATCCCACGGCTTGCAAGGAGCCTGGGGAACCCAAGGGGGGGGGCAGTTTAAACTGCCTTCCCTCTCTGGATCGGCTTGGCTTCCCCAGGTGCCCCGTGGCTTGCAAGGCGCCTGGGGAACCTGGGGGGGAGGCTATAGGCGTGGCCAACTCAGAAGCCAGCCAGAACTCCGTTCCTGTGCATTCTTGCCCCAAAATAGCCCTGGCTGTAATGATGCAAGGCTAAAGGCTTTCCACACACTCAACTTACTCCTGATTTTCTTGGGAGTCAGTCCACAAGCACTTGAATTGGACTGGGCACAGTTCCTCCACACATCTGCCCTGCCTCTGCAATTTCTCAGTTGTGGAGTCAGTTTATTTTTGTATGCACATGCCTTCCAATAACGAAGATTTTAAAGAGAGGATGCTATAGTCATTGGTGGCATCACAGCAACCTCCCCCCTTAAAAAAGCATTAACATATCAATATATTGCTAGAGTGTTGAAACAACAGTATTAGCAGTTTCTCTGAATTCCAGGCTTTCATATTTTTTTAAAGGAAGTCTATATCCTCCTCCCTCATTGAGATATGCCTTTTGCTTTATATTTCTGTGAGGAAAGGAGCTAGATATATAATTCTTTTTTAAAATGAAAGGTGGAAATTCAGAGAACCTGATAGGTCTATTGTTACAATGATCTAGTGATATATCAATACTTTAGTGCCATAAAGTACAAAGAAAACACTCATCTGCAGACTGAGGAGAGGAAAGGAAGTAGTTTGACTGCCAGAGTCCAGTCATTAAAAAGTGGGCTGGAGGTGGGTGGGTATGACAAGCAAAACTGTAAGAAACTATAAACATGAGGAAAAATGTCCTTCAGGGCCAGTTTTTGGGAAAAGATAGGTAAAAGTGGTCTCAAAATAAACAGAAAAAACACAGGGGGGAACAAAAAAACATAAGTGAAAATTAAAGGTACAAAAATGTTTGTGGAAATCAGGGAATAAATTGAAGCAGTATGGGGCCAGAACCGAGCGGGGAGGGGAGTTGCAGAAAAGCCCTCAGAAAAAGAGAGGGTGGGGCCATCAATACAGGAGACAAAAAATGAGGAAAACCTCTAAAGCCTTCCCCAAATATATGTTTAATATGTCTCAATATCTTTTGAAACCACTCTTTGTCAGGAGCATTATTTATTGTAGAGGGCTATTCAAATACTGTCAAGCTCCTTGAGAGAAATTGTGCTGAAGGCATCTTGTGATACTTTCCTCCTTTTTTTGGTCTGTAGTGAAAATGGCACCCTGTACAACATAAATGGGGGCAGTTCTGTTCAACCACATGTGCCACATAACAGATCTCCCATACATCTATTATACATTTTGCTGGCGTGAATATGTGCCTGCTCTAGGTAAATTAAGCAACCCTCAAGGCATGACAAAGTCCCAGTTGTTATTTGGCATTGGGATCCTTGGCCTAGGCCGAGCACTGCTGACACAATGGTTGCTGTTCCTCTAGTTCAACACACTATATCAAGCAGTCAAGGCGTTCTCCTGTGTGAGTACTAGGATACCCAGTCCCAAGACGAGCCTTTTAAAATCGACATTAGAAACTCGGACTTTTAAAGTTTCAAAACTGGAGTTAATTTTCAAAATGGGCTTTTTGCTCCAGTGTGGGATACCAACTGCTGTGGATTATTTCCAAGGTTTCACACAGCACTGTTGCTCATCCATTTCAATTCTGTGGTTTCCCCATGCTTTCCGAAATCACCTTTCATCCAATGTCTCCTGCCAGTATGCAGGTGAGGTGGAAATTACACTGTGCTTCAAAAGGTACCACCCACTTTGGTGCTGTTTTCTCTGCTATGTTCCTCCACAGCAGCCATTTATCCCCAATTTTTAATTTTTTTTTTAAGTCTCTAGCTCTTTTTGTTCCCGAGATAATTTTTCCTTTTTTTTCTCTGCATCAGAAGGTGTTAGAGACCTTAAAAATGAAAGGTAGTAATTCAAAGAATCGAACAGACAATCATAACATTACAGCATTATAGCAATCTAGCTATTGCCTATTTACACACACACACACAAAAAACCCTGAAAAAAAGCCCCCATGGTGCAGGGGGCAGGGAAGAATGGTGGCTGTGAAGGAACAGGGCAGGGAAAGTGAGGGAAAACAATCTGGAAGCCCTGTTGTCACCGTACTGATTTCTCATCTGTATCAGCAACAGGAAAATACAGGGAGTTCTTGCTGTGTGGAAAGCCCCAACATCATACATGCAATCCAAAATAGAGCCGCACCCTTCTAAGTTCCTTGAGTTCAGTGGAATGAGAAAGTGTAACTCTGTTTACGATTGTACTGTCAATGCCCTTTTTTATAGAAAAGAACAGAAAAAAAACTTAGAATTTCTTATGAATTTAGGCACATAGTAACCTAACCTTGTACGTCTGCATTGGTGCATGTAACATAATCAGAGTAACACTGCTACAAAGCCAGTATAACAAATATTGCAGCAGACAGGGCTTTTTTTTTCAGAAAAAGCCCAGCAGGAACTCTTTAGCATAATAGGCCACACCCAACAGCAGAAACTCATTAGCAGATTAGGCCACACCCCTGACAGGGCAGCTCATTAGCATATTAGGCAGGGGGCTGGGAAAGCACAGGGCAGGCATGGAAGCTTGCCTCTCCCCCCCCTCCCCCCGAGCTTCTCCGCCTCATTTCAGCATCATCTTTCTAGTCTACCCTCTCCGCAAAAACCAGATGGCCGGGGAAAGGTGCTGCTGAAGAGCCTGGGATCTGAGAGATCCCCGGCACTTCAGCATTGCCTTTCTAGTCTCCTACCCTCCCCCCAACCAGATCACCAGGGAAAGGCTATTGTAGAGACACTCGGGGAAGTTTGGGGGGGGGCATGGTTAAATGCCTTTCTCTCCCTCCCCCAGATAGGGGAGGGAAAGAAAGGCATTTTCAATGTGCCTGGGTTCCCTGCCTGCCCTTTTCCAGCTGGGACATGTCAGCTAGAGAAGGGAAGGCAGAGAGAGGCTTTTCCTTGTCAATTTCATTCTCAGCTGACTGGCAATGAATGAAATTGACAAGGAAATCCCCAGGGGCTCCCCAGAGGGAAAGACCTGTGTAACGTGGGGAGGTAAGTGTGCTCTGTAGCCACGCATGCCAGAGGTTTTGGTTGTAGGCGTGGCCAACTCAGGAGCCAGCCGGAACACCATTCCTGTACGTTCCTGCCCAAAAATAGCCCTGTCAGCAGAGATGTTCCACTTTATTGCTACAATACTAAGACTTATGAGTTGTGCAAAGATACAGCAATGCAACCCTCATTTTACTGGGGTTTTTTTTTGGGGGGGGGGGGGATTTTTGCATTTTGTGTGTGTGTGTGTGCCCATGCCTGGAAGTCATGGCTACCTCTGGTGACTCCTACTGGGGCATGGAGGACATTCAGAGAAGTAGCTTGATAGCCTGCCTCTGCCTCCCTGCCCTGGTATTCTTCAGAGGTCTCCCATCCAAATACTTGCCAGGGTCAGCCCTGCTTAGCTTCCAAGATCTGACGAGATCGAGCTTGCTTGGGCTATCTAGGTCAGGGCCCTCATTTTACTGGTTGAGACTGCAATCCTAAGTATATTTACTTTGATTAATAGCCACATCAACAGCAGCACTTAGGTCACATTCACAAGAAGTGTATATTACATTTTTGGGTTCTATAGCAAACTCTTCCACTTGTTTTATTTGTGTGTGTGTGCGTGTGTGTAAGAGGTTATTTCTTGCTTCTTTGAAGAAGTTTAACTATGTTTCCTCAACTACTTAACTCTTTTTATTTCCCTTTTATATACAATTTTTCCTGTGGGCAAGTCTCACATAAATCAACGAAACGTACATATTAGTAGCCTAACACAGAAGTGCCATCATAGTTTGTTGTTCTCGAGCTGTATTGGTTTTCATCGTTTTAATAGCTTTAAGGAGACCTGGCAAAAAGCACTCTTTTTAATATGCATCATTATTTGAAACTTTTACTGCCTCAATCTAAATCTGAAATCAGTATCTTCCTCATTGCTGTTTAAATGGCAGCATAAATTGATGCCACACTGTTTTCCCTTTGCTTAGAAATATACAATTTTTATGAGATATTAAAAGATGTGTCTTGGAAAGGCACTGGGTCATTAAAATGTTTACCAGCATAGAATGGAGATGGTCTGTGTAGTATAATTCACTATTTTGATTAAACTTAGAAATTCTCCCATTGCTCATCAATAATTATTACAGCCTCAAAAGTTAAAGGTATAGCTTTTTCAGTTACCCAGAGTTCCTTGTTAAGCAGGAGGGAAAGTCCTATTTCATTAGCTTTGATAATTAGATTATACAGAACTTTCTTAGGTGGAATTTATTCAAGCCATCAATTCATCATCAGGATTATGCACAAGCATGTGTCTAAATGTAAGAAGGCTTATTCCTAACTACCTTCCATTTGACATGATAGGTGAAGCATCAACTCTTTCTAGAGTCTGTAGGAACTAAAGCACTATCAATAATAAATGATAATAGAAGACTTCAATTCCTTCTAGGCCATTCAGATATAGACCCGGGGACTACATTGTCATAAAAATACCACCCAGAAATCAGTTATGTCTATTTTGGCCTGAAAAATTATTTTAGGAGGCATCTGCATTTCAATCCTTTTGGGAAGCCAACCTAGACTATTATCAAAATTAACACAATTAACAATGTATATAGTAACAACTAGGGTTTTTGGAGCCATAACCAAAGCTAATTCAACTGTATATGTCAGTATTCTTTTAATTCTTACCAATTGGAGACCGTTTTCTTGTCCGAACTGCTCCACAGTCTCCATTGCAAGAGGAGAACTTTGACCAGCTTGTGAACTGACAGTCATCTTGGCAAGGGATTTGGCAGAGTTGTGTTAAAGGTGGTAAAGGGCCTGCATACTTAAGGCACTCACTGACATCAGCCTGTCCACCATCTTGTTTGCGACATGTTATTGCTGAAAGCAGAAGATATTATGACTAGTTAGTAAGTCTTTTGTTAGATAATCTATGTAGAAGCTAAGTTCACCGACATGTGAGCTAGTATGTCAGCAATATGTTCATGAATAATATTGTTGCCTGAGCACTATGTATTTCTTTTCATATTTTATAGAGAAGAAAAAAAGTGAATCTCAGGTAATTCAGATCAGGGATTGACACTAACAATGAAGCAAAAAATACAATGCAAGCCATTAAGCGAAGGAACAAATAATGCCATCTTCTATTATATCTCATTTTACTGAATAATTTATCCTCTCAGTGCTACTAACACACTGAAATAATGGATTTACTGGGATATCAATAGGAGACAAAAATCTATTTTCTAATTCTAAATACACTATAATTACATTTGTGAACATTTTTTAAAATCTGAAAAACAGATAAACCTTCTTACAAGAATTATATTTATTCTATGTAAAAATAGAAAGGAACATATATTTGGAAACATTGTACAAACTGAAAATGTCATTAAATCCCCACACACCAACACAAAGGTTCTCTCCAATCATAATGTCATAAAAGGAGTTGAATGGAAGCCAAAGAATCATTTCTTGTACTAGCCAACTTCATGGTGAATGGTCAGTCACAAAGGCAGCCAAAGGGACACATCCATAGACAAGGTGAGGTTTCTGTATACTAGGGATATCCTTAGATATACATCAAATATTTGTTTGCAAATTTTAAAAGAAACCCTCACACTCCCAAAGACCCAATGAAAACTGAGCATGCTCACTGTTCTTGCAATGCTGAGAATCAGTTAATGGGGGGGGGGGGGGGGGGATAAACCACAAGAGATAGGAAAACAGGCTACAAACATTCCAAAGAGTTAATAACATCCTGAATGGAGAGATGGACAGAAGAACTTCCCAGAAATTTTTCCCCAGCCATGATTCCTTGTGGCCCTTCAGCTTGTATATTTTTTTAAAAACTTACATACATATTCAGGTACTTGTTAAGCTTTTAATTAAAATTGTCCATTTCCTCAAATACCTATAGCTCATTTAATACCTAAAGGCAAACCTGTCTCTTGCCAACCAATTTTATGTGCTTATAAGTTTCTAAATAAACCACTTCTAAAAGAAATGCCATGCAGAACAATCAACCCAACACTGCATCCTACTTTTGCTTCATACAACACTGGTGCTGGGACTTGGCTCTATCTGTTCCTGACCCCCAGTGGCCCTCTAGAGCAGTTTCCCACAGGAAAATTTCCCTATAAGTTAAATGGCCAGTCCCCCCCCCCCCCCCCGGCATCTTGATGTGAGAGAAGGATGGCAAGAGAAATTTTGGTGGACTGTAGGGTAACAGATACTGCAAGTGAGGAAGTATTTTGGTTAAATAATAGCCTCTGAAATTCTTCATTTGCACACATTCTAATAGATGGCATTTTCCATTATATATTCTATCTACCAAGTCCTCTGTGCATTATTTGCATTGTGCAAATGACATTTGGGACAAGACATAGTGCCAGACTAATAACTAATCTTACCCACTCACATTAAATTGATTACAGGAATTAGCAGCAAGAATAACATATGTGATTATTCTGGATTAAACACAAATAACTGTGAAATAGCCCCCTAAAACTTAAGGATCTAGTTGGCAATAAAATGAAATTTTACATGCATTTAGCTTAGTGAATGCACTGTTCCCCCAATTTAACATTTGGGGTCTCCCAGAAGTGTGGTACAAAATAAATTGCACTTCAGATTTTGCAGACAAAAGACCTTGATATAGTTAGAGCTGATAGCTCAGCTTGAACTACACCATAAGGAGCCATAAATTGATATATTATTATTATGGGAGTAGTTAAATACAAAGTCTGCGGCATGTATGCAAATAAGTGCCGTTTTGGTCCCCCCCTCCTCTCATAACAACCACTCAGATCACTCAGGTCAAACTCTGCCGAATTATACCACTTAAAAAAAAGAATTTCAAAGTGAATTCATAAATTCAGGAGGGTAGCCATGTTGGTCTAAAACAACAGAACAAAGTTTGAGTCCAGTGACACCTTTAAGACCAACAAAGTTTAATTCTGCATATAAGCTTTCATGTGTATGCACACTTCTTCAGATAACAATGTTCATGTTAACTGCTTCAAGTACCTATGACTTGGGCAAATGATAATTTTCACTGGATTTAAGCAACCTCATTAATTCTCATTCTCCTCTTATGTTTAGAAGCAACAATTCAGCAGAAGTAAAAGTATCATTATCATGCTTTGTAGATATTTTCACAGCTTCTTATATCTGTATAATATTTTAGCTGAAATATCCACTGATGGATAAATTTTACTATTAGTTACTCTGCCTTTAGATAGCTACATTGCTCTAGTAACTGTTATTCCTGGGTTTTTTTTGTTATTAGAATATACTTCCCCTTGAGATAAGGCGAGAAAACTAAAAAGTAGACCCCAAAAAGACAGCTTTATTTAAGCTAACGTTAAAAAAAATCCTAAATCCTCTCATTTACATTGAGAACTTCATGCACATTTGAAGTATCTTATGATGCAGGGACAAACACATGATGTATGTATAGACTGACCCTTTTAATACAGATGTGTCCAACTAGAAAAGTGCAAATCATGGTTTTACTTCTTTTTCACTACCGTATGCTTAAATTACTGTAGAAAAGTTGACAAATCGCTTTCTTTTGTGGTTGAGAACTTGTTCTATTAGTTCTAGATTCATGTAAAATATCCAGATTTATCCAAAATCAAATGAAATGCTTACAGGTTCAATTGCTTTCTTATATTGACATTTCTAGAGCTACTCCTCTATTGGCACTTCTGTTCTAGGTGAAACTTGAATCTGGAAGATCTATATTGGTCAAATAAAATGGTTATTAAAAGTTCTGCATGTTGATCTTCTGCAGGATTGTATCCACTCTGCATTAACTACCGAGTACTGTCCCTCACTACCACCCTTTCCCATTGTGTATCGGGGAAGACTTTCCCTTCACCTTTGGGCTGAAGGAGGACACTTAATCATGCTTTCAGCAGCCTGTTTACCCTCTCCCCACACTCACCTCCAAGCAGCTACTTGCAGATTCAATAGTTCCACATTCAGTATTTCCATCCCAAATACACACCTGCAGTCCAGGCTGATGAGAAACCAGCAGGTAGAATAGATTTGTAAGGGGGAAACCAGCATCCAGAGAAAAGTTCCTCATCACCAAAGCTACGCCACTACATACTGCATCTTCCTAACCTCACTTTACACAGGAGAAGCAGTAGCTTGGGCTTTGAAAACATGGGGTTGAGGTAGAATATATACAGGATTGGTTGCTTGGAAGTGATAAGAATTCTATTCTGCTGCACAGGTTTCCAGGAATATATATTTAATCCCTTTATGTGACAGCTGGGTTGATGCCTACTAGTTTTCACTATTATGAGGAAGAATACCATTTCATTCAAGTGAAATGACTTTTGTGCTCAGATCTCTGTTGGGTGGTTACATAATACAGAAACAAAAGACAAGGCCTGGCACAATTGCCAGTCTCAGCTTCAGAGAGGTTCTTGATCAAAACAGCAAGGCTTTTTATGTCAGGCATGAACTGCTGTGGAGTAGCTGTGTCAAGGGAAATATAAACTTGGACTGTGCAGCAATATGTTTTATTTCTGACAGAGGGTTCTTCATGCCAATTCTTTCAAAATCTCCTATATTATCCCATTTTCCCTTTCTTAGAGATGTGTGCAGCTTTATGTATGAAGCTCAGACCTGAAAGAAACTAGATATGCCTTTTGAACAGCAATTAGAATCTATGCAGAGAAGCATCCATGACTGCATTTTTAGTTCATACTTGTGCTCTGGACCACACACCTGAACTCCATTTTTCAGGCTTTGTTTAAAAAACAAACAGCACTTTCTCCTGATAACAGAAGGACACTCGCCCTCTAATGACATTACAACACTCTCTCTCTCTCTCTCTCTCTCTCTCTCTCTCTCTCTCTCTCCTCATCGGCTCCAAGGCAACCTGGGTAACACTCTGGTGCTGACCCCAGGACTGTGTGTCTGCTCACTCAGCTGGCTGGCTTGTATGTACTGATGCTGAAAATCTATGCATTTCCCCTTTCAGACAACACAGAGACCACATGTAACAAGAAGATCTAAATTCTGGAACTCTCTCTCCAGGGAGACTCATCTGTCCGCTTCTGTTGCAGTCTTCTGTCAGTGGGTGAGTAGTTTTTTGTTTCATCTTGTGTTCCCTTCTTCCTGGCCTATGTTTTAATTGTTGTTTTATGTTCTTGTATGTGGTTTGTTTGTTTGTTTGCCCTGACCTGACCTAGATATCACAGGCTAGGCCAAACTTGTCAGATCTTGGAAATGAAGCAGAACCAGCCCTGGCTAGTATTTGGATGGAATACCAGGATTGTGACATGGAAGCAGGCATGGAAAACCACCTCTGAATACCTCTTGCCTTGAAAACCCTAGGGGGTTGCCATAAGTCAGCTGTGACTTGACAGCACTTTCCACCACCACCATGTGTATTTTAGCTTTGCTTTTAATTGTTTTAATGATTAGTTTTTATTTAATTTTAATGGTTTTTAAGATGTGTTTTTATAATGCTTATTTTACCTGTTAGTCACCTCGATGTAGCTACCTTAGTGGCCATGATAAAGGCAGAAAGGCAGGGCATATATTTTGTAAATAAATAAATTACTAAAACCTACATGAAGTTGCCCAGCCTCCAAATATGTGTGGATACTGTTTTCCCACTATAAGATGCCTGTTTTTACCATTTATAGGAAATATTTTATGTTTTATTATGCTGTATGTATGTGAACACAAACAACTAATGAGAGAAATATTAAACAAAAATACCCTTGCTGACAAAATTAAAAGATATGTACTATATTTTGCTTCAGTCTAAAGTGGTGACATGTTCATTTACACTGACATGATTTGCAATAAAAACTCCATTATACAGGACAGCTAGAATCAGAGATGTCTTGGAGGATGAATCAAGCTAATTTTCTGGTTCACACAGGCAGCTTTTGCAGTCACACAAGCTCAGTCATAAAAAAAATTGAAAAATGCAAAGACATTCATCTTTAATTAGAAAAACAAGGCATGAATGTGTTCTAATTATGTCTATGAACTGACTAGGGCAACCTCCTCCACATATATTTTACCGGCTTCTGTCAATTTCCAAAAGGACTAGGACAACAAGCACCACTGAGGAAAAAAGACAGATGGCCAATAAATATGCATGTGTCAGGCATGCTCATCCAATCATGTATCCCATTGTTGCTAACAAAATCAGTACTGTGGTATTAAAAGAGTACTGCCACTGCTTGATGGCAATAGTGCCCTGGAAAAAGCATATCTGGAATAACTTCAAAATCTCATTTAATGAACAGCAGCACTCCAGAACTTTACAGTGCCTAAAAACCATGACAAAGATTAGAAATACATGAACTACTGAAGAGAAACCTGAAGTTTTAAAACTAGGGATAGCCTCAAGTGGCCATAGTCCGTCATACTACATACACAGGAATGTGGCTTCCAGTGACTTGGTAGATAACTATCTCTCAAGTCCAGACCTGAAATCTGTGTGCTTGTTATACAATTCAATCAGGAATCAATACACCTAATTCTTAAGATGGCCAAACCTATCAATATTTAAATCCAGAAACTAGAGCCATGAACAGATAAGACAGATATTTCTACAAACATGAAAAAAGCCTGAGGTTTGCAGAAATATCCGAAATCTTAATAAAAAATTACAGGGGGGGATTAAGAGACCACAAAATAATAAAAGAAGCATATGTAAACTTAAAAAATGAAATCCTCTCTGTGGCTGTTGTGACGGTTGCTCGGCTACCACAATAGTATTGCCAGCCTTCAAGCCTTGGTTTCTGTCAGTAAGAGGCAGGAGAGGGGGCAGGGCATTTTCTTCAGCTTTTTTTGGCCTTTGAGGGAGCACTCATTGAGGCCAGGCCCATTCTGCAACCATTAAGCAATCTGCTATCCCAACCACCCCCTGCCCCAGACTTGCTACTTCTACTGTACAACGGCAGTCACCCCATGAAAGCCAGTGTTGTATAGTGGTTAGAGTTTCAGACTAGGATCTGGGAGACCCAAATTTGAATCCCCAATCTGCTGCAGAACTCACTGGATGATCTTGGGACAGTCACACAGTCTCATCCTAACCTACCTCACAAAGTTGTCGTGAGGATTAAAACGCAGGAGAGGAGAATGGCATATGCTTCTTTGGGTCGCCACAGTGGAGTAGGGTGGACTATAAATGAAATAAATAAATAATAAATATTGCAAAGATGGGAGGCAATAAAAGATAGGTTGGTGGGTGGGAAGGAGAGAATGAATCAGGAAAAGGTGAGGATGTGGGGCTGTCAGGACGTAATGAGGAAATACTGTGGGAAGAAGGATAAAGGTGAAAGAGAGGTGCCCTCTGAAGGTCCTTGTGCATTCCCCACTGTGTAACTGGGCCCACACTGGAGGCCAGGACTGCTCAATGGGACCATAGTTTTTCTATGCAGATTTATTTATTTTATTTATTTATTGCAGGGGGAAGAGTGAAGGCTGAAACAGGAGGGCAGATAAAAGTAGGCTGGTTGGCAGGTGGTTTTATGGATCACCCTGGTGTAGCATGGGAGGATGAGTCCTCATTGGAGGAAGAGGAGGAAAGCTATCCCCAAGCCCCACCTTGACAGACACTTCCTGGAAGGCTGAGGTCTCAGGGCCTTCCCAAGGCACCCTGAGCCGGCACCAATACTACCTCATGAGCAACTTCTGGTTTCGGTGGACTCAATAGTGGGTGTGCCTTGTTGGAGCTCCAACAGAGGCGGTCTGTAGCCCAGTGGATGGGAGGGGTATTGGACAATTCCGGACACACTCCCCCCGAGCCCTTGCAGGGGGCTCCAAGCCTGGGGCATGAGGGATGCCTCTCCCAAGGTGGAGGCCAAGAGATTGAGGCTCCCCTTTGCCCCAACAGCTCCTCCATGGTGCACAGAGGCGCACACCAGTCAGGCATGCACGTGGCTGAGCAGACTCAAGAATCTCCTTACCTGAATTTTCAATGCAGGAAACGTGAGTCCACCTTGTTAACTGGAGATGTGGTTGAGCGGTTTTCAAAAGCCCCAATTTAAAGTGGCTAAGGGAAAGGGAGTGCATAACCCCCCCCCCCCCCCCAGTTTAAGTGATTCTCTGATCTGAATGGGGCTAGGAGCTTTGGCATGGCTCGGATTTAATCAAGTGACAGCAGATTTACTTAAAATTGCTTCTTAAACAAACTTTCTTGGACTTTTAAAACTTTCTTGAATTGTAAACAATGACTGGACAGGGAGAAAAGATGGCAACAAGAACAAAGCCCTCCCCCAAAACTGCAACTCTAACACTTTCGGTTGCTACACCAGAAGTAAACACTGACTTTCCTAACATGTTAACAATGGCACTGCACCCCCTGTTGGATCAGATGACTAATCTCAACAGTAACTTTGAAACACTCCAAAAACAACTCAGAGACTAATATTAAAACAGAAGAAACAGCTTAAGTCAGTTAAAAAGGTTGAAGCCAAGACAAAAGCAATTAAACAGAGGCTGAAAGTGGTGGGGGGAAAAGAGAACCTCTGACAAAGATCAACTTTTAAGACTCTAAATGGAAAAATCAGCATATGTTCTAAGATTTCAAGGCATCCCAGAACAGAAGGATGAAAATCTGAAGCAAATATTATGAAGTGTTGGCCCCAATGACAGGTTTACAAGTGGATTTATTACAAAACGATATGGATATGACTCACAGAACATATCCAGAATTTATCAAGAAAAAGAACCTGCCAGGGGAGATATTGGCGAGATTCTCAATGAGATCTACAAGAGACATGGTGCTCAAGGCCACATATAGGACAGCCTTGAAAATCAAAGCTGAAGAAATTATAGTCTTAAAGGATATACCATTCGAGATAAGAAAGAAGAGGAAACAATACAAAAGCCTAACCAACTTTTTGCAGAAGAACTCTACCCCTTACAGATGGATAACACCTGAATGACTTTTCTTCAACTACAAAGAGAAAAAAGAATAGATTGACTCTGTTACAAAGGCAATGCGGTTTCTGGAGCAGCAACAAAGTACAATGAAAGATAAAAAACCAACAGAGGAAGAAGAAGATGAAGAAGAAGGCAGCATATATGGACTGGAAAGTTCGGAAAATACAGCGAGCAGTACCCCAGGGGAGGACTCTGAATCAAAAAAAGGAGTGGCTGCTCCAAACCCCCTGAAAGTCAAATGGGACTTTGAAAAAGGGAAAGCTACGAGAAAGAAAAAGAAATAACACAATTTACTCATTTGAAAGTTTGAATATATTACATGTATTTACTTGATTTAAATACCCAAAATATCCAGTTTGTACCAGAAAGCCAAAACAATAGGCTTTTATACAATAACTCTTTTTAAAGGAAATAAGTTTTAAGCTATAGATCTATCGAAAATTCTTGGTCATTGTATAGCTAATTTTAGGTTTAGTGTTTAATGTATGTCATATTTTAGTGCTTGTAGTGTTTTTAGAGTTGTAGAAAACAAAGAAATAAAATTCAAAAAAATACTACCTCATGAGCAAGGAAATAGTAGGGGAAGGGAAATAGAGATCTCCCTCTTAAGTCCATATGGCTCCTCCTGTTACTGTATAATATTTATCATGAAGACTCTGGTAATATTTACATATTGGGTGGTATCCTTTCTTAGGCTGCAGGAAGTTCCTCCAGCCTACGAAGCCTTTCTCCAACTTAAGTAGCTGTCGGGTTGGAGGAAGAGTCATTTGAAAATAAATTTTAATTTAAATGTATATACAAAAAAAGCCCAGACATAAACATCAAGCACGCACCTCACTCCCCACACAGAAGAACAACCTACAAGGGTTGGAGGAAGAGTCGATGTAGTCAGAGGAAGGTTCCTGATTTTGCTTAGAAGAGTTTTGGGATAGAGACCATCAACAGGAAACATCATAAATGTGTTCAGTAGGAGAGAGTTCTGTTAAGCAGTTGATTAAGACATAATGGTTGCGGTCACACACACGAGATAAAGCGGGGGGGGGGAAGAGAGGCTATTTCCTCTGGCAGAAGTTGATTTGCATTTGCGCGATCACACATTTTGAAGCTGCAGGCACACCCCAACACTGCGTGATCAGACACAATTGCAGGTGAGTCGTTGTTGGGGTCTTTTTTGCCGTTTGTTTCTGATGCGCTTAAAAGAAGGATCAATGATTCACACCTCAACCTTGAGGGCTCCCTATGGAGTGTGTGATGATGTGCATACTGAGAAGGGGAAAAAACGGCATGGAGTTGGGATGGCCTGACCAAACCATCCCGACGCCATGAGAGTGCGCTGGAGCAATCAGACAGGGGAAAATTCATCCATGACCCATAGCAACCTGCTGCCTGTTTACTCCACTTCTGCGGTGGAGCAACACGGGTTGCTGCTGGCTGCAGGACCTTTCCCAGATGTGCATATCTGATCACACACGTTAAATCTGCCTGGCATTCGCACCTATGTTGGGGCTGATTGTGCATGTGATCGCAGCCAATGTTAGTACTACTTAAATACCAAAAAGGAAAGGTCTGCAAAACTGAGCATCAGTGCCCAGCACGTACATGAAGCTGTCTTATACTGAATCAAACCACAGGTCCATCAAGGTCACTATTGTCTATTCAGACTGGCAGCAGCTCTCCAGGGTCTTAGGCAGAGGACTTTCCCATTACCTCCTACCTAATCTTTTTTTTTTAAAACTTGCGATTCCAGGGAATGAACCTGGGAATGCCAGGGAATGAACCTTCTGCATGCCAAGCAGATGCTCTACCACTGAGCCAGGCCCCCTTGCAACACTGAAATATTTGGCATAGTAACTATTGTCAGGGTGCAATCTTGTCAAGGAGGTTTAATAGGATTGTTTTCTAAGATGAAAAATTGTGCTAGTTTTGCAATAGCACCACTTCCAAATATTTTAAGATATAAGCCACATAAGCTTATTGCTTTATTTATTTACATCTTCCTCACAGAGACTCATGGCAGATTGAAACATCAAAAGGTACCAATAAATACAATAAAAATAATTTACAAACTTTCAACAACCATTAAAAACTTCAACAATACATGCCCTCCTGAAAATTTGCTCATTTTTGAAGCATGACCCATTGAATTTCCATGAGTAATTTTTGTGATGCTCTTTTCTTGTGTTCCATCATCCACCACTATTGCTAACATCCTGGTAGCACAACCCAAAAGCGCTTGTAAGTCACTTTCAGAAATGAAACACTGTTTAAAAAATCACTGCTAAAATATGAGGATCAGTAAGAAGAGCCTTTTGGGCTACACTTCATAGTATGCCTTAAAACTGCTGCTCACAGGGTTACCAATAGGCCTGGAGAAAAACATTCTGTCCCTTTGACACGAGTTCAATGTGTGGAAATGCATAGCTGAAGCTTCTCATAGCATGCAGGTAAATAACATCACCTAGTAAAAAGGGCTTAGTAAGTAAGCAGACATACATATTTATTTGCAGATGGCACCATTTCACTGCCTTACCAAAAGGCTGTGCAGTTTGATGTTAGAAGAAACAAGTAGGGGACCTGTGGGGAATCCCATCCTCCCTTCATTCACTTGCTTGCTCAGCCAGCCACTCACTGGCCAGCCAGTGCTGCCACCTCCACCTGCCTGGCTCATGTGGCTGCTGCAGTGGTTGGGAGTAGTGGTAGCAGCTCCTCCTCCCCTCACCTGCTTGCAATGCTGCCACTCCCATCACGTGGGGCACAAGGAGGTGGGGGCGGTAACTCCCACTCTTCCCCTACCCTCCCACCTGCAGTGGTGGAGGGGGGGGGGAATGGCAGAAAGGTGTGGCTTTAACACCCTGTCCTCCTGACCCACCCTGCTCCTCACCCACCTCCTGTGCTGGCTGCTGGTGGAGGCAGCTCCTGCTCCTTGTTGTCCAGCCAGCCATCTTCTCCCTGCCTGCCTGACTCAGCCACAGGGCAAAATGTTGCTCCTCCTTTTTCAAAAACGGCAGCTGTGATCTTGTGATGCAGAGGCATGAAATCTCAATATTTTGGTAAAAAACATTAATTTTTAAAAAATATGGTTTTTTAATATTTTTTTGCAACCTGGGGAAGGGAGGTGCCCAAGGTCTGTAGAGAAATACCCCCTATCTGTACCTGGCCCAATTCTCTGTAAAAAAAATCTTATAGGGGCTGGTTTCAAAACTAGATATATGATATTATATGCGTAGTTCCAAGTCTATGAACAAAATATATTCTTAGATCTCCATGTGATTGGAATGCCTTGATTTAATGCCTTTCATTGCCAACCAGACTGTACAAATTGTAATTGTATAGCATTTGCAACTGAGCAAGACAACCTCATGATGTGGCAGGTCACAGCGATGCCCCACTCAATAGTGATTCCTAGCATAAATAACAACAGTTGCAAATCATTCTAACCTCTAGCTTGTAGACCAGGACCACACGTCTCCTGAGCACCTGGACTATCTTGACGAACATACCAGGGTACCAGTTGACACCTGCGCCATTTGTGTGTCTTCCACCTTTAACAGGAAAATGATCACATCACATTTGTCAAAGCGCATTCTGCACATACACAGAAATTAAACAATATTAAGATCATTAATCTGTTCTCATTCCACCCAACCCATCATTGCCTTGTAGAATTTGTGATTAATATTCATATTTTAGTTGCTGATAATCTGTGTATTTGAAGAAACACAGCATACTCAATACTGAAACAACTCTGTGGTCTAATTCTCACACAGATGGGTAAACGTGTATCTGGACTGTACCCTTTCAGAATGTAGGAAAGGTCTCACATGACCAAGTGTTCCTCCATGAAAAAAAAAAAGCCTGCAGATAGAAAGGCAAATGAAAGAAGATTTTTATGAAGAGCTCCTGCTTACCACATCAGTGAAAACTACACTAGAATCCTGAGAGAGGGACCAAATCCTTTCATCATTGATTGCATACTTTTACTGCTGTATAAATTCATCTGTTTTCACAAAATTAGATCCAATTACTCCCTTCCACCAAGTCTTCCCATGATAGAGAAAGACTTCCTCTGACAGTTTTCTTCTATTGGGGAAAAATATTTTTCTTGTTGAAGAATGACTGAGCAGAAAAGGAGTCCAAGCCTGGAGAAAAGAAGTCATTCAATCCAACCCACTTTAATTAGTAATAATTCTATTGGCAGGATGTATGCCATGTAGCTCATTTTAAAGTTTCACCTCCACTAGCATCATGCAAAATTTATGTTTAAAGCTGCTTTACGTGAAAGAGTCCTTCTGCTGTGGTTCTCTGTGGAAGCTGTTTTAATTACTGCTTCAAAAAAGTTCTTCAGCAGATTGAATTTGGGAAATGCAGGCCCAGCACAAAGTAAATGTAATGCCAAGTCAAAGGAATAACAAATTGGTGGAAGCCTGCATAAGATCAACACTTGAATAAATAGCTTCTATAAGACAGAATTATTCAGATTCCTATTGCATTCAATTATCTGTTGCTTTTTATATACATATTTATACACCAATGGTTGCCTCTCATAAATAAACATTTTCACACAAGGGACTGTTCATAACCATACACTCTGCTTTGAACAACAGTTTTAACAACAAAAAAAAGATGGTTGTGATAGTATCTTTTCAAGTTTCCACTTTTTAAATCTATTTGAAAATTTCCACAGAGTATTCATCTGTACAAAATAACTTTGCATCCCATTTGCTAAAAACGTCTATATGGCATTTCATGGTGAAAGACAGGATTGTTCCCATTTTCTTCCTTGTGCTGTCAGTAATCCCAAATATTTGAATTTTTTTTGGGGGGGGGGATATATATAGCTGCTATTTTTGGTGGTCCCATCAACTATCACTAATGGTCTAATGAGAAAAAGCTCTATGAATCTTCTCTGTGAAACATGAGTTGCTTGTCCCAAAGTAAGAGTCTATATATGCTTCGGCTTCAGTCTGTCAGACCAGCAATGAAAGCAGACAGACATTCTTCTAGATCTCACCCTACCCTTCCTCTTCCCAAAACGGGGGGGGGGGGGGGGGGATCAAACCTAGAAAATCTGTCTGCTGGTCTTTCAAAAACATCTCAAATTGGTGTACTGTCCAAATAGGCAAGAAATGTTGAACAAATCAGAATAAGCCAACATTGCAACTAAGGAATATATCTAAAGGTGTACTCATAGTTATTTGCACAAGTAGTAACCTTATCTGCAAGTTTTCTTCTGTACAGTTTGCCCTGCCAGCACCATGGGAAACAAACTCCTATTGTTCATTCTGGTATATCTCCATGCACCTAACGAAATGAAATATTTTACTACTGAAGTAAACTATAGTGTTTGAGAGGGAGGAGTAAACATACCTTAGGAACAATAACAACAAAAAACCCTTTCACATGATTTTTTACATTTGCATAGCAATCATAAACAGGGTTCTATCCTTCTAATCACACTGACTTGCATGGACTTAGACTCAGGATTACACTGTTAAAAGGAATAAGGTTGGAATCCAGTAGCAACAAGATCTCCAGGGTAAAAAATTTTAAGCAATGGTTGTATTAAATCCTCCAAAAGCTATCAATTAGTTATGCAGCAATCTACTAATGGCTTTTAAGTGGTAACCTCTGATACGTTTCAGGGGAGATGGAGAGATAGAGGTATCTTTTCTGATGTGGACCATAAGAAAAATCTCAACTACCAGCGAAATGGGTAGTGACTACTTGACTCATCTGAGCAAGATCTTTTGAAGGTGTCGATCTACAAATGGGTAAAATCAACAACCAACTGTACCTGAACATTCTGTTGTGGTCTCCATCTGCCTAACAAGGTCTGAAAGACTCCAACACTATTATTATTTCATAAAATGTGTAAAATGGAGGTGTTCTGGAGGGAATACTGTTAGTTTTAATGTCTTTGAATTTTTCTAGATAGTTTTTATTGTACCGTTTTAGTTGTATTTTTTTGAAATCTTGTAATCTGCCTTGAGTCTCTGAGGGAAAGGTGGACAATAAATGAAGCAAAGTAAGCCTGAGAAGATGAGGCAGTATAGAAATATTTTTAAATAAATAAATCAAATAAATATGTAAAGCAAACATCTGATTGGGGCACTTCCCACTCTTAAGGAGCTATTGTATTAAATCCTGATTATGTGGTGGGGATGCCTTGTGCCAATATCTTGCTATCAATTGGTCAAACAGTGCAGCCTGCACTGGCCTTGCTATCATCTCTGTATGGCATGCAGACTGTGCATCCCCTGAATATGAAAGGACCACAGATATGTGGGTTGCCTTAATGCAGGATGCAGCAGGCAAGCACATCCAATCCTCAAAGGAAGACTTTGTAGATATTCTCTTTGTCTGCCATCTGTTGTACATCATCATCACTATTCCATTATTATTCTCTCTACGGCAAGCACACAAGATAACAGCGCTCTTGGGTCTATCTACCCTTCTTTCTACTACAGTGGGAATCACAAATAACACCAACTATGCGTTTCTAAAATGCTCACTCTTTCTTGCCTCTCAAACTGAACACAGTTCCTACAGTTTGGCCATCAGGATATGAACACTAGATTAATATACTGTCTCACCTACTACCATCATTATTCTATGAATGATGTTATTGGACGCAATGAGATCAATTCACAAATTTCTCACCATGAGGTAATCATGGCATTTGTAAGCAGTAATAGCATGTTACTGTTTGAACAAGACGTTTTTGTGTTGCTAAACTGAGATGACTAATTGCCTGTGAAACTCAGGTCATATCCTATTATGAGGAGAAGGCACTGATGTCAGGGCTCACAGAACTCCTTTGTGTCTTTACCTCTTTCTTTCAAATGTGTACATCCTGATTTATCCCATGCTCAAGGTGGCTTCCCAGACAAGGAGACTAATTCCCCCCGTCCTTCATCAGCTAATATTTATTAAGCCAAACAACCTTTGCTCAAAATTCTACAGTCCATTAACCATCACCTGTAAAAACTGCAGACAGGGGGAGGTTCACAGTCCCTTTCTTCATATAAAGTATCTGGGCAATCACGGCCACCATTTGCAGGGAGCTGCAAGCTGACACGATGCCGAGATTGTTTTGTTACTGTAGTAGCCCCTGCAAATGAGCAAAAAAAAAAAAAGTGTTTTACTTTCCAGTACATTTCTAGAAGCTAGACATTCATAATGAGATCACAGTAATTACTGATAGAAAAGACATACATTGTGTAAAACTGTTCCGTTTGCTGCTTTCAGAACAAGGGAGATATCAGATCTTCCTTGTTTTTACTTGAACTGAGTATGATGTAACCAAGATTGATATACATATTCATTTCTGATGTAAGATGGCATGTAAATGTTGATTTGCACATCTATATGTTGTGTCTCTCTATCTCATACTACTTCTTACCTTATTAGTTCTAAACAGATTACTAAAATATAGGCCCAATCTGCATCTAGCATTTGCTCTGCTGTTTTCCTGAATCCACATTGGAACAGAAATTCCCCTCTGCATTTCATGCCACTTTCACTTTGATTGATTGTCAGATTTTATGGCAGTGTCCAGACTGCATCCCGCTTTCACTTCATTTGATCTCACGGTTTTATGGTACCGTCTGCATAGATTAATGGCCGTTTTATGGCCATTCAGAGGTGACTCTGCAGTCAGTACAGCTTTGCCTGAGGTAGCTGAATGTGGTTTTGAGCCGCATCTTTTTCTGTTCCAGTGTGGGTTTGGTAAAACAACAGAGCAAACACTAGATGCAGATTGGGCCATAGAAAAAGCTAGACCCCATTTGAACAGCTGTAAAAATCTATCACAGATGCATAAAATTTCACAGCTAAAAGAGTGATAGGTCTGCTATTATCTTCTAATAAAAGAGAGGATGTCTCCATATGACCTATATTTTGGAGCAAAGGAAGAATTAAAGATTTTTAGGCTCAGAAAAGTAATTACATTCAAAGGCCATGTGATACAGGGTGTCTACACTACCTGCACCACAGCTGCATACTCTATCAAATATGATATCTTAAGTAATCTCCCTTGCAAACTTATAGATGGTGGGGCATTAAGGCGTGCCAACGTAAAGGAATGACTATAACAAGGAACAGTCAAATATGAGCAGTAATCGGGAAGCTCTACAGGTAGAAGAATAAAACAAACGTCATGCTCTACAGATTGCACTGTTATAACCATAATTAGAGAGACTTAATCGTTCATAATTCTTAATCGTTCTCATGGCTTCCTGTCTGGTAACTGAATAAAGGGAGTCCAAGGAAAGACTAAGGAGCTGTAGTTGTTGCTCAAATTTATCTCAGCGGGAAACATAAGAATTCTCTCTGACTAAGCCAAGGTAGCCTTCTTGGGTGTCGAAGTGTATAATTTTAACTTTAACGGGGAAAGCCTTCAACCTAGCCCAAGCTTCAAGAGATGGTTGTCCCAATTCAGCTCAGAGGGCTACCCCTGCTACACAATTCAGAATTCCACAGATGGAACCCTGACCTGGATAGCCAGGCAAGCCCAATCTCATCAGATCTCAGAAATTAAGCTGGGCCAACTCTGTCAAGTACCTCTCTGAAAAATGACCAAGCCCCCAGTAGGGGTCACCAGAAGTCAACCATGACTTCCAAAAACACACACAAATATACATAAACTTTGCATGGCCACCTTGGCGTTGAATAGTTTGATGGCGGCTGGGATATACTGAGCCCCAGATGAATAAAAGAAATGACAGACAATATTTGATGCTGCCATACACGTTATATATGGCAAAAATCTCCTAATGACTTGAAAGAATAATGCAGATGATCTAGCCACTTTTGGAATATTTGGTTGCCCTTATGGATTCATAATAAAGTTATGTACCATTTCTGTGTGGTGATTTTTTTCTGAATCTCTTCCTACACTGAGACCTTAGAATGAATTTGCATATAGCATTTTGCTTTGAACATAGGAAATATTCACCATCCTGGAACACATTTGGATGGACAAAATCCCCAAATATGCCCTTTACCACAAGTGCAGAATGAAACCACTATCATGTCTGTTGCCAAGATCATGTATACTTTTTTGCTTCTCATTGCTAAAATTGGGAACTGGTTGAATCTACTTTTTTGTTTTTGTATTCAAATTCCACAAATTACATCTTTTCCAAGATACATCTGAGAGCTTGCTTAGCTGGCAGAGGCTGTGGTAGAGAACCCTAAAATGCTTATTGCCAACATCAAGAGGAATCTACAACCTTGCAGTGCACTGTACATTTACAAAAGCTGTACTACATATATTTTGCAATACCAAGATTTGAAGGAATTTTCCTTGGAGCTCAAAAATTCAATCCATATTTTAAAAATGGTCAATGATGCACAGTTTCTCCATAAGCTTGTAACCTAAAAGTAGCATGAGCAAAAGCAGCTGATAGCAAAAGGGGCTGCTTTGCTTAAAGACAGAAGACCACCTTAGGGCTTCTCCAGCCAAGTATCAGCAAGTATTAAAGAATATTGCTTATTAATAGATGTTCTTAAATTCATTTTGCAGAACTGTCAGTTACACTGATATGGTTGACCGTTTCCACAATTTCTACATGTTCTCACATGCGCACCTAAATTTCTGCATAAAGACATCCCTGTAAACATTAAAAAAGAGATGACATTATGTTGTTCACAGATGCCTCTAATGTTACCATACTGAGTATTTCATTGCATTTGCCATGTTAAAGAAGCATGCCCAGTTTTTTCCTGCCCTCACATTAAACCTTCCAGGCTCCACATCAAGCCATCCAGGCTTCACATGCTCTTTAGTTTCTCAAAAAGGTTACAAGTTTAATCTGTCTAATCCTTTATTAGTTAGAGTATACTGTAATCACTAACCAGAAGGGCTGCAAATGTGACTTTGTATGTGTCTCATTTTTACAAGACAGAGTATTAGCTGTGAACCATAAAGGGTATCTATTCAGTACAACAATTCCATGCCTTTTGACAATAGGGGGCAATGAGTAATCACCATATACCACAGAGGGATTAGGACACGAGAACATGGAATTATATTACTGGCTGCAGCTATGATGGTGCATATTAAGAAGAATGCCTTCTAAGATTAGAAAAAGAAAGGAATAAGGCAGAAATGTCTAGGAAACATTAATTCAGTCATTTCTTCCTCTGTACTTGTAATTACAGCACAGAAGAAAATCAAACAGTATGTATGATGTGTAACTAGCACAGAAAGCAGTAGAAATAAACATCTGGATGTGCTTAAATAAGATACTTAGCATTACATGAATGTGTGTTTGTTTTTCAGAATTTCATTCCCTCTTGATTCCCTCCTCCCAAGGAAGTAGATAAAAGAAGAGCAACCACCTTGAGCCAATGTTAAGAAAAACAACTCTCAGCAATTTATTGCTTGCAAGAGGGCATCAACTATCTACCCCTCTGGATGATATCCCTAAAATAGAATTCTCCAAGGAATGCAGGATCACAACCACCATGTTTATTTCAAAGGGGCTCTCTCATAAGCTCTACAAATATCAATTTAAGATATGAATGCACACTGAACTCAAAGGGAAAATGGATTAAATGTAGCATTTTAAGATATTTGTACATCCCTATGAACGTTACAAGGAACGTATAAAAAGTAGAAAAATCATGTCTATCTATTCACTGGATGGCTAATATCTGACTTCCTCTCCACTTCGAAACACTGCAGGGCAACAGAGATAAACAAACTTAAATAGTTAATGCATTGTCTGCATTAAGATGTCACGATAAACCCAATTTATTATACAAATCCAGCTTACTCTACCAGATAAAATTTAACTGGCCACAGTTTGTTCATAAACCCCAGTCAAATTTCTGCTTGCCTTCTTTCCCACCTCCAAGAAGAATGTCCAGATACTATTCCAAGCTTCCTTGGACTAACACAGCTTCATTATGTACATAGTCCCTTACTATTAGCAGGCTGCAGTATTTAATTTATTTATTTATTCAATTTATACCCTGCCCTCCCTGCGAGCAGGCTCAGGGCAGCTTATAGTAGTTGGTACATAAATACCATAAAATCCACATAAAATCAATTAAAAACAAGTCAAATACAATAAAATACAATCCAGAACAGGATGGAGAAGTCTTAGGCATGTTAAGCTTTCTCCTCCTCACTTTTGACTAAGGATTATCAGTCAGTCTCTTTCTCCCCCCCACCCTTTCTGTCTAGCCACTTCACTGCACTCTCTAAACCTTTATACTGTG